>JBAIAA010000352.1:0-2400000 GCA_037893245.1 Crossaster papposus | reverse complement strand
GTCCCCATACTTTCATTAGTTGATGATGCCGATAAATTAACTGATTTCAGTCAACTTAAGTTTCTGAAGATGATATTTTTAAGCTAATTTCAGGCTCAAGTAAGAATAACTGCGTCCTTGACCCTATTTCTATGAAGTTACTTACTGGGTCCTTGGACGTACTTTTGCCTGTTATAACTAGTTTAGTAAATTCATCCTTGCACATGGGTCACTTTTCAGCATGCTCGAAATCAGCAGTGGTTTTACCTTTGTTAAAAAAGCCTAGTCTTGACTTACATTTTAAAATTGTTAGGCCTGTCAGTAATCAATTCATCTCTAAACTGGCGGAGAAGGCTGTGTCACTTCAACTACAGTCACATTTATCCTTGAACGGTTTATATCCTATTGCACAATCGGCTTATCGTAGGTGTCACAGTACTGAGACTGCTCTATTAAAGGTTACAGATGATCTGTTAATGGCTATGAATAAACAACATGTTACATTATTAGTTTTACTTGATTGCAGTTCAGCTTTTGATACTTTGAATTATCAAACTTTATTGAACACACTCCATTCTAAGTTTGGCATTGATGGGACTCCTCTTCTCTGGTTTAAATCTTATTTGTCCAATAGATCTCAACAGGTCTCCATTCGTGGTAAATTGTCTCAAAAATTTGACCTCGACGGTGGTGTACCACAGAGTTCATGTTTAGGTCCTTTGTTGTTCATTTCATACACGTAGTTTGTTCAAAATAGTTAAAACTCAACTCCCGAATGTTCATTGCTACGCTGATGACACGCAACTTTATCTTTCGTTTTGTTCAAATGTTGCATCAAACCAGGCGTCGGCACTTTCTGCAATGGAGGGCTGTATACATGTCGTTCGCAAATGGATGCTTGGCAATGGGCTGATGCTAAATGTCGGTAAAACTGAGTTTATTATCTTAGGTACTCGTCAACAACTATAGCTAAGGTTAGCGTTGATGGTATCAATGTCAGGGCGTCTAGGGTTTCCAACTACCCCCATTGTAAGGAATCTGGGTGCCTGCTTTGATGCTAACATGACAATGGCTACTAATAACAAAAACTGCAACTGCCTTTTATTACTCACATACAAATAGACGTATCAGGAAGTACCTATCTAGGCAATGCACCGAAACTTTAATTCATTTATTCATTCATTTCCAGCCGATTAGATTATTGTAATAGTGTCCTTTATGGATTGCCTGATATTCAAATTAACCAGCTGCAACGTGTTCAAAATTCTTGAGCTAGACTGGTTTGTAATGCTTTAAAGTACAGTCACATTACACCCTTGTTTATCGATTTACATTGGCTTCCGGTTAGGTTCAGGATCGATTTTAAAATGTTAATAACTTATAATTGTTTTAATGGTCTTGCTCCTGTATACTTATGCCAACTTATCAACAACAGAAAAAAGGGCGTCTTCTTATTACAATCTTAGGAGTTCCACGATGCTCCTTAGTTACCCGGTGTGTCGGACAAAAAGTGTTATGGCATTTTAGTTTGCTGCAAATTATAGAGCAAAATTATGTTATGTAATGTTGTACATTGTCATGTTAATGTATAATTTTTAAATTTGTAAATTTGTAATGCGCATTTGAACATTTTTTTATGGAATTTGCGCAATATAAGTTAATAATAATAATAAAGTTTTCCAGTTGCGTCATTAATGCCATATGCATTGTTTCACGAGTCAATTTAGGCTTGCGCAAATATTTGATTCATAATTTTCCCAAATTTTTATGAATAATGTTGGATGACTGATGTTAATGATTGATGGGGCATGTTTGTATCATTTTACTGGAGAACCCAGTACCTATATAGGATCTTAATATTTTACCCACTTGAAACTATGCATTGGAAAGCATTGGTTTTATTGCGTGACGGACTAAAAAGCTTTGCTGTAAATTATGCTAGACATATAGTAGAAACCTTTAGAGCTGCATACCTAAATGTATACACGTGGTAATGTGACCTGTCAAATCGTTCATGATGAACTTGATAGATAAAAGTACTATACTACTATTAAGAGTAACTAAAAGTATTATACAAATAAAATACTATTTTGATTTTGTAGTTGAAGCTATAATGTGGCACATCATAACCGATCGGCGATTGAATGTTTGTGCACTAAGTGTTTCTGAAACGTGTATTTAGTAACATATTGTAGTGATATCCAGTGAATTGATAGTATATATACAAAATGGCGTTTTGGTAAATAGAAACTTGTGTGAACTCTTCGATTAACTTTGTTGTACATGTATTGTGAGCTTATAATTATTATTTGCAAACCTGTGTTAATATTTCTATTTTCTGCCAATGTTGTATATTTACGCGCAATTGAAAATGTTAATCAGAAGGTTTAGCCTATGATTTCGGGGCACTTTTCCCAAGATTTTGCCCAAGGTTCACCGCTGGCTCAAAGATGAGCACTGATCTGAGGCAAGTCCGCCTGTGCTGTGTCCCGTTGGTAGTTTACACGAGGCTCAGCCACCTGGTCCTCCTGTTCTCAATGCACCCGACTCTACGTCAAGTATGCAACGGCTAGGTACACGCTTCTTTCAGTCATGCTCGCTCTGCGACGCTGACTGGCTGATCTATGACCCGGGCCCCAGGGGATAATGCTGCGTCACTTTACCCAGGGCATTGTTATACCTATAGGGTCTAGTAATGTCGCACATCAATGCAATCGGGCTGCCGCGCAAAGGCCTTTAGTTTATAAACCGTTAAATGTTGTCAAGATAAAGTAATGCAAGCATTCTTAGAAATGTTTTTAGATTTTGTAGTAAGAGGCTATATTTTCAAACAATTATTTTTGTAAGGAGGCCTTGTCTGTGAATAAAGGGTGTGAAAAAATGTACACTGTTAGAAAAGTAGTGTTACCCCAACACCGAAAAACAGTGTTCACTTCATTTGAACACTACTTTTCGGTATTCAAAACGGTGTTCACTTGATTGAACACCGTTTTCTGCTTTCAAAATGGTGTCCACCCAATTGAACACTATTTGTCGGTGTTCAAAATGGTGTTCACTTGATTGAACACCATTTTTTGGTGTTCAAAAATGGTGTCCACTAAATTCAACACTATCTTTCGGTGTTCATTCTGCACCGAATATTGGCGTTGGATCAATACTGTTTCTCGGTGTCGAGTAAGGATGTACACCGCCCAAGGGTGTTGAATAAACCCTAGTTTTCAGTGTCCAGGTGAGCTACACCGTTGTTCGGTGTTCACTTGACACTGATCATCACACTGCAAAAACTGTGATGTTAAAATTTTAACACCAATGTTTTTTAAATCTTTTGAAATGAAAATTGGTGTTAAAATGAAGTAAAATGATTCTTGAAGTATCAGTTTCAAATCAAGTACTGGTGTTACGTACTTTTGGTGTTAAATTTGACCTAGTGCGCATGCGTGTGTGAAATAAAGCCCTCTGATTGGTCGATAAGGAATTATGGGATATGTTAACAATAGTCGATGTTAAATTGTTGTATTTAGTTCCAAAATTCATTTTTTTAACCATAATATGTAATTATTTAAACGATTCCATGATTGAATTTTGATTTTTGTGCAAACATAGTTAAAAATTCGCGTTACATTTTATTCGTTTTCAAATTTTGACATTATTCATAAAAACTAGTTGTGACATCGTCGTGGACAAAAAAGCGTAGTATAAAACTAACAACGGCAATAGCTATGTGTGTAGTACGTATTCAGTAGGAATAGGTTATTATTGTATACATATTATGTGTAATAAGTCAGTTCTTGGTAATATTTCATTACGTAATTTGTCCATGCAGTTAATATGTACAAAATTATAGTGTTAAAACAGTACATCCTTTCGCTAGAATGACGAGCAAATGACGTGATATCCATGTTAAATTTTGCTATCAGAGTGTACACCAAAATTGGTGTTAAAAAAATTTGATTCCCAAACTGGTGTTATTCAACACCCAAATCCCTGCCCAAAATAAACACCAGGAAATAATCAAATGTTACACCATTGGTGTACAATTTAACACCACAGTTTTTGCAGTGCAGTGTTCAAGCTACACTATTTAACGGTGTTCAAAAATGGACACTGTCCAGCGGTGATCACTCAACACCGATTATCGGTGTTCAGGGCCAACACCGAAAATTGGTGATGGCAACTAATGAACCCTGAAAAACGGTGTTCAGTGAACACTGTTTTTCGGTGTTGATATAACACCCCTTTTCTAACAGTGTAACGTTTGGCCTAGTTGTCGTGGTATATTCAACACTCCACGGCTGTACATAAATTACTGTTGCAAGACTATATTTTACAGCCGAAATGTTCATGTCTGCTGGTCTAACTGTATTATATGTTGTTGTCAGTAAAATCTCACTCGCATGAAATATTCAGAATCAGAGGAGTGTCTGTTTTAAACCCTGAAATTTCGTCTTCTGGACCCGGCCAGACTATTCTTTAAAAAAAATCATATTTTCATTTAGTAAGGTGGGTAAGAATACGACTGCCAAAAGATGGGACGGCAACTTTTCAAACCTTTACTTTCTTACAAAACTAATATAAAACTGCCCCATACATTAAATAACCAAGTTGTATACAACAAGCTTGCAATGGTAGATATAACAACTATTAGCACAAGAAATTATATTATAAAATTATATTATAAAAACTATAGCACAAGAAATTGAATCATTAAATTATCAGACTTTTTACCAATTATTGTATACTATGGTTTCAAATTTAATAACTCAGTTTTACAAAAATAGTTAATATTTATTATACATGTACATCCTTTAAGACTGTTGCCCTACTCCCAATACCAGGTCTACAATTTACAGACACATAGTTCCCCCCGTTTTGTTTAGCTAGCTTTACGTACCTGGCTGATAGTGATATGGCCTCGGCACCGAGGATAGCGAGTATTGTTGTGCTGAGTCATGGATGACGGCATAAAAAAACCCGAGAATATTCAAGGCAAAGGGTCAAAGGTGTAGTAATGTCGCACATTAATGCAATCGAGCTGCCGCGAGAAGAAAGGCCAAATTTAACTATGAGCAGAAGAGTCGACAACAGAATGTCAGAAGCCACTGACTACACCGTGATAGCACAGTACCTTGCCTTGTCTCGTAGTAAACGTCACTTGGAATTGAAATTTATTTTATGCGTATTGATGAAGACCAACACCCGCGGACTAATTCCTTTAGTTCCCGAGTCATCTGAAAGCTTCGTCGAGTGAAACATGTCTCTCCTTCACAGCCTGTCGTGGTTCCTGGACATACGCAACGTGTTTCTGTGCGCGGTGGTCCTCCTGGTTCTTCGCTGGTTCTTGGGGCGACCGAAGAACCTCCCTCCTGGCCCCTGGGGATTTCCAATTATCGGTTCCGTTCCAGCCCTCGTACGCGAGATACGACGGGGCGTGGAACCCCACGACCTTTTCATAAGATACGCTGCCAAATACGGGTCCGTGTTTCGTCTGCAACTCTTCAACAAGACGCTGGTCATCCTCAACGACTACGCCTCCGTGAAGGAAGCTTTCCAACATCCCCAGCTGAACGACAGACCAAAGCTCATTTTCACCGTACTCGGCAAGAGTGAAGGTAATCTACAACATTTTGTATCATTATGAAGCACGACAGTGGCGAGGGAACCCCCCCCCCCCCCCCCCCCCTCAAAACCACATGACTTTACTCTCGTGTGCAAAATGTTTAAACAAATTCTTTAAAAAAAAAATGATTCAAGACTTCAAACTTGGCTGGTGAAATACCGAGGACATTTTTTTTTCCTCATGACAAGTTTAGAAAATTGTCTCATCTAAAAAGTGAGTAAAGTTAGCTTGATTATATTTTGCATGTTTTTCAGGTCTCAGGGTTCCTGTCTGAGATATCCCCAAAACTCAACTGCAAGGTTATGTGGTCCAAGTACAATTATTTCTTAAGAGTTGGTCATATTTTTGTGGGAGTGGATACTCTGCCATTGCTGGAGGAAATGAAACCCAAGTGTTATTTAATTTTATTTTGATAGGCATAGGAATGGCCTCTGGTGAAAAATGGGTCGAGCTTCGTCGCTTCTGCCTGACCGTCCTTAGAAGCTTCGGAGTGGGCAAGACGAGCTTCGAGGAGAAGATCGGCACTGAAGCTGAGGAGCTGATGAAGGAAATGTCTGCTTTCAACGGGAAAACCTTTAACCCCAAGCCGCTGCTCAGCAACGCAGTATCCAACGTGATATGCTCTGTGGTATTCGGGAAGCGCTACGAATACACAGACGGACAGTTCAAGAATCTTCTTTCTATGTTGTCCGAAAATTTCAAGTTGCTTGGTTCTGGCGGTGTAATGATGTTCTTCCCCGCTCTGCGCCATCTTCCATTCATATCTGCTGATAGGTTAGAATCGAACTTTAAGGCTATATTGGTATTCCTAACAAACATCATCGACAACCATCGTTCCGCCTTCGACCCCCACAACATTGACGATTTCATCGCTGTATACCTGATGGAAATGAAGAACAATCAAACGAAGCAAAGAAATGAAACCAAACATGGCTATATTAATGAACACAGTTTTAATGGAACCGTGCTAAACCTCTTCGGGGCTGGTACTGAGACTACATCCACTACGCTCCAATGGGCCCTCCTGTACATGGCTGCCTACCCCGAGATCCAGCAGCGAGTCCAGGCAGAGATCGACGCCGTGGTCGGTCGGAACCGGCTGCCCAAGATGGCCGACGAACCGGAACTGAACTTCACCAGAGCGGTCATCTGGGAGGTTCAGCGCTTGACAATCGTCATTCCTTTGGGTGTTGCGCATGCTGCTGCATCAGACACCCAGTTCCATGGTTTTCTGATTCCTAAGGGTACACTCCTTGTCCCCAATTTGTGGGCGGTTGCACGCGACCCCAAAGTGTGGTCCGATCCCGACCAGTTCAAACCCGAGAGATTCCTTAACGACAACGGGGAGGCAGTTCCGGCAGAGGAGTTGATACCGTTTAGCGTTGGTCGTCGGAGCTGCGTCGGTGAGCACCTGGCTAAGATGGAGTTGTTCGTCTTTTTCAGCTTCTTCCTGCATCAGTTTACCTTCAGGAAACCAGACGACTCGCCCCCGCTGTCCCTGAAGGGAAGAGGTGGTTTCACTAACTCACCGGAGGTATTCAGTCTCTCTGCGGCCCAGCGTGAGTAAGGTTAACTTTAAACTATACAATAAATTGGTTAAGGGCAGTTTGTCGTAAAACCGTTTGCCTTACAAAAAACATACAAGGATGGAGTTTATATAGATTCCTGTCCCCATACTTTCATTAGTTGATGATGCCGATAAATTAACTGATTTCAGTCAACTTTCTGAAGATGATATTTTTAAGCTAATTTCAGGCTCAAGTAAGAAATACTGCGTCCTTGACCCTATTTCTATGAAGTTACTTACTGGGTCCTTGGACGTACTTTTGCCTGTTATAACTAGTTTAGTAAATTCATCCTTGCACATGGGTCACTTTCCAGCATGCTCGAAATCAGCAGTGGTTTTACCTTTGTTAAAAAAGCCTAGTCTTGACTTACATTTTAAAATTGTTAGGCCTGTCAGTAATCAATTCATCTCTAAACTGGCGGAGAAGGCTGTGTCACTTCAACTACAGTCACATTTATCCTTGAACGGTTTATATCCTATTGCACAATCGGCTTATCGTAGGTGTCACAGTACTGAGACTGCTCTATTAAAGGTTTAAAATGATCTGTTAATGGCTATGAATAAACAACATGTTACATTATTAGTTTTACTTGATTGCAGTTCAGCTTTTGATACTTTGAATTATCAAACTTTATTGAACACACTCCATTCTAAGTTTGGCATTGATGGGACTGCTATTCTCTGGTTTAAATCTTATTTGTCCAATAAATCTCAACAGGTCTTCATTCGTGGTAAATTGTCTCAAAAATTTGACCTCGACGGTGATGTACTACAGGGTTCATGTTTAGGTCCTTTGTTGTTCATTTTATACACCAGTAGTTTGTTCAAAATAGTTAAAACTCAACTCCCGAATGTTCATTGCTACGCTGATGACACGCAACTTTATCTTTCGTTTTGTTCAAATGTTGCATCAAACCAGGCGTCGGCACTTTCTGCAATGGAGGGCTGTATACATGTCGTTCGCAAATGGATGCTTGGCAATGGGCTGATGCTAAATGTCGGTAAAACTGAGTTTATTATCTTAGGTACTCGTCAACAACTATAGCTAAGGTTAGCGTTGATGGTATCAATGTCAGGGCGTCTAGGGTTTCCAACTACCCCCATTGTAAGGAATCTGGGTGCCTGCTTTGATGCTAACATGACAATGGCTACTAATAACAAAAACTGCAACTGCCTTTTATTACTCACATACAAATAGACGTATCAGGAAGTACCTATCTAGGCAATGCACCGAAACTTTAATTCATTTATTCATTCATTTCCAGCCGATTAGATTATTGTAATAGTGTCCTTTATGGATTGCCTGATATTCAAATTAACCAGCTGCAACGTGTTCAAAATTCTTGAGCTAGACTGGTTTGTAATGCTTTAAAGTACTGTCACATTACACCCTTGTTTATCGATTTACATTGGCTTCCGGTTAGGTTCAGGATCGATTTTAAAATGTTGTTAATAACTTATAAAATTTTAAATGGTCGTGCTCCTGTATACATATGCCAACTTATCAACAACAGAAAAAAGGGCGTCTTCTTATTACAATCTTAGGAGTTCCACGATGCTCCTTAGTTACCCGGTGTGTCGAACAAAAAGTGTTATGGCATTTTAGTTTGCTGAAAATTATAGAGCAAAATTATGTTATGTAATGTTGTACATTGTCATGTTAATGTGTAATTTTTAAATTTGTAAATTTGTAATGCGCATTTGAACATCTTTTTATGGAATTTGCGCAATATAAGTTAATAATAATAATAAAGTTTTCCAGTTGCGTCATTAATGCCATGTGCATTGTTTCACGAGTCAATGTAGGTTTGCGCAAATATTTGATTCATAATTTTTCTAACTTTTTATGAATAATGTTGGATGACTGATGTTAATGATTGATGGGGCATGTTTGTATCATTTTACTGGAGAACCCAATACCTATATAGGATCTTAATATTTTACCTACTTGAAACTACGCATTGGAAAGCATTGGTTTCATTGCGTGACGGACTAAAAAGCTTTGCTGTAAGATATGCTACGACATAGTACGAAACGTTTAGAGCTACATGCAGAAATGTATACACTGGTAATGTGACCTGTCCAATCGTTCATGATGAACTTGATAGATAAAAGTATTATACTATTATTAAGAGTATTAACTAAAAGTATTATAAAAATGAAATACTATTTTGATTTTGTAGTTGAAGCTACATGTATAATGTGGCACATCATAACCGATCGGCGATTGAATGTTTTTGCACTAAGTGTTTCTGAAACGTGTAGTTAGTAACATATTGTAGTGATATTACCAGTGTATTGATAGTTATACAAAATGGCGTTTTGGTAAATAGAAACTGTTGTGAACTCGTCGATTAACTTGGTTGTACATGTATTGTGAGCTTATAATTATATTTGCAAAGCTGTGTTAATTTTCTGCCAATGTTGTATATTTACGCGCAATTGTTTAGCCTATGATTTCGGGGCAATTTGCCCAATATTTTGCCCAAGGTTAACCGCTGGCTCAAAGATGAGCACTGATCTGAGGCAAGTCCGCCTGTGCTGTGTCCCGTTGGTAGTTTACACGAGGCTCAGCCACCTGCAGCCGATTTTACGAAACCTTACGCAATTGCGTAAGCCCCCTTGCGCCACAATTTATTGCGTAAGCTGCGCTACTTTTGTTTGCTGCGCAACATTTCGCTTACGACAGTTTCACGAAAGTTGGACAGTGCGTAAGTCCGCGGCTTACGCAACAAATTATGGCGTAGCTTGCGCAGTCAATTTAGGTGGCGTAAGATATGGCGTAGCGACTGAAAATGACCTTTTTTACCAGCAAATCGTAATTGAAGTGGAGCCCGCCATTGCTCAACTTGTTAAGCTTGATAAAAGACACTCACAGTTTCATGATTGAAGTAAAAGAATCACTATTTTACCCGTGACAGAATTGTTAATGTTGCCACGCGATTTCGCGGAAAGTCGGACAAAACTATTTTCAAAATGGTGGGCGAAGGTGATACGACGATTTCGTGAAAGAACACAATAATACGCAAACAGTCGTCGTAAACGCTGTTTAAAACGTTGCGCAGCTACGCAAAGTTTCGTGAAATGCTCCGTAAGGAAATGGCGCAGCTATGCAACATTTTTGTTGCGTAGGCCTTACGCCACTTTTGAAAATGGCGCAAGCTACGCACTTTTCGTGAAATCGGCTGCTGGTCCTCCTGTTCTCAATGCACCCGACTCTACGTCAAGTATGCAACGGCTAGATACACGCTTCTTCCAGTCATGCTCGCTCTGTGACGCTGACTGGCTGATCTATGACCCGGGCCCCAGGAGATATGCTACATCACTTTACCCAGGGCATTGTTATACCTATAGTGTCTAGTAATGTCGCACATCAATGCAATCGGGCTGCCGCGCAAAGGCCTTTAGTTTATAAACCGTTAAATGTTGTCAAGATAAAGTAATGCAAGCATTCTTAGAAATGTTTTTAGATTTTGTAGTAAGAGGCTATATTTTCAAACAATTATTTTTGTAAGGAGGCCTCGTCTGTGAATTAAGGGTGTGAACAAAATGTAACGTTTGGCCTAGTTGTCGTGGTATATTCAACACTCCACGGCTGTACATAAATTACTGTTGCAAGACTATATTGTACAGCCGAAATTTTCATGTCTGCTGGTCTAACTGTATTATATGTTGCTGTCAGTAAAATCTCACTCGCATGAAAAAGGAATCAGAGGATTGTCTGTTTTAAAACCTAAAATTTCGTCTTCTGGACCCGGCCAGCCTATTCTTTAAAAAAATCATATTTTCATTTAGTAAGGTGGGTAAGAATACGACTGCCAAAAGATGGGGCGGCAACTTTTTAAATCTTTACTTTCTTACAAAACTTTTATTTACAACTAGTTTCAGACGGAAATAAAACTGTCCAATACATTAACAAAGTTGTTAACCCATACGTTAAATAACCAAGTTGTTTACAACAAGCTTGCAATAGTAGATATAAAAACTATTAAGAAATTGAATCATTAAATTATCAGACTTTTTACCAATTATTGTATACTATGGTTTCAAATTTAATAACTCGGTTTTACAAAAATAGTTAATATTTATTATACATGTACATCCTTTAAGACTGTTGCCCTACTCCCAATACCAGGTCTACAATTTACAGACACATAGTTCCCCCCGTTTTGTTTAGCTAGCTTTACGTACCTGGCTGATAGTGATATGGCCTCGGCACCGAGGATAGCGAGTATTGTTGTGCTGCGTCATGGATGACGGCATAAAAAACCGAGAATATCCAAGGCAAAGGGTCAAAGGTGTAGTAATGTCGCACATTAATGCAATCGAGCCGCCGCGAGAAAGGCCAAATTTAACTATGAACAGAAGAGTCGACAACAGAATGTCAGATGCCACTGACTACACCGTGATAGCACAGTACCTTGCCTTGTCTCGTAGTAAACGTCACTTGGAATTGAAATTTATTTTATGCGTATTGATGAAGACCAACACCCGCGGACTAATTCCTTTAGTTCCCGAGTCATCTGAAAGCTTCGACGAGTGAAACATGTCTCTTCTTAACAACCTGTCGTGGTTCCTGGACATACGCACCGTGTTGCTGTGCGCAGTGGTCCTTCTGGTTCTTCGCTGGTTCTTAGGGCGACTGAAAAACCTCCCTCCTGGGCCCTGGGGATTTCCAATTATCGGTTCCGTTCCGGCCATCGCACGCGAGATACGACGGGGCGTGGAACCCCAGGACCTCTTCATAAGATACGCTGCCAAATACGGGTCCGTGTTTAGTCTAAGAGTCTTCAACAAGACGCTGGTCATCCTCAACGACTACGCCTCCGTGAAGGAAGCTTTCCAACATCCCCAGCTCAACGACAGACCAAAGCTCATTTTCACTGAAATCGTTAAGAGTGAAGGTATTCTGCATTTTGTTTGTTATCAATATGAAGCACGACGGTGCCAGAGGGACCTCCCCCCCCCCCCCCCCCCCCCCCCCCCTCCTCCTACTCCTCTTTTTTGTTGGTCCGTCTTCTCGGAATCTCAGTAATTCCGTTTAGGTTTCAAGGGGGTATGAGTAGACATAGCTACAAGAAGGGGGGGGGGGGGGTACCCCTCTGCCACATACCGTGCTGGGTATATTTTTTGTATATATTTTAAACTAGTCTTGGTTTTCAAAATGAAACCACGTGACTTTACTGGCTCGGGTGCAAAATGTTGTAGAAAAGTAACCTTTAAAAAATGATTTGAGAAGGTAGTATACACCATTGGTCATTGCTTGAATTATCATGAATGAGTATATTTGGGTGGTTGTATTTTCTAGTAAATATTGTTTAACTGAGCTGTCCGATGTTTTACAATCATGGATGCCGAAAAAGGCACGAAAAAACAGCGGTTTTTTTTAACGGCGTCGAGCAGTTATTCTTATGTGATCTTTGTTTTTTTCGCGATCGCCGTCCGGCGATCGCGAATTTTTCATTATAAAATTATATTTTTCGGAATAATTACAGGATATCTAACGCAATCCTTTTGCTGGATGCCTAGAATCAACATTTACTTTCAAATGAGTAAGATTTTTCTTAATAATTCGGTAGTAAATATTTTTGATATCTGCAAATGGTGTACCCTACCTTTAAACTTGGCTGGTGAAATTCTGAGGACATTGTGTTTGCCTCAAAAACCATCTGCAAGGTTATGTGGTCCAATATAGTTGGTCATCTTTTTGTGAGATTACTCTGCCATTGCTGAAGGAAATGAAACCCCAAAATGTTATTCAATTTTATTTGATAGGCTTAGGAACGGCCTCTGGTGAAAAATGGGTCGAGCTTCGTCGCTTCTGTCTGACCGTCTTTAAGAGCTTCGGAGTGGGCAAGACGAGCTTCGAGGAGAAGATCGGCACTGAAGCTGAGGAGCTGATGAAGGAGATGTCTGCTTTCAACGGGAAGCCCTTTGACCCCAAGCCGCTGCTCAGAAACGCAGTAGCCAACGTGATATGCTCTGTTGTATTTGGGAAGCGCTACGAATACACAGACGGAGAGTTCAATAATCTTCTCTCTATGTTGGCCGAAAATTTAAAGTTGTTTGGTTCTGGCGGTGTATTGATTTTCTTCCCCGCGCTGCGCCATCTTCCATTCATATCGACTGAAAGGTTAGAATCGAACTCTAAGGCTATATTGGCATTCCTAACAAACATCATCGACAACCATCGTGCCGCCTTCGATCCCCACAACCTGGACGATTTTATCGATGTATACCTAATGGAAATGAAGAACAATCAAGCAAAGCAAAGAAATGAAACCAAACATGGCTATATTAATGAACACAGTTTTACTGGAACCGTGGATGCCCTCTTCGGAGCTGGTACTGAGACTACGGCCACTGCGCTCCAGTGGGCCCTCCTGTATATGGCAGCCTACCCCGAGATCCAGCAGCGAGTCCAGGCAGAGATCGACGCCGTGGTCGGTCGCAACCGGCTGCCCAAGATGGCCGACAAACCGGAACTGAACTTCACCAGAGCGGTCATCTGGGAGGTTCAGCGCTTGACAATCGTCGCTCCTTTGGGTGTTGCGCATGCCGCTGCATCAGACACCCAGTTCCATGGTTTCCTGATTCCTAAGGGTACACTCCTTGTCCCAAATTTGTGGGCGATAGCACGCGACCCCAAAGTGTGGCCCAATCCCGACCAGTTCAAACCCGAGAGATTCCTTAACGACAAGGGGGAGGCAGTTCCGGCAGAGGAGTTGATACCGTTTGGCGTTGGTCGTCGGAGCTGCGTCGGTGAGCACCTGGCTAAGATGGAGTTGTTCGTCTTTTTCAGCTTCTTTCTGCATCAGTTTACCTTTAAGAAACCAGACAACTCGCCCCCGCTGTCCCTGAAGGGAAGAGGTGGCTTTACTAACTCACCGGAGGTATTCAGTCTCGCCGCGGCCCAGCGTGAGTAAGGTTAACTTTAAACTACAAGAAATTGGTTAAGCGCATTTTGTTAAAACCGTTTACCTTTTTCTATAAATCTGTATCAACCTGTGCTGTAAATAATGCCATGACATAGCACGAAACCTTTAGAGCTGTATACCTAAATTCATACACGTGGTAATGTGACCTGTCTAATCGTTCATGGTGAACTTGACAGGTAAAAGTATTATACTATTATTAAGAGTATTAACTAACAGTATTTATAAAAATAAAATACTATTTTGATTTTGTAGTTGAAGCTATAATGTGGTACATCATAACCGATCGGCGATTGAATGTTTGTGCACTAAGTGTTTCTGAAACGTGTATTTAGTAACATATTGTAGTGATATTATAAGTGAATTGATAGTACATGTATAATACAAAATGGCGTTTTGGTAAATAGAAACTTGTGTGAACTCTTCGATTAACTTTGTTGTACATGTATTGTGAGCTTATAGTTATTATTTGCAAAGCTATGTTAATATTTCTATTTTCTGCCAATGTTAAATGTTGTCAAGATAAAGTAATGCAAGCATTCTTAGAAATGTTTTTAGATTTTGTAGTAAGAGGCTATAATTATTTTCAAACAATTATTTGTGTATGGAGGCCTCGTCTGTGAATTAAGGGTGTGAAAAAATGTAACGTTTGGCCTAGTTGTCGTGGTATATTCATTAATATCACTCCACGGCTAGCTGTACACAACTGTTGCAAGACTATTATTTTACAGCAGAACTGTTCATGTTTGCTGGTCTAACTGTATTATATGTTGTTGTCAGTGAAATCTCACTCGCATGACATATTCAGAGGAGTGTCTGTTTTAAACCCTGAAATTTCGTGTTCTGGACCTGGCCAGCCTATTCCTAAAAAAATATTATCATATTTTCATTTAGTAAGGTGTGTAAAAATACGACTGCCAAAAGATGGAGCGGCAACTTTTCAAACCTTTACTTTCTTACAAAACTAATATTTTTACAACTTTTCAGACAGACTTTAAACTTCCCAATACACTAAATTAGAAAGTTGTTTAAGACAAGCTTGCGATCTATAGTAGATATATAAACTATTAAGACAATTGAATCATTAAATTACCAGAATTCTTGTCAATGATTGTATACTATGGTTTCAAAGTTAATAACTCTCAGTTTTACAAAAATATTTTTTTATTTGTTATACATGTACGTCCCTCTAGACTGTTGTCCTGCTTCCAATGTTTGGTCTACAATTTCACGAACACCTCGTTTCCCCCCGTTTTGTTTAGCTAGCTTTACGTACCTATCTTATATAACCCCGGCCGCGATTTTTTTTCTCCAAACGACATCGCCATAGAACTGGTTTTTAGCGCATCCGATTGGCTATCTGTTACGTCATGGTAGTAAACAAAAATGTGTTTATTTTTATTAATTTTTTTATTTTTTATTTTTTTTTTTTTCTTTTTTTTTTTTTTTTTTGGTGGTGGTGGTTGGGGGGGGGGGGCTGTGGGGCTGTGGTGGGGGGTAAAAAAGACCTTAAATACCAATATTTTATCCCCCAACTATTTGCCAGGTACTAAAAACATAATGGGGTGACACTTAGAACCAAAATACATACATGTGATGTAAGTCTTTGCTTGTATAACAGCACAAATAGGTTTTTAATGATTTTAAGGGGGAACATTTGCCCCCCCCCCCCCCCCCCCCCCCCCCTCCCTTCAAGTCCTTATTTCACTAGTATTAATTTTGCAAACAAGCAGATATTGCAATGGTACACTATCGGCTACCCAAAAAAAAGTGGTCTCCGAAAATCCCCAGGGTGGGGGAGGGTTTCGGTCGGTAGCCCAAGGACTATTTTGACCCTAGGACTCTGGGCTTTTTTGACCCTAGTACACGTTATGCAATGCGACACATGGATGAATGGATGACGTAGATGTTAAACAACCAACCAGATGCGCTAAAAACCAGTTCTATATATGGCGATGTCGTTTGGGAAAACAAATTTTGCACCCCGGCCCCATCGGTAGCGAGTATATTGTTCTGCTGCGTCATGGATGACGCCATAACAAACGATATTGTCCAAAGCAAAGGGTCAAAGGTGCAGTAATGTCGCACAATAATGCAATCGGGCCGCCGCGCAAAAGGCCAAATTTAACTATGAACAGAAGAGTCGACAACAGAATGTCTGATGCCACTGACTACACCGTGATAGCACAGTACCTTGTCTTGTCTCGTTGTAAACGTCACGCGTCACTTGGTCTTCAAATTGTTTTTATGAGTATCGTTAGAGACTAAAACCCGCGGGAAAATTCCTTTAGTTCCCGAGTCATCTGAAAGCTTAAATTCGTGAAACATGTCTCTCCTTCACAGTCTGTCGTGGTTCCTAGACATACGCACCGTGTTGCTGTGCGCGGTGGTCTTTCTGTTTTTTCGCTGGTTCTTGGGGCGACCGAAGAACCTCCCTCCTGGTCCATGGGGATTTCCAATTATCGGTTCGGTTCCGGCTATCGCACACGAGATACGACGGGGCGTGGAACTCTACGACCTCTTCATAACGTACGCTGCCAAATACGGGTCCGTGTTTCGTCTGAAAGTCTTTAACAAGACGCTGGTCATCCTCAACGACTACGCCTCCGTGAAGGAAGCTTTCCAACATCCCCAGCTCAACGACAGACCGAGGCTCATGTACACCGACGCTTTAAAGAGTGATGGTAATTTGCAATCTTTGTTATCATTATGAAGCATGACATATCCCGGCGGCAGGAAACCGCACCCTTCTCTTTTTGAGTTAGTCATTGTGTTCACATAATCTTAGGATTTTCCCCCAGGTTTTAAGGGGGTATGAGAGGATATATAGGGACACATACAGTGTTGGGTATATTTAAGGAGGGAGAGTTGTGATGTCAAACCAGCAAAATGTATTCGTTGGAGTATATTATTATTCCTTCAAATCTTGTTCAAGAAAATCGAAATGTTCACGAAAAAAAAAGGTAGGCCTATTTTAAACGTGCAACACAACAAAAATATACTGGAACATGAAACAAACATATTGCTGAGTTAGTCAACCGTGTAAAAAGAACCATGTACATTGTACGTGGTACATGAAGTACCAGACCACTGTAAAAGAAATCAGTCTGGTCAAACCTATGGGTCAAACGATGGACACGGACAAGTCTAGTCTTGGTCTTCAAAATGAAACCACGTGACTTTACTCTCGGGTGCAAAATGTTGAAGAAAAATCTCCTTTAAAAAAAAGATTTGAGAACTTGAACTTGGCTGGTGAAACACCAAGAACATGATAAGTTTAGAAAATTGTGTCTGCTAAAGAGTGAGTAAAGTTGATTATATTTTGCATGTTTTTCAGGTGTCAGGGTCCCTGTCTGCGATATCCCCAAAACCCAACTGCAAGGTTATGTGGTCTAAGTAAAATTATTTCTTAAGAGTAGGTCATCTTTTTGTGGGAGTGGATACTCTGCCATTGCTGGAGGAAATGAAACCTAATAGTGTTATTTCATTTTATTTTGATAGGCATAGGAACGGCCTCTGGTGAAAAATGGGTCGAGCTTCGTCGTTTCTGCCTGACCGTCCTTAGAAGCTTCGGAGTGGGCAAAACGAGCTTCGAGGAGAAGATTAGCACTGAAGCTGAAGAGATAATGAAGGAGATGTCTGCTTTCAACGGGAAGCCCTTTGACCCCAAACCGCTGCTCAGAAACGCAGTATCCGACGTGATATGCTCTGTGGTATTTGGGAAGCGCTACGAATACACAAACGGAGAGTTCAAGAATCTTCTCTCTATGTTTGCCGACAATTTCAAGTTGTTTGGTTCTGGCGGTGTAGTGATTTTCTTCCCGGCTCTGCGCCATCTACCATTAAAATTGACTGATAGGTTGAAATCGAACTTTAAGGGTATATTGGCACTCGTAACAAACATTATCGACAACCATCGTGCCGCTTTCGACCCCCACAACCTGGACGATTTCATCGATGTATATCTGATGGAAATGAAGAACAATCAAACGAAGCAAAGAAATGAAACCAAACATGGCTATATTAATGAACACAGTTTTACTGGAACCGTGGTAAACCTTTTTGGGGCTGCTATTGAGACTACAGCCACTACACTCCAGTGGGCCCTCCTGTACATGGCTGCCTACCCCGAGATCCAGCAGCGAGTCCAGGCAGAGATTGACGCCGTGGTCGGTCGCAACCGGCTGCCCAAGATGGCCGACAAACCGAAACTAAATTTCACCCGAGCGGTCATCTGGGAGGTTCAGCGCTTGACAATCGTCGCTCCTTTGGGTATTGCGCATGCTGCTGCATCAGACACCCAGTTCCATGGTTTCGTGATTCCTAAGGGTACACTCCTTGTCCCCAATTTGTGGGCGGTGGCACGCGACCCCAAAGTGTGGTCCGATCCCGACCAGTTCAAACCCGAGAGATTCCTTAACGACAAGGGGGAGGCAGTTCCGGCAGAGGAGTTGATACCGTTTAGCGTTGGTCGTCGGAGCTGCGTCGGTGAGCACGTGGCTAAGATGGAGTTGTTCGTCTTTTTCAGCTTCTTCCTGCATCAGTTTACCTTCAAGAAACCAGACGACTCGCCCCCGCTGTCCCTGAAGGGAAGAGGTGGTTTCACTAACATACCTGATATATTCAGTCTCTGTGCGGCCCAGCGTGAGTAAGGTTAACTTTAAACTACAAGAAATTGGTTAAGGGCATTTTGTCGTAAAACCGTTTGCCTTAAAAATAAAATCTGTAAGGATGGAGTTTATAAAGGTTTCCAGTTGCGTCATTAATGCCATATGCATTGTTTCACGAGTCAATGTAGGTTTGCGCAAATATTTGATTCATAATTTTCTCAACTTTTCATGAATAATGTTGGATGACTGATGTTAATGATTGATGGAGCATGTTTGTATCATTTTACTGGAGAATCCAATTACTATATATGATCTTAATATTTCACTTACTTGAAACTATATGCATTGGAAAGCGTTGGTTTCATTGCGTGACGGACTAAAAAGAAACGTTTAGAGCTGCATGCAGAAATGTATACACGTGGTAATGTGACCTGCCCAATCGTTCATGATGAACAGGTAAAAGTATTATACTATTATTAAGAGTATTAACTAAACGTATTATAAAAGTAAACTACTATTTATATTTTGTAGTAATATAATTTGGCACATCAGAACCGGTAAGCTATTGTATTGATATTATTTATACCAGTGTAGTGATATTACCAGTATCACATGTTTTATTTTTGAGGACAATCGTTAAAGGTGGGATACACCATTTGCAGATATAGTCCAGGAAAAATAAGTTTTGACCTCAAACAAATTGCAACAAATTGTTTTTCACCACAGTGCACTTCTATAAGGTCCCTAGAATTAAATGTGACTAATTTGCATAAATCGTTAATTCCTGCCGCGTAATATATTTATTCCCATATTTGGATATATATTTTATTTTTTGAAAAGTTTATTTTAGTGATTCTTACTTCAATAACATTTGCTAATACATATAAGTGACTGAATAATTATGAGAACATAGTAATTATCAAAAATGACAACTTCGTGACCCTATAAATGTACGCACATTACACTGTCTCCAGATATCATCAAGTAGTCAGTATTGGTGAGCTTCAAATTCACCAAGTTGCTTACTGGCACAGTTATCATAGGAACAATGATAACATTGTGATGTTTAGCCCAGCAAACAAAAACTGGAGGGAAATGGTGTGTCCATAAATTGGGCGGAAAAGTAGTTAAAGGGTTGCCTAACATGGGAGACTTGAACAAGTTCAAGGAGATCTACCCATTCATGATAATTCAAGAAATTACCAATGGTGTATTCTACGTTTAAAACTGACATTTTGCAGCCATATAACAAATGCCAGAGGTAGGTGACAAAATGGCGTTTTGGTAAATAGAAACTTATGTGAACTCTTAACTTTGTTGTATAACTAGGTCTATTAATATTGTATTATTTGCAAAAGTATATTTGCAAAGCTGTGTTAATATTTCTATTTTCTGCCAATGCTGTATATATACGAGCATTATTGCAATTGTTAATCGGAAGGTTTAGCTTATGATTTCGGGGCAATTTGTCCAAGATTTTGTTGATTTTCAGTGGTAGATAAGAAAAAAATGACTAACGCACTGTGGATTAATTCTGATTTGCGAGCGCACGCGCCCGGATTCGTGCTATTACCTGGTGCAAGGAATCTGGGTGCTCACTGGAACGCATCGGCGCGGTGGCAACATTTGTATAATAAAGCATAGGCCTATACCCGAACAAAAGCGCCCGGCTGCACAATAGACATCACCTGGGCAGATACGTGCCCAGTTAACCCAGTATTAATCTGCCAGCGTTTTAGTTGTGTAAACACTTGGCAATAAGCCATTTGCGCGTGACCCCCAGTTGAATTTGAATAACATCTGGTACACTGACTGCTCACAGTTTGGCACATCTTTATTTTGAATTCTCCAGACCAAAGACACTGTTGCTATATCACGTGATTCGAGGCAAGCCTTACGCTACCAACCCGGAGCTCCGGAATGGTCTAATGTCTTTTTGCCATTCTCATATGAAGCAGAATCAGTGTCAAAAAGATCGGATGTGTTTTTACAACTCGGATGCTTTCCTAATTCGGATGTATTCCTAATTCGGATGCTTTTTGCAAACTCGGATGCTTTTTTAATTCGGATGCTTTTCTAGTTTGAATGCTTTTTATAAACTCGGATGCTTTTTGCAAACCAAACATATTCGCAAAACGGATGCTTTCCCAATCCGGCACTATGGTGGCCCTGAAAGGACATTACACATCGCAGATTCTGCGATATCGCGCATTCTGCGCGAATTTGAACGATGACAAACATGTTATCGTATATATCTAAGCATATATCTGAGATGTGGAAGGTTATATTGTAGATTTCTGCACAGATTTATGTGATGGTGAATATTTTCTGCGCAGATTTTGTCAAGAAAATAACAAAGGAATTAAAAACAAAAATTCTCATACAAGTTATTGTTTTTCACATGTAAACAAATTCTGAAACATGTGCCGTATTTTCTTGTATTTATCACTTGTTCTGAATTATTACCCGTTTGTATTACTTTTCCCCGAGTGTAAATACGTAACTAATTATTTCATTATTGTGCTTTTACAATTACAAAATAAATAGATGCACACAATTTGTTTTCCTTGTATACTTATTTTTGCAATCAGTTTTACATACAAATATCTCAGCCAGTGTATATGTACAGTATGCATGTAAACACAGTGTGTTGAGGGCGCACTTCAATGAAATTGCTCAAAAACCACTGGGGCTAGAGTCACACTGAGCTCCTAATTGCTGTGGTATACAAGGGTAACCTCTTGCATGAGTGGGTGGGATTGAAAGTCTAAACAGTGGTCATCCCCAACCCGGTCGTTGTCACGCAGTAAGGAACCGGTCCTCACACTGTTATTCCAATTATTAAATACCTTTTTAACAAAATGTTCTAAATGGTGAGACATTTCTTTCGGTGATATTTCCAGACTTTCTTGTTCTTGTTTAGGGGCCATATCATTTTCTTACATGGTGCTTGATCAACGCTGGTTCAGAAGCCATTTAATCACTTTATTATTGAAGCCGGTATTAAAATCACTTTTAATACACCCCATGTGATCGAGTCTTGATCAATTGGAAGCTATCAACTTCGTAATGTATTTATTAATCGTTATTTAACGGAAAAGTACTAAGTGTTTATTTTTAAATTAGACTATAAACGTAGTTTTTTAGGGAGGGGGTGGTTGCTTACTATTTGGTTTTGGTGTGGGTCACCAAAAAACATGCAAACAACCTACCACATTACATTTGTCCTTTTATGGCTTCTTTAAAATGAGACTCGATCGTTTGGAAAAACGGGAAAAGCGTCGTGACGATCACGCCGCCATCAACACTGTGCTAACACGTCCTTAAGTTTACCCACTGTACCACCACTTCTACTGGCAGGCTCCCAGTTCGTGCCGGGATTATTGTAACATTCACCGAGCCGAGGCGCGGGTTTTATTTTCAACGAAACTCGATCCGAGGCTGGTTCAGGCCGGTGGTACCGGGGAGCAAACCCACGTATTTCTGGCCTTGCTCGCTGCTGAAAGACATTTCCGGCCTTGCTCGTGACGTGTTTGCGTCATCCGTTTTGAATCTGGGGCAAACTTTGCGTGTATATACGTCCTCCGGCGCGAACTGGTTAACCACGGAAAGGTCACGTGCAAAACAGATTATATCCGGTAGCCTGAATGCAAGCAAAGGAGATTAAGAGCCCAACATGCATAAGCCAAGAACTGACGGAAAAAACGAGGTTTCTTTTGTGAACTGCCAGATGTAACAGTACGGGCGCGCCGGGCCCCCTTGTTCAACATGGGGTTTTAATATTGGCTTTTTGAAACCGTGTCTCAGATCCGCTTCGCGTGATTTGAGGAGAGTTTAGACCTATAACGTTGGGAATCCAGCCTTAATAAGGGTCAATGTTCTGCTTTCTATGTATATTGCGAGGCCTCATTTAGTGGGAACGTTTCTTTTTGTCAGGACATTAAAGGCATCTCAACGATTCTAAAGCCAAACATGAAGCCGAAGCCTCAGATATGAAGCCTTAACTAAACCGAAGCCGTGTTTTGGGAAATCCAATGTAAAAAAGTATACGGTCACCATTATTCACACTGTTTGTACAGATCAGTGTTATTATGCATCGTCCAATCAAATTATTGACCGTTTTCTAAAACCCAGCTTTATCTCCGTTTGGCTTTGTTTATGCAGGATGGCAATGGTGGAGTCGAAACGGAGCCTAAGCTCGAGTTTGGAAAATGGTCATTGTACCACTTGCAACCAATAGCAGCACTCGCCGGCTCGGAGTGCGTGACCAGGGACCTTATTCACAAAGCATCCGCACGCTTTAACGGATCCGTTAAGCCTCCGTTATGGTTTGCGCCATATTCACGAAGTATCCGCATAATAGCGAATCCGCAGAACACGTCCGTAAAAGGGCAATTGTTTTGCGGGAACTCCAGCGTTCCCGTAAAAGCTTACGCATCTCCGCACAGCGCTAAAATAAAATGGCTGCAGTGTTTGTGGTTCTGCTGGAGGAGGAAAACAGGCGTACTCTTCGCCGCCAGCGAGTATTTCGTGATAGGTTACAGCCACTGGACATTTACGACGATGTGGAACTGATAAATAGGTATCGAATGCCAAGGCATGTACTGTTGGAGGTGAACGATTTAATCCGTGGTCAAGTTGAACATCCGACACAGAGGTCGCATGCAATACCCGCCACGCAGATCATAACAGCCCTCCGATTTTTCGCCGAAGGTTCTTTCCAATTAACAAATGGAGATTTAAGTGGAATTAGTCAGCTGTCTAACTTCTCGAATTGTTACCCGGGTCGCAACTGTCCTTCAAAGAATTTCGCCAAATATAATTCGATTTCCGAGGAACATATAGCCAGCCAGAATGTGATCAAAGAAGGTTTATATGATGAACGTCATCGTCGGATTCCAAACGTTTTGGGATGCCTTGACAGTCAGTCCGCAGCGCACTGAAAAGCCGTTCCTTTTATGTGCGCTTTATGCATGGCACTTTGTGCGTGACCTCGTTTTTGAATACTTAATGAGCTGGCGACGACGCGACGCCTGGAATTTGGTCCGAAACATCCGTTTTATTCACTGGCTGTCAATATTATGTATATTTTCTTTTGGATAAGGAAACATTTTGTTATATTATCAAATCAGATTGGAAATTATATGACATTTAGAGGGTGAAATTTATAACGTAAAAAAAGCTCCCGAACCAACAAATTGACCTTTAAAAAAAGACGAATTTTGTCCACCTTCTGGCAGCGGCCACAACCCAATTTCACACTGATGTTAAAGATAATTTCATATTCTATCACAAAACTGTAGATTTGGGGTTGATTTTAACTTAGTCCAGTCAGGGCGCAGAAAATTATAACGTTCTCAATAAATTAACAAACGGAACATCCCGCCATGACAGTCCATAGTCTTCCTGCGCCCTCATTGGTCGAAAATGACGTCATTGAAAAAGGCTTCGTGGTAACGTGTAGTTCATGCACATTTCAATACGCAGTTTTTTTGTGTATTTTTTTAATTGTAAGCTCAAGCGAAAAGAATTCTGCCAATCAGTATTTTGTTTAATCTTTTTAACAGTGGACTGATTAAAAAATAATAATATTGCCTGCGTAATACAATGTATACAGCCAAATATACACAAAAAAAGCAACAAATGAAGTCGTTGTTTAAAATTTATATCTGTATTGTGAGGTTGGTTTATAAAAGAAACTGCACTTTTTATTTGAAACGTGCACTGAGGTTATTGCTTACATTAATATACCCTGTTGATGTTATACGACTTGAATACAATTGTTAAATTAAACCCTGAAATTGTAAAAACTTATTTTAATTACATCATCATGTACATGTACATAAATACAGATTGAAGAAATGACCAAAATTAGGGTTGATAATGAGATAATAAATGTTTAGCAATTAGGCAAAACATTAACAAAAATATGGCCAACATTCAAATTAAAATAATGACAACATAGTGAAGATGATAATTACCATCATCTTTGGCATCATGTTCAATGTGCAAACCATTAAGATTTATTATAAAAGTAAATAAAGTTTTTTTTATCTTTGCTTGATGTTTTTGGCATAGTTTCTTTGTCATTAAATTATTGTAAATATTAAATTACAATGTATACCCGCTTCTAACATTGCAAAAACAAATGATTTTAAATAAGACATAAATTTAGTAATATAGATGTTAATGCACATAAATTATATCACTGAATAGAAATAATATAATCTGCATTCATAAAGTAATATGCTGTTTGTGTCAAATTTACATTGTAGCTCAAAACTTTGTTGGCATAGTTTTTGGCATTAAGTCCTAGATGATTTGACAAACTGACCCGACTCGACCAGACTCGGTTTCGATCTGTTTCAGCTGCACTGTGTTTGCACAACACTGACACAAAGTCATGTATATTATTTAAAACACTAAAATACAAAAACATTTAAATCTGCATGTACAAAGCACGTGCTGCATATATCCACCAGTACATTTAAATCTTCAAATATTTTCAACACTTCTTTGGAAACCCAACTCTAGATTATTTGTCACAACATGAATCATTACAAATACAATATGTCAGGCACAGTTGTGAGGTTGATGTCATGCTGATGAAGCAGATACTTTCTAAGGCCAGAAATTGTAGTACCGCGACGAGTCACTACCTGCAAATCAACCAACTTTAGTAGTGATGTTCTCTTTGAGATACTTTGTGAGAGAATATCCAAGGACAAGAGCTTTGCCTTTGGCCTTCTGTAGAGGTTCCCGACATGCTGGCAATGGCTGCGATGGCTGCGGTGGGCATGGCCATGGTGGTGGACGGCATGACTACTACCTAGTATAAGAAACATATTGGAAGACAGAAATATGAACTATGAAGTTTAGCACAATATTAGCGGTAACTATTATTATTAAACAATTTGTTATAATTTTGAACAAAAACATAGGCCTAAGTCGTTTTTATACATGAAAGAAAAATCAATTTTGTATGCATGACATGAAGGCAGAAACCCAACTTTATCATATAAATAAGCCACACAATTAAAACAAAACAATTAATTTTGTTTCTGTTGGCTACTGTGCAATCACCATCTAGTGCATATCCAGCACATGTAGGCCTACATTTGTACATGTACATGTACATGCACCCCCTGTGTGCATAACACACGCTCTGCGTATGTACAAGCCGAAAGACATGGCCGAAAAAGTTGAAATCGCGCGCACGAAAATCGTCGCAAAATACATGAAAAAATGTCGCCACAGGCTAAATTGTATATCAAACGAAAGATCATTGCTTCCTTTATCGATGTGTAGTAATCATTTTTGGCAATATTTGTTAGTCCAGTCAGGGCGCAGAAACTAAACACACGACAACAAATTTCCTTAAAATCATACCATAACTTCGAGTGAACAAAATTCTGCAAAAAACATACTGAATCTCGTCATATTTTATATCATTCGATTCAGAAAATCGTTCGCTTTCCACTTACCACGCCATCTTGGAGAATCACTGCTTCGTTTGCAACGTGTAGCTCGTGAAAACAAAGCGGTCGAACTCTCGCAATTACTCGCGTAAATCTCGTGGCCGATTTGCGACGCCGGCCCTGCAAATAAAGTTCGGGATATGACCTCATTAACGCGGGCGCTGCGGACTGACTGTTGATGGATCACTTGTCCAGATTAAATGACCTGCACGTGACTATAATGCACATTACAAAATAATGTGGTCGACGTCAGTGGAAGTATCGTAACAAATAAAGCTCATGGTTATTAACTATTGCACGAAAATGTGTTTGTGATGACTGTAAATTCGTTTGAATGCCGGATTGTGTTAATCGAAGACTGTTTCCGACAGTGTAAGATGTACACCACCCTCGAAAAAACTGCCTTTGAAATCTGTTTGACAATAGGCCATGGTATATACAGTCTAGGTAAAATATGAATTGCTCCGCGTTGGCAAGAAATCTGGTTTTGCTAATAATTTGTTGTTCAATATACCGCCCTTCCCGTAAAATGCTGTTTATCATCAGATTATGTTTTTGGTGATTTAAGTCAACTTCTTAATTTCACATGTTTTTTAACCCAAAAAGGAATAGATTGGTATGATGCCTTTCACAAAAATCGTTCCTTAGTTTGAGAAAATAACAAGTGCACTGTGGAAATTCATCTTTTTTTTCGCCAAGAATTTGAAATGTAGGCCGCAATCAGCTACCATATGTATTTTGGATTCATAACAATTCGACTACATTTCCATTTTACGCTCTTATGAATTGTTACATAATCACGCAGGCGCTTCATTCACCCGTACAGCTCGTTCAACGATACCCCCATATTAGCGGAGCTCCGCAATTTTACCGATATACCTAACGGAACCTTTCGTGAATACGGCGTAGCGCAATTGTAACGTATCCGTTAGGCCATCCGCAAAGGCTGTTACGGACCCGGTAATAGCGGATGCTTCGTGAATAAGGTCCCAGCTGCGGTCGTTTCATCTCGATATCTCTCCCCTTTTCAGAAAAAAAGATCGGTCTGTTGTCCAACTGGGAGGGAAAATCGGCCGCGTATTGATGTATTGACATTTTCGTGTACAATGCATAATAGCCTAATCACTGTTCTGTCGGCTTCTTTTCGCGATTAGGCGCGAGCACCATGCAAAAACCGTCGTATATGAATGGCTAACGCTTGTCTTTTGTCCACCCAAATTTGCCTTTTTAGCGGATTTATGATTGAAAGAAACTAAAATGCAACTAACTGGAAGGTTAAACAATGTCGGCAACACTTAGTCATTGTGTCGTGACCATAATGTGAGGCATTCCTTTGTGAGAGTCGTGTTTAAAAATGTTTCTTCGAGAGAGGCGGTTCCTTTACAGACGCGGGAGTGCTTCTGCCAGTGTCAGCCGGTCGTGAAGGGGCTGAACGAGACGAGACGACACGAGCCGAGTCGGGGCAGGACTAGGCGGAGAAGGAATGAACGGTATAGGGGACATTCAGAGTTGCCATGCTTCTGATGCTTTTTTTAATTCGCTGCTCTTTGCTTCACACCAGGTTCGACGACTCTGTTCCTAGTATCAATGTGAATGTGGTATTAATGTGGTATCAAATTTTCACGTGATCTTTATTGTTTTGGATTGATAATCAGCTGGTTTTTTGGCTTAGCATGAAAAACACGTATAATTGTGGCTGGTAACCTGTTTTTAATGAGCAAGACTTTTTTTGTGCTAAGCAAATTTTTGTGCTTAGCAGCTCTATGAAATTGGCCCCTGAACTTTTGGTGAACGTTCTTGAAAATGAACCAAACCACCATTTTATACTCTTAATTTGCATTTTTGACAAGCTCGCGTGACTGAACTCGAGATCTACGAAATTTGAAGAACTGAACAGGTTATAATTTCCAAGAAACTTTATGAAAACATGAATTGAATTAGTATATGAACTGAAACTCGGGGCATGAATTTATTTTTGTGAACTATATCAGTGGAATTTGTCTTGAGATTTGTCGAATGATCTGACTAAGGTGTGCCCTAAAGAAGGTTCAAATCAACAGCGGTAGTCAAGTTTTCAAGGTGAGGCGAGTACAAACCACATTATCACAAATTTGCTTTAAATTGTGAATTTCTTCTCTTTCGTTTATTGTTTTCGCCTTATTTACAAGATGGCCACATTTTTAATATCTGGCTATAGGCCTATCTTTTGAATTTCCAAAAAGACCAACCCTGATTTCAAATAGTGTAACAGATTTGCAGGAAATTGTTGTTTTTCCCTTTTCTTCCCTTGGCATATTGTGATTGCTTCAAACAATTATCAACATATTTTAGTATCCAGATGTGCACATTTTGGAATTGCCAAAATAATGGGTTTTATTGTAAGTGTCTGTCTGTGTTGAAAGTTAAAATCATTATTCTGAGCTTCCAAGCCCAATTTATTTGGCCAAGTGTAATACGCCACGGCTCCATGTTTTTACTTTTCTCCCTGTGTAGGCCTAATGTTCGAAGCGAATTGCTAGTATGAAAGAGATTAACACCTGTGAATTCCTGTCAAGAATGTACGAGGTAGAACAATAGACCTCGACCCTTTGACCTCTAATTGTTGGCGCGCGGCCACAGAGTAAATTGAGTTATGTGGTAGGCACACGCCTATTGTCTGTATACAATTATACAGTCCTCTCGTTTGCGTGTTTAATTCTTGATTGACAGGTGACGAGTTCATCTTTACAAAAAAAAGGTATCTAGAACAACGAAAGTGGAGCTATGCCTGGCCACTTTTATTCCACTTTAGCCACAACTTAGAATCACAATTAACGATACATGTAGTACACCCTACAAAATAACATTTAACAACGCAATACACGCCTAGTATAAGTCACAGCAAATACAAACAGGTACCATTAATAATACCAAGACAAAATCAAATACTTTTAAAGTAAGTCCCTGGCACCGACTAACTGGACACGACAAGTACTATACTCTTGATTTTCTAAATATCAGGACACCACATATAATATATACACGGATACACTAATCACCATAGTATTATACAAAATAATATTAAAAGTCAATAAGATAAGTTGTTTGTGGTAACACCTTGTGGTAATTCTCTTTTTTATGTGTGAATTTTGTGAATCTGAAGAGAAAACAAAGCGGGAACTCGGCGTTTTGGACAGTGTGGTGTTACCGCAAATAACTTACATTATTGCCTTTTTACCACGCAAACCTTCAAATCTCAATACAAATAAAAGATCGGTAAATTTCCCAACAGAAAACAAAAGGCTGAGTTTGGGAATAAACTAAAAGAAAACTGTCGTTGTCAAGTCTTTAGATGGACTATTTTTTCTCAGATTTGCTTCAAACGCTTGTAAAATCTTTATAGTGTATAAATTATGCCAGTTATTTATTTCATGTTTTTTTTTTTTTACTTCTCGTTTGGCTCACAATATTGAAGGGATACGAATTGTTCACCTATAAATTGGGAAAAAAACGCTCACTCTTAATCTACATATTATGCTACGCGCGTATCCCATGCATTATGATTTATTGTATACCCGCCGTTTAAAATACCCGTACGTTATGCATAACATTAACACTCCGTCAAGATTAAGAGATGAATTATATACAATAAATTTGTGTGTACTAGATCTATATACTTCTAATTCTATCTCGCCATTTATTTTGACAATTTCTTCATAACAATACGGTAGAACTGGCAGAAACAAAACACTGAAACCCGATATAATAGACGAACTGCATAAACTACACGTAAACAAAAACTGTCGTTACAAAGTCTACATCTTGAGGCGGATTATGTTTTTTCTCAAATGGCTGTAAACGCTTGCAAAACAGTGCATAGATTATTAAATAGTTCCAATAACACGGTGCTAACATAATTTATTAACATCTGGTCTTCCAAATTACCCTGTGAAGGCGGTTAATATTATTGAAGAGACTTATCCCGAGTTCCCTTCTCCAAGAGTTACACTTTTAAACCGTGTTGTATATTTATTTTAAAACACTCTCTGTAAAATAATTTTATACTAAAGTTGCAAAATAAAACTCATCGGTTATTCTACAATATTACACGTAAGTATACCCAATTGTACTTAATTCTACGTAATTATTGCTATTAAACTGTAATAACACCCTCTGTAAAATGATTTTATACTAAAGTTGCAAAATAAAACTCATCGGTTATTCTACAATATTACACGCAAGTATACCCAATTGTACTTAATTCTACGTAATTATTGCTATTAAACTGTAATAACTGCTAAATAAACAATTTCAACTGTTAATATGATTACCGTGCCGAAAAACCCCGTAAACTGCAGTCGCCTTGAAACTCAGTCCTATCCTTGCTAAGATTTCCCGGTTTTAACAGAGACGCAAAAAATAGCTATGGCTTTTCAAATGGCGCTACACACTTTCAATCCCGGCAGCACGAGTCACGACAAACGAGAACTCATCCTGTAACACGTCCGTTTATATCGGGATGGTTCGAACAATAACGGCAACAAATATGTTAGCAATTCTTATTATTGGTGAAATGTACATGTACCGTAAAATCAGGATAATGAGTATTTATTTACAAACAGTTCATAACAAGATGAATTGGTAAGTGGGGGGATTGATAAGTCTGGGCTTATTGGTAGAAGGAGAATGAGCTATACAGTTGGGGCACCCACGGATACCCCCTTCTGAAGTAAAAGAAGATTGGACTAAGTGTGCTAATGTTGGAGGGTATTTTGTGTTGGAAAAATAAGTGTGTTTGGTTTTCTAAAACTGACTACAAAAACCACCGCGTTGTTCTCGACTAGAATGCACTATCAATCGGGAACTATATTACTTGAAACTTCAATATTGATCAATCTCTCTACTTCAAACATGCACTTGGAAGGGGACTTATTCGCGTTTAGTGACACAAATCTCAAAATTGGATGGAGAGAAGTTTAACCCACCCGTTCCCTTCAGGGAAAGTGGTGGCGAGTCGTCTGGTTTCTTGAAGGTAAACTGATGCATGAAGAAGCTGAAGAAGATAAACATCTTCATCTTAACCAGGTGCTCACCGATGCAGCTTCGACGACCAACGCTAAACGGTATCAACTCCTCTGCCGGAACTGCCTCCCCCTCGTCGTTAAGAAATCTCTCAGGTTTGAACTGGTCGGGTTCTGGGAATACCTTGGGGTTATGCGTGATCGCCCACAAGTTGGGAACGATGAAGGTATCTTTGGGGATCGTGAATCCACGAAACTGGGTGTCTGAGGCTGCAGCATGTGCAACACCCAACGGTGCAATCAGACCCAGGCGTTGAACTTCCCAGATGACCGCCTGGGTGAAGTTCAGTGCCGGTTTGTCGGCCATCCTGGGCAGCCGGTTGCGACCGACCACGGCGTCGATCTCTGCCTGGACTCGCTGCTGGATCTCGGGGTAGACAGTCATGTACAGGATGGCCCAGTAGAGCGCAGTCGCTGTGGTCTGTGATCCTGCTGCAAAGAGGGCTGTTATGGTACCAACTAGGGTTTTCTCGCTGAGTGAACTGTCTTTGAATAAAGAAGCACCCTTAGCTTCATTCTGCTTGATTTTCAATAAAAAGGAGTCGGTGAAATCGTTCACATCATCAGCATCAAAGTTAACTCGATGGTTGTCGATGATTTTACCCACGAACTCGCGGATGTCTTTAAAATTAGCTTCTATTTCCTCGGTAGAGACAAAGGGCAGATGGCGGAGAATGGGGAAGAAATTTACCGCACCACCCGCACCAAGCAGCTGGAAATTGCGATTGAGTAAATACAACAGATGATGAAACTCTTTGTCTGTGTAGTCGTAGCGCTTACCAAAAAAGACGTTGCATATCACGTTGGATACTGCGTTGCTGAGCAGCGATTTGGGGTCAAAGGGCTTCCCGTTGAAAGCAGACATCACCTTCATCAGCTCCTCAGCTTCAGTGGCGATCTTCTCCTCGAAGCTCGTCTTGCCCACTCCTAAGCTCCTGAGGACATTCAGGCAGAAGCGTCGGACCTCAAACCAGGCCTTGCCAGAGGAACTCGACACGCCTGTCAATAGTGAATAAACACAAACACAATTGACTCATAAATTCAGTCTACAGTGGAATATATCATACTAGGTCGTTTCTTTTTATCGATATGGTTCTCATATTTTTGTCTTTAAAGTAGGATTGATTGTTCGGCGAATCTTTTTTTATTACACACGTCAGTGGCACTCGTATATAGATGTCACACCCGTCCATGGATGTGTGTAACAACACAGGCTCACATAGTAGTTTATTATTGTTCTTATATTATTTTTCCTATATAGTCGACCTTTGTACATGTACACGTACGTGACCGTCGTAAATGTCTTTCCTCGATCTTACCAAATTTCTCAATGTCTTACTTTAAGTACTGGCATTGTATTCAACAGGTTTTCAACGTTTGCTAAGTCTTGAAACATGTACCCAACAGTTTAGCTCAACGAAGTCGGGATGAGTTTACTGTTCCACTTTTGCATTTATATTGCTATGTTGGTGAATCTGGATTTAGTCTGTTTTTCCGATTTGCTAACTTAATTAATGCTCCGTCAATTTGGTTTACTTTGATTAGTTTCGTTTGTACACAAGTGTAAAGATCCAAGTGTAAAGATGTTTTTGTTTGCTTGTAGTTATAGATATTCACGTTTAGTGATTATGAATGTGTTTGATTTATTGCAGATTAAACGACACGTTTATTTTTTGCACTTATGTTTGGTTGGTTTTTTTGACATATTTTTTGACTTGTTTTGTAAAAGCCAATTTTTTTCATTTCATTTCTTGCCTGAATTGGCATTACTCGGTTTCACATTATTTAGCAGGGAAAAGTCTCTCTTGCCCTTTGTGCATTGGCCGGAACAATGCCCTTGCTTTTTGTCCGGATTTTCGCGAGAACTCTTTCGCGGAACGGATGAAAGTTGACAGAGACAAGAGTATGATTTTGGCTGTCCACGAGACATGTCTAAATAAAATTTGACCAAATCACCCTGTGGCTTGCATGCAAGACTGCAAGTCTACTTCGGATTACTCCAGGTAAACAAACTTTAACGTAAAGGCATACGTTGATATTAATTGCTTTAATTGGTGCGCTTTAAGTCAAACGAGGCAGATGCATATTAAACAAAACAATCTGTAAGTAACCCCAGTAGCTGATGTGAATGACAATCTAACATAAAATTGAAAGAAGTACATTATATTGATCGCAGGCTGTCTGGCCCGTCTTCTTCTTCCTTCGCGGTGTTTCTTATGTATTTTCTCATGCAAAAACCTTGTCGTTTTTCTCCTAGATTTTTGTTCCTAGAACAAAGTTAACTCTATAAAGTACGACCTACAATCCTGGAAAGTTTTTTTTTATTCTGCCCACCGGATCGCGAAGCAAGCGTGAAGCTAAAAATGTTCGCTAAAAGTGCTATACTATAGGCCTACGCAAAAAATGGTTCGTCACCAATGTATAATGTAAACAGTTTTTGTAAGAATAGAAATTGACAGAAGTGCATGATCTTTTGATAACAACAAACATGTTCCCCGTTGAAAATGGCTACTCATATGAACAAGAATACTGTCAATCCAGATAAAATCCTTAACTCACCGTCAATTTCAAACAGCTCAGTCAAGAACATATGAGGTCTGTCCTGTAGTTGAGGATGTTGGAAAGCTTCCTTTACGGAGGCGTAGTCGTTGAGGATGACCAGCGTTTTGCTGAAGATTTCCAGGCGGAACACGGACCCGTACTTGGCAGCGTACCTTATGAAGAGGTCGTGGAGTTCCACGCCCCGTCGTATCTCGCGTAAAACTGTCAGAACTGAACCGATGATTGGAAATCCCCAGGGGCCAGTAGGAAGGTTCTTCGGTCGCCTCAAGAACCAGCGAAGAACCAGAAGGAGAGCCCCGCACATCAACACGGTGCGAACGTCCAAGAACAACATCATGTTCTGGAGAATGGACATCTTGTTCCGACAGAATGTGTGTTAAACAGTTTGTGGCAAACGACAACCAGCTATTTTATAAACTGCAAGCTCTCTAAAGATACGCACCGCTTGAAATATACAATGAAAATGCTATAGATGCTATAGAGGATTTCGGAGGATTAGGGTTTAATTAAAATGCGTGGGTGAAAGGCACAACCCAATAATGAATTAGCATTAGATTACAATAGTATTTAAATACTGCATTATTCCGTCCCCTGTGAACATCTGTGTGAAAAAAGTCCGGTATATAGTAAACAAGATCCACACGTATTTGGCCTGAGGCTACCAATCAAGCTTTATTTGTTCCCTGATAAACGAGCGACTGGTCGCTGCTAGACATATACATTGTCCGACGGGTACAGTAGTAGTACTAGTGACCTCTTGCTCCTTTAGGAATGGAAACAAGCAATGATAACTTCGCGCCGACATTGTGACCAGCGACAATATAGGCACCACGTCAGCAGTTTAATTGTACTGTGCATTGTGAAAGACAGTGGGGTTTTTTTCTCTTTTTTTTAGTTGTCCTCCATAGGCGCCTTTATGGCTTGTCGAAGTGAAAATGTACCCTTTCGGAGTGGTTTGCACTCTTTCTTGGGTGGCTTTCACTCTGAAAAAAACTGTATGCGCCCTTATAGGAAACCTTACGGTGACCAAGAATATCAGAATTGAGTGTCTCAAGTGGCCAGAAAGTAGCTTAAGCAATACGCTTACTGCTATACGGTGCGCTCAGCTCTCTGTGCTCCCCTCAGCGGCGAAAGGACATATTTATAGCGCACGTTTAACAAGTGTCATAGATAAAACACGTTTCTTATCCTACGTTTCACCCAAGTTGATAAAGCAACAATTTAACACTTGAAAACATTGGCACTTTAACCCTTTGCCTTTGCCTTAAAAACGTGCGAAGTTTGAGAAAATTACCATACTTTGTTATAAAACAAGTTTACGTCAAGTACAGTAAAAATAATCATTAACAAGTCACAAACATAAGCACATCCTGATCTATGGGCAGAGAGCCCACTAGAAATAAATGGGAGTTTATGTAAGATGACTTGAATTTATGTAATATGAACTGAAAATAATTATTACAACTAAGTGCATTATTACGAAAGCAGCTACATGTATATACAAATCTATTGGATCGGCAATATATTTTGATAATTAGCTAATGGAGAATATTGCATCATAAACGTTAGCTTATGTTAATTCGCATGCAATCGGCCCTATACGCTTGCTATAAACTTCAACATCTATATACTTAAATTAAATGGCCTTTTTTTCTTTTTTAGTCGGCTATGTTAATGTGCATGCATGTTATTATGCATGGACACAATCAGGAATATTTTATCAATGTTTATACTGCTAAATGTTATTGTAAATCGTGCTACACGTTTAAGGTGGAATATAACTGTTGCAACTTTCTAAAAAAAGTAACAAACCAAAAATACTGTTAAAAAGCTTACTTTTTGTAAAGATTATTGACGATTGTGCAATTATTCCGTCTGGTAATATTTTATATAAACATACCTGTATCTTATACGCTATCAATTGGACTTCATTATAAAACGTGAATACTGAACATTTCCTATTCAGATAATCAGGAGCCAGGCAGCGAATATTTGTTTCCCAAACGTAACTGGCAGATTTCATGAATTATTCAGTAGGTTTGGATGAGAAGTTATGTTTATTCATCGGAATAAAACATGACGTCACAACATTGCTGTTATTTAGTTAACAATAAATACATTATATCATTTTAAAGAACAGCTGTTGTCGAGCTGCTATACGTAGTGTATGGATAGTAAGATGGGCTATGGATCAAAGATCCCTGGTTCGAATCCTGCTGTAGGTCACCTCGTTTTTCCAAGTCAAATTGATATCTTTGGAGTATTTTTAATTTAAGGGAAAAAAGAGACCTAGAACCTAAGTGTTGTACAGTGATCAATGCAACTACTGAATAATTCATGAATCTGCCAGTTAGGTTTGAAAAAAAAATATTCGCAGCCAGGCAGCTGTTTGACCAATTTTGCCTTCCATGCGGAGATTAAAGGATAACAACATGTGCTCATATATAGTCGTCTTAAAGCTGTAATCTTCAGAACGCATGAGGCATTATGCAACAGTTAGTACCCCCAAACGAACGCAAAATTGTAACTTCTGGAAACTTTTACACGAAAAAGTCCAGTCAATCACGAAATCAATTAGTCGGGAGGGAGGAGGGGGAAACTACCCCTATTATTTGAGGTATCAGCTCTCACGGGTCAGACGGTCTTTTGCCTTCATAACACAAACACTTGGATACGCTATACTGCAAATCAATGAAGCTTACTTGACAAAGCGAATGTACAAACTAAAAGCTAAAAACTAAAAGCTAAAATTAATTCTTGCTTGAAACTTCAATATCAATTTCCCTTTAATTTTCAAGAACATGTACTTGAAAAGGAACCTATTCGCGCTTGATGACACAAATCTCAAAATTGGATGAAGAGTAGCTCAGCCCCCAACCCGTTCCCTTCAGGGACAGCTGGGGCGAGTCGTCTGGTTTCTTGAGGGTAAACTGATGCAGAAAGAAGCTGAAGAAGATAAACAACTCCATCTTAGCCAGGTGCTCAGCGACGCAGCTCCGATGACCAACGCTAAACGGTATCAACTCCTCTGCCTCAACTGCCTCCCCTTTGTCGTTAAGGAATCTCTCGGGTTTGAACTGGTCGGGTTCTGGGAATACCTTGGGGTTATGCGTGATCGCCCACAAGTTGGGAACGATGAAGGTATCTTTAGGAATCGTGAATCCACGGAACTTGGTGTCTGAGGCTGCAGCATGTGCAACACCCAGCGGTGCAATAAAACTCAGGCGTTGAACCTCCCAGATGACAGCTCGGGTGAAGTTCAGTGCCGGTTTGTCGGCCATCGTGGGCAGCCGGTTGCGACCGACCACGGCGTCGATCTCTGCCTGGACTCGCTGTTGGATATCGGGGTAGGCAGCCATGTATAGGAGGGCCCACTGGAGCGTAATGGATACGGTCTGTGATCCTGCTGCAAACATGGCCGTTATGGTACCAACTAGGTTGTCCTCGCTGAGTGGACTGTCTTTGACTCCAGACGCTTCATTCTGCTTGATTTCCATCAAGAAGGAGTCGATGAAATCCTCCACATTATCAGCATCGATGTTGACTCGATGGTTGTCAATGATTACACTCACGAACTCGCGGATCTCTTCAAAATTAGCTTTTATTTCATCGATAGAGAAAAAAGGCAGATAGCGGAGAGTCGGGAAGAAATTTACCGCACCACCCGCACCAAGCAGCTTGAAATTGCGATCGAGTAAAATCAACAGCTGATGAAACTCTTTGTCTGTGTAGTTGTAGCGCTTCCCAAATATCACGGAGCATATCACGTTGGATACTGCGTTTCTGAGCAGCGGTTTGGGGTCAAACGGCTTCCCGTTGAAAGCAGACATCTCCTTCATCATCTCCTCAGCTTCAGTGCCGATCTTCTCCTCGGAGCTCGTCTTGCCCAGGCCGATCAAGCAAAAGCGACGAAGTTCAAACCAGGCCTTGCCAGAGGAACTTGACACACCTGCCAATAGCGAATAAACACAATTGATATATAAAACCAGTCGCCGTGATTTATGGCAACTTCGGAATAGGGCGAAACTTTGTATTAATATGTCTCTCGTATAGGCCGTTGTTTGTCTCTGATTATGTCTCTTAAAACTGTCAATTGCACCCGCGTAGATGTCAAAATAAAATGGTGATGCGTATGAATCGCGGCGCGCATCACAGCTTGCGCTGGCACATGATTGCTTACGATGCGATTCAAGGCCCGCGATATTTTGCCCGCAATGTTGTAGTCAAAGTTATTGTCATTGGCTCGGGACGAAATCATTTTTTGTTTGTATTTTGTACCCCAAAAAAACCCATAAAGTAATACTTTATTTGTTTTCAAGGACTTTTCTGAAGACAAAATAGGACAAATCCTCGAGAAATTGAAAAAAAAAATACCAAACTTGTAGGACCCCTGTACAAATTTAATGGGCCGATTTCGCTTCCTGCCTCCAGGCCTATTTATGCGCATGCGTGTAATAATTTATTATAATTTATGACAACAGATTAGCGACATTCAGTTTCATCCTTTCTTAACCCCAGGGATGGTTACATTACCATTTTAAACATGGATATTTAAGTAAACATTGAAGGAGAAGACAAGGCAGCAGAGCTATCAGACATGATTTTCCTTTTGAGTTCACAAATAAGACAAATTAATAATAGATACATTTATGTAAACTCATAAGAAATATGAATATTTGCCTGTTTGTAAGCAACTGAAAATGTAAAAAAGTAATTAACTTGAAAAGTTAAATACTTGTTCCCTTAGAACATTATAATAGGCAATTTAGTAAAAAAATGGATTTCAGATTCGCTGACCGTAGTCACTTATAAATACCTTCGAGTTTCAATATAATAAAAGCTTTGTGTGCAGAACATAATAAACCGGGCAAGATGAGCTCGATATAAAGAATTATTTCCCGAATATTAATACAACTCGAAATCAAAAATAGTTTTAAATATACGGTATGTTTATAATTTCTTTCTCCGATTAGGTTTGGTCCTGAAATCATACGATTTAGCAATGTGATGTTATACCAGGCAACACCGGACGTCCAGCCCGTGAGACACGGGCAAAGTGTGTTCCAAATGTCGTTTCGCACAACGCAGAAACACGGAACATGGGGTTGGGCAGTTCATGGATTTAACTACGACTCGGATTTACAATTAACATATTACACCACTACGTAAACATGACTAAGAATAAAACCAGGCTGGTAATGGAGATAGGGCGTACAGGTGAAACAACAGATGAAGTGTGCGGTAATGCTAAAGAGGAAAATAATTCAGAACAAAATTGTCTTAATAGAGCCTAAAGGACGCCATTTTGTCTGTCAGCTTCCGGACCCCTCCGTGACCCTTCTATGGACATTTTACACGGGGTCGCCCTTACTCCAACTATCATTTTTGACTGAATGATTTATAAGCGTACTCTCACGTTTAATTTTATCTTGGCATTCCACAAGAAAAATATAAAGATGAAAGATCTGTTGGAAATGGGTTAAAATAAATTTTAATGGCGACCTTCACATTCGAATTTGTGTTTTCTAGGTCTTCTTATTCGATCACGTATTCAGGTTTGTTTTCACATCGCGTACTCGCGAGAGAATGAAAATGAAAATGACGTGAAGATTTACCTATACCTACATCCGATGGATTCTAGATTGTGAACAGGCTCGTTTGGATTACTCAAATCTTATCAACGGTCGATCGATTTAGATTTGTTTGAGTCCAAACTGTTGGGTTAATTTCTCTGTCAAGGAATTCTCGCTTGTTTTTCTTGAAAGAAGCTTCTAAAATTGTCATAGGTAAAACTATGCAGCATCATTATTTAATGCACAAAATAGCAACTTAATGTTTCGTCCCGTGCGCATGATGTCCAGTAAAATTAGCTAGACTCCTTCCCACCGCTGTTTGTGCGCATGTGCGCATTTTCAAATCCAGGTCAAGTAAAAAATGCATAATTCATGAGTGGTGACCCGCCACAAAGTACAATCAAAAACCGGAAATTACAGATAAATACTGACATTAGGGCTTTTCAATTTTCACGAGTTCATTCATAAGAATATCTGTGAAGTAATAAACCCACCTCAAACCAAACACAAGTGGTATAACAAGCGCAGAATTCAAACTCAAACATTATGCATTAAGGAAAGGATGGTTTTTAGAACAAAACAAACTTGACAGTGAAGTTTAAATTTTCCAAACTAAAAAAATGGTTTGTATAAAAAGCAGGTTGTGATCTCGTTGAATAATGCATTTCTGTAAAGAGCAAACACAGCTAGTGATCCAAACAAACTGGGTTTAAAACAGGTGTACACTGATCGTGTTTGTTTAAACATTAATGTTAGTTCACGTTGGAAATGGCTACCCTGTTAAACAATAATACTGCCAACCGAGAAAACCACATCTTTATTAACTCACCGTCGACTTTCAAAAGCTCAGTCAAGAGCATCTTAGGTCTGTTCTGTAGTTGAGGATGTTGGAAAGCTTCCTTCACGGAGGCGTAGTCGTTGAGGATAACCAGCGTCTTGTTGAAGATTTCCAGGCGGAACACGGACCCGTACTTGGCAGCGTACCTTATGAAGAGGTTCTGGGGTTCCACACCCCGTCGTATTTCGCGTGCAATGGCCGGAAAGGAACCGATGAGTGGATACCCCCAGGGTCCAGGAGGGAGGTTCTTCGGTCGCCCCCAAAACCAAAGAACCAGAAGGATAGTTACGCCCAGTAACAAAGTGCGAACGTCCAGGTACATCATGTTCTGAAGAGTTGACATTTTGTTTCTGTTTCTGTAAGTGTTCAGCAAGCGAGGGCAATTTAGCGTCTGTCCACACGATCTTTATGGATACACACTATTATAGTAAAATCGTTGTTGGTGTTGGATTTTCAGTCACGGCTATTTATTATACGATCGCGGGGTGTATATGAATGTTCTTTATAAGGCCAAACAAAATAATTGGTGTGTTTACGGTAACGGCTTTAACAAAAATCCAGGTATGCTGTAGGAAAGTAATTTTGTATTTTGTCATTTTGTTATATTTCAGTCGAGTGTTAAGTGTGAAAAATTATTATGTTTGTGACAAAAAGGTAGCATTATGTACAATTATCAACTGGCAAAACAGCAATAAAAAGTTTGAGGTCGACAATTTGGCCGCCAAAAATCCAGGTAGGTCGGGTTACCGTAAACACACAATTATTTTTGTTTGGCCAATGTGCTTGATATAAAAGAGCATTGAAGTGTAACATCCCCGTGCCATCAGCTTTTGTCCATAAATAAGATTTACACGTTGTGGTTTTATTTGGTCTGACTTTGCTATGAAACGCACGTTGCAGTCTAACATTTCCGAGTATACCCAGCACGATATGTGGCAGAGGGGTACCCCCTCTTATCCCTATACTTTATACGCACTCCACGCTATTGTAACCTAACCCATCCCCCCTTGAAACCTAAAAGGAATTCCTGAGATTCCGGGAACACAATGGTCAACACAAAAGAGGGGGGGGGGGGGGGGTTTCTCTGCCACATATCGCGCTTCATAATGGGTTTTGCCTCGGAAATATACCCAGCACGATATGTGGCAGAAGGGTACCCCCCCCCCCCCCCCCCCTATTATCCCTATACCTTATACACACTCAACACTATTGTAACCTAACCCATCCCCCCTTGAAACCTAAAAGGAATTCCTGAGATTCCAGGAACACAATGGTCAACACAAAAGGGGGGGGGGTTTCTCTGCCACATATCGCGCTTTATATGAGAACCCATAGTCCAGGAAAAATAAGTTTTGACCTCAAACAAATTGCAACAAATTGTTTTTCACCACAGTGCACTTCTAAAAGGTTCCTAGAATGACATACTAAAAATCTACAAAAATCTAAGTGGTGGAAATATGTCTAATTTGCATAAATCGTTAATCCCTGCCATGTAATATTTTTTATTCCCATATTTGGGTATATATTTTATTTTTATTTTTTGAAAAGCTTATTTTGGTGATTCTACTTACATATCCTTACTTGAATAACATTTGCTAAAGCATATAAGTGACTGAATAATTATGAGAACACAGTAATTATCCAAAATGACAACTTTGTGACCCTATAAATGTGCGCACATTACACTGTCTCCAGATATCATCATGTAGTCAGTATTGATGAGCTTCAAATTCACCAAGTTGCTTACTGGCACAGTTATCATATTAAAACCTTATGAAAAATCATATGAACAATAATAACATTGTGATATTTAGCCCAGAAAACAAAAACTGGGGGAAAATGGTGTGTCTATAAATTGGGCTAAAAAGTAGTTAAAGGGTTGCCTAACATGGAAGACTTGAACAAGTTCAAGGAAATCCCCAAAATACATTTTAACGTAGATATGATTATTGTAAGCAACAAAAATCTTAAATTTGGGGGGTTTCCTTGAACTTGTTCAAGTCTCTCACCTTAGGCAATCCTTCACCTACTTGTTAGCCCAATTTAGGGACACATCATTTTTTCCAAGTTTTTGTTTGCTGGGCTAAATATCAAAATGTTATCATTGTCCATATGATTTTCCATAAGGTTTTAATATGATAACTGTGCCAGTAAGCAACTTGGTGAATTTGAAACTCACCAATACTGACTACATGATGATATCTGGAGACAGTGTAATGTGCGCACATTTATAGGGTCACAAAGTTGTCATTTTGGATAATTACTATGTTCTCATAATTATTCAGTCACTTATATGCTTTAGCAAATGTTATTCAAGTAAGGATATGTAAGTAGAATCACCAAAATAAACTTTTCAAAAAATAAAAATAAAATATATACCCAAATATGGGAATACAAAATATTACATGGCAGGGATTAACGATTTATGCAAATTAGACATATTTCCACCACTTGGATTTTTGTAGATTTTTAGTATGTCATTCTAGGGACCTTATAGAAGTGCACTGTGGTGAAAAACAATTTGTTGTTATTTGTTTGAGGTCAACAAAACAAAATTATGTATTTTGCCTGGACTACCGCATATGAAGCACGATATGTGGCAGAGAAACCCCCCCCCCCCCCCCCCCCCTCTTTTGTGTTGACCATTGTGTTCCCGGAATCTCAGGAATTCCTTTTAGGTTTCAAGGGGGGATGGGTTAGGTTACAATAGTGTTGAGTGTGTATAAAGTATAGGGATAAGAGGGGGGTACCCCTCTGCCACATATCGTGCTGGGTATAAGAACCCGGACAAATTCTCGATAGTCGGTACGCGACGTCTAGGTACGAGACGGGTACAAGTACCCACGGTGAACGAAACGCGTACGCTTTGTGCACACATATACATTGTACTGCACAAGTACGTTCACATCCCACGCACGCTGAACAACGTATACATACATGTACGTATTCGGTAATCGTAGACATGGACGATCGTGAAAGTTCTTCCTCGGTTTTGTGAATCCGACGAAAACAGTACAGATTCGTCTGATTCGAATCACACTATTTCTTATTTAGACACTGACTCGAGCGAGGATGAAGATGGGGTTCCTCTAGGCGCTCAGCCTAGCCGTGTATGCATGTTTGAGCCCGAAATGAGAAGGGTGAATCGCGATGACGTTACTCGTTAGTGAATCGGGGTCCGAAGCACGACCGCTCAAATTGGTCGCTGCAGAGGGCCGAAAATCACTAGGCCTTGACCACTTCGAACTGGGTGAGCTTTACTTTGGCTGTCCAAATCGGAAACAAATGAAGGCTAACTCCATCCTTAGTAGTTTTGCTACAACCAGCTGCTACACACCAGGGGCCAATTTCATAGAGCTGTTAAGCACATAAATTTGCTTAGCACAAAAAAGTCTTGCTCATAAATAACGGGTTGCCAGCCAAAACTCTATGTGCATTTCATGCTAAGCAAAAACAGCAAACAAAAACTGGGGGAAATGGTGTGTCTATAAATTGTGCTAAAAAGTCGTTAAATGTACATGTACAGTACAAAAATGTACATTGTCCGACGGGTACAGTACTATTAACCTCCACCCGTGACGTCACCCTATTGTCCTACCGCTCCATTATTGTGAACGAATGGAGCGTTGGAGGCGATATCTCTCCATTATTTTGGGAAGGTAACGCAAGTGAACAAAGAGGAAGTCACTGAAACTAACCAGTGTAGCGGTTTTCGTTGTATTTTTTAAGAAACCTATGTACTCCAATCCGATTTTCCCTTCAATCTTGTTCTATGGTTAAACTAACCCATACGAAAATGTGTCGAAGAAAAAGACAAACATTATCGATAGTCGGATTCGAACCACAGACCTTTCGATCCATAGCTCTCCTCTCTACCAACTATGCTATTGACGAGTTGGTGAAAGAAGCTGTTCTTTATAATTCTTTATAGTTATTTAATGTATATGAGTTGCCATTGCTCTTTCTCATGAATATTTTAATCACGAACCACCCAGCTCCTGGAAAAAAATATCACGAACCGCTACACCGGTTAGTATAAAGTGTCTTCTGAACAAAGACGCTCCATTCGTGCAAAATAATGGAGCGGTAGGACAATAGGTGGTGACGTCCCAGGTGGAGGTTAAGTCAGATAATGCCCTCGTTAACGCGCCATTCGTGGGTAATAATGTCCCTCGGGCTTCGCCCTCGGGACATTATTACCCACGAATGGCGCGTAACTCGGGCATTATCTATAACGTAGTGGCCTCTTGCTCGTTCAAGAATAGGAACAAGCAATGATAACCTGGCGCCGACATTGTGACTAACGACAATAGGCACACACGTCAGCAGTTCAATTATACTGTGCATTGTAAAGAACAGCTTGTTTATTTGGAGATGTCCTTCATAGGCGCCTATAATGGCTTCTCGAATAAGTGAAAATTTACTATTTCGGAGTGGTTTTCACTCTTTTGGGGGTTGCTTTCACTCAGAAAAACTTAATTTCATAATTTGTTTAGTGGTTTTATAAGAGATTCACTCTTTTTAAAAGTGAGCTAGTAATAATAATAATAATAATATAATAATTTATAAAGCGCACGTATCCACCAATACTGCCATTTCGGCGCAAAGCAGCTAATAATATCAACCATCTCTGTCCTCACAGGTACCCATTTACTCCTGGGTTGAGAGAAGCAATGAGTGACAAAGATGCCTTGCCCAAGGGCACACGCACCGTAGTCCCAGGCCGGACTCGAACCCGCAACCTGTAGCTTTCCCTACATATTACAAATTCAATGCCCCAGACCACGAGACCACGAGACCACGAGCACTCCACTCTTACTAGAGAGTACCATCTCCGGCTCTGAACTATAATGATCGATTGCTTGATATTCCGAAATCTGCAGTCAGGAGACACTTGCACTAAAAGTACGCAAAGCTCTGGTAACCTCCTCGCCGAGTTGCAGCATGGTTGTATTTCTAAGTGGCTAGAACCTAGAGGTGAACTTCGGCTAAAGAGATTACCAAAACAAATTAGTGTTTAAAATCATTTCTTTTCGTGTTCCGAGGGTCTGAGTAAACCAGGTTATCAAATTTAAACCTCGATTATTTTTTACCCAGCCCACTCGAGGCATTAGTCAGGTTCATAATGTACATATTGAAAGTTTCGTTCACTTTTTTTGTAGATTTGCTAAACTATACATTTTTGGAAACGTTAGGATATACTCAACAGGAAAACCAATGTTTACATTTGTTTTTAGGTTCTTTTGAAAAAAAATGGTTCTTTAGGCCCAAACAAAAAAGTTTTTTTTTAAATGTGAGACGATGACTCAAAACCGCCAAACTCACTGGTTCGTCTAGAATTCTGCTGCTGCACAATTTGAACGTGTATTTAATAATAATAATTAATAATTATTGCATTTTTATTGCGCTCTCTCCAGGACCAGCCTGTTCGAGAGCGCATTACATATTTAAGAATAAGTGAAAGTAAACAGATGATTAAATCAATTACACAAATTAGAAATATAAGTAAAAGCCACACAGCACAAACATCTAAAGCACATACCACATAAATCAAACCAAAAGCCAATACCCCAAACAGTGTTACATATTTTAAAAATAGGTAAAAAGTAAACAGATAATTAAATCAATTACAACAATTAGCAATGTAAGTAAAAGCCATGTACATAGACATGAAAGTAAAAACCACACAGCACAAACATCTAAACCACATACCACACGAATTAAACCAAAAGCCAATACACTGTACCCCAAACAGTGTCAGCCCCCCGCCCCCCACCCCACCCCACCGAAGTCAGATGCACAGGCAGAAATTAAGAATCACTAAATGCTTGCTTAAAAAGTTTAGTTTAATTTAGATGGGGTTACCGTCGAGTATAGGCTTTATGTGGCCTGTCTGGGCTTCCATATATTTAGCACAGAATAGTCGGGCACCATTTGCAGACGGCGTTGTATTTTCGTGATTTTGTGTATAGAAGCCAGACGTGAGTGGAAACGAAGGTCGTGTATCTGGAACTTGTAACCGCTTTTAATAACTGCAATATGTAAGGGAGCAGACTAATACCAGCATTGCGGCGCGCACATATGTGCACGATGTCGAAGTCGCGGTACGGTCTAAATTAAGTTGCCCATCATTGCCAGGATTATTTATTTTAAGTTTGTTTTATGTGGAGTGCAATATAATAAATATTACTATGAGGTGAACAAACTGTTGGAAATGGGAAATATTTTATTCTTCACCCCATAGGAATATTTCTTCCATTTGTATGACATTCGCTTTGCAGTTTCAACTCAACAAGTTTCCCATATTGACTTGTGAAATAAAGAGTATACAAGAGATCGAGACAGATCATACTTTGGCATTTTTATTTATTCTCAACAAACATTTAGGCCTTCAGCTGACACTGAAAAACAGGCTGTAAAATGCGTTTCGCTCCAGCAACTCTGGGTCTACTTTTTTAATGCACATATATGAGGTTCAATACATCACAAACACAAGGTAAAAAGTTCTCCACAAAAAATTCTGCAGTTTTTATTTTATACCTCATTAAAGTTATTAACAATCACGTATGCAAAAAAAATGCACGTTTTGTGGTTTGAGGCCTTACATTGGCACTTTCAGCTTTAACAATACAGCACTGCGGCACCTGTATGACAAATCCTATACATTTTATATTAAAGAACTAGTGTTTTTTGAAAATTTGGTAACAGCAAATTATCTTAGTTTTTTTGTTAAATGGAACCACAACAAAAATAATTGTGAAACAGAATTGGCACACAGGGCGCTATGATTGCCATACGTGCCAACAAAACCTACTAAACAATTTTTTTTTAAATTGAATGGAAATTGTTTAAAACCTTTTCTGAACTGGTACACGTGACCATTGTTGTTCTTATAATATTAATATTAAAATATAATATTAACATTTTAATAAACCCCTACTTGTTACAAAGATAACCATTTTCTTTAAAATTAAAATAAAAGAGCCATTAGAAGTCAAAGATGGGTATAGTTGCAGAAGGAAAACATATATTTCAGCCAACTACATGTACATGTAGTATGTTTTTAAAAAACATACATATGCTAGATGTGATAAATTGGTTAGCACTGAAGAATTTGTTCACAGCTTCACAGAGGACATGTACATTGTAAATATCAAAAAATAAAATAAAGGTTTTAAAGAGTGGTTTTTCATAATGTGACTAGCATTGGTGTGAATTAGCTTTTAATTCAGCCAAATTACAGAATGTACCCAGTTTTACTAGCGATGCATAGGGCCACAAGGAAATAAAAATACACAACACAAAAAAACAACTAATAAACAGACAGATTTCGCCGGACTTTGTACTGAAGGCCGGGTGTAGTGTCGTCATATACATGTTTACTAAGTCCATCAACTAAGAGGCAAGACTTCGGTGGCGATTACATTAGCCCATGAATAAAAAGAAAATCAACTAATAGATTTCGGCAGATTTGGTCCAGTACCCAGGTGAGACAGTAAAGAGATACGGTTAAATACTAACACAAATTGGTGAAAGAACGATTAACTCGCAAGTAGTTTTTAAAATTCACCATCCAAGTCATCCTCGTCTGCATCTACAACATCGACTTGCTCTCTGAAGTTGCTGCAATGTGTGCATTTGTACAGATCTGTACAAGGTAGTTCGGCATTTAGACAAGAACATCGCCCTTTACAACGTTTTACAACTTTACAACTACAGCTAACACACTGAAGGAGAACATCTGGTGCAGATGGTTTCGTCTTCCATGTGATTGTTAGTTTACCATCCTCCATTTTCCATCCATGTCCATCTGGAGATGGTGCATTAATCTGTTGCTGTAGCGATCGCCGCTGAATTGCAGCCTGATAATTACAGCGCTTTGCATGCTGGGTCAGCGCATCTCGGGTTGGTGGTAGACTCTGCTCAGACGATGGAGATGGAGAACAAAAGGCCTTATATCTGGCGTCATCAAACTCTCTGTTGTTTGGCTGTACAGCAAGCATACCCCTATAACTATGGGGCACCCGACGCCCGAAGAGATAAAGAGGGTTTTTACAGGTTAACCGCCGTTAAACAATAGAAACCATGCACAAACAAAATTAAATTACTCCCATACCACTGCACGGTATACCTCATACACATTTGTTATGAGTACAACTCACCATGCCAGCACCAACCATAAAACCGGTTGAATCTCGCCCAATTTCTGTAAAAAAAGGTGAAAACTATCCCCGTTACGCAAACGCGACTGTCACAAGATGCCGGATAGATCGTGCGTAATTTCAAGCCGCAGCCGCATGCGCATTAGCCGTTTTTGAAACACAAGCTCAATCTTGCGAGGCCTTATTCATACAGTTTAGCAATGCGCCAGAGGCACAGCCAGAATAAACCGAAGCCAGGGTTTGGAAAGCAGCACCCATTAAACAATGTTATCCGCCATCTTGTAACATTCGCGTTTGCGGAACGGGGAGAGTTTTCACCTTTTTTACAAAAATTGGGCGAGATTCGACCGGTTTTATGGTTGGTGCTGGCTAGGTGAGTTGATAAAGTACTCATAAAAAAATGTGTATGAGGTAGACCGTGTAGCGGTATGGGAGTAATTTTATTTTGTTTGTGCATGGTTTCTATTGTTTAACGGCGGTTAACCTGTAAAAACCCTCTCTATCTATGGGGCTCCGCCCTTCGAGCGTCGGAAGCCCCATAGTTCTAGGGGTACAGCAAGCAGACAAACTTCTCTAGAGATGACAGAGTGCCTTCTTGCAATTGCAATTCGCTCCCTAGATATGTGAATGTTTCTTGAAACTCTGGGTGCTCTTCTAACACTTTCACTATCATTTTACTATCTACGAACCGCCGATAGCAGGTGTAGTGAAATCCCAGGTCGGACTGCCTTCACGTGCTTCTTCATAATGCAGATCAAGAAGGCCCACACATTGGGCATGTTCGGCAATTTCGCGATCTCTGCCGCTGAACTTAAGCCACTCTTTGGAACTGGAAGTGAATCTATCCCATCTGAGACTTGTGAGGGTCTTAACTTTTTCTAATTTTACAGATTCAACGTGCATATAACACTTCAAACTAGTCACATTCTTTTGTTTTACGTCGGTCGGCGACGTTGACGCACCGCCTGAAGTAGACGTCGCCATGTTTGATGAAAAATGTAGGTCATGTCATGACCGTCGACCCCGCATGGACAAACTGGTGTGGGATTGGACAATTCGTAACACGTGATGCGATTGCGTCATTCGCCAACGGATTTTGTAACATGGCGCATTACGTCTTTGAACTTCCCTGATGCCAAAATAGTTCGCTCTTTGCAGCAGGATTATTAAATAACTGCAGGATGATATGCGGAGAACTATTTTTCTAGTAATCTAGAGTCATTTATTTAGTCGGAACTGTTCAGAAAATTTACACCCACTCTTGCTGGATCGAAGCAAACGAATTTGAGCACTCAGCTGAAGGCCTAATTAGATGCCACAACATGTCCATGTATATTTTCACTATTAATCCAACATTCTTGCTCTTTTTATATGCCCCCAGTTATTCATTACACATGTATTACAAAGTGGCTTATTCGTGCATCTCATAGCAGGGTCACATGTTATGTAGCCCAAACACACCTGTTTGGAAGAAGAAAAAAAAGGGGAAAAAATAAAAAGAAACCGCGTCGCCGCACCACTTTTGGGGCAAGCTCCATACCCGAAACCGGAGACTTTCTTTTTTTGGCCTTAATGTGACGTGACACATGAAAAGTCATTGGGTGTCACATTAAGGGGCAATTTTTTTTCAATGCCCTATATCTCTGGAAGTATAAGTCCGATTGAGTTCAAACTTGGTATGCAGGTTTTGCGGGATGTGTTATAGATATCAATTGAAGTGACATCATGATGACGTCATCGTGTGATTTTTTTATGATTTTGTTTCATTGTTGGACCTTTAAGCCATATATCTTCAACAGAACATAATAAATTCAAAATTCTTTTTGTAATATGTTTATTGACATCATCATGACGTCATCAAAATGCTATTCAAAAAATCAAAGATGGCCGCCATAAAGAACCTAAGAGCAAATGTAAACATTGGTTTTCATGTTAAGTATATCCTAACGTTTCCAAAAATGTATAGTTTAGCAAATCTACACAAAAATTGAACGAAAATACATAAGAAACCTGACTATATTGCAAAAGGCCCTATCACTGTATGCCAGAGTTGTATTCGAGTCCCTGCAAGTCTTTGCACAAGTTTTTTCACGGTCCAGTCACAAGTCCAGTCATAAAGCCAGTCATATTGTAACTGGTTGAACAATGACAAAGAAATGCTTTTGTCAAAGCTCATTTGAATAGCTTGTGATTTATTTGGAACTGGAGGACTTGTGATGGACTTGCAGAGACTTACAGGGACTTACATGGACTTGTGATAGACCTGACTACATCCCTGCTGTATGCGCCCCCATTGGAGACATTACGGCGACCATTACAAAAAAATAAAATTAACAATCGCAGCGAGAATGCAAGAACATCAGAAATGTGTGTCTCAAGTGGCCAGAAAGTAGCTCAAGGTACGCTTATACTGCGCTCGTCCCGCGCTTACGATGCGCTCAACTCGCTCTCTGTGCGCCCCTCAGCGGCGAAAAGACATATTTAAAAGCGCACGTTTAACAGGTGTCATAGACATCAGGTACGTTCAGATAAAACACATTTATTATCCTACGTTTCACCCAAGTTTATAAAGCAACACTTTAAGTTTAACACGGAAAAACATTGGAACTTTAACCCTTTAAAGCCTACACCTAAAAAACGCGTGAACAATTACCATACTTTGTCATTAAATGACAACTAATCTATGGGCAGAAAGTCCACTAGGAATAAATGGAAGTTTATGTAAGATGACTTGAATTTATGCAATATAAACTGAAAATAATTATTACAATTAAGTGTATTATTACGAAAGTAGCTGCATGTATATACAAATCCATACGATCGGCAATATATTTTTATAATTAGCTAATGGAGAATATTGCATCATAAACGTTAGCTTACGTTAATTCGCATGCAATCGGCCTATACGGTTGCTATAATCTTCAACATCTATACTTAAATTAAATGGCCTTTTTTCTTTTTTAGTCGGCTATGTTAATGTGCATGCATGTTATTATGCATGGACACAATCATGAATATTTTATCAATGTTTATACTGCTAAATATTATATTTCACGATATACACGATATATAACTTTTGCAACTATCCAAAAAAGTAACCAACCAAAAAATACCATTGAAAAGATATTAACGATTCTAAACTCCTTGTGAACTTATTTCGTCTGGCAATATTTTATATAAACATACCTGTATCTTATACGCAATAAATTGGACTTCATAATGTAACATAAGACGTGAATGCTGAACAATTCCCTTGCACGCAGAGATTAGAGGATAACAAATGTGCTCATCTATAGTCGTCTTAAAGCTGTAATCTTCAGAACGCATGAGGCATTATGCAACAGTTAGTACCCACAATTACAAACGAATGCAAAATTGTAACTTCTGGAAACTTTTACACGAAAAAGTCCAGTCAATCACGAAATCAATTAGTCGGGAGGGAGGAGGGGGAAACTACCCCTATATTTGAGGTATCAGCTCTCACGGGTCAGACGGTGTTTTGCCTTCATAACACAAACACTTGGATACGCTATACTGCAAATCAATGAAGCTTACTTGACAAAGCGAATGTACAAACTAAAAGCTAAAAACTAAAAGCTAAAAATAATTCTTGCTTGAAACTTCAATATCAATTTCCCTTTAATTTTCGAGAACATGTACTTGAAAAGTACTTATTCGCGCTTGATGACACAAATCTCAAAATTGGATGAAGAGTAGCTCAGCCCCCAACCCGTTCCCTTCAGAGAAAGTGGGGGCGAGTCGTCTGGTTTCTTGAGGGTAAACTGATGCAGAAAGAAGCTGAAGAAGATAAACAACTCCATTTTAGCCAGGTGCTCAGCGACGCAGCTCCGACGACCAACGCTAAACGGTATCAACTCCTCTGCCTCAACTGCCTCCCCCTCGTCGTTAAGAAATCTCTCAGGTTTGAACTGGTCGGGTTCTGGGAATACCTTGGGGTTATGCGTGATCGCCCACAAGTTGGGAACGATGAAGGTATCTTTAGGAATCGTGAATCCACGGAACTTGGTGTCTGAGGCTGCAGCATGTGCAACACCCAGCGGTGCAATAAAACTCAGGCGTTGAACCTCCCAGATGACAGCTCGGGTGAAGTTCAGTGCCGGTTTGTCGGCCATCGTGGGCAGCCGGTTGCGACCGACCACGGCGTCGATCTCTGCCTGGACTCGCTGTTGGATATCGGGGTAGGCAGCCATGTATAGGAGGGCCCACTGGAGCGTAATGGATACGGTCTGTGATCCTGCTGCAAACATGGCCGTTATGGTACCAACTAGGTTGTCCTCGCTGAGTGGACTGTCTTTGACTCCAGACGCTTCATTCTGCTTGATTTCCATCAAGAAGGAGTCGATGAAATCCTTCACATTATCAGCATCGATGTTGACTCGATGGTTGTCAATGATTACACTCACGAACTCGCGGATCTCTTCAAAATTAGCTTTTATTTCATCGATAGAGAAAAAAGGCAGATAGCGGAGAGTCGGGAAGAAATTTACCGCACCACCTGCACCAAGCAGCTTGAAATTGCGATCGAGTAAAATCAACAGCTGATGAAACTCTTTGTCTGTGTAGTTGTAGCGCTTCCCAAATACCACGGAGCATATCACGTTGGATACTGCGTTTCTGAGCAACGGCTTCGGGTTAAAGGACTTCCCGTTGAAAGCAGACATCTCCTTCATCATCTCCTCAGCTTCAGTGCCGATCTTCTCCTCGGAGCTCGTCTTGCCCAGGCCGATCAGGCAGAAGCGACGAAGTTCAAACCAGGCCTGGCCAGAGGAACTTGACACACCTGCCAATAGCGAATAAACACAAGTGATATATCAAACCAGTCGCCGTGATTTATGGCAACTTCGGAATAGGGCGAAACTTTGTAATAATATGTTTCTCGTATAGGCCGTTGTTTGTCACTGATTATATGATTTGTCGTTTGGTGAAAAATTTCAATTGCACCCGTATAGATGGGGGGGGGGGGTACCCTTCTGCCACATATCGTGCTGGGTATACGGGTTCTTATACCCAGTACGATATGTGGCAGAGGGGTACCCCCCTCTTATCCCTATACCTTATACACACTCAACACTATTGTAACCTAACCCATCCCCCCTTGAAACCTAAAAGGAATTCCTGAGATTCCGGGAACACAATGGTCAACACAAAAGGGGGGGGGGGTTTCTCTGCCACATATCGTGCTTCATAGAGAACCCACATATGAAGCACGATATGTGGCAGAGAAAAACCCCCCTCTTTTGTGTTGACCATTGTGTTCCCGGAATCTCAGGAATTCCTTTTAGGTTTCAAGGGGGGATGGGTTAGGTTACAATAGTGTTGAGTGCGTATAAAGTATAGGGATAAGAGGGGGGTACCCCTCTGCCACATATCGTGCTGGGTATAAGAACCCGGACAAATTCTCGATAGTCGGTACGCGACGTCTAGGTACGAGACGGGTACAAGTACCCACGGTGAACGAAACGGTACGCTTTGTGCACACATACATTGTACTGCACAAGTACGTTCACATCCCACGCACGCTGAACAACGTATACAACATGTACGTATTCGGTAATCGTAGACATGTACGATCGTGAAAGTTCTTTCTCGGTTTTTAGTGAAACCGACAAAAACAGTACAGATTCATCTGATTCGAATCACAGTATTTCTTATTTAGACACTCACTCGAGCGAGGATGAAGATGGGGTTCCTCTAGGCGCTCAGCCTAGCCGTGTATGCATGTTTGAGCCCGAAATGAGAAGGGTGAATCGCGATGACGTTACTCGTTAGTGAATCGGGGTCCGAAGCACGACCGCTCAAATTGGTCGCTGCAGAGGGCCGAAAATCACTAGGCCTTGACCACTTCGAACTGGGTGAGCTTTACTTTGGCGGAAACAAATGAAGGCTAACTCCATCCTTAGTAGTTTTGCTACAACCAGCTGCTACACACAGGGGCCAATTTCATAGAGCTGTTAAGCACACAAATTTGCTTAGCACAAAAAAGTCTTGCTCATAAATAACGGGTTGCCAGCCAAAACTCTATGTGCATTTCATGCTAAGCAAAAACCAACTGAATATAAGTCAGAAACAATATGTTGCCTTAAAATTTAGTTTGTAACCCTGTTTTTGACTAGGAAGAATGTTCATGCTAAGCAAATTTGTCTGCTTAACAGCTCTATGAAATTGGCCCCTGGTCGGCATAACCGAAAACGGTTGTATTTTTAATACCCTAGTGATTCAGAAGAAAAACCGGCGTGTAAAGACGGACTTGTTGCAATGCGCGCAGTCAGTAATACCATGGAAGCGACTGATATTACAGTCTAGCAGCCTTTGGCTGTGGCGTAAGCTTCGATCGGCATAACAGGAAAAATATGTTTTGACCTAAAACAAATTGCAACAACAACAATTTCACCACAATGCATTTCTAAAAGGGCCCCACAATGACATATTAAAAGTCTTTAAAAATTCAAGTTCTGAAAATATGACTAATTTGCATAAATCGTTAATCCCTGCGGCGTAATATATTTATTCCCATATTTGGGTGTATATATATTTTTTTTATTTTTAGAAAAGTTTATTTTGGTGATTCTACTTACATATCTCTACTTCAATAACATTTTCTAAAGAATATAAGTGACTAAATAATTATGAGAACATAGTAATTATCCAAAGTGACAACTTCGTGACCCTATAAATGTCTCTAAATATCACCATATTCAGTATTCACAAAGTTGCTTACTGGCACAGTTATCATATTAAAACCTTATGGAAAATCATATAAACAATGATAACATTGTGATATTTAGCCCAGCAAACAAAAACTGGGGGAAATGGTGTGTCTATAAATTGGGCTAAAAAGTCGTTAAATGTACATGTACAGTACACAAATGTACATTGTCCGACGAGTACAGTACTAGTGGCCTCTTGCTCGTTTAAGAATAGGAACAAGCAATGATAACCTGGCGCCGACATTGTGACTAACGACAATAGGCACACACGTCAGCAGTTCAATTATACTGTGCATTGTAAAGAACAGCTTGTTTATTTGGAGATGTCCTTCATAGGCGCCTATAATGGCTTCTCGAATAAGTGAAAATTTACTATTTCGGAGTGGTTTTCACTCTTTTGGGGGTTGCTTTCACTCAGAAAAAATGAACTTAATTTCATAATTTGTTTAGTGGTTTTATAAGAGATTCACTCTTTTTGAAAGTGAGCTAGTAATAATAATAATAATAATAATATAATTTATAAAGCGCACGTATCCACCAATACTGCCATTTCGGCGCAAAGCAGCTAATAATATCAACCATCTCTGTCCTCACAGGTACCCATTTACTCCTGGGTTGAGAGAAGCAATGAGTGACAAAGATGCCTTGCCCAAGGGCACACGCACCGTAGTCCCAGGCCGGACTCGAACCCACAACCTGTAGCTTTCCCTACATATTACAAATTCAATGCCCCAGACCACGAGACCACGAGACCACGAGCACTCCACTCTGTTAAGGAGAAATGACGAAAAAGTGGACATTCTTTGATTCGAATGGGCGAGGACGCGCAGCGTCCGAGCCCAATTTGAATCAAAGAATGTCCACCTTTTGAGTCGTTTCTCCGACTTAAACTACGTCCCTTTTACACCCATTGTCAATATTTAAAAGGAACAACAAGTGTCAATTCTTACTAATGCTTTAGAGTATGAGATGAATACAAGTCCATTGTTCAGTGGTAGAAGCTACTAAGGTATGTGAAAGCTTTGTCCTGTCTGGTCTCCGTGTTGCGTAACCAAACAATTGAATAAAGGTTGGGTAAAATGAGGGTGTTTAAAATGCCCAGTACATTCGACATCGAAGTCATTTGATGCCATACATTGTTGTGCGTCGGGTGTGTCTATGCTAACTCCGCTAAAATGTCTTCCAGTGGTGATCCGTACATATTTTTGAGTAGGAATACGTTGGAAGATATGTTGTGTCACCTCAAGAACTGACTCGCCAATTTATTTTGATGGTGATTTAAACCAGTATTTTGGGACATATTCGATGAGGATTTATACTCAAATGAGGATTTATACTAAAGCGGCCGATTCAGAGGTGAAGAAACTTCCTACACTCGTGGCCGATTTGGACTCCTTGTAACAGATCAGGTAATGATGGAAAATAAGCAAGAAAAGAAAACAAGAACTTTTTATTCCCAACATTTGGCTTAGCTCTCACCAGCAGCTCATTTTTGCTTATTATTTTTAGCCCCATTTTATGGTGTAACTTAGCGTCAGTAGTCACTATTCCGTGTCAAAAGTATACCAGCCTTTTGTTAAACCCTGAACGGTTTCATTATCACATGTCAAACCAGACTTGGAACAAAACAAATTTGTGTTGGTTTTTCTGCCGTTTTTGCTACACGGGTATACAACAGGACAGCATGGGCGAGTTAGCGAATGTAAAGTACATCATGTACGTGTTGTACGTATATCGGCCCTTTTAAAGTTGTGCATTAGTAGTACTTTTTATGACCTTTGAACGTGTGACATAACTATGGCCTATCTCCGTCGAAAATTATTCCCATTTACAAGAAATCAATTCCTACTACATGTACATATTTTAAATTGCGAACCATCGCTTCGACCTTGCTACTAAAATGGTTTATCCTCCCCATTTTCTTTTCTCAAAGTTATTGGGCCATTTTTATTTTCGAATGTTTTAGACAAACCTTGATGCAATTTGTTACATGCGGGTTGGCGCATCCATTTTATTTGATTTTTGTTATTGTTGATATCCCAGGTTGTGGCAAATCTGTGCAACAAGGCTTTTGGACGAACCACTCCATACGGTCGAGCGTGACAAGGGCTTCGGTGGCCCATGGGTGGCCAGAACCAGTGAGCACCATAGGAGAGCAGTCAGCCGGGCCGAAACCGCAAAAGTGCGTCGATACAGCAAAGAGACCTCAAACAACTGTTGCTCTAGAGAAACTGTCAACATAGCTCTTACTAAAGTTGTAATAAATATAACAATAGCAATTTCTGTGTCCATTGAGTCGTTCTTTTTCTGTTAATTCTTAAAAGATGTACAGTTAAGTGTACATTCTTTAAAATAATCGACACTTTTCTGAATAGAGTGACGTCACAAGAGTAGTTTAATACTAGAGAGTACCATCTCCGGCTCTGAACTATAATGATCGATTGCTTGATATTCCGAAATCTGCAGTAAGGAGACACTTGCACTAAAAGTACGCAAAGCTCTGGTAACCTCCTCGCCGAGTTGCAGCATGGTTGTATTTCTAAGTGGCTAGAGCCTAGAGGTGAACTTCGGCTAAAGAGATTACCAAAACAAATTAGTGTTTAAAATCATTTCTTTTCGTGTTCCGAGGGTCTGAGTAAACCAGGTTATCAAATTTAAACCTCGATTATTTTTTCCCCAGCCCACTCGAGGCATTAGTCAGGTTCATAATTACATATTGAAAGTTTCGTTCACTTTTTTTGTAGATTTGCTAAACTATACATTTTTGGAAACGTTAGGATATACTCAACAGGAAAACCAATGTTTACATTTGTTTTTAGGTTCTTTTGAAAAAAAATGGTTCTTTAGGCCCAAACAAAAAAGTTTTTTTTTAAATGTGAGACGATGACTCAAAACCGCCAAACTCACTGGTTCGTCTAGAATTCTGCTGCTGCACAATTTGAACGTGTATTTAATAATAATAATTAATAATTATTGCATTTTTATTGCGCTCTCTCCAGGACCAGCCTGTTCGAGAGCGCATTACATATTTAAGAATAAGTGAAAGTAAACAGATGATAAAATCAATTACACAAATTAGAAATATAAGTAAAAGCCACACAGCACAAACATCTAAAGCACATACCACATAAATCAAACCAAAAGCCAATACCCCAAACAGTGTTACATATTTTAAAAATAGGTAAAAAGTAAACAGATAATTAAATCAATTACAACAATTAGCAATGTAAGTAAAAGCCATGTACATAGACATGAAAGTAAAAACCACACAGCACAAACATCTAAACCACATACCACACGAATTAAACCAAAAGCCAATACACTGTACCCCAAACAGTGTCAGCCCCCCGCCCCCCACCCCACCCCACCGAAGTCAGATGCACAGGCAGAAATTAAGAATCACTAAATGCTTGCTTAAAAAGTTTAGTTTAATTTAGATGGGGTTACCGTCGAGTATAGGCTTTATGTGGCCTGTCTGGGCTTCCATATATTTTGCACAGAATAGTCGGGCACCATTTGCAGACGGCGTTGTATTTTCGTGATTTTGTGTATAGAAGCCAGACGTGAGTGGAAACGAAGGTCGTGTATCTGGAACTTGTAACCGCTTTTAATAACTGCAAAATGTAAGGGAGCAGACTAATACCAGCATTGCGGCGCGCACATATGTGCACGATGTCGAAGTCGCGGTACGGTCTAAATTAAGTTGCCCATCATTGCCAGGATTATTTATTTTAAGTTTGTTTTATGTGGAGTGCAATATATTAAAAATATTACTATGAGGTGAACAAACTGTTGGAAATGGGAAATATTTTATTCTTCACCCCATAGGAATATTTCTTCCATTTGTATGACATTCGCTTTGCAGTTTCAACTCAACAAGTTTCCCATATTGACTTGTGAAATAAAGAGTATACAAGAGATCGAGACAGATCATACTTTGGCATTTTTATTTATTCTCAACAAACATTTAGGCCTTCAGCTGACACTGAAAAACAGGCTGTAAAATGCGTTTCGCTCCAGCAACTCTGGGTCTACTTTTTTAATGCACATATATGAGGTTCAATACATCACAAACACAAGGTAAAAAGTTCTCCACAAAAAATTCTGCAGTTTTTATTTTATACCTCATTAAAGTTATTAACAATCACGTATGCAAAAAAAATGCACGTTTTGTGGTTTGAGGCCTTACATTGGCACTTTCAGCTTTAACAATACAGCACTGCGGCACCTGTATGACAAATCCTATACATTTTATATTAAAGAACTAGTGTTTTTTGAAAATTTGGTAACAGCAAATTATCTTAGTTTTTTTGTTAAATGGAACCACAACAAAAATAATTGTGAAACAGAATTGGCACACAGGGCGCTATGATTGCCATACGTGCCAACAAAACCTACTAAACAATTTTTTTTTAAATTGAATGGAAATTGTTTAAAACCTTTTCTGAACTGGTACACGTGACCATTGTTGTTCTTATAATATTAATATTAAAATATAATATTAACATTTTAATAAACCCCTACTTGTTACAAAGATAACCATTTTCTTTAAAATAAAAATAAAAGAGCCATTAGAAGTCAAAGATGGGTATAGTTGCAGAAGGAAAACATATATTTCAGCCAACTACATGTACATGTAGTATGTTTTTAAAAAACATACATATGCTAGATGTGATAAATTGGTTAGCACTGAAGAATTTGTTCACAGCTTCACAGAGGACATGTACATTGTAAATATCAAAAAATAAAATAAAGGTTTTAAAGAGTGGTTTTTCATAATGTGACTAGCATTGGTGTGAATTAGCTTTTAATTCAGCCAAATTACAGAATGTACCCAGTTTTACTAGCGATGCATAGGGCCACAAGGAAATAAAAATACACAACACAAAAAAACAACTAATAAACAGACAGATTTCGCCGGACTTTGTACTGAAGGCCGGGTGTAGTGTCGTCATATACATGTTTACTAAGTCCATCAACTAAGAGGCAAGACTTCGGTGGCGATTACATTAGCCCATGAATAAAAAGAAAATCAACTAATAGATTTCGGCAGATTTGGTCCAGTACCCAGGTGAGACAGTAAAGAGATACGGTTAAATACTAACACAAATTGGTGAAAGAACGATTAACTCGCAAGTAGTTTTTAAAATTCACCATCCAAGTCATCCTCGTCTGCATCTACAACATCGACTTGCTCTCTGAAGTTGCTGCAATGTGTGCATTTGTACAGATCTGTACAAGGTAGTTCGGCATTTAGACAAGAACATCGCCCTTTACAACGTTTTACAACTTTACAACTACAGCTAACACACTGAAGGAGAACATCTGGTGCAGATGGTTTTGTCATCCATGTGATTGTTAGTTTACCATCCTCCATTTTCCATCCATGTCCATCTGGAGATGGTGCATTAATCTGTTGCTGTAGCGATCGCCGCTGAATTGCAGCCTGATAATTACAGCGCTTTGCATGCTGGGTCAGCGCATCTCGGGTTGGTGGTAGACTCTGCTCAGACGATGGAGATGGAGAACAAAAGGCCTTATATCTGGCGTCATCAAACTCTCTGTTGTTTGGCTGTACAGCAAGCATACCCCTATAACTATGGGGCACCCGACGCCCGAAGAGATAAAGAGGGTTTTTACAGGTTAACCGCCGTTAAACAATAGAAACCATGCACAAACAAAATTAAATTACTCCCATACCACTGCACGGTATACCTCATACACATTTGTTATGAGTACAACTCACCATGCCAGCACCAACCATAAAACCGGTTGAATCTCGCCCAATTTCTGTAAAAAAAAGGTGAAAACTATCCCCGTTACGCAAACGCGACTGTCACAAGATGCCGGATAGATCGTGCGTAATTTCAAGCCGCAGCCGCATGCGCATTAGCCGTTTTTGAAACACAAGCTCAATCTTGCGAGGCCTTATTCATACAGTTTAGCAATGCGCCAGAGGCACAGCCAGAATAAACCGAAGCCAGGGTTTGGAAAGCAGCACCCATTAAACAATGTTATCCGCCATCTTGTAACATTCGCGTTTGCGGAACAGGGAGAGTTTTCACCTTTTTTACAAAAATTGGGCGAGATTCGACCGGTTTTATGGTTGGTGCTGGCTAGGCGAGTTGATAAAGTACTCATAAAAAAATGTGTATGAGGTAGACCGTGTAGCGGTATGGGAGTAATTTTATTTTGTTTGTGCATGGTTTCTATTGTTTAACGGCGGTTAACCTGTAAAAACCCTCTCTATCTATGGGGCTCCGCCCTTCGAGCGTCGGAAGCCCCATAGTTCTAGGGGTACAGCAAGCAGACAAACTTCTCTAGAGATGACAGAGTGCCTTCTTGCAATTGCAATTCGCTCCCTAGATATGTGAATGTTTCTTGAAACTCTGGGTGCTCTTCTAACACTTTCACTATCATTTTACTATCTACGAACCGCCGATAGCAGGTGTAGTGAAATCCCAGGTCGGACTGCCTTCACGTGCTTCTTCATAATGCAGATCAAGAAGGCCCACACATTGGGCATGTTCGGCAATTTCGCGATCTCTGCCGCTGAACTTAAGCCACTATTTGGAACTGGAAGTGAATCTATCCCATCTGAGACTTGTGAGGGTCTTAACTTTTTCTAATTTTACAGATTCAACGTGCATATAACACTTCAAACTAGTCACATTCTTTTGTTTTACGTCGGTCGGCGACGTTGACGCACCGCCTGAAGTAGACGTCGCCATGTTTGATGAAAAATGTAGGTCATGTCATGACCGTCGACCCCGCATGGACAAACTGGTGTGGGATTGGACAATTCGTAACACGTGATGCGATTGCGTCATTCGCCAACGGATTTTGTAACATGGCGCATTACGTCTTTGAACTTCCCTGATGCCAAAATAGTTCGCTCTTTGCAGCAGGATTATTAAATAACTGCAGGATGATATGCGGAGAACTATTTTTCTAGTAATCTAGAGTCATTTATTTAGTCGGAACTGTTCAGAAAATTTACACCCACTCTTGCTGGATCGAAGCAAACGAATTTGAGCACTCAGCTGAAGGCCTAATTAGATGCCACAACATGTCCATGTATATTTTCACTATTAATCCAACATTCTTGCTCTTTTTATATGCCCCCAGTTATTCATTACACATGTATTACAAATTGGCTTATTCGTGCATCTCATAGCAGGGTCACATGTTATGTAGCCCAAACACACCTGTTTGGAAGAAGAAAAAAAAAGGGGAAAAAATAAAAAGAAACCGCGTCGCCGCACCACTTTTGGGGCAAGCTCCATACCCGAAACCGGAGACTTTCTTTTTTTGGCCTTAATGTGACGTGACACATGAAAAGTCATTGGGTGTCACATTAAGGGGCAATTTTTTTTCAATGCCCTATATCTCTGGAAGTATAAGTCCGATTGAGTTCAAACTTGGTATGCAGGTTTTGCGGGATGTGTTATAGATATCAATTGAAGTGACATCATGATGACGTCATCGTGTGATTTGTTTATGATTTTGTTTCATTGTTGGACCTTTAAGCCATATCTCTTCAACAGAACATAATAAATTCAAAATTCTTTTTGTAATATGTTTATTGACATCATCATGACGTCATCAAAATGCTATTCAAAAAATCAAAGATGGCCGCCATAAAGAACCTAAGAGCAAATGTAAACATTGGTTTTCATGTTAAGTATATCCTAACGTTTCCAAAAATGTATAGTTTAGCAAATCTACACAAAAATTGAACGAAAATACATAAGAAACCTGACTACATTGCAAAAAGCCCTATCACTGTATGCCAGAGTTGTATTCGAGTCCCTGCAAGTCTTTGCACAAGTTTTTTCACGGTCCAGTCACAAGTCCAGTCATAAAGCCAGTCATATTGTAACTGGTTGAACAATGACAAAGAAATGCTTTTGTCAAAGCTCATTTGAATAGCTTGTGATTTATTTGGAACTGGAGGACTTGTGATGGACTTGCAGAGACTTACAGGGACTTACATGGACTTGTGATAGACCTGACTACATCCCTGCTGTATGCGCCCCCATTGGAGACATTACGGCGACCATTACAAAAAAAAAAAAATTAACAATCGCAGCGAGAATGCAAGAACATCAGAAATGTGTGTCTCAAGTGGCCAGAAAGTAGCTCAAGGTACGCTTATACTGCGCTCGTTCCGCGCTTACGATGCGCTCAACTCGCTCTCTGTGCGCCCCTCAGCGGCGAAAAGACATATTTAAAAGCGCACGTTTAACAGGTGTCATAGACATCAGGTACGTTCAGATAAAACACGTTTATTATCCTACGTTTCACCCAAGTTTATAAAGCAACACTTTAAGTTTAACACGGAAAAACATTGGAACTTTAACCCTTTAAAGCCTACACCTAAAAAACGCGTGAAAAATTACCATACTTTGTCATTAAATGACAACTAATCTATGGGCAGAAAGTCCACTATAGGAATACATGGGAGTTTATGTATAAGATGACTTGAATTTATGTAATATGAACTGAAAATAATTATTACAATTAAGTGTATTATTACGAAAGTAGCTGCATGTATATACAAATCCATACGATCGGCAATATATTTTTATAATTAGCTAATGGAGAATATTGCATCATAAACGTTAGCTTACGTTAATTCGCATGCAATCGGCCTATACGGTTGCTATAAACTTCAACATCTATACTTAAATTAAATGGCCTTTTTTATTTTTTAGTCGGCTATGTAAATGTGCATGCATGTTATTATGCATGGACACAATCATGAATATTTTATCAATGTTTATACTGCTAAATATTATATTTCACGATATACACGTAAAGGTGGAATATAACTTTTGCAACTATCCAAAAAAGTAACCAACCAAAAAATACAATTGAAAAGATATTAACGATTCTAAACTCCTTGTGAACTTATTTCGTCTGGCAATATTTTATATAAACATACCTGTATCTTATACGCAATAAATTGGACTTCATAATGTAACATAAGACGTGAATGCTGAACAATTCCCTTGCACGCAGAGATTAGAGGATAACAAATGTGCTCATCTATAGTCGTCTTAAAGCTGTAATCTTCAGAACGCATGAGGCATTATGCAACAGTTAGTACCCACAATTACAAACGAATGCAAAATTGTAACTTCTGGAAACTTTTACACGAAAAAGTCCAGTCAATCACGAAATCCATTAGTCGGGAGGGAGGAGGGGGAAACTACCCCTATATTTGAGGTATCAGCTCTCACGGGTCAGACGGTGTTTTGCCTTTATAACACAAACACTTGGATACGCTATACTGCAAATCAATGAAGCTTACTTGACAAAGCGAATGTACAAACTAAAAGCTAAAAACTAAAAGCTAAAAATTCTTGCTTGAAACTTCAATATCAATTTCCCTTTAATTTTCGAGAACATGTACTTGAAAAGTACTTATTCGCGCTTGATGACACAAATCTCAAAATTGGATGAAGAGTAGCTCAGCCCCCAACCCGTTCCCTTCAGAGAAAGTGGGGGCGAGTCGTCTGGTTTCTTGAGGGTAAACTGATGCAGAAAGAAGCTGAAGAAGATAAACAACTCCATTTTAGCCAGGTGCTCAGCGACGCAGCTCCGACGACCAACGCTAAACGGTATCAACTCCTCTGCTTCAACTGCCTCCCCCTTGTCGTTAAGGAATCTCTCGGGTTTGAACTGGTCGGGTTCTGGGAATACCTTGGGGTTATGCGTGATCGCCCACAAGTTGGGAACGATGAAGGTATCTTTAGGAATCGTGAATCCACGGAACTGGGTGTCTGAGGCTGCAGCATGTGCAACACCCAACGGTGCAATAAAACTCAGGCGCTGAACCTCCCAGATGACAGCTCGGGTGAAGTTCAGTGCCGGTTTGTCGGCCATCCTGGGCAGCCGGTTGCGACCGACCACGGCGTCGATCTCTGCCTGGACTCGCTGCTGGATCTCGGGGTAGGCAGCCATGTAAAGGAGGGCCCACTGGAGCGTAATGGATACGGTCTGTGATCCTGCTGCAAACATGGCCGTTATGGTACCAACTAGGTTGTCCTCGCTGAGTGGACTGTCTTTGACTCCAGACGCTTCATTCTGCTTGATTTCCATCAAGAAGGAGTCGATGAAATCCTTCACATTATCAGCGTCGATGTTGACTCGATGATTGTCAATGATTACACTCACGAACTCGCGGATCTCTTCGAAATTAGCTTTTATTTCATCGATAGAGAAAAAAGGCAGATAGCGGAGAGTCGGGAAGAAATTTACCGCACCACCCGCACCAAGCAGCTTGAAATTGCGATCGAGTAAAATCAACAGCTGATGAAACTCTTTGTCTGTGTAGTTGTAGCGCTTCCCAAATACCACGGAGCATATCACGTTGGATACTGCGTTTCTGAGCAGCGGTTTGGGGTCAAACGGCTTCCCGTTGAAAGCAGACATCTCCTTCATCATCTCCTCAGCTTCAGTGCCGATCTTCTCCTCTGAGCTCGTCTTGCCCAGGCCGATCAGGCAGAAGCGACGAAGTTCAAACCAGGCCTGGCCAGAGGAACTTGACACACCTGCCAATAGCGAATAAACACAAGTGATATATAAAACCAGACGCCGTGATTTATGGCAACTTCGGAATAGGGCGAAACTTTGTAATAATATGTTTCTCGTATATGCCGTTGTTTGTCACTGATTATATGATTTGTCGTTTGGTGAAAAATTTCAATTGCACCCGTATAGATGTCTAAATACAATTGGCGATGCGTATGAATCACGGCGCGCATCACAGCTTGCGCTGGCACATGATTGCTTACGATGCGATTCAAGGCCCGCGATATTTTGCCCGCAATGTTGTAGTCAAAGTTATTGTCATTGGCTCGGGACGAAATCATTTTTTGTTTGTATCTTGTACCCCCAAAAAACAGAAAGTAATACTTTATTCGACTTTTCTGAAGACAAAATATAACAAATCCTCACGAAATTGAGAAAAAAATGACCAAACTTGTAGGACCCCTGTACAATTTCAATAGGCCGATTTCGCTTCCTGCCTCCAGACCTATTTATGCGCATGCGTGCATGAATTATAATTTATGACGCATGCATGCATGAATTATAATTGTCCAATTATAACAGATTAGCGACATTCAATTTCATCCTTTCTTAACCCCAGGGATGGTTACATTACCATTTTAAACCTGGATATTTAGGTAAACATTGAAGGAGAAGACAATGCATGATTTTCTTTTTGAGTTCACAAATAAGACAAATTAATAATAGATACATTTATGTAAACTCATAAGAAATATGAATATATTTGACTGTTTGTAAGCAACTGAATATGTAAAAAGGTAATTCACTTACAAAGTTAAACATTTGTTCCCTTAGAGCATTATAATGGACAATTTAGTTTAAAAAATGGATTTCAGATTCAAGGTCAAGTAAAAAATGCATAATTCATGAGTGGTGACCCGCGACGGAGAGACAATCAAAAACCGGAAATTACAGATAAATACTGACATTAGGGCTTTTCAATTTTCACGAGTTCATTCATAAGAATATCTGTGATGTAATAAACCCACCTCAAAATTCAAGCTCAAACACAGACACTCCAATTCGTTATTCCTTAGGATGGTTTTCAGAACAAAACAAACTTCACAGTAAAGTTTAAATTTCCCCCCCCCCAAAAAATGGTTTGTATAAAAAGCAGATTGTGATCTCGTTGAATAATGCATTTTTGTAAGAGCAAACACAGCTAGTAATCCAAACAAACTGGGTTTAAAAAGGTGTATATCTATTTTAAGAATAGAAATGGAAGTGCATGTACTTTTAACATTTTCTATAAATGTTAGTCCACGTTGGAAATGGCTACCCTGTTAAACAATAATACCATCAACCAAGAAAACCACATCTTTATTAACTCACCGTCGACTTTCAAAAGCTCAGTCAAGAGCATCTTAGGTCTGTTCTGTAGTTGAGGATGTTGGAAAGCTTCCTTCACGGAGGCGTAGTCGTTGAGGATGACCAGCGTCTTGTTGAAGATTTCCAGGCGGAACACGGACCCGTACTTGGCAGCGTACCTTATGAAGAGGTTCTGTGGTTCCACGCCCCGTCGTATTTCGCGTGCAATGGCCGGAAAGGAACCGATGAGTGGATACCCCCAGGGTCCAGGAGGGAGGTTCTTCGGTCGCCCAAAAAACCAACAAAGAACTAGAAGGATAGTTACGCCCAGTAACAAGGTGCGAACGTCCAGGTACATCATGTTCTGAAGAGTGGACATGTTGTTTCTGTTTCTGTAAGTGTTCAGCAAGCGAGGGCAATTTAGCGTCTGTCCACACGATCGTTATGGATACACACTATTATAATAGTAAAATATTTGCTAGTGTTGGATTTTTAGTCACGGCTGTTTGTTATACCATCGCGGGGTGTATATGAATGTTCTTTATAAGGCCAAACAAAATAATTGGTATGTTTACGGTAACGGCTTGAACAAACATCCAGGTATGTAGGTAGGAAAGTAATTTTATATTTTGTCATTTTTTTATATTTTTTAGTCGAGATTTAAGTGTAAAAAATTAGTATGTTTGTAACAAAAAGGTAGCATTATGTACAATTATCAACTGGCAAAACAGCAATAAAAAGTTTGAGGTCGACAATTTGGCCGCCAAAAATCCAGGTAGGTCGGGTTACCGTAAACACACAATTATTTTTGTTTGGCCAATGTGCTTGATATAAAAGAGCATTGAAGTGTAACACCCCGTGCCGTCAGCTTTTGTCCATTAATAAGATTTACACGTTGTGGTTTTATTTGGTCTGACTTTGCTATGAAACGCACGTTGCAGTCTAACATTTCCGAGGCATAACCCGTATACCCAGCACGATATGTGGCAGAGGGGTACCCCCCCCCCCCCCTATTATCCCTATACCTTATACACGCTCAACACTATTGTAACCTAACCCATCCCCCTTGAAACCTAAAAGGAATTCCTGAGATTCCGGGAACACAATGGTCAACACAAAAAGGGGGGGGGGTTTCTCTGCCACATATCGCGCTTCATATGAGAACCCCATATGAAGCACGATATGTGGCAGAGAAATATAAATTCCCCTCCCCACCAATTTTTTGAAATCTTAGTGATGTAAACCTATTTATTAATTTTAAGAGGCCTTAGTGAATCGGGGTCCGAAGCACGACCGCTCAAAATGGTTGCTGCAGAGGGCCGAAAAATCACTAGGCCTTGACCACTTCGCTCTGGGTAAGCTTTACTTTGGCTGTCCACTGAATCGGAAACAGATGAAGGCTAACTCCACCCTTTGTAGTTTTTCTACACCCACCAGCTACTCACTTAGTCGGCATGACCGAAAACCGTAGTAAAAATGTAGTTAAAGGATTGCCTAACATGGGAGACTTGAACAAGTTCAAGAAAATCCCCAAAATACATTTTAACGTTGTTATGATTATTGTAAGGAACAAAAATCTTTAATTTGGGGGATTTTCTTGAACTTGTTCAAGTCTCTCACCTTAGGAAACCCTGTAGCTATCTTTTAGCCCAATTTAGGGACAAACCATTTTTCCCCAGTTTTTGTTTGCTGGGCTAAATATCAAAATGTTAATATTGTTCATATGATTTTCCATAAGGTTTTAATATGATAACTGTGCAAGTAAGCAACTTGGTGAATTGGAAGCTCACCAATACTGACTACTTGGAGATATCTTGAGACAGTGTAATGTGCGCACATTTATGGGTTCACGAAGTTGTCATTTTGGATAATTACTATGTTCACATAATTATTCAGTCACTTATATGCTTTAGAAAATGTTATTGAAGTAAAGGATATGTAAATAGAATCACCAAAATAAACTTTTCAAAAAGATAATAATAATAATATACCCAAATATAGGAATATATATATTACGCGGCAGGGATTAACGATTTATGCAAATTATTCATATTTTCACCACATGGATTTTTTGAGGTTTTAGTATGTCATTCTAGGGACCTTATAGAAGTGCACTGTGGTAAAAAATATTTTATTGCAATTTGTGCGAGGTCAAAACTTATTTTCCCTGGACTATTTCTGTGATAAATACCATGGAAGCGACTGATATTAGAGTCTAGCAGCCTTTGACTGGCGCTGTGGCGCGAGCTTCGAACACCAGTTCAGCCTTAGACTTGACCCAAGTCGGGATTCTGTGTCGACATTGCTCATAGTCATCCACATCGTGCGCCACACGCGTCACGTCACGTCCACGATCATCAGTAGCGCGCCCTCATGCGCCGCCCCCGCTCATGTGTGGTTCAGAAAGGATTTACTGGCACTGACATGATGATATGACATCACTTTGATGCGGAACGACAACCAGATGAGGGCGCCCTATATCTAAGGCCAACAAAGCATGCACATAATTATTCGGCCGGATTGACGAAAGCAAATTGGTAGTCTTAACTCCACGGTAAGTCCGACTTGGGTCAAGTCTAGTGCAGCCTAGCCAAGCCTCGCGCAATCCCCAGGGGCGTACAATAATAATATATAAAGCGCACGTATCCACCAATACTGCCATTTCAGCGCAACGCAGCTAATACTATCAACCATCTCTGTCCTCCGCAGGTACCCATTTACTCCTGGGTGGAGAGAAGCAATGTGTGACAAAGTGCCTTGCCCAAGAGCACACGCACCGCAATCCGAGGCCGGACTCGAACCCACAACCTGTAGCGTTACCTACAGATTACAAATTCAATGCCCCAGACCACGAGACCACGAGACCACGAGACCACGAGACCACGAGACCACGAGACCACGAGACCACGAGACCACGAGACCACGAGACCACGAGACCACGAGACCACGAGACCACGAGACCACGAGACCACGAGACCACGAGACCACGAGACCACGAGACCACGAGACCACGAGACCACGAGACCACGAGACCACGAGACCACGAGACCACGAGACCACGAGACCACGAGACCACGAGACCACGAGACCACGAGACCACGAGACCACGAGACCACGAGACCACGAGACCACGAGACCACGAGACCACGATACCACGAGACCACGAGACCACGAGACCACGAGACCACGAGACCACGAGACCACGAGACCACGAGACCACGAGACCACGAGACCACGAGACCACGAGACCACGAGACCACGAGACCACGAGACCACGAGACCACGAGACCACGAGACCACGAGACCACGAGACCACGGCACTCCACTCTTAATGGAGAGTACCATCTCTGGCTCTGAACTAATGATCGATTGCTTGATATTCCGAAATCTGCAGTCAGGAGACATTTGCAGTAAAAGTACCGTGACGCAAAGATCCGGTAACCTCCTTGCCGAGTTGCAGCATGGTTGTATTTCTAAGTGGCTAGAGGAGAACGTCGGCTAAAGAGATTACCAAAAAGTGTTTAAAGCGTTTCTTTTCGTATTCCGAGGGTCTGAGTAAACCACGTTATCAAATTTAAACCTCGATTCTCCCCCAGCTCACTTGAAGCATTGCAAAAGGCCCCATTACTGTATGTCAGAGTTGTATTCGAGTCCCTGCAAGTCCTTGCACAAGTCTTTTCACAAGTCCAGTCACAAGTCCAGTCATAAAGCCAGTCATAAGTAACTGGTTGAACAATGACAAAGGGAGGCTTTTGTCGAAGCTCATTTGAATAGCTTGTGATTTATTTGGAACTGGAGGACTTGTGATGGACTTGCAGAGACGTACAGGGACTTGCAGGGAATTGTAATGAACTTGACTACATCCCTGCTGCATGTATGCGCCCCCATTGGAGACATTACGGCGACCATTAAAAAAAAAATTAACAATCGCAGCGAGGATGCAAGAACATCAGAATTGTGTGTCTCAAGTGGCCAGAAAGTAGCTCAAGGTACGCTTATACTGCGCTCGTCCCGCGCTTACGATGCGCTCATCTCGCTCTCTGTGCGCCACTCAGCGGCGAAAAGACATATTTATAGCGCACGTTTAACAGGTGTCTTAAGCCGCGTTCGCATTGGACTTAATATCGTCAAATGTTACGGTACGTGATTGTCAAAGTTCACGGTGTTAAATCCTCCGCTAGAAGCTTAAGCCGCGTTCGCATTGGACTTAATATTGTCAAAAGTTACCGTACGTGATTGTCAAAGTTAACGGTGTTAAATCCTTTGCTAGAAGCTTGGGCCTGTAGATCTTACTGTTGCGAAGGGTAAAATGGACAATTTGACAATGTTACCCTCTGTCCGCATTGGATTTAATTTGGTTAAGTTCTCTGTAGGTTTTACCAAAAAAAGTCCAATGCGAACGCGGCTTTAGGCCTGTAGATCTTACGGTTGCGGAGGGTAAAATGGACAATTTGACAATGTTACCGCCTGTCCGCATTGGATTTAATTTGGTTAAGTTCTCTGTAGGTTTTACCAAAAAAAGTCCAATGCGAACGCGGCTTTAGACACCAGGCACGTTCAGATAAAACACGTTTATTATCCTACGTTTCAACCCAAGTTGATAAAGCAACACTTTAAGTTTAACACTTAAAAACATTGAAACTTTAACCCTTTAAAGCCTACACCTTGAAAACGCGTAAAGATTGCGAACAATTACCATACTTTGTCATTAAATGACAACTAATCTATGGGCAGAGAGTCCACTAGGAATAAATGGGAGTTTATGTAAGATGACTTGAATTTATGTAATATGAACTGAGAATAATTATTACAATTAAGTGCATTATTACGAAAGCAGCTACATGTATATACAAATTTATACGATCGGCAATATATTGTGATACTTAGCTAATAGAGAATCTTGCATCATAAAAGTTAGCTTACGTTGCATGCAATCGGCCCTATACGGTTGCTATATAAACGTCAACATCTATATCTTAAATATGTTGAAGCGCATGCATGCTATTATGCACGAACACAATCATTCTCAATGTTTATACTGCTAAATATTATTGTAATTCATGCTACACGTTAGGCCTAAAGGAGAAATATAACTTTTGCGACTATTCAAAGTAAAAAGTTTTAAAAAAATAAAATACTGTTGAAAAGCTTACTTGTTGTAAAGATATTACCGAGTCTAAACTCTCTGACGAAAATATTCCGTCTGGCAATATTTTATAAAAATATACATGTATCGTATACCCTATAGACGATATTTACAAATGTGCCCGGCAGTATGTGCACGCATCATGTTTTGCATAAATTTGGTTAAGAGATGACATCAGAGGTCACATAATTCAAAGGCGATCTGACCTGCGACGTCACTCTTTAAGCAAATTTTCTGTAAAACACGATGTGTGCGCATACTGCCGGTCACATTAAATGTTCAAATATTCAAATTGCATATTCAAATGTTGAATACAGATGTAAACAAGTGACGTCAGAGGGCACATCGTCTATAAATTGGACTTCATTTTGTAACATAAAACGTGAATGCTGAACAATTCCTATTCAGATAATCAGGAGCCAGGCAGCCGTTTGACAAATTTTGCCTTGCATGCAGAGATTAAAGGATTATAACAAATGTGCTCATCTATAGTCGTCTTAAAGCTGTAATCTTCAGAACGCATGAGGCATTATGCAACAGTTAGTATACCTCCAAATGAACGCAAAATTGTAACTTCTGGAAACTTTTACACGAAAAAGTCCATTCAATCACGAAATCAATTAGTCGGGAGGGGGGAGGGGGAAACTCCCCCTATATTTAAGGTATCAACTCTCACGAGTCAGACGGTGTTTTGCCTTCATAACACAAACACTTGGATACGCTATACTGCAAATAAATGAACCGTATATTTGGCAAAGCGAATGTAAAAACTAGAAGCTAAAAACTCTTGCTTGAAACTTCAATATCAATTTCCCTACAACTTTTGAGAACAAGTACTTGAAAAGAAACTTATTCGCGCTTGATGACACAAATCTCAAAATTGGATGGAGAGAAGTTCAACCCACCCGTTCCCTTCAGGGAAAGCGGGGGCGAGTCGTCTGGTTTCTTGAAGGTAAACTGATGCAGGAAGAAGCTGAAGAAGACGAACAACTCCATCTTAGCCAGGTGCTCACCGATGCAGCTCCGACGACCAACGCTAAACGGTACCAACTCATCTGCCGGAACTGCCTCCCCCTTGTCGTTAAGGAATCTCTCGGGTTTGAACTGGTCGGGTTCTGGGAACACCTTGGGATCATGCGTGACCGCCCACAAGTTGGGAACAAGGAAGGTATCTTTGGGAATCGTGAATCCACGGAACTTGGTGTCTGAGGCTGCAGAGTGTGCAACTCCCAGCGGTACTACCAGACTCAGGCGTTGAACCTCCCAGATGACCGCTCGGGTGAAGTTCAGTTCCGGTTTGTCGGCCATCCTGGGCAGCCGGTTGCGACCGACCACGGCGTCCATCTCTGCCTGGACTCGCTGCTGGATCTCGGGGTAGGCAGCCATGTACAGGAGGGCCCACTGGAGCGTAGTGGCCGTGGTCTCTGTTCCTGCGCCAAAGAAAGCCGTTACGGTACCAACTAGGTTGCCCTCGCTGAGTAAACCGTGTTTGACTCCAGACGCTTCCTTCGCTTCATTCTGTTTGATTTCCATCAAGAAGGAGTCGGTGAAATCCTTTGCATCATCAGCATCTAAGTTGACTCGATGGTTGTCGATGATTGCACTCACGAAATCGCGGATCTTTCCCAAATTAGCTTTTATTTCACCGATAGACACAAAAGGCAGATAGCGGAGAGCCGGGAAGAAATTTACCGCAGCACCTGCACCAAGCAGCTTGAAATTGCGACCGAGTAAATACAACAGCTGATGAAACGTTTTGTCTGTATACTCATACCGCTTACCGAAAACGACATTGCATATCACGTTGGATACTGCGTTACTGAGCAGCGGTTTAGGGTCAAACGGCTTCCCGTTGAAAGCAGACATCTCCTTCATCAGCTCCTCAGCTTCAGTGCCAATCTTCTCCTCGAAGCTCGTCTTGCCCACTCCGAAGCTCCTAAGGACGGTCAGACAGAAGCGACGAAGCTCGACCCATGTTTTGCCAGAAGCCATTGCCACACCTGCCCGAGATTCAGAAACAGGGGGACCAATGTCAAACGCTTTCTAAAGAATAGACTTGGACAGAAGTAATGTTCACATTTCAATCTTTAACTCACCGTTATTTCTCAAAACCTCAGTCAAGAGCATCTTAGGTCGGTCCTGCAGTTGAGGGTGTTGGAAAGCTTCCTTCATGGAAGAGTAGTCATTGAGGATGATCACTGTCTTGTTGAAGATTTTCAGCCGAAACACGGGTCCATACTTGGCGGCGTACATCACGAAGAGGTCGTGGGGCTCCACGCCCCTTCGTATCTCACGTAAAATGACCGGAACGGAACCGACGATTGGAAACCCCCAGGGGCCAGGAGGGAGGTTCTTCGGTCGCCCCAAGAACCAGCGGAGAACCAGAAGGACAGCCACGCACAGCAACACGGTGCGAACGTCCAGGAACAACATCATGTTCTGGAGAGTGAACATTTTGTTATTCTGTTCTGACGGAAGGTTTAGTACTTGAAACAGGTATGGACAACTGACGAACTGTAAGAACTACAAGTACGATACACATCATAGGCCTGCTCAGATCGTGTTGTTCCGTCACGGCCGGCTCCGCGTACCAGTCGTTGGCTTGTACGTGTACCTGGCATTTCGCAAGTTCGCACAGCCTAGCCTTGGCGCAGTATGAAAGTTTGGACTCAATGAAGCATGCCCTGGTTGTGTTGTTGCGCATTAGTTTTTGTACATAATAGCTGAACTATAATAAAGTCAACGTGTGCGTGTACCCATACGGCATACACAGTGGACATGTTTTCATTGCATTTGTTCGAGCGTGTCACGGCCACCGTCCATTTGTTTACTCTGCAACGTATTTGAATACTGCACTGCATTGCCTCGACCTGGGTGTTATCGGTTCGATCGCTGTGACCCAGTTTGCCAACAGTAGTGTGAACCGTGTGAACCGACACGTTAACAGTACTATATTAGTACTAGTATTATACTTGGTAAATGCGTGCAACTTTAGGGTATAATTTCTAGCCATTTCAGATTGTTACTATGTTCTCATAATATTATTCCGTCACTCATAATACTTTAGAAAATGTTATTGAAGTAAGGATATGTAAGTTAGAATCACCAAAATAAACTTGTTGGTGATTTTAAACTAATTTGTTTTGTTTTATATAATATGATAGGCACTTGGGGAGACAATCCCCATAGAGATGTACACAAACTTAAAACAGTCCTAACTTGTTTACCTTAACCCTTTTCTCTAAGATCTTCGAGATTTATGCTATTTAGACCAAAATCTGTCGTTCTAGAGCAAAAATAACTCCCAAATATCGGTTTTGTTAAGGTAGATACTGAAATGTTTTCCTAAGTGCCACTGTCTCCTCATTACTCAAAAACTTACTCTAATTTGTCTGCCTAAGTGCTCATTTAGTAAAATCTATATATAATACTCGTTATTAATGGGCCGCTAATAATACTTCGATATTTCACGAGAGGCATCTTTATAAATGTGACCCGCTCCTACGAAACCCGACATAAGTCGCACAGGTTATTTCGAGATACAGCTCATTAAAGTTGAAATGGGGTGAAAAATCTGGCGGACATCGATTTTTGTTTTTCGTTATTTATTTTTTTTAATATGTATACTTAACCCTCAGTTAGGTTAAACAAAATCAACTTTATTGATGAGAAAGTACAAAAATCATGCATGTATTGAGACAAACTGTGTCCTAAAAGTGGTAATTTATCTCCCAAATACATCGAAATAAAATCCTCATAAAATTGGAAGTATGTATGGTATAAAGGTGGTTTTGGTACCAAATGAAAGCTGAAGATGTGTACTAATGGAACTAACAATATTTCACAATAACAAAAAAACACTTATGTCTCAATGGGCTTCATTGAAGGGTCTAACAGTGTGACGATCTTTGGCGTCTCGGTGGCGCCTGATCTGTTTAAAGGGAAATTCCAGGCTCAATAATATTTTATCTAGTCTAGAAGAAGAATATGGTAACATACTGACTCCGCAAAAAATTGTTTTGATTTGTTATCAAGAACGACTCACGCGCCTATTATATTCACGATTTCTTGCCAATCAGGAGTACAAGGGCGCGTCCATATTGTTCAAATTTCCTGCCTCATCGGGGACATTATGACGTAGTGTCTGCACCTCAATGCACATCGCTTTATTGCGTATTGTTCGCGGCCAACTACATTATGCATACGTATGTTGTACGGCGCCCGAATATTGCGAGTACATGTATTGCATTCCTGTGCAGAATATCGACTTGATGCTCCACAAACTATCGTTTATTTTTGTATTTTCTGAGAAGAATAGAAAATCTGTGAGCTAGTAATTATGGCATCAGGCCCTTCTCCGTATGATTTTGAGCCCATTTTCACATGTACAGTACATATTATGTATACACATAGCCTCGTAAAATTCCTAATGGAGACCTATTCATCTATAGAAATTACCCTTTGGAGACCTTTTCACTCCCATTGTCCCCATTGTGTTCAAGTCTCCAGAGGGTACCGTATTTCGCACCACTATGCCGTACACAAAAGAGTTCACTTGCATTCCTTGCGCGTGCAGGGCCGCTATCGATCGGGCATCGCGTACTGATGGTGCAGACACTACGTCACAATATCCCATAATGTACCGATACACCAGAACAAAATGGCGGCTCGCATGACGATAAGCGCAGTGCGAGAAAATCTCTGTTTTATATAATTACCGAAACCGATAAAAATGAAATAAAAATCAAGTCACAATGGCAATTGACACCCTTTAAAATTATGCCATTATAAACTATGGGTGGAGTTTCCCTTTAATGTCTCACATTTCCCATGCAAGTGTCAGTGAAATGGACTCCAGACTTGTTTTAATATGTCTTAGGGTAAATTGCTTTATTTAATCGCTATTGGAAATAGAAGGCATCAAACAATGTTTCCTTAAAAAACAACACCTATTTTCAGAAGTAACCGGGACACAGCAAAATGGACCCCTTATTTATGGACAGATCCAAATGATGACACATCAGAGGGAATACATTTACAGGTAGTTTTGAATTATTATTGATATTATCTTTACAACCAGTAACAGCTTTTATCTGCATTTCGGTTGGTAAATTTGTCGGCAGCTGCAAAGACTTTCTTTGGCTATAATAAGAAACCACAGTAAACCAAGAAATACACAGAGGGCGGGCTTGCAGCACAGTGTAGCTTGCTCAAGTCTCATATAATTGCATAATGCTAAAGACTGTCAATTGCCATTGTGACTTGATTTTTATTTCATTTTTATCGGTTTCGGTAATCATATAAAACAGAGATTTTCTCGCACTGCGCCTACCTTTATGCGAGCCGCCATTTTGTTGTGGTTTATCGGTACATCCGAGATATGTGACGTAGTGTCTGCACATCAGTACGCGAAGCCCGATCGATAGCGGCCCTGTACGCGCAATGAATGCAAGTGAACCCTTTTGTATACGGCATAGTGTATACATAATGTGTGTGTACATGTGAAAGTGGGCTCAAAATCATACGGAGAAAGACCTGATGCAATAATTACTAGCTCACAGATTTGCTATTCTTCTAAAAAAATACAAAAATAAACGATAGTTTGTGGCGCCTCAAGTCGATTTTCTGCACAGAAATGCAATACTTGTACTCGCAATAGTCGGGCGCCGTACAACATACGTCTGCATAATGTAGTTGGCCGCGTCAAGGTGGGATACCAGTGCGAACAACAGGCAATACAGCGATGTACATTGAGATGCAGACACTACGTCATAATTTCCCGGGCGAGGCGGGAAATTTGAACAATGAATTCCACGGGCACCCTAGGGCAGCTTTAAGGTGGCCCTACGGTGCCCTTACAGTGGCCTTGCGGGCGCCTTGCGGCTACCTTGCGTCTGCCTTGGTTTTTTGTCAAAAACCTACGGCCGCCGCAGAGATGCCCTAATGCGACCGTGTGCCATCACTTCAACGGCCGTACGGCCGCCGCAGGTTTTCTGTCTCCACAAATTCAAAATACGCCGTGCGGCTACCCTAACATGTGACTGCTACAGTATGAGACCGTGGGAATGCTGCGGCTATTGACCGTAGATATTTTAGACCCCACGGCCGCCCCGGCAAATATGACTTAGGCATTAGGAGTCGTATGAAGGAGTCGTATGTTCAAGATAACTGGCTTTTGAAAAAATACGAACTGCTCTCTTTTGTAAAAAAGGAACAATTTACTACTTTGTGAAACTGCCCCACACAATCACAGAGTAGTTGGGGAGGTATGAAAGAATTATACAAAGTAAATAAAGCCTATTGGACCCCGCCGGTGACCGGACATTATTTATATAAATATCTTCCAGCATAAGTGGGTCCTGCGGCCTTGGCGCATATACCGCCAGCGGATTCCTCACCGGATTAATCTCCGTGCATGGCGATTCTGCTACACGCCCAAAATTCTGTGCCCATCCGTTGTGCTTCGACCGTCAACACAGCGAGTGTCAACAGGTATCTTTTGTAAATGATTAGTAAAATAACACAAATCGTATTGTTGTACATGTACACAATTCGGCCACGAAAAACCAACCTCCAATTAATTGAATGGCAGAGGCGCAAGTAGCACGTACCGACCTCCACAACAAGGTTGCCGGTGTACTATGAATCTCGGACTATGTGAAATACGGACTTATTGGTAGTATTGCGCATGCTTCTAATTAAGTGATGACAACAATAGGAGAGTGACTAAGTCACGTGGGAGAGTTTAAAGTTATACACCATTTGAAAAATATTCAAAAAAAATATATATATTATACTGAATTATTATGAAATATGAAAAACGGTATCAAGCATATTGTGAAATCACGGCGCCAAATGGGATAGGGTTTTTAAGAAAATTGGAATTCTGTATAATTTTTAAACGTTGGCCGGTCGGCAATAGTGATTACCAAACTAATTTATTGAATTCGTCTGAAGGAAGTCAAGGAACTAGACTGGAAAAAAAACAGCTCTTTTTCTTGTTTTTTATTCTAGCTTCCATAATAAAACAATTACATGAACACAAAACCTTAAAGGTGTAGGATACACCATTAGCAGATTTCAATTTTTTTACTACCGAATTATTGAGAAATATCTTACTTATTTAAAAGTAAATAATGATTGTAGGCATCCAGCAAAATGATTGCGCCAGGTATCCTAGAATTGTTCAAAAAAGAATCAAATTGACAAAAACAAATTCTCGATCGCCAGACGGCGATCGCAAAATAACCAAAAACAACATAAGTCTAGAACCACTGCCCGACGCCGGTTGAAAACGAACGCCGTTGTTCTTGCTTTATCTTAGCATCCATGATTGTAAAACTTCGGACGGGTCAGTTAAACGATATTTACTATAAAATACAACCCATCAGATCCGCACATTCATAATAATTTAAATAATTACCAATGGTGTATCCATCTTTAAACAGGTTAGCATCACAGAAAAACCAAATAGTCTATATGTGACCTGTCATCACAAAATGAGAGTAAAGTCGCACAATGTGATTCATAGATATGGCCATCCAAAGTCAAAATATGAAGGGGTAGTCAATTTTGAGATTTTGCGTAATTTGGAAAGCCCAAGTCCTCCTCTACATATTCCCATTTTTTGGGTGAGATCAGACGATCGAAAACCACTTAAATTACGTGACTTTGCAGAGTTTTTGCGTAGTTAGTGTTTGGATTAAAGTCCAGTAGTGGTCTAATTAACACGGTAATTAAATATGCAAATCAGGTTCTCGTAAGTATCCCACGTTTTCAAAATTTTGATATTTAGTTGTTTATACAATAGTTTGTATGTGTGGAAAATTTCGAGAAGAAACAATAATTAGAGCCTAGTTATTGCTATGCTCAACCGAACCTTATTATGCTACCTTTAACCAACAATAGGAAAAACGGGTCCGATGTTCACAGGAGTCTGATTTTCATATGACACCGGAAAGCTATACAGTAAATGCAAGCCGCACTTTGCCGTATAACGGAATCTGATTCTGCGGTTCAGATAACTATGACCGACTTACCCGTACTTGGCCTACTTTCTCGGCCCACACCAGTGTAAGAATATAAAAAGGCCTAATATTCCGCTGACCCCAAACACATCGGAAATCGTTATCGGTTCGGAGGTGCTCAAAAGTTTATTTAACTTATCCCAGACTGGATTCTTGTTTGTGTGACAAGACGCACCAACTACAGCGAGTGGCACATCTACACAGAGTGCACCGTTAGCATAATGGCAGTGGTATCGCAACTTATCTCATTCGTAGGAGGTGTAAACCCCGTGCACGTCTTACTCTGTGCCGTGGTTTTCTTAGCGTCTCTGTGGTGGTACCGGGGCTCCAGGGGCCTACCCCCGGGCCCGTGGGGTGTGCCGGTGCTGGGGCTGCTTCCTCGGGTTTTCCTGGAGCTCCGCCGTGGGTCGCATCCGCATCTTCTCTTCACGGAGTACTCCAAGCACTACGGGCCCGTCTTCCGTGCCAGGGTTGTCAACAAGATGCTGGTGGTTCTCAACGACTACGAGTCCGTCAGGGAGGCGTTTCTGAACCCAGCCCTGAGCGATCGACCGCCAAACACGCTGATTGCCGAGGCAATGAAAAGCGAAGGTAGGCCAATTTGTTCAAATTTGTCCTAACAACATGTCGCGATAAGACAGTGTAATTCTCGCGCATAAAGGTCACGATTACACTTCCGAGCACATCCGAGACGCCGGCTATAGGAGTTGTTAGGGTAGTTAATAACTGCAGGTAAACTGACGACTATACACGATATTTGACGGGAACACTCTTTTTTTGTGATATTTTTAACTAAAAAAATATATCTACTATAAAAGGATACACCATTAGTAATTGCTTGAATTACCAGGAATGGGTGGATTTTGGGGATTGTCTTTTATAGTAAATATCGTTCAACTGACCTGTCTGAAGTTTTACAATCATGAATGCCGAGGAAAGCAAAAAAAAAAACGTTTGTTTTCAACCAGCGTCGGGCAGTAGTTCTGATGTTGTTCTTTTCTCGATCGCCGTCCAGTGATCGTACTTTTGAAAAATATAATTCAATATTTTGGTTCTAATGTTGTTCTTTGTTTTTTCGCGATCGCCAGGCGGCGATCGCGAATTTTTTATTTTAAAATTCTATTTTTCGGAATAATTACAGGATATCTAGCGCAATCATTTTGCTGGATGCCTACAATCAATATTTACTTTCAAATAAGTAAGATATCTCCTAATAATTCTGTAGTAATTTTTTTATTCGATATCTGCAAATGGTGTATCCTACCTTTTAAGGAGAAGAGTGGTTTTGTTTTCATTTTATCAGGTTTAGAGTGTAGAGCATACATGTACATGTATACGGCGTGGTCAAACAAATAATAAACCAGAACGGCCGTTAATAATTTCCATAACAGCCTTTGTATAGCTGTCGCGGTTCTGTTGATCCACCGTCCAACTGACCCCGACTTTTTCCACAGAAGGAAACCCACTGAAAAGAAAACTACTAAACCAAATGGGGTGACCTTGGTATCGTTATTCATTTAAAAAGATTTCCCGTTTGCATTTCTTTCTGGTCTAAGGATCTTGAAAATAGGCAGTTCCATATTTGTTTGGGGGCCACTCGTATAGCAGAGTTGTCGAGTACTGTACATTTCCACAGAGTTGTAGTCGAGTCACCAGTGTCGAGTACGAGTCCCGAGTCACTTGGTCCGAGTCCGAGTCACTTGGGTCGAGTCCGAGTCCGAGTCCCGAGTCACTTGGTTCGAGTCCCGAGTCACTTGGTCCGAGTCCCGAGTCACTTGGTCCGAGTCCGAGTCACTTGGGTCGAGTCCGAGTCACTTGGGTCGAGTCCGAGTCCGAGTCCCGAGTCACATGGTCCGAGTCCGTGTCTTTTGCCGACGTGACTCGAGTCAAGTCCGAGTCAACGAAATTGTGACTCGAGACGGACTCGAGTCCTGGAATCGAGTTCTATAACTCTATATTTCCACGAGTATGAACATTGAGCTATCCAGCCCTATGTTGGCGGTTCCTCAAATTGTTATCACGCCCAAATAGTCACGATACTTATAGCAACGTTGCATTGATCTGGGAATTAGCAAACGGGGATACGACCTTTTTTAATTTAACATTACATGAAGATGCAGTTTTAGAGGTGGGAGGGAAAACCCCAGAAGAATATCCTGGGGGGAAAACTACCGAGTCAGGCAGGGATTGAAAACCCAATCCACATATTGGCCCAGGTCGGATTCGAACCCGTGCCACAGCGATGGAAGGCGAGGAAAGAACCGCTACGCCAACCTGACTCCCCAGCTACTCATGCTATTTTGAAATTTTGAAATTGAACAAAGACATTGACTGCAGCAGGGTTTGAACCAGCGACCTCCGAATTATTATTCCGGTGCTCTACCAACTGAGTTATCATCCCTATGTTAGCGGTTCCCCAAATTATTCAATATTCTTGTTCGGGGCGCTGTAGACAGAAGCCACAAACACTTTTTCCATGTGGCCAGGGATCATGCCCAAAGTCGCGATAATAACAATATTATCCATATTCAAATGACCCGGGAAATACCAAACAACTCGTAACAATGATTATAGTCCAGGAAAAATAAGTTTTGACCTCAAACAAATTGCAACAATTTTTTGTTCACCACAGTGCACTTCTATAAGGTTCCTAGAATTACATACTAAAAATCTACAAAAATCCAAGTGGTGGAAATATGTCTAATTTGCATAAATCGTTAATCCCTGCCATGTAATATGTTTATTCTCATATTTGGGTATATATTTTATTTTTATTTTTTGAAAAGTTTATTTTGGTGATTCTACTTACATATCCTTACTTCAATAACATTTGCTAAAGCAAAAAAGTGACTGAATAATTATGAGAACACAGTAATTATCCAAAATGACAACTTTGTGACCCTATAAATGTGCGCACATTACACTGTCTCCAGATATCATCATGTAGTCAGTATTGGTGAGCTTCAAATTCACCAAGTTGCTTACTGGCACAGTTATCATATTAAAACCTTATGAAAAATCATATGAACAATAATAACATTGTGATATTTAGCCCAGAAAACAAAAACTGGGGGAAAATGGTGTGTCTATAAATTGGGCTAAAAAGTAGTTAAAGGGTTGCCTAACATGGAAGACTTGAACAAGTTCAAGGAAATCCCCAAAATACATTTTAACGTAGATATGATTATTGTAAGCAACACAAATCTTAAATTTGGGGGGTTTCCTTGAACTTGTTCAAGTCTCTCACCTTAGGCAACCCTTCACCTACTTGTTAGCCCAATTTAGGGACACATCATTTTTTCAAAGTTTTTGTTTGCTGGGCTAAATATCACAATGTTATCATTGTCCATATGATTTTCCATAAGGTTTTAATAGGATAACTGTGCCAGTAAGCAACTTGGTGAATTTGAAGCACTTCAATACTTACTACTTGATGATATCTGGAGACACGGTAAATGCGTGCAAATGATAGGGTATAATTGTAGTAATTTTGGACCATTACTATATTTTCATAATTATTTAGTCACTTACATGCTTTAGAAAATGTTATTGAAGTAAGGATGTTTAAGTATAATCGCCAAAATAAACTTTTCAAAAAATAAAAATAAAATATATACCCAAATATGGGAATAAACATATTACACGGCAGGGATTAACGATTTATGCAAATTAGACATATTTGCACCACTTGGATTTTTGTAGACTTTTAGTATGTCATTTTAGGGACCTTGTAGAAGTGCACTGTGGTGAAAAACAATTTGTTGCAATTTGTTTGAGGTCAACAAAACAAAATTATGTATTTTGCCTGGACTGATTACCAATTCTGCATTCCATTATTGACTTTTGGCCTTAAAAACTGTTTTGTTGTTAGGCGTTGCCATGGCTTCAGGCGAGCCCTGGAAGGACCTCCGTCGATTCTCCCTGACCGTCCTGAGAAGCCTGGGCGTGGGCAAGTCCAGCTTCGAGGAGCAGATAAGCCAGGAGGCCCGAGCCCTGGTGGAGGAGATGGCGAGCTACGACGGTAAGCCCTTCGATCCCAAGTACCTCTTCGGTAACGCCGTGGCCAACGTGATCTGCTCGGCGGTGTTCGGCAAGCGGTACGAGTACTCCGACGGGGAGTTCACCCACTTGTTGCAGGTCATCCACAAGATCGTCAACCACATCGGGTCCGGAGGACTCTTGAACGCCGTGCCCGTCATGCGCGTGTTTCAGCGGAATAAGACCGACGTCTACGCGAGCTTCGGCGAGTTGCGGAGCTTCCTGCTCTCCGTCATTGCCTCTCACCGATCCGAGATGGACCCGGAGAACCCGCGAGATTTTATCGATGCCTTCCTGATGGAGATCGATAACAACGAGAAGGCGGTGTGTAACGGGTCGGTGACGGTGAACGGGCTCAGACCGGGTAAGGCTAACCCGCCGAATGATCTCCCGTCGACGCGACACCCGTATCTCACCAACAAGAACATTGTGGGCACCATCGCCAATCTATTCGCGGCCGGGATGGAGACCACGGCCACTACGCTCCAGTGGGCTCTCCTGTACATGGCCGCCTACCCTGAGATCCAGCAGCGAGTCCAGGCAGAGATCGACGCCGTGGTCGGTCGCAACCGGCTGCCCAGGATGGCCGACAAACCGGACCTGAACTTCACCCAGGCCGTTCTGCTGGAGGTACAGCGGATTGCTGTGGTGACTCCGCTGGGTATTCCACACGCGGCTGCCGCAGACACCGAGCTACGGGGATTCCGAGTTCCCAAGGGAAGCTTGCTGGTCTCTAACCTCTGGGCACTCTTCCGAGACCCCGAGGTGTGGCCGGAACCGGACAAGTTTAAACCGGAGAGGTTCCTGGACAAAGATGGTCTTGCTTTCAAGCCTGAGGAGCTTATCCCATTCAGTACAGGTATAGACAGAGTCTCACATAAACCACAAATCTGAAATAAAATGTTCTTTCTCTATCATTCATAACAACTTTGATCATGTTTTAGTGTTGCATTTCCATACCTTCCCAATGTTTGTTATATTAAAGGTAGGATACACATTTGCACATATCGAGAAAAAATTACTACCGAATGATTAAGAAATATCTCACTATAATTTAAAAGTAAATAACAATAGTAGATATCCGGCAAAATGGTTGTGCTAGATATCCTGTTATAACAAAATTTAAAAAAATATTTAAACAAATCACGATCGCCGGATGGCGATCGCGAAAAACAAAACAAAACCAAGAACCACTGCCGACGCCAGGTGAAAACGAACGCCGTTTTTCTTACTTTTCTCTGCATTAATTGTAAAACTTCGGACAGCTCAGCTAAACGATATTTACTATAAAATACAACCCCTCATATTCGCCCATTCCTGGAAATTCAAGCAATTACCAATGGTGTATCCTACCTTTTAAACGTCTTCTGTTTGGGTATAGATATTGGAATATGCACACCTTTACATATTATGAATAAATATATGTATACCGAGACATTGAAAATATTGTAAGGTTACTAAACTTCACCAAAACGCCAAACACAATTATGCTATACATGTATTTTCTTTTTAGCAACTGCCAGCTTTAGCAGTCTGGCTTTCATCAATGTGACTATCATGGATTTAACAATTTCAGAAAATCCTTCAAGTTCAAGAAATCACTTTAAATTGCATCCTTTTTAACTGTCTTGGTTTCCGTAGGGCGACGCAGCTGCATCGGTGAGAACCTGGCTAAGATGGAGTTGTTCGTCTTCTTCACCTTCCTCCTGCATCAGTTTACTTTCAAGAAACCAGACGACGCCCCTCCGTACACGTTTGAGGCCCTGGTTGGCCTGACGCACTATCCGGTACCATACCACATCTGTGCTGTCCAACGGAATTAAACTAGAATTTTAGCTGACTTTGCTTGCTGGAGAACCTACCCGTACCTGCAGCATATTGGTCGATGATTTTTTTTTTCATTTGAAATTTATTATCGTAGACGATCTCCAGGGTTTGTGAACAGAAATTAGCTTTAATTTGATGGCGTCTTGAACACCATGGGGAGTTTTACTGCAAGTGGTGAGTAACCCAGAGCGTAAATTTTCCGGGCAAAATTTGTTTTCCGAGTAACCTCTTTTTAAAAAAAGCAGCCAGCGATCTCAAAACATGGTTAACAAAACAAAACAAATTGTTGTTTACACGGTGTACTGGTTTCCCCAGATATTATCATCCATAATCACTGCTAGTTTTTTTCTCAAAACGATACACAAAAGAGTTGTTTGCACGTCCCTGAACTCATTTTCCCCACCGGAACCAATTCCTAATCTCTTTACGCCGACGACTGTTTAATCTTTAACAAAAGTTGTTGTTGACAGTCTGCAATCGATTCGTACCAAGGGGGTCAACTACCACTCAGAGTATCTGGGTTGTTTTTCTTTCTCGGACCACGTACGTACGTACGCAAGGGTTTATTGGTCTAACTCGGCCACACTGCACACATGCTACTTTGTTCTTGTTTTTGTCTCTATGCATAAGAGCTTGGTGGTCGTCGTCGTCTTCTTCGTCTTTTTCGACTTGTGACTTCTTTGTCTTTTTCGTCTTCGTCGTCTTCTTTGTTTTCTTCTTCGTCTTCTTCGTCGTCTTTTTCGTCTTCGTCGTCCACTTCTTCGTCGTCGTCTTCTTTGTCTTCTTTGTCTTCTTTGTCTTCTTTCTTTGTCTTCTTTCTTTGTCTTCTTTCTTTGTCTTCTTTCTTTGTCTTCTTTCTTTGTCTTCTTTCTTTGTCTTCTTTCTTTGTCTTCTTTCTTTGTCTTCTTTCTTTGTCTTCTTTCTTTGTCTTCTTTCTTTGTCTTCTTTCTTTGTCTTCTTTCTTTGTCTTCTTTCTTTGTCTTCTTTCTTTGTCTTCTTTCTTTGTCTTCTTTCTTTGTCTTCTTTCTTTGTCTTCTTTCTTTGTCTTCTTTCTTTGTCTTCTTTCTTTGTCTTCTTTCTTTGTCTTCTTTCTTTGTCTTCTTTCTTTGTCTTCTTTCTTTGTCTTCTTTCTTTGTCTGCCACTGCCCGCCTGGCCTTCCTCTCGGTCTCCGCCCGGTTCTCTTGACTGAGTGCCGAGCGCCTTTTTCTTCGCAACATTCCCACCATACCAACTCCACAACCAGAAATCAAAATCAAGCCGGATCTGATAATCACAAACTCTCCCTCCAAAACAATCTATCGGTACATCAACCAACAAGTCAATTTCTTGGAGGAAACAACACTAACATATTGGCACATAAACGGTGTCATTCCCGTCACCCAAATCATTCCTTGGAAGCAAATATACCACTTACCAGTCTCCAAAAGGGAAGCTAACATCCAGTTCCGACTACTCCACAACATTCTCCCTAGCCTGACAGTGCTGCATCACATTCAACCGGACATCTCCTCGTTGTGTGGATGGTGTGATGAGAGAGGAACTATTATTCATCTGTTCATTGAGTGCCCAATCATTCAACCAGCTCTCAACCTTCTCCATGCTCTTCTAAATAGGATTCTTCCTGACGTAATTCTCAATTTTGATATTTATTGGTCTCTACTTTCATATGCCAAGAGTCGATTGAAAGAGGCTGTCTGTGTCTTTAATTATCTCATAATGAGTTTAAAATCCACTATCTACTCCCTCTATTTGACACAGTCTTTTAACGACCCCCTCATTGTGTGGATTTTTCGGCTGAAATGCAAAATTCTCATCGAATTTCACTATTACCAATCTCATAACAATTTAAATAAGTTCACCAAAAAATGGGATCATAATTGTTCTCTTTTTGATCTTACTGGCGATAAACTCACTTGGTTGTTTTAAGGCGATTTATTATTATTATCTTTTTGTGAAAATGCCCTCGCATTCATCCCAATCGCGGGTAGCTGATGAACATGCTCACTTTGGTGAGATGTAGTGAACTCACTACCTCTGGCGGGGGTGACTGTCGAGGATATAATATATATGTTTATATGTTTGGTTTTGGTTTATTAATATTGAACTGTCAATAGTCCCCCTTTTGGGGGTGTTTTTCTTTGTATATGTACTTATTTTGTAATTTATCCAGTTGAACCTGTTTTTTATTTGTATACTTATTTTTCTTTGTTTTTGAAATAAAGTTCAATTGGAAAATTCAAAAAAAAAATTCTTTCTTTGTCTTCTTTCTTTGTCTTCTTTCTTTGTCTTCTTTCTTTGTCTTCTTTCTTTGTCTTCTTTCTTTGTCTTCTTTCTTTGTCTTCTTTCTTTGTCTTCTTTCTTTGTCTTCTTTCTTTGTCTTCTTTCTTTGTCTTCTTTCTTTGTCTTCTTTCTTTGTCTTCTTTCTTTGTCTTCTGTCTTCTTTCTCTTCTGTCTTCTTTCTTTGTCTTCTGTCTTCTTTCTTTGTCTTCTTTCTTTGTCGTCGTCGTCTTATTTCGTCGTCGTCTTATTTCGTCTTTGTCGTCGACTTTTAGAGATGGTTCTTCTGTGTTTTTTCTGGCCATTGTTTATAAACTGTGTGGATAGGGTGTAGAATTACTAGAACCAAGTTTAGCGGGAGTTTAGCAAAGTTTAGGCAAGTTTAGCCTAGATTTACGGACAAGAGAGTTAAAACTGATGTCCAAGGCAATTGAACCTGCTTGTTTTTTATCTCGTCTAAGCATGTACGCGTGCCAGAACTTGATCCCAATTTATCGTCCTCGGAGTATCTTGGCGAGAGTCAAAATCCTCGTTTATTGACATTTTGATGACCAGGAGGATATCCGATAACAAATTTCGATCAAATATGTATACACCAATTTTCGATTTCTGCATCCGGAAAGACTTGCATTTCTGCGTGTGTATTTTAGTGCCGGGTGTTATACTGCCAAGAATATATAACGTTAATTGGTAGCAAAATTTGTATTTTAGTCAAAAGTATGCCTCCTATGACTAATTGACATTATTTTGACTAATATATGGTGACAATGTAATGGGATCTAATTTTAGAACACCTCAAGGTATATTGTTTTATAATTTACATACAATAGGCGTACCGACACACGCATTACAGTTTCACTAATTTGTGATTATTTTTATACTTGAAAAAAGTACATTTTCGATGTAAACAATTAAAATTAGAAAACGGTTTTATATTGCCGTCTATGCAGTAGTTTAATATTTAAATAGTACCTGTGCTATATATATTCCATCAATGCATATTGTTTAATTATACTCTGCCAACCATAATCCCTTCATAAACATGATTTAATAATAGACTTAACGAGGCGCACGTAAATTTGTGTCTATTTTATTGAATGGACATTACTATTGTATTCTGTTTCAACCACCGTTATATAGAACAGTGTGATGAAATTTTGTGGGCGAAATACTAATTAAAATGTCAACGACAAAAAAAAATATATATTTCTGTTGTTATTATCGGGTGCTATACACGCGTATACGCGCAAGGTCGTAGCCAATTCGTCTTGGTCTATCCAATTTAGGGCTTCGTAAAAATGTGGAACCCACATTTTATTATTAGGCGTGGCACGGAGCGCGCGCTTCTCCATTGGAGGACAGCTTCCGAGTTTGGCAACATGGATCTGCAGCGCGGTTTCGTCTTGGTGTTGTTTGTCGTCTCATTTCTTGGGATGAATATTGGAGAGACTTCTGCCAAGTTTAACTGGCACTCATTACGAAAAGTAAGTCTCTTGATATACAGTAGATGTGAGTACGCACTGTGGACCTCCGAACAATTGAAGTCCACAGGATGCGAGAAGAGGTTACGGTGGACTTGGACAGGTCCACGGTCCGTTTTGCCGTCTCTGAAAAAAAGCTTTAAAGGAAAAACGGGTTAGGGTTATATATAGAAAATGTAAGAGGAACAGCTGAGAGGCCCATAATCGAAATTGGAGGTTAAATTTGTTTTTGGGAAGAGAGAAAAATGAGTATTTAGTCAACGTTTTTTAACCACACGGAGACAAAGGAATGTCCACAGTACCTATGTAAGGTAAGCCTTCTGCGTGTGTAAACACCTTCCATGCATCGTGGACGTCGGACAAAATAATTTGGAGGCAAATACAATGGGTCCACGATTGACAGAAGGTCCACGATTCCAAATCGTGTACACATCTTATGGAGGTCTTCCGAAAACGTTTGAGTACAAACAAAAGAGGGATAACGGTCGGACAATGCCCCGTCCACGATTCAAGGTGTTTACACACTCGTGGGGGTGTTGATATAGGTTTGTTTTACAAGCATTGCAGCCAGTGGATCGAATAAAAAGTTGTTTGTTTGAGCAGTTGCCTTAGCAGCTAGGCTGCTTCTAGTCCAGAGGATTAGCAAAAAATGATGTGATACAAGTATGAAATTGGCACACAGTTACTATGGCCCGTAACAGTTTATTTTAAAACTGGACCCCAACCGGATTTGACCTGTGGCGGCCATGGCGGCCATTTTTTTAAATGGCCGACATGCGACATGAGCTTTTGCTTTAGCTCGGTGCTTCGGCATTATTACGAGCGAGATTTAGTATGTTGACGCCCTGTTTTCTGTTTAAGAAATTAAGATTCTTGAGTGAGGAATCAAGTGGTCATCGTCGAGGAATTCCGCGGCCTGTGCTCTCTTCTCGTAGATCTGGACACACCCACACTCGATCACGTGAGTAACAATTAAAGGAATAGCGGTGTATTAAAGGAGCACTCACAAACCGTAATACGGGTTATTTAAAGGTGGTATAATATACGTCATGTTTTGCCTTTGCTGTAATTATCGAAAACGGATGGGTTAGGGGGTTCATATTTATAGTGAATTTTAGTTTTATGTTTATCATAGATGCTAAAAAAAACAAAGAATTGTAATGCTGTTTTTGTAGTCTGGTTTCTTGACTTCCTTCAGACAGAAACAAAGCATTCTATAGACATCCAAAAAAAATCAGGTTAGGAAACCAGACTAATTGGCTAGCACCATGATTCACGTTTTTTCCAACGATCGCCGGCCGGCAATCGTTGGAAAATAATTTTAAAAAATCCGCTTTTCTTGAAAACCGCAGCACACCATGCTGTGATTTCCCCGTATAGGTTGCGTGAGATCAAGTAAGGTAGGCCTATTTTATAATAATACAGTATTTCGGTTTTTTTGTACGTTTGCAATTGTGTATACTACCTTTAAACAACCCACGTGACATGTTCCCGTCCAATAGAAACGGAGAAACTTTTTTCTTTGCAAATTTTCCCACGCAACGACTATGGGAACTTCCATGGGCCATCATACTTTTTTCTTTTGGCCTATTTTTTGTAAAGAGGAGTTTCGGTTATTTCACATGGATAGAAGAAGGGCCGATATTCATAAAAGCCTGCTAAGCCTAGTTGGCTGCTAATGGCCTCCATAGTTGACAGCTAAGCCTATAGTTGGAAGCTAAGTGATATTCACAAAACTTTGCTGAGCTTAGTTGGTTGCTAAGTTAACTGCTATAACATTACAGTTGATCTGGGGTGTATCTAGGTCACTAGCTGGCAACTTGCCTGATGTCCCAGCTGCGTGCTTAAAATATTTAGCTGCCAACCAGCTGGTAACATTCTAAGCAAGGTTTTATGAATACAAAATTAGTTGGGAACCACGGAGCAGAAAACTACGGATTTAGCGGGCTGCTAAGGTCTAGTTGGCTGCTAAGTTAGCAAGGTTTTTTATGAATATCGGCCCTGGTGTGCATTATTTTGCTGTGTAGATCCATTTTGCAGAAAGCCAAAAGACGGAACGGCAATTCAAATTGCCTTGGAATTTGGAATGCGGACCAATTTATGTTCATATTTCCTGTTTGAATTAAGCGTCCAAATTCCATTTGTTGTATCTATTTTATTTTACTTTTTTTCTAAAGTCCATATAGATCCGATCTCCTTGTAATACTCGAACAACTCTACCCAACTTAACCAAATCAAAAATTATTCAAGCGTAGAGTGAATTTCAGACTCTATGAAATCCAGACTCATTGGTAGTATTGCGCATGCCCAGGAGAAGATAATTAGATCAGTGACCGGTCACGTGAGAGGGTTCAACCAATAGTATAACTCATTGGAGTCCGATTTCTAAAGGAGTCTAATTTCCACATCGCACCAGGCCACGGTACGGGTAAACAAACTTTAACAACGTTTTGGTTCGGTACAGGTCAAAATGATATTTTATGAAAAGGCTCGAGTTAAAGGTATAGTATTCACCATTTTCAGATATCGAAAATATTTACTACCGAATTATTAAGAAATATCTGACTCATTTGAAAGTAAATAATGATTCTAGGCATCCAGCAAAATGATTGCGCTAGATATCCTGTAATTATTCCGAAAAATATAATTTTATACAAAAAAATTCGCGATCGCCGGATGGCGATCGCGAAAAAACAAAGATAACATGCCGGTTGAAAACAAACGCTGTTTTTCGTGCTTTTCTCGGCATCCATGATTGTAAAACTTAGGACAGGTCAGTTAAATGATATTTACATTTAAATACAACTCCCCAATTCTACCCATTAACGATAATTCAAGCAATTACCAATGGTGTATACCGTACTACCTTTAAACAAAATATAGTACAGTACTTGAGGTTCACCGGCGGCGAAGAAAAAAACAAAATAAATCAAGAGACCGTATACAAGCGGTGAAAACAATGGAGCCGCCAACAATCTTTGCTCGACTTGGGTGGTTTTGGGTTTCGTTTTTTCCAGTACTACAGTGGCCCACTTTGATTGTAGTTGTTGGACTTTGTGATGACATTCTCGATATTGGTTTGGAGTGTACCAGTCACTCACAACAGATAAACTCTTGCACGACTATACAATGCAAAGGTTGTTGATTTCTTCTTTGTCTAAAATTTGGTCACGGCCAACAATTTGAAGTACACGGTGCCTGCGTACTCATACGTCGTTTATAGTTGGTTGCTGCATGTACAACAGCATTATCAAAAAAAGAATAACAACAATAAATAGAAGACAAGCAAAATCAGGAATTTGACACACCATATTTTGATAGGAATTACTACCTCCAAATAGGCACTTGGGGAGACAATCCCATAGAGATGTACACAAACTTAAAACAGTCCTAACTTGTTTACCCTAACCCTTTTTTCTAAGATCTTCGAGATTTATGCTATTTAGACAAACAATTGTCGTTCTAGGACAAAAATAACTCCCAAATATTGTTTTTTTAGGGTAGCTAGACACTTAGGGAGACACTGAAATGTCTCTCTTAGTGTCACTGTCTCCTTATTACCTAAAACCTTACGCTAATTTGTCTCTCCAAGTGCCATAGGGAGTAAAGGTTAACTCTAAACCCATAGACTGTGTGAACATTCGCATTGAATTTTAATTAAATAAGATTATATGAAATGAGATTCCTCGAACGACCTCGCTACTTTTATTGAAAATACTGGAATCATCATTTTTTCAAGTGCCACTATAGTACCTGCCGCACAGTTGTGATTGTGTTATTGAGGTGTATATACAAATATTAATATTTCAAGTAAAACAGACAATACGAAATATAGAAACCAAATTCGATAAACTCGTCATTATAGTCAGGCACATTGGTGTAACCATTGTTATAACCAAGTGATAAAAACATGTCATTAGAAAGATATTTGGCTATGGGACCTTCGCAAATGTTGTCCTTTGAGAAAAGAAAATAGGTAGAATAACAACAACAACAACGCAACAACGAATTGTTATATAGCGTTATTTACTAAGACCAAAGTGCTTTACGTTATTATAAGCAATTATTGTTTTAACGTTTTAAAACTTTTTTTTTAAATGGCTGCCATTGCATGTTATTTTACCTATATTTTTTCAAAGGATAATTGTAACCCGCTCCAGGAAAAGGTGATATAAGTCTCAAAAACTACAAATAGAGTTATGTACATGAATAAAAAGTCCAGGATATAAGCTTTCATTTTGGTACATAGTACAGCTCCATAGCCCCTCCCGTTCCGGTGATATGACGTTTTTGCATATTAATGGTTCCATGGAATTCAAAATACACAACTGAGAAAACAGGCTTCGAAACACAACAAAACTAAGACAATACATTGGAACCATTGGAAAGGTTTCGTTTCACTTCATTTATCGAATTCCAGCTTTTTGTTAATTAAATCTGAAACTTTGGATACTAAAGATGTCATTTAAGACAACAAAAATTAGATTTTGACAACAATATTTACCTTATTAACTTTAACAGGCCATTACTCATAAATGCATAGTGCGACTTATGTCACCTTTTCCTGGAGCGGGTCACAATTCTGCGATGGCTCCGATAGCTAAATATCTTTCTCGTGACATACTCTGACTGTGTGCCACATGTCATGTTTTTTCCATCAAGGTATTTAGGCCTTGTCTATCATACTTTGCACCGATCTCAGAATGTCGATCGTCTTTATCCAATTTAGGGTATTTTTGGTTTAGATTTGACTTTTCTATTATTTGTTATTCGAAGTTTGGGTTTTGGTTTGGAAATAGTGGTCTGATCCATATTTTGTATTTGTACTGATTTATATACAGGTTCAAACTCCGCGGAACTGGAATCCCATCGGTGTCCAGGCTATCGCTTCGCCTGCATCTACACCCATCAATGCATCAGTAAATCCTGGCGGTGTGACGGCTACCACGACTGTTATGACGGGTCTGATGAAATCCAATGTTAGTTCAAGGATTTAGTAAATGCATATAAATCAGTTAAAATTATTGGTAACGTGAACCACATCGTTTGTGCCAGCGCTTCATGCCCCAGTCAGGGGCCGCGACTCTGCCCGCCAGCGAATTTTTTCCCCAAACGACATCGCCATAGAACTGTTTTTTAGCATATTTGATTGGTTGTTTAACATCTACGTCATCTATTCATCCACGTGTCGCATTGCATGACGTGTAGTAGGGTTAAAAAAGCCCAGAGTCCTAGGGTCAAAAGGGGTTAGGGTTAGGGTTGGGGTTAATAAGTTGAGAGTCCTAGGGTCAATAAAACCCAGAGTCCTAGGGTCAATAAGTTGCGAATCCTAGGGTCAATAAATTGAGAGTAAAATTTACTACCATGACGTAACAGATGCCAATCAGATGCGCTAACCATAGCCTCACCGTACAGTGCTAGTGGGGCTTTTCAAACGTTTTTTATTCAAAATCACCAACTATCACATTCAATTTCGTCCGAGGAATAATTGTTTGAAAGGGGTGACCAAACGTTGAAATTGAATAATAAATGACTAAAATTGGTTTGGTGAAAGCATGTGAATTACTTTCTGTGACGAAATTAAATGTGAGAGTTGGTGAATTTAAAAACAAATGGTTTTAAAATAGCCGGAAAAACCTATATTAATTTTGTGGCCTCAAAACCCAGGTAAATTTGAAAGTAATGCTTATGGATATTTATATAAGCTTCCCTGAAGAGAAAACTGTCAAATCCCCGAGAAAATTACGAGAGAATTTGTTCCCCTGTAGCGCCGCCGTCCGCCGCCCCGTCAATGGACTACTAATATGTTTTTGGTTTTTTTTTCTTTTTTTCTAGAGTTTGCTTATGTTTGCGCATGCGTGCATAACTATTGTTTTGTTATGGTAACTCATTAACAATAAAAGCACAATAGATATATACGCATGCGTATAATTCACTGCCAGAACATGCCTCAGAGATATATCTATGAGCGTTTATGCACACAGGCAGCAAGTGTTACTTCCACGAGTTTGAATGCCAGCATGGAGGTTGCATCCAGTCCCACGATCGATGTGATGGCTATAATGACTGCGGTGATGAGAGCGATGAAAGCTTCATAGAATGTAAGCGATGTAGGGAGTGGGATGTTAAGGGGGCGGGGCTAAGGGCACACACCCCTTAAACAGCTTGAGATTTGCATTGATTGGAAACGCAGACAAATTGGAACTCAATTTTTCAAACATATGCGAAGTGCATTTAGCGGATTTTGATAGATATAAGACGAATTCGATTCCTGAATGCTGCCTTTCGGCAACAGCTTAGACGAATTTGCAGAGATGTAGTCGAGTCCATCATAAGTCCATGCAAGTCCCTACAAGTCCCTGCAAGTCCACCACAAGTCCTTCAGTTCCAATTCAAATCACAAGCTATTCAAATCAGATTTGACAAAAGCATTCCTTTGTCATTGTTCATCCAGTTACTTGTGACTGCCTTTATGAAGGGACTTGTGACTGGCTTCACGAAAAGACTTGTGAACGGACTTGCAGGGACTCGGCTACAACCCTGCGAATTTGATCTGTAAAGACGAATATTCTTGTTAAAAAATTGAATGATACTGAATGACTAACTTGGTTTAGTACACTTTGATAAAGGTTCAATTTTGCACCCTATTATTAATAGAATAGCAGTGCATATGTTAACCTTAACAGGTTCAATGGGTGTACATTTGCTCATTTAAGGGTGAAATATGTTATAGCTGAACCCTAATTGGTTTAGTGTTGTACCCTTAGGGTGCTGCTATTGAACTATAAGATGCAAAGTTGAACTCAGTTATTTATTAAATGTGAAATTGTTTTCTCGGACAAAATTGAATGTTAGAGGAGGTAAATTTAAATGAAAAATATTTCAAAGAATAGCCAAGAACCTATATTATCTGCAAAATGATAGCACACCTGGGGACAATGTCATAAAACGTGTAAGCACAAAATTGTGCTTAGCATGGACAATCTTCCTTTGCCAAAAATAGGGTTACACAAACCAAATTTTCAGGCAATGTCAGTATTGTTTGTGGCTGGTATTCAGCTGGTTTTTCCTTACCAAGTGAAGCACATGGAGTTTTGGCTGGTATAAACCTGTTTTTATTGAGCAAGACTTTGTTTTGTGCTAAGCAAATTTGTGTGCTTACATATTTTATGACATTGGTCCCAGGTGCCATGATTTCACAGGATGCTTGAGACTGTTATTCACTTCCAGACAATTAGGATATTTCATAATGGTTTTCTAATCAAAGTTTGTTTATGTTTTCATTCTACATGTATATTACTAGCATTTTGTTCAATATTCTGATCATTATTTACTAGGTGGGGCATGCGACACAGCAACGGAGTTTGCGTGTAAGAGCAACGGACGATGTATACCACGTGACTGGTCATGTGACCATTACGATGACTGCCTGGATCTCAGCGACGAGAGTTATTGTAAGACATTAATTGTCACGTGACCAAAAAAAAGGAGACATTTTTATATTGTTTATTGAATCTTATTGAAGTGTACGTGTCAAACTAGAACAATGCATCGTGCCGACGCGTGATTTGTATTTACACCACTATGCAGGTGCTAACGGTGGTTACAATGGAATTTACGGCATTGCTGATGAAATGAGTACAGTTGCTACCACGGCGCCCTCTCGCGTCACTACTAGGCCACCGACAACACCAACACCAGGTATACATTCATTACCCAGAAAAATCCAGTCACTCAAACTGCCCCTTGCCTCGTGTAAACGATATAGTTCATGTATTCTTAATTCGCCCCTTCGAGACAACAGGAAAGTCCATGTATTCGAAATTCGCCCCTTCGTGAAAACGCAAAACTCACTTGAGGAGAAATTCGCCCATTCGTTAATTCGGTCGTTAATTGGGATTTTAATGAATGTTTTAATAGTATAACTTTACCAGATTGGAGATATTGCAAAATCGTTTTAATTTTTGTTTTTAAACATATCGCTAAAGAGACGATTTTTCATGAAATTCTGATCATGATCGTGACCACCCAGCGATTGTTGGCCAAACAAATCGCGGTCTTTTGCGATTGATTTGAGCATGGAGCTATAACGATCTGAGCGAGTGAGCCAATAATCTGATATAGGCCTACTGTGTAGGCCAATCCAATCCAATCCAATCCAATCTGCATTTGTAAAGCGCCAATCAATCTAGTTGCCAGGCGCTGCCAGGAACAACCGGGCAAAACCCCTCCTCTTAGCGATGAGTGTTACTGGGTTCTTTTACGTGCATTACACAACACATGGGACCTCCAGCTTTACGTCCCATCCGAAGGACGAAGCAATAGTGGTTTAATCACGTGTCGACACCGGGACTCGAACTCACGCTCTGCGGAACAGAAAACCGGTTCTTAACCGCCCGGCCACGACACTCCACTTTCAGCGAGTTCAGCCGGCCCAAAACGAATAATTCAAATTGTTTGCCTCGCCCACCTACATCCGATCGACTTCAGACTTGGCACACACCACCACACACTAAGCTTTACCTTACATACGCACTGTGGACATTCCTTTGTATTCGTGTAGTTAACAAACTTTGACTAAATACTCATTTTTCTCGCTTCCCCAAAACAAATTTACCCTCAAATTAGGATTATGGGCCTCTCAGCTGTCCCTTCTATCTTTTCTATATATAACCCTAACCCGTTTTTCCTCTAGCGCTCTTTTTCGGAAACTGAAAAACGGATTGTGGACGTGTGCAAGTCCACACACCGTAACCTCTTCCCGCATCGTTTGGACCTATATTGTTCGGAGGTCCACAGTGCGTATGCAAGACTAACTCACACAGATTTATAGTAATTTTAGACACTCGAAACAGCTCTGTGTTTGTCCACAAACACATTCTAGTTCAAATTGTTTGCCTCACCCGCCTACATCTGCAGCGTCGTGCGACTGGTCTGCATGGGGCAGCTGGAGCCTGTGCACGGCCAACATCTGCTACGCTGAGCGGAGGAATCGGACCCATACCTGCCCGTGCGGAGACGGCAAATGCCTCACGCCGGACGACGCCTACGCCGACAATCCTGGTACTAGAAGTGGTAGCGGTCACCGGGAGTACAGGATGTGCCCGCTACAGAATTGTCCAGAGGAGGCAGGTTAGTTAAATGGGTTCCTTCGGTAGATTGTTATGAAAGAAAAACTTGACAGCAGGTTTTAGTACTATCGTCCATCATGGAGATGACTGAAAAAAGCTGCGATAAAAAGTCCCTATAGTCAGATTTTACACGGATCTTTCCAGAGCCAAAAATGCCAAAAATGGGTCATCAGGTCATCTCGTTTGCCACGGTTTTCAAGTCACAGTGACGTGGAAGATCAGTCAGAAAAGTGTCTTTTTGACCCCGAAAATGCAAATTTGACCCCGAAAGCGCCAGGCCATGGTCTTTTATAGGGTCCGACTATCGTCTATAGAATGTTGTTTCCTGAATGTTGTTTTCACGTGGCAAAAGTGAAACGTCTCCGTTAACTTTACTAGATTCTGGATGCGGCACCCACGTCACTACGGGTTCTCTCATCTCCGCACGAATCGTCGGAGGGGAGAGCGCGACTCCTGGGCAATGGCCCTGGCAGGCCCAGCTGCGCGTCAAGGACGGCGACGGACACTTTAACAACGTCTGCGGTGGGTCATTGGTTGACTGGCGGTTCGTGGTGACCGCCGCGCATTGCTTCGTGGGGTAAGGGTGCACTACCCTAATTGAAGAGAGAATTTCTACGCGTTTTCATTAGCATGAAATGTGCCCCCCCCCCACATTTTTTTTTGAAAAAGGAGGCCGTTTTGTAAAAAATATTTTGGGGATTGTGTAAATATAGCATGGGATCAACTCCCTGGTTTTTAAGCTTCAATCTGAGGGCAGACTTGATAAAATTACGGTAAAAAAATGGGTCCTAATTGCCATAGAACGTAGAGGGATGCCATTTGTAAAATGGCTGCTTGCAGGCTCGGGAAGTATCACTTTTCGGGAGGTGAGTTTCTTTTGGTGTGAATATTAAACAATGTAATTGGCTAACCCACTAAAAATTGAGAAGAAAAGGAAAGATAAAGACCAAGACAATAATCTGATTGTTGTTTGAGAAACCCCAGTGATGTCGGTGTGCATGAAACTTGGTCCTGAACATTGTTGACTTTACACTGTTTTCAATGGGACTTTAATTAGGCCAGTGCACCCGTAAGGATAAGATGAAGACCTGCGTTGCACTACTGGGCCTGATAACGACGGTGACAGCAATAACAATGATGAGACCAGAGGCGGACTGCATGGCACCAACATTTTGACCGGTCAAGTCTGCATGGGTTCAGGGGGCGCGCACACAGCCCCTGGTTGAGGTCTAGGGGGAAAGCCCCGGTTGGGGCCCAAGGGCAATATGCCCCTCGCGCTCCAGCGATTTAAAGCAAATTTAAAGTATTGTTGGGCACCTCAGACAATACTAAATTCGTTGGGTTCCCGGCAGAAGGGTCAGGTACTATTCCCAGATCTGGCAGCCTTCATTCTGTTGGTTTACCTATAGATCAAGTGTCTCTCTATCTTCCTGTGGGTTGGGTGCTTTCCTCCAAGATTGTTTCCGAGATCCATTCCCTCCTCTGTCGGTTAAATCGCCACATCAACGCCACTCAAATAACATTGGCTGGTTACCAGATTCAGTTAACCCCTTTGATTGGATGATCCATAGGATCCACCACATTAGTAGTTGAGTATCTCTGAGTATCTACAGATCCAGCCACCTCTCAGATTGGGTGTCTCTAACTTCCAAAAAGCCCTTTAATTGGTTGATCACAAGATCCCGGACCATTGGCTGGTACTCTCCCAGGTCCAAAGACCCTTCTAATGGTTGATAGGTTCTATATCTCTCAAGGTCCAGGAATTAACCCCCTCAAATTGGTCAGCAACGTTCCGAGATCAAGAACTCTCTTTTATGTTGGTTGGCTCTTCCCTTGGATCCATTACCCTAAGGCTTGAATTGGTTTATACAAGATCCAGTGAGCCTAGATCCAAGCAGCACCACCATACAGGCCGTTGTTCAAACCCCAGCTCAGGCTCAGTCTCTGGCTTCATCATCATTGCCAAACTGCATGAACGAAGCCAAAGGCGAAGAGGAGGGGTTCGGAAAAAGGCCTAGGTTTACGGGATGCAGAAAGCAATGAGGTTCTTGTCTCCACAGGTCCAGCAACCCATCCAACTGGTTAGTCGTCCTCGGCCGTCACAACGTCGACTCGGGAGGCACGCAGTTCTCCGTCTCGGACATCGTCATTCACGAGGACTACAACAGCGGGACCTCGGAGCACGACCTGGCTCTCCTGGTGCTGAGCGAGCCGGCACGGCCCTCACGGACCGTCAACACGGTGTGTCTGGACGAATCGGGCAAGAAGAGCTTCGACAAGGAGTCCAACTGCTACATCACTGGATGGGGGTACACTTCGTGTAAGTGCTTGAATTCTAAGCAAACAAGCCGCGTCCAATCTCTTATTAACACCAAGTTAGCCGTGACGAAGTCTATCAAGCCAGTTACCTGAACGAACGAGCGGCCGCTATTAGTACAACTAGCTGCCCGATCCATCTGTTGCATACTGGTGTAACGGTCTAACTTCTCTGGCGTGCTGACTTTTCCGGTGGCATTCAGCGGGTAATTGAGCACGTTACAAGCTCGTACTCATTTTTATCCGCTGCATAGAGTTCTATTTTACATTATTATCTTACACATAGGCCTACATTTCGTCATCACTTGGCCCACAAAGGTTGGTGACGAAAAATAACAGGTTTTCGGTCTCCGGTTAAAATTTATAAAGAACCTCAATACTTGTCTCTCGAAAGTTCAAGGCTCCACCTCAAGTATACTCCAAGAGGCCAACGTACCCCTGATACCCTACGACGCGTGCACCAAACCGGAAGTCTACGGTCAAATGATGCTACCTACAATGCAATGCGCCGGATATCTTGAAGGCGGGGTAGACTCTTGTCAGGTGAAACAGTAATTCCTCCTTTTCTCAATAAAGATGTTTGATAACTTTGATAATGGCCAAACAGTGCCGGGTTGCAAACTATAGCCAAGATAACTAAAGAGTTTCTTAATCGTGAAAGATTTTAGGTGGAAGGGTAGTAAGATCCAAATAGGAAGTTCTTTAGAGAGGAAGATCGAGCCCAAAACCACTTTATTATCTCAAATTGTGATATGACGACAGGGACAAAAGCAGCCATTCACAGCCCTTGTGACGTGATACTCCAAACCATTACTTTTTGACAGGGTGATTCTGGTGGTCCTCTCGTCTGCACAGCGACGGATTCAACCAATGGGAAGGCTCGTTACTACCTGGTCGGGGCGACTAGCTGGGGCATCTCGTGCGCAGAAGTGAACCACCCGGGCGTCTACACCAAAATTGCCGACTACACTGATTGGCTGAGGAAACGAATGGATGACCACCCTCCGCCGTAGAGGGGGTCTTAAATTATAACTCCATTTTATCTTGCTTTGTCTGCGGTGGGTTGTGTCTAAATCGTTCATACTTTGCCAGTAGACCTAATTGTGTGCGTAGGTCATAATAGAGCTTTAAAACTAAAATTTACTATTATGTCGCGTGTTCCTAATCTTTCTAACTGACATTCTTTCACTGTTATATAGACCGCTTTTAAGATACACATTATCACTGCCATTTTGTGATTTTTATGGACCATGTTTACTAGCTCCAAGTTTTTAAGTTGCTAACGTTCACTGAAATAAATTAAAACCAACAAGCAACAAACGTTTCATAAAGTTAATTTTTTTTTATTGGTGGCGATGAATAGGCATAATCGTTGCAAAAGGTCCAACTTTGTTTACTAGATTCTGCAGGTTTTTTATTTTTGGTTTTGTACGCCCAGATCTTGAACCGTTCAAATTAACTTCAAAAACAAAGGGGCTTTTAATCTTGCACAGCTTTATTGCTGGAGGGCGCTACTCACGTTTCATAGAGCTCCGTTTATATAAACAAATTAATACATTTGGACGCGTTTTATCCTCCTATCCTCCTATATAATAATACGCGTCTGTCTGTGTGTCTGTCTGTGCGCGCTTTTTCGTCCCCTTCCCGGGGTCGTGCGGCGTTCAAACTCGGTGGGTGGGTCCGGCTCGGTCCCCGCAAGAACCAGTTTGCATTCGCTAGAGCGTACGAGGTCAAAGGTCATCTAGGGGTCACCTTTTTGAAGTTGGTCGGATCGTGCTTAAACTCGGTGATCGCAATGCATGCTCGATGCGAGGTGAGCGTGGCAAAAATAAAACGGGTTAGCGTTTTTCGGGTCTTCCGGGGTCAAAGGTCGTCTAAGGGTCGAATTTTCAAAGTTTGTCCTATCGGGCTAATGGACTGGGAAAAAAATTCTAACCCAGGAGGTCATTCAGGGGGTGAAACATCCCTTCAAAATAATGGTTTGGGCCAAAAGCCATAGAGTTGTGCAGACAAATCGAAATCTGATCCCTTTGTGTTTAGCCGCTGTCAAAAAAAGGCGCTGACATCTCTTTGAGCGGCCTTGGTAGAGAACAAACACAGCTGTTATCAATCGCCACCCAGATATCCCCTGGGGGGTAGTTAGAGCTGTTGGTCGTTGTTATTTGTATCATATGGCTGTTTCATGTCTGTATTGCGCAATACTGATTTCAATGTTTACATGCTTGCAATGGATGTCCTTAAAAAAATACATAAAATAGCCAGAATGTTTAAATCTTTGATATGTGTGTCCAGGGTCCTTATATCCATCTGTTGAGACCGTGAGAAAAAGATTTGTACCCCCAAACACAGTTCATTACCCCCAACATTGTCACGGGAAGAAGTCTACAAGCACTAGTGCTGATTTCGCTCATATAAGGTAATGCATTGGTTTTTATATCTAAGTTGAATTTAAATAACTTTAATCAAGGGAAAATGGTGTATCAATAATTCATTACATTCTTATAACTGTTACAAAATAATGCTCAAAAGGTGGGAAATATTATAAGAAATGTAGGCCTGTGTATCTGTATCATTGCAGCCAATTAAGTTTATGCAAGGTCAGCAAAATATTTTGTAAATCAATTATTAGTCTGTCAGATGAAGCAATCAGACGAGAGTTGTATTTGGCACCTCCATGATAGAGTCAACATGTATCCACAATCCCCATCCATCCAGGGAAGTAGCTACAAACCCGAGAACCGACAAACCCCGGGTGACCGCCTAGTACCTGTATAATACGCGCGCCACATCTAGCATCTTATCATGATGATGAATCACCGGACCTCGAGGCTTCGACAAAAGATCGCGCTTGTAATTGTAAACAGCGCCCTCACTTGTTACTAAATTCAGAAGCAAACTTTTCATCTAGACTCACAAACCAGCATGACGGCACGGTTCCATTGTACTTTTTGTAGGCCTTCTGTGGAATTCTACATTGTACTTTTGTCCTCTAATTACCCTGTCTAAACTACACAATAGAAGCACGTGTAAAGCCTCCAGGTAAGTTATTTCTTATCTTATCTTGCAAAGAGTTATCATTACTCGAAAAATGTATCGCAAACTTTTGCAAAGCTTGCCCCAGATTACTTTTCCTCCATCTTGAAACTGTGACGTAACTTGGATCGTGGGTGACTAGCGAAACCACGGTCCGGTCCGGGGCGCGGCTAGGTTGATCAAGTTTGACTACATTAATACCGTAGCTAGTCAAACCACACAGCTCTCGAGAGACAACTAGATTGACTAATGGTTAAGGCCAAATGAAACAAATCATTCATGTTTAGCGTCCTCGCCTGCTTTCTTTTTTGAGGCCCCCTCCTTTTTTTCTTCTTTTTTTTAATGTAAAATTGTATTATCTTAAAAAAAAAAAAAAAAAAAAATTAAAATTAAAATTAAAAAAACATTGATTGTATTTTAGACTTTAGCTTCACTGTGTACATGCTGTGGAAATATTTTTTTTTTCTAATGGGAAGGCTAGGATGTGACGTGTATGGTACACATGATCGACCCACATAAATTTGTAATCGTAGCCTAGGTGTGCCATGTTTTAATTTCAAATAGGAAGATAGGGTGTGACATGTTCACTACATGACTCGCACTCAAATGTGTCGGGCGGCCATTTAAAAAAAAACAATTTTAAAGCCTTAGGGCTAGCTAGCTGTGTTGTGTGTGCGTAGGTGGGTGGTGGGGGGGGGGGGGGGGGGGGGGCGTTAAGCATGATGTAGACCTTGGGACAGCTACAGTGCTGTGCGTCATAACGCAACAGATCCCGTGACATATGTTGTGATGAAAACTTCATTGTTTACAGGGTCACTCAGCTGGCAAATAGTTGACTCCGGCTCCGCACAGGAAGTCCTACTGAATTGTTGCTGAGTTAAAGGGGTGAGCTCCGTGCACACGGACAAAATATCGTAGGTCACTTAAAAGTAGGACACACTATTGGTAATTGCTCGAATGATCATGAGTGGTGGATTTAGGGGGTTGCATTTAATAGTAAATAAGGGAATAAATGTGTGTTCGAGAGGTTTTAATCACTCTGTTTTTACCGATTGGAGTCTGGGTGCTGATAATTACCCGAGCCGAAGGCGAGGGTAATTATCAGCACCCAGACTCCAAGAGGTATTAAACAGAGTGATTAATACCGACCGAACACACATTTATTCCCATTCATAAATACCTTTTTTGTAAAATTCAGCCCAAAAAGCCCCGAAAATCACGGAAAATTGTCGCAAGTAAATTTCGGTGTTTCGCCATTCTGTCTGTGTCAAATGACATGTTTCCGCCTCTGTCGCTCTCTACACAATACATGCAATAAAGCGTATTTACTGTGAACCAGACTATTACTGCCATTGGCAACCTCGTTCCCAAGGTGTCGAGCTGTACGCGCTCAACACTACCCGCTCTTATTATTGGAGACGAGGTACTGTTCAGGGTTGGAAATAAAGTGAGCCCTGGGGACGGAATGTTGTTTCCATCTATGTTTAAACACTTCCAGCCATGTCTTTATCGTCCGTTTAATACCGGCCACGTGACGGGCTCTCGACCAATAGGAATGCCTAAACTGTCCCAGGTATTTATGAATATCGTTTAACTGACCTGCCCGAAGTTTTACAATCATGGATGCTGAGAAAAGCAAGAAAAGCGGCGTTCGTTTTCAACCGGCGTCGGGCAGTGGTTCTTATTTTTTTCGCGATCGCCGTCAGTTGTTTGTTAAAAGTCTTTAATAATTAAAGGTAGGATACACCATTTGCAAATATAGAAAATGTTTACTACCGAATTATTAGGAAATATTTTACTTATTTGAAAGGTAATAATGATTCTAGGCATCCAGAAAATTGTGCTAGTAGATATCCTGTAATTGTTCTGAAAAATTAAATGTTATTTTTAAAAAATCACGATCGCCAGAACAACTGCTGCCTGACGCCCGTTGAAAATTAACACCGTTTTTCTTGGTTTTGTTTAGGTCCACAGTACTTATGAAATGTTCGTACATGTAATGTGTTATTATTATTATTATTATTTTCTGGTAATGAAACCAAGGATCCTTCAAAAGCGCTCAAGGCACTGTAACTCGTAAGCCAGAAGAACCCTGTAGACAGAGGCTGTGTCAGCCAGGAACACCGGGGCAAACCCCTTCTCTTAGCGATAAGTGTTCTAGGTTCTTTTACGTGCATTATACAATTTTTTTATGTTATAATGAGAAAGATATACACACATTATAAATTATACAACACACGGGATCTACAACTTTACGTCCCATCCGAAGGACGAAGCAATAGTGGTTTAATTGCCTTGCTTAAGGACACACGTGTCGACACCGGGACTCAAACTCACGCTTTGCGGAACAGAAAACCCAGCTCTTAAAGGTAGGACACACCATTGGTAATTGCTTGAATTATCATGAATGGGTGGATTTGGGGGTTGTATTTTATAGTAAATATCGTTTACCCGACCTGTTCAAAGTTTTACAATCATGGATGCCGAGAAAAGCACGAAAAACAGCGTTTGTTTTCATCCGGTGTCGAGCAGTTTTTCTTATGTTATCTTTGTTTTTTCGCGATTTTTTTTAGAATAATTACAGGATATCTAGCACAATCATTTTCGCTGGATGCCTAGAGGCATACTTTCAAATGAGTAAGATATTTCTTAATAATTCGGTAGTAAATATTTGTGATATCTGCAAATGGTGTATCTTACCTTTAACCGCTTGGTCACGACACTCCGCTATAGCCACATGAAAAAGTGTACACAGAAACTTTAGTTTTTAGAGTGCCCCTTTAAGATCTGCTGCACTCTCTACGCATATAGCTGTAATTCTGGCCCACCTACATTGTACGTGCATAATATCCAAATGCCACACATGTATCATGTGATGAGCAAAGTCTGTCTTTCTTAACACACAATGGATCACGGGGATCACCACAATGGGTTAACCACACTGTTTGCCCAGTCAGTGAACTTGACTGTATATTGTTACGCTGCGTATTTGCCAAGCAATCCAAACTATCTCAATGCTGCAAAGTACAACTCTGTCAACTGGTATTAGTTTCACATTCATCTGTTAAAGAAATCGTGCCACGTTCTGCATTGTCAAGAAAAGCATCCGGTACATTGTATGTGTTGACATTAAACCTTTAACCAGTTCGCGCCGGATGACGAATATAAACGCAAAGTTTTCTCCAGATTCAAAACGGATGACGCATAAACACGCCACGAGCAAGGCTGGAAATGTCTGTCAGCAGCGAGCAAGGCCGGAAATGCGTGGGTGTGCTTCCCAGTACTGGCGGCCTGAACCTGCTTCGGATCAAGTAAAAATAATCCTGCGCGTCGGCTCGGTGATGTTAAAATAATCGCGGCGCGAACTGGTTAATATAACTTTTCCTGTAAATATCCTTGTACGTCTGTAAATATTCTGTTTGTAATTTTGTGTAAAATGTTGTTGTATTTATATGGACTGTTATTTTATTTAATGATGTACATGTATACATGCAGGGCCCCAATGAAAACCAGTTTTAAACTGTTTGGGCACACCCTGGGTAAAAAAATGAAATAAATAAATAAACTTAATAACCAGTGCTTTGGGAAAGTTTGCAAACTTTGCAAACCAGCTCCCTTTGTTCTCTGTACGGAACTTTGTGAATTTACGAGGCTGAATTTTAGTCAGGTGAGTTTGAATACTGCTGAAACATGTTTTGAAATTTTGCCACGAAGTCACACTTCTTCAAAAATGTTAAATGTTGCGTATTCCGAGAAAATAAAATTCAAAGATTTTGATTTCAATTCAAAGTTCATTCTGAGTCACAATTTGAAGTGCACGTTCTTATTCAGCCAAATGAATACCATGTGTATGCAGGTTGGTAAACACCGCCAATCGTGGACAGGGCATTGTCTGACCGTCTTCCCTTCTTTTGTTTGTACAAAGTTTTCGGATGACCTCCAGAAGATTTGTACACGATTTGGAATCGTGGAAGTTGTCAATCGTGGACGTACCCAATTTTTTTGTCTGACGACCACGATTGGCGGTCAATACATACGCACGCGCGTCAGGGCCAGGGGCTGAACCGACTACTTGAGATTTTGATTTCATCATTTAACCAGTTCGCGCCGGGATTATTTTTACATCGCCGAGCCGACGGGCGGGATTATTTTTAACGAAACTTGATCCGAAGCGTGTTCAGGCCGATAGTGCTGGGTAGCGCACCCACGCATTTCCGGCCTTGCGCGCTGCTGACATACATTTCCGAACTTGAACTTGGCGTATTTATTCGTCATCCGTTTTGAATTTGGGGAAATGTTTGCGTTTATATACGTCATCCGGCGCGAACTGGTTAAAGCTTATTTAGCTTTAAATGATGAAATCAAAATCTCAATTTTCATTTTTGCCGCAAAGTGTCTCATTTACTCGTGCTGGGTCACATATTAGCACCCGTGCTCATGTGTGCGATGTTTCATTGCTTGCGTGCTCCATTTAAAAAAATGGGTCTCTGACACACATCTTTGGAAATGACCTTCTTTCACGATTGTCTTAAAAATTACAATAATGCCAGAAAGAAAATGTTCACAGAGAGTTGAGAGTCATCAATATCTTTACATCAAGTAAGATTTTAAATAATTTGGTTGACCTAAGCACAATGAGGAGGACAATGGTAGTTACAGGGTTTCACAAAATAATTTTTTCGAGTTCTACTCGAAAACTAAGATTTTGTTTCTGTCGCAATCTGTCGCAAATTTATCTTTCAGTTCTAGAGAAGAATGGGTTAGGGTTATTATAGCCCAGGAAATTTAATCTAGGGTAAAAAAGACCACCTTGAAAATAGCTCTCAACGTTAATATAATTTTGTACACGAGAACAAAGAGATGTCTCCCGCAACAAGGATGCAAATTTGAGAATATCATGGCCTGTGTGGCTTAGCTGTGCACTCGTACATGTATACTCTCGGTTTTGTTTTAGCACAAGACAATACAGGTACAGGTACTACATCACTTCCTGCAGGTCACTGGACTTCCTGTTGATGATGAGGCACCTGCTTCGGGTGTACCCCTCCCTTTAACTGACCCTTGTTACTCTCTCAGACCATAAGCTGACTGGCATTTTCCACCAAATCGTGGCGGGAGACTTTTTGATTATGATTATATGTTAAGCATATATTTTGTAAATTCATCAGGTACTATAACCATAACTGAAGAAAACTTCAGAAATTTTTTACACACCAAAGGATTTTAAAGGGATTGTATATGTTTGGTAATTACTCCAAAAATGTATGGCAATAAAAACTTACTTGGTAAGAGGTACAACAGCTTTGGATAGTATAATGCATTTTTAGAAACATTTCACTTCGAGGTACTGCAGTAAATGGAAAAAGATATCACTTTTTATCCCCAAAATTTTGAATCTGAGAAGCGTTACTGCAGTGACGTTTCTCAGATTGTGTATTCCAGTGCATACTACATGTATTCTTCCTGCGTGGACATAACCACTCCAGATTTACGGCAATATCTCAAAATCGCTACCACCTTTTGAAATGAAATGTTTACAGGTTAGTTTTATGGTATATGTCTATAACTATATAGGATTGAAACAAACAGTGGGTTCAAATTACCAAACGTATACGATTCCTTTAACATTCATGTACATGTACTGTACAGTGATCAGCAGTATGATAATATTGGATTTAGGTTGGTTCTACTTTTCCTTTGATGTGTACTTGGTTTCTCTGAGTTAGTTTGTGAGCAGACGACAGACCTTCACGTTGTTAAACAAAGCAAAATGTTGGCACATAATTTGTATTTTTTTAATGATTTGTTTTTGTTATTTTCTCTACTTAAAGGATCGTATACGTTTGGTAATTGGAACCTACTATACATGTAGTTATATATACATATATATACCATAAAACTAACCTGTAAAAATTTCATTTCAAAAGGTGGTAGCGATTTTGAGATATTGCCGAAAATCTTATACGGTTATGTCCACGCAGGAAGAATAATCTGCATTGAGAAACGTCACTGCAGTAACGCTTCTCAGATTCAAATTTTGGGGATATAAAGTGATATCTCTTTCCATAACCGCGGTACTTCGAAGTGAAAAGTTTCTAAAAATGCATACTATCCAAAGCTGCTGTACTTCTTACCAAGTAAGTTTTTATTGCCATTAATTTTTGGAGTAATTACCAAAACGTATACGATCCCTTTAATCTAGTGCAATAAATAATCATCTTTTTGCAAAGATTCATCATCAGTGGAAAAATGTATCGCAATCTTTTTCAAAGCTTTCCTCAGATTACTTTTCATCCATCTTGAAGCCGTGACGTAACTCGTGGGTGACTAGCGATACCGTGATCCAGCGCTCGGGAGACAATTAGATTGACTAATGGTTATAAGGCCAAATAACTGCAAACTTTTTCAAAGCTTTCCCCAGATTACTTTTCCCCCATCTTGAAGCCGTGACGTAACTCGTGGGTGACTAGCGATACCGTGATCCAGCGCTCGGGAGACAATTAGATGTAGATTGACTAATAGTTAAGGCCAAATAAAAAAAAAATCATGTTTAGCGACCTCGCCCGCTTCCTTTTTTGAGGCTGCCTCCTTTTTTTTTAAAATTACATGTATGAATACATGGTTTATGTTCCTAAATTCTCCAGGAAGTGAACAATATGCGAGGCATTCTGGCAAAATGAGACGGACGTCCTGGCACAGGGCATAGTGGAGAAAACTGCAAAAAAAAAAAAAAAATGGGTTATTTTTTAGATTTATTGATATTTGTAATCTTTAATATGCCTGCTAACTATATTTTGTCAAAAAATAGTATGGAAGTTGTGGAATAGTTAGTGTTTTCAAGGAAAATTCCTGTTCATATGTGATGCGATCAAGCAAAATCAGTCGGAACTCGGCAATTTTTGTTTTGAGATAGGGCCAAAATATGTGACCTGTCATCACAAAATAAGCGTAAAGTCGGCAAAATAAAAAATTGAGATATATGGGTATTTCTAAATTCTGTGGAAACAGAGCTTTCCAATGGTATATAACACTTGGAGGTTTGATACTCAATATTTTTTTTCTTTCTTTTTTAGTTTGGAGTCTTAATACAGAGATCATGAGAAACAGGCATTTCTTGCGAGAAATTGTGTGAAAGGCATAGAAAGGCATAGAAAGGCATAGTCAAAATTGTTTTTATCTGATCGTCCTGAAAAATTGGGAATTGATTGTTGGGGATTTAGTCTTAAAAAAACCCATATAATCTAAAAATCGACCACCCTTTCAAATGTTGGCTTTGACTGGCCGTACTGGGAAATCACTCCGTGCGACTTTACGCTCATTTTGTGATGACAGGTCACATATGTTCGTAGGGGTAAACAAATCCAAATTGACTTTTTTACAAAAACAGAAGGGGAAAATATTTATCTTTTACAGGAAAATACTCTTTTAACCAAATTCAGAAGGGAAGTGATACAAAAACATGATTTTCTCAGTTTCTTTATTTTTAACATGCTGGTGTTCAAATGGTTGTAATTTTTTAACCAAAGGTCAAATTCACATGGGGTTTTCACTGAAATGGAGCCTAAAGTACGCTACAAAAGAAAATGTAAAATCCCAAAATGACCAGGGCCTACTTCAGACTGATTTTGCTTGATCGCATCACTCGAAACTACAAAATTAATGCCTTTTTCTCAATATTTTACTTTTGCGACATGTTGATAAATGCAAACTTTAAACAGCCATAACTTGAAATGAAATGTCAGATTGAAGCGCAACAAACAGCAGTGCTGTGTAAGGAGAACATTATCCTCATTTCTAATACATGAAAAACCCTCATTTTAACCACTGCCCAGTTCTCTCTCATTTTGCCAAAACCCCTCATATACATACATGTATATTATTGTAAAGTTGAAGGTTGATGACAAGCAATTGACCGTCCACTTACATTTTATGATTAATACACAACAGAAACATGAAATTGTTGTATACTTTTCTATAACAGTGTTTGCATTGAAAAGCACGTACTGTACATGTACCTCAACCTTTCGCTTAATTGCTTTATTTTGTTCTATTTCTAGGTGTGAGTCATACATGTACCGGTACATGTTCACCATGTACAGTTTGATGAGTGAACTGCGCAGGGAAAATGCTGTTTAGTTATGCAATAATTCTTCTGGAGTTGTGGAACTGTTTTAAGACTAGCCGAGTGCAACAAGTGCCTCTGATTTACAAATTGTGCCATCTTCGCTTGTTGCAAATAAACAAACAAGGACAGTGACCTATTGGTCTTTCGATCCGTCGCCAGCCAATCAAAGCATCTGTAGCTTCGCCATGACAACCAATCAGGAGTTTCGTAACGAAGCAACTGGGTGAGACATAGATTGTCAAGAGCATTCCCTGGAACTAATTTGCGCTCCGACAATGTGAGCGCACACACGCGGTGCAGTTTTGAAGAGAGAGATAGTTTTCGACTTCGACCCCCCCCCCCCCCCTGGGCCCAGTTGGATACTTGTTAACCTTTCAGGATGGATTTAAGCACAAGTGTTCCAGTGCCAGACGTTACGGAAGCGCCGGAATTCTCATCGTGCTACAACACGACGCGGGAGGAACAAGTGGTAGGTTTGTTTTTATAATAGCGGATATTTGGCAAGTTCCAGAGTTGTATTCGAGTCTCTGCAAGTCCTTGCACAAGTCCAGTAACAAGTCCAGTCATAAGTACCGGTAACTGGTTGAACAATGACAAAGGAATGCTTTTGTTAAAGCTCTACTTCCACCTCTACCCTCCCACCCCAACCTCTACCCTCCCACCCCAACCTCTACCCTCCCACCCCAACCTCTACCCTCCCACCCCAACCTGTACCCTCCCACCCCAACCTGTACACTCCCACCCCAACCTCTACACTCCCACCCCCACCTCCACCTCCACCTCCACCCCCACCTCCACCCCCACCTCCACCCCCACCTCCACCCCCACCTCCAACCCCCACCTCCAACCCCCACCTCCAACCCCCACCGCCAACCCCCACCGCCAACCCCCACCTCCAACCCCCACCTCCAACCCCCACCCCCACCGCCAACCCCCACCGCCAACCCCCACCGCCAACCCCCACCGCCAACCCCCACCGCCAACCCCCACCGCCAACCCCCACCGCCAACCCCCACCGCCAACCCCCACCGCCAACCCCCACCGCCAACCCCCACCGCCAACCCCCACCGCCAACCCCCACCGCCAACCCCCACCGCCAACCCCCACCGCCAACCCCCACCGCCAACCCCCACCGCCAACCCCCACCGCCAACCCCCACCGCCAACCCCCACCACAATACAATAATGCATTTTTGGTTATCTTTTTTCTTTTGTCAACGATCTAGCTTGACATGCTACACTATGTCCACGCATTCTTTGCATCTCTTAGCGTATTGGGCTCTCTGTCCGTCATCGTATTCGCCATCATCAAGAAAGTTGCCAGGACGTCAGAAGTAAGTGACGCTCGGTTCAGATAGGCGTTCCATCCACAGTCGCGCCGAACCAAATGAGTGAATTGAGTCCGACGTCTGAAACGAATAAGGGCGACAAGGCGCGCCAGACGGCGAACGATCGACTGCTGGAGTTGTTAGAGCGACTCGGGAGCGAATTGATTTCAATTTGGTTGGGCGCGACTGTGTAACGCCTGTCTGAACCAAGCGTAAAGTACTCCATATTGTCATCTGAAGTCTGGAAGAAAGTCATTCGGGCAAAAAAAAAAAATCCATTCGGGTTTTACCGTAATTATTAGTCGAAAAATCTTTCACTTGGAATACCTAAAATTTGTATTACCTTTTTTGGAAAAAAATAAAAATTTAAATTTAAAAGAATTTTTTTTAAGATCGTATTTTTGACTTTAGCATCACTGCACTGTGTACATGCTGTGGAAATAATTTGTTTCAAATGGAAAGGCTAGGGTGTGACGTGTATGGTGCATAGTCGTGATTGACCCACATGAATTTTGATTTGTAATCGTGGGTGTGCCATGTTTTAATTTCAAGTAGGAAGATAGGGTGTGACATGTTCACTACATGACTCGCATTAAAATGTGTCATGCGGCCATTTTGGAAAAAAAATTAAAAAACATGACGCTAAACATGACGCCTTTCTTTTTCTTTTTTTTTCTTTTTTTGGCCTTGGTGTATCTGTGCCATTTTCACTCAGATTATGTTTTTTTCAGATAGCGGTGATGCAAAATTTTTTTTTTTTTTTTTTGGCCTAAGTTCAGGTTTTTTTTGGTTATTATTATTATTATTATAAATTATGAAACTCGCATAATATTTTTTTTTTTGCTCGGATTTTTTTTTTCCTTGGACTGTGAAAGCATAAAATGAGTAATATTTCCCAAGTAAGTACACAATGCGTGTCTTCATTTGGTGTGGCCTTCTCAAATTAGAAATCAACGCCCGTTACCCATGTTACGGTATCTCTGGGCGATCTTAGCTTGAAAACATGCAAGTTTCCTCCGAGGTCGAAACCTGTCACATGATTTTGTCAAAAGTTTGCGCAAGTAATTTTCAAAGCGGGGCAGCTTGGTACCAAGATATCTATACATACATGTAGCTATTCTTAGAGAGGTCGGTGTGATTAATATACATGTAGAACCAAAATAGAATTCATTTGTCATGTAGCGTGATTGAGTCACGCAATTAAAAAATATATAAATATAGATAATGAATATATTTATCTGCCCGTCTCTTTTTGAGGTTTATGGTTAAAAATGTTATAAGTAATGCAACATTTTCTTTTTGCTGTAATTTAAGTAATCTTTAAAAAACAAATTGATGGTTCCCCGGGAACATCAGGGAATTGTCAGTTTAGGGAAAGAGGGAGTGTTTTGCAGCAAGAACGTGTACGTGTAATTGCTTAAATTATCAGGAATGGGTGGATTTAAAGGTAGGATACACCATCGGTAATTGCTTGGATTATCAGCAATGGGTGGATTTAAAGGTAGGATGCATTGGTAATTGCTTGAATTATCAGGAATGGGTGGATGTAAAGGTAGGATACACCATTGGTAATTGCTTGAATTATCAGGAATTAGTGGATTTAAAGGGAGGATACACCATTGGTAGTTGCTTGAATTATCAGGAATGAGTGAATTTAAAGGTATATGTACTTTGTAGGATACACCATTAATAGTTGCTTCATTGGTAATTGCTTGAATTATCAGGAATGGGTAAATTTGGGGGTTGTATTTATAGTAAATATTGTTTAACTGACCTGTTTCATTTTTTTATTTTCGAATAAGTAAGATATTTCTTAATAATTCGGTAGAAATTGATTATTGCAAATGGTGTATCCTACCTTTAAGTGGCCTCTTGATCAAGATCTTGCACCCTTTTCAAAAGGGCACGTTAACACATCGGCTGGCATACATGTAGTTTAGGCAAAGGGTACAAGGCTCCCGATCAAGATACTCCGAGGGAAAAGGGAAATGTTAGCCGGGGATTAGTTGAAAATCCGGATGAGTCAATATTAGAATGTCTCGAAATGGGCTTGCATGGCCCCTAGAAGAAGTCAGAGGAGGGGGGAAAATAAAGGGCATGGGTAAGTGAAAATAAGTCTTGGGGAGTTTGAGAAATGTCTAAGTTTTGTGAGGAAATAAGTTTCTGGTTTAAACCCCAACATCAACTAATACTACAAAATAAATGTACTACTTGAGTAATTATTAAGGGGAGTCAGGTTGGCGCAGCGGTTCTTTCCTTGCCTTCCACCGCTATGACCCGGGTTCGAATCTCACCTGGGCCAATATGTGGATTGGGTTTTCAGTCCCTGCCTGATTCCGTGGGTTTTTCCCAGGATATTCTTCTGGGGTTTTCCTCCCACCTCTGAAACTGTAACTTCTTTACATTATCTTCTCTCATTTATCCATCCTGTAATTGGCGCTATCTAGTTGGGTGTTGAATGAAATAAATAAACTTACCGGTAGTTTCAGTAAACTGCAGTATGCAGTACTCTTACTACACTGGCCTATGAGAATTGAGTAGTATTATGAAGTACAGTGTACTGTAGGCAGAGATGTAGTCGAGTCCATCACAAGTCTCTGCAAGTCCCTGCAAGTCCATCACAAGTTCTTCAGTTCAAATTCAAATCACAAGCTATTCAAATCAGCTTTGACAAAGGCATTTCTTTGTCATTGTTCATCCAGTTACTTGTGACTGCCTTTATAAAGGGACTTGTGACTGGCTTCACGAAAGGACTTGTGAACGGACTTGCAGTGACTCGACTACAACCCTGACTGTAGGTACTGTACCCCCAAATTAATGCTCAGGACATTAGGGTTTAGGGCAAGAACGAAACATTAGTTTTTATTCATAAATACCTGGGACAGTTTAGGCATTCCTATTGGTCGAGAGCCCGTCACGTGGCCGGTATTAAACGGACGATAAAGACATGGCTGGAAGTGTTTAAAACCAGCTGGCAACAAAGCGATGTTGCATTATACCCGTCCCCAGGGCTCACTTTATTTCCAACCGTACCTCGTCTCCAATAGTAAGAGCGGGTAGTGTTGGGCGCGTACAGCTCGACACCCTGGGAACAAAGTTGCCAATGGCAGTAATAGTCTGGTTCATAGTAAATACGATTCATTTGCATGTATTGTGTAGAGCAACAGAGGTGGAAACATGTCATTTGACACACACAAAATGGTGAAACACCAAAATTTACGGAATTTTCTGGGCTTTTTTGGCTGAATTTTACAAAAAAGGTATTTATGAATGGGAATAAATGTGTGTTTGGTCGGTATTAATCACTCTGTTTAATTCCGCTCGGAGTCTGGGTGCTGATAATTACCCTCCCTTTCGGCTCGGGTAATTATCAGCACCCAGACTCAGAGCGGTATTAAACAGAGTGATTAAAACCTCTCGAACACACATTTATTCCCTTAATACAGAGTACAATGTACTTGGTATATAATATTAACAGAATCGTTCAAAGATACATACGTATGTCTTGGCATACATGTGACCCGCTCCAGGAAAAGGTGACATAAGTCGCGCTATGCATTTATGAGTAATGGCCTGTTAAAGTTAAAAGGGTAAAAGATTTTGTCAAAATCTGGGTTTTTTTGCTTAAAAGACATCTTTAATATCCAAAGTTTCAAATTTAATTAGCAAAAAGCTGGAATTCGATAAATAAAGTGAAACAAAACCTTTTAAGAGTGCATGGTTCCAATGTATTGTCTTAGTTTTGTTGTGTTTCGAAGCCTGTTTTCTCAGTTGTGTATTTTGAATTCCATGGAACCATTAATATGCAAAAACGTCATATCACCAGAACGGGAGGGGCTATGGAGCTGTACTATGTACCAAATGAAAGCTTATATCCTGGACTTTTCAATCATGTACATAACTTTACTTTTCCTAGAGCGGGTCATATGTAAGATGCAATTAATCTAAAAACAGACAGTGGGGGTTGTTTCCCTCTCATAATCACAGGCCGTGTCCCAGGACTCCCACCTTGTGGTTTTTATTACCTCCGCCCATCTCTGATTGCAGAGGTCACAAATACATGTACATGTATTCACCTCTGTCTGTCTGCATGTTAGCAGGATTACAGGGAAACTACCTAAGGCATGTTAACCAGTTCGCGCCGGATAACGTATATAAACGCAAAGTTTTCCCCAAATTCAAAACGGATGACGCATAAACACGCCAAGTTCAAGTTCGGAAATGTCTGCCAGCAGCGAGCAAGGCCGGAAATGCGTGGGTGTGCTTCCCGGCACTATCAGCCTGAACCCGCTTCGGATCGAGTTTCGTTAAAAATAATCCCGCCCCTCGGCTCGGTGATGTTAAAATAATCCCGGCGCGAACTGGTTAAGGAACTTGGTGGGTAGATAGATAACTTATAGGTCAAGAATGATATGGATCACTTTGAATTAGTTTTTAACATTAGGACTTATTTTTTAACATTAGTGATAGTGATAATTGGGGTGGAGGTTTACACTTTACCGAGGGCCCATTTTCTAGTTTTCATTAACCAGTTTGCGCCGGGATTATTTTGAACATCACCGAGCCGAGGCGCGGGATTATTTTTAACGAAACTCGATCTGAGGCGGGTTCAGGCCGATGGTACCGGGAAGCACACCCACGGCATTTCCTGCCTTGCTCGCTGCTGACAGACATTTCCAGGTCTTGCTCGTGACCTGTTTATACGTCTTCCATTTTGAATCGGGGGAAAACTTTGCGTGCATACAGTACGTCCTCCGGCGCGAACTGGTTAAGAGAAAAATGTTAAATTGTCTTGTATTGAAATATTTGTGACTCAAATTGACTTGAGCTAAATATCAAATTTGACTCAACGTGACTACATACCGTGACTCGACTCGACTCCGCTTCCTTGACCTAGTGACTCCACTCAAATCACTTCTCTAAAATGACTTGACTCAACTTGAGTCATAAAATTCTATGACCCAACTTGATTCACAGAATCCAGTGCCAACTTGTTAATTGTCCTCCTGGTGTTGTTTTCCCAGAGGTCGCAAATTGAAATCCTGGTCAATATTTCCCTTCAGCCTCCTTTTATTGTTGCTTGCCTCTCAGGACAGATCTGTCCCCTCTTCCACCTAGCCGTGGCCGATCTAGGCCTTGCCCTGTCCTGGATCGTAGGTGCCATGTCATCCCAACAAATGACCCCTGGTTGTACCTGGGGTCACAAGTTGAAATCCTAGTCAGTATCTCTCTTCAGCCTCCTACATGTATATATTATTGTTGCTTGCCTCTCTGAACAGATCCGTCCCCTCTTCCACCTAGCTGGGCCGATCTAGGCCTTGCCCTGTTCACGGCTGTTGGGTGCCATGTCATCCCAACAAATGTACCTGGGGTCGCAAATTGAAATCCTAGTCAATATCTCTCTTCAGCCTCCTATATATTATTGTTGCTTGCCTCTCTGGACAGATCCTCCCCTTATTCCACCTAACCGTGGCCGATCTAGACCTTGCCTTGTGCTGGCTCGTGGGTGCCATGTCATCCCAACAAATGACCCCTGGTGTACCTGGGGTCGCAAATTAAAATTCTAGTCAATATCTCTCTTCAGCCTCCTATAGTACTGTTGCTTGCCTCTCTGGACAGATCCGTCCCCTGTTCCACCTAGCCTTGGCCGATCTAGGCCTTGCCCTGTTCACGGCTGTTGGGTGCCATGTCATCCCAACAAATGACCCCTGGTGGTCCTGGAATTGCCAGGGTTGTAGTCGAGTCCCTGCAAGTCCTTTCACAAGTCATTTCGTGAAGCCAGTCACAAGTCCCTTTATAAAGGCAGTCGCAAGTAACTAGATGAACAATGACAAAGGAATGCATTTGTCAAAGCTGATTTGAATAGTTTGTGATTTGAATTAGAACTGATGGGCTTGTGATAGACTTACAGGGACTTACAGGGACTTGTGATGGCCTTGACTACATCCCTCGGGATTGCAAATTGAAATCCTAGTCAATATCTTCAGCCTCCTATGTATTCTTGTTGCTTGCCTCTCTGGACAGATTCGCCCCTTATTCCACCTAGCCGTGGCCGATCTAGGCCTTGCCCTGTGCTGGCTCGTGGGTGCCATCCTATGGAATATTCCCTTCGATGGGGTTGCCTCTGTGGGGTTCCGGGTCTGCACTGTGCTGCAGGCTGTCACTGAGGTAAGAACTGAACTACCCTAACCCTGGTGAATCCAACAGGATCCAACCAGTTGACATTCCAGTTGGACTCTGTTGGAATTAGCAGGCAAGTTGATCATTTGGTATATTCCGAAACACATTTGTGACCCACTCCTACGAAACCCGACATAAGTCGCACAGGCTATTTCGAGATATAGCTCGTCAAATTTGAAATGAGGTTGAAAGTTGAAATCTGGCGGACATCAATTTTTTTTTCGTAATTTTTTTTAATTCTCTAACCCTAACTCCTTAGGGTGTGTGTAAAATTATATTGATTTGGGAGGATTTGGGAGAGTTATGGTCATGTATAGTTTAATTTAACCCTCAGTTAAACAAAATCAACTTTATTGATGAGAAAGTACAAAAATCATGCATTTATTGAGGCAAACTGTGTTCTAAAAGTGGTAATTTATCTCCCAAATACATCGAATTAAAATCCTCATAAAATTGGAAGTATGTATGGTATAAAGGTGGTTTTGGTACCAAATGAAAGCTGACGATGTGTACTAAATGGTTTTAACAATATCTCACTTTAAACAAACCCACTTATGTCTGGTTTTGTGGAAGCAGGTCACATTTAGAATCACATTCTGTTGAGTTTATACAGGGTGTCTACATAAAAAGTATACCCATTCTCAAATTCATATTATCGCAAAACTACTGAATGTTTCTGAAAAATACAAATGTCTGTTGAAAGGGTAGAATGCCCTCTGTCCAATGGTACATGTATAAGGTTTATTATGTCATTGCCATGAATGACTGAGCAAACAAGACATTTATGAAAGGTACTGAAATCAGCACTGTGGCAAGTTGTTTGTACTGTTTGACAAAGCTCAGGCAGGTGTTTGTAAGGACAAATTATTTTACGGTTTAAACACATTAAAAAAAGGAATGACTGGGTCGATAATCCATTTTTTTCTGATCCCTTTCTTTTTGTGGTACAATACCTGACAAATTTAAGGTGATGTACCCTCCACATGGCCACTATTCCTGTTAATGCATAGCTGGCATCTTCGTCTCATGTCTCTCACTGCCCGCCTTATCATCCCAACTTGCCACAGTGATGATTTCAGTACCTTTCATGACTGGATTGTTTGTTCAGTCATTCATGGCAATGACATAATGAACCTTATACCCAGGGTTCTAGCTAGGACAAATTTATAGGGTAGGGGCATTTCTAAAACGTGAAATTTGCGAGCGCGAAGCGCGAAGCCTTTAACGGCGTGGGGTCCGGGGCCCGCTTAACCAGTTCGCGCCGGATGACGTATATAAACGCAAAAATATTCCCAGATTCAAAACGGATGACGCATAAACACGCCAAGTTCAAGTTCGGAAATGTATGTCAGCAGCGGGCAAGGCCGGAAATGCGTGGGTGTGCTTCCCGGCACTATCAGCCTGAACACGCTTCGGATTGAGTTTCGTTAAAAATAATCCCGCCCGTGGGCTCGGCGATGTTAAAATAATCCCGGCGCGAACTGGTTAATGGCCCCTGAAAATTTTGAAGCCGTAGATGCTCTCTGGTGCAATCTAGGCCACTCAGAGAAGTTGGTAACCCTATAAATTCATCTGAATTATTTTAAACCCAATGCAGAAACTGCCTTATTATAAGTTAGTCCACATAATATTTTGTGACTCTTTTTTTGTGATAACAAATCTGTAGGCAAATAAATACAAATAAACAACAAAATTTTCAGTTGGTCATCAGTGGTTTTATTGTAAAATGAATTTTTTTATTTTTTTTTAATTTTTTTAATAGAAATTACAGGGATGGTTTTACAAAATGAGAGTGTTAATCAGTTACTAAGAAAACACACAGACTCAGAGTACTAATTTTAATTTTGTTTTGGTGTTTTATTTTATTTAATTGGGCCTCGGTAGAACAAAATGCTCAACCCATCATCCCCGTCCGCCTTTTTGTCCCTGTGGTATAGATAGAATTGACATCCTCCCTAAAACCTCCTCTTTTTTTAAGGATTCTCTGTTTTGGATCTATTTAGAAAAATAAAATGTTCCCATTAAAAATTGCTCCCGTCCCCCCCAACCCCCTCCCCTTCCCGAGTCCCTTTCCCCCGCTCTCTCAAACCATGCCAAATCGCCGGCACAGCGCAACAACAGCGCCCATGAAAAAAATCCCAGATTTTGACTGGTGCTTGGCCGATTTTCAGTGGTAACCTGATTCACGACATGCAGCCAACCTGCACCCACATGGCCATGTGCATTATCTGTTATGTCAAAGATGTATCGCATGTGGGGGTTGTGTGAGGCAGCGCGCGTGTACGTGTACGTACATGTACGTACATGTCGAGTTGGGCAACTTGCTTGCTTGTAACCACACACCGATAATCGTTTTGCTGTGTTGGTGACGACTTCGGCGTGATTTGGTAAGCTGACTTATGACGTATGGCATCGCGCTGCACAATGTTTTGTTACAATATGAAAACAAATAATTGATCCACAATTTAACACAGAGAAATCGTTATAAAAACAATTATAAGTTAATATTTTTAAAGCGTATCGATAGCGTATCGGAGGAATTATAGTGTGTCGGAACTTTTCGATAGCGTGTCGGCCCGGCACGCTATTTAATGCCTAGCTAGAACGCTGCTTATACCATTGGACAGAGGGCATTCTACCCTTTCAACAGACATTTGTATTTTTCAGAAACATTCAGTAGTTAATATGAATTTGAAAATGGGTATATACTTTTTATGTGGACACCCTGTATAACGCCAAGTTGGACTCTGTTGGATGCAACAGCAAAAAAATAAAATAAAAATATAATAAGGCACATTTGGCTCCTGTTTGATTTAGCAGGCAAGTCATTTGATATGTTCAGGTACCCATCGACTTGGTGACTTGGACTGTGTTGGATTAAGCAGTAAAGTCACATGAGTCACAGTTGGACTCTGTTGGATTTAGCATTATTTGTGACCATTATTTCTTGATATATGCAGATGTTCAACGTCATCAGTTTCTTCCTAACGGTCAACTATGCACTGAACGTGTACCTCAGGTTGAAAGACAGACTCAATAGAGAAAGGAGACTGACTCTATTACATGTAAGACACCATCTACGTGTTTAAAAAATAATATCTCTGAGATGCAGCACTGAAGGGGAATCTTCCTTTTTTTTTTGGGGGGGGGTCAGTCAAATCTTCAGCGATTGTACAAACTACCGTAGCTTGCGACATTAAAATGTCTGTACTATGTACCAAATAAAAGCTAATTCTGGACTTTCAAATTATGTACATAACTTTATTTACATGTTGTCAACATAATATAATTTAAAGAGTATTACCCCCCCCCCCCCCCCCCCCCACCCCCAAAGAAAAAAGGCGGGTGTAATTTTATGATATCAATCTCAACAGGCCATTTGGTTGCATGATAGTTGTTTAAAGTTAACATTTTGCTATCGAAATCACGTTTTATTTAAGTGCAATTGTTTAGTATAAAGTGACCTTTAATAAAGAAATAAAATATTAAAAAAGAAAATGTTGTTTTTGAGCTATGATAGGATTGTGTATTGTGACGTGAATTATACCATCAAATGCCATAACTTAAAGATTGATACACCATTTGCAGATTTTTTACTACCGAAGTATTAAAAAAAAAAAATTATTTGAAAGTAAATAATGATTCTAGGCATCCAGCAAAATGATTGCACTAGATTTAAAAATAAAATTGCTATTGCCAGCCGACGATTGCAAAAATAAAACCAAGAACAACTGCCCGATGCCGGTGGAAAAAGAATGCTATTTTTCGTGCCTTTTTCCTCTGGCACCAATGATTGTAAAACTTTGGACTATAAAATCCACCCATTCCTGATAATCAAGGAATTGCTACCCTCTAAGTTTCAGAATCGGGTCAATTCAATGCAGTGATTTTCAACTTCAATTCTTTCTTTTGTTTGATTGGTAGGGGGTAGATCACTCAACAAGGGCATCCCGCGAAAGTAAGCGGGGCACACCTAGGGCGACCTTTCCCCCCTCAAAAATTCTTCACAGACAATGTTTAGCTGTGGAGCCTGGCGTCACCCAAGCTCATTATTTTCCTTACTCATTAGTTTAAGGCATGACATCTCAAATCCAAAACGTGTATAATGTCATGAACCGGTGTACATTATAGTCACGGTGTTGTTTAAATTTAAAACTTAAAAAAGAAGAAGAATTAACCTAATTATCCTTAAAAATGCTTCATAATGATGGCTCAGGTTTTTTTAACACCATTCTATTTTGGTTTGGGGGTAAAATGACTTTCGGATCATGAAATACGAGCGATTTCAATTTTACCCATAATGCATTGCAGCATATGTAAATTTATGCAAAGTAGTCCTGCACAGTATTAGCATAACAATGTCCGGTTGCTGAAAGCTTGAAAAGTCGAGTGGCATTATTATAAAATGCTTGTCACATAAATGTGTGGATGTGTCTCAAGCATTTTGAAGACGTTTAACATTGGAATTTGTTTTGTTTTTGCAGACAATGACGCCGATGAAGTGGGTAATGAGGTTTTTCTATGTCATTTCGTGGTAAGTAAAGTTTATGAATAGATTTGCCATGAAGCACGTTTTACTTGCGAGTTTGGTCATTTAAAAATATGAGAACAGGCACAGAGAATATTACTGATTTGAAAAATTGTGAAATATATGCAAAGTATTTGAATGATAAATCTTAGGAAAATATTAGGTTATGCTTTGTTTTGGGTTCAAGGGGCAAAGTCATGGTCAATATTGAAAGAAATGGGTCAAAATATGTTTGGTTCTATTTTTGGTTTATATTTTGTTTGCCAAAAAATTTCAACAAAATATTGAGTAATACTTTGTTAAGGATAGGATAGTGTTGGGCTGGGGTCAAAAGGTCAAAGGTCAAGTTCACTTGTGTAAAAAGTAGAAAATTAGATAAATTATGATCAGAATGTTTAGTTTGTATTAATCTTTGGAGAAAGGTTGCCCTGCCCTCAAGTGACTATACAGAAATGGTATTTGTTTATTTTAGAGGTCGGAGGTCAGGGGTCAAAGTTCAAGTTCACTTTTTCAGAAATAGGATTTGTTTTTGTTTCATGTAATTGTTTTAAAATAGATTGCAATCCAGTTCCAACGTTTTGACCTCCAAAGTAGTCAACATTTGTATTGATTTTTTAAGTCTATACCCATAGCAACCAAAGTACTGTACCCATTGTGCAAGCACCAGTGCTACAGAGTTAAGTTCAAACACTTCGTGAAGGGGGTGGTTTTGAAAAGAACAAGTACATTTTCCACTAATTTTATTTTGAAATAGATATTTTTGTATCATAAAAAAATGTGTATTTTATTACCTGGCTTTCCTAAAATCTAGAAGAATCATGGTGTAGTAAAACTAGCCTTCGGTGATCCGGGGAGCATTGGTTGAAGTCCAATTCCAATCAAACTTGGGCCATTCATGCAGTATTGTAACCTGTTTTATGATAGCCGTGTCAAAGGTCAATTACTGAGGTCAAAGATCATTTGTGACCGGCTCTACAAAAAGGTATATTATGCCGCAAAAAAAATTTGAGTTATATACATGGTTAAAAAGCTCACAATGTAAGCTTTCATTTGGTATATATAATATATCTCCATAGCCCCTCTCATTTTGGAGATATGACGTGTTTACATATTGATTACTCAGTTGGAGTTCAAATTACACAATTGAGAAAACGGGCTTTGAAATAGCTGGCTGTATTGTACTACAACAGAACGATGAACACAAAATGGTATTTATTTTCCACTTTATTTATCAAAATCAACATTTCTTTGAATGAAACCTGAAACTGTAGGTATTAAATATGTCATTCATGACAAAAAATGTAAATCACATTTTGATGAAATGTTTACCCTCTCAACGTTGAGCGGGCCATTACATGATAGTGCACGGCGCGACTTACATGTAATACACCTTTTTGTAGAGTCGGTCACATTTGGAGGCCAAGTTGTAAAAGAGGCTGGAATTGTAAAATTTGTCTCATTTGAAAACTTGAAGTCCATTTGCAATCAAACTTGGGTCATGCGTGCAATATTGTAACCTTTATATGATGGGCATGTCAAAGGTCAGGTTTTTTTAGGTCAACACCACCCAAAGCATTCAAAGTACAGTGAAATGCTCCTATAAGAACATCACAGGATCAAGATTTTGTTCGGTATCTCGATTTTCAGCCGCCGGTCCATCGGGTGCAAAGACTTTGAATGACTTTGAACCATGGATGTAGTCAAGTCCATCACAAGTCCCTGCAAGTCCATCACAAGTCCTCCAGTTCCTATTCAAATCACAAGCTATTCAAATGAGCTTTCCTTTGTCATTGTTCAACCAGTTACTTATGACTGGCTTTATGAAAGGACTTGTGACTGGACTTGTGACTGGACTTGTGACTGGACTTGTGACTGGACTTGTGACTGGACTTGTGACTGGACTTGTGACTGGACTTGTGACTGGACTTGTGACTGGACTTGTGACTGGACTTGTGACTGGACTTGTGACTGGACTTGTGACTGGACTTGTGACTGGACTTGTGACTGGACTTGTGACTGGACTTGTGACTGGACTTGTGACTGGACTTGTGACTGGACTTGTGACTGGACTTGTGACTGGACTTGTGACTGGACTTGTGACTGGACTTGTGACTGGACTTGTGACTGGACTTGTGACTGGACTTGTGACTGGACTTGTGACTGGACTTGTGACTGGACTTGTGACTGGACTTGTGACTGGACTTGTGACTGGACTTGTGACTGGACTTGTGACTGGACTTGTGACTGGACTTGTGACTGGACTTGTGACTGGACTTGTGACTGGACTTGTGACTGGACTTGTGACTGGACTTGTGACTGGGCTTGTGACTGGGCTTGTGACTGGGCTTGTGACTGGGCTTGTGACTGGGCTTGTGACTGGGCTTGTGACTGGGCTTGTGACTGGGCTTGTGACTGGGCTTGTGACTGGACTTGTGACTGGACTTGTGACTGGACTTGTGACTGGACTTGTGACTGGACTTGTGACTGGACTTGTGACTGGACTTGTGACTGGACTTGTGACTGGACTTGTGACTGGACTTGTGACTGGACTTGTGACTGGACTTGTGACTGGACTTGTGACTGGACTTGTGACTGGACTTGTGACTGGACTTGTGACTGGACTTGTGACTGGACTTGTGACTGGACTTGTGACTGGACTTGTGACTGGACTTGTGCAATGACTTGCAGGGACTCGAATACAAATTTGCTTTGAACAGGCGCCGACCATTGAATGGTGCAATTACATGGTGCAACGGTTGGCTTTTCCCTTCTAGCATTTGAGAAATAATAGCCACCCGTCACTCTTTAACATAAATTAGTACCGGTCGTTTGACGCTCGGAAAACTACGGCCTAAAGAACGTTCGATATACCCAGTCGATTTTTTAAAAATCTTTTGACATATTTTCAACAACAATGTTTGGTTTGTTTGGAGACACAAAAACTGGGAGCAAAGGACGGTGATTTTGTTAATCTGTGGACATTTTTTCAACAACAATGTTCGGTATTTTTGTACAGAAAAATCGAGAGCCAAAGGATGGTGTTTGGTATAGCCGAATGTTCGGTATAGCGGTGTTTGTTATAACGGCGTTCCACTGTTCAATATACTGTGGGTTTGCCAGCAGTAACGAACAAAGTAAACCTCTCTTTTTACAGGTTTCTGCCCATCGCTGTCATGACGCCGGTGGTTGTGGTGTACAATCATCTCCGATCACAGGACCCATGCACTGAGTAAGCTTAAGGTGTTTTTTTCCAAATCCCTAGTTGTCTATAGCCCTGTCCGCACTGGACTTTTTTTTATAAAACTTACCGAGACGATGGGTACTTTTCCCATTATAAGTCCAGTGCGGACAGCCTAGGACGTTTTCCTCTCAGTTACTTTTCCCGAGTCCAGTGGTTACTTTTACCGGCCAACTGCTGCCTGGCCAGGAAAACTTCCCAAGTAACTTTTCCCGAGACGATAATTCCAGTGGGAACAGCGCGAGTCGTTAAAAGCGGCTTAGGAAAACATACATCCGGCCCCCTAATGCACTGAGTAAGCTTAATGTGTTTTTTTCCAAATCCTTGGCGTCGTCTATAGCCCTGTCCGCACTGGACTTTTTTTTATAAAACTTACCGAGACGATGGGTACTTTTCCCATTTTTAGTCCAGTGCGGACAGCCTAGGACGTTTTCCTCTCAGTTACTTTTCCCGAGTCCAGTGGTTACTTTTACCGGCCATCTGTTGCCCAGGAAAACTTCCCAAGTAACTTTTCCCGAGACAATAAGTCCAGTGCGAACAGCGCGAGTCGGTCAAAGCGGCTTAGGAAAACGTACATCTGGCCCCCTAATGCACTGAGTAAGCTTAAGGTGTTTTTTTTCCAAATCCTTGGCGTCGTCTATAGCCCTGTTCGCACTGGTCTTTTTTTTTATAAAACTTACCGAGACGATGGGTACTTTTCCCATTTTTAGTCCAGTGCGGAAAGCCTAGGACGTTTTCCTGTCAGTTACTTTTTCCGAGTCCAGTGGTTACATTTACCGGCCATCTGCTGCCCAGGAAAACTTCCCAAGTAACTTTTCCCGAGACGATAAGTCCAGTGCGAACAGCGCGAGTCGGTAAAAGCGGCTCAGGAAAACGTACATTTTGCCCCCTAGTGTGCGCGAGGTCATGCTACACAAGACACCGCGCAAAAGGCGGGCATGCGCTCTTTGCATTGTTTACGTGCGCGCACACTGATGCATGCACATCACATCGTGATCACATTCGCATGTGGTTCTGCAAAAAGATTACGGAGTGTTGTTGTTCCTTTGGTCAATATTATGGCAGATATTATAATTGATACAGTCGATGGCGTCAATGATCGATCGGACAAAAGCGCGCGCGCGAAAATTGGGTACACCGGGGTCAATGCAGAAAGGTCACGCAAAGCGCCCTCATGAGTCATTATAATGACAGCTCGGCTACTTCTCCCGCGGTCTCGGTAACATTTTCCCGTGTCGAAAGTCCAAGTGCGAACAGTGGTAACATTTGACCTTTTTTTTTTTTACCATTGTCTCAGTAAAACCTTCCCCAAAAAAAGTCCAGTGCGAACACAGCTTCAGTCAATTTTAGTCCCCTAACTGCTGGAACTCCAGCTGCATGCTGGGACCTGTAAATGCTTAACCCTCGAAGCAGCAAAGAGGAGTACGCGGAAGTATGTAATTACTATTTGTTTGTTAATTACAACAAGATCTTTCAGTCAATTGTGCTGATTTATTTTTTGAACTTTTACTGACCCTTGCTAAAAAAAAAGTGGCTAAACAGTTCTTACCCTAGAGGTCATTCACCGGGTAGGACAACCCTTAAAAAATAATGGTATCGGCCAACAGCCATCTAGTTGTGCACAAAAACCTATTCCCATTGTGTATACTCATAGATAAAGGACATACCCAAGTTTCTGGCTCTATATTATAAGCTTCTTAAGCCGTGTTCGCACTGGACTTTTTTGGGGGAAGGTTTTACTGAGACGATGGGAAAATAAAAAATGGTCAAATGTTACCCCTGTTCGCACTTGGACTTTCGACACGGGAAAATTTTACCGAGACCGCGGGAGAAGTAGCCGAGCTGTCATTATAATGACTCGTGAGGGCGCTTTGCGTGACCTTTTTTTGCATTGACCCCGGTGTACCCATTCGCGCGCGCGCGCTTTTTTGTCCGATTGCATTATTGACGCCATCGTCGGTTTTTAGCCGACGCATCCGTTGTCGTGCTTTCTTTCGTCGTAAGAAACGTTGACGTTCTTTATTATCATTTGGAAATGATGCACTGGTAGCACCAATCAAACTTTGATATCAATAATAATATCTGCCATAATATTGACCAAAGGAACCCCAACTGTACGTAATCTTTTTGCAGAACCACGTGCGAATGTGATCACGATGCGATTTGCATGCTTGCAGCGTGCCCGCACGTAAACAATGCAAAGAGCGCATGCGCGGTGTTTTGTGTAGCATGACCTTGCACTGGATAGCCGGGTGAACGTTTTCCTGGGCCGTTTTCCTGGCGCTGTTCGCACTGGACTTACCGTCTAGGGAAAAGTGACCAGGGACGTTTTCCCGGGCAGCAGTTGGCCGGTAGAAGTACCCACTGGACTCGGGAGAAGTACCTGAGAGGACTTAAAATGGGAAAAGGACCCATCGTCTAGGTATGTTTTATCATTTTAAGTCCAGTGCGAACATGGCTTTACTGTTTGTAGGTGGTACACAAAATGAGGTGTGAAATGATATACTGTACCTGGAAAACAGCTTATCAACTTGTTCTTGCATTGGGTGACTCATAGACCCCCTTATTTTGCTTATGTTTTTCATTATTTTGATGGCTTTGAAATAGCTTGCAATTTTCTGCGGATTTCGACATGTACTATTTTGGGCAAATTATAGTGTTAATCCAATGTGTAAATTGTTGGTGTAAATCTTCGGTGTGTGTATCCAGTGAAATTCTATTCATCTGCCTTTGTTTATGGTGTAAATGGAGGACACATGCCTGGCGACACTTTGATTGAGATTCGTGTACAAAACCAATTAGAGCCTTCGGAAAAGGTTAGAGTACAAACAAAGGAAATTATTGAGAGGAACAAAAGAAACTCCTTGATTTACACCATAAACAAATGTGCATGTTCAGACCATTAGAAAAAGCTGTGTGCCCCCAAACACAGTTATTTACCCTCCACACCATAAAACGCCTTTCGTGCCTCCGTGTAATTTTTTATTTTCATCGCTGCTCTGAGGGTTAAGAAACATTTAATTGGTTGATATAAAGTCTGATATAAAGTTGATATAAAGCTTTGCAGTTGGATGCAGTAAAGGATGCAGTTGAATTTGAATTTCTTACTGAAATTTGTAAAGGGCTCTGGCAAAATGAGACGGAACTGGGCAGAGGTTCAAATGAGGGTACAATTCTCCTTACAGTGCTGTTTGTTGCACTTAAATCAGACATTTTGTTAACAAGTTATGTCTGTTTAAAGTTTGCATTTATCAACATGTCACAGAAGTAAAATGTTGAGGGAAGAAGGCCTTTGAAGATTTGAGTTTTGTACATATGGAAAAATGCAAATTGTTTCCCTTAATCTTTTTTATTACAATACTAGTACTATTTCTTAACAAAATATAATTAGTAGGCGCACCAAAGATTACAAATATCAATAAATAAAAAAATTCAAAATAATCTACCATTATTCATTATTTGTAGTTTTTTTTTCACTATGCCCTGTGCCCAGTTCTGTCTTTTGCCAAATGCCTCACATTTTATCTCCTAACTTCTTTTTATTTTTTTGCTAGGTGTTTGGTGTTGTTTTTCAAGCCTTCTGTCCAAGGGGTAAGCCAAACAAATATATATTAACCAGTTCGCGCCGGAGGACGTTTATACATGCAAAGTTTTTCCCAGATTCAAAACAGATGACGCTTAAACACGCCACGAGCAAGGCCGAAAATGTCTGTCAGCAGCGAGCAAGGTCGAAAATGTAATGGGTCTGCTTCCCGGTACCATCGGCCTGAACCCGCCTCGGATTGAGTTTCGTTTAAAAATTATTCCGCGCCTCGGCTCGGTGATGTTAAAAAAATCCCAGCGCGAACTGGTTCAGAATAAAACAACTAATTTGATATTGTTGGCGTCATGGTTACTTCAAAGTAAGAGCACCATTCAATACACTAATCCAGTTGGCCACGCCCACCATAGCAACACCATAGCAACACGCGTGCCTGGTCGGCGCGTGCCTGGTCGGCGCGTGCCTGGTCGGCGCGTGCCTGGTCGGCGCGTGCCTGGTCGGCGCGTGCCTGGTCGGCGCGTGCCTGGTCGGCGCGTGCCTGGTCGGCGCGTGCCTGGTCGGCGCGTGCCTGGTCGGCGCGTGCCTGGTCGGCGCGTGCCTGGTCGGCGCGTGCCTGGTCGGCGCGTGCCTGGTCGGCGCGTGCCTGGTCGGCGCGTGCCTGGTCGGCGCGTGCCTGGTCGGCGCGTGCCTGGTCGGCGCGTGCCTGGTCGGCGCGTGCCTGGTCGGCGCGTGCCTGGTCGGCGCGTGCCTGGTCGGCGCGTGCCTGGTCGGCGCGTGCCTGGTCGGCGCGTGCCTGGTCGGCGCGTGCCTGGTCGGCGCGTGCCTGGTCGGCGCGTGCCTGGTCGGCGCGTGCCTGGTCGGCGCTTAGCCGTGACTATGATAAAAAACAGTTTGATAATAAAATCGAAGCTTACAAGTGAAAGGAAAGTCAAATCAACAAAAAGTGTGCAGACAAAATGTCGACAATTTGTCGGATCTTAAATCATGCACTGTCATTGGTCAATTTGTTTAGGGGGGTGGCCTACCGGATCGCTGTATTTTATACCGAGTTAAATACTATTTCCAAGAAAAACTTTGAAGTTTTTCAGAAATGACACTTTTTTCCTTCAGTGAGATGTTGCAAAGTTTCAGGTATAAACTGACGTGCACTTTTGTTTTTCTCGGCAGAACAACGGGTCCTTCCAATCGTGGTCCTGGGCCCACTACGGAGCAATCTTCTTTGTGATTTCATTACTGTTAAGCATGGTGTCTATTGTGGTAAGCACACATATTTCATTACTGCTAAGCGTGGTGTCTATTGTGGTAAGCACACTTGTGACCCACTCTGCAAAAATGAGTCTGATGTGTTAAAAATGGTGTTTTTTTTCAATTTTTGTCAGAAAAAGCAGAAAATAAGCTTTCATTTGATATATGGCACAACTCTGTAGTGTAATGTATCGGTCTTTTACAAGTTTTGGGAACTTTTCTTTTTCTCAGTTATATTCAAAATGTCTTTAAAAAGAAATGATTTACAATTGTAGTGCTTCATCAGATGCTATGGTAAGAGAATGACAAAACCTGTATTGAATTTTATTTAGGGATCAAAACAATCGATCAGATCTGAAAATATAGGTGTCGGAGAAACCAAAATGCCTTAAAACAAAAATATTATTTGTTGAAAGAAAAATCACCTCCGAGACAATAATAATATATTTTCAGACATCAGACTCATTTTTGCAGAGTTGGTCACATATTTCATTATTGCTGAGCATGGTGTCTATTGTGGTAAGCACCAAATCTCATTACTGCTAACCATGTTGTATATTGTGGTAAGCACACATACATGTACGTCTTGTATCTTGCTCCATATAATGTTTGGTACCATACCTGCCAAATCCTAACAAAACCTGCAGTTCAGAGTTTGATGTGTTTGGGGGTAGTTATAGGGTATAATCATATACACATATGGACTGGCAATGAGGTCACTAGAGCACGTCTATTCCCCCCGTGGGACTGTGAGTGACCATTTCCCGAGGCCAAGGGTCGACAGAAATAGGTTCTCCCTCTAGTCACTCACAGGCCCGAGGGGGGATAGACGTGCTCTAGTGACCGAATCATGCCAGTCCACATGTGTTTTATAACACACCTCAGTCCAAAAGATCCAGACGCCGCCATTTTTCATATTAAGATGAGCCTGGCAAACCTCTTGAGGGTGCTGTAACCAGTCAAATATGTTAAGTCTATTGCCCGCTTCGGGAACTATCTCCTGCAAATTCATGGCCGCGCAATTCTCATGCACTAGCCTATAATAGTTAACCCCACGTGACCGTGTTTCAGCCAACCAGAATACAGAACTAGCCAGAGGTGTGTTATAATCAAGTATACTACGTTTTTATTGTTTACAGATATTCTATGTTTTGTCAGCGATTGTTTTTCGTCAACTCATGAAGAAAAATGGTAAGTGGTTTTCCTTGAGTATGTTTAGTGGGTTCACATTTTACAGCGCGCACAAGTGTAATTTGTTTTAACGCTTGACCGCACCGGGTTGGGATTCGAACCAACACTGTAAAAAATATTGGGCAGATAAACTACTCAATGCTGAGCGAAGAGGAAACTCGTTCAACATTTGAGCAAAAACATTCCTCATCAAAATTGGGCTCCCCCAAAAAAAATGCCAAACAGACTGACTTTCACGTACGGGGTACTACATGTCCCCTTTGTTCGAGTATCCCACAGGCTTAACCAGTTCAAGCCGGGATTATTTTAACATCACCGAGCCGACAAGAAAGATTATTTTTAACGAAACTCGATCTGAAGCAGGTTCAGGTCGCCATTACCGGGAAGCACACACACGCATTTCTGGCCTTGCTCGTGGCGTGTTTATGCGTCATCCATTTTGAATCTGGGGAAAACGTTGCATTTATATTTGTCATCCGGCGCGAACTGGTTAAGGAAGCTCTTGTGAAAACGCGGCCTAAAACGGATACCTCCGGCAGATTGAAATTCTGTTGTCTTAGCCGGATGGCTTAATCAGTGCGATTTTAGCGGCTATCGATCTTGGACTTTTTTGGTTATGAAACAAAGCTTAGCCATTTAACCACTAGACCGTCCTAGCTGGAATCGAACCCCCAATACAAGTGTTTGTTCCTTGAAGAACTTTGTCAGAACAGCCTACTCCGATTACAAATATTCCAATAACCTTAAATGTGACCTGTTAACCAGTTCGCGCCGGAGGACGTATATACACGTACAGTTTTTCCCAGATTCAAAACGGATGATGCATAAACACGTCACGAGCAAGGCCGGAAATGTCTTTCAGCAGCGAGCAAATGCGTGGGTGTGCTTCCCGGTACCATCAGCCTGAATCCGCCTCGGATGGATTGATGTTAAAATACTCCCGGCGCAAACTGGTTAACATGAAGTGGGCGTAAAGTAGCAACATTTTAAAATCACGATGATGGTATTTCCTAAAAGTGAAGTTTGTAAGCTTTTATTAGATACATTGTGTATTGTGGGCTCGTGATTGTGGGCTCGTGATTGTGGGCTCGTGACTGGGCTCGTGACTGGACTCTTGACTGGACTCTTGACTGGACTCTTGACTGGACTCTTGACTGGACTCTTGACTGGACTCTTGACTGGACTCTTGACTGGACTCTTGACTGGACTCTTGACTGGACTCTTGACTGGACTCTTGACTGGACTCTTGACTGGACTCTTGACTGGACTCTTGACTGGACTCTTGACTGGACTCTTGACTGGACTCGTGACTGGACTCGTGACTGGACTCGTGACTGGACTCGTGACTGGACTCGTGACTGGACTCGTGACTGGACTCGTGACTGGACTCGTGACTGGACTCGTGACTGGACTCGTGACTGGACTCGTGACTGGACTCGTGACTGGACTCGTGACTGGACTCGTGACTGGACTCGTGACTGGACTCGTGACTGGACTCGTGACTGGACTCGTGACTGGACTCGTGACTGGACTCTCGACTGGACTCTCGACTGGACTCTCGACTGGACTCTCGACTGGACTCTCGACTGGACTCTCGACCGGACTCTCGACCGGACTCTCGACCGGACTCTCGACCGGACTCTCGACCGGACTCTCGACCGGACTCGCGACCGGACTCGCGACCGGACTCGCGACCGGACTCGCGACCGGACTCGCGACCGGACTCGCGACCGGACTCGCGACCGGACTCGCGACCGGACTCGCGACCGGACTCGCGACCGGACTCGCGACCGGACTCGCGACCGGACTCGCGACCGGACTCGCGACCGGACTCGCGACGGGACCCGCGACCGGGACTCGCGACCGGGACTCGCGACCGGGACTCGCGACCGGGACTCGCGACCGGGACTCGCGACCGGGACTCGCGACCGGGACTCGCGACCGGGACTCGCGACCGGGACTCGCGACCGGGACTCGCGACCGGGACTCGCGACCGGGACTCGCGACTCGCGACCGGGACTCGTGACCGGGACTCGCGACCGGGACTCGCGACCGGGACTCTGCGACCGGACTCTCCGACCGGACTCTGCGACCGGACTCTGCGACCGGGCTCGCGACCGGGCTCGCTACCGGGCTCGCGACCGGGCTCGCGACCAGGCTCGCGACCGGGCTCGCGACCCAACAGTATTGTTTTTTTCTTCGGTTAACAGTTTGGACCAACAAGCAACGCGATGCTCTCATCGATGTGTGCAAGCGGATCTCTTTCTACATATCCGCCTTCATCATCTGTTGGGTACCCGGTGAGAATGCACCAACGTTTTATCCTGCTCCCTAAACTTCCTGTTATGACTCGCTATAATTATGGCCCTGTCTGAATTACTTGGCTGCGGCTTGAAATTGTACACAAGGCTATGAGAAGTGGCTGCAGCCAGTACCGTCTTGACTCGTGTCATTTGAAGTCATAGACAAGTAACTTGGACACTCAATAACTTCGTGACAAGAGTCTAGTCTTGATATTTTAGTCCTCATTGTTTGGAGTGTCGTGGCCTCGTGGTCTGGAGCATTGAATTCGCCGCCGTGTGTGGGCAAAGCTGCTGGTTGTGTGTTGGACTTCGAGTTCGAGTGCGTATTTGAGTTTTTGTTTTCAAAAATGAGTTTGTTGTTTTGTCTAAAATGCTGACAGTTTCGTTAACCGTAACGCTCCATTTTTGGAGGATTGAGGATGAATGGAAAAATATTGCTAGTTGATTTTGGAGGATGCAATGGGTCAAAGACGTAGGCCGTACCCAGCATTATGTTTAGACACATGTGCATAACGCAATCCTGCATTATGCTCGATTTCATCTGCACTGCTTCTGAATGTCATCGGTACTGACACAACCCATGGCAGTGATTGGTGGAGGATTTTGGAGGATTGAGGCAGTGGTCACCCCTCTACTGAACAAGTTCAAGAAATAACAGATGATTTTGGAGGATTAAGGATGAATCAAATGTTTACTTAGGGGCCTTCCAAAGTTGTCAACATTTTTAAGGTCGTACAGAGCGTACTACTTTTCAAGACCCCCCTCCCTCCCCCCAAAGTAGTACTTTTCAACATTTAGTCCAAACACCGGTAGGGCGCGGTGGGGCATTGCGTGCACAATGTCCATGCACAGCTGTGGGAACGAGTCGCAGTACAGTCGTGTCAAAGGTTATTCATTCACGTTTATTGGCACATTCGCGCGCTTATTCAGGGTTAGGGCATCAATGTGTGTATACGTTGCGCTATACGAAATCATTGACAACTCGGTCGCCGCGGCATGTAGTGCGGGCGGCGTCAAAAGTATCTCATCCTCGCAAGCTACGTATAGCTAGCCAGGGACGCATCGGGGGTTTTTTCTCGGAGTTGCACAATAGCTGTTAACAAGGTATAACCATACCTGCCGAAGCAATCATTTTTGAACAGCGGACTTTGTATCGCTTCTGATTTTAACGTTGAACATTCTTTCGAGATAAAAAAAGAAGGAAACAAAACCAATTATATAATTATCTTTTGCTGATTGTACGGTACAAAATCAACATTTTATTCACAATTTAAAGTTGTACGCGGCCTCCGACCCCCCTCCCCCCTGTCGTACACTTTGTACGACCATTAAAATGTCGAAAACTTTGGACGGCCCCTTAGTGGAAATTGGAAGATTTTGCAGGATTGAGAATGTTTCCTAGCCAAAACGAGCCCACAGGGTTAGGGTTAATCATAATTTGTCTGATTTAGAAGTCCACTGCCAAAACAAAATAATGCTATTCCGTTTCTGAAACGGTTTAACCAGTTCGCGCCAGAACTATTTTGACATATTAACCGGGCCCAGAGGCAGAATTGTTTTTCACGAACCTCGATCCAAAACAGGTTTAGGCCTGCATCTGTGGGTAGCACACCCAGATATTTCCAGCCTCTCTCGCTGTATGCTGGTCGCTGACTGATATTTTCTAATCTTGCTTGTGACGGGTTTATTCGTCATCAGTTTTGAATTTCTGGACTCGCGACTGGACTCGCGACGGGACCCGCGACCGGGACCCGCGACCGGGACCCGCGACCGGGACCCGCGACCGGGACTCGCGACCGGGACTCGCGACCGGGACTCGCGACCGGGAATCGCGACCGGGACTCGCGACCGGGACTCGCGACCGGGACTCGCGACCGGGACTCGCGACCGGGACTCGCGACCGGGACTCGAGACTCGCGACCGGGACTCGCGACCGGGACTCGCGACCGGGACTCGCGACCGGGACTCTCTGACCGGACTCTGCGACCGGACTCTGCGACCGGGCTCGCAACCGGGCTCGCGACCGGGCTCGCGACCGGGCTCGCGACCAGGCTCGCGACCGGGCTCGCGACCCAACAGTATTGTTTTTTTCTTCGGTTAACAGTTTGGACCAACAAGCAACGCGATGCTCTCATCGATGTGTGCAAGCGGATCTCTTTCTACATATCCGCCTTCATCATCTGTTGGGTACCCGGTGAGAATGCACCAACGTTTTATCCTGCTCCCTAAACTTCCTGTTATGACTCGCTATAATTATGGCCCTGTCTGAATTACTTGGCTGCGGCTTGAAATTGTACACAAGGCTATGAGAAGTGGCTGCAGCCAGTACCGTCTTGACTCGTGTCATTTGAAGTCATAGACAAGTAACTTGGACACTCAATAACTTCGTGACAAGAGTCTAGTCTTGATATTTTAGTCCTCATTGTTTGGAGTGTCGTGGCCTCGTGGTCTGGAGCATTGAATTCGCCGCCGTGTGTGGGCAAAGCTGCTGGTTGTGTGTTGGACTTCGAGTTCGAGTACGTATTTGAGTTTTTGTTTTCAAAAATGAGTTTGTTGTTTTGTCTAAAATGCTGACAGTTTCGTTAACCGTAACGCTCCATTTTTGGAGGATTGAGGATGAATGGAAAAAAATTGCCAGTTGATTTTGGAGGATGCAATGGGTCAAAGACGTAGGCCGTACCCAACATTCTTTATGTTTAGCCATGCATATAAGTTATAACGCAACCCTGCATTATGCTTGATTTCATCCGCACTGCTTCTGAATGTCATTGGTACTGACTCGCGCCAGAATTACTTTGACATTGACCGGGCCCATGGGCAGGATTGTTTTTCACGAACCTCGATCCAAAACGGGTTCAGGCCGGCATCTGTAGGTAGCACACCCGGATATTTCCAGCCTCGCTCGCTGTGTGCCGATCGCTGACTGATATTTTCTAATCTTGCTTGTGACGGGTTTATTCGTCATCAGTTTTGAATTTCGGCAATTTTGTTTAAAATATACACGTCCTCTGTCACAAACTGGTTAATATTTCTAAAATTACCCGTAAAATTTCAAAAAGAACCTTATTTCCATTTGTATTAATTGTATTTCCGTGTCGCTCATTCCTTTGTTGTCCCATGCCCCCTCATTTGCAGCTCTGGTTTTGAATGTCATGGATCTGTTCTGCAAAGATGGAGTGTCCTTGATCACCTATGACTGGCTGTATGTCCTACAGGTAGGCAGTTCAAGAATCCAATAGACCTTATGCATGCATTAGAGGGCAGTGGTTTTGCACTGCAGTATAAGTGCATTTCTCGGGCGCTGGCTGCCTAACGGCATTCATATTTGGGAGGGATCACGAGCAGACAATGACAGGGCCAGATTTTTGTCTCATCGCCAAACCAAGTTCGGGAAGAGACTATGTATATGACCCGCTCCATCGAAATTAGGAATAAGTCTCGAAATGACCTTTTGAGATATGCACATGGTGAGAAAGGGAATTTCATAAGCTTTCTAATGATACCCATCACAAATGTGTATCTGTTTAGCTTAACGAGTTATGGTCTGATGAAGATGACTGGTGTATATTTATTTGCCAAATCCACATTCCGAGAAAAACAGCTTTGAAATTGACCAAAATCATACGGACAGCGAACACAAATCCTCTTCATTTTCATCTTTATTGGTCGTTTTTACATCCAAGACATTAATGACAATAATCTGTGATAACTACACTTACTAAAAATACAATGTTCAGAAAATCGAGTTGGTCACGATTTGTACCCATGCGTTCACTTCAACGGCCGATTGCGTAAAATGGCCTTAGCGACTTATTCCTGATCACGATGGAGCGGGTCACATATAATATGTAGTATGTGTGTATGCTCTTACATTGCATATTATATTTGACTGAGGATCGAAACACAAAAGAGAACGAAGGTCTCCTTAGAATCCTCTAACGATGGTTTCTTTGTTAAAATTTGTAATCGATCGGTTGGGTAAGCATTAGGTTAATGGGGTTAGGTTACAGTACAGGAACAAAAAAAAGGTCAATAGTGTAACCTTCATATCCTGGTTTTGTTAAAGGTCAAGTACTGAGGTCAAAGGTCATTTGAGGTCAAATTCTAAAATAGGCTAGAATTGTAAAATGTGTCTTCGAAAACTTTAGGTCAAATTGCAATCAAACTTGGGTCGTATATGCAATATTTTAACCGTCATATGATGACCATGTCAAAGGTCAGGTCAAAGGTAATTTAAGGTCAAGTTGTACAATAGGATAATCGTGAAAGAAGGCGAAACAGGTGGTTTGAGAATCTCCTTGTTTTAATTATGTAATTAGGGGCGATTAAATGATTAATTATTAAAAGCCTGTGCAATGGTATACTTACCCAGACACAGGGTACATGTACATGTAAGTAGTATTTAACTTGTAAAAGGGCTTTGATTATTGTAATCTACCCGTTCAAAACGGGCACTTTTTGAACGGCTCTGCCCAGGTTCATTTCATTTTTCCAGAACCCCTCACATATTCCCCGATTGGTTTTGTTTATCATTCAAGGGAATCACGGCCCCGAGTCAGGGTTTCTTGAACTGCATCGTCTACGGCTGGACTCGAACCACCTTCCGCATGGCCAAATCCCCGCAGGACATGCGACCCATCCTGCAGCAGAGCTACCGTATCTACGGCACGGCCAAGTTCCCCCACCCGCTGTCCACCAGGAAACACACCCATTCCGCCACCTCGGATTTATCAGATGATACCTCGACCGGAGGGGCTCCCATGTCAACCATTGAGGTCCCATCACCAGGAGCGATCTAAAACCAGCCACCTCGGATTTATCAGACGATACCTCCACCGGAGGGGCTCCCATGTCAACCATAAAGGTCCCATCACCATGAACGATCTTAAACCTTACACTAGGAAACACGCCCAGTCGGCCACCTTGGATTTCTCAGATGATACCTCCACCGGAGGGGCTCCCATGTCACCCATGGAGGTCCCATCACCATGAGTTATCTAAAACCTACCACCAGGAAACACACCCAGTCAGCCACTTTGGATTTCTCAGACGATACCTCCACCGGAAGGGCTCCCATGTCAACCATGGAGGTCCCATCACCATGAGTGATCTAAAATCTACCAACAGGAAACACGCCCAGTCAGCAACCTCGGATATCTCAGATGATACCTCGACCGGAGGGGCTCCCATGTCACCCATAGAGGTCCTATCACCAGGAGTGATCTAAAACCTACCACCAGGAAACACACCCAGTCAGCCACCTTGGATTTCTCAGACGATACCTCGACCAGAGGGGCTCCCATGGCACCCATGGAGGTCCCATCACCATGAGTGATCTAAAACCTACCAACAGGAAACACGCCCAGTCAGCCACCTTGGATTTCTCAGACGATACCTCGACCGGAGGGGCTCCCATGGCACCCATGGAGGTCCCATCACCATGAGTGATCTAAAACCTACCACCAGGAAACACGCCTAGTCAGCCACCTTGGATTTCTCAGACGATACCTCGACCGGAGGGGCTCCCATGTCACCCATGGAGGTCCCATCACCATGAGTGATCTAAAACCTACATGTACCACTAGGAAACACGCCCAGTCAGCCACTTCGGATTTGTCAGACGATACCTCGACCGGAGGGGCTCCCATGTCACTCATGGAGGTCCCATCACCATGAGTGATCCAAAACCTACCACCAGGAAACACACCCAGTCAGCCATCTCGGATTTATCAGATGATACCTCGACCGTAGGGGCTCATATGTCACCCATGCACTCTGTTTAGAAAAGAAATAAAATTTCCAATGAAAATTGTAAGAATAAAAAGTTCCAATGCAATTTATTTAAGTGGAAATGCAGGATGATTTGTATGTACATTTGTAAATTAAGGACTTGAGTCTTGTAAAAACTAAGAATACGTCTTGTAAATACATGTAGTTGATGTAACAAGAAAAAATATACAAGGCCTAAAAATGATTCTGTTGTCCACTGACTGAAAAAATACAATAAAATTTCTGAAATATAGCTTGTCAGTCAGTCAGACTGAACCTATATTTTAGATATCCAGGGTCGAGATTTTATTGTATTTTTTGGGTCCATTTTCCGAAGACGAAAAGTGCTGTCAATGTAATCATTCTAGCTTGAGTAACTCCAGCCCCGACACTCAAAACATGGGGAGATTCACGTTTACGGCTAGAGTCAAAACATTATAGGCAATTTTAAAGACTGTTTTAAAGACTTTTGTATATTTCCGATGAGATAATTTCTGTTTTGTATAAAAGTATCAAACGTTGAATGATATATATTGCGCAAAATATTATGTTATTCACAAAGGGCTTATGTGTATTGTGTAATTGTACAAACTTTTATTTAACCAGTTCGCACCGGAAGACGTTATTATACACGCAAAGTTTTCCCTAGATTCAAAACGGATGTCGCATAAACACGTCACGAGCAAGGCTGGAAATATGTCTGTCAGCAGCGAGCAAGGCTGGAAATGCGTGGGTGTGCCTCTCGGTACCATCGGCCTGAACCCGCCTCGGATCGAGTTTTGTTCAAAAATAATCTTGTGCCTCGTCTCGGTGATGTTAAAATAATCCCGGCGCGAACTGGTTAAAGACTTTAAATGACTTGTGTATATTGCTGATGAGATAATTTTTGTTTTGTATAAAAGTATCAAACATTAATTGTTGTACATTGTGCAAAATATGTTATTTCAATAGGGCTTATGTGTAATTGTCTATGCTTTTCCTTATATGTGACTTGGCACCACGAAATAGAGAAAAAGTCACAATTTTTTTTTTTTTAACATTATTACATTTCAAGATTCCTAGCCACCGCTATACTCTTTTGAAATTGCTGAAGTCATGCTTCCTTGTTTTGAGAAAACGGAGTTCAAAGTCTGTGAACCGTGCCAACTATAGTATAGTATCACTTAGTGCAATTCAGCCACATAAAAAACACAAAGTTTTTTCTAACAAAATTTGGAACGATGGTCCCAGATTCACGTCTTTTTAACATTTGTGCAATGAACTGACCTTTATTGTAATAATATTTGACAAAACCAGTGGTGTCAGAATGCAACATTCTTTCAAATTTTTATACAAATGGATATAATTTATTATCATCGATGCAATTTTTTAATAGAAATTCAAAATGTGTTTTTGTTTAAGTTAAAATTATGACTATTGATGTTGAGTGCCAAATGATATGTATGGTATATTTATGCGATGTCATTATACAGAAATCAATTTTAAAGTCATATTTATGATCAGATATAGTCAATTTAATTCCTGAAAATAATCACAAATTTCATTGTACTTTTCAGTGCAAATTTATATTTTGTCGATTAAAAAATACATTGTGTAAAATAGTAAATATTCCCCTTGTGTATTTTTTTTTCTTCAATTTTTCATTTTTTGTTGTTTATTTTATTTTATTTTACTAAATCTAAAGGCCTATCCCATACAATTTTAAAAAAAAATTCCAAAAGTCATAGATAAGCTTAATCCCTTACAATTTTTAATTTTTCAAAAAAGTCGCAATGTAGCAAGGCTAAGCCCTTACAATTAATTTAAGGGACAATGGAGTCAATTTTGCATAGTTATCATATTTTTTACCTAATTTGCATACAAATGCAAGGCTAACCCCTATCAATTATTTAAGGGACAATGGAGACATTTTTGCATAGTTATCATATCTTGAACTAATTTGCATACAAAAGCAAGACTAAACCCTTATCAATTATTTTTAGGGACATTTGAGACATTTTTGCATAATTATCATATTTTTGACCTAATTTGCATGCAAATGCAAGGCTAACCCCTTTTCAATTATTTAAGGGACAATGGAGACATTTTTGCATAGTTATCATATCTTGACCTAATTTGCATACAAATGCAAGGCTAACCCCTGATCAATTAATTTAAAAGACATTGGAGACATTTTTGCATAATTATCATAGCTTGACCTAATTTGCATACAAATGCAAGGCTAACCCCTTAACAATTATTTAAGGGACAATGGAGACATTTTTGCATAGTTATCATATGTTGACCTAATTTGCATACAAAAGCAAGACTAACCCCTTATCAATTAATTTTAGGGACATTTGAGACATTATTGCATAATTATCATATTTTGACCTAATTTGCATACAAATGCTAGCCTAACCCCTTATCAATTAATTTAAGGGACAATGGAGACAATTTTGCATAATTATCATATTTTGACCTAATTTGCATACAAATGCAAGGCTAACCCCTTATCAATTAATTTAAAAGACAACGGAGACATTTTTGCATAATTTTCATATTTTGACCTAATTTGCATACAAATACAAGGCTAACCCCTTATCAATTAATTTAGGTAAGAAAATGAAGACAATTTTGCATAATTATCATATTTTGACTTAATTTGCATACAAATGCAAGGCTAACCCCTTATCAATTAATTTAAGGAAAAATGGAGACATTTTTGCATAATTATCATATTTTGACCTAATTTGCATACAAATGCAAGCCTAACCCCTTATCAATTAATTTAAGAACATTAGAGACATTTTTGCATAATTATCATATTTTGACCTAATTTGCATACAAATGCAAGGCATTTACCCCTTATCAATTAATTTAAGGACAATGGAGACATTTTTGAATAGTTATCATAGCTTGACCTAATTTGAAAACAAACGCAAGGCTAACCCCTTATCAATTATTTTTAGGGACATTTGAAACATTTTTGCATAATTATCATATTTTGACCTAATTTGCATACAAATGCTAGCCTAACCCCTTATCAATTAATTTAAGGGACAATGGAGACAATTTTGCATAATTATCATATTTTGACCTAATTTGCATACAAATGCAAGGCTAACCCCTTTCAAATAATTTAAGAGACAATGGGGACATGTTTGCCTAATTATCATATGTTGACCTAATTTGCATACAAAAGCAAGACTAACCCCTTATCAATTAATTTTAGGGACATTTGAGACATTTTTTGACAAAAGCAAGACTAACCCCTTATCAATTAATTTTAGGGAAATTTGAGACATGTTTGCATAATTATCATATTTTGACCTAATTTGCATACAAATGCAAGGCTAACCCCTTATAAATTAATTTAAGAACATTGGAGACATTTTTGCATAATTATCATATTTTGACGTAATTTGCATACAAATGCATGGCTAACCCCTTTCAAATAATTTAAGAGACAATGGAGACATGTTTGCATAATTATCATATTTTGACCTAATTTGCATACAAATGCAAGGCTAACCCCTTATCAATTAATTTTAGGGACATTTGAGACATTTTTGGACAAATTCATATTGTTTGCATAATTATCATATTTTTACCGAATTTGCATACAAATATTTTTGACAAATGCAAGGCATTTACCCCTTATCAATTAATTTGAGGACAATGGAGACATTTTTGAACAGTTATCATAGCTTAAGCTTTACCTAATTGGAAAACAAATGCAAGGCTAACCCCTTATCAATTAATTTTAGGGACATTTGAAACATTTTTGCATAATTATCATAAATGTCTCCAATGTTCTTAAATTAATTTATAAGGGGTTAGCCTTGCATTTGTATGCAAATTGGGTCAAGCTATGACAATTATGCAAAATTGTCCTCATTGTCTTACCTAAATTAATTGATAAGGGGTTAGCCTTGCATTTGTATGCAAATTAGGTCAAATAATTTATTATGCAAAATTGTCTCCACTGTCCCTTAAATTAATTGATGAGGGGTTAGGCTAGCATTTGTATGCAAATTACGTCAAAATATGATAATTATGCAAACAATATGAATTTGTCCCAAAATGTCTCAAATGTCCCTAAAATTATATGATAAGGGGTTAGCCTTGCATTTGTATGCAAATTAGGTCAAAATATGATAATTATGCAAACATGTCTCAAATGTCCCTAAAATTAATTGATAGGGGGTTAGCCATGCATTTGTATGCAAATTAGGTCAAAAATATGATAATTATGCAAAAATGTCTCAAATGTCCCTAAAAATAATTGATAAGGGGTTAGTCTTGCTTTGGTATGCAAATTAGGTCAAAATATGATAATTATGCAAAATTGTCTCCACTGTCCCTTAAATTAATTGATAAGGGGTTAGTCTTGCTTTTGTATGCAAATTAGGTCGACATATGATAATTATGCAAAATTGTCTTCATTGTCTTACCTAAATTAATTGATAAGGGGTTAGGGTTATGGTTAGCCTTGCATTTGTATGCAAATTAGGTCAAAATATGATAATTATGCAAAATTGTCTCCACTGTCCCTTAAATTAATTGATAAGGGGTTAGGCTTGCATTTGTATGCAAATTAGGTCAAAATATGATAATTATGCAAACAATATGAATTTGTACAAAAATGTCTTAAATGTCCCTAAAATTAATTGATAAGGGGTTAGTCTTGCTTTTGTATGCAAATTAGGTCGACATATGAAAACTATGCAAAAATGTCTCCATTGTCCCTTAAATTAATTGATAAGGGGTTAGCCTTGAAGTTGTATGCAAATTAGGTCAAGATATGATAATTATGCAAACATGTTTCCATTGTCTCTTAAAGGTAGTATACACCATTTGCAGATATCGAAAATATTTACTACTGAATTATTAATAAATACCTTACTCAATTGAAAGTAAATAATGATTCTAGGCATTCAGCAAAAGGATTGCGCTAGATATCCTGTAATTATTCCAAAAAATAATTACAGGAGCGAAAAAACAAAGATAACATAAGAATAACTGCTCGACCCCGGTTGAAAACAAACGCTGTTTTTCGTGCTTTTCTCGGCATCCATGATTGTAAAACTTCGGAAAAGTCAGTTAAACGATATTTACTATGAAATACAACCCCCCAAATCTACCCATTCATGATAATTCAAGCAATTACCAATGGTGTATACTACCTTTAAATTATTTGAAAGGGGTTAGCCTTGCATTTGTATGCAAATTAAGTCAAAATATGATAATTATGCAAAAATGTCTCCAATGTTCTTAAATTTACAAACCATACATTACATGTATGCAATGTATGTAGACAGGAATTCGAGACAGTTAACAATAACAGTGTCACTTTAAAATCTCGCAAAAAGTGTCCAAAAGGTGTTAAAATATTAAATACGTCTGTTAACATACACATATTAAATAAGAGTGGCACCCCCGAGTCCTAACTTCTTTGGCCAGCCGACGAAAGATGGCGCTATACTTTTCAACAACGATTCTAAAGAGGGCGCTGCAGATTTTCGCGCCACTGTACCTGTACTGTGTCTGCAGTACCCTTTTTTGTTGCCACAAAATTGAAGAGGAGAGGGCTTGGGGCTCTCCATATCATTTTTATTCCCGCGTAATTTTAACTTATCGTAGGCCTACGTAGTACTAGGGAATATTTTACAAAATTCTCGTTTCTAATCTATACTATAAAAGATGACAAATGCGCCATCTTGTCCCTGGGCGCCGCCATCTTGGAACGCAGGGCGCCGCCATCTTGGAAACACAGGGCCGCGCCATCTTGGCGCGTGGTTGGCGCCATGTTGGCTTTTGGTCGGGCGACTCCTCGCCGCGCGCGCGTGCCGCCGGCGTCGGTGCGGCGGGGTGCCGGACCGTTCGCGACGGGGAATCCCCCGGGGAATCCCCCGGGGAATAAGATTTAAAAAAAATCGTATTCGTCCGTGGTGAGATTTAAAAGAAACGGACGTTACCGATAAACGCGTAATCGCTTTTCGATTGCCTGTCGATGTCTGCGGGCCTTTTTGCGCGAACTATTGCGTTATTTTTGCATTGTCCTTGACCGGAGTTCGGGCCGAAGCCTTCCCGAAATCGTACTGCCGTAACTCGGTTGCCGAATTGTTGGCCGTTTGCGATTAAGCGGCGGCTACATGCGTTACGCGAAGCCTTCGCAAATTAATTGTATCCGCCTTGCTCGCGCGGTGGCCGAGTTGGTGCCGAGTTTGTTGTTCGCGATTGGGCGGCCCCGTCCCGTGTTATTTGACCTTTATACTCCATTGGTTATTGCGGAGTTTGAGCGCCAGCTTCGTTTTCGGCTTTGAATTTCGTGCGCGTCGACCACATTGCAGTCACAGGCTTGGAACGTTAAAAAATGATTTATTCCTTTCGTGTTGCCTTTTGGGCAAATTTCGTTGCTTCACATTGTCGATACTTAAATATTACAACATTATCTGTCTCAAAACACTCCGAAACATATCGCTATTGCCTCAATTTCAACTTTGATCGTGCAAAAATGTCGCGAAATTGTATGGCGATGGTGGATATGAATATGCAATTTAGAAACGTGACTACGTTTCGGCTTCGGCTTTGCCTCCGAATTCCTGCGCGTCGACCATTTTGTAGTCACAGTTTTGGAACGTAAAAACAATGATTTATTCCTTTCGTGTTGCCTTCTGGCAAAATTTCTTCCTTTCACATTGTCAATACTTAAATATTACAACATTATCTCTCTAAAAACACTCCGAAACGTATCGCTATTGCCTCAATTTTAACTTTTATCGTTGAAAAATGTCGCGAAATTGTAAGGCCTATCGTGGATATGAATATTCAATTTAGAAATGGGACTGCCTTACGTCAGTTGAGGGCGCACTGTCAGACGGCCGGTCTGTTGGTTTTTTTCAATCGTAACGACGTAAATCAGAAACCCCGAAGTGGTTCGTATTGTTTCCCGTACGATTCATGTTAAAAAATCACGAGACGCAGGCAGCATGCAAGCAGAGATGAACTGCCTATTGAGTATTATTAGTTCGGAAGTCGGGAAGTATTTTTACAAAGATTGTTTGTTATTCAGAGTCGATGGTATTCTACGGAGCCCCTAAAGGGACATATGACGAATACAAATCACCGTTACGAAATAATTTGAGTATTTTATTTCGTGCACTCAAAATAACTTATTTCGTGAGCTCGAAATGTTGTCGTGGCCACGAAATGACTTCGTGCGCTCCAAGAATATCTGTTCGTGAGCTCGAAATAATTTCGTGCGCTCGAAATACTTTCTAGCTGGTACTCTACTCGCTAAGTTTCGCGATTTGTTTGTCATACAATCCATTGTGTTTTTAAGACGTCAACAAGGTGTATCTATAAGTTACGATTTCACCCAGCTAGCAGGTGCCGCGCGAAGCGCGGCATCCTGCTAGTTTATTTTAAAGCCATTTTATTGTAAAGCATTTCTACAGTTAATTGCTTGTGAAATGTAAATGACCAAAATTAAACAGACAAATTGCTGTTGTATTGGCTTTTTTGCCGTGAAGTTGGGTATTTTAATCACCTTACCGTGATTGAAAGATGCAGATATGAATATACCAACTCGCCCTCCAGTGCGCATCAACAGAATAAAGAAAACCAACTACATGTAAATCAAATAAGGTATAAAAACACTAAACCGGCCAAATCGAATGTGCCAAGCAGTTGGGCTAACACGTGCCAATTGGTTAGACTTGGTATCAAGGCGTTCTAATCGCGGTATCGTAGGCCGTCGATCTATGCGCCCTCTAACGTTGTATAGACCACGCCATGGCCTAGCAGTTGAGTAAGCTCGTCTTGTATAACTGACAGCATGGAGGTTTCCTACCTTTATGCTGACAGTGACAAACGCTCGGATAATTCCTAGCACTAGCAGAATTGTGTCACATGTATGATTACGTGACATAACAGAAACTTGACCAATGATCGGCGATTATGCACGTATTAACGTCACACGCGCATGTAAACGCGAAACAATTCTGCTTGGAACGTTTTGAGCGATGTCAGTTATGAGCCAAGACGTCTATTACAGCGATCTTGGACGTCTTGCAACCAAGACTATTTGCGCCATAAGATCGACCACTTTTAGTTCTTCTCCGAATCGGCTTTGCCTCCGAACTCCGAATCACTGAGAAGTAAAATAGAAATGGAAGGAAATAAAAGTAGTCGAGCTTTGGGGTTCTTATAAACCAATTGAATGTTTCTAAAGCACAAAAGGCACCAAAAATATGGTTAGAGTTCCCGCAGTTGGGATACTAAAATCGCCTGAAGCCGAAGACATTCAAAAAGTGATTCGAAAAGCCCCGTGTATTCGACCAGAGTGCGCCTAGTATATCGACACGATTTATTGTCCAGCTCCTATAATTATATCCCCTTGCATCGCACCACCATGAAGCCGGCCGGACGGCCCTAGCGTTTATCTTTGACATTATTGTGGCCCCCAGCCACTGACCTCTATACATGGACAGATCATCCATTGTTTCATTTTGAAGTCGGCATGCAGAGAAGTGCAACATGGCGGACCCACGAAGTCACTCTGTGAGCCAATGAAATGTCCAGGTGTAGAGTTCAGTTGGTTGGTAAATCCACTGACCTCTACAACTGGACATTTCATTGGCTCACAGCAGTGACGCCATGTTGCACTTCCAGTTCGCGCCGACTTCAAGTGTTAGCACAGCAGAATATGGACAATGATCCGTCCAGGTGTTGAGGTCAGTGCCCCCAGCAGGCGATTTGCAAGAGATTTGTTAGTACCAGCTTCACTGGAACTTACATTACCTTGATTTACATTGCCTTGATACCACGGCTTCTCCATCAGATCCATTATGGTCCATCTGGTGTGTAGAAAGGGTCTGAAGGCTTTTTAAGCCCATTTATAACCCATGTTTTGTCCAATCTGTCAAGGAGAATGGTCGAGGAACTATAGATTCGTTCAAATAATGGATGAGGCGAAGCCGAGTCCATTGTTGCACGAATCTACAGTTCCGAGTCTATTATCCGACTTATTCTATTTTTGTTGTTAACAACAAAGGTTTGCTCAATGAAGATTCCTGGCTTGCCGCGATCCCCACGTTTGTGAATAAGTGTGGATTGGTAAAGTTACCCATGCGTACATGTATATTTAGTCGATGTACATGTACAACGAATAGAATGCACCAGTAGTTCAATTCGTGTCTCCTCGATCGAGGTGGCATCTCGCTCGCAACAAAAACTGTCGAATCGTGATGAATCTACAGTTAGCTGTAGATTCGTCACAAATCGACAGTTTGCCCCGAGGCTGCCGGCCGGCGCTCTCGCGTCACGGACTGGTGTTGGACCTCTCCGCCATGGCGATTTCTAGTTCTCTCACGACCCCCAGGCCGAGTGATCCACTGCCAAGAATTGTCACTGTGTGGGTTTCGCCTGTCGATCATCTTAATATGACCACGCGGAGATCAGTAAAAGAAAAGGCCATTAGGACGGGAGCCGGAGCAACGGAGGACCGCTTTCCTTTACCCCGATCCCCGTCCTCCTTCCTTGCCCCGGTTTTCCGGGGCCCCGGTCGTCCGTACTGTCGGTACCCGCCGCGGCCGTGCCGTCTTCCTGCATGCAGAGCACTGGCACGGACTGACCGTGGGCAGGCCGCCTCAAGACCCCGGTGTTGGGTCACTCACACCTACATGTACACCAAGAAGACAGCACGGTGGCCTGCCCTACCGGAGCGGGGGCCGACCGGGGACATGCGACCAGACCCCCCCCCCCCCTCCCACCCCACCCCCCCCCCCCTCCCCCCACCCCACCCCCCCCCCCCCCCCCCCTCCCCCACCCCCCTTTCTCGAGGGTCTCGCTCGGCAATGATCCTTCTCATTAGGTTCACCTCTGGAAACCTTGTTGCGACTTTTACGTCCTCTAAATGACCAAGTTCGATCGACTTCCGGGCGCACGAGCGAGGCATCGGTCAAAGAACGGGACCCGCTGACCCCTTCAGTGTAGCACGCGTGCGGCCCCGGCCCCGGACATCTATTAAGGGCATCACAGACCTGTTATTGCTTAATCTCGCGTGGCTGACTCGCCACAGCGCTGCGGCCGGCGCGACTATTTAGCAAGCCAGAGTCTCGTTCGTTATTGGAATTAACCAGACAAATCGCTCCACCAACTAAGAACGCGGGCCATGCACCCGACCACCCACAGAATCAAGAAAGTCCTCTCAATATGTCAATCCTCACTGTGTCCGGGCCGGATGAGTTTCCCCGTGTTGAGTCAAATTAGGCCGCAGGCTTCACTCCTGGTGGTGCATGCCCTTCCGTTAAGTTTTAGTTTTGCAACCCCCGAAACCCAAAGACTAAGTTGAATTTTCGCAGACTACCCGCGCGTCATTGGAGTAACGCCGGCGGATCGCCAGTTGGCATCATTTATATGGTAAGATCTTGGGCGGTATCTGATCACCTTCGAACCTCTAACTTTCCTTCTTGATTGATACAAAAACATTCCTGGCGAATGCTTTTGCAGTTGGTCGTCTTTGCGGCAATCAGAATGCTACCCCTCTCACCGCAGTACAAAGCCACCGTCATGAAATCCCTCTTAATCATTACCTCGAGTTCCGAAAACCGACGCAATAGAACCAAGGCCCCTTTTCATTATTTCATGAATGCTCTGCTGTCAAGGCAGCCAGCCTGCTTTGAATACTCCATTTTTACAAAGTAAACGTTTCGGCCGCGCTTGGCACTCAGTCAAGAGAACCGGGCGGAAACTGAGAGGAAGGTCAGGCGGGCAGTGGCGCTCTTTTTGCGGCGGACCGCCAGCCTGCGCCCAAGATTCAACTATGAGATTCACAACTGCAGCAATTGTAATACGCTATTAGAGCTGGTTTTACCGCAGCTGCTGGCACCAGACTTAAGTTGCCCTCCAATAGATCCTCGTTAAAGGATTTAAAGTGTACTTATTCCAGTTATAGGCCTCAAAAGAGTCCTGTATTGCTATTTTTCATCACTACCTCCCCACGTCGGGAGTAGGTAATTTGCGCGCCTGCTGCCTTCCTTGGATGTGGTAGCTGTTTCTCAAGCTCTCTTTCCGGAATCAAGCCCTGATTCTCCGTTACGACTTCGCTCAATATGGTATTATGTGGGTGCAAATCTGAAGGTACAACAAGACCTGTATAGTTGCAAGTAACTTAGACTCTTCTGCATCTCAATCAAGATGAAATTAAAGATGGGAGAGCATGTTATTATGATAGCATATCAGGGCAGAAAGAGTTTAAGCCATCTTGGTTCTGGCCAACAATTATGTTTAGATACTTAATATGTATTTCTAACTTGTCTGGTTAACAAGTTATGATAAACATTAAAAATGACAGCCATTTGGACGCCATTTTGGAAGCCATCTTAGTTTCGGATACTTATGAGTTTTAAACTCTCCAAATAATGGTATGGTTTTATTAGATTCCTTGTGCTTTAAAACATATATTTAGACACTTAATTTGTATTTCTACCATGTTTTGGTGGCAAACTTATGATGAAAATGGCAAATAGTGGTCATTTTAGACGCCATCTTGGATTTTGGAATGAGCTCCAGGGGGATTTCCAAGGACTTTTAATATGTTAATCTACACCCACTCCTGGACCGATCCTGAAAAATTCAGCTTGTTATGAGCTATTTCCAGGTTATAACTAAAACTCTTGGCCTAATAATAAGAACATTTGTAGAAGAAAAAGTCAAACGTTAACGACAGTCGGATTCGAACCACAGACCTTTCGAATGAAAGCTCCCCTCTTTACCAACTATGCTATTGGCGAGTTGGTCGAGGAAGCCGTTCTTTAAAATTCGTTATAGTAATTCTTTAACGTTTATGAGTTGCCATTGCTCTTTCTCATGAATATACATTCACTCACCACCCAGCTCCTGAAACAAAATAACCCGAACCGCTACACCGGTTAGTATTAATGGTCTTCCTAGAGTGGTGCCGCTTACTGCTTCTTGAGGGAGGTTATTCCAGTCCTCTTTTACCCTCTGCGAGAAGAAGAATTTTCTTGAGTTTATCCTGAAGGGTTGTTGAAGTTGAGTTTCATGTTGTGCCCCCTTGTTCTTGATTCTGTGCCGAGCTCAAAGAATACGTCTGCATTAACCCTGTCAATTCCTTTCATTATCCTGAATGTTTTGATTAGATCGGCTCTTCGTCTTCTATCTTCCAGTGACATTAGATGCATTCGGTTAAGCCTTTCTTGGCCAATCTCTATTTTGGAGCCCTCCCACCATTACGGCAGACGTACATACGACAGAAATAAGGGGGGAAAAGGAGTTCTTGGGCACCAGTTACCATTGGTTACTGGTCTAATTTATTTGCAAATTAGGGAATGGTGCAAAAACGTATAGCACTGGTTATATACCGGTATTTGTACCTTTGAAATATTACTACAAACAAAGTACTGTCATTGGCATGGTACACGTTACGAGGCATCTATGAATTAACCATATTCTACATACTGGATTAAACAACAGTTATTTCTCCGAGTGTTCATTTTGCAAAAGTATATACTAAGACACAATTGTCATATAGATCATGAAGAATATAATCTTATGCAATTGAAGTGTACCAACTTTCCTAATGAGCAAGAAAGATTAAAACAATACTATGTGCGACAACGTGGCCTTTTCTGAACACAAGAAATTTTCTCCACTGTGGACAATACTCGTTTATCACAAATGAAAGGACACTAAGTCTGGAGCACGAATCCAAATATGACAACACGGGTCGAAGTTTGAGAAAAGGCCCCGTGACGAATCCTGCCACATTTTTAGTCTTGGCTCAAGACGTTACTGTTAGCGCACGGGTCAGTTCCCTGTCAGTTAGTTCACCCATGGAGAAATATTCTCCATGGTTCACCGATACTAGATGGTCTATCAAATAAAAGCATCTTGGATCAAGACTATTGGTGAAACACGAGGGTTGAATCAAAATGAAATCCAATCCAACCAAATACTACATGTATCCACACTAAGTACATACACAAGCATTATAATTAATGCACCACTACCACGGTCAACACAAATTTACAAATAAGGATTTTGTTTGTGTAAAATCCACCACGTGGCAACTAATTATATTCCCTTCCCTGTCCAACCCAATGCATATATATTATTCACAAAAAAAATACTTTTTTAAAAGAAATACAAAATGCCACCACTAAGGGCTGATTAATAATCAAGTACAAAAATATCAACAAATTTCATAATTTAGCTCAATTAAGATTAATATTAGTTGATTGAATGAAATCTGCAAAAAAAATTAGGCAATAAGTTGAATTAAAGTTGCTTGCGTATATATAATTCATAATTCATGCACGAAAGTACTTAATTTGTTATTTTTGAAATACTGAAAATGGAGATTTTCTTTTTTAATTGCTTTTTAAATCAAAATACTCCGATGCTAAATATAAGCTAGCACCAGAAGAATAAAGCACAGTTTCCTTTCATTTTTCTCCTGTAACCACATTTTGGTGGTCTCCAAGATCAATCCAAACAGACTGCCTTTTTAACAATCGCATTCACAAATATTAAACAAAACAATATACATGTACATGTACCCAATATCTACACACAAAAATGGAATGTTCAAAGCAATTTGAGCCCCTTCCGAAAAAGTTAACGTACATGTTCAAACAGCAGAGGGACAATAGGAGGTCCTTGATTAGCGGCATACACACAGTCATGAACCACATAACGACCGAGGATCCCCTATTGTGTTTTCCTTTATTCCTGTACTATGACCTAACCCCATTACCTAGCGCTTACCCGAACGTTCGAGGTCCGAATTCGAATTCGGACAAGGAAACCGTCCTTCGAGGATTCTTTGTTCCCTTTTGTTCTCGATCCTCGATCGTAATACGATACAAGAGCACATGTTTAGGCTTACCTTACATACGTACTGTGGACATTCCTTCGTCTTCGTGTAGTTAAAAAACGTTGACTAAATACTCATTTTTCTCGCTTCCTTAAAACAAATGAACTCCAATTTCGATTATGGGCCTCTCAGCCTTTCCTCTTACCTTTTCTATATATAACACTAACCCGTTTTTCCTCTAAAGCTCTTTTTTTTAGAGACGACAAAACGGACTGTGGACTTGTCCAAGTCCACAAACTGTAACATATTCCGGCATTTTGTGGACTTCAATTGTTCGGAGGTCCACAGTGCGTTTGTAAGACTAACTCACATACACACTTGACTTAGTATTTTATACGCACTGTGGACCTCTGAACAATTGACGTCCACAGGATGCGTGTTAAGAGGTTACGGTTTGTGGACTTGGATAGGTCCACAGTCCGTTTTGCCCTCTCTGAAAAAAAGCTTTAAAGAAAAAAAAGGGGTTAGGGTTGTATATAGAAAATGTAAGAAGAAGAGCTGAGAGGCCCAGAATCTAAATTTGAGGCAAGTTTTTTGGGGGGACGCGAAAAATTATTATTTATCCAACGTTATCTTAACTACACAAAGGAATGTCCACAGTAGGTATGGAAGGTAAAGCTAACTGTGTGTATATGTGTATCCCCTTGAAGAGTACCTGAAGTTCAAAACTTTAGTATGGCGAAATATACGCTTTAATAACGCTGAAAACACTTCATATTTGTTTGCGTTTGCTCATTAATCGTGACCCTGAAATGAAAAGCGATATGCACCGTGCCCCCGCCCACAAAAGATGACGTCACGGTAAAAAATATAGCGTGGCTATACCATGAACAGCCTAGCCGGTTGACAATCGATCGCGACATGCGTGCACAAGTGCGTGTATAGCGACGCTATGTTCTTACCGCGACTTCATCGTTTGTGGGCGGGGGCACGGCGCATTTCATTTTAGGGTCACGATTAATGAGCAAACAAACAAATATGAAGTTTTTGCAGTTGTTAAGTATTCAGCGTTATTAAAGCATATATTTTCGCCATATTAAAGTTATGAACTTCAGGTACACTTTAACAATAGAAAGGTGAGAGTTAGTGGAGACAATCGTGAGATAGAGACATTCATTTGAATGCACTGCATTTTTTATCTGAATACATTGGCTTTGTGCATATTTTGTTTTAGCTCTATAAGAGCCTAGCATTGCGTGCATTTCAAACACCACATTCGACACCATTTTGTTTTCAAAATAGATTTTCTAACAAGTATGAGAATTTCAGAAAATGACACCAACAAAAATTACAGCACTTCTCTTTTACACTCACGGAACATCTTTATAAATAAACGCCTTGCTAGTACAACTAAACACTTGTACTCGGCACAATGGCATGAAAGCGCATCTCGCATCTTCAAAGGGCACCTCACTGTTTTTTTTAGAAAGAGCGCCCTCTTTTCCCGAAAGAGCGCCCTCTTTTCTCAAAAGAGCGCCCTCTACAAAGTCAGGTTTTGCTTTTATTCACCGTCATGCACAGCTAAATTTCCGCTGCTCCACTCAACTTTTAGTCCGTGGGAAATTAATAACATAACTACAGACTACACTACAACGGTAACCATCCAATAAACGGCCCAGACTGCGTGAATCATGAGAACTGAATGTCGATCTGGTTGCTGTCCATTTGCTGATGGTATTTGTACTTGACGCCGTTTGACCTCCGACCTCTGCCTTTTATTCTGTGCTTGGCCTGCAAGGATCAAGATGCAAAATAAATGAGACTTATTAAAAATCTAAAGAAAGGGAAATCTATAGGAAATCTAAGACACATTCTGATGAAGTTCTATCTCTGTGAATGCTGTATATTCCGAGAAAACAATGTTATAAGATTTGAATTTCAATTCCAAATTTGCCAAGGCACAATTCAAATTGCGGCTACGATCATGCTTTCAGAATTGTTGACACATGTGTAAAGTTCTGATGTTGGACAGTTCTAGTTGTATGGGCCGATGATAAACTCACCTCAAGAATGAACAGCCCAGATGGCGAAGTCGGGTGTCGGTAAGCATAGACTGCCCAAATAAAGAGACCAACAACGAGCAGCGAGATCAGGGAGATGCAGACAATTGCGCCGACAGTGAGCCCCGGATTGCCCAAACCTCGAAGGTTGCTTGCTGCACCCTGTGTGACTAAAAAAGGAAAGAAAACGTAAGTGAAGATGGTTAGACGCGCACGAGGTCCGCAAAGACGCGCACGAGGTCCGCAAAGACGCGCACGAGGTCCGGAAAGACGCGCACGAGGTCCGGAAAGACGCGCACGAGGTCCGGAAAGACGCGCACGAGGTCCGGAAAGACGCGCACGAGGTCCGCAAAGACGCGCACGAGGTCCGCAAAGACGCGCACGAGGTCCGGAAAGACGCGCACGAGGTCCGCAAAGACGCGCACGAGGTCCGGAAAGACGCGCACGAGGTCCGGAAAGACGCGCACGAGGTCCGGAAAGATGCGCACGAGGTCCGGAAAAGACGCGCACGAGGTCCGGAAAAGACGCGCACGAGGTCCGGAAAAGACGCGCACGAGGTCCGGAAAAGACGCGCACGAGGTCCGGAAAAGACGCGCACGAGGTCCGGAAAAGACGTGCACGAGGTCCGGAAAAGACGTGCACGAGGTCAGAAAAGACGTGCACGAGGTCAGAAAAGACGTGCACGAGGTCAGAAAAGACGTGCACGAACTTGCTCCAAACTGATGGGGAGAGGGAGGGAGGGAGGGGGGTAGGAACCAAAAAAGAAGTATTCCCTCTGGTGTATACACTCACCATCGCAGTATCTGCCCCTGAATCCCATCGGACAGTCGCAGATGTGGGTGGTGATGCCCTGGACGCATGTCCCACCATTCTTACACACGATGCCCTCGCAGTGGCCTGTGACGACTGTTAATTGGTGAAGGGAACCAGAGGATTTTGGAGATGGCATTTTACAGTCAAAAGCATTTACAACTTTTTTGGCTTGCTTTTTTTGAGTGAATAGTTGGATAGTACATGTTAACAAAAATGGGCAGCATTCCCAAAACTGAGTTACATGTGACGTAATACACTTTCACAAACGGGGCGGTTTAATGTCTAAGAGATGATTTTTCTTTCAAAAACTCAATTTTTTAAGGTCTTAACTTCTGGGATATCCATATTTTCAGATCTGATCGATTGAAAAGGTTAATTTGACCATAGTGTGATGAAGCATTTCGAATCCCTATTTCTGTACAATTGTTCTAACTATTTGAAACAATCCCTTATCTTGGGACAAAATGCAAACTGTCACTGGGAAAAAATGAAAAGTAAAAATAAATTGACGAAAAGTAAAAATAAATTGATGACAAGAAAAAACTATTCACTTACACTTCTGACAGCGTGATCCTTCGTACTTGGGTGGACAGTTACAAAAACCTTCTTCGCATACGCCGTCGTTTTGACATGAGACGTCTTTACAATAATCAACTTTAAAAAAAAAAATAATAGGTGTAAACATTATTCAATTGATAACAAAAGAATAGAATTTGTCACAAAGAATGTGTCATAAAAAATATATATATTTCGCTACAGGGACATCGCAGATATCCTTTGAAGAATAAATAGGTTAGAATAACAAGCAATATGGCAGCCATTTTGAAAATTTCTTGTTCTTTTACCTATATTCCTTTCAAGGACAACTCTGAAATGGCCCTATAGCCAATTATTAGTTTTCTCATAAAATGTGTGCCAAATTTCATAACTGTGTCACCAAATAAGCAATTCTATCATATTTTCCACCAAACTGCCTGACTATTTATGGTAGTTTATGCTTAAAGGGATCATATACGTTTGGTAATTACTCCAAAAATTAATGGAAATAAAAATTTACTTGGTAAAAGTACAGCAGCTTTGGATAATATAATGCATTTTCAGAAACTTTTCGCTTCGAAGTACTGTGGTTATGGAAAAAGATATCACTTTTTATCCCGAAAAATTTGAATCTAAGAAGCGTTACTGCAGTGACGTTTCTCAGAGTGTGTATTCCAATGCAGATTTTTCTTCCGGCGTGGACATAACTGCTCCAGATTTCTGGCAAGATCTCAAAATCGCTACCATCTTTTGAAATGAAATTTAAAGTCCCTTTAAAGTATCTAAAAAGTGACCAAACAAAATACTGGTGAAAAGCTTACTTGTTGTAAAGATATTAACGATTCTAAACTCTCTGTGAAATTACTCAGTCTGCCATGCTGTAATTCTAAACAAAAGAATGCCATTCCCAAATATGCGTTTCGGAAACGCACTTCTGGAAATTGTTCGCAAATAGTGCACGCCAATTTTTGATTGACGCACGGCGCACGAGTTGGCACTAATATTGGTCTGTTCAGTACGCGACACACAAGAAGCTACAATCCGCTGGCTGAAAACGCGCCCCTTAACGCAGATTGTGGTCGCAATTTAAATTTTTAATTCAAATCAAAACATTAAACCATTGTTTTCTCGGAATATGCAGCATTAATTCACAGAGCTAAAAACTTAGTCAGGTTGTTTGTCAAGCACCTATCTTAATAATTTCAACACTCTTGCTGCTTCTAATGATAAAAATGTACAACTGACAAATGGTATATTATCCCTTTAACCCTAACCCCCTAGGCTCTCGCACTGGGAAGCATACCAAACCTAACAAACTTCAACAGCTCACACATGTTCAGTAATTTTTGGTACACTGTACTGAACCTACAGTACTAAACCTGCCAAACTCCAACAGTTGAAGTTTTATTGACTTGGAACAGTGATAACTGGCCAGTGGTATGTGTTTTAGTGGGGACACACATACAAGGTGCAAGTGTACATACACTTACAGTTGACCAGGAACTGTGCCGTGACAATGTGGGTCACTCGCATATAAATGCAGGTGCATTCTCAAAATTTCTAACATTTTGACAAGTCTCATGCCTTTCTGTCCTGAACCTCACAGAATTCAACAGGGTCTCCATGGGCCTTTGGTACTGAGTCAAACAAAGTCTAACAACAAGTTGTTACGGTTTGGTACCAAACCTGCCAAAACCTAGCGAAAGCTGCAGTTGGAGTTTGATGGGTTTGGGGTAGTTAGGGTTAAGGATTTTCTGAAGGCCGTCATGTTTATTTGATTCTCATTGGCAGTACACATGCAATGCGTGACCATGCTGGGAAACGCACCAAGCTAATGTGCACAGGTTAAAGGTCAAGCTGGATAATCACTTTAACAGTTCTTTAGACTTTAAGGATTTTCTGGCAGTTGTCATGTTCGTTCGAGTCTCATGTTGATATTAAATCATGTTTAATGATGCGTTGATCTTTATTTAATCTAAGATCTGCACGAAAGTTTAAAAAAATGTTAGCATCAGTTTGTGCGAGGTCATTGCCTTCATTTTTTTATAATACACCCTTTAAAGCCACAACTTGCATAGCAGGGAGAAAAAAAGATATCATTTCATACAACTCCAAAGCTAATGTAACAAGAAATGTTTTGACAATGTCATTTTAAGAATTTGTTTTTTCCTTTTTGGTTGGGTTTATTATATTTGTACTACGACACGAGACGGGGAACCATACATTTCCCATTACTTACCCGTTGGGCCGACTTTTGTCTTTAGTTTGGTTGTAGCTACTGCACCCTGTGCTGTGGCCAGTTTCACCGTCCGGGGTGGGGCTTCTGTTGCAGAGCCTGGGTGCAGAGCCTCTTTTGTGGGCGGGGCCTTCGTTGGAGGCGGGGCCTCTGTTGGGGGCAGGGCCTCCGTTGTTGTGGGTGGCGGAGTGTATCCCGGGCACTTCCCGATTTCATCAATATTATTCTCCTGGAGTAACAGATGATTAGATTTAAAAAGTCATCCAGTTTTAGAATTGCACAAAACATTAATCAAATTTGAATCTTCGTACCAGAACCTTTGATAAACCCGAGGCCGACTTACGTGATGTAACAGCAAATTCACATGGCGTGGTCTACGGCAAATGTTAAAGGGTATGCAGCGACCTACGCGCGCTGCATATCGCGATTAGGTAGTCTTGCAAACAAGACCACTCTCCATCCAGGAGTAAATGGGTACATATGAGGGCTATATGGATGGTTGGTTATTGTGGTCGATTTAACTGCCTTCCGCCGAAATGGCTGCATCAAGCTCTGCATACCGATACTCTAGCTAGGGAGCTGAAATGGTATTTGGATTGCTTCGTTGACCCAATGATCAGGGGTAATAATGTAAAGCCCTTTCATCTTAGTTAACCCCTTGACGCCGGTATTAATTCCTCACTCGCCGGATTATACAGACGACTGCACAGCAGCCTTTGTCCAGCAGCTGCACCGCACAATGGACCCGAGTGTACATCCATAGCTCAGGCCATGTTCTATGGCATAGAACAGCCGACAACAGCATTCCGTATAAATTATCGAGCCATGTCCACTCCCCACATCAAGCTGTTAAAAGAGCTACGAGTACCTCTTATTATTTGTATACACATGTACTTACAGGAGCACTACAATCGTTGTTCAGCCAATTCTGACGATAACGATCGAACCCATTGGAGCATTTGTCGAGTACCTCACACCAGGAGCAATTGAAGGCAATGTTACTGGAGACACAGCTGTAGCAGGAGGTCTGTTGAGTGCAGGCTGCCAGGAATCACAGAACGACAAAAACAAAGAACAATTCTTATACCTATAAGACAGTTTACGCATTCCCATTGGTCGAGAGTTCGTCACGAGGCTGTTTTTAAACAGATGATAAAAACACGACTGGCTGGTCTTAAACAGTTTTCTAGCATCACATACAACTTGGAATCCAGTGCCGTTTACTGTTATATTGCTTGAACGTTCACAATGCATGCACAACACTGATACCATGATTCAGTATTTCATGATCTTAAATTCACAACGCATTCGCCACAGATGAGCGACATCGCGCAATACGTTTGACGGCTGACGCACACGCCAATGTCAATAACAAAAGTTGTTTCTTATTAGAATTAGAATACAAATGTGGTTGGCCAGAATTAAACGTACCAGCCAACCACATTTTTATTCCAAAAAGCATCTCAGCATGTAATAGTTTTGTTAACCCTGGCTAACAACATTCTTAAGGCATACAACATTTTCCAATTGCCACCCTATCAAAACCAAATAGGTCTTCAGGGCAACTTTAAGGGACGAGATATTGCGAATACCGAGGGGTAGTTTGTTTCAAAGATGATGGGACCTGCGTAAGAAAATGATCGATCACCCCAGGATTTGTGAGTGTGCATTAGAGAAAACCAGCAAAAAAGCATCAGAAGATCTCAATAGGTCCATTTTGTATTCAGGCAATGAAAAACAAGCAGACGTACCATTTTCACAAAAGAGACATTTAGGTAAAAAGCATGCCATGTTTGCGTGTACACTTATTCCAAAGTTTGATCATGAGGCAGTGGTGATTGGTCTTGACATATACTGCAAACTCAACAAGATGGTTTGTAAACCACATGTCTATTACTGGTAATATTTTCACAAAAGCATATATGCAATGTAGGCGGGTACATTCACTCCTTTGAGGCTGATGAAAATTGTTCTTGACACAGTCTACTGTAAGTTCAACAAAGTGGTTTACAAACCACGTCTATTTCACCTGGATTTGTCATTCCATCCATTTTACTCCATGATTTCATTAACCCTGAAGTTTACCCTGCTAAATGCAACAGAATGCACCGATGGTATTAGAGTTGTTGCAAGTTGTTGCATTTTGCAGGCAACGCATTTCTTCTGGTATTATGCGTTTCCTTGCACCTAGCAGGCTTGCTGATGGGGCCAATTTCACAGAGCTGCTAAGCACACAAATTTGCTTAGCATGAAAATTTGTCCTTGGTAAAAACAAGGTTACAGACCAAATTTTCACGTTATCTTTATTGTTTTTGATTGATAATCAGCTGTTTTTTTGCTTAGCATGAAAAACACGTAGAAATTTTGGCTGATAACTTGTTTTTAATGAGCAAGACCTTTTTGTGCTAAGCAAATTTTTGCGCTTAGCAGCTCCGTGAAATTGGCCCCAGGTCGGTATCGATCACCGCGGACATGCGTCACAGGTCAGCGCGCCGATGAAAACAATGCGCGCCGACACTGCACTGAAGCATACAAGACTGCACGCGCGATCATCGTTTTCATCGGCGCGGTGTACGTATTATGACGCGTTATTGTGAAGGTTCCCGGATGTCCGTCCCGACCTATACCAGCAGCCGATTTCACGAAACCTTACGCAATTGCGTAAGCCCCCTTGCGCCACAATTTATTGCGTAAGCTGCGCTACTTTTGTTTGCTGCGCAACATTTCGCTTACGACAGTTTCACGAAAGTTGGACAGTGCGTAAGTCCGCGGCTTACGCAACAAATTATGGCGTAGCTTGCGCAGTCAATTTAGGTGGCGTAAGATATGGCGTAGCGACTGAAAATGATTTTTTTTACCAGCAAATCGTAATTGACGTGGAGCCCGCCATTGCTCAACTTATTAAGCTTGATAAAAGACACTCACAGTTTCATGATTGAAGTAAAAGAATCACTATTTTACCCGTGACAGAATTGTTAATGTTGCCACGCGATTTCGCGGTAAGTCGGACAAAACTATTTTCAAAATGGTGGGCGAAGGTGATACGACGATTTCGTGAAAGAACACAATAATACGAAAACAGACGTCGTAAACGCTGTTTAAAACGTTGCGCAGCTACGCCAAGTTTTGTGAAATGCTCCGTAAGGAAATGGCGCCGCTACGCAACATTTGTTGCGTAGGCCTTACGCCACTTTTGAAAATGGCGCAAGCTACGCACTTTTCGTGAAATCGGCTGCTGCATACCTCTACACAATGCAACATAATCCACTGTTGGATGTACAAATGTATGGGGCTATGCATTTAGCAGGGTTCTATTTTAGTTGTGTTGCATTTTGTTGCGTTTGGCAGAGTGCTCACAGAATACCCTGTGGGATTAAGGGTTAATAATGTTGGGGCACATACATACAGTTCAGGCGAAACAAAGTTACACCTACATGTATAGGCCTAGTCTTGTTTGCAAGACGATCTTCGCGATGCGGGGCACCCTCTAACGTACGCCGTAGACCACGCACGAATTACCTTCGCTAGGTTATCGAATGTCATTGCGTGTATGGTACGGCGTACGTTAGAAGACGCCCGCATCGGCGGCCTACGCGTGCTGCATATACCGCGATTAAGATAGTCTTGCAAACAAGACTACTATAGGCCCTACAAATAATTCCTAGTTGATTTTAGTGGTGGATTGCAATATAGTAATTAGATTTTGAAAACCGGATATATTCAAAATCTACTTTGAATGTATAGTGAAAATTAACGAACGCCGGCCCCGTATGTTTATGCATGGCACATGAACAGGTGCATCCGCGCATACCGTACGTCTGCTTGCGAGCGGGCCGAGTTTAGAATGACAAGAACCAGCACATTCAACATCGCTTTGTAAATGTTAGAAGTCACCGATACACTAGATAATCTTATTTTAAAAAGGTAGGATACACACTTGGTAATTGCTTGAATTATCATGAATGGGTAGATATTAAGGGGGGGGGGGGGGGGGGGTATTTTATAGTAAATATCATTCAACTGACCTGTCCGAAGTTTTACATCCATGGATGCCAAGAAAATTACCCCCAAAACAGCGTTTGTTTTTTAACCGGCGTCGAGCAGTTATTCTATGTTATTTTAGTTTTTTTTACTATCGCTGTCCGACGATTATCGCTGTCCGAATTTTTCAGAATAAATACAGGATATCTAGCGCAATCTTTTGGCTGGATGCCTAGATTCATTATTTACTATCAAAAAAGTAAGATATTTCTAAATAATTAGGTAGTAAAGCTTTTCGATATCTGCAAATGGTGTATCCTAGTCCTACCTTTAAATACAGGCTCTAAAATACATTGGCACATTTATACCTACCGCTATCTACAACGTTAGCTGGGGATACCGTTTTCGCCGCTACTGTGAACATTGGCATGATTGGTAGCATGACCAAAATGAAGACAAAAATGTGTGCAATGTGCACTTTCCCATTTCTGGCATTTTGGCCAGATGATGAAGTAGCCATTTCTAAGTTTCTATTGCCACCACAATCAAAACCCAAAATAATGCACCATTCTCAGTAATTTCTTGTACAAGCTGCAGTGATAAATTTCCCCACTAATTTCCATTCATGGATAGTTATAACTGTCAACAAAGACTTTCTGCAACAAGTGCAACAGGCGCGAAAATCCTGCACTTGATTCAGTCCTTTCATCAAATGCCTACTGTTGTTTAACCATGCATAAATATGCCCTTTGACCTTCATCTTGCTATGCATAAACATGAACAGGGGGATACACTCCCTGACAAATTGGAAACTTTTGTCATGGTCTATAATGATCACTTGTTTGTAATCCAATATTTCTTCATGCAATTCTTCAAATATTTTGTGGTATTGTGGACATTTATGTGTGACTACTAACCCAACAAAAAGGGATAAAAAAATTGTTAAGATTTTTGTTTAATAAAAATTGTTCTTCTAAGAGAAATTATTAATATTTTCCTTGACAATGTTACAAAAAGGAGCGCTGGTCCGGTATGCCAGAAGTTGCAGGTTCATTAGTCCCGCCTTGCCAATTTCTTTGTTCGATCCTTTTGAAATTTATGCAAATTGACCGAGTCAGTTTCCCTTGTGGTTTTATTTATGTATTACAAATCTAAAAATTACGAACTGTTTACTAGCATTAACTCAAAGGTACTACTAAGGATACACCATTGGTAATTTTTTGAATTATCGTGAATGGGTGGATTTGGAGGGTTGTATTTTATAGTAAAGATAGTTTAACTGACCTGTCCAAAGTTTTACAATCATGGATGCCGGGAAAAGCAAATCTCATCAACATGATTTTAATAAAGTCAGATACACCCTTGTTAATTGTTTAAATTATCACAAATGGGGGGGGTTTTGAAGAACTGCATTATATAGTAAATATCGTTTATAACCTGTCCAAATAAGTTTTACAATCATAGACGCGAAAAAAAAATTGAAGAAAAACAGCGTTCGTTTATTAACAGTCGTCGGGCAGTAGTCTCGATTTTTCAGAATAATTGCAGGATATCTAGCACAATCATTTTGCTAGATGCCTAAAATCATAATTTAATTACTTTAAAAAAAAGTAAAATATTTTTTAATAATTCGGCAGTAATTTTTTTTAAAATATCTGCAAATGGTGTATTATGCAGAAAAAAAAACTTACTTGGAAGTGGTGAAATAACATATGCAGTTCCGCTACCAATCGGGGATACATCCAGCACAACAGAATGGTACTCAAAGATCTCTCGCCTTTTGGTAACTATAATCAAGCAAAACAATATTTTTTTTAATACAGTTTGCAATGCGCCAACCTAAACAATTATACACCTCAAACAAAATTCCAACAAGGCAAACAAACAAACCCTATGTAACAACACGATAAAACAATTAAGTCAATTCATTTCAGATGACAGGGCATCCAACAATAACTTATTTTTTTTTGTTTTCAATGCTATATTTGTCAAGCAATGCAAAAGAAACTCACTTTTGAATGCGTCAAAAAAACAAAACAAAAACATTAAAAATAAAAATAAAAACAAAAACACAACAAAGAAAAGAAAATGAGAAAAAAAAGCAAACAAATTAAAAGCAACTATATTTCTTAATAAAAAAATGTTGATTATTTAAAAACAATATTGGACTCACATGGTGCAATCATTTCATCAATATAGTAGGCATCTGCCAGGCCAACTTTAACAGGATGGCTCTCCTCAGAAATACTGGAAATAGTAATTGGCACCTGAACAAAAAATAAGACAAAATTGACGTCTTGCAGGTGCTTAATCTCTACAAATCAAATAGGGTCAATTCCAGGTAAAAATGTGAAAGGGAAAGGGGTGCAAAAGTCTGGAGGCGTTTATTTTCGGATGTGCCCGTGCTTGCTCTATAGGGTAATAATAATTGGGGAGGTTAATCATCCTTACTCGTAGCTGGTGTGCTGAATTGCGAAGAACGCGGCTACAACGTGGTCGAGCCGCTGGCACGTAAAGGCGCCTCTGGCAGCCGGCCACATCGACTCATTTATGACAAAGGAACACAGCCCGAGATCGAAAGTATTTGACTTTTCCTCAGAAGAAGGAAAACCGGAGGGCCCAGAAAAAACCCAACCCTGGCACAGGAGAGAACCAACGCACAACTCTATATACTCACATATGGTCCGGGCCAGGAATCGAACCCAGGCCACATTGGCAAGAGGCGAGCGCTTTACGCACAAGTCACCCATGCCACTCTAAAGATTATAAAGCGTTTGCCATGGAAGAATTAAGGCAAGTGCATGCACCAAAAGATTGCAATATACACCTACAAGTTAAAATTACTACTAGATATATTCATTGCATTTTCTCGTCCTTTAACTTGCAATTCACGATATTTTTTAGGTATCGAGTACAAATTTGACCCGCTCTGCGAAAATGAGTCAGATGTCGCACAGTGCGCTTACAAGATTTGGGTGGTTGAATGCGGAGAGGGGGGGGGGGGGGGGGGGGGATTTTCGTACGAAAATTTGATATTCCTATTTCATAATTTTCACCTTAGTTAGGATCTATATTTTCAATTTCTACATTAAACATGCTAAATTAAATCAGATTTAGTGAGAAAAAAGGGTTTTGTATTCTATTGCATACATCTCCTTAACCAGTTCGCGCCGGGATTATTTTAACATCGCCGAGCCCACGGGCGGGATTATTTTTAACGAAACTCGATCTGAAGCGTGTTCAGGCTGATAGTGCCGGGAAGCACACCCACGCATTTCCGGCCTTGCGCGCTGCTGACATACATTTCCGAACTTGAACTTGGCGTGTTTCTGCGTCATCCGTTTTGAATTTGGGGAAATGTTTGCGTTTATATACGTCATCCGGCGCGAACTGGTTAAGGGAAATATTTTTTCTCAAGAATGGGGTTTTTAGATTTTGCAAAATCATCAAAATTATCGTAAAAAAGAAAACGGTGTATCACAAGAACACAACATTCTACAGACCAACATATATCAAATTAAAGAGGACGGTGCACTCTTTACAATAGTACGTATACATAACTCTGTTTGTCAAAATTTTGACATCCGACTCATTTTCACAGAGCAGGTCACAAATTATTGCACGTACAATTTTGTTTTCTCTGTGCATGCTAAACGACGATTTTAATTTCTTAATTTCTCGCCAAAACAAGAAAAATACTGAGTTCAAGCTATAGGGTCTGAAAACTAGCAATCCGTCAAAGGCCCCGACCCGAACTTTTCCCAAACATATCTATTAAATTGGGGTGGGGCAACTATTAAATGAAATTGTTTTCTTTCCATCTTTACATTTCACAAAAATATTACCGTTTTTGTGGGAGGTAACAAGTATGTGAAATTTATCAAACATCAGCAAATCCTACTGTTTTTATCAATGCATCCATAATCGATTAATACAAAATTAAAATTCAAAAAAGAAAAACATTTAAAAATGGAACAATAAAACAAACAATCTCACCTCCTCATAAGCAAATGTGATCTTTCCATCATCAAAAAGTGTTACTTGAAATGTAAATAATCCAGCTAATGGAACAAACAAAAATGTATTACGTTTGTAATAAAACTGCAGTTTTTAAAGGGTTTAAAAGCACAATTGTTTATATCCTTGCATACTTATTAATTTCAAGCAAGTTTTTCAAAATTAAAACAAGTTACGTAACATTGAAAACAAACCAAGTGTGTGGCTAAACTTCAAATCGCTATATAAATTTGCTCCGATTAATTAAATCGGATTGTCTTTAATTTGTCTTTAATTTGCCTTAAAAACTTATTAAGGTAGGATACACCATTTTTCTAAATTTAATTTTGTAAAAAGAAAAATTGCAATCGCCTTCCGGTGAGAGAGAAAAAACAAGGAAAACAAGAACAACTGCTCAACGCCGGTTAAACACGACTGCCATTTTTCTTTTCTTTTTCTCGGCATCCATGATTGTAAAACTTCGGACAGGTCAGTTAAACGATATTTACTATGAGATACAACCCCCCAAATCTACCTATTCCTGATATTTTAAGCAATTACAAAATATCAATGGTGTATCCTACCTTTAATTGCCATGTTCCAATTAATATACAAATTTAAAAAAACTTTAAAAAGATGTAACAAACAAAATGCATGGGACTTAAAATGTGCGCAAAAAGCAGGTGGATTTATGTTTTCAATGCCAGGTATAATTACCTTGAAGTGCATTAGTGCGGCTAATAAGGAAAATATTTGGGGAAATTTTGCCTTTGATAAAATTTGGCACACAGATTATGTCATGAGAAAGATCCGGCTATTTGGTCATCACAGATTTATCCTTTAACAAAATATAGTAAAGAACAACGAGCAATGGCAACCATTTAAAAAATTTGAAAATTTGATAGTTACTCTACAATTATCTTTTAAAAGACAAAATCTGCGATTGCCTTATAGGCTTTTTTATGACATACCGTAATTTCCTGCGGATAAGGCGCTCGGTGGTTAAGGCGCAGGTCCCTAAAATCACCCAAAAAATTTCAATCGCCAACAGACAGGGCGCACCACCGAATAAAACGCATGCTTGAACGCACCCAGAAAAACACCAGGCGCCACCCTGCAGTGTCAGTACATCGCCACAAATGGGTCATTTTGTTGCCTTAAAACGATCCCACTATTCCAAGCATATAAACAAATAATAAACCGTAACCCCATGGGCTGGTCACCAAAGTAAATAGATACCAACCTTTATCCATTGAGCCAACGCTGTGCATGCTTATTTTTTGATGTGGGTAGGACAAGGGAAGAACACAGTCAATAACGAGACCGTACTATATGTGACACTATTGTATCACATTGCCTTTGAGTGCAGTTCAGGGCTGCGGCTGCTTACTTACAAAAAAGATTGCAGCATTGAAAGAATTCTTCACACAAAGACCGTCACTTTGAACTCAAGCGACACCAGATACGGCGCACCTGAAGATAAGGCGCAGCGATGTTTTTGTGCTCTAGAAAGTCGGATAAGACGCGTCTAATCGGCAGGAAATTACAGAAAATGACATGACAAAATGCATCTTAAAGGGATCGTACACGTTTGGTAACAAGAACCCATTGTTTGTTTCAATCCTATATAGTTATAGATATACCATAAAACTAACCTGTAAAAATTTCATTTCAAAAGGTGGTAGCGATTTTGAGATATTGCCGACAATCTGGAGTGGTTATTTCGACGCAGTAAGGATAATCTGCATTGGAATACACAGTCTGAGAAACGTCACTGCAGTAATGCTTCTCAGATTCAAATTTTTGGGCATAAAAAGTGATATCTTTTTCCATATTAACCGCAGTACCTTAAAGTGAAAAGTTTCAAAAAATGCATTATACTATCCAAAGCTGCTGTAGTTCTTACTAAGTAAGTTTTTATTGCCATTAATTTTTGGAGTAATTACCAAACGTATACGATCCCTTTAAAGATACTTCTTTGGAAACGACATTTTTAAAATTATTTTCTTCAAAATGCCAGCGTGCCAGAAGGAATAATTTCGCAGGGAGTTTAGAGTCAATAATATCTTTACAACTTTGGTTGGTTACTTTTTTTTTTGAACAGCTGCAAAAAGTATACTTCATCTTTTGGGCTAGATAATAACAAGTATACATACGTGACCTGGCACCACGAAATGCGTGAAAAGTCGCAAAATAACAAAATTGACATTATTACATTTCTAGAAAGAGGAAGTCCTAAGCTTTCAAATGATATATTGTGTGTTGCGGCTGTAGCTTATTCCTAGCCGCCGCTATACTTTTTTTTAAATTGCTGAAGTCATGCTCCCTTGTTTTGAGAAAACTGAGTTCAAAGTCTGTGAACCGTGCCAACTATACTATCAATCAGTGCAATTCAGCCACAAAAAACACACTTTATAGTTTTAATTGAGGTATACAATTTTGGGATATGATAAAGATGTGTTTTTTTTGTATGTAAAAACATTAACAACTCGAAACTGACCTCCCACTTGAAAAATTGACGTTTTGGCCAATAACTTGTTTTGGCCCTGTGCGACTTTCCGCTCATTTCGTGGTGCCAGGTCACATATGTGACCCGCTCCATCGTAATCAGGAATAAGTCGCTGAGGCCGTTTTACGCAATCGGTTGTTGAAGTGAACGCATGGGTGAAAATCGCGACCAAGTCGATTTTCTGAACATTGTATTTTTAGGAAGTGTAGTTATAACAGATTATTGTCATTATTGTCTTGTATGTGAAAACGATCAATAAAGATAAAAATGAAGAGGATTTGTGTGTGCTGTCCGTATGATTTTGGTAAATTTTGTTTATTTCAAAGCCGTTTTTCTCGGAATGTGGATTCGGCAAATAAATATACACCTGTCATCTTCAGACCATAACTCGTTAACCTAAACAGATACACACTTGTGATGGGTATCATTAGAAAGCTTATAAAATTCCCTTTCTCACCATATGCATATCTCAAAAAGTCATTTTGCGACTTATTCCTGAATTCGATGGAGCGGGTCACATATTGCTTTGAATCCAATTTACTTTAGACTAAACAGGGTCCATAAGCAATGATGCCATGCACGGAGCTGCTTATTATAAGCAGAAAACGGAACAAAAATACTTTTCAAGATAAAATACACTAATTGCAAACTAGCGCGTTATTTTGCCTGGACAGTATAAACCTGCTCATAGTGAAACATCCCTGCTTACAATTCTGTGCTTACGGTGCTTAGCATATTTCATGGGCTATAGCAAGGAATTTTGTAAAAATACACAGTACGTATGGAAGCATATGTGGTTTAGCACATAATTGTTTTTTGATTGCCATGCAAAAGTGGAGATTGATGATCTGTCAGCAACTAGCTCGCAGCAAGCGAGGCCAGAACTAACAGGGTGTGCTACCCACAGATGCCAGCTCGAACCAACCAATAGGATAGAGGTTCGCGAAAAAGAATCCCTGTGCGAACCTGTGGTTAAATCTACATCAATTTCAAACAATTCAACAAAGAGGGCATTTAGTCGCCCTCAAAATGTCGAGAATTAATTGCACAAGTTTTTTTTTACAATATGGCAAAAGAATGAAAAAACTTTCCTTTAACTTTTTTTTTTTTTTTTTTAATTTTTAATTTTTTTTTTTTTGGGGGGTGGATGGAAGCAACAGCGTCAAGAATGGGTTGCATGAGGATGAAGCGAACGGAACGAATCAAATAAAAGCAAAAAGATGTTAACATGGATGTAGAATTACAGGGGTAAAATTATACCCTGTATAAAGATGACGTACCTATGAAACCCAGGCACACACCACCACCTAATAGAAAAAGGTGATCAAAACGATAAACAAAACTTCTGATCATTTTCTATAACTTATCTGAGTTTCCCTAGCTTTTTGGGGTTTTTTTGGTTTTTTTTACCCCTAGCAGTGGATCGGTACAGCTGCAGTTCATCATATACATCTGATTGGATTGACTAGGCCAAACTGACGCAAACAATTTAGACTAGAGCTTATGTGCTTGACGAAGCACGGATATCAGCCTAACTAGTCTTTTGAGAGGTTTGTGTGAACCGACTCGGACTGACCACTTGGTGACGACCACCACTCCCAAAAGCATCTAACCAAGTTTGATTGAAATCGGCTAAAGAATATAGAAGAAAATACATTTTAAATGCTTCAATACAATGACCCCTACTGACCATTAGGTGACCATTGGCCAAATTAATTAGATCAAAGCTGTGGGAGAAGCATTTTGTTATTTTGAAAAACAAATGACCCCTACTGACCATCCGGTGACCACTGGCCAAATAATGAACCCCTACTGACCATTGGCCAAATTAATTGGACCAAGACTGTGGGAGAAGAAGCATTTCGTAATTTTTAAGAAAATGACCCCTACTGACCGCTGGGGTCATGACCTTTGACCACACATGCTTGTCACTACAGATATGAACAATTCTGTGAACATCCTTTATGAGGCTTGGTCCAGAGATATAACTCACAAAGTTAGACAATAATTGGACAAAGACTGAAAAAAGAAGCATTTTGTAATTTTGAAGAAAATGACCGCTAGTGACTACTATGACCTTTGACCACACATGCTAGTCACTACTGATATGACTTGGGTCAAGGAAGATCCTGTCCAAATTTGGCTGAAATCGGTCAAGGATTTTGGGAGCGTTTGCCGAAGAAAGAAAGGAAAAAAGTAAAGAAAAAAAAAAAAAGAAAAAAAAAGAAAAAAAAAAAAAAAAAAAAAAGAAAAAAAAAGAAAAAAAAACAAAGAAGGAAAGAAAGGCGACGAATACAATATATCGGCATGCTTCGCACGGCTGATGTAAATATGAAGTCTCTAACCCAATCTGACCTGACCGGACCAATGTCTAGCTCCGGCAAATCATCCTTAATTTCACAAAGATTGTTTCTGTTTTGTGCCTGAACTTATACATGTACCACAGTATTGCATACATATCAATTCATCACGCACTATCCGCCTATTTAACCAGTTCTCGCCCGAGGAAGTATAAAACTCTAATATTCACGCAAGGTTTCCCCCAGATTTAAAACGAATTACGCATAAACACATCTTGAGAAAGGCCTGAAATGTCTGTCAGCAGTGAGCATGCAAGGCCGGAAATGCGTGGGTGTGCTTCCCAGTACCATCGGCCTGAACCCGCCTCGGGTCGAATTTCGTAACAAATAATCCCGCGCCCCGGCTCGCTGATGTTAAAATAATCCCGGCGCGAACTGGTTAACTTACCATACTGTGGTATGTAACAAATAACAATATCGTTTGGTGCACGCATTTCTGGTCTACCAGATGTTTTTTTTTATTTTATTTGATGTGCTACTATACAAACACGTAAATGTGGCTGTAATCTAAAGCTGTAAAAAAATAAGTTAATACACCACCTGAAATTGTCGGTTATTTTCGGGTTTATTTCGGTTTTTTCACAACATAGCTTAAAGGGATCGTATACGTTTGGTAATTGGAACCCACTGTTTGTTTCAATTCTATATCCACCATAAAACTAACCTGTAAAAATTTCATTTCAAAAGGTGGTAGCGATTTTGAGATATTGCCGAAAATCTAGAGCGGTTATGTCCACGCAGGAAGAATAATCTGCATTGGAATACACAATCTGAGAAACGCACTGCAGTAACACTTCTCAGATTCAAATTTTTGGGGATAAAAAGTGATATCTTCCATAACCGCAGTACTTGGAGGTGAAAAGTTTCAAAAAATGCTTTATACTATCCAAAGCTGCTGTACTTCTTACCTAGTAAGTTTTTATTGCCATTAATTTTGGGAGTAATTACCAAACGTATACGATCCCTTTAAACGACCGACCTGAACTGAACTGAAAATCACGAACGCAAAACTGAAACTGACCCGACCCGACTGAAATGATGAAAAAACCGACCCAACTCCAAGTTGGTTACGGGTCGGGTTTGGTTTTGCACAACATTAGTCGCAGCATGAGGATAGGCCATTATAGGCCAGTTGACATGATCCGCATCCCAACACGTAGGCAATCTATGCATTATCACCTATACACCTGCAGTTTCTGGGGATTTTATTAGCTTTGGGAAAAACAAGTCTATTAGGATAAAGTTTGGTTGAAACCCAAGGCTCTTGAATAGGAGTGAACAAAATAGATTGAGCTTTCTCCAATAACACAACAGGTGGGTGGGAAGGGGAGGGGGATATGAGGGGGATATGAGGTTGGCAAAGCGGTTCTTTCCTCGCCTTCCACCACTATGACCCGGGTTTGAATCCCGCCCGTGCCAATATGTGGATTGGGTTTTCAGTTCCTGCCTGACTCCGTGGGTTTTTCCCAGGATATTCTTCTGGGGTTTTCCTCCCACCTCTAAAACTGTACCTTCTTCTCATCGTCTTCTCTCTACAGGTTTCCTCAGGCTTGCGAGCTACAGTGCCTTGGGCGCGCTTTTAGGGGGGGGGTTGAATTGAGTCAAACTTACTCAAATGGGATTTTGTTTTCGGTTTTCCCCTATTAAAACCCAGGACACGATCTGGTTAAGCACTTCATGATGGTGTTTACAATAAGCAAAAAGTTTAACCTTGGAGTTGAAACCCCCCCCCCCCCCCCCCCAACTCTCAGATCAGCAAACGAGCCTAAAACTTAAGAAAAAAAAGAAGAAAAAAATTGGAAAAATATTATATGGAAACTACAAGTTCTATTGCGTCACTTACCGGGAATGTTGTCCACCAGATTTTGTTCTCTCCATTCCACTGTCAAAAACGTCCCTTTTGATTATAACAAAAAAATTACCATTAAAAATATTCACTAGTATAAGTTTTGCAGTTATCCAAAAAGTATTCGCACTGTTACATCAGAGTTCCAAATTTTTCAGTTTTTCAGGAAACAAATTTTCGTATGGTACCTGAAACAGACAAATATCAGGAATAAATATTCAAATAAATGAGTTGATTTAAGGCATGTACTGGTTAAAAAGGTAGGATACACCATTTGTAATTGCTTGAATTATCTTGAATGAGTGGATTTGGGGGATTGTATTTTAAATTAAATATCGTTTAACTGACTTGTCCGAAGTTTTACCATCATGGATGCTGAGAAAAATGGCGTTCGTTTTCAACTTGCATCAGGCAGTGATTCTTATGTTGTTCTTGTTTAATACAATTCATTTTTTTAAAAACAATTACAGGATATCTAGCGCAATTCTTTTGCTAAATAACTACAATCATTATTTGCTTTCAAAGAAGTAAGAAATTTCCTAATAATTCGGGAGTAACATTTTTTGATATCTGCAAATGTTGTATATATACTACCTTTAACAAGACATGTCGCAAGCACATGACAAAATAATGTCACACTTCCTGTCCTAACATCATGGAATGCAAACATTTATATGTTTTGCAGCTGCACGTATGGTGCCGACGGAAACATTTATTCCAGCCCTGCAGACCACTTATGTTATAAAATCCATCTGTTTTCTCACCAGATGCCTTCAAATATTTCTCAAAATGATCAGTTTTCCCCGAGTTTCATAATGGCAGTGGTTAAACATGTGTATAAGCGGCATTTTTTTAATAGGGTGGGATTAAACCGCCTTTACCTAAAATCATCGTACTATAATTCCAGAAAATCTCTGTGAGTCTATCCATTATTCGATTATCACCAGAACCGGGCACTTGACATGAAGTTGAAAACCGGCAGCTATATTAATTGCTCAGGGTGCGACAAATATGCAGTGTCAAGTGTAAAGTTGTTTGTATGTGTAGCAATACCGAAGGCCTAGACCTGCAAACATGGCGGTATAAACCACCACACATTGCTGCACATTTTGAACAGGCATTGCACTTTTTAGTTGGACAAAAGTTAAGGACTTCCCATTGAGGAGTTGTTTTCATTGATACTCATCCATGAAATGGATCGCATTTAGTTAATTGCGCAGTTATACTCAACAAAGTTGTTGCGCAAGTCTTACACATGGCGCAATTGCGACGCACTTTTTCATGAAATCGGCTGCAGGCCCTGGTCATTTCTTTGAGTGTTTATGCACTTACCGTTGTCGTAATATCGGACACCGGCCGTGGGCGAGTCCGAGGGGCAAAAGTTGCCCATTAACGGTGCGATGTATTGAGTGGCTGACAGGTGTTTGTGGAGGTAGGACCCGGCGTAAATGAAGCCTGTAAACAGAAATGAAAAACATTTTGGACGGACCCGCCCCCAACAGACCTGCCCCGACAGACGACGGACCCGCCCCCGACAGACGACGGACCCGCCCCCAACAGGCGACGAACCCGCCCCCAACAGACGACGAACCCGCCCCCAACAGACGACGAACCTGCCCCCAACAGACGACGGACCCGCCCCCAACAGACGACGGACCCGCCCCCAACGACTGACCCACCCTTTGTCCCTATCTCTGACTAAAACAACACCTTACTAGCTTGAACATCAGCCACCAAATAATGCAGCCGATTTTGCAAATACTTGATGGCGTACGTCCCTTGGCGCCACACTTTCTGCATTAATTATCCCAACAATTGTGGCGCAAAGAGACTTGTGCCATGTTGCACAACGTGTTTTAAACGTGCGCAACATTTTAGTTGTTACAATTTCACAAAAGGTTCCGTAGCGCAATAAATTATCGCGCAACTCAGGTTGGTTTCGAATATTCAGTTTTCAAAATCAAATCCGAATAGTGCGAAATTAAAAATCGAATTTCGTTTTTAATTCCCACCACTACATCTAGTGTGAATATACAAAGAAAAAAAAAAAAAAAAAAAAAAAAAAAAAAAAAAGGAAAAAAAAAGTATTTGCAAGCCACCCACCTCCCGTTGTGATAACCAGGGAGTTGACATCATGGCCATAGAAAGGAAATATAAAACTCAGTTGAACGTTCTGAAGAAGACAAAAAGACACAAATCAATAGACAATGTGCAATTAAGACTCGCACATAAAGGTCCGATTGAACATCGCCGGGTTTAGGACTTTTAGAAGTGGTTTGATTTGGTTTTCTTTAACTGTTTTTATGAAGAACTGAATCATAATATAATCTCAACTCTTCAAATAAAGTACACTTGAACCAGTGGATGATAATGACTCAGCCAAGCACATATTTATTGTCTAAAATGTGGGTAATTCTAGTTTGCAGTTTTCTGCATGCCAATGAACATACTGCTCTTAACCAGTTCGCGCCGGGATTATTTTAATATTACCGAGCCGAGGGGCGGGATTATTTTTAACGAAACTCGATCCGAGGCAGGTTCAGGCCGATAGTGCCGGGAAGCACACCCACGCATTTTCGGCCTTGCTCGCTGCTGACAGACATTTCCGAACTTGAAGTGTTTATGCGTCATCCGTTTTGAATTTGGGGAAAACTTTGCGTTTATATACGTCATCCGGCGCGAACTGCATGGTTTTATAAAAAATTGCAGGTTACACTCGACACAAAAAGGGAATGCGTGTCTTTAGTCCGGGGAATTTGAAGTTAAAACCTACCAAACATTTCAAGTAAGTCAGTGTACCAGATTTAACTCGCAAATGGCTTATTCCCCCCACCTTATAACCTCACCCCCGACGGCAATGGCCGTCATTCAATTCAAACCTGAGTTTTTTTTTATTTCTCTCTTCATTTCTCTCAAGTACTTGGACTCGCCTCTCCTTTTCGTTCCTTTGTTGCCAGACTCTCAGGGGCTTGTACATCGCTAGATACTGCAGGGTCATCAAGGTCGACCCAGAAACTTGCCCCTCCAGCCTGGGCCTGGAAGCAGCGTGATGTGTAGTAATCGTGATTGTCCTCCTGAAAAAAACCAAACAAAGTAGGAAAATTAAACAAATGAATACATTATTTTGGGGAACAAAGTTCCAAATGTCTTTAATTCTTAGCACGAAAAGACACAGAGTTCTTCATCTAGAGATGGCAATTTCTGCCAGTATCCATCACTCGGGCTAGACGTACGTACGCTTTCCTGGGCTGCTTTATAATGATTCGGAATGTCCGCACTGGACTTATTGTCTTAGAAAAAGGGGAAACGAGGGAAACAGGTCCAACCTACCCTCCAACCCCTCCAATCCACCCTCTAATCCCTCTAATCCCTCCAATCCACCCCTCCGATCCACCCCTCCGATCCCTCCAATCCACCCCAATCCACCCTCCACCAACCCCTCCTCCAACCCACCCCCACATTATCACTCAGTTTACAGAGGGTAACTTGGGCTTTTTTTCCCCCCGTTTCTTCTGCTATCAGCTATAAAAGACAGACATTTTTACCCACACCGGCAAATATTCTTCCACCTCTTTATAAGTGTTTTGCATCCATTTTGGAACCCCCACGATATTCCATTTCTTTAATCAGCCACTGCCACTGAACATGGATAGATCATAGAATATCTAGTTTCCAGGTCATGACCGGAGTTTTCGCCCTCTGGCTATTACCCTCAAAAAGTATTAATTCCTGCTGAGCTCTTTTAATGAAATCTATCGAGAGATTCGTTCCGGGGCTCTGCAGAATGCCAGTTGTGAAAGGCCCATTGTTATTTGTCATTAGTCCCCATCACTGGGTTTGCTTTGTCTCGTTTTGTCCACTGCAAGCAAGTGTGTAAAAATGTACTGGCAGTTTACAAAAAGTAAACAATGCCTGACATTATTCACTTGAGGAAGTTTAAACTACGGGTAATTTGACCTTGTGCGACCTTGTGCGTGCTCGCTCAATTAAGGGTTAGGCAAACATTGCCGAAAATAAATAAATAATAAAACAGCTTCTGGGGTTAGGAAATATAAAAGAGTTGCAAAGTCAATATTTGTGGCTATAAACGTGCCCCTATCATCATTCTTCAATGGCAATTTACGGAAGTGTATTAAGTCCGCACAATGCCCTCTACAGATTATAAGGGTATACCAGCACTTGTGATAATTTTCGTATTATTTTGAAAGGAATAAAGCTTTTGGGAAAACAAAAGCTTGGAGACAAATTTTCAAAATATTTACAAAAGCTTGGGCCTTGGGCAATATTCGCAAAAGCCAATTCCCGGTAAATGTGTACAACAGTTGTTGAAATCGACATGTGGAGTGTCGTGGCCTGGCGGTTAAGAACCCGGTTTTCTGTCCTGCAGAGTGTGAGTTCGAGTCCCGGTGTCGACACGTGTGTCCTTAAGCAAGGCAATTAAACCACTATTGCTTCGTCCTTCGGATGGGACGTAAAGCTGGAGGTCCCGTGTGTTGTGTAATGCACGTAAAAGAACCCAGAAAAACTTATCGCTACGAGAAGGGGTTTGCCCCGGTGTTTCTGGAGGATCAAGACAGCTACCTTCGTTGTGATCCGGTAACAGAAAAAAAGCTGTCATTCTGGACTTCGGTCCATACGAAAGAGAGAAATCAACATTTTTAGGGAACAAAATGTCGTAAAGGGAACAAAATGTCGTAATATATTGCATTTTGGAAACATTTCAAATGTCTTTTACTAAAAAAGATCAAATGTAGAAAATTGAAAATAAAATAAAAGAAGGTATTTACCAAGACGACTGTTTGATTTGCCTCTGTATCATCATCAGCCTCCTGCGTTAATGGGGACTCTCTGCGATAGCGTGAGGCATGCATTCTCATGTGGTAGTGGGTAGACTCCTTCACGACTTCGTCGAATTCATAACGCGGGGAAATCCCCAGATCTGCATTAAGCGGATGGTAAAACACAAAAAGGCTTTCCCAAATATGTGACCCGCTCCAGAAAAAGGGGTATTATGTCACCAAAATGTGAAATTGAGTTATATACGAAGCTGGAAAGCCTAGAACGCAAGCTTTCATTTGGTATAATAATAGAGCTCCATAGCCCCTTCTGTTCTGGAGATATGACATGTTTGCATATTGATTACTTCCTTGGAGTTTAAATTACACAACTGAGAAAACAGGCTTAATAGTTGGCTCTGTTGTAGTACACACAACGTAACCATGCACACTAAACTGTTGTTTTTTCCACTTTTCAACATTTCCTTCAGTGAAACCTGAAACTGTAGGTATTAAAGATGTAATTCATGACACATAATGAAAATCACTTTTTGAAGAAATGTTTACCTTGTCAATGTTGATTTGGCCATTACATTGACAATGCACAGTGCGACTTAATACACCTTTTCGCAGAGCGGTTCACTATATCAAATAATCCATCGACTTAATATTCAAATGCTAGCCCTTTTTTTTTGTCGTTTTGAATGTTTAAAAAGAAAAAACAAATTGAATGTGCACATACCACTGTGCATGATGTTATTTTAACCCTATATAACTACCCGGCAAATCCATTAAACTCCAACTGCAGGTTTTGCTGGGTTTTAGCAGGTTTGGTACCAAACATTAGCAACTTGTTGTCCAACTCGGTATACAAAAGGCCCAGGGAGACCCTGTTGAATTGTGCGATGTTCAGAGCACTGAGAAAGGCACATAAGACTTGTACAAAAGGTGACTCAGAGTTTAGGAGAATGCACAGGCATTTATTTGTGGGTGACCCATGCACGACACAGTTCCTGGTGAACTGTAAGTGTACAAGTATGTATGTACACCACGTGTGTCCCCACTCAAGCACATTACCACTGGGGGCATGGTGAATGTTATGCCAGTCATCAATGCACTGATCAGACTGAACACTGAACATTGCATTGGACCCATCTGTACCAAGTCAATCAAACTTACAACTGTTGGAGTTTGGCAGGTTTAGTACTGTTAGGTTCAAGTACAGAGGGTCGTATGAATAAAAACTATAGCCAATGCTATGAAGTACAAGCAAAAAGTAAAAGTAATTACTTCGAATTAAGTTATTGATTGCAATTGATTTCACATCCGAATGGTTTATAACAATAGTGTGTACGATACACACCCACGCATAGACGCTCGTACGCCGACAGGGGTGTTTGAATGAAATCGGAACCTTAAGTTGCTGATTCGCAGTCATGCCCTTTTCTGTCTCAGCAAATTTGCAAGAAATTATCGGCCATCTATCGCTCATTTCCTTCCCCAAAATTATTACAATCAACTGCTTATATTTTAATCCCAGACGATCTATCTTCCATGTTCATACCTTTTCCTGCCTATAACCACATTATACAAAAGCTCCTATTTTTAATATTAGTATTTGCTTCTCTTTTTTCAAGGTAGCCCCGACCCAACTTTGAAAAATTACGAGTAAATATTGCAAATCTGAAGCATTTACTCATTTGTATTCATACCAAATGGAGCAAATACTAATATTCTAGCAAATGCTGGAAATTAAAAAGTAAATACTTTTAGTCTTTAGCAAAGACTTTCCAAACCTTTAGCTTCATTTTTATTCATACAAATTCCAGTAAATGCTTGAAAATTTGAAGTAAAAGCAAATGCTAGTTTTTATTCATACCGTACGACCCAGGGTAACAATAAATTACTGAACCTGCGTGCAGCTGTTGAAGTTAGTTAGGTTTGGTATGCTTTTTAGTGCAGAGCCTAGGAGGTTCGAGTTGATCGTCGAGTTGATCCACAGTAACTTTTATTGCTATTTATTGCTCCCATGATTTTAGCTAATAAAGTCCAATGACACCCCCCATTTCAAAAGGTATGGTGCCACGTAAACACTTTCCCCAACAACTTTCAATTTTATTGTGACAAGTGCACTTTTATTTCTTTGGTTCTCATTTCCGACTGACCCAATTTTGTAAGAAAAAAAACACTACTTTTTGTTTTATTACTGCCAAATTTGTTGGGTAGTATAAACCCATTAAAACAATTTTGTTTTAATTAAAAGTATCAGGCCGTGTTTTTTTAACATTTGCCAAGTAGCTTGGAAAATCCTAGCTCCAATGCTCATGACATAGAACATTTGCCGAAAGGAAGAAGGGCTTATGACTAGACTGAAAGTACAAATAGGATAAACCATTTGCAGATATCGAAAATGTTTACTACCAAATTAGCAAGACATATCTTACTTATTTGAAAGTAAATAATGATTCTAGGCACCCAGCAAAATGATTGAGCTAGTTAACTTGTAATTGTTCAGAAAAATTAAATTAAAACCAAACAAATCGTGAACAAATGTCGTTTCTCACACGTCCGTTTTTAAGGACGAACACTTTCCGGCTGGAATCTTGACTACACCAAACAGCTCAATTTTTTGTGAAAAAAAAAATGACCTCCGAAATCCGATCTATACAAGAATAACACAAAATCACCTAGTTTTCAAAAGATGGTTGTGCGGGTGTTTATATTCTACTTTTTAAAAAGGTAGTATACACCATTGGTAATTGCTTGAATTATCATGAATGGGTAGATTTGTAGGATTGTATTTTATAGTAAATATCGTTTAACTGACCTGTCCGAAGTTTTACAATCATGGATGCCGAGAAAAGCACGAAAAACAGCGTTTGTTTTTAACCGGCGTCGAGCAGTTATTCTTATGTTATTTTTTTTTTCGCGATCGCCGGCCGGCGATCGCCGGCCGGCGATCGCGAATTTGTCTTTATAAAATTCTACTTTTGGAATAATTACAGGATATCTAGCTCAATAATTTTGCTGGATGCCTAGAATCATCATTTACTTTTAAATGGGCAAGATATTTCTTTATAATTCGGTAGTAAATATTTTCGATACCTGCAAATGGTGTATCCAGGCTACCTTCAAAGGCTCTTTCCAATGAACATCATTTCGATCAAAACGCGTTTTGTAGCCCAATAATTGGGCGCTTACAGGACATAGTAATTCTTTATTGTGCACAAGCTTACCTCCACTGCAGTGTTGTATGAGGGATGAAACAAACCACAGTATGCACAGGGCCTTGGCAGTAGGTGGCATAGGACATAACGTCTGTCCTCTTGCCATGACAGAATCGGACAAGATAACTCGAAGAAGATTCTCAGAGTTGCAGTGCAATTAGGAATGTCCTCCTGCTCTACGACTGCTCAACTGTAATATAAAATACAAGTATGCCAAAGATGACAAAACTCTGAACAAGGACAGATTTACTACAGAGGCCTGTAGTGTGCAGACAATCTGCAGGTATGGAGACAATAAATACGCATTAAACAATTTCAATAGGAAATCCTAAGTTCAAAGTATTCGAAGGATGAAATTTGCATCAGAGCGATGTAAATTCAATATTTGGATTTTGCCTTTCACCAACCTATAACACTGCATACTGATTACTCGAGTGTTGTCCCAAAAGATAATGAAAACAAATCACTTGGGTGTAACTCGAATCCTGGACCTCGATCTTGCTTTCTAGCGCAGACGTCTTACTACCACCGAGCAAGCCAGCTAGGCAGGCCGGCTGGCTGGATCGTATCTAATAAAGAAGTAGCAAGTACCGCGTCCAGAGCAATCATAAGATGGCTCGGTGGTCGAGTGGTCCGACGTCTGCACTAGAAAGCAAGAGATACAGTAGTGGGTTCTAATCCAACCCGAGAGATTGTTTCCTCTGAAATCAATAGTTATTTCTTTTTCAAAGTGATGGGCATAATCCAATATTGGTAATCCTGTTATTGACAAGATTACTTACATCCGCGAAGACGTATAAACACGCAAAGTTTTCCTAAGATTCAAAACGGATGACGCATTTATAAACACGTCATGAGCAAGGCTGGAAATGTATATCAGCAGCGAGCAAGGCTGGAAATGTCTATCAGCAGCGAGCAAGGCTGGAAGTGCGTGGGTGTTCTTCCCGGTACCATCGGCCTGTTTGATCGAGTTTGATGTTAAAATAATCCCCGCGCGAACTGGTTAACGACTTCAAGTGCCAACCAATGTGTGAAATATCAGTCTTCAATTAATAAGCCAATTCGATGTTTTCCTGTGAGCAATAAAGTCTGGGACAGAATTTTGAACAAACAAACCCACGTGATGCTCTAAGCTCGTCTTTTGGACCATGAAGGACTGTGACAGCATGACTGATGTGGTTTTGTTTATCCTTACAAATGCATTGTTCAGTCTAGTCGGCGCCTGGGCAGGCAAAACATCGAATTGGCTCATTCTTCATACTATATAAATCTATCTAACGCAGATGTACCTTATATTTATTTCAATTGGGTATTACGCAGCTGTAAAGTACATATATGGGCATAATCACCATTGGGTCGACCATTTTCCGTAATTTTAACGACATTAGGGTGACCACCGTCGTTAGGGAGACCGTTTCGAGGTCGCCCGAACGCCCAACTACTGGAAGGAGATACATTTTTTAACATTTAATAATAGTCTATATCGATAGAGTAGGGTCCACAATGCATAAATATGAAATTTCGTGGAAAAAGCTCTAGGTAAAAACGGGTTAGGTTACAATAAAGAATGTAAAATTTTGTGCACGTCTCTATGGAGTGGTCCCGCTAATGTCTATTTTTCGAGAATATATATACGTGTTTGTATATATATATATATATTATAGCCTATGCGCGCTTGGGTCGACCGTTCGCAGTAATTTTACGCCATTACGATGACCACCGTCGTTATATAAACTCGAAAAACCAGTATTACCACAACCACTCCATAGAGACGTGTGCAAAATTTTACATTTTTTACTGTAACCTAACCCGTTTTTATCTAGAGCTTTCGCCACGAAATTAAAAATCTATAGGATAATGTACCCCAATCTATCGACATATTCAATAAAATGTAAAAAAATGTAATTTTATCGAGTACTTGGGCGCTCGGACGACCACCAAACGGTCGTCTTAACGACGGTGGTCATCGTAATGCCGTAAAATTACTGCGAACGGTCGACCCAAGCGCGATTATGCTATAATATATATATATATATATATATATATATATAGCAGGTGTCAATAACTTAATGACAACAGATTTAGACGGACGTGCTTCCACCAAAATGTAAATATCAAATGAGACAAGTTGGAAAAAAAAAAATTTCAACAAAACAAAAACCCAAAAGTCAGTGGTATCGTACATGTACATGTACATCACACTCCTTGAAGGGATCATTAGGGTTAATGTTAAGCACGTTTGCAAATATACGAACAATTGTCACGCAATTGGCCACATTTACGTGTACAAAGTGCAAGACGTGACTTAGTATATTAAGTATATTTCCTGCTCCAAGTTTGTTATTAGTGCAAATATTTTTTATGGTTGACGGCCACCGTGTGAGAACTATTTTTGTATGGCGAGTAAACAGTCGCTACTTCAAAAGTTTCAAAGCGCCCATTTTTCAAGATTGTTGCTACCATCATAAACTAACATTTCAGAAAATGTGGTGACATTTTAAGCTTAAAGGGATCGTATACGTTTGGTAATTACTTCAAAAATGTATGGCCATAACAACTTACTTGGTAAGAAGTACAGCAGCTTTGGATAGTATAATGCATTTTTAGAAACTTTTCACTTCGAAGTACTGCGGTTATAGAAAAAGATATCACTTTTTATCCCCAAAAATTTGAATCTGTGAAGCGTTACTGCAGTGACGTTTCTCAGAGTGTGTATTCCAATGCAGATTATTCTTCCTGCGTGGACATACATGTAACCGCTCCAGATTTTCGGCAATATCTCAATTTTTACAGGTTAGTTTTATGGTATATATCTATAACTATATAGGATTGAAACAAACAATGGGTTCCAATTACCAAACGTATATATGATCCCTTTAACATATTTTCATAATTCAAGGTTGAAAGTCATTTGGGTATGTATTTTTGTTATGCCTAACACTATGATTTTTATTTTACAAATGTATTTTATCAAAGAGTTTAAAATGATGTACAACTTAATTGGCCTTCTAGGTGCTGTTAATTTACAAGTATTCAAAGTTTGGAGGTAATGCTAATTAGTCTAAAGTTCGCTAACCTGCATCTCCAAAACCTATCTAGCCAAATTACCACAAATAACAAATTGCTGGGGGTTTCCCATAATATACCGGATACATAGGCTAATCATAACACCAAATATCATTTCAATCTGCGAGGGTCAGGTCCAAAAGCGCTTGTTGACATGGAATAACCCAGTTATGTTTGTTTTCTTCCAAATCACAACAAGAAGTTGAAAACAGAGTGAATCATTCTGTGGACACATTTTGGGCTAATGAAAGCATTATAAACAAACATTTGTACATTGGCAGACAATTTGGCCCATAAAAAATGTATACAACTCCTTGGAAAGATGTTGTAAAGTCTGGAAAATAATCTTATGGGGTGATCTCATTTCCTTGCTGAAAAATAAGTAGGATTTTGCCTCATGGTCCACTTTTTTTTTTTTTTTTACTTGTCAATATATCTCTTTCCGTTTGTTTTGGGTATACCCACATACTATATAATAGCTGTTGTCTTCGTCTCAGGTATTTCTATTAAAGTTTTTTTTTTTTTTTTGGGGGGGGGGGGGGTTTGGAGGGAGAGGGGGGTTGTTTTTGAGAACTTAGCACCCCTGTGTATTTGCCACGCAAACACAATACCAGCGACACCTTTTTATATAATTGAGTCTGAGAAAGTTTGTAGAGTTCGGCAAACTTTTGAAGTCATTGCCAAACCAAACTCTAGGCCAACTCGCACGAAGCAAATCGTGTTAAAGGTAGGACACACCATTTGCAGATATCAAAAATATTTACTACCGATTTATTAAGAAATACAGGTCAGTTAAACGATATTTACTATAAAGTACAACCCCCCAAATCTACCCATTCATGATAATTCAAGCAATTACCTATGGTTTATCCTACCTTTAATGTCCACGAACACATTTCTAGGTGTACATTTTAAAACATATTATGCAGTTTTATACATCATTTCTTATGTATACATAAAAGTTGCTCTAGTGGCATATTTTAGATTTTTAATTTGAATTTATGAAACGGAAACCATGAAAAGAGTTCAAAATGATGTACAACTTGGCCTTCAAAGTGCTAAACTTCTTAGAGATATAAGTATTTAAAATTTGGAGGTAATGCTAAACCAGTTCTGGGGGTTTCTCATAGTCATAGGCCAATCGTAACACCCAGTCTGTGAGGCTCGGGTTAAAAAAAAACGTGTTGAATTGACAAAGAAAGACCCCAATAAAAGATGTTAAAATATCAGCTTCTTCAATTAGAAACGGTTTCATCTGAAAAATTAGCAACATACTAGTGCTGGGACTCAAAACCGAATATTCGGTTATTCGAATGTGCTTCCACAAACCGGTTTGAAATTTGAAAACCGAATATTCGAAAAAAAAAAAAAAAAAAAAAAAAAAAAAAAAAAAAAAAGGGACTGCTGTTTTTACGATTTCTGGGCAGAAAAAAAAGCGCGGCGAAGTTAATAAGCAAGGCTGGCTGTGCGCCATTGTCATCGATTCAATGGTTACGTGAATAAACACGAGCCACTAGATAAACTCATGAATACAGTCAGCTGGTACGCGGAAAGACGTTCTGTTTGAAGTAGCTGATAGCACGTATTGGAGAACGCAACTTCCATGTCACTTAATCCATTAAAATCACTTTTATAAAAAAAAATATAAAAAAAAAAAAAAAAAAGATAATAATAATAAAAAAATGGATTTTGTAAACCGATTAACGAATTCGGAGGATCGATTATTCGATATTTTCAAATTCGGTTATTCGGTTTTGAAAACCTCCGATTTGTCCCAGCACTACAACATACCACTACCGGTACTTGCCAAAAGTAAAAAATGCAAGTTTACCAGCCTCAAAAAAATGAAACCATTATACAACTGTCATAATCAAATACAATAATTCGTACATGTCATCTTTACAAAACTACTACCCTACTGCACGTGTTTGTTCGTTACGGTCTTGGTTTTTGGTTAACAAAAAAAAAGGCCATTTATGCAATACCCACTATGAAGCCTACCATTGTTGAATACCTTGCATAACCATAGAATTGCATCACACATGATATAGCTTTTACAATTGAACACAAAACTTTATACACTTTTTGCTGCATAATTTATCACCATTAACTTGCATGTCAGGTACTTGGGCTTTATTTTCCCTTGAAAAAAAAAAATATTCAAAAAAATCAAAAAGAAAACTACTCACACATGTAGGATTCGAGCCCACAAGCTATGAATATCGAGACTGGTACAAAATATCCACTATACTATCACATATCTTCTAAACTCGGTGTTGATTTTGTCTACAATACCGTTACTTTATAGTACAAACTTAATAAAATTTATCCCACCCTATGCATATCTAGCATGTAATGCTGCTTTAAAAAAAGCTGCAGCTGCTAGCTCTACAAAAAAAGGGTAATGGATCGTAGACGTTCGGTAATTGGAACCCACTGTTTGTTTCAATCCTATTTAGTTATATATATATATATACCATAAAACTAACCTGTACAAATTTCATTTCAAAAGGTGGTAACGATTTTGAGATATTGCCGAAAATCTGGAGCAGTTATGTCCAAGCGGGAAGAATAATCTGCATTGGAATACACAGTCTGAGAAACGTCACTGCAGTAACGCTTCTCAGATTCAAATTTTTAGGGATAAAAAGATATATCTTTTTCCATAACCACAGTACTTCGAAGTGAAAAGTTTCTAAAAATGCATTATACTATCCAAAGCTGCTGTACTTCTTACCAAGTAAGTTTTTATTCAATGCTATTAATTTTTGGAGTAATTACCAAACGTATACGATCCCTTTAAAGGTAGTATACACCATTGGTAATTGCTTGAATTATCATGAATGGGTAGATTTGGGGGGTTGTATTTCATAGTAAATATCGTTTAACAGACTTTTCCGAAGTTTTACAATCATGGATGCCGAGAAAAGCACGAAAAACAGCGTTTGTTTTCAACCGGGGTCGAGCAGTTATTCTTATGTTATCTTTGTTTTTTCGCTCTCGCCGTCCGGCGAGAGCGAATTTTTCTTTATAAAATTCATTTTTTTGGAATAATTACAGGATATCTAGCGCAATCCTTTTGCTGAATGCCTAGAATCATTATTTACTTTCAATTGAGTAAGGTATTTCTTAATAATTCAGTAGTAAATATTTTCGATATCTGCAAATGGTGTATACTACCTTTAAGTCGCGCTGTGCATTATCATGTAATGGCCAACTCAAAGTTGGGAGGGTAAACATTTCATCAAAATGTGATTTACATTTTTTGTCATGAAAGACATCTATTAGTTACCTACAGTTTCAGGTTTCATTTACAGAAATGTTGATTTTGATTAATAAAGTAGAACAAAATACAATTTTGTGTGCATCGATCTGTTGTACCATGGAGGAATTCCTCCATGGTTGTACTACCATAAGCCGTGTTCGCACTGGACTTTTTTTTGGGAAGGTTTTACTGAGACGATGGTCAAATAAAAATGGTCAAATTTGACCACTGTTCGCACTTGGACTTTCGACACAGGAAAATGTTACCGAGACCGTGGGAAAAGTAGCCGAGCTGTCATTATAATGACTCGTGAGGGCGCTTTGCGTGACCTTTCTGCATTGACCCCGTGATCGCGCGCGCGCTTTTTTTTCCCCGATCGCATCATTGACGCCATCGCTAGCCGTACGGTATTGCAACAACTACTCCACGCTCTCTTCTATTCTTGTTCTTATTTGTTGTTCCGAAGCGCTTCAAATCTTCCGACTGTATCAATAATAATATCTGCCATAATATTGACCAAAGGAACCCCAACTCTCTGTAAACTTTTTGCAGAACCACATGCGAATGTGATCACGATGCGATTTGCATGCAGCGTGCCCTCACGTAAACAATGCAAAGAGCGCATGCGCAGTGTCTTGTTTAGCGTGACCTTGCACTGGGGGGCCGGATTAACGTTTTCCTGGGACGCTTTTACCGAGTCGCGCTGTTCGCATTGGACTTATCGTCTAGGGAAAAGCGACCAGGGACGTTTTCCCGGGCAGCAGTTGGCCGGTAGAAGTACCCACTGGACTCGGGAGAAGTACCTGAGAGGAAAACGTCCTGGGCTGTCCGCACTGGACTTAAAATGGGTAAAGGACCCATCGTCTAGGGACGTTTTATCATTTTAAGTCCAGTGCGAACAGGGCTATAGAGCCGGCTTTTTTAAAGCTCGTTTTCTCAGTTGTGTAATTTGAGCTCCAAGGAATTAATCAATATGCCAACATGTCATATATCAAGAACGGGAGGGGCTATGGAGCTCTATTATTAGGGGTGTCATACACACCGTGCAGAACCACTAGACAACGAGTAACAACATGAGAATTTGCAGATCTCATGAAATGTATCATCTGAAAAAGAAAGACTTATATGAAAAATATGAGCAACATACATACTAGAAAAGATGATTTGAAATGCTTGAAAGATTTAAATAGAATAAATGAGATGGTTTAAAAAACACTTTTTAATTACTGTTGCTTAATACGTTTGTTGTCTAGGAAAAAGCAGAATCTGAAAAGTTTATCGGACCATAACTTGGCAACGCTTTGACCGATTTTGAAAGTTGAAAGAGATTTGCAATCTACTCACCAAGCCCTTCAAGAAATAGTCCCAAATAACTTCCTAAAAGCAATATTAAAATTTGTATTGTCCCCCCTACTATTATATACCAAATGAAAGTTGACCATGTGGGCTTTCAATTTCAACCATGTATATAACTCAATTTCACTGTTTTGTGACATAATACCCATTTTTGTGGAGTGGGTCACATATGCACATTATGAACACAGCCACCATGGTTTGGGCTTCATACATCTATCTCAGTCCAACAAGTGGTCTCAAAAATGGGTCTTTTTCTGTTGTTATCCATATAGACAATTGTTTGTTTTAACCCTAACTACATCTATCCATTCCAATACAAATTTTGGGGTTTATATAGGGGAACAAAATTATCATAAGTGTTTTTGATTTTCAAAGCAAAACACACGTAATCTAAACAAATAAGTCTGAACAAATTTCTTTTTCAAATATATGCAACCCCCAGATTCGTGCAACCTTCCATTCTGAAAATACAGGTTGTTACTGGTAGTGTTAAGAGTGACAAACATGGGGATTTTTGAGAGCTGTTTTCCCACATTAAAGTTTTTCAACATATCCTTTGTATAAATTTATGTTCAATAATCTTATAAAAACTATGTATGGTTCTATTTGGTGGTCAGTTATAAAAGGTAGGATACCGATACACCATTGGTAATTGTTTGAATTATCATTAAATGGGTGAATTTGGGGGGTTGTATTTTATAGTAAATATTGTTTAACTAACCTGTCGGAAGTTTTACAATCATGGATGTTGAGAAAAGCAAGAAAAACGGCGTTCATTTTCAACCGGCGCCGGGCAGTTTTTCTTATGTTGATCTTGTTAATTTTCGCGATCGCTGTCCGGCGATCGTGATTTTTTTCTTTTCAATCCGATTTTACGGAACAATTACTGGATATCTAGTGCAATTATTTTGCTGGATGCCTAAAATTATTATTAACTTTCAAATGAGTAAGATATTTCTTAATAATTCGGTAGTAACAATTTTTGATATCTGCAATTGGTGTATCCTACCTTTAAAGGTTTATTCGTAAACCCTGCAACAAAAAGATACGATATCCTCCGAGTCCAACATTTGTCATCTAATATCACATTTTTTTAAGAGAGTACGAAGGGTACAAAACTTAACCCAATTCTGTCCAACATCCAACACAAATATCAGGAATAAATATTCAAATAATTTAGTAGATAGATAGCATGTAATGTAACAAAATGTTGCACTTATTTGTGTCCTAACCTCATGGAATGACCTAAAAATACTGTGATAGGCATTTCAACAACAACGACACATAAAAGTATGACAGAAGTGATTTATAGTAATAAATGGTGTCCAATACTTCTAAAAATGAAACTATTGTAAGGCTGTTTCACTTTTGTAACTACATTGTAAATCATGTTGTCAAACCGGCGACGAAAGAAAAAAACTTCAGTAAGTTCCTTGCAGTTGCAAGCAAAATGTAAAGCATTGTATATGTTGGGCATAACAAAGATTAAAGGCATTTACACAAAATTAAAAAAGAGGCTATTACCAAGTGCAACAGACGACCACGTGTAGCGTACACAGCTCTTCAACCATAGAGCAAGCTTCAACCACGGAGGAATAAAGCCTTTCTCTATGCTCCAACTAAACCTAAATTACAGTAGTATTATGTGTACACCACTACTGCTAGCAAACATGCGCTCGGCACGGTACGCCTGCGGTTGAGGTTGATGACATCTGAACTGAAGTTTCGGTCAGAAACAGCAACCAATGGCGCCGATACGAATCTTTTATTTTAACACCCTCCTGTGACGTTTCGCGACATTATTTTTGCACCAATGGAGCGCATCATCATCATCACGCCATTCGTCAATTTAAGAATGGCTTGCTGCATTCTTTTTTTCAGACCCAGCGGGAAACAATGGTGAACAAAATGCTTTATTTAATACATTCCCTGACGTGACGTGACCGGCATACCAAAGTATTGTCAACATTCCTTTACTGAATACTGGCTTATTTCTTGGTTTTACAAAAACACAACATTTGTTGCCTCGCTCAGGCCATTTACACGAACTCCTCCCGTTATCATCTTACGAAGATAAGTGTGTTTATCTGCCACCTGCGTCCCCTAGTATAACTGAGATAGAATGGCCTGAAAGCCAAATGCAAATAACGAATTGGCATTTTTATCGGGTACATCAATCAACAATACGGCACCCATTGGGGGTCACTATGGGGTCACTCGGGCCACACGGGGTACCGAATCAACCCTTCAAACAAATCCGAGGTGTGGTTTCTTCTAGCGGATGTGGGCCGCACCTTAAAGTTAAAGTTCAGCAGTGTTGTCTGCGGTTGCGCTGCCAAGAATAAAGAACCCGCCGTCATATAACTCCAGTCGATTTTGTATAATGTGGTCCTGCTGAAAAACCAACCCAGTCTTCTTCTTACATATCACAATATCACAATTTAAGAAACTGTATGTGCGCAATAGTGCTGGCAAAATGGAGGTTGGTTATTAAAGAGTGAATAAACAAGTGTTTAATGTTCTTAATTACTTAAATTGGTTGGTTTAAGTTTGGGGTAGGATAAGGAAAAAGTCGGGTTAGCTAGGGTACAGAAACAAAAATCATATTACACATGTACCGCATTAACAGCAATTCTTAATAACTAATAAGTAATTAAGAACATCATACACTTATTTATTCACTCTTTGAGAACCAACCTCCGTTTTGCTAGCATTACTGCGCATGTACAGTTTCTTAAGTTGTGATTGGTCAAAAAACATGAGACGGAGCGAACCCACCCCAACCCGCTCCTTTGTGGTGGTCACCAGGGAAGTAATATTTGTTTGACTCGGATGTGATATGGTGTAATATTTTGCAAGTTTCATGACATATCATATGTGATACCATAATTTGTATCACCAGTAAGAATTAACGTTTTCACGAAGTATAGTGTCACCATGGAGGTAGTTTCCTACCTCCATGGTGTCACCAATTACAGTGTACCAAGTTTTCATTGGATATTGACTGTGAAATAAGGGTGTGCGTTTACGGGTAGTACGGGACCCGGGTACCCTATTCCCGTCACGGTCGGGTACCCGGGTACCCGTGACTATTATTATAATCATAACAAAAACCCGGAAGTCAAGTATACACCGCGTCGGCACGTGCATGTACATCCCCGCTCAATCCACTAGCAAGCTGCAGCGCGCGCTGGCATGGCATGCTTACTTCCCCTGCATTCCGCAACTAAACAAATGCAGGGGCCTACTTTGCAACTCGGGGTTCGACGCAAACAAATTATAGTCACTCAAAACAGCGGCGGCATAGTCAAAACATTTTTCTAAGTAGTCCGGCGGTCCAGTGAAAAAAAACAAACAGGCGCAGTTTTCAGAGCCAGATTGTCAACAGCGATCCCGTATTGCGTGGAGTTTACTCTCAGCTTAATAAATGTTTGTAAATGAATTGACTTGCCGCCCCCCATAATTGCACTTCTACAGTGGCACGTCTTTTTCCAAAATAAATAAGGTTCAATGAACTAAATCCTTTGAGTGAGCCGACACGAAATGTAGCAAAAAAGCCGACCACAGTTCCTGGCTGGCCGCAGAGTTGATACAATAGAACCAAATCCCTCTCCTGCAGTATCAGGTTTCAAAACCACATTCCAGGTACGGGTCCTGGGATCTTGAATTAATTCAGCACATTTTCCAAAAAGTAAACCTCGGAAAAACTGACTCAAAGGACAACTGCAACAAAACACTGATACAATGTCGGCCGCAAGTTATAGCAGCTGTCAGAATTGTAGGTAAATAGACTTCAAAGGCATTTTTTTATCACAATGACTACAAAGAAAGCACAATCATCCGTTAGGCTGCTATCTAGACATCGGGAAATTGTCGGTAAAGACGTTTTACTCAGATGTTTTCTAACAATTTATCGGCACGCAATGAACATAAAAGACGCTTGCCTTTCTGAAATAATGTGTCAACATTTACAAAGGCAGTTTCGGGTAATAAAATCGATAAATCTGAGCCGGGTACCCGCAATCAGCGGTCGGGTTACGGGTACCCGGGTACCCGGCACGGCCTTACTGTGAAATGATATCCTGACCATGCATTGATAAGCTCGAACGTTATTACGATTCTGATTAAGGGCTGATGATGAGAATGCAAGCGGATCAGAAAGGCACTGACGAAAAAGCCTGCAAAAAAAATTAGGTTTTTAATATTTGTCGACACTGAAATAAATATAGGGGTGCTGTGGAAGCACTTGCTCCCCCTGCTCTCCTTCTGGCTACCCCCTTGGTGGTCGTTAATTGTGCTTGCGGAAAGTTGTGATTTATCAGCAATCCTTTTTATGTTTTTATTGGGGTGTGTGCGTTAGGTGACAATAGTCTAAAGAGGTATATGTATGGGGGTTATTTAAAGGGGGGTCCCTCGATCTCATAACGTGCTAGGGTATACTGCTTTTGTCCGACAATTTTTTTCTTTTCTTAATAAGCACTTACCCGACCCACTTTTTGTTCAATTAAAACTCTTGTAGGCCCCAATTCCATTACCAGCCTTCTAGTTTTATTCATAGTCCCGGATTATTAGGTGATATTGTTACGTTATTTTAAATCCGACTCCCTGGAGCCTACAAAGATCACTTTTCGGCTACTTCCTAAGCCAAAGGTTGTTACCAACTTGTATGTAAATATACCAAGTTGTAAAAGCCCATGCCAATACCGACGATAGACCACAAAACAGGGGAAAGCAGGCTCCATAAAATGCGAACCGTGTTGCGCACGTCCCCGTATTAATCCGTATAGCCATTTGTACTGGACATTTTGTACATTGCTTTCATATCCACACGAATGAAATTGAGAAGAACTGTGACTTATCATACGTAGGAAGATACGGAACAAGGGACCTCTTTATTTGTATTGGTCATTGTGATTCTGCAATCTCAAGGGGATTGGTTAGAAGTAGATATACCGTAGGATGCTTGAATTGTCATGAATGGGTGGATTGGGGGGGGGGGGGGTGTATTTTATAGTAAATATCGTTTAACTGACCTGTTCGAAGTCTTACAATCATGGATGCCCTGGAAAGCATGAAAAACGGCGTTCGTTATAAACTGGCGTCGGGCAGTGGTTCTTATGTTGTTCTGGGTATTTTGCGATCGCCGCCCCGGCGATCGTGATTTTGTTTTATTAATTCAATTTTTCGAACCAATTATAGGATATCTGGCGCGTTCATTTTGCTGGATGCCAACAATCATTATTTACTTTAAAATAACTTAGATATTTCTTAATAATTTGGTATAGTAAAAATGTTCGATATCTGCAAAATGGTGTATCAAGTAAGTAACACTAACAACAAGGATGTGTATATGGCTCAAAAATGATTTCCGCTCTGCATTAAAACTCCAGACATACGATTTATAGTGAATCCCGCCCCCTCACCTGTACCCTTGTACCCCATACCCACAACAAACTATTGTTACCTAAAACGTTCACAAGATAAAAAACAATACATGAGATTCTTGGAACACAATGACCAACACAGGGGGGGGGGGGGGGGGGGGGGGGTACCTGTATTATCTCGCTTCGTGTGATCCGCAGCGCCAGAGCCGTATACCCGGCACGATATGTGGCAGAGGGGTACCCCCCTCTTATCCCTATACCTTATACACACTCAACACTATTGTAACCTAACCCATCCCCCTTAAAACCTAAAAGGAATTCCTGAGATTCCCGGAACACAATGGTCAACACAAAAGCGGGGGGGGGGGGGGGGGGGGGGGGGTGGTTTCTCTGCCACATATCGCGCTTCATATGCGCGGAACCGTTTTCAACCGGCGTTGGGCAGTGGTACGTTGTTCTTGTTGGACGACGATCGTGTTCGTTTTTTTTTGTATACTAATCAATTTGTTGGAACAATACAGGATATCTACATAATTATTTCCACATTATGTGGAATCGCGGAGTCGCGGCGCCGCGGAGCAAGTCGCACATTACAGAAAACAGTGCACAATTTCGCAAATAGAGTGATAAATCAAATTAAAAAACAAAACAAAAACACTCCAGGCGAAAGAAATAAGAAATCTGGACAAAGTTTTGTTTCCTTTCCCTTGTTGGGTTTAGAGCTAGAGACAAATAACTTACTTTTATTTCTACAAATCATGTGGAAAAACGCATAGAATTATCGGGACCAGACCAAAAAATCTATAAAATAAAAACAAGAAAAAAAAAATCGAGATGACAATAAACGGTTTGAAAATAGACTACACACATCCTAGCCTGGTGTGGGAGTCTATACACGCCATCTTCAACAGATTCCAAAATGAGGAACTTCACATAATTTTATTCTAAAACGATGATCTCTGATCCCTCACTCACATTTGGTTTCTTTACGATATTTGAAAGAACTCCATACATAGAATCAACCTTTTTTGTCTGGCAATAATAATTATGTTTCAATTACATACACACATAAAATGGTCATTTCAAAAAACAAAAACAAACAAAAATCACCGGGAATTTTTTTTTTTTCCAAATCTAAATTTTTCCCCGAGGTGATATATCATTTCATTACATTTTTTTCTGAACAATAGTATATTAAAAAAAGAAACAAATAGTCTATTTTTTTCTGATTCTCCGCCATTTAGTCAATGTGTACATTTACAAAGAGTTATTATAGTTTATACTCTTACCAACTTACATTCAACATTGTACACCAATATACACCCATTTTGTGTACAATTAACAATAATTTCCATATTTATATACAAGTAGACAAATAAATGTTTCATGACCAATACTCGACACACTAAAGTTGTCCACATTAACAGACCAAAAAAAAACAAAAAAAAAACATGGTTGAACAATTGTTACCTTTTTTTGAAACATTACAATAATGATGATAATACTTCATACAAAAAAAACAAAAAAAAACAAAGGCAAAATATATTATTTAGATATTATTGATATTTGTTTTTGTATAATGAATACTCACGCTCTTTTTGTATAACATAAAGTACACATTTTTCGTTCGTTTTTTGTGCCGCATGGTACAACACAGTCTCTGTACACTATGTACCTCCGGAGACAAATGCTTCAAACCAGCACACCAGTGATATATTACTCTTGTAAAAAAAACAAAATGTGGGGGGGGGGGGGGGGGGGGGGGGGAACACAAAATGTGAGAGGAGGGGGGGAGGTCTCTAAAATCGCCCATTCTCTGCAATCGTAAAATCTAATGTCTGTAATGTCTGTCGATCCTATACAGAAAGTTATCTTAATACCGCTTGGTGTAAAAATTAACTAAAGGTTAAAAAAAAAGACTGTTAGGGATGCATGATTTCAGAATTCTTAAACCTCATTTTGGTATAATCGTACACCTAAATAAGGCAAAAGATGCATAACATCTTAACAACAATCAACAGTCTTTCTCTTGAACGAGACTATTCGTGACCTGCTCCAACAAAACCAGACATAAGTGTTTTTTTTTTTTTAAGTAAGACATAGTTATTTCCATTTCGTACACATCTTTAGCTTTCATTTGGTACCAAAACCACCTTTATATCATACATACTCCCAATTTCCGATAATCTATGGAAAATTTGATTTGGGAGATAAATTACCACATTTAAGACACAGTTTGCCTTAATAAATGCATGATTTTTGTACTTTCCTCATCAATAAAGTTGATTTTGTTTAACGGAGGGTTAAAGTATACATATTAAAGAATACAAAAATAACAAAAAACTAATACAAATCGATGTCTGCCAGATTTTTCACCCCATTTCAACTTTGACGAGCTGTATCTCGAAATAGCCTGTGCGACTTATGTCGGGTTTCGTATAGAAGCGGGTCACATTTGTCAGTTGTGCATTTTCATCGTCTGAAGCAGCAAAAGTTCTTAAAATATAAAGAAAGTTGCTTGACAACTAATTGCGAGAGAAACAATATTCTAAGATTTGGTTTTCAAAATTTACCGCATTCACCCAAAATTCACTATTCGGGGTTCGTTCTCAATTGGGCTAATGCAGCTATGCATGTTTTGATGCACAGTCCCTATACCAATATTAGCACCCACGCATGCACGTGCGTCGTCCCAATCAGAGATTACAAACCAACTACTGTACTGATAGAAGTGCGTCTCTGAGACGTTCTTCGGAAAGGACATCCTTTCATTATTTGACAACATGCCAGAAGGAACAACTTCACAGAGAGTTTATGAGCTATTAATATCTTCACATCGAGTAAGCATGTGAACAACGTGGTTGGTCACAGTTGCAAAAAGGTATACTTGTCGCTATCGGGAGGTGGAGCTAAACTTTGTGCGTTTATTTAGGGAAGAAAACGCACTCGCAACCCACCTGGGGCCAATTTCATAGAGCTGCCAAGCACAACAATTTGCTTAGCATGAAAACTTGACCTTGGCAAAAACGGGGTTACGAACCAAATTTTTGTGCTTAGAAGCTCTATGAAATTGGCCCCTGTCATCCAGTGTTGTATTCGAGTCCCTGCAAGTCCTCTCACAAGTCAAGTCACAAGTCCAGTCACAAGTCCTTTCATAAAGCCAGTCACAAGTAACTGGTTGAACAATGACAAAGGAATGCTTTTGTTTAATAACAGTTCATCTGAAAATCTAGTGACTTGACTTGAGACTGAAGGACTTGCGATGGACTTGCAGGGACTCGAATACAATGAAAAGTCACCTCGTTGAACTGAAAAATCCACTCTATTCGACTAAAAATCAACTGTACTCAACTGAAACGATTAAAAAATGCGTTGTTTTATTTAGAACCGCCAGATATAATTTCCAAAAAGAAATTCTGCCGCATGGGTTACCGCAAATCTTCATGGGACTTGAAAATACAATAAAAGATAGAGGTTTGCTCCTGTTTTGTTTTTCTTTCTTTCACACTGAAGCGTCAATTTAAACAGTATTCCAGTTCCCTCTAAAATAGTCTTGTTGTCTCTCATTTTAGTCAGATGAGGTGAAATTTGAGCCGCTTAAGAGTGAATTTTCACCCAATAATACAAAAGCCTGCAAGTTTACTAACTGCCAAAATTCTACGGAGCGTCATTACTTACCCAGTAATGTGCCAGTGTTGTTCCTTAATACCCAAGTTTCTTCACGAATTAAACCCAAATATGCAGAAGGGAGGGGAGGGGGGAGCGAAAACACCCAAACCAGTCTTACTTCTCGCTGTTTAGCGGGACAACCGATACCGTAGCTCCCACAATATATATATGTTTTACTACATCTCACTGGTAGGCATGTGTCCCTGGTGTCCTGTTGGACTTTATTAGATGGGATTTATATGTGGCTTTGAATTGTCAGATTATGCGGATTTGATAGGCTTGGAAGGTGGTTGCCAGAGGGGTGGCGAGCGGATGTTGGAAGCAGGGTGCATTGGAATGTCACATGCTCAGTGTTCAACAGGTCAAACAAGTTGAGAAAGTGAAGCAATTACAGAATGCAGGGCCCACAGACAACTCTCAACTTTATTTACCCTAGGACATAGAATGGACCGACCCTAACCCCAACCCTGTATAACCCGATTCCCATAGAATACAGGGCCACTCCATTCTATGTTATAGGGTTAAATAACACGGAGATTTGTCAGTGATCCCTGCGTGGGTCCTGCATTCTATAGTTAAGCCGGGAAAGAAGAAACCAGCCTGTTACATTCATTTGTTTTTTAATGAGCCAGTGAACAAGTGTTGACTAGACGGCTATGTTGTTGGATATAATGTTTTTAACATCCTACAGCAGGGCGCGCTGAGGTGATGCCCAGGTGATTTGCCTGGGGATTGAGGTGATTAAGCAGCCTTGGGTGTTGTGTGTCCCAGAGGGACCAGGGAACAAACAATGGCGTACCAGTCAACTATGCATCCTGGCTGTATGATTGGATCCAGCAGGCTGTGCCACTCAAAACATTGATCAATCACAGTGCATTATATAAAAGGGATGAAATCCACCAAAATATTATGTTTTTCGATTGTTTACTGATCCTATTTCGAACATATGGTTGAAAGGAAACCAACCTAATGTCTTATTGTTCTAAAAAAAAAGACGAAAGAAAATGGTTGTTTACATCGGACACGACGTGTACGCATACATTTTTCCTGTCGTTTTCATTCAACGTATGATAGTATGATACACGTTGTGTGTTTTCCAAAAATTTCACATGGCACCAATGCACAAATGTGACCCACTCTGCAAAAATGAGTCTGATGTCGGAAAATACATTTTTACGTAAAGGGCTGTTTATTGTCTCGAAGGTGATTTTTCTTTCAACAAATAATATTTTAGTTTTAAGGCATTTTGGTTTCTCCGACACCTATATTTTCAGATCTGATCGATTGAACAAATTGTTTTGTTCCCTAAATTAAATTCAATACAGGTTTTGTCATTCTCTTACCATAGCATCTGACGAAGCACTAACAATTGTAAATCTTCATTTCTTTTCAAAGACATTTTAAATATAACTGAAGAAAAAGCAAATTTCCCAAAATTGTAAAAGACAGATGCATTACACTACAGAGTTGTGCTATATATCAAATGAAAGCTTATTTCTTGATTTTTCTGGCCAACTGTAAAATTGAAAAAAACAAAACATTTTTAACACATCAGACTCATTTTTGCAGAGTGGGACACAAATTTGATTTCTTTACACGTCCGCAAAAAGACGAACACTTTATGTAAGTCCCTGCAAGTCCCTGCAAGTCCCTGTAAGTTCCCTGCAAGTCCATCACAAGTCCTTCAGTTCCAATTCAAATCACAAGCTATTCAAATGAGCTTTGACAAAAGCATTCCTTTGTCATTGTTCATCCAGTTACTTGTGACTGCCTTTTATGAAAGGACTTTTGACTGGCTTCACGAGAGGACTTGTGAACGGACTTGCAGAGACTCTTCGACTACAACCCTGTCAGTGGCTGAATGCACCAGTTGTTAGTTTTTGAGGGATAACCTTCATCCAAAACATCAATCATGTTTGGTTAAATTTGTGCTGTATATGTAACAACCACCGGAACTTGAATCACAGAATTTGTCTGGTTCTGGGCAAACTTGTCAAAAACTTGTTAGTGTAAGAACTGTGAAAACAGGGTAATTATTTACCCCCTTTCCCTTGACAAGATTCTATATAACCCTTTGAAAGGGGGGGGGAGGGGTTAGGAGCGAATTGGGTCAGTGGGAGTTGGCACGCTGCCAACTTGCCCTCAGACAACATTTGCAAAATGAATATTGCAAATGAATTAAAAAAGGCCAACTGCTGAACTAAAAGAGTTTGTCTTCACGTGATTTCTCCCAATTTTCAGCGAGGCTAAGAGGTTAACTAGCAAGGTTTCACCTCGAACAGTGCAAATATTTACTCCATTTTAACGTTCGAGCCATTAATATTATGTATTTTTAATGATTTTTGCAGGGACAAATTTTCTGGGAATGCTGTCAAATCGCTATATAAGATGCAATAACAACTTGAATCTACGTTAACCGGCTGGGCAAGCTGGAAGTTGTTGGTGGGTTTTTTTGGGCTCAATGTATTTCAAATCATGTGACCAAAAGAGACCTAACGATCCATCTGTCACCACACAATAATGTATTCCTCCTAAAAATGTGGCTGAGAAAAGTGCAATTGGGTTTGTGGTGTGTTTTTTTTAGGGGGGAGGGACCAGATAATGAACTTGTCAAATAACCGCAGCTAATTGGGTTGAAAGTAGTTCCAATCTTTTGATTAAAAACCGTGTATACCTTCATCTATCCAAAAAGTACCCAACCAATATACTGTTGAAAAGCTTACTTGTTGTGAAGATAATATTAAAGGGATCGTATACATTTGGTAATTGGAACCCATTGTTTGTTTCAATCCTATATAGTTATTGATATATACCATAAAACTAACCTGTAAAAATTTCATTTCAAAAAGGTGATAGCGATTTTGAGATATTGCCTAAAATCTGGAGCGGTTATGTCCACGCAAGAAGAATAATCTGCAATGGAATACACAATCTGAGAAACGTCACTGCAGTAAACGCTTCTCAGATTCAAATTTTTGAGGATAAAAAAGTGATATCTTTGTCCGTAACCGCAGTACTTCGAAGTGAAAAGTTTCTAAAAATGCATTATACTATCCAAAGCTGCTGTACTTCTTACCAAGTAATTTGTTATTGCCATTAAATTTTGGAGTAATTACCAAACGTATACGATCCTTTTAATAACTTAATTATTCCTTCTGGCATGCTGTCATTTGGAAGAAACTACTAACAAAAAATGTCATTTCCAAAGGTGCATCTCAGAGACACATCTTTAGACATTTTCATAAGTCCAATGTCTTGAGCGATTTCGTCACTTTACACAGAAATACCAGGTTTTTGCTCAGGTTTACAATTTGAGGACCAAGAACATACAATGCTTTCATTCACTGACAACAAGATATTTTTTAAAGGTAGGATACACCATTAGTAATTGCTTGAAATATCAGTCGCAGTCCAGCGATCGTGATTTTTTTTTGTATATAAAATTCAATTTGTCGGAACATTTACAATATATCTAGCGTAATCATTTTGCTGGATGTCTAGAATCATTATATTTACTTTAAATTAGTAAAATATTTCTTAATACTTTCGGTAGTAAAAAATGTTCAATATCTGCAAATGGTATATCCTACCTTTAGGAAAAAAATAAATGTGACCCGCTCTGCAAAAATGAGTCTGATGTCGTAAAATACATTTTTACGTAAAGGGCTGTTTATTGTCTCGAAGGTGATTTTTCTTTCAACAAATAATATTTTTGTTTTAAGGCATTTTAGTTTCTCCGACACCTATACTTTCAGATCTGATCGATTAAAAAGATTGTTTTGATCCCTAAATTAAATTTAATACCGGTTTTGTCATTCTCTTACCATAGCATCTGATGAAGCATAACAATTCTTTTCAAAGACATTTTGAATATAACAGAAAAAGCAAATTTTCTCAAAATTGTAAAAGACCAATGCATTACACTACATAGTTGTGCCATAATCAAATGAAAGCTTATTTCCTGCTTTTTCTGAACAACTGTAACATTGAAAAAACATTTTTTAACACGTCAGACTCATTTTTGCAGAGACATCACAAATACGTAATAACCAATAAAACTAAAACAATAGTTTACTTGGAAGTTGCAAGCCACAGTGTAGCTGTCCAGTCTAGGTGTCCACGCCATTTGGGTTGTTAGCTGAGGAATGACTGTGCAGGGCACCAGACTCGATCCAGACTGGGCTGCTGCTGGCAATCAAGAGAGGGCAGCAGAGCTTCGATGCCCAGTCGGATTAGAGGCGTGTCCTTGGGAACTGTGCGTTATATGGGTGTGGTTTCCTCCCCCTTCATAAATTGTCTTCGTTCTTTTATTCCTTGGATACTGTTATTTTTCAAATACTGCTTCCTCCGATATCATTAATAGGGGGCAGCAGACAATCCTATCGCCTTTCTAAAAAAATTGTATCCGCCAAAATTGATATAAAAACTCAGTTGGTTTTATAAAGTTCGATTTTTTTTGTTTAGTTTGTGCATTTTCAAAAAAGGGACGTTTCTTCGTGACAGGCACTTCTGCAGGTAAGTTAGCCTCCCCCCTCCCTTCCTCTCAGATGGCTCATCTTGTTTGTGTGTCCACGTCGTTACACTAGCAGGAAAGAATAAACATGATCTCCAAATCACAGCCTGTCCACTGTTCGATGCGTTGGGGCAGCGATTAGGCACCGCGGCCGGTTTTACCTTGTGTCGGTATTATTTTTCACCAGACCAAAAAGTTAGCCAGTTAATAAGCGATCACGAAGAACATCGACGAGGAATAAATGAACATCTGGTGTGTCGCTTCAACTCGAGGAGAAACAATCTGAACATCGCGTGATGGCGCTCACACACACACTCGACTGAACTCAAGCGATGATGCTCCTTTTTTCAGTTCGTCCAATGTCCGATGCATTGATGAAGCGCTTAGGCATCGCACAGCCATGTCAGAAATTTCAAACAAAATATCTTGTGTCGGTAGTATGTCTACCAGACAAAAATGTTAAACAGTTCAATAATCAGGAAGGAACAATGACAAACTATTTTTGGTGGCGGTTTGAGACCAAATTGTTCACACGGCGACAACAAATGTGTGGGTTCAATGTCTGTTTAAAGGGATCGTATATGCTTGGTAATTGGAACCCACTGTTTGTTTCAATCCTATATAGTTAGAGATATATACCATAAAACTAACCTGTACAAATTTCATTTCAAAAGGTGGTAGCGATTTTGAGATATTGCCGAAAATTTGGAGCGGTTATGTCCGCGTATGAAGAAAAATCTGCATTGGAATACACAATCTGAGAAACGTCACTGCAGTAACGCTTCTCAGATTCAAAATTGTTGGGATAAAAAGTGATATCTTTTTCCATAACCGCAGTACTTCGAAGTGAAAAGTTTTTAAAAAATGCATTATACTATCCAAAGCTGCTGTACTTCTTACCAAGTAAGTTTTTATTGCCATAAATTTTTGGAGTAATTACCAAACGTATACGATCCCTTTAAACAGGTACTGGTTGCAGCTTCATAAGATATGTCAGGCATAAACAAAACAAAAAATAATAATAATAATCAAAATTTCAATTCTGGCACTGGCTAGATGAACAGTGAACAGTTTTTTGCAGTACACCAAAATGCGAGGAATTCGAGACCACAAATGGTTCGAGTCGCAGATTCTTCAGTCTCTGCGCTCTCGTGTTTAGTTAGTCTCTCGTTGTTGTTTCGGGTTTTATCAGGGGGAAGGGGGTAAAGTGTGGTGTGGTTTCACACAAAACGTTTGATCGCCGATCAACGAAGAAAGTTTTAGTGATACTTCAGTGGTGTCAGAAGAGCGCAGCGATGGTGTTGTAAAGCTGCATGAGGACTACAAGGTGGATGGGGAGACAGGAACGTCGGTCACCGCTGGCCGGATCCACCGTCAGCCACGATAGGCTGTTGTAGCTCTCCAGCACATACCTGCACAGTGGGTCAAGAGTAAGTGAGTGAGTTTGTTTTTGATTAAAATAAGGGGACGTATAACAATAGAGGACAATAGGGTCCCCTATTTCGCCAAGGTCCCCGATTCCGACTCGTGTGCAAATCCTATGGCGATCATCCAAAAACAAACAAACAAAAGAGGTAAGACGGTCGGACAATGCCCCGTCCCCGATTGAAGGCGTTCACATAGTTGCCGTGCCAGCATCAGTGCCCATATTCACAGCGGGAATGTGTACAAATATGTGACCTGGCATCATGAAACGAGCGGAAAGTCACACATTACCAAAACGAGTTACTGGCCGAAACGTCAATTTTTCAAGTGGGAGGTCGTTTTGGAGTTGTTAACGTTTTTACATACAAAAAAACTTTCTTTATCAAATTCCAAAATTGTATAGCTCAATTAAAACTCTAAAGTGTGATTGATAGAATAGTTGGCACGGTTCACGGACTTTAAACTCTGTTTTCTCAAAACAAGGCAGCATGACTTCAGCTATTTCAAAAGAGTATAGCGGCGGCTAGGAATAAGCTACAGCAACACACAATACATCATTTGAAAGCTTAGGACTTCTTCTTTCTAGAAATGTAATAATGTCAACTTTTTAATTTTGCGACTTTCCACCCATTTCGTGGTGCCAGGTCACATATAAGACAATGGGTAAAAAACAATCAAGTGAACTGTGGAGAATATAAAAACTTGGAGTCAGAAGAAACAATTATCACACATGAAAAAAAGGAAAACGTTTCAAAAGAATTAAAGAACCATTGTATAGAAGTGTAACGATAGACTGATTCTAGGCAGTTTTCCAGGAGAATCCCATGGAAGGCGGGCCATGGAGGATCCCCCAGACACTCAGCACCCTGTCTAAATGGGTCCTGCAAGGCCGTCCGTTTCCCTTGCAGTTTAAGTGCCCGGGCCCCGATGGTATTTTCACAGGTCCGCTAACCTCCAGAGGGTCAAGAAAGCAGAGGTTTGGTTTTTTATACTTAGAGGTAGGATACACCCTTTGCAGATATCAAACTTTTTTTACTACCAAATTATTAAGAAAATATCTTACTTATTTCAAAGTAAATACTGATTGTAAGGCATCCAGCAAAATTGTTGTGTTACACAAAAAACAATCACGATCGCCGGACGGCGATCGCAAACAAAAACAATAACAACATAAGAACCATTGCCCAAAGCCGGTTGAAAACAAACGCCATTTTTCTTGCTTTTCTCAGCATCCATGATTGTGAAACATCAGAGAGGTCAGTTAAACGATATATTTACTATAAAATACAAACCCCCAAAATCCAATCATTCCTGATAATTCGAGCAATTACCAATGGTGTATCCTACCTTACATTCACCCGTTCGTGATCTTTCGAGCAATTACCAATGGTGTATCCCATCTCACATCCACCCATTTGTGATCATTCGAGCAATTACCAATGGTGTATCCTACCTTTACATCCACCCATTCGTGATCAATCGAGCAATTACCAATGGTGTCTCCTTACCTTTAGAGCATAGTAAGAGAAGAAATCAAATAAGTGGACTCACCTGAGTACATCTGTAGTGAGGTTTGAGTCGAGTGGGTGGCTGTGTTTGGTCTGCAGAAGGTCGTCGGTCATCTGCTGCACGGAGGCATTGTGCAAGTGTAACGCAGCCTAAAGTAACGACACAAAAAAAGACAGTAAAAAAAAACATCATCACACAAAAAAAACTACTTTAGTGCTTGAGAGAACTAAACAAGACGCAGCAAAGGGCAACTTGAAAGCCAATTTAGGGCATCTAAGCTTCTTGAAAACGGTACTTTTTTTCCCCAACAATTTTCCATAACCTTTTCATGACCAGAAAAAAAAATTCCAAGGATTTAAAGGATTGTTCATGACCCGTGGAAACCCTGTAATAAGATCTAAAAAGGGGAATCGATAATTTCTGGACGATTTGATTTGTCTACCTTGAGGAAGACGGGGCAATTGTGTTCAGCCTCTGGGCAGGAGGACCAGAACCAGTCGGGCAGCGGTCCCGTCCTGGCCGTGGAGACAAAGAACCCCATGGCCAGGGGCTGCTGGAGTAAGGACTCCTCGGGCTCTGTGGGCAGGAGCTGCTGGTTGGTGTTCTAAGAGACAATGAGAGATGATGAGAAAGGGCGAAAAAATGGTCGAATGTTAAACCTTTAGTACTGGGCACAGAGCACCCTATCAGGCTTTCAAAGGCAGAAGAAAAGAAGAATGAACAATTTCAAACAGGTGATCCGCAGATTGCGAGTGTTGCCTGTTTCCGCGGTCGATCCCTACATGTTTCGTGTTCTTTAAAAAAAAATTGGTGCATTTTTAAAACAACGACCTAAGAAACAAAACAAAAACTTTGATCTCCTATTTCTTGTCCCTCCACAGCCGTTTATAGTGTTTTACAAATAAGATTCAAACTGCTGCAAACTGCTTACTGGCTGGCATGACCTCAAATAAAATAATACAAATCAAATAAGTTTAGAGGGCCTAATATTTCGATCTTAACCAGTTCGCGCCGGGATTATTTTAACATCACTGAGCCGAGAGGCGGGATTATTTGTAACGAAACTCGATTCGAAGCGGGTTCAGGCCGATAGTGCCAGGAAGCACACCCACGCATTTCCGGCCTTGCTCGCTGCTGACAGACATTTCCGGCCTTGCTCGTGGCGTGTTTGTGCGTCATCCGTTTACAATCTGGGGAAAACTTTGCGTTTATATACGTCATCCAGCGCGAACTGGTTAAGTTCCTGGATGTCGATTTGTTGGCACAAGAAGAAGAAGAAGAAGATGAATAACAACAACAACAACAACAACAACAACAACTTAGCGCTTATAGAGCCGCTGTCTAAACAGATCAACTAACAAAAGTTTCTCTTCAAAAACACAACAGGGACACACCTTGTTCATATTCTCGCTGTTGACCGCCATGTTCATCGGCTGACCGCCGGGCGAGTTGGGCCCGCCGCCCGGCGAGTGACCGCCGGGGGAAGGCACCGGCGAGCCCATGGTCGGCGAGTTCAGCCCCAGGATCTGGGCCAGGTCCTGGTTGCCCAGCCCCTCCGTGATGAAGAGGAGGTCATCGTCGGCTGGCAGCACGTTGTCCGTCGGGTTGGTGAAGGATAACGACAGGTCCATCATGGGCTCCGCTTGGTAAGGCCCGCTGGCGAACTGTAAACAAGGTGAGACCGGCAATCAGGATTTCTATCAAGATTTTATTTTTTTATTTTTTATCATCTTTGACTTGTAATACTATTACTAATAATAATGCATTTCTTATGAAATCCACTTGTATACCCACGTGTATTCCATAATTGCTATGCTTATATATAACGCTTTCTATCATATCAACGATCTCAAAGCGCTTTACAATGATCACCCCGTTCATCAGACCCTGGGCCACGCGGCAGCCAATATAGGCGCTCAATCGGCTTCGACCCTCTCAGGTACCCATAGAGGTGGAGAGAGGCAATTGCACTTAAGTGTGTTGCCCAAGGGCACAAACACCATATTCCTGGCAGGGTTCGAACCCACGCACCCTTGTACATGAGTCGAACACCGTAACCACTTAGACCAAAACAAAATTATTATATAAAAAATAAAAAAATAATTGGAGGAAAAGTTGCAGGCCTGAATAATAATAATAATAATGAACATTTGTAAAGTGCACGTATCCGCCATTAAATGATGCTCTCGGCGCTATCAGTGGCGCACTTTGCAGCCACTGCCAGGAACACCGGGGCAAAACCTCTCCTCTTAGCGATGAGTGTTACTGGGTTCTTTTACATGCATTACACAACACACGGGACCTCCAGCTTTACGTCCCATCCGAAGGACGAAGCAATAGTGGTTTAATTGCCTTGCTTAAGGACACATGTGTCGACACCTGGACTCGAACCCGCGCTCTGCGGAACCAAAAACCGGGTTCTTAACCGTCACCGGCCACGACACTCCACAAAGAGAACAAAGCCTGGATTGGTCAGTTGGTGTGCGGGGTGAGGAGGGGGTCGGTTGGTGTGCTTACCTGCTTGGTAGCGCTGGTGGGGAAGACATGAATGTGGGTGCAGGTAGCGTCGTCCGGCGTGTGTAGCTGACAGGAAGGTTGGTCACGCTGGGCGTTCTTACTGCACTTATCTGCTGCCACAGAGTCTGAGAGAGAGCCAAACAGAATCCGCAACAAAAATGCTCAAAAACTCATCACAAACCTGCGCCGCATTGTGTTAAATTGGTCCTTGGAGTGTGTTTTCAGTTTGATTAGTTAGAATTTCATGATCTAAAGTTCTTATGAAAGGTTACAGTGGGAGAAAGTCAATTATTTCGTCACCGACACCACGAACTGACACCCAGTGGTCGACGTTACAGAAATACAATTCGGAGAAAAATGCTGTTAAAGGTTTGACACGAGTTTGCTCAGTCAACAAATCCGTCTACTTGAGGGGTTTTGGTATCATTAAACTTAACAATTCGTTAACTGCTGAAACACAATTTTTATATTGTGAAAATATGGTTAGTTAATTAATAATTAAATGATTAAGACGGGTGTCGGTTAGTGAAAATTGACGCGTTTTCGGGGAGTGCGCGCACACAGTGCTGGGTGTCAGTTTGTGAAAACGAAAACTGACGCGTTTTCGGGGAGTGCGCGCACACATCGAGTGATACGTATACACGGCGTAATACAACATTGCCCTGGGTACGTTGTATAGACAGTGCTAGTTCGTGAAAATTTTTTTAAGATCGTGCCCTCGCAATTTCATTTTTGAGTGAGTGAGTGAGTTTAGGGTTTAACGCCGTGCCGGCATCAGTGGCCATATTCACGGCGGGAATGTGTACAAATATAAGACAATAGGTAGTAATAAAAAACAATCAAGTGAACTGTGGAGAATATAAAAACTTGGAGTCGGAAGGAACAATTATCACAAAGGAAAAGAATGAGAATGTTTCAAAGGAATGAATGAACTATTGTATAGAAGTGTAACGATAGACTGATTCTAGGCAGTTTTCCCAGGAGAATCCCCGTGGAAGGCGGGCCACGAAGGATCCCCCAGACACACGGCACCCTGTCTAAATGGATTCTGCAAGGCCGGCCGTTTCCCTTGCAGTTTAAGGGCCCGGGCCCTCCGGGTGATGAGGGGACAAATGCACCAAGTGTCTGGTCAATAGGATAAGAAGAAACCCCATTCTGGGTTAGAAGACTGACCTGCCATGATGCGTAGCCCCGGTTCCGGCTCCATCGACACCAAGCATGCACTCAGGATACAGGGATAGTCATTGTTGCCCGTCACGTTGCACATGTTGCACATCTCCTTCAAGGTACGGCTCTGCGTCGACAACGACCGCCGACTTAGCAATGCGCTCCAATCTGATCCATCAAAAACCAAAACAAACAATGAATATTCATAAATATTCATAAATACCAGAGACTTTAGCCATTCCTATTGGTCGAGAGCCCGACACGTCAGTATGTTTGAAAAAAAAACGGCCGATAAAACATGGAAAACCAGTTTGAAACGATTTTCCGGTGTAGCATTAAATGTGACCTGGCACCACAAAATGAGCGGAAAGTCGCACATGGCCAGAACAAATTATTGGCCGAAACGTCAGTTTTTCAAGTGGGAGGTCGGTTTCGGGTTGTTAACGTTTTTACATACACAAAACCTTTCTTTATCATATCCCAAAATTGTATAGCTCAATTAAAACTCTAAAAGCGTTTTTTTGTTTGTGTGGCTTAATTGCAATGAGTGATAGTATATTGATGTTATTCGGCTTGCTTTGAACTAGGAATACATGTAATACGAGATTTGTTTAACGCAGGATAAAATAGTAATTGCTTTTTACGGCGAAGCGACTTTGAAAAAAAGTTCGGCGGCACGTCGCAGGGTTAAGGGATGGCATGTTCGGGATACCTCAGTCAACCGTGCAGCAGCACAGACTTACCCCTGAGTTCGCCCTGCCCTAGCCGGCCAAAGCGGCCCACCACCAGCCTCCAGGGTACAGCCGACTTGGACATGATGCCCATCAGGAAGTCCCACAGCTTGATCAGGGCAATGTTGCGCACGCACACCTTTTTCCTTCGTTTTCTGAGAGAAAAAAACAGCGAAAAGTTGTTTTCTTTAATAAGTGAATAGTTTACAACAGCTTATAATATTCCAATGAAAGGTTAGTGTAGAAGAAGAATTGGATGACATATGTGACCTGTCATCACAAAATGAGTGTAAAGTCGGCAAAATCTAAAATTGAGATGTGGGAATTTCTAAATTCTGTGGAAACAGAGCTTTCCAATGGTATATAACACTTGGAGGTTTGATACTCAATATTTTTTTTATTTTTATTTTTTAGTCTGTAGTCTTAATACAGAGATTATGAGAAAACGGGCATTTCTTGCGAGAAATTGTGTGAAAGGCATAGAAAGGCATAGCCAAAATTGTCTCAAAAACTATAAATTTTGTTTTTATCTGATCGTCCTGAAAAATTGGAAATTGATTGTTGGGGATTTTGTCTTTAAAAAAACCATATAATCTCAAAATCGACCACCCCTTCAAGTTTTGACTTTGACTTGCCGTACTGGGAAATCACTCCGTGTGACTTTACGCTCATTTTGTGATGGCAGGTCACATATGTGACCCAACCTAACCAAATGAGTCACAAGTCGCTCCAAGACAAAAACCGACTGAAAACGTAGAATCATAACTCATTTTTTTTTTTGCCCCGGGAAAAGAATTTGAACCCCAAATTTAGTTTCTGGACCTTTCAGATCCCCAACACCATTTTTCTTTTGAAGCTCTTTTTTAGAAAGGATGAAACGAACGTCTTGACTTGACAAGTGCAACTCCACAATCCGTAACCTCTTCCCGCATCCTGAGGACGTCATTGTTTGCAGGTACGAAATGTTCGTACACCCCTTTCGACTCGCTGACAAAAACAGGCACACCGACCTACAGACACACCCAACCCATGACCGTCACACTTGCCTGTTAGGCACATCAATATTTATAACTTGCGTCTCCATCATCTCCCCCTTGGAGTCGGTGCAAGACACCAGCAGCAGCCTCTGGTCGTGGGACAGGCAGTAGCCGCAGAACAGCTCGCCGCAAGCCTGCCGCAGCTCCCCGAAGGACTCGCCCAGCTCCGTCTGCTTGTCCTTGAGCGGGGTCAGGATGTAAGGCGGCGAGTACAGGCGATACTGAGGCTTGGGACCCTAGTGATCAGGGAAGAAGAAAACAGGTTAACAAATTTGAAATGAATGGCAACAAGAAAAAAAAATAATATCTCTCCGAGTGATTCCCATTTTTCTATTTCCCAGAATTGCATCTTCACTTATGGCCAAGTTCAATCAAGGAACTATAGTTAACTAGTGGTTAGTTCGTGACGTCATTAGGGCATGCGCACTGAAATTAAAGAGCGAATGACCATTAACTGCCAAACTGGTCCTCTCTGTACTGTGCTATTAAAGCGGCTATTGGTTACCATCGATGCGACCAACCGCGACCAGACACACGGCACCCTGTCTAAATGGGTCCCGCAAGGCCGGCCGTTTCCCTTGCAGTTTAACCCTTTGCACGCTATCGGCGACTCCAGTCGCCCAGCGCATTTATTCCCATACTGCTACGGGCGACTACAGTCGCCCACGACAACGTTCTATTTATAAATGAATGAATATGACAAACCATTGACCCCTGACCCTCACCCAGGTACCATTGGATAGATGATTACGAGGCTAACGTTGTTCAATCATAAATTCACACTCGTTTCTTACAAAATTCTCTGCTATTTTCGATTGAAAATCTGTCCGTTCCGCTGTTCGAGTGTTCAATGGACGCCGGAGCTGCATTTCAGGAGATTTTTGGGGACTCAGACTCCGGAGATTCGGACTTTGAAGGCCTTTTTCAGGACGATTATGTCAACGATAGTGTCGACAACGAGTATGCCAGTGTGTACGAGAACGTGGTGAAGGTTCTATTGATGACGATAGTAGTGATGGGGCACAACGCGACGATGGCCCCGGTGAAGTTCGCCAGCAAGCGGGAGGTTATGCGGCTCCTAACGCGGCTTGGATCGCAGCTCGTAATAATGCATTTCGGAGGGCTTACCACCACAACTGGCTGATCACTTTTAGCCATCCTCACGGCCACCAATGGAAAGGAAATTTCATACTGAACAAATAGTTTATGTTGCATTTTCCTGTAAAACACACCCATCATAGAATAAAAAGCTTCGGAACATATTAGTGTGCATTACTTAGTGACTTGCACAGGGAATCCAGCGCCATGGGAATACGTGTGTATATGAATGGTAGCGTGCTAAGGGTTAAGGGCCATGGCCCCGCCGGTATTTTCACAGGTCCACATAATGCCCGAGCCGAACGCCCAGGCCCATGATCCGGTTTCAAACATACTTGTTGAAAATGACAGGGGACTCAGAATTGGGAAAAAAGAAACCATATGAACCAATATAAAGTTTACATCATTGGTAATTGCTTGAATTGTCAGGAATGGGTGGATTTCGGGGGTTGTATTTTATAGTAAATATCGTTTAACTGAACTGTCCGAAGTTATAAACAAAGTTAAGGGGCTACAAACTATTGGGCCTCATTAAGAGGACAAGAAACTACAGGGCACAATTAAGAGGTCAGAAACTATAGGGCCCAATTAAGGGCTAGAAACTATATGGCCCAATTAAAGGTAGGATACACCATTTGCAGATATCGAAAATATTTACTACCGAAATATTAAGAAATATCCTACTTATTTAAACGTAAATAATGATTCTAGGCATCCAGCAAAATGATTCCACTAGATATCCTGTAATTAGTTCGAAAAATAGAATTTTATAAAGAAAAATTTGCGATCGCCGGACGGCGAGCGCAAAAAAACAAAGATAACATAAGAATAACTGCTCGACGCCGGTTGAAAACAATTGCTGTTTTTGTGCTTTTCTCGGCATCCATGATTGCAAAACTTCGGACAGGTCAGTTAAACGATATTTACTATGAAATACAACCCCCCAAATCTACCCATTTATGATAATTTTAAGCATTTACCAATGGTGTATCCTACCTTGGAGAGGCCCTAATACACATGTATCTGACTTTTTTTGGGAGGTACATCCGTGACTGACCTTGTTATTTCTGAGTATCCGATCGAGCTCAGCGGCAGGGCCAAAGCCAGTCAGGCTCTGGCCTGCTACAGAAGGCAGCAAGTGGCGACGACACTGGGAAAAGACGGAGAAGGCGTGGCACTTAATCTGGCTGAGCAGGCGCGACGCCATGTCGCTGTTGGCCACTTGCAGGATCTGATGGAGGGGGATGATCTGAGAAGGAATGGAAAAAAAACATAAGAAAATCAGGAATGCGATCCGAAACTGGAAAAGTGATGTTCATTAGCCCTCCTATGGTTTTACCTTTCAAAACCTTTCAAAATCTGCTTACTTGACAAAATGGCTGTAAATGAGTATGAACCTTTCAAAACGCTCCAAAATTTGTTGCTACTGCACTACTACACCTTTCAAAACCTTTTGAAAAGTATTTTTTTTCTCATACCAGTTTGTTCAGAAAGTTGTTTTTACCTTTCCAAATCTTTCATAAGTTTCTTTTGTCAGACAGTTTTCTCGCCTTTCAAAACATTTCAGTCCAGGAAACTTGAGAGGTATTTTTTTGTCTTACACCAGTTTGTTCAGAGAGTTGTTTTACCTTTCAAAATCTTTTCTAGGTTCCTTTTGTCAGACAGTTTTCTCACCTTTCAAAACCTTTCAGTCCAGGAAACTTGAAAGGTTTTGAAAGGTCAGACAATTTTATGGCAACTGCCCTATATATAGGAGGGTTAAAAATCCTATTGAGTCAGCTCTTTGAGTGATTGAGTGAGTGATTGAGTGAGTTTTGGGTTTAACGCCGTGCCGGCATCAGTGGCCATATTCACGGCGGGAATGTGTACAAATATAAGACAATAGGTAAAAAACAATCAAGTGAACTGTGGAGAATATAAAAACTTAGAGTCAGAAGGAACAATTATCACACAGGAAAGGAATGAGAACGTTTCAAAAGAATGAAAGAACTATTGTATAGAAGTGTAACGATGGACTGATTCTAGTCAGTTTTCCAGGAGAATCCCATGGAAGGCAAGCCATGAAGGATCCCCCAGATTAATCAATTGATTTATTGCTCGCTGGTACGTAGCCACGCCCATTAGATGTTTTTTTTTGTTTAGTGCGGTAATTTATGATTGTAGCAGATTTGTGCACGTCGATTTGTAATTCTTCGATGAGACAATATTTTAACAAGCTGTTTGGGGGGAGATTTTACCGCGATAGGTCAGTTTCTGAAGGAAATTAACTTTGAACAAAAAGGCTAAGCAGGAAAAACAACAAAATGTGCTTCAAAGAAATGAGGGTTTTCACAAAAAAAAAAGCAGGGTTGCTTCGTTGAAATGCAAGATTTGCTATTAAGGACAAAAAGCTACCCACCTGCAGGATGAGGTTCTTCCTGAGGTCTCCCTGCACGTGGCCCTGGATCTCGGCAAAGCTCTTCAACAGCGCCAGGCTGGAGACCGACTGCTCCCCGCAGCAGCTCCCGCCGTCGTCGTCCTGGCCGAAGGGGTCCACGATGTACACCACCACGGCCGGGGAGGGCGGCTTCTCGTAGTCCGTGTCCTCCGCGATGTTCAGGCCCGTCTCGTTATCCTTGACGTCGACTTTGTCCGAAGACGGCAGAGGATCCTGCTGTGAGCCTGAGAGAAGAAGAGGAAGGGGAGAAAAAAGGAGGATGGGGATAATGGAGATTATGACTTCAGTCTGCATTAGGGCTTGCGACCATTTGTGACCTGTCATCACAAAATGAGCGTAAAGTCGCATGGAGTGATTTCCCAGTACGCCCAGTCAAAGTCAAAATTTGAAGGGGTGGTCGATTTTGAGATTATATGGTTTTTTTAAAGACTAAATCCCCAACAATCAATTCCCAATTTTTCAGGACAATCAGATAAAAACAAAATTAATTTTTGAGACAATTTTGACTATGCCTTTCTATGCCTTTCACACAATTTCTCGCAAGAAATGCCCGTTTTCTCATAATCTCTGTATTAAGACTCCAGACTAAAAAAGAAAAAGAAAAAAATATATTGAGTATCAAACCTCCAAGTGTTATATACCATTGAAAAGCTCTGTTTCCACAGAATTTAGAAATACCCATTATCTCAATTTTTGATTTTGCCGACTTTACGCTCATTTTGTGATGACAGGTCACATTTGTGACCCGCTCCAGGAAAAGGTGACATAAGTCGCAACAAAATTAAAATAGATTTATGAACATGAATACAAAGTCCAGGATATAAGCTTTCATTTGGTACATAGTACAGCTCCATAGCCTTTCCCGTTCCGGTAATATGACGTTTTTGCATATTAATGGTTCCACGGAAATTCAAATACACAACTAAGAAAACAGGCTTCGAAACGCAACAAAACTAAGACAATACATTGGAATCATGCACTCTTAAAAGGTTTTGTTTCACTTTATTTATCGAATTCCAGCTTTTTGTTAATTAAATCTGAAACTTTGGATATTAAAGATGTCATTTAAGACAAATAATGAAAATTTAATTTTGACAAAAATATTGATCCTAATAACTTTAACAGGCCATTACTCATAAATGCATAGCGCGACTTATGTCACCTTTTCCTGGAGCGGGTCACATTTAGATCCGGTTTGAAAATGGCCCCTGTTACCTCGTCCGGTAGCAAAAAGTCCATCAATTCTTTTCCTACATTGCGTTATGGGGGACAATCCATAGGGTTTGTGTGCTAAGAAAAATCTCTCTAAACTCAAACTCAGAACATTCTTAAATTTGCAACATCACCCTAGTTTGTCTCAGTCTTCATTTTCTTTCAATATATTCTTACCCAATTCTACCTCTAAACCCCTTTACTGGAGACCCAACGTGCTATGGGGACTCAAAAATGTCCCACAAAAATGTCCCACAACTAGTCCCCACAACTAGGTGGAGGCTAGGAATTTGATATCAGCCCAGTTACCAAGCTGGTCCGGAGGTTGATCGGGAACTGTTCCCTCCTAGGGTCTATTGTTTGAAAGTGTTGACACAAGTAATCTATCCCACTAGTGTTATTCATTCCTCGGCGCCAAACAATGTAACACCTTCTCCTGTACAGGGGCCAATTTCACGGAGCTGCTAAGCACTAAAATTTGTTTAGCATGAAAATGTGCTAAAATTGGCAAAAACAAGGTTACCGACCAAATTTTCACGTGATCTTTACTGATAATCAACTGGTTTTTTGCTTAGCATGAAAAACACGTATAATTTTGGGTGGTAACCTATTTTTAATGAGCAAGATTTTTTTTGTGCTAAGCAAATTGTTGTGCTTAGCAGCTTTGTGAAATTGGCCCCAGATCAAAACCCATGCCATGCGGTTTCTCACACAATAGGATCAATTACCTACTGGTGTTTCTCATTGACACTGACTGTTCTTCTGGTTTTTTTTGACATACCTGTTCCAGACGGGCCCGTGGTACTCGGCGCCGGCATGCTACCCATGCTACCCTGTTGTGAGCCGGCCCCGCCGCCTCCTCCTCCTACCGCGCCCATCCCGTCTCCGCCCAAGCTCCCCGCCTGGCTGCCGCCCATCCCACCCAGGCTTGCCCCGCCCATGTGGGCAGAGCCACCGCCGCCACCGCCGCAAACGCCGCCGGACGAGGGGTTGACCCCGGGGAGATTGGGCACGTTGGAGTTGGTCAGCGTCGATGAACAGGATGTGGGGGAGGATCTGTCGTGACGGGAGGTGGTGAAGAGGGTGTGGTCGGGCGGGTCGCGACTCAAGAAGGGGCCTGGAAATAAAGAGTTGACAAGACACGAAATGGGGTGTGAAAACAATATTCTAAGAATTCAATTTCAGTTCAACGTTTGCCTAGTCAATTTGAATTGCAACCACAATCAGCATTTAAAGGTAAGATACACCATTTGCAGATATCGAAAATATTTACTACCGAATTATTAAGAAATATCCTACTCATCTTAAAGTAAATAATGATTCTAGGCATCCAGCAAAATGATTGCGCTAGATATCCTGTTATTATTCCGAAAAATAGAATTTTATAATGAAAAATTCGCGATCGCCGGATGGCGATCGCAAAAAAAAGAGATAACATAAGAATAACTGCTCGATGCCGGTTGAAAAAACCCGCTGTTTTTTGTGCTTTTCTCGGCATCCATGATTCTAAAACTTCGGACAGCTCAGTTAAACGATATTTACTATAAAATACAACCCCCAAATCTACCCATTCATGATAATTCAAGCAATGACCAATGGTGTATACTACCTTTAACGAACGTTCTCATTTAGCCGATTGTTGCTACGCATGTGTTGCGCACGTGCGCGCTCCATTTACAATTACTAAACATTTTTCTACAATGCAACTCTTAGATGCCGGTCGGAAATAACATTCCTATTATTGTCTTCAAAATGACAGCATGCCAGAAGTGATATTTTCACAGGGAGTTTAGTTTCTTTAATATCTTTACATCAAGTAAGCTTTTCAACAGTATTTTGGGAGGTTACTTTTTTGGATAGCTGGTATACTTTAGCTTTAACCAGTTCGTGCCGGAGGACGTATATACTTGCAAAGTTTTTCGCCAAATTCAAAAACGGATGACGCATAAACACGTCACGAGCAAGGCCGTAAATGAGGAAGGCCGTAAATGTCTGTCAGCTGTGAGGAAGGCCGAAAATGTCTGTCAGCAGTGAGGAAGGCCGTAAATGTCTGTCAGCAGTAAGGAAGGCCGTAAATGCCTGTCAGCAGTGAGGAAGGCCGTAAATGCCTGTCAGCAGTGAGGAAGGCCGTAAATGTCTGTCAGCAGTGAGGAAGGCCGTAAATGTCTGTCAGCAGTGAAGAAGGCCGTAAATGCCTGTCAGCAGTGAGGAAGGCCGAAAATGTCTGTCAGCAGTGAGGAAGGCCGTAAATGCCTGTCAGCAGTGAGGAAGGCCGAAAATGTCTGTCAGCAGTGAGGAAGGCCGTAAATGTCTGTCAGCAGTGAGGAAGGCTGTAAATGCCTGTCAGCAGTGAGGAAGGCCGTAAATGCCTGTCAGCAGTGAGGAAGGCCGTAAATGTCTGTCAGCAGTGAGGAAGGCCGTAAATGCCTGTCAGCAGTGAGGAAGGCCGTAAATGCCTGTCAGCAGTGAGGAAGGCCGAAAATGTCTGTCAGCAGTGAGGAAGGCCGTAAATGCCTGTCAGCAGTGAGGAAGGCCGAAAATGTCTGTCAGCAGTGAGGAAGGCCGTAAATGTCTGTCAGCAGTGAGGAAGGCCGTAAATGTCTGTCAGCAGTGAGGAAGGCCGTAAATGCCTGTCAGCAGTGAGGAAGGCCGAAAATGCGTGGGTGTGCTTCCCGGTACCATTGGCCTGAACCCGCCTCGGAGCGAGTTTTGTAAAAAATAATCCCGCGCCTCGGCTCGGTGATGTTAAAATAATTCCGGCGCGACCAAAATAAGCACGCTTTCGTTAGTGCCAAAAAAACAAATGTTGATATTTGGTGGGTTTTTTTCTTCAAAGCTTTAACGTTTGTTACGAACATCACCGTATATCAGATCAAATAAAAGACTTTTCATCAAATTTATCTTAGAAATTTTCGATTTGTCTATACTTACCAACATAGGCTTTGCAGACTTGAGCGTACAGCTTTAACTTACTCGATTCCGGCAGATGTGCTGCACAAAGAAGTAAGAAAACAACTTACAATCATCACACCACTTACAGTGACTCGCGAAACAAGGCAATCGACCAACACGGCACTGAAAGTTCTTTTCGCCAAAAAAAAGAATGCTACGCCACAAGTTTCGCTGTGAGTGGTGCAAACATTTGGAATAATCTGCCCGAACAGTTGCGAAACTTAAACTCCTTAGGCACATTTAATTCGGAGCTCCGTAATGACATCCGTTATATATTATGCCAATGCAAAACATTCATTATTTGTTTTAAATAACACCCAACTACTTTGTCATTTGATTGGAGGATAAAAAAACAAGAATAAACCAACTTTACAAAATTGTAATACAGAGGGCGTTTTGTACGTGCATCTACCGCGGTCTAGCATGCAGTAGATCAAAATGGATGGGACGAAAATGCACGGTGAATGGAACTAAAATGCACTGTCATGACACAAATGTAATGAATGCCGCGTAACTACAATCCTCCAATCCAATGACAAGGATCTACTTGGGTGATATATAATATTTAATGATGTATATGCAGGGACCCACCCACCCAATGGAAACCAAATTATGTTAGTTTGGGAACACCCTGAGTAAAGAAATGTAATAAATAAATACAATCCAGTGTAAAAATGTGACAGAAGTTGGGACCAAAACTTGAAGCAACCATGTGTGCATTTACCCTTTTTTAAGTTTTTGAAAGATTTGGTAGTATGTGACCTGTCACTACAAAATGAGAGTAAAGTCGCGCGATGTGATTCGGAGATATGGCCATCCAAAGTCAAAATATGAAGGGGTGGTCAATTTTGAGATTTTGCGTAATTTAGAAAGCCCAAGTCCTCCTCTACATATTCCCATTTTTTTTGTAAGATCAGATGATCAAAAACCTTTTAAATTACGCGTAGTGTTTGCGTAGTTAGTGTTTGGTTTAAGATGATTAAAGTAAGTTTTCTCACAAACACGTTTTGTGAAACACATGACCTTCTAAAGCGCTGTAAACAAATATTTATCGCAAAACCCCCAAGTGTAAAGCACTCTTTCTGAAGAATTTAAAAATACCAATATCTCAATTTTCAATATTTCCGACTTTACTCTCATTTTGTGATGACAGGTCACGTATAAGGATTCGGAGCAACCACCAAGCTTAGCTTACCTATTTCCGAGAACCAATCGTCTACGGGCTCCTCTGCCACTTTGGAGGCGTATTTGCTGCCGATTCTGAAGATGCCGTCGCGTTGGGTCTTAGCGATGGGGGCGTGCCTGCCAAGTCGACAGCTCTGGGTAGAGTAACAGATCATGAAAGCATGAATAGTTTTGGAGGCGTTTAGGGATTGCTTGTTTGTCCAGGGATAAGGTTGTAAATTACAAAAACTAGTCAAACCAAAAAAATGATGAAATTACTGAAAGATGTTTATCTTTCTATGCAAATATTGTCTTTCTCAAAGATTCAGCAAGCCTATAAGATAAGTAGTTGTGGTAACACCACGGTTCACCCCGAGGGTGTTCAATCCCACATCACATCACAGCAGTCAACAATTGTTTTGTCTTAAAGCTCAGCAGACATTATAAGGACTGAAGATGGTTCAAAACGTTCAAGTAAGCATTTTTTGTACTGTAGAAATCACGCAAACAAACTCTAGTGCTGGTGATAAACGGAAAAATGAACTAGAAATTATCACGCACAATCAAATTTGAGTTGCGGTCTTTCAGTTTACGTGTTCGAGTGGTCCAATGTATGTCAGTCTAAGTAGGGTAGCACTAGGGTCCCGCCTTGCGACATCGTCAATAGTGTGTAGGTGAAAATTGCCTGGGTACCAATGATATTCAACTCACAGAACAGCAACCATGTGATATTACGCCATCACACTGATGTGATATCACGCCATCACACTGATGTGATATCACACGGAAGGGGTGGGATATGCGTTGTGATACACCGGACACGTGATCGTTCCAGACCAATAAAAATACAGTATCCAAGACAGAGGTCGAACAATATTCGCTACACAGTTAACTCACACTTCATTACCCTTCACCTGATAAGATTTAAAGTGTTTGACATAACTACGGTAGAAAGGGTTCAATGAATTCCGTTGTCTCACCTCGTAGACGGCCGTGACTTCCCTGAAGAAACTCTTTGCGCACTGCAGAATGAAGTCGTTGTCCGGCACGAGGGCAACGTAGGCAATGTCCCGAGTGGCGCTGTAAGGCTCCAGTAACAGCTTCTCCTGTTGATTTAGAAAACCAAGGGTTGTAATCCGATTGGATGTACCGGCCGTTGAAATAAAACAATTTACAGTGGCATAATAAGAACATTAGTTCTGGACAGGGATGTGATCAAGTCCATCACAAGTCCCTGCAAGTCCATCACAAGTCCCTGCAAGTCCATCACAAGTCCCTGCAAGTCCATCACAAGTCCATCACAAGTCCATCACAAGTCCCTGCAAGTCCCTGCAAGTCCCTGCAAGTCCCTGCAAGTCCCTGCAAGTCCCTGCAAGTCCCTGCAAGTCCATCACAAGTCCATCACAAGTCCATCACAAGTCCCTCACAAGTCCATCACAAGTCCATCACAAGTCCATCACAAGTCCATCACAAGTCCATCACAAGTCCATCACAAGTCCATCACAAGTCCATCACAAGTCCATCACAAGTCCATCACAAGTCCATCACAAGTTCTCCAGTTCCAATTCAAATCACAAGCTATTCAAATCAGCTTTGACCAAATCATTCCTTTGTCGTGGTTCAACCGGTTACTTAAAAACGGCTTTAGGAAATGACTTGTAACTGGACTTGTGAAAGGACTTGTGCAAGGACTTGCAGGGACTCGAACACAACTCTGGTTCTGGAGGGTTTTGCAGGATTGAGGATGGTTCCTAGCCAAAAGGGCCTACCGGGTTAGGGTTAAAGCCTTGGGGGGGGGGGGGGGGGGGGATTTGGGGGTTCAACGAAGTAACAAAGAATGAAAGGTTTACCCAGTTGTGGAGGGCGTAGGGTGATGACGACAACCAGTCTCTATCGTAGCCCACGAGTAATGGAGGGATAGGCAGGGGTTCGGGGGACTCGGACGCACCTAGACACAAGGTAAGACATTGAGAACAGGAATGTTAACCAGTTCGCACTGGATGACGTATATAAACGCAAAGTTTCCCCAGATTCAAAACGGATGACGCATAAACACGCCACGAGCAAGGCTGGAAATGTCTGTCCGCAGCGAGCAAGGCTGGAAATGCGTGGGTGTGCTTCCCAGTACTGGCGGCCTGAACCCGCTTTAGATCTAGTTTCGTTAAAAATAATCCTGCGCATCGACTCGGTGATGTTGAAATAATCCCTGCGCGAACTGGTTCAAAGAGGTAATATTACCTGTTGCAGCTATCCAAAAAGTAACAAAATGCTGTTGAAAAACTTACTTATTGTAAAGATATTAATGATTCTAAAATCCCTGTGATATTATTCCGACTAGCATGCTGTCATTTTGAAGAAAAAAGAAGAATGTCATTTCCAAATGTGCATCTCTGAGATTTAAATTGTGGTCGCAATTCAGATTGTGACTCGGCAAACTTTGAATCGAAATCAAAATCTTCGAATATTGTTTTTCTCGGAATATGCAGCATATTTCTTGTTGGAGCGTGAGCAATTTTGACCAGTGCACTCCGTTTGCAACTTTTGACCAGCGAGGAAGGTAGCTGCAGTGGGCGTGTGTCAAACCGGCGAGTTTCAAAGATTTTTTTTTTTAAAGAACAGCTCTAATCTCTTCCTACCTTTGGCCCCTAGGTTAAAGAAGACCTGCCAGGTCAGCGGCCCCTGGACTGTGTACGGCCGCTCCCATAACCTCGTGGTCCTCTTCTTCTGGATAGCGTCCTGCAAGAGAGGCTGGAGGGAGGAGAGTGTGCGAACGATGTCCTGGGAGGACAGCTGGCTGCGTAACAGACCGGCTGCAGGAATAAACGGGATTGGAACGGAAAAAGTGTCAATCTGAAGTAACAGACTGGCTGCAGGAATAAACGGGGATTGGAACGGGAAGTGTCAATTTCAAGTAACAGACTGGCTGCAGGAATAAACAGGGATTGGAACGGGAACAGTGTCAATCTCAAGTTGCAGACTGGCTGCAGGAATAAACGGGGATTGGAACGGGAACAGTGTCAATCTCAAGTAACAGACTGGCTGCAGGAATAAACAGGGATTGGAACGGGAACAGTGTCAATCTCAAGTAAGAGACTGGCTGCAGGAATAAACAGGGATTGGAACGGGAACAGTGTCAATCTCAAGTAACAGACCGGCTGCAGGAATAAACAGGATTGAAACGGGAACAATGTCAATCTCAAGTAACAGACTGGCTGCAGGAATAAACGGGGATTGGAACGGGAACAGTGTCAATCTCAAGTAACAGACTGGCTGCAGGAATAAACAGGGATTGGAACGGGAACAGCGTCAATCTCAAGTAACAGACTGGCTGCAGGAATAAACAGGGATTGGAACGGGAACAGTGTCAATCTCAAGTAACTGACTGGCTGCAGGAATAAACAGGGATTGGAACGGGAACAGTGTCAATCTCAAGTAACAGACTGGCTGCAGGAATAAACAGGGATTGGAACGGGAACAGTGTCAATCTCAAGTAAGAGACTGGCTGCAGGAATAAACAGGGATTGGAACGGGAACAGTGTCAATCTCAAGTAAGAGACTGGCTGCAGGAATAAACAGGAATTGGAACGGGAACAGTGTCAATCTCAAGTAACAGACTGGCTGCAGGAATAAACAGGGATTGGAACGGGAACAGCGTCAATCTCAAGTAACAGACTGGCTGCAGGAATAAACAGGGATTGGAACGGGAACAGTGTCAATCTCAAGTAACTGACTGGCTGCAGGAATAAACAGGGATTGGAACGGGAACAGTGTCAATCTCAAGTAACAGACTGGCTGCAGGAATAAACAGGGATTGGAACGGGAACAGTGTCAATCTCAAGTAAGAGACTGGCTGCAGGAATAAACGGGGATTGGAACGGGAATAGTGTCAATCTCAAGTAACAGACTGGCTGCAGGAATAAACGGAGATTGGAACGGGAACAGTGTCAATCACAAGTAACAGACTGGCTGCAGAAATAAACGGAGATTGGAACGGGAACAGTGTCAATCTGAAGTAACAGACTGGCTGCAGGAATAAACAGGGATTGGAACGGGAACAGTGTCAATCTCAAGTAACAGACCGGCTGCAGGAATAAACGGGGATTGGAACGGGAACAGTGTCAATCTCAAGTAACAGACTGGCTGCAGGAATAAACGGAGATTGGAACGGGAACAGTGTCAATCTGAAGTAACAGACCGGCTGCAGGAATAAACAGGGATTGGAACGGGAACAGTGTCAATCTCAAGTAACAGACCGGCTGCAGGAATAAACGGGGATTGGAACGGGAACAGTGTCAATCTCAAGTAACAGACTGGCTAAAGGAATAAACGGAGATTGGAACGGGAACAGTGTCAATCACAAGTAACAGACTGGCTGCAGAAATAAACGGAGATTGGAACGGGAACAGTGTCAATCTGAAGTAACAGACTGGCTGCAGGAATAAACAGGGATTGGAACGGGAACAGTGTCAATCTCAAGTAACAGACCGGCTGCAGGAATAAACGGGGATTGGAACGGGAACAGTGTCAATCTCAAGTAACAGACTGGCTGCAGGAATAAACGGAGATTGGAACGGGAACAGTGTCAATCTGAAGTAACAGACCGGCTGCAGGAATAAACAGGGATTGGAACGGGAACAGTGTCAATCTCAAGTAACAGACCGGCTGCAGGAATAAACGGGGATTGGAACGGGAACAGTGTCAATCTCAAGTAACAGACCGGCTGCAGGAATAAACGGGGATTGGAACGGGAACAGTGTCAATCTGAAGTAACGGATCGGGAACAGTGTCAATCTCAAGTAACAGACTGGCTGCAGGAATAAACGGGAATTGGAACGGGAACAATGTCAATCTCAAGTTACAGACTAGCTGCAGGAATAAACGGGAATTGGAACGGGAACAGTGTCAATCTCAAGTAACAGACTGGCTGCAGGAATAAACGGGAATTGGAACGGGAACAATGTCAATCTCAAGTAACAGACTGGCTGTAGGAATAAACAGGAATTGGAACGGGAACAGTGTCAATCACAAGTAACAGACTAGCTGCGGGAATAAACAGGGATTGGAACGGGAACGGTGTCAATCTCAAGTAACAGACCGGCTGCAGGAATAAACGGGGATTGAAACAGGAACAGTGTCAATCTCAAGTTGCAGGCCTGCTGCAGAAATAAATGGGAATTGGAACGGGGAAAAAATATAAATCTCAAGTTACTCTGGGAAGACAGCTAGGCTGCGGAACAGACCTTCTGCAGGATAAACGGGGAATGAAACACAAATATTGTCAAAAAATTATCAGACAAATTTTTACACTTGGACACCAAAAATCTTACACCTTACCTTGTTCAATATTTCTAAAACTTAGAGAGAGATTTTGTTTTACCTGGGGTATAAGGCCAGCTGTGTAGGCATGAATTCTTGAGCAACGTGTCGTCCAGCTTAGCATTGCTGGAGTTCTCAGCTACCTGCCGACCCTGCTCTAAGGCTGCAAAACACACCTCGCAACCATCTGGGGAGGAAAAAGGGAAAAGACGTTAAAAAGTTTGTCAAAATTACCATTCAATCCCAAGATATCCTCATCTGCTGTTCGGAAAACAAGGTGTAGACGGATTCGAGAGTTAATCCAAGAAGGGATTAATGAATTTTTAAAGAATAGTTTGGCAACTTACCTTCTATTTCCAACTGACTTCTGGCAAGCTGACCTGAGCTGTTTAGGTTCCTCCTCTTGGCAATGCAATTTAACCGGCATAGCGTCGAGTAAGGTGTGTTACACTGATCCTGAATCAAACGCAACAGAGCGTTGGAAGTTCTCAGGGTTTCCGTGCCCACCGACACGCCGTCTTTAGTATAGAGTCTGCTAAGCCCTCCCTCCAGGGCTAAGGAACCCTTGCGGGCAAACTCGGCCGCCAGCATGGGGTTGTCCCGGTGGTACGCCCACAGGGCCACGTCACTAAACTGACCCGTTATTTCAGATTCGTCCTCGGCGAAGAGCCCGCTGCCCGTGCCGTAGCGCCGGTTCATGACAGTGCTGAAGCCGCAGCTGCAGGGGCCCATAGGGTCAAAGCCGAAGCTTCCTAGAAAGGGGTCACTGCCACTGCTGCCACCGCCGCTGCCACCGCTGCCACTGCCGCGGATCGTCATGTTGCAAGCACAGATAACGCAGCTGTCAAAGTTTCTATCCTTAAAGAGGTTCAACTGCGAGTCGGAGAGCACCAGGTTGACCGTCAGGCCATGGACCTCGGGGATGTTGGCACCCAAGGACGCCGATTCCAGGGAGTTCAGGTTTTTGATGTAGGAGGAAGCCTCCGAGGCCGGGGAGGCTGCCACGTCTGTGTTGGCCACGCTCCGAGGTCCCTGACTGCCTGGAGGGTAGACACCCACGGCCACGGCCGCAGAGGCTGGGGAGTTGATCAGCTGACTGCCACTGGATGTTGCACTAAATTCAATATCAGAATGGTCAGTTAATATTGCTTCATCTCCAAACCTTCCTCAATCCAGCAACATCTTTCAAAATCTTTCAAAAACCTTATGGGTTGGTCAATTTGTTTTTGAGCAAGTTCTCAGTCCTAGTTTTCTTACCTTTCTTTGGTTGTAGGTATAAATTCTGGCTTTGGTGAGAGTGGAATCTGATGAGGGAAAACCAAAAGGGACGGTAAAAATTGCACTCAATATGCAAGCTCTTTGACCAAATCCGGACAAAAGCACCAACATGAAAATGAGCAAAAAACAATTCTCACAGATGAATTTTTTTTTTTTTTATTTCTGTTAATGAAACCAAGGATTCCCCCAAAATGCCCTAGTCACTGTAAGCTCTCAAGCCTGAAGAAACCTGTTAGAGAGAAGACAATGAAGACGATCTATCGCTGGTCAACCGTACTTGCGCTAAGGCCGTGTCCGAATCCCTTGTCTTTGGCTATTTTCTAGGTGTTCGCCAATTACAACTATGCCACAATAGACGTAGTAGTAGGTCTGAAATCCTGTTTCGGACACAGCCAAAGTCTCCCACTGATATGACCTTCCTCAACTCCCCCGAGCTTTAACCCTTTGAACTCACCTGCCACGAGGGCTTGTAGACGCAGTTCTCTGGTATTCTGAGGGGAAGTAGCTTGCTGCTTGGTAATGATTTGAGCGGTGCGTACATGCTGGCACCTACGAAACGTTCTATCATCGGCGTCTTATACACATAGCTCCAGTCCTGTTGTATGCACAATACCCCCAAAAAATTATATTAACAGGGCTGGCTCTCCAAGCTTGTATTTGAACAGATTTTTGAGAATTTGGTCTCAATTGAGGCTATTTTAGGAACTTGCCACAGAAGCTTTAAGTAAAAAAAAATAATCAGAATTTGTCCACGATGGATGAAACTCTGTTGGTACTGACCTCTATTAAGTTCAGTTTTGGACTTCCCATAGCAGTTTGAAATTACACGATTTTTTCAGGATTTTTCCGTCACTGTGGGAACCCTGCTGTTGACGACCTCTTCGAGTCCAGTTTGGGGCTTCCCACAGTACTTTGAAATTCCAGGTTTTTTTTGCCAAGACTGTGGGAACCCTGCTGGATACCGACCTCCGTCGAGTCCTGCTTGGGGTTTTGTCAAAGTAGCTTTTAATCCCAGGATATTTGCCATGGCTATGGGAACCCTGCCGTTATACTGACCTCTATCGAGTCTGACTTGGGGTTTGTCAAATCAGCTTTTGATCCTAGGATATTTGCCTTGGCTATGGGAACCCTGCCGTTATACTGACCTCTATCGAGTCCGGCTTGGGGCTTCCCATGGTGTCGTCCACCTCCACCTCCGTGATATCACCCAGGCTGCTCTGCTCCATCTGGGTCAAGCCAGCCACCGAGCCGTGGTTCAGGTACTCCTGGCAGGGCTGGTTGAGCGGGGAGAAGGCCGAGTTCTGCTGCTCTAACGAGGGCGGCGTCGGGAACATGACCGCTAGCTCCGTCGGACAGTTGTAGGCTCCTCCTAAAGAGGTTCGTAAACAAAAAGTAGCGTTGGTTTCAAGATAGCGGCACAGTTGGATACCTGCGGCGGGTCAACAGCATCGAGCCATTAGTGAATTACTGGGGCGCTAACTACACATTCTACCGCACGGAGATACTTTGAAGTCATCCCGGGCACAGGGATTTTATATTCATTTGCGTTTTTTTTGGTTTTGTTGGTTCAATACCAACATCCGGCGCGAACTGGTTAAAGACCCGCAGATACCCTGTGCAGACTTACCGACGGGGCCCGTGTTCCCTTGTGTAGGTTTAGCCTCTTCCGACGGGGGTCCTAACATCTTGTCCTCGAAAGGACCCTGGGAAAAATAATTGATTCCAAAATAAGACACTAATTCATAATTGCATCGACTCCTGTTTTGACTATTACACCACGAAGGGTCACTTGCAGTGTTGTAGTCGAAACCCTTATGTCCGAGACCGAGACCAAGACCTAGACCAAAGGTAAATGTACATGTACATGTAGATTAGTAGATCAAAGTTTAAAAAATAAAGGACAAAAGTAGGACTTCCGAGAACAAAATCAAGATAAAAGCAGAACTTGTGAGAACTTTCAAGTAGGAATGTGCATCAGAACAAGGTTACTCGAGAACCCGACAATAAATGTCAGGAACCGATTCAAAATTATGGGATCGAGTACCCGTAGTAACTACTAATACTACGTAGTAACTTTTCAGACGATGAAAGCAAAAGGTTTAGAATGTCATTAGTTGAGAATGTTGAGAAAGTTGAAAATAAAACCAGGCAACATACATTGTATAGGAAAACTAAACATATTTCAGATTGATGACGCTCGTGAATTTGCAGTTTACTCTTTAAAGCAAAGCTCACTGTAAACACTTATATCTTGCTGTAATTAACTCACTGATGTGGCAGTATTATAGTGCGGATTGTAATGAACAAGCTGAACATTTTCAGGTAGGGTATCTGTAACGGGTAACCCGGGTACCCATGTTTTTGTGTAAACGGGTACCAGGGTACCCATGTTTTTGTGTAAACGGGTACCAGGGTACCCATTTGTTTTGGTAAACGGGTACCCGGTTCTACCAAACTACCTGTAAATGCACACCCTTACTTTCGTGAGTAGTTTTCATTGATACCCCTAGCCAGATCCAAAACATCATAAACCTCTTTTGGGGCAAGCAACCCTTGTTTCCACCAGTGTTCCTTTATTTTGCAGCCTTTTATCTCACAAGTGGCTTTCAGCTTCGTAACTGGTGATTTCAAATGTGACCCGCTCCATCGTAATCAGAAATAAGTCGCTGAGGCCGTTTTACGCAATCGGCCGTTGAAGTGAACGCATGGGTGAAAATCGTGACCAAGTCGATTTTCTGAACATTGTATTTTTAGGAAGTGTAGTTATCACAGATTATTGTCATTAATGTCTTGTATGTAAAAATGATCAATAAAGATGAAAACGAAGAGGATTTGTGTGCGCTGTCCGCATGATTTTGGTAAATTTTGTTTATTTCAAAGCTGTTTTTCTCGGAATGTGGATTCGGCAAAAAAATATACACCTGTCATCTAAATCAGACCTTAACTCGTTAACCTTAACAGATACACACTTGTGATGGGTATCATTAGAAAGCTTATAAAATTCCCTTTCTCACCATGTGCATATCTCAAAAAGTCATTTTGAGACTTATTCCTGATTTCGATGGAGCGGGTCACAAATTAAAAAATTAAAAACAATATAAGCGAACTCCACATTCATGTCCTGGAGTCTGGCTATTGTTACTCACCCCGTCGTCGTCATCATCCGAAGACTGGAACAGCTGGTCAAGATCCTCGTAGGTGACCTTCAGGTCGTTGACCTGCGTGAAACTACTGGAATCCAGCCGACCCATTGACTGGTTCGAGAGAGGACCTGCAAAAAAGGAAGACAGACAGACGGACAGTGTCAACTTGTCTGTCGTTTGTAAATTCTCTTCTAATTCGGCAACCGGTTCTGAGATGATTCAAGTCGCATAAATGCGAACATTCAAACAGCCAGACAGTTTTGTAAAAGAGATTTGTGTTTCTCTCTTTCCAAATACCTGCAAAACAAACTGGTTCCCTGACTGCACAATTTCTCAATGTTTATAAATGGCCCCGTTTCATCTTTAACTAGTTCGCGCCGGATGACGTATATAAATACAAACATTTTCCCGAATTCAAAACGGATGACGCATAAACACGCCAAGTTCAAGTTCGGAAATGTATGTCTGCAGCGAGCAAGGCCGGAAATGCGTGGGTGTGCTTCCCGGCACTATCAGCCTGAACACGCTTCGGATCGAGTTTCGTTAAAAATAATCCTGCCCCTCGGCTCGGCGATGTTAAAATAATCCCGGCGCGAACTGGTCAAGTGGGGCCATGGAACCTGACTACAAGAACACGCAATATTACCCCCCTCCCCCCCACCCCCTCCAAACCATACATTTCTGAAAATTACAGCAAAAGAAAACAATTTATTTGTGACCTGCTCCCACAAAACCAGACATAAGTGGTTTTTTTTGTAAGTGAGATATTGTTATTTCCATTTAGTACACATCTTCAGCTTTCATTTGCTACCATGAATAAAGTTGATTTTGTTTAACTTAACTGAGGGTTAAAGTATACATATTAAAGAATCAAAAAATAATGAAAAACAAAAATCGATGTCCACTATATTTTTCACCCCATTTCAACTTGGACGAGCTGTATCTCGAAGTAGCCTGTGCGACTTTTGTCGGATTTCGTAGGAGCGGGTTACATACATGTATTCTCTTTAGGTGTGAAGTGAAAAGCTGCAAGCCTGGTTCATACAACAGGAAGGCTAAACAAAGGCAATCATTCAAGACACAGAGTCAACGCCGTGTTACAAAAAGGAGCATGACCAACGATAAGACCTACCCTTCTCGTCCACCGAGTTGGACAGCATCTGCTCCTGGGCGAGTAGCTGCTGCTCCTGTTTGATCTTCTCCTCCTCGGCCCGCCTGGCCGCCTCCTCCTCCAGCTTCTTGCGCTCTTTGCGGTTGCTGTTCCGCCGCGGCACCAGCCCCTTGGGTTTGCCCTTCACGTCCTTGCCGCGACTGCCCCGGTAGGATATCACGCGACTCTGCTGGGTAGAGAGCACACACGAAGAGACACACACATACGTTTGTTTATCAGGACAAAATCAGGATGAAAGTTGAACTTTTGCGGACTTTGAGGAGTAGTTTTCGAAGATACTCATCGATGTTTATAGCATCATTAGCCTCATTTGGCATGTTCTGTGCTCACAACACTTGTGCTCCCATCCTCAACTAAGTTCTTAGAAGTACAGCTGAAGTACTCAATCAACAATTTTCATCAATCCACAATTGGAATGTTTAAATATGTAATTCTCGTTTTGTGTATGGACCATATTTTTAATATTCATTCATAAATACCTTAGACAGTTTACACATTCCCATTGGTCAAGAGCCCATTATGTGGTCGGTTTTAATTGGGTAATAAAACACAGGGGCCTGTTTTTAAAACTTTTTTAAGTGTCACATGAAATTTGGACGCCTGTGACATCTGTTTGCTTTACCCTTTTATTGGTTGAAACCTCACAAGGCATGTCGCGCAATACCACAAACGAGTGCGTGTTTCACAGCCCAGTACCGGCATCTTGCGTTCCGCGTAACATCGCGCAGTACGCGGAATGCGCCAATGTCCATATTAGGAGTGGTTTACGTGTAGGACTGACAACGGCAGCGAGTATCATACCATAAACGTACCTACAGGGGTGTTTTACAAAATTCAAATGCACATAATTCATACGCAGAACTCTAACCAATACTCCCGAGCCCAATGGGAGTTAACAGCACAAAACCAAGTATGACAAGACTAACTGTTGGAGAGGGGTCCTGCTCCATGAACTCGTAGGGATCGATGGGCTCCGGCGACACGGCGCGGTGCGCGGGCTTGTAGTCTAGCTGATCTACGCAGAAGTTGCCCGTCAGGAGGTCTTGATTGGTCAGCAGCGGTCTCTCCGGTTTCAACTTCTTCTGAGGCTGTGAAAACACTCTAGAGAAAGGAAAATACGGTTAAGATTGCGTTACAAAAGGGTTTTTCTGTTGTATCCCTTACTCCGTGTATTGCATGCAGAGGCAAGTCTTTGCAAACCGCTTGAAGTCCAACACAAGTCCTTCAGTCTCTGTGACGGGACCCGTGACGGGACCCGTGACGGGACCCGTGACGGGACCCCCGTGACGGGACCCCCGTGACTTGCAGGGAATCTAATACAACTGATTTCATGTTACTCCCAGTAGCGCACAACAAAATTGCAAAGTTACTCTGCACAGGCTTTCAAGCAAAGCCAAGTGAAAATGTAGGAGGAAAGTAGATTAGATTAGCGTAATACAAACCGTTCACATGTTTGAGATTTCAAACAATATGTGACCCACCAGGCCAAAACCAGACGGAAGTCGGCAAATGCCATTTCGAGAATTGGCATTGTACACCAAAAAAATGTGTTGCCGGTCGATTTTTTTTTTTCATAAATCGTTAGTTAAAACTCTAATGTATATAGGCTGTTGATGTTTAAACCTTTTTAAAAATCCCCAAAAGTGATAATATCGGCCTTCTCCTGATTTTGGTTGTCGTTGCTATTACTCAAATTGAGCAAACCTGTTGCCGCGAACGGCAACAAACTGTCACATTTTGAAGCGTCGTTACTTTTCATTCCATAGCGGTACTGGTGCATGTGATGTATCATTTTAAAGCTTAAAACGCTAGCAATCCAATGGTATAAAAATCTCTCATATGAAAAATTTCGACTTTAGCCTGGTTTTGGGGTGGTGGGTCACATATATACTCAGTGCTGTCCTGAGAGACTATTAGAAAACATCACTTGGGTTGAACTAGAACCCACGACCTTCTGCTTTCTAGTGCAGATGTCTTGCCATTTAACCACCGAGCTAGCCAAGTTTTGGCTGGCTGGTTTGATGCTGAATAGCAGCGGGTACCGCAACCAAATTTAATAATTGAGCACCAAAATTGGCAACTTAAGAGACTCACTCAATGTTATTGTCCAAATCATAAAGTGAATCCCAGCCTCCGCCATCCGCATCGTCCAGCTCGTAGCACTGAGCCGGCAGCAGGGGTCTCTTATAATCAAACCCGTTAGGGAGTCTAAAGCACTGCCACAGCGGATCCTCATCCCGTTCCTCCTTCTGATGCTCCGCGATCATGTGAGCGTCCATCCCTCGGGGGATTGAGTCCATCATTTGGGAACCTCCCATCAGGGGAGCTGCTTGAAGTCCGTCCGGGTGTTCGTGGTTTGTGGGAGTAGCGTCGGACCGAGAGAAGACGGCCGGCGCGCTGGTGGTTGTCGGCGTTCCCGAATCGCTCCCGCTTCTCGCCGGAGGGTAGGGACTCAGTGCCGGCATAGTTCTCTCGTTGGCATTGCTGGCATTCACCGGAGGCGGCACCAGGGGCGAGGGCACGACGGACGGCGGCGACTCAGTCAGGACAGAGTCGGAGGGGCCGACAGGCCGGAAGGCGGCCGGGCTCGGCTGGGTGAACTTCCCCTGGGCGAGTTTACCGTCCTGCTGCATGGGTTGCGATTGAGCGGCATTGGTGGCAGCGGCGTTGGCAGCCGGCATGTTCGACGCGGCATTCTGCGCGGCCAGCCGCTGGTTGGCAGCCTCTTGTTCAAGCGCCATGATGTCCTCGCAGGTCACGCTGCGATGGTGGAAGGGCGTGATCGGACGTTGGGCACGCTGCTGCCTGTCCTGCTTCGAGTCCGACTTGGAGTGTTTGCTACTCATGTGACTGGAGGGATGCGACTTGCTGAAAGCCATGCCTCCCTTCTGTTTCAAACACTTTTGCCTACAACAACCAAAAAGACCAAAAACCATAAAATTTCAAAACTATAACAATACAAAACACAATTTCCTATTCTATACAATTTATGCAAATTATGTAAATTAAAGAAACTATAACAAAAAAATTATAATGATGCCTTATTATTTTTTCCCTGGACAACCAAGTTTCACTTTTATGGTAACATGTCAAATATACACATGATTAAGAACCCAACCTCAAATTATAGCATTCTTTAACCCTAACATTCCCAATCTAGTAAGACTTTTGTTGTCATCTCTTAGGATGGGTACTGGACCCTAAAGAGTCCAAGAATCAGGGTCCAACAGTTTGTGCGTACAGTTTGCCATATGGTGTTGGAATTTGCAAGAATGGGTATGGTTCTTAGTAAGTTACAGTAGGAAATTATACCGATAGGAACAAATACAAACTGTCCATTCATAAAGCAGCTAATAAAATAGAAATTACACACAATTTGAAATTGCCATGCATTTGAATTTGCCTCCAAAACACGTTCAGGCAATTTCTGAACTACAAGCAACAAGAAGTTGACAGCCGACGTCACAATCGTGATGCCTTGCAACACGTGTGCAACACGTGGTCACCAAACTCTACGAAGCAATTTCAAAACCTTGCTTAGCACGGAAACACAGTTAGCAGTGAAAATGACTACTGCAGCGAGTGTCCGACAAAACTGTCTGGCCCTCGTACAAAACATTGTTAAACTTCTCGATTAGCAACTGGCCCTGGGGCAAAAAATGGCGTCAAACAGGATGCAATGAAATCTGATATTTCCACTTCTTTGGCACACACCCATGTCCATGTGTGACCACCATCTACATGTACCCTTAATCTGAAAAGCAACTCGGTGTTACAAGTACATGTGTGTGGGTAGGCATACACCGAGTTATGGGGGACACTTTTTATTTTTTTTGAAAAAGTTGACCAAGTTGTGGGGACATTTCCCTGTCCCCATAGCATTTTGGGTTTCCAGTAAAGGGGTGTAAAGGTAGAATTGGGTTAGGGTACTATAATAAAAGAAAATGGAGAAGTCGACATGAATTTGAAAATTTTAGCTGGAAAGAATTTTCAGAGTTTGAGTTCAGAAAGATTTTCCATAAGCACACAAACTCGATGGAATGTCCCCATAACGTCATGTACTAAAAGAATGGGTGGGTAGGCACTCACCGCGTTAGGGGGACAGGCTCTTTTGTTTGGAAAAAACAGACCGAGTAGTGGGGACATTTTCGAGTCCCCATAGCGCGTTGGATGTTCAGTAAAGGTAGAACAAGGTAAAATCGGGTTAGGGTATAATGAAAGAAAATGAAGAAGAGGACAAATTAGGGTGATCCTGAAAATTTTAGAATTTTAGAGTGTTCTGAGTTTGAGATTAGAGTCAGAGAGATTTCAGTTTACACACAAACCCTATGGGTTGTCCCCATAACGCAATGTACCAAAAGAATGTATGTTCATGTGTGTGAGTTTGTTCTTTATTGAAATAGGGGACGTATAACAATAGAGGACAATAGGGTCCCCGATTCCGATTCATGTACAAAACCTATGGGAGGCCTTCCAAAAAAGTTACAAACAAGAGAGGGACAATAAGAGTTCCATCAATTCTTTTCGTACATTGCATTATGGGGACAATCCATCTGGTTTGTGTGCTAAGGGAAATCTCTCTAAACTCAAACTCAGAACATTCTAAAATTATAAAATATTCAACATCACCCTTATTTGTCGTTTCCTGATTTTATTTTATTATACCCTAACCCAATTGCACCTTTAAACCCCTTTACTGAAGACACAACGCGCTTTGGGGACTCAAAAATGTCCCCACTACTCGGTCTGTTGTTTTTTTCAAACAAAATCTGTCCACACAACTACATGTAGGTGAAGGCTAGAACTTGATTGGAGGCGTATACACACTTGCATGTACATGTACAATGTATGTATATTTGACAATTCAGGATAACTTATTTCTTTTAACCAGTTCCCGTTATCAGCAGTTGGGTTCTGAATAATAACAAATGTAACTGGCTTCATAAAAAATAAAAATAAAATAAAAATTAAGTCACGCTGTGCATTATCATGTAAAGGTCCGCTCATAGTTGAGAGAGGAAAACATTTCTCCTAAGACTGTTGCAGTTGGCCACAGTTATTTTTTTCAAAAAAATAAAATGTGTTTCCCTGAATTATTACGTATCAAGCCATCAGCAATACCCGGAGAAAGAAAGTGCAGTCATCGCAGGACACAAGGCCGTCTGGGTTGAAATCATGTTCTTTTTTTAAACACCGGCGTCCAGGAAGTTGTGCCAACACAGTCTTGCGACAAGATTCCCGGCCTTTTCCCAGTACCAAAAACGACGGAATGAAACCAAACACGCTCTACCAGTTTCCGGTTCAAACTGTTTCGCAAACATACTGCGATCGAGACTACTTTATGCGACATCACCGATGATTTGCCAAGGTTGACAAGAGTTTTAATAAATGGATAAAAGGTCTTATAGGTGTATTTCTTTTTCTAAAGCTTTCTCAGACTCAAAAACTCTCGATTTCAGACAAGTCTGGACATGTCATGCTTGCAGAATGGCAAATTGGCAGAACGGCTAAATGTTACAACTGTAGAATAGGCTTGCTTGGTCGATTCCACGGCAGAATCGATTAGAACCGATTCCAAACTCGTGATTCCACGGCACAATCGATTAGAACCGATTCCAAACTCGTGATTCCACGGCAGAAACGATTAGAACCGATTCCAAACTCGTGATTCCACGGAAGAATCGATTAGAATCGATTCCAAACTTGTGATTCCACGGCAGAATCGATTAGAACCGATTCCAAACTCGTGATTCCACGGCACAATCGATTAGAACCGATTCCAAACTCGTGATTCCACGGCAGAAACGATTAGAACCGATTCCAAACTCGTGATTCCACGGCAGAATCGATTAGAACCGATTCCAAACTCGTGATTCCACGGCAGAATCGATTAGAAACGATTCCAAACTCGCAATTCCACTTTTTGGAAGAATCGATTCTCTGATGTCGCCCGATTCTAGTTTCAATAGAGCATCGATTCCTGTCTTCGCGCAACTATTTTGAAAGAACGGCCAACTCCAACACGCCATTAAAGAACGCCCGAGTCTTTAACCAGTTTGTGCCGGATAACGTACATGTATATATACATGCAAAGTTTTCCCCAGATTCAAAACGAATAATGCATAAACACGTAACGAACAAGGCAAGAAAAGTCTGTCAGCAGCGAGCAAGGCCAAAAATGCGTGGGTGTGCTTCCCGGTACCATCATCCTGAACACGCTTCTGATCGAGTTTCGTTTCAGATGTTAAAATAATCCCTTCGCTAACTGGTCAGCCAGTTCGCGCCGGATGACGTATATAAACGCACACATTTCCCCAAATTCAAAACGGATGACGCATAAACACGCCAAGTTCAAGTTCGGAAATGTATGCCATCAGCGCCCAAGGCCGGAAATGCGTGGGTGTGCTTTCCGGCACTATCAGCCTGAACCCACTTCGGATCGAGTTTTGTTAAAAATGATCCCGCACCTCAGCTCGGTGATGTTAAAATAATGCCACCGCAAACTGGTTAAGGAAACGTACTCTAAAAAGTAGTATAAAGCACGCATTGCACCAAACTGATAAGCACATTGACGAAACCGTCGTTTTAGCAACAACAACAAACTTTAAGAGACCAGCCTGTTTCTAGAACAGGACCTTCACACTACACCCCAAATTGTTACAAGGTCAAACTTGCTACATCATCAGGCAAACAGGCATGGCCTATCTCAACAGGGTCAAATTGTCCCCAAGGCTACGGGTGATAAACCCATACTGTTTCCTCTGTTTTCTCCACCCTTTCCCCAAGCTATTCCTGGCAATTTATATACAAGCATGGAAGTGAGCACACAGCCAGAGTATGTCATAATAACGATATTTTGAAATGAGGCTAACGAAGATTTTTCTTCTAGAAAAAAATATTGGTAAAGTAGCAAGCAATAGCACCCATTAAAAAACCCAATATGTGACCTGGCACCACGAAATGAGCGGAAAGTCGCACATGGCCAAAACGAGTTATTGGCAAAAACGTCAATTTTTCAAGTGGGAGGTCGGTTTCGAGTTGTTAACTTTTTTTACATACAAAAAAAACTTCTTTATCATATCCCAAAATTGTATACCTCAATTAAAACTCTAAAGTGTGTTTTTTGGTGGCTGAATTGCACTGAGTGATAGTATAGTTGGCACGGTTCACAGACTTTGAACTCTGTTTTTTTCAAAACAAAGGGAGCATGACTTCCGCAATTTCAAATGAGTATAGCGGCGGCTAGGAATAAGCTACAGCAACACACAATACATCATTTGAAAGCTTAGGACTTCTTCATTCTAGAAATGTAATAATGTCAACTTTTAAACTTTGCGACTTTACACCCATTTCGTGGAACAAGGTCACATATGAAATTGCTTGTTATTTCCCTCTATATTTCTTCAAAGGACTAATCTGTGATAGTCCTATAGCCAAGTATCTTTCTCATGACATACTCTGACTGTGTGCCAAGTTACATGCTTGTATCATCAAAGGCACAATTCCCCTAGAAATTACCTCTACATTTGTGACCCGCTCCATCAAAATCAGGAATAAGTCTCGAAATGACTTTTTGGTATATATGCACATGGTGAGAAAGGGAATTTCATAAGCTTTCTAATGATACCCATCACAAGTGTGTATCTGTTTAGGTTAACAAGTTATGGTCTGATGAAGATGACGGGTGTATATTTATTTGCCGAATCCACATTCCGAGAAAAACAGCTTTGAAATAAACAAAATTGACCAAAATCATACGGACAGCGCACACAAATCCTCTTCATTTTCATCGTAATTGATCGTTTTTACATACAAGACATTAATGACGATAATTTGTGATAACTACACTTCATAAAAATACAATGTTCAGAAAAACAACTTGGTCACGATTTTTACCCATGCGTTCACTTGAACGACCGATTGCGTAAAACGGCCCCAGCGACTTATTCCTGACTACGATGGAGCGGGTCACATTTGTATCTTCTCTATTTCCTCTATCTATCTACCATACTATAACTTAGGCTATGGGTACTGAAACAGCCCCTTTAACCTAAAGTGAAATACACAAATTACATCCCTAAGCTACATGTACGGTACAATCCCTATTCAATTTAAGGCAAAATCCCTGCCCACTTTAAAGGGGCACACGGTGACTTATCTGATAGAGGCTTTTATTTAAAGGTGACATATTCACTTCCTGTGTGTCAGATCTGCCAAGTTACAAACCTAAACTATTTCCGGTAGAGACCCACATACATGCAATAAGGAAATATTGCCGCGTGGTTGTTATTCGATAGGGATGTACGTGTCTGTGCATTCAAGATAGGCAAATGTGGAGTTATTTACGAGCAACTTGTGGATTTGGTCGTAAACAATTTATCCCAATAGGGAACAAGTGAAATGTGTTAATACATTGCGAATAATAGCAAAGATGAATCCACGACTATGATTTCTGTATATGATCTGTCATGATCTGTCATGATCTGTATAGTTATCAAAACAACTTTTGAAATCTTTTCTACATACGAGGGCAACGTTAACGTGTCAATCATTTTATCCACTTCTTGCAGGCATTTCCTCCGTTTGAATTCCAAAAAGGTTTTCTGCCTACATTTGCAAGTCCACCACATATAAAATCCCACGTCCAATCCCACGTCCAATCCCACGTCCAATACCACGTCCAATACCACGTCCAATACCACGTCCAATACCACGTCCAATACCTCGTCCACCACAAAACAAATCACACGTCCAATCACGCGTCCAATCACGCGTCCAATCACGCGCCCAATCCCGCGTCCAATCCCGCGTCCAATCCCACGTCCAATCCCACGTCCAATCCCACGTCCAATCCCACGTCCACCACAAAACAAATCACACGTCCAATCACACGTCCAATACCACGTCAAATTACTAGTCGAATCACTACTCAAATCACAAGTTTGTCACAAGCCAAATCACAAGTCCGTCACAAGTCAAATCACAAGTCCGTCACAAGTCCGTCACAAGTCAAATCAAAAGTCCACCACAAGGCATAAATCAAAACCCTCTTTCAACAAAAATTAGCTTGCAAATGTTCAACATGGTATTTTAATTGCAAACTAAATGTACATACGTGTATGATTTGCAAACACAAAGTGACTCTCCAAATTCCATCGCCAAATTCCCAAAAGCACGAATGTTTCTGATGTTCTCCTACATGTATGTATGTATGTATATAAAGGTTGGGGAGGGGTGATTTCTACTAAACGACACGATGACCCCCCCTGAAATCAACCTGACCTTGAGCAGCTGCAGTTTGCCCTGGTGGATGGATCGTTGAAGTCCCACGTGACGGTGGTGTTGGTCGCCGTGCTCCTGGTTTCCGCCGCGGTCGTGGTCGTTGTCGTTGCTGTGGATCCGTCTTCGGCCTGCAGACTATTCTGATCAACAGGAGGTGCGCTGTAAACGGGTCCAAATAGAGAAAATGTCAAGTGTGAGGTCTATTTCTTTATAAAATACTAACTGTTTTATATATTTTTTTCCCCTAAACTATTTAACCAACTTTACACATTTTTGTTATTAACCAGTTCGGGCCGGGACTATTTTTAACATCACCGAGCCGACGCGCTGGATTATTTTTTTACGAAACTGGATCCGAGGCGGGTTCAGGCCGATAGTACCGGGAAGCACACCCACGCATTTCCGGCCTTGCTCGCTGCTGACAGACATTTCCGGCCTTGCTCGCTGCTGAAAGACATTTCCGGCCTTACTCCTGGCGTGTTTATGCGTCATCCGTTTTGAATCTGGGGAAAACTTTGCGTTTATATACGTCATCCGGCGCGAACTGGTTAAACGTAAAAAAAATTTCTTTGTTAGGAACAAAATGATAGTAAAATAGTAGAAACAAAATGAGAAAAAAATCAGGATAAAAGAAGGACATTTGCAAGCTTTCAGAAATAGTTAACGTATGTCAACTGCAACATAAGCTTCATTTCACTAATCGCATACCACTTGTGCTCTGCCTGCACTAAGCTCTTGGAAGTTTATTTCTTGTACACAGCTATTTTGTTTCTGAAGAAGATCTTGTTAAGATCGAAATATTAGGCCCTATTAACTTATTTAATTTAAAAAAATCCATTAGATTTTATTTTTGGGTGTTGTGGGACAAAACAAGTAGCCTTTAGGGTAAACTTACGCAACCACTTGCTGTTGCTGCTGTTGCTGCTGTTGCTGCTGTTGTGGCGGGGTATCAGCCGACACAGTCAGCTCCCGCCACATACGGCAGGCCACGCGACCCGCTAGCGTCTGGGGAGACAGCTCCGACGACTCGGCAGCGTACAGAGACCCGGGGTCCTGGGGGACGCTGTGTGGGTACACGCCCGACGACACCATGGTGATCTTGGCCTCGCCCGGTAAGGGCTGGTCGGGCGGGGAAGTGGGCGGAGTCAGCGAGATGGACGACATGGCTATCAAAGAGAAAAATTGAAGGGTCATTTTGTTTATTTTTGAGCATTTTTTGTAAAAATGGAAAAAAGGGAGGGGGTAGGGTTAGAGTCTAACCTAGCCCAGGTTGGACGACGTTCTTCATTGCATTACGACTGACGTCCAGGGTATCAATTTATCCTGCCATAGCGAAACATTTTACAACACATTTGTTTCATATTTTTACCTGATAAAGGAAGATGAAATTTCGTTTTATACATCTTTTTTGTGTCTGGAATTACAGTTCGCTACGGCAGGAGAAATTGATACCCTGGACTCCGTCGCGTTGTACACAACGGAGGAGTCCAACTTGGGCTAGAGTTTAACCCTAAACCAGACACTTGTCAGCTTAAAATAAAGATTTTAGTCTATGATCAATTTTAGGGTCACTGTCCTCTGCAAGACCACAGATTCAATATCTGCACATAAAGACCACAATACAAACAGCCCGGACGCAGTCGCATGCAACACAAGTCCAGTCGCGTCCAACACAAACTCCAGTCGCATGCAAATCGCAAGTCCATCGCAAGTCAAGTCACAAGTAAATTTAAAGCTTGTAAGTTGAATTTGGACTGGGAGACTTTGCGGTGGATTTTTGTGATGGTCATTTGTGGCAAAAATAAAGAGGAACTCTCAAGGGAATCGCAATAACAAAAATAGGGTTGAAGCAATTTTCACGGTGCAAATAAAATTAGTATTTTTGACAGATTATCTTAACTACACAGATACAAAGAAATGTCCACAATTGCTAAGCTGCGCGAAGATACATTGATACTTGTACATCTTTGATGGGATTGTCTACAATCAATTTCCAATTTAAAACGATGGTTTAAAAAAATGCTGAGGAAACGGTCAACCAACCTGCAGCCGTGATGCCATGTATTCTGGCCCCCACATTCTGGGCTGGGGGAGGAGGCAGGTAGGTGGTACCCGGCATGGGCACGATGGGTACGTGGGCCATCTCTTCACTCTGGGGTACCAGGACGTAGGCAGAGGGGTACAACATTCGCACCCCGGCTAGGAAAAAAGGAGAAAATAACAAAAGAACACAGACATTAGTCACTAACAAATTTGTAAAAAAAAAAAAAAAAATTAATCTGGGCCAGGTTAAATTAGTTTAGTGCCAAATTTTCGGACACCGACTCCCGTTATAATTAGGTCCAGCAAAAAATTTACATTACACAATTAAACCTCAAGAGAAACTGACATGGTAAATTTAAATAAATTTCAAATTTCGTATCTCATTGAGTCATATGAAGCAAGATATGAGACAGATATAAGATATGTGACTCAACTCGACAACACATGTGACTCAACTTGACTCGACTACACATGTGACTCGACTCGACTCGACTACACATGTGACTCGACTCGACTACACGTGTGACTCAACTCGACTACACGTGCGTCTCAACTCGACTACACATGCGACTCAACTCGACTACACATGTGACTCAACTCGACTACACATGCGACTCAACTCGACTACACAACTTGACTACACATGTGACCCAACTAGACTACACACGTGACCCAACTAGACTACACACGTGACTCAACTCGATAACACATGCGACTCAACTCGACTGCACATGTGACTCGACTCGACTCGACTACACATGTGACTCGACTCGACTACACGTGTGACTCAACTCGACTACACGTGCGTCTCAACTCGACTACACATGCGACTCAACTCGACTACACATGTGACTCAACTCGACTACACATGCGACTCAACTCGACTACACAACTTGACAACACATGTGACCCAACTAGACTACACACGTGACTCAACTCGATAACACATGCGACTCAACTCGACTGCACATGTGACTCGACTCGACTCGACTACACCTGCGACTCGACTCGACTACACCTGCGACTCAACTCGACTATACATGTGACTCAACTCGACTTTCTTGACCCAATGACTCAACTCGGCTAGAGTCACTTCTTTAACCATTTCGCACCGGAGGACGTGTCTTAACGTGTACATACACGAAAATCTAAACGGATGACTCAAAAACACGCCACGAGCAACTCGGAGCGGGGCCAGAAATATCTGCCAGCGACCAACTCGCAGCTGGCATGTGTGGGTGTGCTGCCTACGGACTGCCGACCTGGGTCCGCTGGGGTCAATGTTCGTTAAAAAAAAATACGCAAACTGGTTAAAACGATTCGACTCCAAGTCACAAATGTGACTTGTTACAACTCTGTCTTTCCGGGGACTCGTGACGGACTTAGCTGTCGGGTACATCCCTGGAAAAAAATGCAAAGCATTGTGGGATAGATTACCACCAACGATCAACGCATGCACTCTCTGTGCGCACGCGACCGCACGCTGCGCATTCTGTACGTGTACACTGACCCGTGTCACAGACACAACCAAAATTGGTACAAAATTGAAGTTCACCTGCATCCTAGGATAAGGAAGTGGGAACGGGCGAAGACAACAAAAAAAAGGACCAATTATAGGCCTGACAACTTGTGGACTTGCAAAAACCGGAGGAGTCTAAGAAAGGTGCGGAGTGAATCCTTGTTCCGTGCAGTTGCCAAATCTGTATGGACATGGGGTCAGAGTCCGGGACAGCGTTTAAGACGCTACGATACGGCTCAGCGAAATGAGTCATCAAAATCTCTGGCCATAACATGTACTGGATGCAATTACATAATGTGTGAGGCGTCCTGGCGAAATGAGACAGAACTAGGCACAGGGCATAATGGAGAAAATTGCAAAATAATGAATAATGGCTAATTAAAAAAAAAAAAAAAAAATTATTAATTGATATTTGTAATCTTTAGCATGCCTCTTAGCTATTTTTTGTTAAGAAATAGTGTGGAAGTAGTGCAATAAAAGTGTTTTCAAGAAAAAAAGATTGACATTTTAAACAGCCATAACTTGATGGAATGTCCAATTGAAGTGCAACAAACAGCATTGTAAGGAGCATTGTATCCTCTTCTCTAATACCTAAAAACCCTCATTTCAACCTCTGCCAAGTGTCGTCTCATTTTGCCCGAACCCCTCTGATGTATGCAAGTTCTAGCCCCAAATTTAAAGAAAGGCTACTTTATACTTCACGCGAAACACGAAAGCGATTAATTTACGTCGCAAAGGACATTCCACTCACACATTTCGCAAATGTGTTCAACTATCGAATTCACGTTGGCTATTACGCCGAGTACATAACGGCTGTGATGCAGTGAAGCGAACCACATTTTGATGATGTGGGGGTTGGGGGGTGGGGGGGTGGGGGGTTGGGGGGTGGGGGTGGGGGGGGGGGGGGGGGGGTGGGGGGGGGGGGGGGGGTTGGGGGGGGGGGGGGGGGGGTGGGGGGAGGGTGTCCCATTTAACTGCATTGATTCATACTCTTTTATTGGGACAATACATCACGGAAAGAGGTAAATTAACGACAAAGTTATTGAGGCACTTGTGGTGTTATGGCTAGCTTGAATATCACTCTGCTTATTTCTTGATGTTGTGCCTTTCTAACTCATTTCTCTTCCTTCTTCACCACCACCCCCCCCCCCCCCCCCCCCCCCCCCCCCCCCCCCCCCCCACCCACCCTCCCTCCCCTTCAAACCTCCCTCCCCTTCAAATCCCCAGGAAACTCAGTCACCACAAACTGATCAACCAGTTTCCTGTTCAACTGATAACATGCAAGGACCGTTTTTTTTTTGGTTTTTTTGGCACAACATACAATGTACACACAGCTCGTAGCGCACTGATTAACGACCCTATTGGTTTTCACGGTCAGAAATGTGGCCTGAGGTATTGGCAAAGCCAAGATGTCGCCAAGTTTAACGAATGTCACCACCAATGTAAATTAGAGGTCGCACTGTCTCAAGGTCAGGTCGCAAGGTTATACATAAAGGTATTTCTTTTGTCAATGTTCAACCAGGTAACAGACCAATTCATTAACCAGTTTGCACCGGGATTATTTTAACATCGCTGAGCCGACGGGCGGGATTATTTTTAACGACACTCGATCTGAAGCTGGTTCAGGCCGATAGTGCCGGGAAGCACACCCACGCATTTCCGGCCTTGCTCGCTGCTGACAGACACTTGAACTTGGCGTGTTTATGCGTCATCCGTTTTGAATTTGGGGAAATTTTTACGTTTATATACGTCATCCGGCGCGAACTGGTTAAAGGTAGGATACACCATTGGTAATTGTTTGAATTATCAAGAATGGGTGGATTTAGTGGGTTGTATTCTATAGTAAATATCGTTTAACTGACCTGTCCAAAGTTTTGCAATCATGGAAGCTGAGAAAAGCAAGAAAAAAACGGCGTTTGTTTTCAACCGGCGTCAGGCAGTGGTTCTTACCAGTATGTTGTTCTTGTTATTTTTGTAATCGTCGGACGGCTCTATGAAATTGGCCCCAGGTGCATCGTTACAACGCTTGTGCGCACCATTCAACGAATTACAAAACCAATTACTAATAGAAATTTCCAAAAATGTGCCTCTGAGATGAATCTCTGGAAATAATCTCTTTTTATTGTTTTGTTCCCCAAATAACAGCATGCAAGAAGTAATATTCACAGGAGGTTTAGTGTCGGATTAAAATCTTTGCAACAAGTAAGCTTTTCCACAGCATTTTGTTTGGTTACTCTTTTAGTAAGCTGCAAAAGGTATACTTCAGCTTTGAACCATAAGCTCTGACAGTGTTTTTACAATTTTGAGATTGTTTGGTCAGGAAGAATCCTGACAGAAGCACCTACTTCTGGGAAATGGGTGACATTTGAACTTTGAAGCTGGAAGGGACAGACATGACGGGGCCGTGTCGGACGTTGTCCAGCGCGCTACCCGCCACTTGTCAGAAGAGTGCTGGACATGCAACCCCCCCCACCCAACCCACTTCCTCCCAAGACAGGATGTGGCAATGACTGGCAGAGGGTATATGTGGAACAAGGAATTGTGCCGTGGGTCTCTCGAGAACAAGTGCATCCCAAAATTAACCTGAAGCTAAAGTACACGTTTTACGGCTATCAACAAAATAACCAACCAAAATACTGTTGAAAAGCTTACAAGTACATGTACCGTAATTTCCTGCGGTAAAGATGCTTCTTATCCGACTTTCTGGACCACAAAAACATCGCTGCGCCTTATCTTAAGTTTTCATACATTGTTTGCGTGCCAGATAAACTCAAGTACTCAGCAAATTGTATCCTTTTGTTAATTAATGAAAAAGTAGCCCCCAAAATGGAAAAAAAGTAGCCCTCGAACATTTAAAAAAAAATGAAAATGGAGCCCTCGAACATTTAAAAAAAAATGTTTTACCCTGGACCAGATAATGGTTACGGTTTAATTCTTGCTTGGAATAGTGCGTTCAAGCATGCGCCTTATTCGGTGGTGCGCTTTATCTGTTGACGTTTGAATTTTTTGGGGTGACCTGCGCCTTAACCGTCGAGCGCCTTGTCCGCAGGAAATTACGGTACATGTACTGGTGGTTGTAAAGATATTGACACTTAAAGGTCGGATACACCATTGGCAATTGCTTGAATTATAATGAATGGGTAGATTTGAGGAGTTGTATTTTATTGTAAATATCATTTAACTGACCTGTCCGAAGTTTTTACAATCATGGATGCCAAGAAAAGCACGAAAACAGCGTTTGTTTTCAACCGGCGTCGAGCAGTTATTCTTATGTTATTTGTGTTTTTTCTCGCTCGCCGTCTGGCGACCGCAAATTTTTATTTTTAGAATTCTATAACAATTACAGGATATTTAGCGCAATCATTATACTGGATGCCTAGAATCATTATTTACTTTCAGATAAGTAAGCTATTTCTTAAAAATTCGGTAGTAAATTTTTTCGATATCTGCAACTGGTGTATCCAACCTTTAAACTCGCTACAAAATTATTCCTTCTGGCTTGCTGTCATTTTTTGAAATTATTAAATTTCATGAAATGTGTGGAGTGCCGTGGCCTCGTGGTCTGGAGCATTGAATTTGTAGGTAAAGCTACATTTTGTTGGGGGTTCGAGTGCTGCCTGGGACTATGGTGCGTGTGCCCTTGGGCAAGGCACTTTGTCAGTCATTGCTTCTCTCCACCCAGGAGTATTAAAATGGGTACCTGTGAGGGCAGAGATGGTTATTGTGGTTGATTTAGCTTTGCGCCAAAAAAAAATTTGCCTTGATTTTTTTTTTAAGCACAATAAGAATTAGCAGGACAACATTTTTGTATGTTCAAATTGAACAGACCAGCCAAACTATCTCTTGGAAATGACTTTCGGTTTGGTTAAGAGACTAAGTTCAGATTCTTCCAAAAAATATTTACACTGAGCTAAAAATAGTTAACTTTGTCATGCCGTGTCAAAAAAACAAATGTTCACATGATGCTGAAATGTGGAACAAATATTTCCGTGTAAGATTTGTTGGGTCCGTCTCGCTTTTTTGTGGGAGGGGGGGAGGGGGTTGGGGGGGGGGGGGAGGGGGTTGGGGGGGGGGTGGGGGATAGGTAAAACAAAAGTTTGACAAGTCTGTCACGAGCAGGGAATTACGTGTAAAACCATGCCACTGATACATGTACTGCGGCCAGACTTGTCCCGATTGTCAAGGCTGGTAGGGGCCCCTTCACCGGATCAAATGAATCAGGACGGATTAAGCTACGACTCAGGGTCTGGGACATGAAGGGGGGAAACAAAAAGGCACTGCGGCCTAATTCTGAGTCATGCAAGCACAGGCAACGAGGATCCCGAGCCATTTACGTTACGAGGGGACACGTTAGGCTTTAGTGTACTTTTTCTTTTGTGTTGACTGCAAAATGAGCCCTCTATAGAGCGACGTGGCCCAATGGTTACAGTGTTCAAACCCGTGTGCCGTGGTATGAGGGTTTGAAACCCTGATGGGGAACATGGTGCTTGTGTCCTTGGGAAAGACACTTTACGTGTACACAATGCCGGTTAAACGGTTAACCGACCGTTCAAACGGTTACACGGTTACATATTTCCTGTTCGGTTACCTTTTTTGTTTGGAGGTCACAAATAGTACAATTGATTAAAATTTGTATGGACATTTCTAATAGCTTATCTAACATATAGCCAGTCAGCCTACATGTATAAGATTTGATGCAGACAATTAGCAATCACAGAACTGCGATTATCAACACGTACTACGCGCACACACTAAATTCCTTGATGAAGCAGCGCTAATTAAATATGCAATGCAAGCCCATTTTTTTCTTTTCTTTTTATTAAATTATTTTATTCAATTTATTTTAATTTTTATTTTTTTTATTGTTTTTTATAAATGTTGGTTACGGTTAACCGTCAACCGTAACCGCAAAACAACGGTTACACGGTTAATTTGATAACCGCAAACTTGCAGGCTTACTCTCTCCACCCAGGAGTAACGGTATGAATGTCTAGTTCAACAGCAAGGATAATACAGTCGACTCTTGTTACTACAAATTATTTTGCCAGAACCTAGCCAACATGTTTGCTATATCCACATTGTTGTGGGATACACTATTGTAAATTGTTTGAATTATCAGGAATGGATTGATTTCGGGGTTGTATTTTATAGTAAATATCTTTTAACTGACCGGTCCAGAGTTTTCAACCGGCGTTGGGCAGTTGTTCTTGTTCTTTTCGTGATCGCCATCTGGCAATCATGATATCTTTTTTGTTAATTCAATTTTTCAAAAAAACAATTACAGGATATCTAGCGCAATCATTTTGCTGGATGCCAAATGGGTCAAACCAGATTGCAAATGGGTCAAACCAGATTGCAAATGGGTCAAACCAGATTGCAAATGGGTCAAACCAGATTTCAAATGGGTCAAACCAGATTGCAAATGGGTCGAGCCAGATTGCAAATGGGTCGAGCCAGATTGCAAATGGGTCGAGCCAGATTGCAAATGGGTCGAGCCAGATTGCAAATGGGTCGAGCCAGATTGCAAATGGGTCGAGCCAGATTGCAAATGGGTCGAGCCAGATTGCAAATGGGTCGAGCCAGATTGCAAATGGGTCAAACCAGATTGCAAATGGGTCAAACCAGATTGCAAATGGGTCAAACCAGATTGCAAATGGGTCGAGCCAGATTGCAAATGGGTCGAGCCAGATTGCAAATGGGTCGAGCCAGATTTAAATTTGGTCAAGCCAGATCCCAGCTTGGTAAGGAAGATCCCAAATTGGTCAGGCACGATTCCCTGTTGGCGAGATATGATCCAGCAACCACGCGGGTTCGGTAAAAAAGTGCAAAGTTGCTCAGGCACGATACCAAGTCGGGTCAAGGCAGCATCCCTAAACAATCAGTCGCTCGCTATACACTTACCGACGAGAACATCGACCACGGCCGGCATGCCATCCTCCTGGCTCTCCTCCTCAGGGGGCGTGTCCCGGCCCGCTTCCTCCTCCCCTTGGAACTTGATGGGGTAGAAGTGACGCCACTCATTCAGGATGCGCCGACTGACCGAGTGGTTTGCCTTGTAGGAGGGGCCGGTCAGTACGCCACTCAGCCCGTATGGCGTGAGAATGACTGTAAGGATGGGGAGAAAAACAATGTGATCATTATGAAATGTTGACACAACAGGGCCATAGCATATATTCCGCGCCGGAGGACGTATATAAACCAGTCTCTATCGTAGCCCACGAGTAATGGAGGGATAGACAGGGGTTCTAGGTACTCGGACACACCTAGACACAAGGTAAGACATTGAGAACAGGAATGTTAACCAGTTCGCGCCGGATGACATATATAAACGCAAAAGTTTTCCCCAGATTCAAAACGAATGACGCATAAACATGCCACACGCAAGGCCGGAAAAGTCTGTCAGCAGCGAGCAAGGCTAAAAAAGGGGTTGGTGTGCCTTCCGGTACTATCGGCCTGAACCCGCCTCGGATAAAGTTTTGTTAAAAATAATCCCGCGCCTTGGTTCAATGATGTTAAAATAATCCCGGCGCGAACTGGTTAAGCTAGCATTAGTTGACAAAAACAGCTGACCAAGAACTTTTGGATCTAATTCTGAACACTAAACACTTTTCGGTCAAATCACCAATAATCAATGGAGAAACTTTTTAGAAATCCATTTTGTTTTGTTAATAATGATTTTATTGTAAAAATATGTTTTTGTGGGATACATGTATATCTTGTTCTTTCTTTTTGTATTTCCATAAACAATTATATAAAGGGTAATGGCTGAGGAACACGGCAATACCAGCAAGATAATGGGGCGAGGCGCCGTGCCTGATTATCGCTGGTTTTGGCGAGTTCTGAAGCTATTAGCCTTGGTAAAATCCAGGCCCCCACAAACAAAAAAACAAAAAGGTTTGTGAACAAAAAACACTGAGTACAATGAGGCTACAGTGTGGCTTATTGATAGCACCGTATAATGCCGCAGTGTGAACTATAGAGTCCATTCTCTGACATGAATTCGGTTACGGTTAAAACAGTAATACAGTACTGTTGTTGGTTTACTTGATAATGGGACATCAATTGTGTTCAATATCATTGTTTTTGGAAATGGCAAGTTTTTGTGTTTAGTAATGAAGAGGTGTATATCGGTAATGATAAGTTATTGTGCTGGTAATGATGAATTTCAGTCCAACAAGCCGTTACCAGCTAGTATTGTCATGCAGAAACAATAGGAATACAAGTACGTCAAGGCTAATTTTTACAGATTGATAAATATGACTTTGCTAGTTAAATCTGCTTCATAACATATTCAGGAAATATACTTTGGGGTCGTTAAAGCCTAGGTCACACTGTCACGATTTTAAGAAGATAGCCTACGAAGATAGCCGGACATATCAGTAGTGGTACGGTATCTTGGTGCATCCTGATCAATCTTGAGTCATGATGAACCTTCGCTGGTCGGCAAACTCCCTAGACAGTTTTGAACTGTTCAAAAACTGTCGTGGCGGTGCTACAATTTTTTTCAAAACCGTAGGGCAGTCGCAGTACGATCGTACATCACGCACAGTCGTAGCACCATCTTGTAGGCATTCGTGGCCTTTACGTGGCCAATGATGGATTATTTTTATCACAAATCATTACAAATATCCACGACTGTTCTTCGATGTTCTACGTATATACTAATCTTAGCGCATTCGGCTGTAATCGACTGTGATTGTAGAGTACCGGTAGTTCCAAAACTATCATACTACAACCGTAGTACACCATAGCAGGTTCAAGATGAATCAGCTTCAAAATCATACAGACGTCGTTGAAATCCGAACGTCTAGTCGCCAATACTCATAATGTCACTGTAGAAGAACCGCAAGTATTTTGTACCGGTAGTAGGGTGCAAGCGGAACACTCAATTAGAACTGCTACGACTAATCGGAGGCTGTGGTCACACAAATCGTGACAGTGTGACCTCCACTTAAAGGTAGGATACACCATTGGTAATTGCTTGAATCGTCAGGAATTGGTGAGTTTGGTGGGTAGTACAATGTATTTTATAGTAAATATCGTTTAACTGACCTGTTCAAAGTTTTACAATCATGGATGCCGAGAAAAGCAAGAAAAACACGGTTTGTTTTCAAACGGCGTCAGGCAGTTATTATTATGTTGTTCTTGGTTTTTTTCGCGATTGCCGCTCGTTATATAATAATCGCCGTTTTATATAATTCAATTTTTCGGAATAATTACAGGATATCTAGCGCAATCATTTTGCTTGGAAGCCTAGAATCATTATTTACTTTCCAAAAAGTTAGATAATTTTTAATAATTCGGTAGTAAATATTTTCGATATCTGCAAATGGTGTATCCAATCTTTAGCCGTGTTCGCAATGGACTTTTTTGGGGGAAGGTTTTACTGAGACGATGGTAAAATAAAAAATGGTCAAATGTTACCACTTTTCGCACTTGGACTTTCGACACTGGAAAATTTTAACAAGGCTGCGGGAGAAGTAGCCGAGCTGTAATTATAATGACTCATGTGATCACAATGAGATGTGCATGCATCAGCGCGCGCACGTAAACAATGTAAAGAGCGCATGCGCGGTGTCTTGTGTAGCATGAAATCGCACTAGGGGGCAGACCGGATGTACGTTTTCCTTAGATGCTTTTACCGACTCGCGCTGTTCGCACTGGACTTATCGTCTAGGGAAAAGTTACCTGGGTGGGAAGTTTTCCCGGGCAGCAGTTGGCCGGTAAAAGTAACCACTGGACTCGGGAAAAGTAACCGAGAGGAAAACGTCCTAGGCTGTCCGCACTGGACTTAAAATGGGCAAAGTACCCATCGTCTCGGTAAGTTTTATCAAAAAAAGTCCAGTGCGAACAGGGCTTAAAATGCACAAAAATCTGGGGGAAGAGGGATATACCGGTACATCATACAGGGACGTGAACGGCTGATACATTGTACCTTGAAAGCCAGTGGTAGATCCCTGAGCCAGAGCCAGGTGATCCAAGGACAGACGACAGACCGGCTGGTGGAGAGAGACTTCCACGTTGGCGCACACCGTGCTCTCACCGTGGAGGAAGAAGCTGAAGGCAAAGGACAAGTGGTCGCTGCAGAGACGGAAAGAAAAGAAAGAAAAAAAACCACAAAAGACGTCAATTATTTATCTGTGATACTTAGACTAATTCGGCGATAGACATTTTCCACAGCGGCACCAGGCTCGACTCACGAGAGTCGCGCTCAGGTAACGCACTCTCGGGCCAATTTCAGGAAATGCTTACGCTCGGTTCAGACAGGCATTCCACAGTCGCGCCGAACCAAATTGAAATCAAGTCGCTCTTGAGTCGCTCTAACAACTAACTCCAGCAGTCGATCGTTCGCCGTCTGGCGCGCCTTGTCGCCCTTATTCGTTTCAGATGTCGGACTCAATTCACTCATTTGGTTTGGCGCGACTGTGGAACGCCTATCTGAACCGAGGGTAAGATGCATTTTAACGCAACTTCATTCTCGGCCCCAATGCAAATTTGTGACGTTTCGCACGGCAAATTCGCAAAACACATTTTAACCTTTGGCAAATTTTAGCTGAGAATTCAGGCAGGTTTAGGCCGATGGTTATCGGGAAGCACACCCACGCATTTTTAGTTTTGCTCGCTGCTGAAAGACATTATCGGCCTTGCTTATGCGTCATCCGTTTTTGAATCTCGAAAAACTTTGCGTGTACATACGTCCTCCGGGGCGCGAACTGGTTAAGATGCTCTTCAGCAAGGCAGCGGAACTCGTTAAGAGTTAAGTTCAATTTAAGGGTCGTCTTATCTCAATCACGCACACGTTAATTTGTATATGATTTGAAAATAATTGCAACAACATCTTCTCGTTCAAGACGAATGTCGGCCTACAGTTTCTAAGATGAAAATATATGTAGAAACTAATTGTAAAAGATTTCTGAAACATGGGTACGGTTTTAATAAAAATGACTTATGTACAGTATGTACATGTCATCTTCCCTACTCTTTCGTATATGTGTAAAACTACATGTAACTGGTGGTGGTTAGAGTTAAGAGAAGTGGTTTGAGGCAAATGTGAACAAATTGTATTTGACTGTCTATCAGAATTCCATAGTTTTGTTGATCATACCGGTAGTTCCATAGTTTTGTCATTTCACCCAAGTCTCTAAAGCCCTGTTCGCACTGGGCTTATTATGATAAAACATACCTAGACGATGGGTACTTTTCCCATTTTAAGTCCAGTGCGGACAGCCTAGGACGTTTTCCCGGGAAAACTTCCCAGGTAACCTTTCCCTAGACGATAAGTCCAGTGCGAACAGCGCGAGTCGGTAAAAGCGTCTCAGGAAAACGTTAATCCGGCCCTCCAGTGCAAAGTCATGCTACACAAGACACCGCGCATGCGCTCTTTGTGTTGTTTACGTGCGGGCACGCTGATGCGCGCGCGCAAATGGGTACACCGGGGTCAATGCAGAACGGTCACGCAAAGCGCCCTCACGAGTCATTATAATGACAGCTCGGCTACTTCTCCCACGGTCTCGGTACAAATGTCCCGTGTCGAAAGTCCAAGTGTGAACAGTGGTAACATTTGACCATTTTTTATTTTACCATCGTCTCAGTAAAACCTTCCCCAAAAAAAGGCCAGTACGAACACGGCTTAACCCTCTCAATTCTCAAAAATCTCCCGGATTTTTGAAGGCTTTAGGAGGATTAAGACTGAATGGCAACAGGGGCGGTAAAATTTTTAGAGGATGCATTGTGCTGAGTTGGTAGGCTGTACCCAGCATTGTTCATGTTCAGCCATGCATAATAATTGAGCCCTGCATTTTGCTCCTTATCATCCGCAGTGCTTCTGAATGTCATCAGCATTCAGCACTGACTCGACCCATTACAGTGATAAATACAATGTACATGTAGGTAGAGGATTTTTGGAAGATTAAGGATGAATCCAATGTTTACACGGTGGCAATTAAAGGATTTTGCGGGATTGAGGATGGCTTCTAGCCAGAGGGCTGTTGGTGTTACGGTTAGAGACTTTAAATACCGTATGTATGTAAACAACAATTACATGTACAAACAAATGAAATTCACATAGTTTTTTTTTACAAAGAACATACCGGTATGTGAGCCGCTCCATCGAAATCAGGAATAAGTCTCGAAATGACTTTTTGAGATATGCACATGGTGAGAAAGGGGATTTCATAAGCTTTCTAATGATACCCATCACAAGTGTGTATCTGTTTAGGTTAACGAGTTATGGTCTGATGAAGTTGACAGGTGTATATTTATTTGCCGAATCCACATTCCGAGAAAAACAGCTTTGAAATAAACAAAATGGACCAAAATCATACGGACAGCGCACACAAATCCCCTTCATTTTCATCTTTATTGATCGTTTTTACATACAAGACATTAATGACAATAATCTGTGATAACTACACTTCCTAAAAATAAAATGTTCAGAAAAACAACTTGGTCACGATTTTCACCCATGCGTTCACTTCAACGACCGATTGCGTAAAACGGCCCCAGCGTCTTATTCCTGACTATGATGGAGCGGGTCACATATGATTAAAATGTGGTGTAATTGCACACACTGTCTTGAATGCAAAATGCAAATGACCTCTGGTGAACTAACAAGATCTGATGCCATTTCATTCAGACACACAAGGCCGATTATCCCTTTAGTGTAATATGCATTGTCAATTTAGTGCCTTTTAGTGCAGATATATATGCCAAAGTGCAGATATGATGCCACACAAGAGAGTGTTAAGGTAGGATACACCATTGGTAATTGCTTGAATTATAATGAATGGGTGGATTCGGGGGGGGGGGGGGGGGGGGTTGCATTTTATTGTAAATATCGTGGCCTCTCCAAAGTTTTACAATCATGGATGTCAGCGTTTGTTTTCAACCGGCGTCGGGCAGTTATTCTTATGTTATTTGTGTTTTTTCGCAATCGCCGTCCGGCAAATTTGTCTTTATAAAATTATATTTTTCAGAATAATTAAAGGATATCTAGCGCAATCATTTTGCTGGATGCCTAGAATCAGTATTTACTTTCAGATGAGTAAGATATTTCTTAATAATTCGCTAGTAATTTTTGTTCGATATCTGCAAATGGTGTATCCTACCTTTAAAGGAAGGATACACCATTTGCAGATATTTAAAAAATGTACTGCCGTATTATTAGGAAATATGTTACTTATTTGAAAGAAAAAAATGATTGAACCACGTAGGCATTCAGCATTGCGCTAGATATCCTGTAATTGTTCTGAAAAATTGATCTCCCAAAAAAACAAGAACAACATAAGAACCACTACCTGACATCGGTTTAAGACTAACGACGTTTTTCTTGCTTTTATTAGCATCCATAATTATTAATCTTCGGACAGGTCAGTTAAACGATATTTACTATAAAATACAACCCCCATTCTGATAATTCAAGCACTTACAGTACCAATACGACCTTTAGAGGATTCACCACATGAAAATCCATCCCAGCCTGTTGTTTAATGCATGAGCTTGTGCACTTAGGAATTTTTCATGAATATTCAATCAATCGAAGCCCACTAGTTTGTTATCTGATTCAGTGGTACCTGTAAGGGGGGGGGGGGGGGGGGGGGGGTAGTGCGGCATGACATATTAGCTAGTCTCTCCCAGGCATTTGAATGTTTACCTAATCAATGACATATGAATGCACAAAAAGAAGTGCTGTCAGGTAGAGTTTTTTGTAGTTTTTTTTTGGGGGGGAGTTATTTGCCTTTGCACCCTTCCAATGAAGATCGCGTAACCTTCAGAACCGATGGCGGAATTCTTTGGGGTAGTTGCGTCAATTAGATTTCTCAAACCCAAAGATGGTATACCGTAGGTTTTCACCCAAAATGACAAGAAATTTGGTCTTCTAGGAGAAATAGATAGAGAGGTGGTGTGTGTGTGTGGCGGAGGGGGTGGGGGGGTGGGGGGGGGGAGCTTTTAATTACATGTCGTCACGTCTCCGTCAAAGACAGCTCAGGTTTCTATGGTAACCGCGGAAGGTCTGAACTCCCGACGGCTTTAAACGGAGCTCCCCTGCCAGACCCCGCTGATGTAAAGATTTTCAGATTTTGTCAGCTTACATGTGCTTTATACTGGTACATGTACACCAATCATAGAGGGGGTTGTTGACGAGGGTCTTGAACTTTTCAGAATCTGTCTGATTTTTATTTTCTGATTTTTTTTTAGATCTCCAATAATATGAATACATTGTCATAATATTTACACATTCAATTACAAAAAATATTGTAACCTTTCTCTAACAAAAACATGATTTTGTGGATTTTTTATAATTTTTTTTGTATGCAATTTTGAAAATTTGATAAAAAAAAATTGGGGGGAAATATCAGCAAAATTAATTTTGGGCTAGTATTTTCCTAGTATGTTCCCCATCCCATCTGAATCGGCCGGGGTAAAAACACTGCTGTCTCCTCTTTCCCCTTTAGGCTTTAGGATTGCATCTCAACATCCAAAGGTGTATTCATTTTACCGGCCGTATGCCCTAACTCTAACTACCAAAAAATTAACCTACATGAACAGTAACTACAAGTGTACCGTTTGAATGCACACGACACGAAAAACAGCCCTCAAGTCACATGTAGAACGTTTTACCATGAGGACCGAGGATACCCTATTGTGTTTCCCTTTGTTCCTGTACTCCAGTGAAACGCCGTAAAAACGAACATCAAGAGATCCACATTATTTTGTTTGTTTTATCGATAGTTCGGTATAGCAATTTTCAGGCCCATCAGATGCCCATTTTTCAAGATGCCGTCCGTCCTGTTAAAAATAGTACCCTGTTGTTGCCTACGGTACTTTAAGTTATTTATTCATCCCACCTAATTCTTATTCATCACATCGAATTCTAAAGCAACAGTTGGCTTTTTCGCTTCTATTCATTGGGGAGCCACTCGTCTATCTTTAACATTTAAGCACTGGCTGTTTAACATTCGGGAATAAAACACGGCCTACAGGTACACGTAGCAGTGGGTTTCTAAGAAATCTGTGTACATTATTTTCAATAACAAATTGTTCGGTATGTGGGGACACAAAAATCGGGTGTTCAGTACAGCCGAACGTTTTAGAAAAGCGGTGTTCGGTATAGTGGCGTTCCACTGTAGAACTTAACCCCATAAGCCCTGTTCGCACTGGACTTTTTTTGATAAAACTTACCGAGACGATGGGTACTTTTCCCATTTTAAGTCCAGTGCGGACAGCCAAGGACGTTTTCCTCTCGGTTACTTTTCCCCCCGAGTCCAGTGGTTACTTTTACCGGCCAACTGCTGCCCGGGAAAACTTCCCAGGTAACTTTTCCCTAGACGATAAGTCCAGTGCGAACAGCGCGGTCGGTAAAAGCGTCTCAGGAAAACGTACATCCGGCCCCCTACTGCGATTTCATGCTACACAAGACACCGCGCATGCCCTCTTTGCATTGTTTACGTGCGCGCGCTGATGCATGCACATCGCATTGTGATCACATTCGCCCTCATGAGTCATTAAAATGACAGCTCGGCTACTTCTCCCGCGGTCTCGGTAAAATTTTGCCGTGTCGAAAGTCCAAGTGTGAACAGTGGTAACATTTGACCATTTTTTATTTTACCATCGTCTCAGTAAAACCTTCCCCCCAAAAAGTACCAGTGCGAACACGGCTATAGACTTGGCGTACACTTTAACACCAGAGGACAACATTAAACAAAAGACAAACGCCAGAGGACTGAAAGGATCTTTTTGTTTGCCTATTGTGCTTGTGGGGAGGGAGGGGAAGGGGGAGGGGTTATGTAGTACATGAACACACCATACACCTTCACACACCACCGGATCAGGCTAAGCCATGCCCCACATAACATTGTACACGTGATCCCTTATTTGTGAACCACCAGGCCAAAACCAGGCGGAAGTCGGCAAATGCCATTTCGAGATATGGCATTGTAAACAAAAAAAATGTGTTGCTGGTCGATTGTTGTTTTTTCATAAATCGTTAGTTAAAACTCTAATTTATTGGCTGTTCATGTTTAAACCTTTTTAAAAATCCCCGAAAGTGATAATATCGGCCTTCTCCTGATTTTTGTTGTCGTTGCTATTACTCAAATTGAGCAAACTTGTTGCCGCGAACGGCAACAAAATGTCACTTTTTGAAGCGTCGTTACTTTTCATTCCATAGCGGTACTGGTGCATGTGGTGTATCATTTTAAAGCTTAAAACGCTAGCAATCCAATGGTATAAAAATCTCTCATATGAAAAATTTCGACTTTAGCCTGGTTTGGGGGTGGTGGGTCACATTTAATACTAAAGGCAGGAGGAGTCAAATATCCGTGGGTAAATAGATGTGCAGGGAGCTGAGCTGGGGACAATCCAGTGTAACTGGACACTTCTCTCCAGCTTGGCTTCCCTCTTGTGGGCTTGACCTGAAATGTCACAGAGAAGCCGCTGGTACCCTGCAACCCTACATTTTCTTCCTTCCGTCCATCACTAGAGTTAATACTGAAGTACCCATTTAGGCAAAACTATTCTGCATATTCCCCCAAACTCCAACATTTTGTACAAGTCTCATGCCTTTCTGCCCTGAACCCTAAAGATATCGTTTACGTTTGGTAATTGGAACCCACTGTTTGTTTCAATCCTATATAGTTATATACCATAAAACTAACCTGTAAAAATTTCAATTCAAAAGGTGGTAGCAATTTTGAGATATTGCCGAAAATCTGGAGCGGTTATGTCCACGCAGGAAGAAAAATCTGCATCAGATTCAAATTTGTTGGGATAAAAAGTGATATCTTTTACCATAACCTCAGTACTTCGAAGTGAAAAGTTTCTAAAAATGCATTATACTATCCAAAGCTGCTGTACTTCTTACCAAGTAAGTTGTATTTGCCATTCATTTCTGGAGCTACATGTATTACCAAACGTATACGATCCCTCTAAAGAATTCAACAGGGTTTCCCTTGGCCTTTAGTACCAAGGCAAACAAAGTCCAACAACAAGTTGCTATGGTTTGGTACAAAACCTGCCAAAACCTAGCAAAACCTGCAGTTGGAGTTTGATGGGTTTGGGTTAGTTGGGGTTAATACCGGTACCTACAGTTTCAGGTTCTATTCAAAGAAATGTTGATTTTTGATGAAGTGAAGGGAAAAAACACGACCATTTAGTGTGCATTGTTTTGTTGTACTACAACAGAGCCAGCTATTTCAAAGCCTGTTTACTCAGTCGTGTAATTTGAACTCCAAGGAAGTAATAAAAATGTAAACACATCAGATCTCCAAATTGGTAGGGGCTACGGAACACTATACCAAATGGAAGCTTACCATGCGGGCTTTTCAACCATGAACATTGTATTTAACTCAATTTACGACATAATGACGTTTGTGTGGAGTTGGTCACATTTGTAGCTGTTTCACTTTGACATGTACTGTATGACACTGTGATCTACTGGTACATGTACCGTACATCATGTAGCCCTGAATGGATTTGAACAACCACAGAGAAAGGAACTATGGAACAACCATGCCCACAAAGGTCATGTTTTTGTTTTAAACAGCTAGACCATAATACTGTCACATCAAATTATCAAGCACTGATCCTATGTCAGTCATGCAGACTGCATGCTGGTGGACAATGCACTTCCTAAATGTACATGTACATCTTAGTCAACATGAACATTGAATGCAAAAGAACATTAGTTTCCACAAAGACTTTTGAAAAACCCTTAGCACTGTGTTGATCAGATAATAGAATCCAACACTATTCATGTACTTGTACTATAGGTCACATATACTGTAGTTGTACAAAAAAACAAAAAAAACAACAACAATCTTATGCCAAATTTTAAAACTAAAAGTTTCTCATTCAAACTTTTTTGTAAAAAAAGAGAGAATCGGGGCACTTTTTGTCCTTGTTTTTGTTGCCCGACGTACATATTTGCATAATATGGCAGAATTACCGGTATATACTGTAGTGTTGCGTTTATGTACATGTTATACATTTAATATTTAAATTCCTCCCTGTACAAGGTATACTACCCGGTACATGTTCAATCAAAAGGACAATCGAAAGACCGCCCAACAAAATATGATCTCCATGCGTAAGAATGAGGAGTTAGCGCTCTAGTATTATTTAAAATAGATCTCTATGGTGTACCCACATGTGATGGTACTGTACTTGTACAGTGTATTCAAGCAGGGTAATTATTATAATGCAAATGTCCATCCATGCATGACTGCACCACAGACCAATAGACTGCAGTATCAATTCAAAGGGGGCTGGCTGACTTGCCCCTTTCTGCTGATGTTTGCCCTTGGTCTCCTATGCAAATGAGTGCATTATGATCAGCCAGACTACAGAGTATAGTACTGAACAACAGACAGTACATTGTACACAATGCTGGGTGTCAGTACAGAGAAGAAAAAAACCTTAGTGTTAGGGTACAAAATAGTGCCAATGGTACTACAAAATGTATGTACAGTAGGGTACACCATGGGTACACCATTCGCAGATATCGAAAATGTTGACTACCAAATTATTACAAAATATCTTACTTATTTTAAAAGTAAATATTGATTCTTGGCATCCAGCAAAATGATTGTGCTACATGTAATTATTCTCTAATTGTTCCGAAAATTTGAATTTTCTAAGAAACAAAATTTAAATCACGATCGACGTACCGGTATGGCGATCGCGAAAAAACCCCAAAACAACATAAGAACCACTGCCCGACGCCGGTTAAAATCGAACGCTGTTTTCCTTGCTTTTTTCAGCATCCATGATTGTAAAACTTCGGGCAGGTCGGTTAAAGGTAGGATACACCATTGGTAATTGCTAGAATTATCATGAATGGGTGGATTGGGGTAATTTGGTAATTGCTAGAATTATCATGAATGGGTGGATTTGGGGGGTTGTACAATTTGTACAATCGTGGATGCTGAGAAAAGCAAGAAAAACAGCATTTGTTTTTAACACGTGTCGGGTAGTTATTCTTATGTTAATATTGGTTTTTTCGCGATCGCCGTTTGGCAATCGCGAATTTTGTTTTATGAAGTTTTATTTTTTCGAAATATTTACAGGATATCTAGCGCAATCTTTTTGCTGGATGCCTAGAATCATTATTTACTTTCAAATAAGTAAGATATTTCTTAATAATTTGGTAGTAAATATTTTCAAAAATATCTGCAAATGGTGTATCCAACCTTTTTTATTTTATTTACATGTACAACCATCTTTATTGAGGGTAGCCCATCCAGCAGAAGCTGATCATTTGGGGCCCTCAGTACATAAAAATACATCAAAACAAATAAATATAACCAAAACATTAAAAATAGACAATAGTGAAACAAAAAAAACAAAAAAAGTAAACAGCATTTACTATAAAATACAACCCCCCAAATCCACCCATTCATAATAATTCAAGCAATTTACCAATGGTGTATCCTAGCTTTGAGTAACAATTGAGTGCAATCTGCAAAAATGTCTGGAGTGGAGGGAATGTACATTTGTACCAGGCCTACATGCATGTGTACATGTACCAGTATATCTACATCTACCATACACAGAGGGATTATGTGGATAGGTTTACGTATTGGTAGATACTGGGCATCGCCTACATAATTGAGCACGTGTTTATAAACATGTACATGTACTGGTACATGTAGAGCTGTATTTAAAGGTAGTATACACCATTGGTAATTGCTTTAATTATCATGAATGGGTAGATTTGGGGGGTTGTATTTCATGGTAAATATCGTTTAACTGACTTTTCCGAAGTTTTACAATCATGGATGCCGAGAAAAGCACGAAAAACAGCGTTTGTTTTCAACCGGGGTCGAGCAGTTATTCTTATGTTGTCTTTGTTTTTTCGCTCTCGCCGTCCGGCGAGAGCGAATTTTTTTTTATAAAATTCAATTGTTTTGAATAATTACAGGATATCTAGCGCAATCCTTTTGCTGAATGCCTAGAATCATTGTTTACTTTCAATTGAGTAAGGTATTTCTTAATAATTCAGTAGTAAATATTTTCGATATCTGCAAATGGTGTATACTACCTTTAAGAAGGCATTGTACTTTCGAGGTGACATTGACTGAAATACTTATGATTGTATTGCTGTAGATTAATACCTGTAGCTTTACCTACAGATTACAAATTCAATTATCCAGACTACAAGGTCACAAATGTTTGATACTTAACAGAAAGTAACAAATAGGCTGTTTAGTTAAAAAAAAAATTATTCCTAGCACTGAGGCCAAATATAAAAAGAAAATTGTTGTTTTTTGTTCTCGCACATTTTCTTTTTTGTTGTTGCATCAGAATTGTATTTATTTTTATTAAAAAATAAAATAAAAAATAAAAAAAAGGTTTTCTTGTTTTTATTTGTAGTGTTCTCTGTGCAGGAGTGCAGTATATTTATTATCATGACGGTATGACGCTGTAACGAGATACAATTCAATTACTCCGGTACATCATGCACCAAAAAAGTGCCCTCATCCCCCCCTTTTTTTTCAAGTTCAAATGAGAAACTATTTTATTTTAATTTGTTGGCCTGAAATCTGGCAAGGGGGGGGGGGGGGGATCCCCAAGGATTTATGCTGATGAACAAATTTTGTATATTCAATGTACACTGGTACATTGTACACCTGAAAAATGTGTATCTGTGGATGTACCAATTTCTGACCCAGCACGAGTAAATGAGACACTTTGCGGCAAAAATGAAAATTGAGATTTTGATTTCATCATTTAAAGGTAGGATACACCATTTGCAGATATCAAAAATATTTACTACCGAATTATTAAGAAATATCTTACTCATTTGAAAGTAAATGTTGATTCTAGACATCCAGCAAAATGATTGCGCTACATGTAGATATCCTGTAATTATTCCGAAAAATAAAATTTTATAATGAAAAATTCGCGATCGCCAGACGGCGATCGCGAAAAAAAACAAAGATAACATAAGAATAACTGCTCGACGCCTGTTGAAACAAACCGCTGTTTTTCATGCTTTTCTCGGCATCCATGATAGTAAAACGTCGGACAGCTAAGTTAAACGATATTATACAATCCCCCAAATCTACTCATTCATGATAATTCAAGCAATGACCAATGGTGTATACTTTAAAGCTAAACAAGCTTTAAATGATGAAATCAAAATCTCAATTTTTGTTTTGGCCGCAAAGTGTCTCATTTACTTGTGCTGGGTCACATTTGTTCTTCAGATTATATCTATTGCATTTGTATACATTTCCATACATTTTTATACAATGTATTCATATGTGTATATACTGGATACATCATACATGTATTTCCTCCAAATAACAAGCAGTAACAATTATAAAGTTGCACACACTATCAAATTCAACCGATGCTAACCAGCAGAACATGTTTTTTAATGTGGTTGAACGGATCTATCCATTTGAAGACATACATGTACTGCACATGTACCGCACATGTAAACAATTCCCAACGGGAAACTGCAATAAAATTTCACAGACCAGGAGTGTTATTATTCTTTAAAAAAAGAAAAGGCAATAACAATATTGAGTTTCATTAACAGCAGTGTTAAATGTAGTAAAAAAGAAAAGAAAAAAAAAAAAAAAAAAAAAAAAAGGCAGAGAGCATAAAACTTGATGACGCCACTTAACGACAAATTGTGGTATTGCTATCAAATCGTCATTGGAAATGTGCAGGCATGAATTTTTCAGGCGCCTGTTTTGCATAATAACACGTGCTACACATAAATGTAGCAAACGCTCGGTGCCGCCCAAGACATGTGCTGTATGTAGATAACATCTTCTTCAAACAAACTTGAATCCTCGATCCGGATCGGTCGATCCATGGCAACAACCAGTGTGATATCACTGTTACTGATAAAAAGTTATAATTTACAAAATTAATTCCTAAAAAAGATAAGGATTACGCCAGTGAGTGGCAAAATGGAACAGGGGCCAATTTCATAGAGCTGCTAAGCACAAAAATGTGCTTAGCATGACAATTCGTCCTTTGCAAAAACAAATTTTCACGTGATCTTTATTGTTTTGGATTGATAATCAGCTGGTTTGTTTTGCTTAGCATGAAAAACACCTAGAATTTTGGCTGGTAACTTGTTTTTAATGAGCAAGACTTTTTTGTGCTAAGCAAATTTGTGTGCTTAGCAGGTCTGTGAAATTGGCCCCAGGTGACCAGCACCTCTACAGAGCCGTCCTACAGGTACCGGTACCACAAGAAAACATGATCAGTTTTATAACCCTAACTCCCTAGGGTGTGTGCAAAATCTTATTGATTTTGGAGGATTTGGGAAGAAAAACAAAGAAACAAACAGACAGAAAAAAAAGAAAAAAACCCCAAAACAACCCAATTAACTATAATAAATCAAGTGAGAAAGAAAAGAAATTAGAAAAAAAGGGAAGATAGAACCCGGAATGCAATTATGAAGTAGAACTGACAAGCGGAATAAAACAAATGAAAATTGGTAAAAATTTGCAACCGACACAACGACAATTGAAACACCCAGGTACATGTACAAACGTTTATCGGGAATCAAAACTACAGTCTTATTTTGTTTTGTACAGGTACATGTACATGTAGTACTCCTCCAAAACCTTGGTCAAAGTGTTGACAAAGTGTTGCTGGGTTTTGTCTTGGACATGCCGTATACAAAAATGTACATTGCCACATACATTGTACATGTACAGTATGTATGTATACCGTACATCTGTGCACAGCGCGCGCTGTGATAATTTACTTTGACAAGTGTCCCAGACTGCAAATCCAATGACACTTGATCTCGTATCCAGTGTAACTGAGCTGCATCCCTTTTGGATCTGAAATAAGAATCCTGATGAAGAGGGCACCTTTATGGGAAAGAAAACTGTCCAGCATATGTACAGATAAATCTATTACCAATTGATGTACATAATACATGTACGGTATGTACATGTATATGTAACTAATCTGTTGTGGGTTTTTTTGTCGCATTAAATAATGAATCTTTGGACTATTAAACCTTATATTCATTTTGGATTATAATTTGAATCCTAATTTACAATTCTGTATATTATTAGGGAATATTTTGTATGAAAAATTAATAAAATCTTATGAACAGTACAAAAAATGTACCGGTATGACAGGTCATTGGATCCCAATTCAGAAATCATACAGTTAAATTCATTACCAAATGATGTACATGTTATGTAACTAATCTGTTTTTTTTTTGGCCGGATTAAATAATGAATCTTCGGACTATTAAACCTTATATTCATTTTTGATTAAAATTTGAATCCTTATTTTCGATTCTGTATATTATTAAGGATTTTTTTGTATGGAAAATTAATAAAATCTTATAAACAGTACAACAAATGTATGACAGGTCATTGGATCCCAATTCAGAAATCATACAGTTAAATTCATTACCAAATGATGTACATGCTAGGTACCGGTATGTAACTAATCTGTTGTTTTTTTTGTCGGATTAATTAAAGAATCTTCAGACTATTGAACCTTATATTTTATTTGGGATTATAATTTGAATCCTTATTTACGATTCTGTATGTTGGGGATTTTTTTGGTATAGGAAATGTATAAAATGTTATGAACAATACCACATCATTAGATCCCAATTCAAAAATCATTAAATTCATTACCAAATAATACGTACATGTACATGTAACTAATCTGGTTTGTTTTTTTGTCGGATTATTTAATGAGTCTTCGGACTATTGAACCTTATTTTCATTTCGGATTGAAATTTGAATTCTTATTTACGATTTTGTATAACAAATTAATAAAATGTTATGAACAGTATGTATGACAGGTCATTGGATCCCAATTCAGAAATCATTTAGCATAATTTGGAATTCTGAGTAACCCAAATAAAATCAACATACAGCTCAATTACGGTACACGCACAGTACAAATTACTGCATGTAACGTATCCCCTGCTTGTCTGCATAAATATACATACAGTACTCCATTTTCTTATGGTTTTTTTAATATATTTATTTCTCCTCCGGTTTTTTTTAGGAGAGAAGAGCGAAGCAACTTGTAATATTCTCCAGCGCCGTTCTGGTCGGCACGGTGACGGCAACTGCCTATCAGGTGTCCTCTGTTTAATCATGCATGGTCCGAGACCGGCCCTTGCGGTTTAAAGTATGAAGATGCACCGTGTGTTGGTGTGCGTTCACGTCAATATAATACCCACGCGCTGCGCCGTGCTGTGGTGTGCTGCGCTGCGCTGTGCTGGCGGCGCTGGGGGCCGTAGTGCACAAGGTCAGTGGCGTTAATGTATTATACCGGGGCAATTCATCAGTCAAGCTCAGCCGACTGTTTTTGGTGGCAGAGGTGGGAGTAAAGGAATGAATATTAAGTCGTGTCGGCGGAGACAATAATGCCAATGGAGCCAGAATAATCAGCGCAGCTAATATTAATATGAAAACAAATAATTTCGCTAGCCGTGATTATAGGATATAATGCACATAATTGGGCTGATTCAATTCTTCTCGCGTTTCATTTGGTTCTGGGTAGTCAATTGTTGTCTTTTCGTGGCATACACAATATGAATGCATCATAATGTGTGGACACACGGCACTGCCCTAAATATGGGCGACGCAGTGTAATGTACACAAATGAAAATGGGTTAAATGACATGTGGATTTTTATGTCCGCACCGATGTATCGTACTGTACTTATACATGTACATGTACATCATTTAAAAAGGTAGGATACACCATTGGTAATTGCTTGAATTATCATGAATGGGTGGATTTGGGGGGTTGTGTATTTTATAGTAAATATCATTTAACTGAACTGTCCGAGGTTTTACAATCATAGATGCTGAGAAAAGCAAGAAAAACAGCATTCGTTTTCAACCGGCGTCGAGCAGTGGTTCTTATGTTGTTCTTATTCACGATCGCCGGACGGCAATAACAATTTTTTCGTAACAATTATAGGATATCTAAATGTAGAGCAATCATTTGGCTGGATGCCTACAATCATAATTTACTTTTAAATAAGTAAGATATTTCGTAATAATTCGGTAGTAATTTTTTTTCTATCAATATCTGCAAATGGTGTATCCCATATGAACCTTTAATTACAAACACAAAAATCAGTAATTGTGTAAATTTGGCACGACAAAGACTTCTCCCGCGAATACAAAGGGAAGCTTTAACAGATGTGGTTGCATATATTCAATTTGTTTTTTGGCCAAAAAAAACCATAATTCCTTTCTTGGCTATTTAAAAAGACTTTGTTTTGTTTTGTAAACAAGTCAAAGTACTTTTTTGAATGACAATAGAAATGTTGATGTACAGGTCCATGTATCAATCAATTTGATCCCCAAACAGTTCCAAATCCTCACATTTTTACGAGTTATTTTTTTTACACACCTGTGCTTCACTTTATTAAAGGTAGGATACACCATTTGCAGATATCAAAAATATTTACTACCGAATTATTTAAAAAATCTTACTTATTTGAAAGTAAATTGATTCTAGGCATCCAGCAAAATTATTGTGCTATGTAGATATCCTGTAATTATTCCAAAAATTGAATTTTATATAGAACAATTCCAATCGCCGTCCGGCCAAAGATAACACAAGAATAACTGCTCGACGCCGGTTAAAAACTAATGCTGTTTTTCGTGCTTTTCTCGGCATCCATGATTGTAAAACTCCGGACAGGTCAGTTAAACACCTATACAATACAACCCCCCAAATCTACCTATTCATGATACCGTAATTCAAGCAATAAACAATGGTGTATACTACCTTAAAAAACAATAATTAACTTTGATCTTGTCATTTCCAAGATGAGTCCTGTGTACATGTACAGTACATGTATGTCGTGTGCATTTACCTAATGTTCATCACAAGATTCTAAGGTCCATGTACAAAATGTACGACTAATTCAAAAACATGCACATGCAGCAAGATTTTGATTTTGCAAATGATGTCCAGCGTGTTTTCAATTGTGTTGATTTCCACAAAAGGAAACCGCATTTCAATGCTATAGCTCAACAGCCTCGTTACACATGCACATGGTTACATGCCCGTAGTGTACGTACCGTAGGTACATGAACGGTACATGATGCGAAATACGGTACCCTCTGGAGACGTGAACACAATGGGGACAATGGGAGTGAAAAGGTCTCCAAAGGGTAATTTCTATAGATGAATAGGTCTCCACTCTCCACTAGGAATTTCACAAATTAGTTTTTTGGATTTCCCCTAATAACTCAAAAACTAGGGTTAGGATGTGGGTTAGCAAGGGTTAGTGTTTGGGTTAGGGTATAATATACATGTACACGTGTACATGTAGGGTACATTGGGTCGAAATTTCAACCGAGGGAAATAATTGTGGTTAAAATGGGAGCATTTTGAAAAACGTGCTCGACTTTTTATCCATTTCGTACACGAGAACAAAGCCATGTCTCCACAGTGATACAAAAATGCGAATCAATGTACACATGGTACTGGTACATGTACACATGTACAGTTTTGTATACCTACAGTACATGTACTGTACATGTACATCAACAAATGTGAGTGTACAAACATTTACTGTTTGGAATGTGTCAATGCGTCAGGGATCGTTTACTGGGGAAATATCCGGTGTAAAATACCAACTGTCAAAAAAAAGAAGTCTCGCGACGCAACGTGTACATGTACACGTAACATAACCCATTGGGGAGGACAAGATGGTTGATTACCAGCGTGTGTCAGGGTGGATTGACTTCATGCCTTGTTTACCCCTTGCAGATTGTTGTCTGGGTACCGACGGTTTGACCAGCATTCTTTTTTTTTTTTTCATGAATGTTTGGTGACCGAAATACAAGAGAATTCTGCTGCTTATTTGACGGTGTCTAATTTTAATGCACAATATGTAGAAGCACACACAGGTTTCGTTGGACGATTTTCACTTTTATGGATCCGACAATCTTTTTGAAAAAATACCATAGGGTTGACTTGCTGACATAAAGTTCATAAAAATCAGTTGCTCAGTCAGCCTACATTTCTTTACTTTTTTTCATTTGAAGCAAGACCAAAAGTATTCAAAATCTTGAGGGTGCTCAAGAAGTTTGTTGAAGTTTTGCTAAGCTTTTAAGTTGCACAAAGTTAAAAATACTTCACACACACAAATATGGGGCCAATTTCACTAAGTACAACAATTTGCTTAGCATAAAAATGTGTCCTTGGCAAAAACAGGGTTAAAGCCCATTTTTCAGGTGATGTTTATTGTTTGTGATTGGTACATGTATTTACATACATGTACCCCGGTAGCTTGTTTTTGCTTAGCATGAAAACCACATGGAATTTGGCTGGTAACCTGTTTTTACTGATCAAGACTTTTTTTAGTGCTAAGCAAATTTTTGTTCTTAGCAGCTTCGTGAAATTGGGCCCTGCTCTGTATGAAGCAGAATCAGTGTCAAAAAGCTCGAACGTGTGTTTTTTAGGATGCTTTTTGTAAACTCGGATTCTTACAAAAATACAATAGTAACATCTTGGAACCAAGAGATACCGGTACATGGAAATCTGCGGTACGTGTGTGCGACATTGCAGAAATCTGTTCAGGTTGAGAAATCTGCGCAGAAATTGAAATCTGCAGTAAAATGTGCGACATTACAGAAATCTGCGCAGAAAATATTTGACATCGCAGAAATCTGTGCAAAAATCTGCCATAAAATGTGCGACATCCTAAAAATCTGCTTAAATATCTGCTTAGATACATGTATGTACGACATCATTGAAATTTGCGCAGAAAGTGCGATATTGAAGAATCTGCGATGTGTGATGCCCCTTCAGGGCCCCCATAGTTTCCGGATTGGGAAAGCATCCGAACTAAAAAAGCATCTGAATTAACAAAAAAAACATTTGAGTTTACAAAAATTTGAGTTTACATCCGAATTAGGAAAGCATCTGAGTTGTACAAACACTTGACGTTTGAACATATATGTCCAATCTTTTTGACACTGATTCTGCCTTCTAACTGTTACTGTTCAGTTGAAAAGAAAGTCTGATACCTAGAACTTGGTGACATTGTATCCAATGGCCCAAGTTCCAGGAACAAAACCCAATACCAAAATGGGATACCAAGAAATATGATTTGGAAATGGATTCCTTACTTAAACGAGTCGGGCGACGCGGGGAGGCCTTCGTAGGGTCGAACGAACCACTTGCCGAGATGAACATAGTTATGACACAACAAGCACCTGCAATGATAACAGACAGAAAATTCTTAACGACTTAACGTTTAAAACAAACTGCAAAGCTTAGACAATTTACTGTTTAGACAATCAGAATATGTGACCCGCTCCATCGTGATCAGGAATAAGTACATGTACATGTACATGTAGCAGGGGCCGTTTTACGCAATTGGTCGTTGAAGTGAACGCATCCATGGGTGAAAATCGTGACCAAGTCGATTTTCTGAACATTGTATTTTTAGGAAGTGTACCGGTAGTTATCACAGATTATTGTCATTAATGTCTTGTATGTAAAAACGATCAATAAAGATGAAAATGAAGAGGATTTGTGTGCGCTGTCCGTATGATTTTGGTCAATTTTGTTTATTTCAAAGCTGTTTTTTTCGGAATGTGGATTCGGCAAATAAATATACACCTGTCATCTTCATCAGACCATAACTCGTTAACCTAAGAAGATACACACTGGTGATGGGTATCATTAGAAAGCTTATGAAATTCCCTATCTCACCATGTGCATATTTTAAAAAGTCATTTCGAGACTTATTCCTGATTTCGATGAGCGGGTCACATATACTTGTAGACTTTGGGTTCTGGACTAGAATGCCAGGTCTAGATGTACATGTACATGTACGGCTGACACCAAATTTATTTGGCTGTGGCTTAATATAACAAACAAGTCTATGCAAAGTAGCCGCAGCCGCTGTCATAGGCTTGTGTGTACATGTAATTTCCAGCCATACATTTTATATTTTTAACAGATCAGGGTAAAAAACTTTGCTATAAAATACTAACCCAAAATCACAATCCATTCCTGGAAAATACAGCAAAAGCAAAAGTTAGAAATAACCTTTAACATTTTAACGATAAAGACAAACTGTAAAGACGAAAGTGGAAATAAGAAAATAGCATTTCAATTACGTTTGAATGTCCTTGGCGCTTACAAATCAAGAAATCCCATTTTTTTCTGGGGGGGGGGGGGGGGGGTGGGAAGAACTGTGACATTTTCGACAGGTTTTCATAAAGGTACATGTACACCGTAGGATACACCATTTGCAAATATCAAGAAAAAATTTCTACCGAATTAAGAAATATCTTACGGACTTACATGTATATGGGTCATTCCATGAAGTTGGATAACAAAGTGTGACAAAGAAGCTGAAATTTCAAAATCATTTATTTATTAAATGCTTCTCAAATTTGGATAGACTATTAACCATATTTCACTGAACTAATAATATTTTTCAAATAACCCTGACACGCAAAGAAATATACGGCCTCGTTTATCATGCATCATGTGGCAGGTTGTGGATGTAACCTCCGGAAACCATACCGAGTTTAGGTGACAGTTCCTCTAGGTAAAGAAATATTTTCAAGATACATTTGTTACATTCTGAATGTTTGCAAGTATCCTTACAAAAAGAATTTAAAAAGAAAGAAATGTTCTGCTACAACTGACTTTAAGGTGAGTGTCTTAAGGTATTCGGTAAATTCCATTATTTAAACTATACTTATCATCATTTGTAATTCATATTCAACTTGAAGAAATATATATTTATGCAAGTTATTATGTTTTTTGTTTGCATTTGTACTCCCCCTATTTCAGTCTTCAACCAAATTTGCCAGAAGAATTGCATTAATTAATCTTGAGGTTATTAAATAACTCCCTTCAATGGGTTGTGGATGTAACTGGAAACCATTTCCTGTTAATCCACATCTTAACCAGTGGGAAAAAGAGGAATTGTCCCAAAAAAGGAAGCGAGCGAGGGCACTCATGTTTTGTTTTTTATTTTGCCTAGGCCTAATTGTTTGTAAAGCTGGATATTTACCAGTTAAACCGCCTTTTGTAGTCGGCATAATATTGGGACTGGGGTGGGAGATGGGCTGTCATTTTGTCAAACTCCAACATGTCCACCACGCAGTAGCAAAAAAACCGACCCAACCATTTTAAAACAAAAACAGATTCGACCATCAAGACATCCACAAAATTACTAAATACGCCGCCTGCGAGACAAGTAGAGGTCGATGACTAAAACTGAGGTTTTAAAATGTACTTATCATATGAATACAAAGTGAATTTTCCCGTTTATTGGCGATATTTCGTTGCGAATTCCACGCGGGTGCCATTTTGAACGGCTATGTGTAGTGCTGCAATTGACTTGTGGATATGGCTATGCGTAGTAATGACAGGCAAATCGAAATAGCTGTATAATAATTACAGGCGCCTCCACCAATCACATGCGACTTTGATTTGGTAGAGGCGCCTGTGATTGGCCTGTATATGCTACGCATAGCCTTATCCACAAGTCAATTGCAGCGCTGCAAATAGCCGTTAAAAATGGTGCCCGCGTGGTTTTTGCGTCAGAATATTTGCCGATAAACGGAAAATTTCACTTTTCATCCAGATCATTAGTAAACATTAGTACCTCAATCTTAGTCATCGGTCTGTACTTGTGTCTCCGGTGGCGCATTTAGTAGTTCTGTGGCCGTTTTGATGGTCAAATCTGTTTTCGTTGTCAAGTGATTCGATTCGTCATGTTCGTCATCATTCATGGTCGCATTTTGGTTCGGATTAACGTTAAAACGACGATTTGTAGGCTACAAAAAAAGTCGTTACTCAGACTGGATATTTAATCAGATTGTCGAGTTACAATCTAAATATTCACAAGGTCCATTTTCATAAACGATATTAATTTCAACTCCAATAAGTCGTGCAATTTTGTAGAAAACTGTTGCCGATAATTCCACGCGACATCACACTCACAGCGCGGCGCGCGCACGAGTTCGCTATAGTATGGTGCTCTGACATAGCACTGCATTATTGATGCTCATAGGATATAGGGACTAGACGCATTACCAACGAGCGACAAGTAAACACAGAATCTACCATTTGTCAACAGGGATTATGTAAAAACTTACCTTATTTTGTTTCTTATAAACTTACCTTGTTTCTTATTTTATAAAACTATTACCGAACAATACAAATACGGATAATGTGATGACTATAAATGATTAACATTTCCAGTTTGAAAATATCCGTCTGTTTTTTATTTACTGGTTGGAGTACGACACCTCAGAACGGAATATGATGCTTCCCCCATCGTTAGTTATGGTGCGGTCCTGGCCATGCGGTTACGGGCGTATTGCGCGGAAACCGTGGGAATCTTTCTCAAATCGAACTCAAATTCGTGAAACAAATCGAAAGTAAATACACACGCGCTAAAACAAAATGTATTGTTCGCAGATTTGGTTTGGTTATACAATTTGGCCCTGCAAAATCAATTACGGCTTCATTTAATAGTTAGATTTACTTCCAAGAAAGTTGGTGACGTAACTACCCCCCCGGACGTAGCGTGCGGAAACCCACATTTCACCAGCGGTTATTTTCACACACAGAGAATTTGTCTGACATGTGAGTTTGTTTGGGGGTTTCCCAACTTGGTCTGCGGGGCATGGAAGAAAGCATTTCGAACGCGGGGGCGTGTATTGTGGTTTTACGGAACACTGAAGGTTGTGGACGTAAGGAAATGGCTCCGGAAACCGTGCCGCGCTTGAACCAAAAAAATATATATATCGTAAGATTGAAACGCAACACGTGAACGATGAGTTGGGGAAAGGTGCACCAGATCATAGCTAATAAAATGAGTTATAGCACTTTAAAAAAAAAAATCCAGGGCACACAAATTAAATCTCGTTCTGGACGTATTGCCCTTATATCTAAACGGAAACCACAAGATACGTCCGTACCCTTGAACAAAAGTGGAGGCCACTTATAAAATAGGGGTGATCAACATGAATAGTGTTATGGAATATACAGGGTGCATTATATGCCAAGAAATAAAAACGAATGAGACTTTTTTGTATTATATTTAAACCACTTAATTGGTTTTTAAAATGCCAATTTATTTTGTCACAAATATTTCACTTTTACATAACCGGAAACCACCTTTTTATGATTTAAAAAAAAAAAAATTTACCACAAATATCAACAAAATCAGTTTTAAAATAATCCTTTATTTGTGTTCTTTTCTGTTAAGTAAGTTTACAAGGTTTATTTTTTAAACATGTTCATGATTTATTCTTTAGTTTTATGGGACTTGGACAATAACCAGGTGTTCCTCAACTTCGTGGAATGACCTATAAATGTACCGGTAGGAGTACAGGAAAATTATTGCACAAGATCTCCTGTAATTGTTTTGAAAAATTGATTTTTTATTTTATTTTTAAATCACAATCGCGTGAAAAAAAGAACAACAAGAACAACAAGAACTGGCCGACGCCGGTTGAAAAAGAACGCCAGTTTTCTGGCTTTTTTTCTCAGCATCCATGATGTCAGTTGAAAGGTAGGATACACCATTTGCACATATATATCGAAAACATTTACTACCGAATTATTAGAAAATATCTTAATTATTTGAAAGTAAATAATGATTGTAGGCATCCAGCCAAAGGATTGCGCTAGATATCCTGTAATTATTCTAACGGCGATCGCGAAAAAACACAAATAACATAAGAATAACTGCTCGACGCCGGTTGAAAACAAACGCTGTTTTTCGTGCTTTTCTCTGCATTTATGATTGTAAAACTTCGGACAGGTCAGTTAAACGATATTTACTATATAATATAACCCCTCAAATCCACCCATTCATGATAATTCAAGCAATTACAAATGGTGTATCCTACCTTTAAACAATATTTACATAGTATAAAATACAACCCCCCAAATTCACCTATTCATGATAATTCAAGTAATTACCAATAGTGTATCCTACAGTACATTGACCTTTAAACAATATTTACTATAAAATACAACCTGACAAATCCACCCATTCCTGATAATTCAAGCAGTTACTAATGGTGTATTGGGAGGAGAGGGGGGGGGGGGGAACCTGAACAAGCTGTCCAAGTTGACATTTTGGCTCAAGAAACCTTTCGAGGAATGAGTGGACGGTATTGCCTTTTACTATACCGGGATACCGTGACCAAAAAAACCGCGGTATTCGGTAATACCGAGGTGTTATGTTAAGTGGGTATTACGTCATTATTATCAACCCAAACAAATTACAGCGATCACTGCATGCTACGTCGAACCGGCAAACCACGTAATTGCATCTTCATGGCAAATTCTTCAACACCTAAGATTCATTATCAGTCTTTATATTTGTAAAAATGTATCACTGTGATGGATTATTGAAAATTAAAAGCTTACTTTTTGTGGAATCATTGTTTGAGTTTGTAAAGTCATTGATATGTCTATCAAAGAAATGCCGATTGTTAGCGACCGATGCCCAGTCGTAATGCCCATGCACTGCACCGGCACACTGCGAACTTGCTTCCCACGATCATGCTAGCTATCAGTTGGTATCCTGCATCAATGGCAGTGATTCAATTGGCTCATCATGCGATTCATGCCGGCCACCAGCGATTCCTACTGCGTGTGCGTTCGCAGCATATGCAGCGGCGATGTACATGTACTGGTACATGTATTATAATATCGCCCTGTTTGCAGGGCGGGCGTACGACGATACAATCAGAGCAGGCGCCAATAGGAGGCCGTACTGGAGTAATCGGTGTGACGAAACCTTATTTGTGAATGAAAAATGTTCTGGTCGTTGTTTTAGACGGCCAATCAGATTTGTTTAAAATGACATTAGCTCGCGGCGTGCAAGTCGTGCGTGGGAGAAAAGCACGTGTATTACCTTGTGCATGCTGTGCGTGGAGTATGCGCTCTTATTGTACCGACATACTATGTACACGCGTACGACTGTACATTGTACAAACACGTGTAGTGACCCAATACGCTATTTGTTTTCGTTTCGCCTGAGAAGTTGGGAACAAGCAATAGATGACGTGCAATTATAAAAAGTGATTTTTAGTAGTGATATTAACCACGAAGCAGTTCCATATATTAACTCAATAGCCTAAAACTCGGTTGAACATACAGATGTCACTTCCCAAATCTTTATTTCGAGTAAATAAAGTGGGTGTGGGACTGGGAGCAGCTTTTGGGCCGCATTTAAAAAGTTGTTTGAACTTTCGTCCAGACACTACACACAAAGAAAACCGCAAACACGGCGGCGTAATAAGCAAACTTCAAAGGCCTTTCTGGAAGGACGGCTGCTGCTGAAGTATCGGGTTATCAAGTGGAGATTGACAATAACGTCTTATCTTTCCACTTGATTGAATGCAGACATGACACTGAATGGAATGAAACATGTGGATCGGGTGTTTCTCTTTCTGTTTGAAAGACTTTTGCGAGGTTCTGAACAATATCGCGGTATTGCAATTCCATACCGAGATCACCGGTATTTCGGTTTTTGTAGATCATTAGTACCGACTAGTCGGTAATAAAAAAAAACCGTGACTATCCGGTAGGCTTGGACGGTATTTCGGTATTACCGGATAGTCACGGTTTTTTTTTATTACCGACTAGTCGGTACTAATGATCTACAAAAACCGAAATACCGGTGATCTCGGTATGGAATTGCAATACCGCGATATTGTTCAGAACCTCGCAAAAGTCTTTCAAACAGAAAGAGAAACACCCGATCCACATGTTTCATTCCATTCAGTGTCATGTCTGCATTCAATCAAGTGGAAAGATAAGACGTTATTGTCAATCTCCACTTGATAACCCGATACTTCAGCAGCAGCCGTCCTTCCAGAAAGGCCTTTGAAGTTTGCTTATTACGCCGCCGTGTTTGCGGTTTTCTTTGTGTGTAGTGTCTGGACGAAAGTTCAAACAACTTTTTAAATGCGGCCCAAAAGCTGCTCCCAGTCCCACACCCACTTTACTTTCTCGAATCAAACATGGCAGACCTCGCAGACGTCGCAGAAATACGCCTAGTGGCAAAGGGTTAATATCACTACTAAAAATCACTTTTTATAATTGCACGTCATCTATTGCTTGTTCCCAACTTCTCAGGCGAAACGAAAACAAATAGCGTATTGGGTCACTACACGTGTTTGTACAATGTACAGTCGTACGCGTGTACATAGTATGTCGGTACAATAAGAGCGCATACTCCACGCACAGCATGCACAAGGTAATACACGTGCTTTTCTCCCACGCACGACTTGCACGCCGCGAGCTAATGTCATTTTAAACAAATCTGATTGGCCGTCTAAAACAACGACCAGAACATTTTTCATTCACAAATAAGGTTTCGTCACACCGATTACTCCAGTACGGCCTCCTATTGGCGCCTGCTCTGATTGTATCGTCGTACGCCCGCCCTGCAAACAGGGCGATATTATAATACATGTACCAGTACATGTACATGTACATCGCCGCTGCATATGCTGCGAACGCACACGCAGTAGGAATCGCTGGTGGCCGGCATGAATCGCATGATGAGCCAATTGAATCACTGCCATTGATGCAGGATACCAACTGATAGCTAGCATGATCGTGGGAAGCAAGTTCGCAGTGTGCCGGTGCAGTGCATGGGCATTACGACTGGGCATCGGTCGCTAACAATCGGCATTTCTTTGATAGACATATCAATGACTTTACAAACTCAAACAATGATTCCACAAAAAGTAAGCTTTTAATTTTCAATAATCCATCACAGTGATACATTTTTACAAATATAAAGACTGATAATGAATCTTAGGTGTTGAAGAATTTGCCATGAAGATGCAATTACGTGGTTTGCCGGTTCGACGTAGCATGCAGTGATCGCTGTAATTTGTTTGGGTTGATAATAATGACGTAATACCCACTTAACATAACACCTCGGTATTACCGAATACCGCGGTTTTTTTTGTCACGGTATCCCGGTATAGTAAAAGGCAATACCGTCCAAGCCTACTATCCGGTAATACCGAAATACCGTCCAAGCCTAGAGTGCATAATATATAATATAACGATATTTACTATAAAATACTATAAAATACAACCTGACAAATCCACCCATTCCTCATAATTCAAGCAATTACTAATGGTGTATTGGGAGGAGAGGGGGGGGGGGGAGCTGAACGAGCTGTCCAAGTTGACATTTTGGCTCAAGAAACCTTTCGAGGAATGAGTGCAGAACGTGGGTGAGTAAAATGTACATCACTGTACTACGGTAGTACCTGTGCAAAGGTGCAGTGGTTAAGTAATCACTTAACACTACGGATGTGTGAGTGGCTACTACAATGTACATGTGCATAAATCAAATGGCAGGCTGGTTGCTCTCTGGGTACATGTACAGTACCACGCACAGGCCTTCAGGGTAGGAGGAGAGGGGGGAGGGGGAGGGCCGAGGAATCTGTCTTATAGATGCAAATGCCTTGTGAAATCTCAGGATTGCGTATCGAGTGATGCAAGCAAGATTTTCTCCGGAGGAGATTCCCTACTGTAACAAGAATCTGCAGGGATTTGCCACTAATGCACGCCGCAAAAAAAGGAAAGCTGCAGTACATGATGTTTGGAGGGATTGTCACAGATGTGTACATGTACATCTTAAAGCTCATCTATCTCAATCTGGATAATCTCAAATAAAGTTCATGTTTTGGGGGGATTAATTTGTTTGTTTGTTTGTTTGTTTTGCGGTGTTTTGTTTTGCTGTGAAAATAAGAACAATCATTGGTTTTGAGTTTTAAAATATATTTCCTTTAGGCCATCTACAAAATTCTCATTCAAACTTTAGAAGAAAAATAAGATAACGGCACTTTTTTGGGTGGGGTGGGGTGGGGTGGGGTGGGGTGGGGTGGGGTGGGGTGGGGTGGGGTGGGGTGGGGTGGGTGGCAGGCTTGTCATATTAGACTTTAGATCTTAGAATTATAGAGCTGTGTCGTTAAAGAATTAGGCGTTGTTAAAGACATGTTGGAGTTGGCCAGTCTTACGACAGAAAACCGATGCTTGGAAGAACTGAAATCGGCTACATCAGAGAATAGATTCTTCACAATAAAGTAGAATGGCGATTCAGAGTTTGAATCGCCCAAGCTTAAGTACATGTACAGTCGTTATTGGTTGTGTCACTTACCGCTCTATGAGGTTGTTCAAAGACTTGAAGAGCAGTGTACGACACTCGTACGATAGACCATTATCCCAGGTACCGTCATCAACTTCTGCAGGATAGAAAAATATATTTTGAAAGATATTTTGTAATAATTTTGTAGTACCAATTTTTGATAACGGTTTCTGCAAATTGTGTATCCTACCTTTCAAAGACTGTCAATAACAGAACTCTTAATCTATGTGTACATGTACATGTACCGGTATGTCTTGCTCATTTCAAAACAATATCCAGGGGCCAATTTCACAAAACATGTAAGCAACCAAATTTGCTTAGCACAAAAATAGTTTTGCTCAATAAAAATAGGTTACCAGCCAAAACTCCATGTGCTTTTCATGTTAAGCAAAAACCAGAGCGTCACAAACGATAAACATCACCTGTCCTGAATATTATATTTGTAACCATGTTTTTATTAAAGGAAGAATTTTCATGCTAAGCAAGTTTGTGCTTACGTACATGTTTTATGAAATTGGCCTCAGATACCACAAGGCCAATCGATTCCCAATAAAACCTAGAGCACGTGTACAGGTACATGTACATAGTTTTGCAGGGAGATCTACGTAATTTAAACACAATGTCATGCAAGCGACAGCCTTTTTCCAAAATGGCACGAGAATCAATAATAATCTACCTTGACCCACATGTACATATGGACATGAATGATGCCTTGTTCATAGGAGGGGAATAAATTGGGATCACACCAGGTGCAGAAGGTGTCAAAGGAACGCATGTCAAGGTACATTGGGAAATTGAGAGGAGAAGACAGTGAGAGATCATCAATTTTGATAGAACACTTAAATGTAGGATACACCATTTGCAGATATCGAAAATATTTACTACCGAATTATTAAGAAATATCTTACTCAAATTGAAAGTAAATAATGATTCTAGGCATCTAGCAAAATAATTGTGCTAGATATCCTCTAATTATTCTGAAAAAATGAATTTTATCAAGACAAATTTGCTATCGCCGGACGGCGATCGCGAAATAAATAAAGATAACATAAGAATAACTGCTCGACGCCGGTTGAAAACAATCGCTGTTTTTCGTGCTTTTTTCGGCATCCATGATTGTAAAACTTCAGACAGGTCAATTAAACGATATTTACTATAAAATACAACCCCCCAAATCCACCCATTCATAATAATTCAAGCAATTACCAATGGTGTATCCTACCTTTAAAGGTAGGACACTATTGGTACACCTACTGTAATTGATTGAATTATCAGGAATGGGTGGGTTTTGTTTGGGGGGGGGGGGGGAGGGGGGCTGTATTTTATAGTAAATATAATTTAACTGACCTGTCAGAAGTTTTACAATCATGAATGCCGAGGGGAAAAAACAAGAAAAACAGCGATCATTTTTTAACCAGCGTCGGGCAGTTGTTCTTTGTATAACATGTATGTTATTTTTCACAATTGCTGTCCGTCCTACATGTACAGTATAAAGCATCCCAATTTGGAACAAACAGCTGCTAAGTGCCCTATTACAACAAGGGTCTGCTCATATGACCCTTGGTAGGCTAAAGGTTTCCTGTCCTTGAAACATACACATTTACATGTACATTGTATACTGTAACTTACACCTTGACTGAAGCTCTGGGGAGAATGTGTGCATAGAACATGAGCAGTGTAAAAGTACAAAGTAACAAATAATGTCAATCCTCCAAAGTCCTCATTTGAATAAATACCCAAGTAACCTCAATCCTAAAAAAATCATCCAGTTACAGTGTACGTGTCAAGGATAGGAAATGTTTGCATGTTTGCATACATGTGCAGTTGTTGTAATAGGTCACTTAGCAGAGTGTCTGTTCCATGTTTGGCCGCTTTATAAGCTCAATCGTAAACCCACTGCAGGATTTGTGCAGGATTCAGGCAGTGGTCACCAGTAATAAATATTGGAGTATTTTGCAGAATTCAGGTTGTGTGCAAGAAAAATGAAGTAGGGGTTAAAAATGAAATTTTACAATTGAAATCACATCACAGTCCTCTGTTCACGGGCAATTTTTGTTATTATTTAGTTTTTCTCTTGAATAATTAAACTTTCAAAAAGGTCATTCGAATATATTGTAGTTAATAGAATATTCAGCATGTTTTGGGACAGCACTAGACGACACTGCATACGCATGTATGCGTAACTTTTAAACCGTTCTGCAGCTGAATGCAAATGTAAAGCTTGAGCATTTTAGAATAGTTGGCAACTGCACATGGCCTTTGTCACAAAATGTGTACATGTACAGTGTGTATATTCTTTGGGTTTTTTTTGCTTGCGGATAATTGTTCATGTTATCAGTTTCATCTAACATACGTAAATCTCATCATGGGCCAACTTACATGTACCGGTACATACAGTGTATATTGAGCGTCGCATAATTGAATTGAGCACATACAGTACATATCGCTGATCCGCAGAGCAGATCACTAGCTAAAATACGACTGTGATTTATTATTCATTTGTATTTTTTGTTTCTCTTTGCTCGACGCAGTCATTTGCTTTACATCTTAACATCGTTTATTGCAGAGCCATGTCATGCGATTTGCACTGTGGCGCTGGAGGAATCACTGTTGTTGGACCGTAGCATTGCCCCCCTAGGGCCGATTTCATTGGCCCGTATTTTTTATCCAATTAAATTTCTCCCTTAATAGCACCTGTCGTTTGACTCTCCGGGAAATCAGATCATGTGATCTGCAGTCACCTGATGTATACATGTACATTGTACATGTACAGTTCTGATACACATGTACACAAATGTAATAGCAGAAAGTAAGATTGGAAAGCGGATGTCTAACCCTAACCATCCAAAATCCTCCAAAATCCTCTTTGCAAATTGCAAGATTTTGCAAATCGTCCAGCATTAGCCTTTTCTAAAGGCCTTATGACCCGGATCCTGCATTAATTAACCCTAACCCTGCCAGACCCAGCACAGTGCATCTGTGGTGACTGCTTGACCTTGCTGGACTCTGCACACAAGTCAATGTGACAAAGTATGCAATCTCTTGCATATGGCAGGGTTTCTAGCCAAAATACCCTGGAGGGTTAGGGTTATCCTCCTGTGGCAAAAACATCAAACCTCCGCAATCCTGCAAAATCCTCTGATGCATCAACAAGTTCCCGAGTGTCCTTAATCCTGCAAAATCCTGCATTTTGCAAAGAGGATTTTTTAGGATTTGTGATGGTTAGGGTTAATTGTGAAATGCCACTTTTTTAGATGACAGTAATTTTTTTTTTTTTACACTTACATATACCAGTACAATGTACATGTATTTGTTAGTCCTATTCTTTTAGCTGAGTAAAGACCCTTGAGAGATATGCAGTCTTACTTGCTGGCATGTGTAAAACTTGATTGAATATTTCATCAAGTGTATTTTTCCCAATTATCATTTATCACTAATTTATTTGAAAATAAACAGCCCTATAACTGTCAATAACACGCAAAACCTTCTCGCATAATTTGTATATAACTGAGCATATTTTTATGACAGAGCATAATTTTTACGATTGAGCATTATAATTAGTGCATCGCTTCTCTGTTAAAAAAAAAATTAATTTGACAATCACCGAAAGACATTACATACGCACGGAACAAATAATTGATTTTTCAATTCATCAGCCATACATTGTACTCCCACAATAATCACATTTCAAAAAAAACTACAGCACAGTAGAATTCCAGTTGCATCCTCACACTAAATTACCAACGCCAGACATTTTTGTATTTTCATTATTTTTGTGTGTGTGGGGGGGGGGGGGGGGGGGGGGGAGGGAACACTTGTACTTTGGAATTGTTTGCATTGTGGAAACAAACTGGGCTAACCAGTGCGTGGCACGCTGAAATGAATTTCTGCCATTTTCTGCCCGCTGAAATGAATTTCCTGCCATTTTCTGCCGTGGTACCGGGGACTGTGTGTATAGTGCGTGTATAAGTGGAACGGAGGGGAACAGCAGTGCAGATAAACACATGAATGCAGGGGGCTATTGTGCATCGCGTCTGAATTACTGCAGATTCGGGGGAGGCTTCTATTTTTTTAAACAAAGCGAGACCCCAGCACTTTGGGGACCCACATATAAACCCCCACAACTGTCCACGTGGGCTTCTTCCGTATCTTCAACTCCCAGGAGTTGCACATGTACTAGTTCCAGCTACAAAGCTCAAATTACATTTTTTTTTTCATATTGACCAAACAAGTCTCTTTCCTTGGCATTTAAACATTGAACGATTGTATCAGGCAGGATTTTTGTGAGAAAATATTGTATGGTTAGCAGCTGGCAAAAAAAAAATAATAAAAAAAAATAGAATGTCTAGGACGAATGCTTGCATGAGCGTGGCATCTTTGGACAATAGATCGGATGGCCAATGCCTCACTGCAAAATGAAGTTTGGTTTTTACCCATTTTATTTCATTCAAAGAATGAAAATTGTAATTTTCCCCCAAAAGAAGCGCACTTATTTTCTGTTATTTGATACAGGGGGGAAAACAAGATTGGACAAAGCAAAATTTAAGCTTTAATTTGAAATGAAACACGAATGCCCCTCAAATGAATTCATGTGAGTTATACCAGTACCTCCCTGAAGTAAATTACGTAAAGTTGGGCGTCTAAATTCTTTTATTGACATTGGACGATAAAATAAAATCTGTGACAGGTGGAGTTAAACTTGCCCCATTCCCCCCAACTGTAACTCCTTTTAAACATTAACCCTAACTCGCTACACAACAAAGGAAGTTGGAGGATTTTGAAGGAATTGTATTGTTCAAAAACAATGGTGAGGGAGTTAGGGTTAACATTCTCAATCCTGCAAAATCCCTCCAGGTGGTTTGGTAAGATTTTAAAATATTTTGAAGTTAAAATGTTTGGATCAATGATGATGAATCAATTAAATGTTCCGATTAATCTGGATCTAGATCAGGAATCAGAATCACTTTGTTAATTGTTTTGTTTTTAAAATAACGCACTATGTTGGCCATTTCATGCAGGCCGTGTTTTCTGTTTCTGTTTTGAGACAGAGGTCCACTGAGTGCCCCTGTTTCTTAGTTTCAAGGAGTTTTCAAAAGACAGTTACTATTCAATGCATCTGAAAAAGAAAGAGTTTAGATACTGACGTACCAGTACATACATTGTGTACAAGTGTACATGATACCGGTACATACTGTACTATTGACATTTCAATAGTGTGGCCCCTTCAAACACAAAAGTCAGATCATCCTAAAAACTCCTTGCAAATCTTTGACAACCCAGTGTTGAAGGCAGTCCCTAATCCTAGCCCCTACCTTCCTGTTTGTTGTGGGTTTTACAACCCCCCCCCCCCCCCCCCCCCCCCCCCCCCCCCCACCCCCATATCATCTCCAACACCCCTCCAACATCCCCCACCTTCCAGTTCACAGGAACACACCTCAGTCAACACTTGCTATTTTGAAAGTGCAGGGGTTCTTTTTAAAGGTACTGGTACATACATGTAGGATAAACCATTGGTAATTGCTTGAATTATCAGGAATGGGTGGATTTGGGGGGTTGTACTGGTATTATAAAGTAAATATTTTTGACCTGACTAGTCCATAATTTTACAATCATGGATAAAGAGAAAAAAAGCAAAACAAAAAGTGTTTGTTTTCAACCGGCGTCGGGTACATGTACCGGTACATGTACATGTACATAGTTGTTCTTGGTTTGTTTTTTTGCAATCACCATCCAGCGAAAAGATATTTCTTAATAATTCGGTAGTAATTTATTTTGTATGTATCTTACGTTACCTTTAAACAATGTTTCTAGGCATAATCCACAAATTCCTCCACATTGCCACAGCACAATTGACTACCCAACTAATATTTGCCCAACCTCAGGGTCAATTGACCAAACCACCACCACCACCCCCACCCCCCCCCCCCCCCCCCCCCCTCCCCCCCTCAAAAAATAAAACACCCAAGAAATGACATTCCTGGTAACCACGGAAACAGAAGGTGTACTATGGTACAACTAAATTGAATGAATACACCTGGCAAATAGTGTTTGGGACTCATCATCGGCCTGGAATTCCACACATTCTGCAGGTGTTTTTTTACACTGCCACATATTGATCAACTTATTGAAACAACTGAGAGAACTCAGAAGGCTACACATACATGTACATGTAGATCTGAATGACAAATTAATTAAGGAAAAACAAATTCCAAATTCCTATTTAAACAGTTGACTGACAATAGATGTTAAAGATACTATTTGCAGATCTGTCGAACAATTTTACTACCGAAATTATTAAGAATTACTTATTTAAAAATAAACAATGATTCCAGGCATCCTGCAAAATAATTGCACTAGGTATTCTGTAATTGTTCCAAAAAATTACATTAATTTTTTTTTAAATAAATGTAATTTTGTTTTAATATTTTTGTTTTTTAAATGGTGATTGCAAAAAAAGAAGAAAAAAAGAACAGCCCGATACCGGTTAAAAACAAATGCCGTTTTTCTTCCTTTTTTTGTCGGTAAAAAGTTGTATTAAACAGGACATCTGCAATGATAATTAATCAAAATTAAAAAACCTACATATCCTCTTAATGAAATACCACACAGACATCTAGAAACAACATTGCAAATATAATCAATCAGTCAGTCCCCTGCCAGCCCCATTAATAATAATATATTCACATGTAACTTGACACAGTGTTGTGGCATCAACAGTGACCTACCAGGGTATTAGCTGGGGGGGTTGGGGGGGCACAGTGATTAGCCTGGTCCATGGAGTGGTTAAGGATCATGGAGAGATTCTGATGAATGACAACTCCAAGGTACAAAATGTACATGTATCACTGTACATGTACCAACCCTGTTGCATCTTATACCCAAAGAAATGTACCCGTAATTTCCCCCAGTGTGCATTAATTTTGACCAAAAAAACAACAACTCTAAGTTCTCGTATTCTTACAAAGCTCTTATTTCAACGGCCAATTTGAGATTTCGAAGCATTATTCCAAGAAAAATAATCCAAGATTTCTTTGATAATCATATTCACAGAAGTGTTCCTTGAAAAAAAAAAATTATCAGACCACTGATTTTCTCTTCTCAACCTTGCGTGCATCTTTCTTGCTGCCACATAAAAAATAAAAAAATTGAATAAAATTTGTTTTCACAATTATAAGTATACAGGGGTGGAGTATAATTATTATCATATGATGCAACCCTATCATACATGTATGGACCTTATGACAGTACTAACAAATGCTCAAACTGATAATTTATTTGTATTGAAAACATCTGTTGTTCAATTTACATGGCAAAATGAAATTTTGTAATTAATTTAACAAAATCAAATCTAGAAAAGTAGACTGTAATGTTTACTCAACCATCTGGATAATTTGGGGAATTATTATTTTGTTTTAATTTTTTTGTTAACAGTTTCGCAAAGGATTTCTGTAAATACGGTATGAAGGGAAAACTGTGTCGTTCCTACATGTACCGAAGCTTTCTCATTTTCCACGAAAACTTTCACTTTTTAAGCCATTCCATGTATTAATAATAATACATCTTGCGCACAAATCTAATACCTTTATGTGCATTCGGTTTCACAACTAAGTAAGTACTGTACATGTACATACATACATGTACTGTAGTATATCGTTAGTACATTGATTTATACACATAATTTGCACTCAAGGAGTTCACGGCACACATGTGTACATACCGTACATCTTCAATACGCTTTATTACGCCCCATGGCCCAATGAAAAAGCATGCCTACATGTACCGTACATACAATGTACATGTACCATAGTATTCATGTACATTATAGTAATGCCTCCATTATTGTGATAGTCAATCTATCTGGACAGCAGAGTTTAATCTTCCGCTAGGCTTTTTCTGATCTAGAGGGATCTGTCATTATGCATAAAAATGCAGAGCCCATATTGGATATTCAACTGTACAGGTGTGTACGGACTGTATACATAAAAACAGTACATGTACATACACATGTACGTTTGTTTATGGTGTAAATCGAGGAGTTTCTTTTGTTCCTCTCGATAATTCCCTTTGTTTGTACTTTTCCCTGACGGCTCTCATTGGTTTTGTACACGAATCTCAATCGAGGACGTCTTCGATTCTAACCCTAACCCAAATTCACCTTCGTGTCGCCAGGCATGTGTCCTCCATTTACACCATAAACAAACGCATACCGGTACACACTTGTATGTACCGAAAGAATGTCGCAACTGGACACTGCTTTTTCATTCATCTCAATATTAAAGGTCAAACAGTGCAAAAATGTTGAAAAGGCATGAATCTGGGACTGAGAAACATTTCCAATTTTGTTAGGGAAATACTCGACTCGCCATAGACTTTGTACTAAGGCTGCCAGTTTCCAGTTATTAAATTAACCATGTAACCGTTGTTTTGTGGTTACGGTTAACGGTTAACCGTAACCAACAATTTAAAAAAATAAAATAAAAAAAAATAAAAAAATAAATGCATGGGCTTCATCAAGAAATTTGGTGTGTGCGCGTAGTACGTGTTGATAATCGCAGATCTGCATCAAATTTTATAGGCCGACTGGCTATGTATTTAGCTATTAGAAATGTCCATACAAAATGTATTCAATTGTACTATTTGTGACCTGCTCCAACGAAACCCAAGCAAAGTTGACAATTGGTGGGGTTTCTTTTATTTGAAAAAAAATTAATAAAAAAAGGGGGAAAAATTAAAAAGAAAAAAAAAAAAAAAAAAAAAAGAAGGTTAACTGAACCGAAATAATGTAACCGTGTGACCGTTTGAACGGTCGGTTAACTGGGTAACCGTTGCAGGCTTACTTTGTACACAACCATACATATTCAGGCACTACTGTACATTCTTACCCATACTACCAAGTATTCAACTAAAATGTACACATGTACTGTACTTGTACCTGCACATGTACTGTACGTACATGTACTTTGGCCAGTCTCTGTGGACTTGTCAATATTGAGAGCTGGAATGCGTATCTGAATTTGTATGGACATGCATAAATATTTCAGAGAACAGCTGACTTGTACACGTATGTATACATGTGTAAAATAAATACATGTAATGTACATGTAGCTCCAATTTTTATTTGGAAGCTGGAAAATACGAACCAATTCACTGTGAAAGAATATACTTCAATCGTTGTCGTGATTCACTTAAAAACAAAACAATTCTTTTTAACCTTTTTACTGTCAGTTCACATACATGTACTGACAAACCATGTGTAAACACCACATACCGGTATAAGTGCAGTGACGTACCGTACGTACGTGTAGGTAACGGTAGGAGACACTGTGACCCCTCCCCCCCTCCCCCCCCCCCCAACCTTTTTCCCCTTTGTGTAAAAATCAAAGCATGAACTCATCAAAATAATAAAACCAGGGTTGTAGTCGAGTCCCTGCAGGTCCGTTCACAAGTCTTTTCGTGAAGCCAGTCACAAGTCCCTTCATAAAGGCAGTCACAAGTAACTGGATGAACAATGACAAAGAAACGCTTTTGTCAAAGCTGATTTGAATAGCTTGTGATTCTAATTGGAACTGAAGGACTTGTGATGGACTTGCAGGGACTTACAGGGACTTGTGATGGACTCGACTACATCCCTGAATAAAACAGGGGGAAAACTGGCCGGTGCACCAGTCTGATTTACGGGCATTTTTGCCACGCTTGAGAAATACTGTAGGACACATTCATCGTGCCATCCCGCTGAGAATTTACTAAATGCACTTGTGGTTCATCAACATCATGTCCATGTACCGGTAACATACACAGTATTGTTTTGTTAAATTAAAACCACATTCTGGTACATGAGTCAGTACAAAAAGGGTACAACTCCACCACCCCACCCCCCCCCCCCCCCACCCCCCTTCCACCCCCCCTTCCACCCCCCTTCTCCTTCCCCCCCCCCCCCCCCCCCCCTCCCACCACCACCTTTAGCCTCAATCTTCCACCATTTGGCACAGAGGATTTTGAAGAATTTTGATAGGTTTGTGTTCAAAGTACACATGTATATTTTAACAAAATCCTGACTCGATTTGACTTGTACCCGGTACCCGTACCGTACATGTGTCACATTTTGCAAAATAGTTTTTCATGTAAAGAGGGCATCCTGTGATCACATGTCAAAATTCATCTATGGTACATGTACCGGTACATGTACATAAATGTATGTATAGTATGTACACCCAGCTTTACCTTACATACGCACTGTGGACATTCCTTTGTCTTCGTGTAGTTAACAAACTTTGACTAAATACTCATTTTTCTCGCTTCCCCAAAACAAATTTACCCTCAAATTTGGATTATGGGCCTCTCAGCTGTCCCTTCTATCCTTTCTATATATAACCCTAACCCGTTTTTCCTCTAGCGCTCTTTTTCGGAAACTGAAAAACGGATTGTGGACCTGGGCAAGTCCACAAACCGTAACCTCTTCCCGCATCATGTGGACCTATATTGTTCGGAGGTCCACAGTGTCATGCAAGACTAACCCATGTATACAGTACTACACTTGTACACATGTACCTGGGGTGACCCTCTCAGGTTAAGCAGCACTTGTCACCCAGGCTCCACAAAGTTATGCCATTATGTCAACCTGCTGAGTGATTAATTGGGCAGTAAAAATGTTGGGGGGAGGGGTAAATGGTAATGCACTGTAAGTTCTGTCTGTTCAACTACAACAGGTGGGCCAGACCATGCTGGCCCAGTGGGAATGTGGCCCAAATATAGCTACATTTGTACTGTACTCTAGACATCTGCAGTCCAGCAGTCTGTTTCTTGGTGAATCTGTGACAGATTTGTTGTTCTTCTGTTTTTAGACTGTCTAGAGAGAGAAGAGCAAGTCATCATTTGTGTGCACAATAAGGATGTGAATCTACGTTTAATTTTGTAAACGTTTAGCAAACCTTTCCCGTAACGTTTAAACGTTTAAACGTTTATTGAAAACTTTAAAAGGCTGCCGCCTGTCCCGGTCTATTTGCGTAACTGCGGTCGCGTTTGTTTGTATAGATTGTGTACACTTAACACCATTTTTTTCTATGTTCTTTGAAGGCTAAACATTTCAAGAAGCATCACCTGCAAGTGCTGTCAAATCAAGTGCCACTTCAAGGAATGTCCAGACTAGCCTTAGGAAGATCGTTTATTTATTTATTTTTTAGCTACGATTAAAAAAAAAAAAATTAAAAAAAATTAAAAAAAACGTTACCCTCACAAATTTCGCGATAGCTGCAGCATTCCAGCGAGTACTGCCGGTATACCGGTATTTTCCTACAGCCAGGCCATGAGAACAAAAACCAATCATTCATAACCTTTCCCCATTAGACTTCTGGCTACGCGCCACGGGCAGGGAAGCCTCGTATTTCCAAGCAACAGGGTTTGGGAGTCACAATACCAATGCGCCTAAACATTTCAGAGTAGAGAAGGAACTGCAACCAATGGCATTTTATTTACTGGGATTAAAAGCTTTGGCGGACGTCCTCAAAGTTCGGTGACCTACATTGTGCACGTTGTGCCGCGCCCCTGAAGTTCGGTGACCCAGTACATTTATCTACTGAACGCCACTCCTCAAAGTTCGGTCACCTTGTAAATAGGTTTGTATAAACAAGAGATATAATGTATCAATTTGGACAATGGGGCTGTCAATCATTCTCTGGAGCCTGGAGAAATATTCTTTTGGGGGCCGAGATTATTTTTAAGACTGGGGAAACCTTAAACTGTGTCGGAAAAAAAAGAGAAACATATTTTCCAGTCACTCTCAGCGGTACCCGTTCTACGATCTAAAGAATATTTTATCCGTCAAATTGTTTTTTTTGTAAGGGAACAGTGGTGTTTGCACTCGCAGCCCAAGCCGATCTTAATAAGCGACACAGATAGGCCTACATTGTTTTAAATAACGCATTTGTTTGATTACTGCAAAACACGCCGACTGGTGATTATAGCAAATTTAAGTTCCAACTTCACAGAAAAAAAAAAGGAAAAAGGAGAGACTCAGAATTGTTTGAAAACTTAGTAGTTTAATCTGAATAGCCCTCGCCAAGTTTTTTTTTTTTCCCAGCAGCGGCGTATTGAAAACATCAAACACATGTGCACATGTGTTTGATGTTTTCAATACGCCGCTGCTGGGAAAAAAATTAACAGGCGTGGACGGCGTATGTATATACACTGTATAATCATCATCATGGGCACAATAGATACCGGCAGCTGCTGGTCATTGAGAAAAGTATCTGATTAATCTTCTTGGAATGTGACCAAGTACTACAGGCATTACAAATGCTTTGTAAAATAAATAGATGTTTGAAGAAAGTAAATTCTTCGTAAATAAAACTTGAGGGTATGGCGAAAATGGAAGGTCCATTTATTTTTTATTCGAGTTCCGTTTAAACGTTTGAAAAAAATTCGAAACGGATTTGATTTTGTTGACGTTTACACGTTTAAACGTTTAAAGGTCACATCCTTAGTGCACAAACAGAGCCACGACTGGCATTGTGCCTTGTACTGGTACATGTACCGGTAGTCCATGCAATTTTAATGAATTTGTTGTTTAGGTACATTGTATAAGCATCAATTTCAAGTTATACTATTTGTCAGTCGTGCTTTTTTATAGTTTGAATCAGCAACAGTTCAGCAAACTGTGTTGTACTGATTTGGTTTTTTTTGGCGCCAGTCTATTTTCTTTGTATTGCATGTTCTTAAATACAGAGTGTACCTTGCATGCAAGCTTTGGGACCCTCATATACATTTGTACAGTAGTGCACCCCGACTTGAGAGTCTCAACATTTTCAACAAAGTTACTTCCAAAGTTACTTATAAATGATTTTAGTACATGTATTTATTAATCACAGTGGTTTTTTGACGATTTTAACCCTACTTTTTGGAGATTACCTAGGAACCTTCCTCATTCCAACACCCTGTGCTATTAAACTAAGCGCACTAAACAGCTTGACTCCACCAAATCCTTGTGTGAGATTTTGGCTTGATGGGGATCCTTAAGGGTTTTAAAGGTAAGGTACCGGTACATGTAGGACACACCATTTGCAGATATCGAAAATATTTACTACTGAATTATTAATAAATATCTTACTTATTTTAAAGTAAATAATTATTCTAGGCATCCAGCAAAATGATTGCGCTAGATATCCTGTAATTATTCCGAAAAATATAATTTTATAAAAAAAAAAAATGCCGGTTGAAAACACGCTGTTTTTCGTGCTTTTCTCGGCATCCATGATTGTAAAACTTCGGACAGGTCAGTTAAATGATATTTACTATGAAATACAACCCTACAAATCCACCCAATCATGATAATTCAAGCAAATTTACCAATGGTGTATCCAACCTTTAAGGAAAAACTCCTTAGTCTGCTTGTAATTGTCAGCTCTACAAAGAATTCCAAGATTTTTCGGCTGAATGCCTTAACAATGTGTACACATTCTAGGAACAGGCATTGTGACAGCACAGCACAGCACAGCACAGACTGGCAGAATGTTTGAGGTCAAGGTCTGCTACATGTATGCACATTTTGTACATGTTGGAATGCCAATGCGATTGTGTTGTGTTGCACACAATGTAAAACCTCGGGAGTTCCTGCTCTGTGTAAGTTATTTCCAGGATTTTACAAAACTTGCCAGACAAATTGACCCATTCTGATTCAGGTTTCTGAAAAATGTACTGCAAACGAACTCTTCCTGCACCCGTCACAGAAAACTTTTAAATCTCTGTAATTTGGGGTGTTTGTAGAGAAACATAAATTAAATTATGAATACCTTCGAGGTTAAAGGTAGGATACACCATTGGTAATTGCTTGAATTATCATGAATGGGTAGATTTAGGGAGTTGTATTTTATAGTAAATATCGTTTAACTGGCCTGTTCGAAGTTTTACAATCATGGATGCCGAGAAAAGCACGAAAAACGGCATTCGTTTTCAACCGGCGTCGGGCAGTTATTCTTATGTTATCTTTGCTTTTTCGCGATCGCCATCCGGCGATCGCTATTTTTCTTTGTAAGATTATATTTTTCGGAATAATTACAGGATATCTAACGTAATCATTTTGCTGGATACCTAGAATCATTATTTACTTTCAAATGAGTAAGATATTTCTTAATAATTCGGTAGTAAATATTTTCGATATCTGCAAATTGTGTATCCTACCTTTAAGATGCACTGTCATCGTGCCAAACAAGAACAAACATGTACAATTCATATTGAGGATTGAGGCAACGATCACCCCTCCACTGAACAAATGCAAGAAATAACAGATGATGATTATAACTAATGAAAGATCGAGGCTGAATCCCTTTTTTTTACAGGGTGGCAATTGGAGGATTTTGCAGGATTGAGGATAGTTCCTAGCCAGATGTTAGTGGGGGTTTAGGGTTAAAAACAGTACGAACATTGGCTGTGTGTCTAATCTAAGCCTGCAACGGTTACACGGTTACGCAGTTACATTTTTCCTGTTCGGTTAACTTTTTTTTTTTAAACTTTTTTTTAAATAAAAGAAGCCCTACCAATTGTCAACTTCGCGTTGGTTTCTTTGGAGCAGGTCACAAATAGTACAATTGAATACATTTTGTATGGACATTTCTGATACGGTAGCTTATCTAACATACATGTATAACCAGTCGGCCTATAAAATTTGATGCAGACAATTAGCAATCGCAGAACTGCGATTATCAACACGTACTACGCACACACACTAAATTCCTTGATGAAGCAGTGCTAATTAGATGCAATGCAGGCCCATGCATTTTTTTATTTTTAAAAAAAAATGTTGGTTGTGGTCCGTTAACCGTAACCGCAAAAAAACGGTTACATGGTTAATTTAATAACCGCAAACTTGCAGCCTTAAGCCGTATTCGCACTGGACTTTTTTGGGGGAAGGTTTTACTGAGACGATGGTAAAATAAAAAATGGTCAAATGTTACCACTGTTCGCACTTGGACTTTCGACACGGGAAAATTTTACCGAGCCCGTGGGAGAAGGAGCCGAGCTGTCATTATAATGACTCATGAGGGCGCTTTGCGTGACCTTTCTGCATTGACCCCGGTGTACCCATTTGCGCGCGCCCGCTTTTTTCCCGATGCATCAGCGTGCCCGCACGTAAACAATGCAAAGAGCGCATGCGCGGTGTTTGTGTGTAGCATGAAATCGCAGTAGGGGGCCAGATGAACGTTTTCCTAAGACGCTTTTACCGACTCGCGATGTTCGCACTGGACTTATCGTCTAGGGAAAGGTTACCTGGGAAATTTTCCCAGGCAGCAGTTGGCCGGTAGAAGTACCCACTGGACTCGGGAGAAGTACCTGAGAGGAAAACGTCCTAGGCTGTCCACCAAATGGGAAAAGTACCCATCGTCTAGGTATGTTTTATCACAATAAGTCCAGTGCGAACAGGGCTTTAGTCTAATCCTATCCCTGCAATGGGAAAAGTACCCATCGTCTAGGTATGTTTTATCATAATAAGTCCAGTGCGAACAGGGCTTTAGTCTAATCCTATCCCTGCAACTGTACATGTACTTTTTAATATTTGTAATAAATTTTTAATATTTTGATCTGGATTGAGAATAACTACATACACGGTACAATGGAATTACAAGCCTCACACACACTAACAAATATGTCAAAATGATCTTAGATATATCTCGTCATTGTACTCCAGGGTTGAAAAACGCTCCTCAAAAAAAGCTACTCATTTGTTCCAAATTATAATCCTATTTCAACACTGTGTCCACACCCATCCCCTCGTCACCAAAGAATGGCCTGGAGGGTAATTATACAGTAAATAGAGCCCACCTTGCCATGTTAATATGTATAATGTACTGTACATCTCTTTCATCTGCATATGTACACCCCCTGCCACCTGTTTTATGGCTTGATATTTCTTTTCACATTTAACCATGCACAGGCAGACCAGACGCCTTTGCATCCCAGGCATTTATCCAGGGAATTGGATCGAAAATTAACCCAACTAGGCAGGTGGTGGTTGACACATATACACACACCCACACATAAAAAGTATTGATGATAATTACATGTACACAGGGGAAGCAGATGAAGAGTCAGTAGCTAGAGTGCTTGAGCTAGAGTGCTTGAGCTATGGTAGAGTGCATGCGGTACAGTGTGGTGGGAGCTTTAAATGTTAGCCACTGGTGGGCGAGAACTATAAATAGCTCCCTAAACTGCATCTGATTTAGTAATTGATCTATAAAGTAGACGCTTTTTTGTTTCTTTCTTTGTTCCTCAAATTTGTCTACATATACCGGTACATGTACTCATAAACCACTCTTGCGCGATTGTCATCACCTGAACGAGAATTATTTTTACGAAAACTACCAGTTACAAAAACTAAAAAACGCTAAGCAACCTGGGTGAGGGTAAATTCACATGCAGTCTACAATGTACATTGTATTTACAAAAGCTCAGGCTGTACGGCAGCATTATAGACGTCTTCAGCCGTGCGTTAAGCCGGCGCGATCCCCGAAGCAAAGCCCCTTGATGACATCACAACTTTGGCACGGCTCACCCCAGCCCGAGATGCCAGCCGGTTTCCGTCGCACTGAGGGAAATCTGCCCTGTTTCCTGAGCAGTCAAGATGATATTGATAGAGATCCAAACATTTTGTCGACAGTACTACGCAAATTGGTGAAGCTCAGTTACATGTAATTTATGCACAGCTAAGTAATGTACATGTACCGTACAGGGCACTCGGATCCAAAGCCCAACTCTCTCTCTCAATTTTAAAAAAAATATGACGCAATAAAAGATGATGAAATAGACAAATTCTTGAAATAAACCTTTAACCCTAACCCTCCCAAATCCTCCAAATTCCTCATTGCAAAATGCAGGATTTTGCAGGATTGAGGTCACTTGGAGTTTGATGCATTGCAGGATTTTGCAGGATTGAGGTTACTTGGGGTTTTACCCCTGCAGGAATATGGAGGATTCAGGTTATCAGGCTGAATGTGACACACAAGGATTTTGCAGGATTGAGGTCACTTGGAGTTTGATGCATCGCAGGATTTTGCAGGATTGAGGTTACTTGGGTTTTTACTGACTGCAGCCAGGGCAAGACTGCAGGATTTTGCAAGATACAGGCTGTATGGTCACCAGTGACCAATATTGGAGGATTTTGCAGGATTCAGGTTACTTGGAGTTTTAACAATTTAGGAATTGGAGGATTTTGCAGGATTCAGGTTATGTGTAAGTAAAAATGGGTAGGGAGTTAGGGTTAAGAGTTTCACATGTCAGAAGCACAGGGGCCAATTTCATAGAGCTGCTAGGCACAACAATTTGCTTAGCACAAAAAAGTCTTGCTCATTAAAAACAGATTACCAGCCAAAATTATACGTGTTTTTCATGCTAAGCAAAAAAACAGCTGATTATCAATCCAAAACAATAAATATCACGTGAAAATTGGGTCTGTAACGTTGTTTTCGCCAAGCACGAATTGTCATGCTAAGCAAATTTTTGTGCTTAGCAGCTCTATGAAATTGGCCCCAGGTCTCGTGTTTATTGTGAAAATGTTTAGATAATGTTTGTAGTTGTGGGATTTAAAACCGAATTTTTTGATAATCGATTTTAATTCCACGTATTAGATTCGATTTTGAAAACCGAAACCATTATTATTTGAAACCAACCTAACAAAAAAATAGGCCTTCCATTTTTGTTGACACAGCTGAAAGGAAAACAACTGCGACATTCTCCAATGGGCTCCGTGGTCTCTAGATTGTAAACTGCATTCACTTTATACTATTGGTTTCTTTAGCCTGGCCATTTGACTTATCTGAGAGTTCCCATCTATTGCTTCCCCACAGTACAGCTCTTGGGTGTTTTGGTAAAGACCCAGTTTTCACTGAATCTTGCAAACGATACAGAGTCTATGGGCTGGGGGAACCTTGCTCAATACATTTTGTTGGCCCGATTGTGTGAGCTGGATGGGAACTTCCAGTGAAATCAAATAATCGGTATTCGGTTAAACAAATAATATAAAAAACAGATTTTGAAACCTCCAATTTCTCCCAACGCTAAATGTTTTACATGGTTTTGCTCTCTTTTTTTTGCAAAGTATTGGTATGTCAAGTTTTAGGGGAACAACAATTATAATTGCAGTAGTTCTTAATTACATGGAATGATGGAAATTTGAAAATGGTTTTGATTTTCACAGACATTAAAATAACGGAAGAATTTAGTTCACAATGTACATAGTGTTCATGTACTTTAATACAACCTCAACTCGAATGTCTTACATTGATGTAATTTATTTTCAATCATCGCCAATAAATTGCCTGCTCTTTATAAAATGACCTGGGGCAGTTTAAGATTTTACACATAAATAATAAAAATGGTATGTAAAACTCATGGTAACTCCACAATACCTTTCATCTCATTCAAAAACATTAAACTGTTTAACCACCCACTGACATTTGACCCCCAAAAAACAAAAAAAACAAAAACAAAAAACAAAAAATGGCCAATGAAATTTCTCAAAGGCCCAGGCCAACAACACTACATTTGTAATTCAATAGAAGTCAGATCCATTAAAATTTGGCATCATACATTGTAACAGAATCTTAATTGAATTACACAAAAGGCAGTACAGGGACAGTACAATTCTACACAGATGTACACCAATACATGAAAATAAACAAGTAAAATGGTAGCTGAACAACCCCGTAATATATACAAGAGCTGTATGCACAACAGTGTTAATTGTCCAAAGGCATAAAGCACAACCATGTGTGGATGAACCATAAATGTACAATGTACAGTTTAATAACAGTTGTGCCAGCAGCAAAGGTCAAATCACAGATCAGACAACAACAAAAGAATGGCGCCCAGTCTGCATGCTGGCTGCCTGATGTCAAGGTTACATAGCTACAGTGTAAATACATTCCCTAATCAACCAATGCAGCAGCTAGCTATAGACTATTAGTCTGCACAGGCAGGCGGAAGCAGGAGTAAACCCTACAGCTAGCTAGGCAGGATAATAATACAATAATCAGGGTGATAACCACAAGCCATCAACTTTAACAAAGCTATCCAATTCCAACAATCCTTAGAGAATTTGACCTAGGTTAGGTTAATTACATGTCCAACTTTGTAGAGTAGAATACAGCCTTCTGTTTACTTTTACCATTTCCAAATAATTAACACATTGGATGATTGGGACAAACTGACAGTTTGGCTATGGGAGTAAATATGGGGCAAAAAGCCATTTGAGGGCATGAACAACGGTCGCAAACAGCGAAAAAGATAAAAATATTGCTTTCGGTTTTTTTGCTAAAATATAAGTTAGTGCCCTTGTTACTATCATCACGTTGTTTAAATCACTTTTCAGTGCTTTTCTTAAATCGTAAAATCGTAAAATCCACGTCATCTACATGTACCGGTATATCAAACTAAAGATTAATATCAACATCAATAAAACCAGTTCCGCAAGGAAATGGAAATGTGATTTTGGGTGGAAGTAGAGAAGAACTGTTCAGAATGAACGTCTCAAAATTTAAAAACGATCGTAAAAAAAAAGAAGAGTAGTGGGAACATTTTTGAGTCCCCATAGCGCGTTGGGTCTTCAATAAAGGTAGAACAAGGTAAAATTGGGTTAAGGTATATAAAGACAAATTAGGGTGATGTTGAAATTTTTAGAATTTTAGAGTGTTCCAAGTTTGAGATTAGGGAGATTTCCCTTAGCACACAAACCCTTTTGATTGTCCCCATAACGCAATGCACAAAAAGAATTGATGTACATTGTACACCATAGAGAAAGGAATTGTACTGTGTAGAGGTTTTGGTTTTCTGTAATTCAACACCCCACTGAAGTGTACATGTACCTCTTGCCTTACAGTGACAATATAATGATTAAAAATACAATAACATCACAAGTAATGCGTGAACATAATTATTTTTTTGATTTGAATATTTGAACCGGCCCAAAGCTATTCAAATATTTGGTTCAAGATGACAAAATATTTATTGTATATTATTGGGAAGCCCCTGCTTTCAAAATCACATCCTACAATATACATTTCTATACGTACGTACCGGTACATGTAATTGCATGCACATTAAAAACGCCAAACCTTGGTTACTGTTGCAACACAAACGGGCACAAACAGAGTTCGAAGAGGCATAAAAATGTGGGGGAACTTAATCTGTCTACTAATTCAATAGCTATTTTCATAGCACTGTCGCCCTAGGGTTCAACATAGAGTCAACAGTAGCACTGTTTATGAATGGAAATTGACATAAATTCCTGATCCCAACAAATCTGCCCTGATCCTTTTTGGGTTTTTTGACAGCTGGTTTGCTGTTGTCTGAAACCAACACAGACTTCGGTTCCTGTCCGTTCTTATTAGTTAAGGGCACTGGTTTCATACTACAGTAGGCCCCTTTACCCATTTTGATGACAATTCTGGAGAGGGGGTGAAAGTGACGGACACGCACACGCAATTACAAACTCAAATTGCACAACCAAATTGCAGTCATTCCATTCCGTAAATTCTTGTGTCACTGGGTATAGCTATTCAATTTAAAACCTCTGCAAGTACAACTAAATCTCATTTAAAGGTAGTATACACCATTTGCAGATATCGAAAAAATTTACTACCGAATTATTAAGAAATATCTTACTTATTTAAAAGTAAATAATGATTGTAGGCATCCAGCAAAATAAGGGCCCTACAGTAGATATCCTGTAATTGTTCCAAAAAATTGAATTGTATAAACCAAAATTCATTCTCGCCGTCCGGCGAGCGCGAAAAAACAAAGATAACATAAGAATAACTGCTCGACTCCGGTGGAAAACAAACGCTGTTTTTCATGCTTTTCTCGGCATCCATGAATGTAAAAATTCGGACAGGTCAGTTAAACGATATTTACTATAAAATACAACCCCCCAAATCCACCCATTCCTGATAATTCAACAAATTACCAATGGTGTATACTACCTTTAAATTAAAGGTAGAATACACCATTTGCAGATCTCGAAAAAATTACTACCGAATTATTAACAAATATCTTACACATTTAAAAGTGCATTGTAAATAATGATTGTAGGCATCCAGCAAAATGACTGCGCTAGATATCCTCAAATTGCTCGAAAAATTGAATTATACCAAAATAAATTCACGATTGCCGGGCAGCGATCGCGAAAAAAACAAGAACAACATAATAATCACTGCCGGAGGCAGATTGAAATTGAACACCATTTTTATTGCTTTCCTTGGCATCCACAATTGTAAAACTTTAAGGTCAGGTCAGTTGAATGTTATTTCCTATAAAATACAACCCCACAAATTCACAAATTCACAAATTCTGGATAATTCAAGCAATTACCAATATTGTATCCTACCTTTAACATATATTCCCTGAGCAAAACAAATAATAAATAAACAAAGAAAGTTCTCCATTGGAAATATTTGAGGATTTGTTTAATGCAAATTTATGAAAATGTCAGCTGATGCTGAGAAAACTGATGCCTGCATGATGTATGTATGACAGATGAATTACTGAATTTTAATACCATATGTCGGAAATGGTTTTTAGTTCATAATAAACAATGTAATGCCAGAAAATGGCATTGAATAAAAGCAAGGCAATAAAGCCGTTTCCGTGTACATGGTAATGGTATACTATATGTATGTGTATCAACATGTAGTTTTATTGTAAATAACTTCATTATTTAGCCATTTTTATCCATGTAGACATGAACTTTCCATCTATGATCTTACGGCATTCAGTTTATTTAGGATTTGATCTGGATTTTTGTTGGGGGGGGGGACAAAGGCAGTGTTTATCAACTAATCCTTTAGGATGAAACTATCATGCTGGTCACAGTCCAGTTCTTTTTCCGTCTGCGTAAACAAAGAAGATTTATGCGCGCTCATCCGATGTCTATAAAGGCCACTACAGTTTGGAACAATTACTGTAAAGGGCTCATGCCATGAGCCCATGACTTCACTTACATCGTACAATGTACAATACGCACGTACCGGTACATGTATACGAGTGTACAAAAACTATTTGACATCCTATTTTTGTTGGCAAATGTTATTGTTAGTCAGTGCACTTTTTGAACGCGTAAAACAGGCCATTAACTTTAAAGGGGTAATATACCTTTTGCTGCTATTTAAAAACTAACCAACCAAAAATACTGTTGAAAAACGTACTTGTTGTAAAAATATTAAGGATTCCAAAACTGCCTGTGAAATTATTTCGTCTGGCATGCTGTAATGTTAAAAAAAATAGCAAGTTTTTGGTGTTAAAATTAGGTTTCTCCCCAGAACAATATTATGTTTTTGTTTTTTTAATTGTTTATGCAAATCGCCTATCACAAAGCCAGAGGCCACTCGAGGTGTAGGCTACTAGAGGAAAGTATCGAAGTAACAGCCCCTCACACTGGAACAAGACATTCTGATCTCTCCACAGCACAAATAGGGTTGGAATGGGTACACAGAAGGCATTCAAAAATAATAATGCCTCTACCCATATTATGTATGGAAATGTCCTAGGCCAGACGGAGCTCGAACCCCCGACCTGCAGAACTACCCGCAAACCACACATGCAATGCTCCAGACAACTGGGGCCAATTTCACGGAGCTGCTAAGCACAAAAATTTGCTTAGCACAAAAAAGTCTTGCTCGTTAAAAACAGGTTACCAGCCAAAGTTCTGTGTTTTTCATGCTAAGCATATAAAACAGTTGATTATCAATCAAAAACAGTAAAGATCACGTGAAAATTTTGTCTGTAACCTTGTTTTTGCCAAGGACACATTTTCATGCTAAGCAAATTTGTGTGCTTAGCAGCTCCGTGAAATTGGCCCCTGGTACTAGGCCAGAGCACTGCCGCTCCTGCTACTGAATAAAGAAATTTGCATTCTCCCCAAAACAAGACCAAAATAGACGACGACACAAAAAGTCAACACACTAAAAGCCTACAAGAGATGAAGGTATGTATGCGACACCTTTTGTTAAAACAAAAATTTTCCCAAAACTTTTTACTTTTCCCAAACAGAAACTGTTTTTGTTTACCTTTCAAATCCGGCGAGATTTTCTCTTCCAAGTTGGGGTCGTCCCCGTACCAGTATATCCAGAGTTCTTTGGTCCAAATGGGGTCCGGTTTCATGGACACATCCAGGGAGAGCAGGAGGTCGGTGTTCATGTAAGGGACGCGGCGCCAGACACTGAGAATGTTGGCCGCGATGCAGCGCGAGTAAGACACCAGGACCGGGTCCTCCAGCGGGCCCAGGGGCTCCTGGGGACAGTCGTAGCTGAACTTACGCCATTTGATGCCCGAGAGATCCGTCTGGGTAAAAAAATAATAATAATAATCAGTTCGATAAACATGTACAGGTTACATCTTCAACCCATAACAAAACGAGCATGACTTCATGCAGAACCCCCTTCATTGTGTATTGGTTAAGCCTGCAAGCTTTATCAAATTAACCGTGTAACCGTTGTCTTGCGGTTACGATTAACAGTTAACCGTGACCAACATAACAACATTTAAAAAAAATATTATAAAAAAAAAATTAATAATAAAAAAAAAGCATGGGCCTGCATTGCATATTTCTAAGCGCTGCTTCATCAAGGAATTTAGTGTGTGCGCGTAGTACGTGTTAATAATCGCAGTTCTGCGATTCCTAATTGCCTGCATCAAATTTTTTAGGCCGACTGGCTATATGAAGATAAGCTATTAGAAATGTCCATACAAAATTTAATCAATTGTACTATTGGTGACCTGCTCCAACGAAACCTAGTTGACAATTAGTGGGGGTTTCTTTTATTAAAAAAAAATATAACCGAACAAGTTAACCAAACAGGAAAAATGTAACCGTTTGAATGGTCGGTTAACCGTGTAACCATTTAACCGCTGCAGGCTTAGTATTGGTCTATCGGTTCAATTGCCTTGGAAGCACGACATCAGTTTTACAACTCTCTTGTCCGCAAATCTGGGCCATCGCCAGTGGGCTTCCGCTAAAACTTACTTCTCAATTCTACACCCCTCCACGCACAGTTTATAAACAGTATAAACAATGACCAGCTATGGGAAAGGCATTTGCTTGCAGTGACCACGATTATTGCATCATGACAGGCAGAAGGTACCTGTTCCCTTTGGGAATTAATTTTTTCTGACCTCTGCAGCTTGGCCAAGACCAAGTCTATGAAAGTTAAAGGTATCATACACCATTTGCAGATATCGAAAATATTTACTACTGAATTATTAAGAAATACCGTACTCAATTGAAAGTAAATAATGATTCTAGGCATTCAGCAAAAGGATTGCGCTAGATATCCTGTAATTATTCCAAAAAATTGAATTTTATAAAGAAAAATTCGCTCTCGCCGGACGGCGAGAGCGAAAAAACAAAGATAACATAAGAATAACTGCTCGACCCCGGTTGAAAACAAACGCTGTTTTTTGTGCTTTTCTCGGCATCCATGATTGTAAAACTTCGGAAAAGTCAGTTAAACGATATTTACTATGAAATACAACCCCCCAAATCTACCCATTCATGATAATTCAAGCAATTACCAATGGTGTATACTACTTTTAATAGCAAAATTCCATTCATGCAGTCCAGTGTACAGATTGCATGGGCCAGATTTGCTTCTTTTTTTAATGAAGAGTCTGAAGGCTCTGGTGTGGTTACGCCAAATTTTCCCCACTGTACAAAGTACAAACAGTTTTTTATAAACAAAAAAATGACCTCTATTTGAATTTATACAAACACCTTTTTTTTAGAGGGAGGGGGGGGGTACAACAAAAATACAATGAGAAATTCTGGAGCCAAAACAGTCAAAACATTTTAAACCACCGCCTCTGAAGTCAAATTACAAGAACATTTTTTGAATCCCGAGTATGCATGAGTGTTTCCAGGCCATCACCTGTACCCGGTAATCCCGGTATGTACATGTAATTGTCTGAAAGGGACATGTACATGTACAAAGTAAAACCATGTCAGCATAGCATACCAGTAGGTTCCATATTAAATTGGAAAAGCATTTTAGAAAAAAAAAAAAAAAAGTTTGGAAAGATGTTGACATGCCGTCATGCAAAGTGACAGCTTTAACGTAATGCCACATGGACGTTAAGCCAGCTGATCCCTATCAATACCACAGAGATTCATTTCTGGCTGACATATGCCCCCCCCCCCCCCCCCCCCCCCCTCCCCAAACAAAAAATACTCCCAGCTTGTCAATATGCTAGTCATAAACGATCCGCTCCTCTTTTATTGCCTGGATCGATATGTGCACTGACAAATCTAACGACGCCTTGCCAACGGCTGGCAAAATATCTTGACTTCTTCAATTGTCTTTTTAGCAACCCACTCCTATTCCCCGACAGTTGTTGAAGCTGTGCAGTGTTCTAGTGCGAGAGGAGAGCATGCTTTGCTCTCTAATGCCACTAACTGGACAGTGCATTACAGATTTACAATGCAGGGGCTTCCCAGGCACTTGGTGCATGTGCCAATCTAGTCGGTCACTGGAGCGTTAAGCCAAACCATGCATTTGCAGCACTTGCACTATACACTGTCTGCACAGTACTGTACACACACAGGACAGAGGGCCAGTGAACTTTGGCCATTGTGCTTGATTTGCATGCATATAAATATTATGGGGACTGAGAAACTACTAACGTGTTGCAATTAATTCCATGATTACATTGTACATACACATTGTATGCTGGTACGTGTATACATGTACTACATGCTTTATGTACGGTACGTGTATGGGGGTTTGATTTGCACAATATACAAGTACAATACTTGCTGTAGTTTTAAGAAATGGATGGATTTGGGAACTACCGGTAGTATTTTACAGAAAATATGAATATTGACCTGTGTGATATTTAAAGATGCTGGAAAAACCAAGGAAAAAACTGTTGTTCTTATACTAGTCTGGTACCCAGACCTCTACTTCATATACCCAGCACGATATGTGACAGAGGGGTACCCCCTCTTATCCTTACACTCACTCAACACTACAGTATTGTTACTAATTGTTACCCCCTTGAATCCTAAAAAGAATTCCTGAGATTCTGGTAACACAATGGCCAACACAAAAGAGAGGGTTTTCTCTGCCACATATCGTGCTTCATGCTACTTCATACAAAACAAAGCAATTGTTTTATATTGGGGGAAAAATTGATAGGTCTAGGAACCACACTAGCCGATTGCAAACAAAATGTGGACTAACTGAATTTAATAAACTGAGGGCAGTGTTTGAAAGGAAAATGTCAGTTTTTTTCTCCAACGGTGGTCGGCCAAGTGGAGTCCGATCAAATTAAGACTAGAGCAACAATACTGTAATCCACAAAGAACATTTAGATTCAGTAGTATTAAAGTTCAATTGACCAATATAAATTATGTCCTAAATAAAATATATATTTCTAGTAACCTTCGTTAGTTTTAGGAATGAGATGGGCAATTTAGAAAAAAAAGTCTGAAAATTTATGAAATGTCTGAAAGATACATGTATCTTTCTTTGAGTTTAATTTCAAACAAAAGTCAAAAAAATCTCAAGCCTGTATTTTATAATTTTACTTGTCAATTACCTGTGACTTCACCCACCCACCCACCCCCACCCACCCCCCCCCCCCCCCCGTTTTTTTATTTAATTGTTTCCTCCACCTTTTTGTTTTACCCTAATTCCCTACCCTATTTTTCTTGCACATAACCTAAATCCTACAAAATTATGGAATTCCAAAGTGTTAAAACTACATGTAACCTGAATCCTGCAAATTCCTCCAATATTTATTACTGGTGAATCCTGCCTGAATCCTGCAGTGGGTTTACCACTGAGCTAGGTTTTGGCAGGTTTTGTACCAAACATTTTTAGCAACATGTTGTAAAACTTTGTTTGACTCAGTACAGAAGGCCCAGGGAGACCCTGTTATATTCTGTGAGGTTCAGGGCAGAAACCACCATGTCTCCTCACCTTCTCACCTTCTCCTGAGAGACCTACATGTACATGTAAGGTATAAAACTCGAAGTTTAGCAAAACGAACTGAATTCCGTTGTAGGATCACGACTGATCGATTTAGAAATAGTCCTCTTCCCTATTTAGTGCGAATCCTTAATTCTGCCTAATTGCATCGTCTGCCAGCAATTTACAAAATTAAGTCAGATTATTATTGTGTTGTATGCACATAAACATAATAATATAATAATTTATATATAAAACGGCGTGTTTTTCTTATTATTAATTTTTAATTTGTGTGTACTTAAATTTCCAATGATTATTCAATCATCTGGTTATTCACTTTATTGCAAAACAGCTAGCAACTTATAATTTTGGTGCCCCCAGATCATGATCAAGATTTTACTTTTACCTTTTCTCAAACTTACCCAGTTTTTATCTACATTTAACCTCCCGGTTTTCCTAAATTAATTAATTATGTCCTGTTTTGATTTTTTTGGGGGGGGTGTTTAGTTTTGTTGGTTCTTTTTCTATTTATGTGAATTTTAATGTTAATTGTAATTTTAATATTTGTACAAATCATGCAATTCAGCCTGGCGGCTGCGAGATTGATTTTTTTTAATAAACCATTTTCAATTCAATTCAATTCAATTCTTTCGCAGTTACCCTATTTTACAACTTGACCTCAATTGACCTTTGACCTCAATACATGTGTATGTGACCTTTAATATCACCATCACATGCAAGTTTTCATATTGCATCTATCGGTATTACCCAATTGGTCTTCAAGTTTTAAAATAAGAATAATTTTAATAACAATTCCAGCCTTTGTTATTTCTTGAATTTGTTTACTGGAGGGTTGGCCACTGCCTCAATCCTTTAGCAGTGCTGTTAACCAGTTTGCGCCGGGATTATTTTAACGTCATCCGGCGCGAACTGGTTAAGAGAATAAATATGTGGTTAGCCGGTTTTAAATGTAAGTTTAAAACCAGGCAACCACATATTTATTCCCATTCATAAATATCTTTTCAGTCAAAAATTAAAAACTGTTCGGTCCAAATGTCAAAACAAGTTATAGATTAAAACTTTCCAACGCTTTTGTTCAACAATTTCTCTTCATTTTTTTAAAAACACCCCTCCAGCTATATAATGGAGCAACCAGCTTGCAAGTAAAATGAATAGTTAGCATGCGCGTCGAGCATACTGCACTGCGCGATGTCGCGCAGATGTGGTGAATGCGTTGTGAATTTTTGACCATAAATACCCCCAAATAATATCACCAAGTGAATTAAAATACACATTTAGGTTATTGGGGAGGGGGTAAAATGATGATTTAACATGTCTAAACATGAATTTCATGCAAACACTCATCATACTCATAGCCAAAATTGAATTTACCAACTTATGTCTTATTTGTATTTTTTTTAATGTAAATCCAAAAAATAAATATTTGTATTACTATATTATTATTAGTATTATTAATAGTACCAGTACAAAACTGTCTGTACTGTCTTTAACAGTACAACATTATACAATTGTGTAAATGTTTATATACACCACACTTCCTATCGTACCGTGGTGATCGAGAAATATAATTTTATGCCCGGCCGGCGCGGCCCGGCTTCAAATGACTTCCTCGTAAAATTAATTCCTAATTTCCTAACGTTATTCCAAGCGAAACGACGTGCACCCGCGGATATTCCCTTCCTAAAATTCTGCCAGAAGAGTCCGATAAACACGCTGGGATCACCAGACAAAGGACGTTTTACGTTAAAATATGTCTAGTTGTAATCGTATTCTTCCTTCGTGTTCCGTGGTTCAGGGTCACTTTCCAGTTTCTGCCGACATGTCTTTCGGCCATGGTTGTCGGGTCACGGCTCAGGGTATTCAGTCCTGACGTACGCACTTCAATTCAAACAACCAATTTGACCCCGAATTTCTAACTTACCAGGGCGAACAAGTTGGTGTGACAATCTTCCAAACTGGCACCATTCGCCGCCGAATTTGCGGCAGTCATACTAGACACATGGCTCTCGTATATTCCACGACCGTTTCGGCAGTATGATCCAAGAAAGAGGGTAAAAATCCGAGTTAAAATCGGCCACGGGGGCGGCTTTAGTCCGCTTTGCGTACAACGTAATGGCGACACAGTGAAGGGCCAAATACTCAGGCGGTAATTACCCTTTGATGGATTGGCCAAAAGACGTCACGTGGTCCCTTTTATTCAAATTTGTTGTTTCCTAGCACCTGCTACGCGACAAGGTAGTAATTCGTGTTTTCTCTTTAAATATTTCCACAAAAATCCATTCTTTCAATACTAAATGACTTTTTTTCTGATAGAAAAGTAAATGAATTCTGTGTAAAGGCAAATTAATCTTTGTGCGCTTCCCGTCTATGACGTAGCACTCTGTGAACTCAATGTGTTTATTGACGCAAGACCGAATAGTTGTGACGTTAATGTGTAGACGGGTTCCCCCGGCCCCATGTCTGCAGGTTGAGGTCACGGAATGGTTCGCACGTCCCACTAGGTGGCGCAACTACAAAATACTGATACGTGATGCGATCGCCTCTTTCCTCTCCGGTTCGAATTTCGCCTAGGGCATAACCTTTTCCGTTAGCGGAGTATTATACGTTGTAACTTTGAGCCATCCGAATGGCTATGTCATAGATTACTTTCCAGCAGGACTTAAAGGGATCGTATACGTTTGGTAATTGGAACCCACTGTTTGTTTAAATCCTATATAGTTATAGATATATACCATAAAACTAACCTGTAAAAATTTCATTTCCAAAGGTGGTAGCGATTGTGAGATATTGCCGAAATCTGGAGCGGTTATGTCCACGTAGGAAGGATAATTTGCATTGGAATACACAATCTGAGAAACGTTATTGCAGTAACGCTTCTCAGATTTAAATTTGCGGGGCTGAAAAGTGATACCTTTTTCCATAACCGCAGTACTTCGAAGTGAAAAGTTTCTAAAAATGCATTATACTATCCAAAGCTGCTGTACTTCTTGGCAAGTAAGTTTTTATTGCCATTAATTTTTGGAGTAATTACCAAACGTATACGATCCCTTTAAAGGTAGGATACATCATTGGTAATTGATTGAATTGTCATGAATGGGACGTGGATCTGGGGGGGTTGAATTGTATAGTAAATATCGTTTAACTGACCTGTCTGAAGTTTTACAACCATGGATGCTGAGAAAAGCATGAAAAAAAGGCGTTCGTTTTTAACTGGCGTCAGGCAGTGATTCTTATGTTGTTCTTGTCGAACGGCGATCGCGAATTTGTTTTTATAAAATGTAATTGTTCGGAACCATTACAGGATATCTAGCGCAATCCTTTTGCTGGATGCCTACAATCATTATTTATTTCAAATAAGTAAGATATTTCCTAATATTTCGGTAGTAATTTTTTTCGATATCTGCAAATGGTGTGTCCTACCTTTAATAACAAACATCTTATTCTTAGGCTCTATGTAGCAGAGAAGTTGTTGGGTGGTTTTTTTTTTTTTTTTTGGGGGGGGGGGGGGGGGGGGCAGTTGTTTTAATTTCAAGGCAAATCTAAAATCACACTTAGTAAATGTAGACCATTTAAAAAACAAATATAATCTGTTTCATTTTATTTATTTTCAATGCTCTGTCGTTCTTGCTTGAAGTTTTTTTTGTATAGTTGTTTATTAAAAAGCAAAATAGCTTTCTTTTTTATTCAACATTTTATTTTAAAAGGCCACGCGAATTCAATTATTTTGTAAGCGTCACGGATGGTTAATTAATTATTATATTCATCCACATAAAACATTTACTATGTATACAACATTTGTTTCCTCGCTAACGGAATTCAGAGGGCTGATTTATTCAATTAAAAGTTTAACTTTTGAGTAAATTTTGTCACAGAAGGCCTAGCCTATTTTATTTTACAGTGGGTCGTTCAATCTTTCCAAAAAGTCGACTATAATTAAGTCTGTAGGCCTATACATGCCTAACTTCTAGGAAAAAAGAATAAAAAACGCATTCGTTTTCAAGACGATAACTCAAGAAATAACCATTGCATTAAATTAGAACCCCGTCCATTGATTGGTTGTAATATAACCGTGAAGTGTATTGAATTTCGAAAACAATGGCCAAACAATAAACAAACAATATTACCCCAAAATTGCAAAGTTTAAAGCGCAACATTGCAAGTCGAGTTGACCTAACTAAAGTTTTCGTTCAAAAGAGGGCGCGCTATATACACAAATAACGGCCACCAACCCACAGACACAAACCATAGACATCTATTAATAAAAGCTAGACACATACACAATGTACGTTGTTTCAACTCATTGCTTTAACTTGACTTGCATTTCGTCGCGCTTTAAAAAACTGCATTTTGGGGTTATAATGTTTTTATTGTTTGACCAATATTTTCGATATTCAATACACTTTACGGTCATATTATAACCAATCAATGAACTGGGTATTTTATTCAATGCAATAGGTATTTCTTGAGACAATATCGTCTTGACAACAGCGTTTTACGTTGTTGATAACGCGGTATTTCCGTCACAATGACGTTTATTCAAAACCATAATTGTTCACTTTTATCATAAAGCATGCACCGTTATTATAAGGCAGCACTGTCGTTCATAAAAGCAGACGTCCAAAAAAAAAGAGATTATTTTTTCAACTCCACAAATTTAGAACAGCCCGGCTTCAATTTGCTGATTCAGCGACATGTGACGTATGATGTTGGCGTTCTGTATCATGCTGCCGATGGCGTCGGAGATGCCGCCTTCCGATGAATTCACCACATTGTCCAGCAACTGTGATTGGACAAAAGTCGAAGACAAATCACAATAACTGCGCACGCCCTGCGCACTGCGCAAGTGTTCGCTCAGTCCCACCGCCCATAGTACCACGGGGCGCTGGGTGGGAAGAGCTGATGCGCTTTGCGCACTGATTGGATACATTTCTGAGTGACCTGTGAACTTGAGGTCACCACGTGCAATTCGAAAGGTTATGATACACTAACCAGAATGCCGTGCGTTTCCTTCACAGAAATCTTTAAAGCTAATTTGTAAAGCTGGATCAGCGCTTCCCAGCTTTTGTTTTGTTTTTGAGTTTTTGGGAGGGGGGGGGGGGGGGGGGGGGGAAGGGGGGAGGGGGGGGGGGAGGGGGGGGGGGGGGAGGGAGGGGGGGGGAGGGAGGGGGGGGGGGGGAGGGGAGCACGTTCAAAACCTACAGTTTTAAAGATGGTGTGGGTTCCTCGAAACGTCTATTTACTTTGCACACCAGTTTTCATCGGTTGGATACTGTATGTGATCGTAATATCACCATTCAGCACTCCAGACTCGAGAACCATTGAGTTACAACAACAGAAGTCTGGGAGCTAGGATAAGCAATAAGTTTTAGGTTTCCTTACGTGGAGAAACTCTTCAAAGTCGATACTATCTGAGTGGTCCACATCAATCTCGTCGAATTTTTCTTTGCGGACGTGGTATGAGGATGTGTCCCCTAACTCGGTTAAGGCTATGTTACTGCAGTTTGTGAAGAAGAACAAAATGTGCAAATTGTTGCCATAAAATTAAGGTATTTGAAGCTTGTGCGATTTCATTTAGCCTGAACTCGCCGCAATGTTGTGAACGTGTTAAAAGTTAACGCGGCCGTCTTTTAAGGCATTCTATATAGGTATGCGAGTTAATTTGCTGAACATGCACGTCAAGGCTGGTAATTATCGTATAATACTAGCTCCACAGCAGTGAAATCGAGCTAAGCAAGTTTCCTTTAGCGTGCTTACAGTTCGGGGAAATCTATCAGGCCATCGTGGTTCATATCGAACGACCTGAACTGGGTGCGAAAGTCGGCGATGTCGCTTTCGTGCCACTGCGGGAACCGGGCCGCCAAACCCACCAGGTCTGAAAGAGAAAGGGGAAAGGAAGCCAATCAGACTCCTTTTACCACAACCTATTATTATCATGGGTTAAACCCTCTCACGTGACCTGGGGCCAATTTCATAGAGCTGCTAAGCACAAAAATTCGCTTAGCACCAAAAAGTCTTGCTCATTAAAAACAGGTTACCAACAAAAAATTTCGTTTTTTTCATGCTAAGCCAAAAACCAGCTGATTATCAATCGAAAACAATAAAGATCACGTGAAAATTTGGTCTGTAACCTTGTTTTTGCCAAGGACACATTTTCATGCTAAGCAAATTGTTGTGCTTAGCAGCTCTATGAAATTGGCCCCAGTCACTTTCCTTGTTATCACCACATAAGCATGCACAAGTCCCGGTTTTTATAGAGTCCGGTTTTTTGCTACATTTGTTTAAGATCCCTTTTTTTGAAAAGCAGTCAATTTACGCCTGTATTTTCAAACCTGGAATTTATTAGAAAAAATAAGTATCTTTGGCCGGTTCCTTGCAAGTCACTAAAAACTAACCGGTGTTGCGATTTTTGTTGTATTTTTGAAGGCACTTATTTACTTAATCCGGTTTTTCCTTCAACCTTGTTCTATTGTCATCACCCATAAGAAAATTTGTCGAAGAAAATGACAAACGTTAACGATAGTCGGATTAGAACCTTTCGGTCTATAGCTCTCCTCTCTAATAACTATGCTATTGGCGAGTTAGTTGAGGAAGTTAGTTGTTCTTTATAATAATCTGTATAGTTCTTTATGAGTTGCCATTGCTCTTTCTCATGAATATACATTCACGAACCACCCAGCTCCTGAAAAAAAAAATCGCGAACCGCTACACCGGTTATTATTAAGTATCTTCCTTATTCATTAGCTTTCCTAAAAGGGCCAGTTTGTCAAAAACTTGTTGTTATTTTATTTGCTCGTCTGGTGTGTTGCACTTTCTTACCGTTAAATTTGGCTTTTGCTTCTTGGGCATTTTGCCTCTCGTTCACGTAGCGCTGAAAGAACTTGCTTGTCAGACATTCAAACGTTGTGACATCTTTCTTCTCATGAAAATGCGCACGACGTATCCCTGCACAAATTGCCGAAGTATATAGTGAGAATTATCCCATTCTACGGTAAAGGATCCTTATAAAAAAAACCATTCAATCAGAAAGCTAAACTTTGTTTGGCCTTGTTACAACCGATAATATGTATCTCCACTAACCAATAATGACCGATACTGTATCATTAATTAACCAAGAATGTAACACAAATTGACTGAGTGATAAGCCTAGTCAAAACTAACCGACAATGCAACATAATAAGCCGTGTTCGCATTGGACCTTTTTTGGTAAAACCTACGGAGACTGTTGTCAACTTTAACCAAATTAAATCCAATGCGGACAGAGGGTAACATTGTCAAATTGTCCATTTTACCCTCCGCAACAGTAAGATCTACAGGCCCAAGCTTCTAGCAAAGGATTTAACACCGTTAACTTTGACAATCACGTACGGTAACCTTTGACAATATTAAGTCCAATGCGAACGCGGCTTAAGTTGACCGAGAGTGTAGTAAAAGTTACTACACTATCGGTCATTTGTTGTTACATTATCGGTTAGTGATACAGTATCCGTCAATTTGTTGGATACTATAGGCCTAGTAGTAGTAGTAGTAGTACATGTAGTAGACCAAAGCCGCATTCGCATTGGACTTTTTTTTGTAAAACCTACAGAGACTGTTGTAAACTTTAACCAAATTAAATCCAATGCGGACAGAGGGTAACATTGTCAAATTGTCCAGTAAGATCTACAGGCCCAAGCTTCTAGCGGAGGATTTAACACCGTGAACTTTGACAATCACGTACCGTAACATTTGACAATATTAAGTCCAATGCGAACGCGGCTTAGGCCTGTGTCATTATACGTTGCACGTTTTAACGTTACCAGATGGGTTAAACGCTTCCGGAGACTCGAAGTTTGTCGGTTGCGTTTTGACTGGAAAGCTCGGAGCGAATCCCATATTATTGAACTAAAGTTGACCAGCTTCACCGTATTTTAAAGCGGTTCTCCATTGGTGGTAATAATTAGCAAGCACTGCAACTTCAGATAATTATGTAAACGAAAAAACCAGAAGGGTAATCCCGAATTTCTATTCAAAACTTTTTTTTACATACACTTGAATGGCTTTATTTACTACGCATGTACGCGAACACAGATGCAGCATATACGGTTTACAAGCGCGTACGCGCGTAGATTTCGAACGCGCTCAAATACAATGCGCCGAATGCACACGCGCGCGTGGAAATCGGCTACCCATATAAGAAGAAAATAGGGAGCTGCTCACCCGTATTATTGGCAGCTCTGCAAGCGATGAAGCACTTACCTTGATCAGCACGACGAGAAAACTCCCTCAACTCACATTCTGCTTCGTCTTGGCACTCTTGCTGAATAAGGTGTTTCACGGTAATATGCGCCATCTTGTTCACGCGTTGCTAGACGCGCGCACATTTTAGAATGAACGCATGATGACTTGGAAGCGCAAAGGTTTTCGATCGAAGATGCGTACACAGCAACGCGTGTAAATTTGCCCCGTGAACAAGATGGCGCATATTACCGTGAAACACCTTATTGGTGCTCACTCTGAACAACTTTGTCTTCAACGACAAACACTACCTACAAACAACAAAGGGAGTTGCTATGGGCACCCGCATGGGACCTTAATAATGCGTGTTTGTTCGTCGGCTTCGTGGAGGAAAAAATGCTGCAGGAATACCCGGGACCTAAACCAGGGGCCAGTTTCACGGAGCTGCTAAGCACAACAATTTGCTTAGCACAAAAACGTCTTGCTCATTAAAATCAAGTTATCAGCCAAAATTCTACGTGTTTTTTATGCTAAGCAAAAAACCAGCTGATTTTCAATCAAAAACAATAAAGATCACGTGAACATTATTTTGGTCTGTAACAAATTTCCATGCTAAGCAAATTTTTGTGCTTAGCAGCTCTATGAAATTGGCCCCTGTTCCATCTTGCCACTCACTGTTCAACTTGCGCATATCGACGATATCATCGGGATCTCCACTGAACCTGAAGGAGAAGCATCTCGCTTTGAGTGACTTCGTCAACCATTTTTACCGAGCATTGCAGTTCACGTCCGAGGCCAACAACCTATCTATCATCTGCTTTCTCGACATCACAATCTCCATCAAAGGTGACTGGCTCTGCAAAAATGGGTATTATGGGACCATTAAAATAAAATGAGTTACATACACATCTGAATTGGTTATATCAATAGCTTTAATTTGGTGCCTGATTGAACCCTGTGGCACCTTGCATTCCGGAGATATGATGATTTCTGCAAAACCATAATGTACAAATTAACAAAAGTGGCTTAAGAGATACAGTCCTTTCAACATAACAAGAGTCACACAGAAGACGTACAGAATGGACACAGAAATGTATGTTTGTTTCATCTTTATTAATCAGTATTTTTATTTCTGTATAATTCTTATGAAATTTGTGACATTAACGAAACCAATAAACCTGTAAAAAAAATTCACTTTGAAAATAAGTTTTTCACCTGCTCCACATGGAACAGCCCGATACGTGAAAAGGCATAGCGTCCCTTAATACCCTTTTTTGCAGAGCGGGTCACTTGTGATCACTGGTCCACCAGCATCTACTACAACAAGCCGACCGATTCACACTCATATCTCCAGTATGAATCGTCCAACCCTGGAAAATGCAATAATTCCATCCCGTGGTCCCAGTTTCTTCGATTGCGTCGTATCTGTAATGAAGATAATGACTTCGTGCAGCAAAGCCAACATATTATGAAGCTGTTCTTCACTTCTAGAGGGTACCCAGAAGCTGTCATATCAACCGCTCTGCTTCGCGTCTCCGCCCTTACACGTCAGCAACTATACGCCCGACCCCTCCTAAACAGCAATCGGCCCGCATCTCTCTTGTGTTGACATTCCACCCGCGGAACTTAAAGGTTCACAACATCTTAGCCACGCAAGAAGATCCTCTTACCAGCAGAATCTTCAAAGACACCACACTCATCTGTGCGTACCGTCGGAATGAATCCATCGCTGACCAACTAGTCAAGTCCACGCTCTGCAGCACGCCCTACAACCTCGATCCGGGGTAAAACAGAACCCTGCCGTCGTGCGCGGTACAAGACATGCCCGTATGATTGTGGACCCTAACATCACTTCAGTTGTCGGCCCCAAAGGTCGCTACCACATCCGTGGAAGCTACACGTGCGTGATGACCAGCAATCTGGTTTATTTTGCCAACGCTGCAGCCAACTGTATACGTAGGAGAAACAAAGCGACGATTGGGGGAGCACCTGCGGAGCGTGAAACGAAACAACACAGAATCTGCAGTGGGACAACACTTCAGCACCCCACCCCATTGACGACTATTGCGTCTACGTCTGCGTATTGACAACAACGCAGAGCGAGGAAACGCGGAAAGAGCGGGAGCAGCGTCTGACATTTCATCTCGGAACGCTGTTCCCGCGCGGCATCAACATCGAATTCACCGCGTTTCCTCAAAGCAACACTTGCCCTGAACAAGGACGCCACGTCCCATGATACAAGGCCGTCTCATAGAGCTGTATATTAAATTACTAGAGCGCCAACTCTTCATTCTTACGCGCAGAGATACTTAGAATCCATTCTGCGCGCAGACATTTTGAATTCATGTGCGTGCTTGTAGAACATAATAAAAATAGATGGATTGAATTTTGAAAGTGTACTCTAAATGCAACGCGCGTGCAAGTAGAACAGACGCAAACAACTTACGCTCGTCGTGCAATTTAAAAAAAGTCGAGGCAAACTCATCTGCAGCGCGCGGATACGCACACGCATTTGCGCTCATTTACTAATCATTCGTTTTTGGTTTTGGGCGTATCGGCTTCGGTAACGCACTGTATAGAATACAAACGCAGATATGCAAATAGCCGTACAAAAGCCGTACACAATGTTGAGGTTTGAGCACAAACATGGATGCGCCCCGGGGCCAATTTCATAAAACATGTAAGCACCAAAATGTGCTTAGCATGAAAATTCTTCCTTTGTGTCACAATTGATTCATATTTTTATATTGTAGAAGTAAGTTTATTAAGTTGCCCCTTTAAGTTGGCCTCTGTGTGTACTTATTTTTCATGATGTCCCGATTGGCTAGAAGCTTCAACTCATGAATATGTAATAATCCCTTGCTCTCACACGCTACTCCTTTCGCAGCTGAGTGAATAGGCCTTAAGGACATATATGTACGGAAGCCCGTTAGGGCCAGGTACCTCTTTCTCTTTCACAGAGGTTCGTTTCTCTTTCACAGAGGTTCGTTTCTCTTTCGCGGTGGTGCGTTTCTCTTTCAGAACGTGTGTCTCTCTCTTTCAAGGGGCAAGTCCATTTTTCACAGGGGTGCATTTATCATGTATTGCGATTAAGTCGCGGCCGCGAGTTAGTATGTCGCGGCCGCGACTTATTATGTCGCGGCCGCGACTTATTATGTCGCGGCCGCGACTTAATTATGTCGCGGCCGCGACTTACTAACTCGCGGCCGCGACTTAATTAAGCGGCGCGGCCGCGACTTAATTATGTCGCGGCCGCGACTTATTATGTCGCGGCCGCGACTTAATTAAGTCGCGGCCGCGAGTTAGTAAGTCGCGGCCGCGACATAATAAGTCGCGGCCGCGACATACTAACTCGCGGCCGCGACTTAATTATGTCGCGGCCGCGACTTACTAACTCGCGGCCGCGACTTAATTATGTCGCGGCCGCGACTTATTATGTCGCGGCCGCGACTTAATTAAGTCGCGGCCGCGAGTTAGTAAGTCGCGGCCGCGACATAATTAAGTCGCGGCCGCGACATAATAAGTCGCGGCCGCGACATAATAAGTCGCGGCCGCGACATACTAACTCGCGGCCGCGACTTAATCGCAATACATGATGAATGCACCCCTGTGAAAAATGGACTTGCCCCTTGAAAGAAAGAGACACACGTTCTGAAAGAGAAACGCACCACCGCGAAAGAGAAACGAACCTCTGTGAAAGAGAAACGAACCTCTGTGAAAGAGAAACGAACCTCTGTGAAAGAGAAAGAGGTACCTGGCCCTAACGGGCTTCCGTATTACGTGATGTATGGTTGAATGCTGATTGTATGGGTGTTGTTGGTATGTGTGTTGTGCCATGGTTAGTGAGCCTGAAGTATTTGGTCAGCAATTCTTGGGGTGCGGCCTAGTCAGTTAGAGATCAGATCAGATCAGAGCTCGATGGTAGAAGGGTCGACAAATTGCAGGACAAAATTGGCTTGTTCATGCGCCACGATAGCTAACAAACAATTTGCTGTTATTGACAGCCTTTCATGACAAGCAGTACCCTTTGATTTATTCGAGTGAAGATACTCCTAACCGTAAGTTGATAATTTTGGTTTATATGTCAACAATTTCATGTTGATTCATTTAATATGATTGTAATTGTCTTTGTAAAGACATGGGGATAACATAATTAGGGTTTTTAGTACTGAACATTTAAGGTTTGTAGTGAATTGGATTTGGTATATTAATTCTCTAGATGGCACGAAAGTCCGGGATTTGAAGTAGGCTACTTTTAATAGCCTCTCTGTTGGGTGCCGACGTCTACCCGAGGTCTACCTGAACTTCCACTACCGTACCTGTTACAAGTGACATACCACCGGTATCTGTTTGGACGGGAATCGGGGGCCGACACTACATATGTAGACGTGACCGGGAACACCTAGCCCAGCATCTTTTATATCTATAAACCGCGTGGCCATCTCGGAACATTAACCCATTGCTATTTGATATTATAGTAAAGTGTATGGGTTGTAAAATTACGAAGAAACAAAAAAGGAAAGAAAAGATTAAGTATATATTGAAAAGTTAAGAGTCGGTCGTTGTACTCTAAAGTTTCGTCGGGTATTGAAATTAATATAATTGGAGTGTGTTAAAATTGCAAGTGAAATTTGAAAGTTTTGAGATTATTGGAAGTATTGAGAATACCCGATTTTGGAAATAGTGAATTTATTGAAGGTTGGAGGAATTCTATAATTTTAATTGAAGTGTGTTAAAATTGCAAGTGAAATTTTGAAAGTTTTGAGATTATTGGAAGTATTGGTACCAGATTTTGGAGATTGTGAATTTATTGGAGGTTAGAGGAATTCCTGAATTTTGATTGCAGTTGGAGGAAAGCTATACCTGAATTTATACAAGTCAAGAAACTTGTGAATTTTGTATTTTGTAAATTCTATTAGATTTGGGGTTTGTTTGGGGATGGATCGGTGTTAATAAATAAGTTTGTATATTGTACGTGGAATAGTGAGAACTGTCTAGCTATTTTTCATTTATTTCATGGGAGTGTGGCAGGTTTCCTAATTTCTATTTGTCCGATGGAGTCACTAAGGCATACACACAAAAAATGTTATGTTGGCGTAACCCGACCGACCCTAAAAATACGGCCGACCCTGGATATTTTTTTTTCAAGGGACGAAATTTAATGATTAAAATCTATATAAATCTAGTTATAAATACGTTTGAAACCATTTTTGACCGTTTCTCATTGTTGTGTGTGTGGATTGTGTATATATTGAACCTGGACACGCTATCGTGTATACTACCGGCTAAAACAATTATAAAACATATCATTTTCATTGCTGGAAGGAAAAAAAAACAAAAAAAACCCAACCTACCTACCCTATTTTGTTGGGCCCGTTACGCCAACATAACATTTTTTTTGTATGCCTAATAGTGACTATGGGACACTTTGAAAAAACTGGGTTACAAACCAAAATTGTCGTAGATGTTTATTGTTTGTTAATGGTATTAAGCTGTTTTTTTGGCTTCAATGAAAAGCACCTGGAGTTTTGGCCGATAACCTTTTTTTACTGAGCAAGACATTTTTGTGCTAAGCAAATTGTTGTGCTTACAAGTTACATGTTTTATGAAATTGGCCCCAGCTCGCATCACTTTGTACATGGAGCCAGCGCTCTAGTAATGCAATACAGCTCTTATGGGCCGTCTTCGAATTACTTGACTGCGGCTTGATGTTACACACTAGTCAACGGTAGCGGCTGCAACCTGGGGCCAACCCCATAAAAGCACGGACACACCAACTTTAAGCATTTACAATAAATTGTGTCATTGTGTATCAGAATGCAATACAAATTTAAACAAAAAGATAATTTTAATAATACATTTTGACTACTAAAAATTAAGTCACCGCAAGGTCACCGCAAGTTCACGGAAAAGTCATCTCGAGTCCATCTCGAGTCCATCTCGAGTCCATCTCGAGTCCATCTCGAGTCCATCTCGAGTCCATCTCGAGTCCATCTCGAGTCCATCTCGAGTCCATCTCGAGTCCATCTCGAGTCCATCTCGAGTCCATCTCGAGTCCATCTCGAGTCCATCTCGAGTCCATCTCGAGTCCATCTCGAGTCCATCTCGAGTCCATCTCGAGTCCATCTCGAGTCCATCTCGAGTCCATCTCGAGTCCATCTCGAGTCCATCTCGAGTCCATCCCGAGTCCATCCCGAGTCCATCCCGAGTCCATCCCGAGTCCATCCCGAGTCCACCCCGAGTCCACCCCGAGTCCACCCCGAGTCCACCCCGAGTCCACCCCGAGTCCACCCCGATGCAAATAGCCGTTATTTGCATATTTTGCTGCGGCTTGATGCTACCATCACGAGTCTACGGTAGCGGCTGCAACCATGCTACATTGACTCGTGTTTAATATCAAGCCGCAGCCAAGTAATTCGGATCCAGCCTTAATTAAAGGGGTAATATACTTTTCGCAGTAATCCAAAAAGTAAGCAGCCAAAATACTGCTGAAAAGCTTACTTGCTGTAAATATATTAGTGATTCTAACCTCCATGTAAAATTATTCCATCTGGCATGCTGCCAGTTTAAATAAAATAAAATAATGCCATTTCCAAATGTGCGTCTCAGTGTCGCACATTTTGGTAATTTCCGCAAATAGTGCGCACACGAGGGAGGAAGGGCGGGGCGGGGGGGGGGGGGGGGGGGGGGGGGGGGGGGGGTGGATGAAATGGTAGAGCACTCGCTTAGCAGGCAAAAACGACCAGGATCAATACTTCGCGACTTCAGACCATTCATTTTTTATTTACAATCTGCGTCTATAACGGTACATGTACATAATAAGATATCTTTGGATTGCATAAACAAATAGTTTACAGGATTGTGTGCTTTACAATGCTACAAAACTTAAGATTTATTACATTTTTTGTTAGAGAGAGAAGGTGATTTTTTTATGCATAATTATTATTGGGACACACTCTTAGCCGGCTCTTCTAATTCCAACAATCTGAGTAGCCCAAATCATAGCCCAAATTTACTTCCGAATTAGTAGGAAATATCTTACTTATTTGAAAGTAAATAATGATTGTAGGCATCCAGCAAGCCAAAGGATTGCGTTAGATATCTGTAATTATTGTTCCGAAAAATTGAATTTTATATCAAACAATTCACGATCGCCGTCCGGCGATCGCGAAAAAAAAGAACATAAGAATTACTACCCGGACGCCGCTTTTCTCAATATTCATGATTTTATAACTTTGGACAGGCAAGTTAAACGTAAAAGTATTTACTGTAAAATACAACCCCCCAAAAAAAATTCACCCATTCATGATAATTCAACCAATTGCCAATAGTGTATCCTACCTTTACAACATAGAAATTATGATCGATCAATTTTGAAAACGCTTTCAAGAAAACTAATCAGGAAAATGTTGATTGATTCACTTCTTTCAGGCAGTGGGTGTAAATGTCGGAGGAGATTTTTATTCACAAATTTGGAATTCAAAGAACATAATTGAAACCTTTTAAAAAGGGATATATATATATGCGACTGATAGTGTGGGCTTGAAATCGTTTCAGGAAATTCTCGAAGCTTAAAAATTGTTGTTTCCGAAGTATAATTTTTTGTAAAGGCCTGTCTATCAATACGTTAAATGATGATTGATCAAGTCAGAAAATATATTCAGGAAATAAAAACTAGAAAATCTCGACTAGTTCACTACGCCGATTGCGCGCTCCAGTTCAGTTGTGCATACTGGGACCCCAGCGAATTATGAGAAGACGTTCCTAATAAATTGTTTTAATTTATATAATAAATTACTCGCCATTGGTAAATATTTGGAGTGGGGTGTCTCATTCGAAAGCTCATAACAAGTACAATGCTAGAAAATTATCAAGTTAATTTGAAAAACAAATTTTCAGGGTGCACGGACACACCAACTTCAAGCATTTACAATAAATTGTGTCATTGTGTATCAGAATGCAATACAAATGTAAAATAAAAATACATTTTCATTAATACATTTTGACTACCGGTACTAGAAATTTTAATAGGATATTGAGAAACTTATACCATGCAAACAAATTAAGTCATCGCAAGGTCATCGCAAGGTCACCGCAAGTTCACGGCAAAGTCATCTCGAGTCCATCTCGAGTCCATCTCGAGTCCATCTCGAGTCCATCTCGAGTCCATCTGGAGTCCATCTCGAGTCCATCTCGAGTCCATCTCGAGTCCATCTCGAGTCCATCTCGAGTCCATCTCGAGTCCATCTCGAGTCCATCTCGAGTCCATCTCGAGTCCATCTCGAGTCCATCTCGAGTCCATCACGAGCCCATCACGAGCCCATCACGAGCCCATCACGAGCCCATCACGAGCCCATCACGAGCCCATCACGAGCCCATCACGAGCCCATCACAAGCCCATCACAAGCTCATCACAAGCCCATCACAAGTCCATCACAAGCCCATCACAAGTCCATCAAAAGTCCATCAAAAGTCCATCACAAGCCCATCACAAGCCCATCACAAGCTCATCACAAGTCCATCACAAGTCATCTAGTCCCAAATTCAGATCACCAGCTACTTCAATGAGCTTTGACAAAAATACTGCGAGTGAAAGTGTAGACTCAACTATAACTGTGATGACGCATCGAGATTTGCTCAGAGGGTCCGTTTATTTTCTGGTTTTTTTCTTCTTTAAAAGTCTTTCTCCAGTCGGTCTTTTACCTTGTCGTCGATGTTGGTGAAGTATTTCAGCCTTATCAAGATCTCTCTGGCTTGGGGATAATTTCCTGAAGAAAAAAACCACAAAGTTTGAAAAGTTAGGTTTTCTTTCCGTTTAGCAGGCTGTCAAGCAAACACAGGTAAAACAGTCTGATGAAAAAATATGACGTAAATATAAAACACCTCACCAAAAGTAAGTCCCCCTCTCAACAATTCGTCATAACATCGTCAGGTAAAACATTTTACCAATCAAACTTAGTTAGAAAATAATCCTTTGACTGTTTCCTAAGTGTTGTTTACAAATAAAAGATGTCCATGACTTCATGGCTGAATGAGCTCAAATTAATGACAAAAACTGCCATTTTCTCAAAAGTCACAAAAGTTGATCTGCCACCTGCTTTACAGGGGTATTAGTCTGTAAAAGACCAATGGCAACGGCCCTGTCTTGATCAGACAGTCTGGGCATAATGCTTAATTTAAGAACACGAACAAAAATCAGTAGGCCTATGCTTGTCAACTGCAAGGTGTATTGGGACAAGGAATGGGACTGATCACCTAACATCTCACTGTGCTAAGCTCCAAGCCAAGAAAGGGATTTGCATGGTTGAATGATCCTGAATTGATTACAGATTAGAGTATTGTACACTTGGTGGGTATTTTAAACTGCATTCAACCACAGGTGTTTTTTTCATTAGTGAGAAGCCATTCATAAACTTTTGTGACTTTTGAGAAGGGCAGTTTTTTTTCATTTATTTGAGCTCATTCAGCCATGAAGTTATGGACATCTTTTATTTTCAAACAACATTTAGGAAACAGTCATAGGATTATTTTTAACTAAGTTTGATTGGTAAAATGTTTTACCTGACGATGTTATGACGAACTGTTGAGAGGGGGACTTACTTTTGGTGAGGTGTTTATATATGCGACCTGGCACCACGAAATGAGCGGAATGGCTAAAACAAGTTATTGGCCGAATTGTCAATTTTTCAAGTGGGAGGGAGGTCTGTTTTAAGTTGTTAACATTTTTACATCAAAAAAAACCTTCTTTATCATATATCCCAAAATTGTATACCTCAATTAAAACTCTAAAGTGTTGTTTTTTTGTGGCTGAATTGCACCGAGTGATAGTATAGTTTGGCACGGTTCACAGACTTTGAACTCCGTTTTCTTAAAACAAGGGAGCATGACTTCAGCAATTTAAAAAAAGTATAGCGGCGGCTAGGAATAAGCTACAACAACACACAATACATCATTTGAAAGCTAAGGACTTCTTCTTTCTACAAATGTAATAATGTCAACTCAAAAAATTTCCATTCATTTCGTGGTGCCAGGTCACATATATATAGTGAGTGTAGATCTAGTGTCGACACCCACTGAAAACTGTAATGTCATGCGGTAAACATTGAGTGGCGTCATCAATACATAGGGCAACTGCTGGGCAGGACGTACTTTCTGAGAAGGCCTTCGACAAGTTTTCCAGGAACACTTTGAGTTTCACTGCAAAAAAACCACAAATATGAGAAGGCGTGATTAAAGTTATAAGATAAGTAGTTGGGTAATTCTCTGATTAATGTTAACCAGTTCGCGCTGGGATTATTTTAACATCACTCGATCCGAGTTGAGGTTCAGGCCGATGGTACCGGGAAGCACACCCACGCATTTCCGGCCTTGCTTGCTGCTGACAGACATTTCCAGCCTTGCTCGTGGCGTGTTTATGCGTCATCCGTTTCGAATCTGGGGAAAACTTTGCGTGTAGTTACGTCCTCCGGAGCGAACTGGTTAAAGGTGAAATATACTATGTCGAAGGTGGAATATACCTTTTGCAGCTTTCCATAAAGTAACCAACCAAAATACTGTTGAAAAGCTTTACTTGTTGTAAATGTATTAAAGGGATCGTATACGTTTGGTAATTACTCCAAAAATTAATGGCAATACAAACTTACTTGGTAAGAAGTACAGCAGCTTTGGATAGTATAATGCATTTTTAGAAACTTTTCACTTTGAAGTACTGCGGTTATGGAAAAATATATCACTTTTTATCCAAAAAAAATTGAATCTGAGAAACGTTACTGCAGTGACGTTTCTCAGATTGTGTATTCCACTGCAGATTATTCTTGGTGTGGACATTACCGCTCAAGATTTTCGGCAATATCTCAAAATCGCTTAGTTTTCACAGGTTGGATTGAAACGGACAGTGGGTTCTAATTACCAAACGTATACGATCCCTTTAACCCGAACCCTACCTAATGCTACGTTTTACTACTAGTAGTAAAAAGTAGTATGCAGTACTCTCACTGACTTGTGTGCAATGCCTGTAGTAATTTTTAGTATTGGGTCCTCTGCTTGCTGAGTGTGCATGGTCCATGTATGCTGTGTAGACTCTACAGCAAAAATTGTCACTTGGGACACAATGGGTCAAGGCTGGACTACTGCATTTTTTGCCAGGTAAGTATTACTGCCCTGTATTGCCACTATTAGTATTTTGTAGTTGGCAGTATCTGTACTCTGTCAGTACACACCTAATCATCAGTCATGGAGAGACCCAATGCTACAAAATACTAAGTAGTATTCTGTAGTACGCAGTTCTTTAGCCCAAAGTAAGGCCTAGGGGGTTAGGGTTAATGACACTAAAACTGGAATTATTTCATCTAGTATGCTGTCATTTTGAAAAAGAAAAAAACAACAAAAATTTTCTGGGAAAGTAGTAAAGTAAAGCCTGTCATGAGCCAATGTGGCTCGCGCTAAACAGGCCGGTGTTTAACTCCCATTACTCTAGCATAAAACAACTGGGAATATTTCTATTCCCCCTGGATGGGATGCTAGTCCATCGCGGGTAACTCCCCAGTGATTGCCGGTACCCATCGGTACTCCTGTGTGGAGAGAGGCAATAGGGATAAAGTGGCTTGCCCAAGGACACAACATATGACCATCTGGGGCCAATTTATAGAGCTGCTAAGCACAAAAAATTGCTTAGCACTAAAAAGTCTTGCTCATTAAAAACAGGTTACCAGCCAAAATTCTACGGGTTTTTCATGCTAAGTCAAAAACCAGCTGATTATCAATCGAAAACAATAAAGACCACGTGAAAATTTGGTCTGCAACCTTGTTTTTGCCAAGCACAAATTGTGATGCTAAGCAAATTTTTGTGCTTAGCAGCTCTATGAAATTGGCCCCAGATCTCGAGTCACAAATCCTAACCACTGGGCCACACGCTTCCCTAGGGAAAGTAGATACGCGAGTTAAAAGGGTCTGGTAAACGGACTCCCGACCTGCATTCGCCTCTCCTATCCTTTGGACCGTGGCGACATCCCCAGTCTCTGCGAGGGTCTCGTTGGTCTCCATGACTTCCATCAAGAACTCCGGTTCAATCTCGCTGTCGCCCTCCTCAATTGTTAGACCGTTCAGCTCCAGCTGAGGCAACAAAGCAAAAAGATGTCGGGTTAAAATGACAGACGGGTTTGGTGAAATTAATCTTTAGACACGTAGTCAATCTCAGAGCGGGGACTCGTCTTTTTGAAGTCCTTAATCCTACCTATCGCAAACCGATCCAACTCCAACTGCAGATTTTGCTAGGTTTCGGCAGGTTTTGTACCAAACCATATAGCAACTTGTTGTTGGAGACCCTGTTGAATTCTGTGAGGTTCAGGGCAGAAAGGCACGGGACTTGTAAAAATGTTGGAGTTTGGGGGAATGCACAGGCATTTATTCGTGGGTAACCCACGGCTGGTCACGGCACAGTTCCTGGTGAACTGTTATACAAATATTGACTGCTTTGAGTGGTATAGTAAAACTAGCCTCCCGAGGTAATCCATGGAGCATTCTATTTTCCCGAGGCGAAGCCGAGGGAAAATAGAATGCTCCATGGATCACCGAGGGAGGCTAGTTTTACTATACCGCGAAATAAAGCAGTCAATATTTGTTTTATAACACCTCACTCACAGATTCTTCACAATTTAAGCTTCCTGAAAGTATAGTAATGACAAAAAATCTCAGAATTATACGTCTCTCGATCATACGTGTACTTTGTTGCCTTGATGAACGGGTGCGAAGGTGATAGAGCAATGTTTACGCAATGCACCGAAACACACGTCTGGGTTTCAGTCACGCTTTCGTTGCTATGCGCATAGTTCGTGTGTTGCTATGCGCATAGTCCTTTTTGCGTGGTATAGTCTTTTTGGATAGCGCAAGTAAAAAATAGTAAAAATAGCAAGTGACACGTGCCGCGCTCTCGGCCAATCAAGACACAGAATCTGTGAGTGAGGTGTTATAAAAGTGTATGTACACCTTGTGTGTCCATATTCAAGCACATAATACCACTGTCCAGTCATCACTGCACTGATATTGAACAATGCATTGACCCATCTGTACCAAGTCAATCAAACTTCAAGAGCTTCTCAAAGAGCTGTTAACCAGTTCGCGCCGGAATTATTTTAACATCACCGAGCCTAGGGGTGGGATTTTTTTTTTAACAAAACTCGATCCGAGGGCGGGTTCAGGCTATAGCACACCCACGCATTTCCAGGCCTTGCTCGCTGCTGACAGACATTTCCGGCCTTGCTCGTGGTGTGTTTATGCGTCATCCGTTTTGAATCTGGAGAAAACTTTGCGTTTATATACGTCATCCGGGTCGAACTGGTTAACCAGTTCGCATCAGAGGGGTTTTTCCAGAATTCAAAAACGAATGACGGATAAACACGTCACAAGCAAGAGCGGAAATATATGTCACACCCAAGCTCGCAGCGAGTGATGCCAAAAATATATTAGGATGTGTTACCCACAGACGCTGGCCTGAACCCGCCTGGGATCAAAGCTTGTGAAAAACAATCCCGTGCCTGGTTCTGGTCATTGTATAAATAAGTTAAACGGCAGTACAATGCCTGAAACTTTGGTCAATAGGAGGAAGAGGAAATGAGTTAAATTAGTCTGGTACCCTGACTACTGACTAGCATTTTCCTCTCCTAAGGTTAAACGACAGAATTTGGACATACCAAATACAGTCCCCTGGGGAGTGGCTTGAGCAAGGTGCTGTACGCCTTGTTGACTTCTGACGACTGCATGGCTGAATACCTTTGTTCCTCCTGGATAAATGTAGGATTGTTCAGATTTTAACTCCCTAATTTTTATTAAATTTCATTCCCTGACGTCTATAAATTGCTGTTTCGTCTAAAGGAAGGAACTAGACTACAAGAACACTATCTATTTAAAAAAAATAATTTCCCCCAGCATTTATGAACACCAAACTTTAAACAGGCCAGCATCACAATATGTACGGTACTATAAAATATGAATCCCCTATTAACCCTAACCCTACCTAATGCTACTTTTTACTACTAGTAGTAAAAAGTAGTATGCAGTACTCTCACTGACTTGTGTGCAATGCCTGTAGTAATTTTTAGTATTTGGTACTTCACCCCTTATTGCACTCGTAGTACTTTTTAGCATTGGGTCCCTCTGCTTGCTGAGTGTGCATGGCCCATGTATGTTGTCTAGGGTGTTCTAAACTCTACAGCAAAAATTGTCACTTGGGACACAGCAATGGGTCAAGGCTGGACTACTGCATTTTTTGCCAGGTAAGTATTACTGACCTGTATTGCCACTATTAGTATTTAGTAGTTGGCAGTATCTGTACTCTGTCAGTACACACTCAATCATCAGTCACAGAGAGACCCAATGCTACAAAATACTAAGTAGTATTCTGTAGTACTCAGTTCTTTAGGCCAAAGTAAGGCCTAGGGGGTTAGGGTTAAAGGGAGAATACACCATTGGTAATTGCTTGAATTATCAAAAATGGGTAGATTTGGGGGGTTGTATTTTTTAGTATTTTATAGTAACTGACCTGTCAGAATTTTTACAATCATTAATCTCGAGAAAAGCACAAAAAACAGCGTTTGTTTTCTACCGGCGCCGAGCAGTTATTCTTATGTTATCTTTGTTTTTTCGCAATCGCCGTCCAGCGATCGCGAATTTGTCTTTATAACATTTTAATTTTCGGAATAATTACAGGATATCTAGATTCTATGCATATCTAGATGCATAGAATCAATATTTATTTTCAAATAAGTTAACCAGTTCGCGCCGGGATTATTTTAACATCGCCGAGCCCACGGGCGGGATTATTTTTAACGAAACTCGTACCGAAGCGGGTTCAGGCTGATCGTGCCGGGAAGCACACCCACGCACTTCCGGCCTTGCTCGCTGCTGACATACGTTTTCGAACTTGAACTTGGCGTGTTTATGCGTCATCCGTTTTGAATTTGGGGAAATTTTTGCGTTTATATACGTCATCCGGCGCGAACTGGTTAAACAATTTCTTAATAATTCGGTAGTGAATATTTTCTATATCTGCAAATGGTGTATCCTACCTTTAACCATCCACTAACAAAAATAACAGTAAAGGCAAATGATGTATTCTTCTTCAAGCAATAAACTTGATATATTTTTTCCCTTTTTTTTACCCACCTCAAAGAAAACAAAAATGCCTTGCACAACAAGATTCTTAAAATATTGGTGACAGGTTTGAAAAAAAATTAAAAAAAATAAATAAATAAAACTGTGACTCAGTATCTAAAAAAATCTCACACATTTGTGTACCTTAGACGTGATGCTGAACTTGTCAGGGTGCAGTCTCCTTTGAAGAGCTCGGAATGTCTGAGTTAGCTGAGCAGTATCAACATCGAACGTCTCATCGCTATAATTATGAGCAAAAAAAAGGAAAAAACATTGACAATTTTTTTTTTGGGAAAAGAAAGTTTAAATCCGTATCCACTTACCTTCTCAACTATTTGTGACCTGGCACCACGAAATGAGTGGAAAGTCGCAAAATAAAAATTTGACATTATTATATTTTGAGAAAGCAGAAGTCCTAAGCTTTCAAATGATGTATTGTGTGTTGCTGTAGCTTATTCCTAGCCGCCGCTATATTGTTTTGAGAAAACGGAGTTCAAAGTCTGTGAAACGTGCCAACTATATACAAAAAAAACTTCTTTATCATATCCCAAAATTGTATAGCTCAATTAAAACTCAGTGCAATTCAGCCACCAACAAACACACTTTAGAGTTTTAATTGAGCTATACAATTTTGGGAAATGATAAAGAAGTTTTTTTTGTATTTAAAAACGTTATCAACACTGCTATACCGAACACCGCTATTACAGTACATTCGGTTATATCGAACACCAACATTGGCTCACGTTTTTTTTTATCAGGTTATGTGTAAAAAAAATAGGGTAGGGAGTTAGGGTTTTAAAGGTAGGATACACCATTTGCAGAGATCGAAAAAATTTGCTACTGAATTATTAGAAAATATCTTACTTATTTGAAAGTTAATAATGATTGTAAGCATCCATCAAAATGATTGCGGTAGATATCCTGTAATTGTTTTGAAATATTGAATTTTGTAAAAAAAAAAAATATAAGATCGCCAGATGGCGATCGCTAAAAAAAAGAACAACGTAAGAACCACTGCCTGACGCCAGTTGAAAACGACAGCCGTTTTTTCTTGCTTTTCACAGCTTCCATGATTGTAAAACTTCGAACAGGTCAGTTAAACAATATTTAATATAAAATCCACCCCCCAAAAAAATTAAAAAATTCACCCATTCCTGATAATTCAAGTAATTGACCATTTGCGTGTGGAATTTAAATAATATCTGGTACAATGACTTGTTCAGACAGCTTGGCACAGTTTATATTTAAATTCTCCAGACCAAAGACACTGTTGCTATATCACGTGATTCGGGGCAAGCTTACGTTAGAGACGCTCAGCACCAATACATTGTTCACAATGGTTGAGAATGGTACAAAGATACCAGACCATTTCAGAGCCGGGGGTTGCTAGCGTAAGGCTTGCCCCGAATCACGTGATACAGCAACAGTGTCTTTGGTCTGGAGAATTTAAATGTAAACTGTGCCAAGCTGCCTGAACAAGTCAGTGTACCAGATATTATTCAAATTCCACACGCAAATGGCCAATTACCAATGGTGTATCCTACCTTTTAAATACAAACATAAATTACCACTGCATTGTCTGAAAGTAGTTAGATTCTGGATCCACTGGTTGTATAATATTACATGCGTCGCAGAAAAACTGCATTTGACTTTTATCGGCTAATATCTCTGTCATAGCATGACAGTTCCAACAAGTCCTCGAAACAGTACAGTAGAGTCTGAAATGAGTTGGCTGCAGCGATCGTTTGCCCACAGACAACAGATTTCTGGCACCCGGTATTCCTGAATTCACATCTTGAGGAGAATGAAATGATGAGGAGTTGAGTCCGTGGTTTCGGCAATTGTGGAGTTTTATTGGACCTCGTTCCTATATGAAGTATTCAAAAGAACAAAAATGCTCTTTTAATTTTTTGACTTACAGAAGTAGATGACTATAATATAGCTCTAGCTCGATCGACGGTAACTCCAGTAAGTTCTAAATAAACTCATGACATTGAAAGATTCACATTTAGAGCTGGCCGGGGCGCGATAATTTGTTCTGCAGGTAGGTTGGTACATTAGCCAATCAGAACACAGATGGTGTTGCCATAACCCTAACCCAAACCTCTAACCCTAGTTAGATCCCAGACAACTCTAACATCATCGATGACGTCAACATCATCTGTTTTCTGATTGGCTAATAAATGTACACTATGTTGTACCAACCTACCTGCAGAAAAAATTATCGCGGCCGGGGCCACAACGTATAACTTATTGGCCGGAGTCCGTGAAAAACCGGCCCCTGAAAATGGTCAGTTGAAAATCAAATAATCGAAAATCGAAAAATCTGCTGCTAGTGCTAGAGCCATGAGAGGAAGCGCATGATGCAGCAGACTTTTCGATTCTAAATAAAAAAAAATAAAAAATCAAGAATCGAATTTCGTTATTTTCGGTATCGATTTGTATAAACTTGCATTGGCACGATTTTAATAACAAATAGCCAAAATATTTCGATTTCCACAGCCTTATTGACACATATCTGGTCGCTTATTACCCCAGTGAGATTTCCGGTACGTTTTACGGTCGACGTACTGCAGAAACGAATCAATTTCAGTTCACTTTTCACCAAATGGAAGAGGCGAATGGGCGCAGCCATTTTGAAAGATGACGCCCTCTTGTGAGTAAATCCATTGCCTTTTATCGAAAGGCCTCTTCCTTTGCTTCGTTCATGCAGTATGCATGGCAATGATGATGGAGCCAATTAAACCTAAGCCGGGGTTTAAAAAACGGCCCTACAAAAATACCTACTGCAAATCTGTGGTACCGCCCTCATCAGGTGGTTCTTTAGCCCAAATTTGCCGTCCAGGGGTTGAGTAAATGAATGATCAGTTTCCAGAATGAGTAAATAAATAGCATCGGCCAGTCGATCGCTGTGCCTTGGGGGCCTGTGTCCTCAGGGGCGTAGCGAAGGGTCCGGGGCCCGCTTAAGGGCCTCTGGGAAAAAAAATGGATTCTAGATGCTCTGTGGTGCAATCTGAAGCATTTTCTGGCTACTTTTCTCTGACTTTTTGAATCAAATTTGCTAAATATTTCTTGGCATTTTGTATTGCATTATAATGGGAGCGGGGGATGACTGGATATGAATGATCAAAATATGATCAACATCAACTGACATCATCGCTTATCAACATTTCACTGCAAAACCGCCTACTTTTATCAATTCACTGTAGTGTGCACATTGTAGGTTAAGAATTAAGATGTATAGTTCTGTGGAAACTTGAACTGAGGTAAGGACATTAAGATTTACTGTTCTGTGGAAAATTTAACCCTCAGTGACCTGCCTAATGGTCACTTAGTCTCAACATCAAGTCTCACAATAACTCGGGGTCAAATGGGGGTCAATGTACACCTCGTCATAGACGATGAATAAAGTATGCTACGGTTACCGCGAGGGTTTTCTGTGTAATTTCGCTCACTTTGTCGGCATTTGGAGCCTCGGTCAGCAAATGTGACCGGGCCCAGCACGGATTTGAAATTTTGATTTCATCATTTAAAGCTAAACAAGCTTTAAATGATGAAATCAAAATCTCAATTTTCATTTTTGCCTCAAAGTGTCTCATTTACTCGAGCACTGAAATGGGCAATTATTAATTTGGTGGCCCATTTTGTCGACTGAGTTTTTGTGGTCACGTTGCCGACTGAGGCTCGAAATGCCGACTGAGGAAAATTATTAGGGGGTGTGACACCCCCCCACCCCCACCCCTCTCCCCACACACCCCGGTCGCTACGCCCCCTGTTAGTGTCCTCATTTATATGCCAATATCAGCCTCGAAACGCCAACAAAATGGAACAAAGATTAAATCAAGGCCGAGTTAGCTGTCTACCATTCTCTGCCCATTCTCATCTCTAGCATGCAACACGTACGTACACCTGGGTTCGTGTACAATGTATGCATAGACATGGGGGAAAAAAAGAGATAAATCTCCATGTCTATGATGTATGCGTGGTGTACTTGTTCATACTAATGGCCTTTTCGAAACCTTTGCTTGTCTTCGGCTTCGCCTCCGAATTTCGAATGACTGAGAAGCAAATAGAATGGAGACAAATGAAAATAGTCTAACTTTTAGGTTCACATCAATCGAGTGAATGTTTCTGAAGCACAACAGGCATCAGAATGTGGCTGAAAATATCGCAACTGGGAATCTAAAATCGGCTTAAGTCAAAGACGAAGAACGAAGCCAGAGATTCGAAAAGGCCCAAAGTACGTATGGTATGTAGAGGAGTACGCGTACGTACGTGCACAATAAGATTCGTCTGACGAATAACGGATCGCATCGTATCAAACTTTCCTCCGTGGCTCCGTGATGAACTTGCTATAAACCCCACCGTGGAAATATCCCCCATCCAAGTGAAGTGAATAGTTTGTGAGTATACTTCAGTTTGGTAATGTTATTTTGTAGAAATCAAGCTTTTTCGAAACCATATGGAGCAAGTAATTACTTGGTCAATAAATTGTGTACCGGGCCGTCTGGAACAGATAGGAGGCACGGAGCCTAGTCACGGGGGCTCACGCCGCAGATCACGGCGGTAGGAGTATGTGAAGGCCGTTGGTTTTAGTTCTTGAATAGGTGTATTTAGCGCATTGGCATTAGGCATTAGGCCTATTTTGTTAATTTACATCAGTTCTTCAACATTTTGCACATAGCCACATCTTGTTTTTATACCTCTTTTTGTTGTGGGGGTGGGGGGGGGGGTTAAGTTGTGTATTTGCAATCATATCGACTTTGAAAACACATTCTCGAGGTTGGCATTACGTAACGAAGGGGCAAGCGGTCGATAGCAACGTGCATAAAACCTCAAAATGTTCCCATTCGCGATAACTGCATAAACTATCTGGAAGACAAACGAGGTTTTATAGATGTCCCACTGCGCGAGAATGTCACGTAAGGACCGGCCCAGCTGTTAGGGCAACAAAATTAGGGCAACTTCGCATTTTAAGTACAAATAACGTACATGTACTTGTTTAGAACAAATTTTTGTTTCAGGTCTACTACTACTTTAAATACAACAAAAGAAGAAAAAAATCAAATTCTGTTTTAATATGCCCCCTTTAGGTATTCAGCTATCAGTATCACATTCACAAGTGAAACAATTCATTATTCATATAGTAAATGGTGTATGGTAACCGCAGCATGACGGTAACAACGTGACCTCTGGAATCTGGAAAACACATCATAAAAGCCGATGGAAATTGAGCAGTACTCAAGACTAAATAATCTTAAAAATTTGAACCATGAGAAATAAAGAGCAATAAAAAAAACCACTCACAATAACACTCTCATCAAACTTTGCATGTTAAAAACCAGATGCCAAAAATGTCTTCCCATAATCCATGATTTTAGCCCTCCCAAGAAAAGATATCTCTGTCCCCTTTAATTTAAAACCATGCATGTTGTTGTGGATTGGTACGGCAGTTTGGAAGACATCATTATCATGAATTTTCCACTTTTAAGCCTTGCTCATTTTTGCGTGGAATTGCCCATACGGTACTTTGTGTACTGGTATGTACGGTATTCATCATGGTTTTCAAAGACTGCTATTGATGGCCATGGAGGTAAAGACCTCATTGTAATGACTTACCCAGATCCAATACATCGAGGCATGTGTTTACGCAAGGTATTGGTCACAATAATATTGTTCATCTATTCACTAACTTTAAGTGGGGATTACATTTACAATACAACAAGAGCAACTCAAAGCCTTGCAACTTGTGTGAAACGCCTGGGTATATAATCACACATTTTCAGAAGTCGCCATTGTGTATTGCATGAAGTGTGTAAACACTTGGCACATTATTTGTAGGTTTAATTCTGGCAACTATCCTACCGTGTTGTGGTGAATATCTGCGAATGCAGAATTTAAAACTCATTACTAAGAACTGTACTTTGTCTGTTTGTTTGTTGGATTGAATGGTCTTCTACCGAGAAGTTTCAGGATGTCGAATGTTGCACAAAATCAGGTAACAACAACCAAAAGAACAACCGTCAGAGCATAGACCCACTCCACAACAATGGGTATTATGTCACAAAACAGTGAAATGGAGTTATATACATGGTTGGGAAGCCCACAGCGTAAGCTTCCATTTGGTATATAATAGAGCTCCGTGGCCCCTCCCGTTCTGGATATATGACATGTTGGCATACTGATTACATCCTTGGAGTTCAAATTACACAACTGAGAAAACAGGCTTTCAAAAAGCCGGCTCTATGATAGTACAACAGAACGGTGCACACACAATTGTATTTTTTCCTACTTTATTCCACAAAATCAACATTTCTGTGAATGAAACCTGAAACTGTAGGTAATACAGATGTCATTCATGACAACAAATGTAAATCACATTTTTGTGAAATGTTTACCTTTGAGTTGGCCATTACATGATAATGCACAGCGCGACTTAATACCCTTTTTGTAGAGCCGGTCATGACCAGAGCCTCGTCTGCAACGCGCCTAAACAAATTTTGTAGTGATCTAAATACTGACATTGCCTCACAACAGGCTCTGGACATTAATATAGGGACACCACGTCGCGTACGCTGTGTTCCAACTTCATGGAATGACCTATTCGTGTATAAACTGTATAATGACTCTGTGTACATAATGTGATTTGATATTATGAAAGTCAGGTCGGGACGCCAGACGATTGTCCCCGCTTGGCTTTCCTAGGAAACCACACAAAGCATCGGACGTCATTACCTGGTACCCGGTCCAGGGCCTGATGAACGGGGTAATATATTACTAGAAAGCGCTTTGAAATCGTCGATACCGATGGAAAGCGCTATATGAAAGACAATTATTTCACTAAATGAGCACTTAGGGAGACAAATTAGCGTACGTTTTTAGGTAATAAGGAGATAGCGACACTTAGGAAGACATTTTAGTGTCTCCCTAAGTGTCTAGCTTCCTTTAAAAAACGACTTTTAGGAGTTATTTTTGCTCTAGAACGACAGATTGGAGTCTAAATAGCATTAGCAGGGATGTAGTCAAGTTCATCACAAGTCCCCGTAAAAGTCTCTGCAAGTCCATCACAAGTCCTCCAGTTCCAATTCAAATCACAAGCTATTTAAGTGAGATTTGACAAAAGCATTCCTTTGTCATTGTTCAACCAGTTACTTATGACTGGCTTTATGACTGAACTTGTGACTGGCTTGTGAAATGACTTGTGCAATGACTTGCATGGACTCGAATACAACTCTGCTAAATAGCATAAATCTCGAAGATCTTAGAGAAAAAGGTTAGGGTAAACAAGTTAGAACTGTTTTAAGTTTATGTATACATCCCTAAGGGATTGTCTCCGTAAGTGTCGGTGTTTTTGTTTAATTATCTTGGAATAAGTCACCTTTGGGAGACCATTTTGCGTAATTTTAACAGCATTAGGGAGACCAACGTTCCAACTACAGGAAGGAGATACATTTTTAAACATTTAACAGTCCATATCGATAGAGCAGGGTCCAAAATGCATAAATATGAAATTTCGTGGATAAGGCTCTAGGTAAAAACGGGTAAGGTTACAGTAAAGAAACAACAAAATTGTGTGCACGTCATTATGGAGAGGTCTCCCAAATGTACCATTTTCGGTTAGGGAGACATTTTAGTGTCTCCCTAAGTGTCTAGCTACCCTAAAAAACAATATTTGGGGGTTATTTTTGTCCTAGAACGAAAGATTTTGGTCTAAATAGCATAAATCTCGAAGATCTTAGAGAAAAGGGTTAGGGTAAACAAGTTAGGACTGTTTTAAGTTTGTGTACATCTCTATGGGATTGTCTCCCTAAGTGCCTATTTGGAGGTATGGTTATTATTATTATTATTATTATAAAGAAATAAGTATGTTTAAAACTATTCAACGTTGACAATGACCCTCGCCTTCGGCACAGGCATAATTATCCCGTTAATAATAATACTTGTTTGAAGCCAGCCAGCACATTTTATTTCCATTATATATTTCCAGCTATATTTCAAATGTAACCTTGTGTAAAGCACCGGTTGTATCCTCTCTCTCATTTTAACTTCTTTTTTACTGTTTATAAATTTAATATCCATGTTTACATAAAATAAATAATGAAATATATACCTGTATAATTTACGGCCCAAATAGTTCATTAAATTCTGTCTCATGTGGATTGGTGTTTCAATCAGCCATCATATTGTGACTTCAAGGATATTTTACTGATTGGATTTAAAGGTAGGATACACCATTTGCAGATATCGCAAATATTTACTACCGAATTATTAAGAAATATCTTACTCATCTGAAAGTAAATAATGATTCTAGGCATCCAGCAAAATGATTGCGCTAGTTATCCTATTTTTATTCTGAAAAATATAATTGTATAAAGGAAAATTCGCGATCGCCGGACGGCGATCGCGAAAAAAACACAAAAATATCATAAGAATAACTGCTCGACGTCGGTTGAAAACAAACGCTGTTTTTCGTGCTTTTCTCGGCATCCATGATTGTAAAACTTCGGAAAGGTCAGTTAAACGATATTTACTATAAAATACAACCCCCAAATCCACTCATTCCTGATAATTCAAGCAATTACCAATGGTGTATCATACCTTTAATACTTTGGGTTTAATAATGGAAATATTCAATTCAATTTGGTTTAAACAAAGGAATATATATATATATATATATAAAATCAATCACAAAAACTAGGATAGGTTTTTGTTCACCATTATTTTATTCCGACAAATTTGTTTCGTGGATATACCTCCACTCGTCAGGGAATATTATTTTAATGGCATTCTCGAAACGTTCTACCTGTGCATCAAGTTATAGGGGGGCGCGCGAACGCAATAACGCGCGCTTGGATTGCGGGCGTATGTGGGCAACTTGACGCGGGCGTGGAAAAAATTATATGGCCGCGCCCGAACTACCAGGCCACGGCTTGACATCGCACACGAGTCCATGGGAAGTGGCTGCAGTAACTACCATAGGCCCGCGTGTAACTTGAAGCCGCAGCCAAACAATTCGGACACGGCCTAACGTTACACTCTGGGCGTGGTTTTGGCGTGCTTTATCAGTTTGAATTTAGCCGCGTGCCGGCATGCGCTAGTTAGCTCAGATCTTTTGTTTAGAGTAGCCTTTTCTGGGTGGCAGATGATATAGAATTTCTCCATAGTGCACAAGTTGCATTGTTTACTGATGTTAGAGTACGGTTGAGCATTGCTTGACTTGACTTGACCATAACTTGATGCACAGGTAGAACGTTTTGAGAATGCCATTAAAATAATATTCCCTGACGAGTGGAGGTATATCCACGAAACAAATTTGTCGGAATAAAATAATGGTGAACAAAAACCTATCCTAGTTTTTGTGATTGATTTTATATCGCTCCTTTTATAAAGTAGAGCACTCTCCGAAGTTGAATCGGTTTACAAACACGTATATATATATATATATATATATGCTGGTTGGTTTAAACAATTAAGTGTGTTTAAAACGGGAGGGGGGGGGGGGGGGGGGGGGGGGGGGGGGCTGTTAGTGATAATGAGTTAGTCTTGCATACGCACTGTGGACCTCCGAACAATATAGGTCCACACGATGCGGGAAAAGGTAACGGTTTGTGGACTTGGCCAGGTCAACAATCCGTTTTTCAGTTTTTCAGTAAATTATCGCTCGATAAAACTGTTCTATTTCACGACGCTTCAAATGCAATCATGATGTTTGTCAGACTTTTGTCTGAAATTAGCCTTTTTGAATTTTGGAGAATCTCATCCCTGCAAATGAAAAAGTCCAGAATTTACCGTGCGATGATATTCTTCCTATTCCAGTCTGTGTCACTCAATATTTGTATAGTATTTGTTACCAGTATTTGTCTACATGTTGCGCTAGAAGCACGATGAGTATAGCTTTATGAGAAATAATGTAAACAACTTACATCGTAATATCATCCCCGACATAATTGCTATCGATGTTTGTCCTACAAACAGTGTGGTTCGTGGTGACAGTGTTTGACTCCTTTACGGTGGCCTGGCATGGTCCACGGTACTTGGGCAAGATATTTTTGCTACAATAAGCCATTTGCGCGTGACCCCACGTTAAATTGGAATAACATCTGGTACACTGACTTGCTTACACAGCTTGGCACCGTTGAACTTTGAATTCTCCAGACCAAAAAGACACTGTTGCTATATCACGTGATTCGGGGCAAGCCTTATACGCTAGCAATCCCCGGCTCCGGAATGGTCTGGTGTCTTTGTGCCATTCTCATCCATTGTGAACAATGTATTAGTGCTGAACGTCTGTTTCGTAACTATGCAAAAGCTTGCCCCGAATCATGTGATATGGCAACAGTGTCTTTGGTCTGGAGGCAAGCCTAACGCTAGCAACCCAAAGCTCCGGAATGGTCTGGTGTTTTTGTGCCATTCTCACCTATTGTGAACAATTTATTGGTGCTGAGCGTCTCTTACGTAACTATGCAAAAGCTTGCCCCGAATCATGTGATATTGCAACAGTGTCTTTGGTCTGGAGAATTTAAAGTTCCACGGTGCCAAGCTGTGTGAGCAAGTCAGTGTACCAGATGATATTCAAATTTAACTCGAGGTCACGCGCAAATGGCTTATTACCTCTCTCCACCCAAGGAGTCTTCTTCTTTCGTATGATGATGATGAGCGGCTTAACGTGTTACTGTATATACATCGGTTTGATGACATTTTAGTGAAAACAAGGTGGACCGCTTGAAGGTTGTCATCTCCCATCCCACCCGGGAGTATAAATTGGTAACTGTGAAGGTCCGTAGAGACCACATGCGCTGATCTCGAGCTGTTGCAGAAACGGTCTCGTTTCCGATGAATAGCTAGGGATAATTATAATAAATATTGTAAAGCGCTTTGACACCTGACCCGATATCGGTAGCGGACTAGATGTCCGATTTGCATAACAGTATACCTTGCCGGTAATGTTAGAGTGCATTGGTCCGTGGTGGATTAGGAGTTATTCACTAACCCACGCAACAGATGACTGAGTTCACCACGCAACTGACGGACGTCTTGCTTTCCGCATAATAATCCTGCTGTCGGACGAGAACGTCATCTGATAATTTGGTTGTGTTCCTGACTGGAAGATTTGTATAAAGAATGTTATAGTGGAATGCAGAAAGATTGCCTTTACGGACGTACCAAATCCACTTGGCTTCCTGGTCAAGGCACACGGGATTTCATGGGGTAAGTTCTCCTTTATGAGGGGTCGTAGTCCGCTGCGCCATTGCCACTGAAGCTCGGTGCTCCTCAAGGCCGTTGATACTATTTGTTTCCCCTTTCAGGTCTGCAAGAGGAGGGGCGGGGGGGGGGGGGGGGGGGGGGGGGGAGGGGGCTGTAGGCGGAATTTAAAATACTTTATTCACAGTTGAGGTACGAATAAAGAAACACGTAATATTTTGTAGTTTTATGTGGCATATAGGGTTAATATAATGCAGGGTTGTATAGTCGAGTTCCTGCAAGTCTTTTCACAAGTCCTTTTGTGAAGCCAGTCACAAGTCTTCTTCATAAAGGCAGTCACAAGTAACTAGATGAACAATGACAAAGGAATGCATTGGTCAAAACTGATTTGAATAGCTTGTGATTTGAATTAGAACTGATGGACTTGTGATGGACTTGTGACGGACTTGTGATGGACTTGTGATGGACTTGTGATGGACTTGTGACGGACCTGTGACGGACCTGTGACGGACCTGTGACGGACCTGTGACGGACCTGTGACGGACCTGTGACGGACCTGTCACGGACCTGTCACGGTCCTGTCACGGACCTGTCACGGACCTGTCACGGACCTGTCACGGACCTGTCACGGACCTGTCACGGACCTGTCACGGACCTGTCACGGACCTGTCACGGACCTGTCACGGACCTGTCACGGACCTGTCACGGACCTGTCACGGACCTGTCACGGACCTGTCACGGACCTGTCACGGACCTGTCACGGACCTGTCACGGACCTGTCACGGACCTGTCACGGACCTGTCACGGACCTGTCACGGACCTGTCACGGACCTGTCACGGACCTGTCACGGACCTGTCACGGACCTGTCACGGACCTGTCACGGACCTGTCACGGACCTGTCACGGACCTGTCACGGACCTGTCACGGACCTGTCACGGACCTGTCACGGACCTGTCACGGACCTGTCACGGACCTGTCACGGACCTGTCACGGACCTGTCACGGACCTGTCACGGACCTGTCACGGACCTGTCACGGACCTGTCACGGACCTGTCACGGACCTGTCACGGACCTGTCACGGACCTGTCACGGACCTGTCACGGACCTGTCACGGACCTGTCACGGACCTGTCACGGACCTGTCACGGACCTGTCACGGACCTGTCACGGACCTGTCACGGACCTGTCACGGACCTGTCACGGACCTGTCACGGACCTCCCTACGTAGTTAATTTCCCTTTAAAGGTAGTATACACCATTTGCAGATATCGAAAATATTTACTACCGAATTATTAAGAAATATCTTGCCCAATTGAAAGTAAACAATGATTCTAGGCATCCAGCAAAATGATTGCGCTAAGTATCCTGTAATTATTCCAAAATCGCGAAAAAAAAGATAACAAGAATAACTGCTCGACGCCGGTTGAAAACAAACGCTGTTTTTGTGCTTTTCTCGGCATTTATGATTGTAAAACTTCGGACAGGTCAGTTAAACGATATTTACTCTAAAATACAACCCCCCAAAAAAAAAAAATACTCATTCATGATAATTCGAGCAATTACCAATGGTGTATCATACCTTTAAATTTCATTCAAAGAAAAATGAACTCCGTATGGAGTACAACAAGTTTGCGCAAAACTCAAGATTGCGATTAACACCAGGGGCCAATTTCTGCTAAGCATACAAATTTGTATAGCACAAAAAGTCATTAAAAACAGGTTACCAGCCAAAATTATACGTGTTTTTCATGCTAAGCAAAAAAACAGCTGATTATCAATCCAAAACAATAAAGATCACGTGAAAATTTGGTCTGTAACCTTGTTTTTGCCAAGGACGAATTGTCACGCTAAGCAAAATGTTGTGCCTAGCAGCTCTATGAAATTGGCCTCTGTAGTTTTATTTCTCCAGCTGCCTTATCACCTCGCGCTTCCATTCGGCTTTCACACTCCATAGTCGATGTCGAGAGACGTCAAAGAGCACCCACACCACGACTAGAATCGTATTGATGGCTGACCTACATCAATTCGTTTTAATTAGCTTGTGCCTACAACCACGTCAGTATATAGCAACAGTCCCAATTGAGTCAAGGAAAATGTCTGCGTCACGTTGTCCTGCTCGTCACTGGACGATTAAGGGAATTAATAATGTACATGTACCGACTCATGGTCTGAATGCATTTATAATAATGCCCAAACAAGCCGAAGGCATTTATTCCCAAGCCGAAGGCGGTAACAACGTCTAGGCCCACGAGCAGGTTGTAAGCATACAATGTACATGTATTTGATTAATTCCAGCCAACCACGTAAACAAACAATCCAATTAATTTATACGTTTCGGTCTAGAGGAGCACTCCTCTTTTAGTTATGTTTTGTTGCCTCACGTGTATGGAACGCCAAAGAGGCATAAACTCCGATCAACACTTCGATCGGTCTTTTACATCGATCGATCGGTCTTTTACATCGATCAATCGGTCTTTTACATCGATCGATCGGTCTTACAGCAATCGGTCGGTCTTTTACATTGATCGGTCTTTTACATCGACCGATCAGTCTTTTACATCGATCGATCGGTCTTTTACATCGACCGATCGGTCTTTTACATCGACCGATCAGTCTTTTACATCGACCGATCGGTCTTTTACATCGACCGATCGGTCTTTTACATCGACCGATCAGTCTTTTACATCGACCGATCGGTCTTTTACATCGACCGATCGGTCTTTTACATCGACCGATCGGTCTTTTACATCGACCGATCGGTCTTTTACATCGACCGGTCGGTCTTTTACATCGACCGATCGGTATTTTACATCGACCGGTCGGTCTTTTACATCGACCGGTCGATCTTTTACATCGACCGGTCGGTCTTTTACATCGACCGGTCGGTCTTTTACATCGACCGATCGGTCTTTTACATCGACCGATCGGTCTTTTACATCGACCGATCGGTCTTTTTCATTGACCGAGCACATTTCCACCTGCTGCGCAATGTGGTGTGATAATGCAGCAGCGCTGGTGCAGAGCGAAGTAGGGACTATGAAATACGGACATTAGTATTGTGCACGTCATATAAAGGGTTCAAAATGGCCAAAGGGAACAGACTTTAAACCAAAAAAAGTCAAAAATAATTAGTTACATTAGTTTTAAAACTACCCACGTGCAAGGCTCTCGACCAATAGAAATAGTAGTGTTTAACAATAATTACCTGGCATCCACCTCGCAATAAGAGCCTTAATTACAGGAATGCAGAGGTGTGACTTGTTATAGGTGAATCTATGCATCGGGGCAAGAACTTAACACCTTGAAAGGAGGCCAGACAATTTAGAAGGTGTTTGTGACGAGGGCTTTAATTCAGAAGGTGCAGAAACGTGCCTACATAGGTCGCTCGGACGCCTGGAAAATAATGTTTGCCTCAATGGCGCCACATGTCTTGACGTTGATTACTATTTAATGACGCCAGTCATCCCCTCTCGGTGATGAATTTCGCTCAGAAAAAACAACCCCAACATTAATTTTAAAAATGCAATAAAAAAAATTGTTTTAAATTGTCAGGGGGAAGTGGTCATTCAGAGGCACTTACATTTCACCATGTCCACCCTAGGGTTGATGCTTTTAAACATTGCGGTGTTGTTCGATTCCCGAAAACGTTTTCAGAGTTGGATGTAGATTTGAGAAATTGTCTTGCCACTGAACGTTTTAATGTTTCTGAAAGTACTCTGCGTATAAACCATTTTAACTCCTTTTAGCTTTTTGGGCGGTGCTTTTTAGTCCTTTAGGTCATTTTATCGACTAGCCACTTTACAACTGCAGGAGTTTGTTCTGTTCTGTTCTGCTCTGTTCTGTATGTGTTTTTTTCTTCTTTTTTTCTTTCTTTTTCTTTTACCCTTTAATTACGCGTTTATTGGACATTGTTTTATAGACTTTTGTTTGATTGGGTTTTTATCTGCTGTATGCATATTATATATTTTTAATATAATATTTTTTTCTATATATACATATACGTTGGCAGGGGTTTGAGAGGACACATCTTTTGATGACAGTTATTCTTAAATTTTGTCTCTCCCGGGGCAGCCCCTGCTAATGGAATTTTTTCTTGTATTGTCCAAAGATCTAAAATAAAATAAAAAATAAAACAAAATGTACAAGTCTGCGGTGGAGAAAGCTTTTGGAGAAAGCTTTTCAAAGTTGCAGATTTCAAAGGATGATCAAATTTTAAGTTGTAGTCTGTAGACCAGATAACTGTTGGACGAAAGCATTGGTATTTTCTGTCACGTTTGAACTTATTTTGACTATGCTATATGCTATGTCTGTTCGTTAAACATGACATCGGAGCATATTGCCTTTGATGACGTCATCGTGACGTCATTTTTATTAACATCAATATTTACCTATACATACTTAATTTCATAACAATATGTTATTCTGTTAATGTGTTTTGCAAAATTGCAATTTTGATAACGTTAAGAATACGCCATTTTTCTTAATGCATGCAGCTTGTTTTGTTTTACACACGTGTACACAAATGCAACAGACAAAATGAATATAATGTGTTCCTTTCACTACACAAAGTACTAAAGATAAAGATAAAGCCATGGCAAAGTTGAATGAAAACAGTAATTCTGTGTCATTCAAAACAATAATGCAAACCTGCTTCTATAGGGATGATTGTCACTTTTGAAACTGGACCTACGACCATTGAAATGACAATAACTCCGCTCCGCAACATCGTATCTCAACAATCGAGGTGTCAAACAATACGCAGAACAAAATTATGCACTGGGTTATTTGCTTCGATTAATCCATACCCTTTCGGGCCGCTAATTATTGAATCGTTTTTAAGTGTCTCGATACTTTTTTTGTGATGAGTTTATATATTTTGTTGGCATCAAAAATGTGGAAATCCGGGACCAGTCTATTTGCTTTTTGCGTGTGTTTGTTATGGGTGATGCGCGCAGTGCGCAAAGTGCTTATCTTTCACGTGTGGCCCGCTTCGATCATAGAAGTAATAGTAGTTTTATTGTTTTTTTTTTTGCACATGGTGTATTATCCTACCTTATAATAAGGCCTTTCCAGTTAAAAACCTCACAAAAAAAGTCAACAAAGGTCATTTTAGTGAAACAAAAAAACACATCTGAAGTAAAAAGCTGTACAAATGTACACGTCCGAGTACTGTACGCGGTGAAGATCTAGATAAACAACAGGCTCCAAAGATCGTCTCCGGATATTAACTAGAACAGTCCGTGCACGGATTGTGTTTCAGCTTTTTTGTTTAAAGCCTCTGCAGTATTGGCAAGGTTTTAAAGCTTATTTTTGTGTGTTATGAGCGGTGTGAGAGTTGCCAGTATGTCGTGTCTTTGGCATGAGCCTCAAATGGATTTGCGAAAGTGGATACGGGGGCATTTGTTGACAATCCGTCTTAGGGCGCCTAGCTTCTAAACAGCTGAGTGGCCTTTGTACCGGTAAGTTGAACAAAACAAGGTATAAGGCCAACACAGCGCATAATGTGACCCACTCTGCAAAAATGAGTCTGATGTGTTAAAAATGGTTTTTTCTTCAATTTTAAAGCAGGAAAAAAGCTTTCATTTGATATATGGCACAACTCTGTAGTGTAATGCATTGGTCTTTTACAATTTTGGGAATTATTTGGAAATTTCTAAGTTATATTCAAACTGTCTTTGAAAAGAAATGAAGATTTACAATTGTAGTGCCTCATAGATGCTATGGAAAGAGAATGGCAAAACCTGTATTAAATTTAATTTAGGGATCAAAACAATCTTTTTAATCGATCAGATCTGAAAATATAGGTGTCTGAAAAAACAAAATGCCTTAAAACAAAAATATTATTTGTTGCAAGAAAAGTCACCTCCGAGACAATAAACAGCCCTTTACGTAAAAATGTATTTCCGACATCAGACTCATTTTTGCAGAGTGGGTCACATATAATTCTTTTGGGGTAACGTTCGGGTAATGTTCGCCATGCATGTACATGTACATGTACAATGTCCTAGAAATTGACGTGCCGGTAAAACGTTACAAGTGGAAGTTATTAATCCAAGCAATCACACTAGACAAATCGTGAGTTTAAAGGGGTAATAATCCTGAAATCCCCGAAAATGTCATGTTTTGGATTGTTTACTTATCCTATTTTCAAACATAAGGTTGAAAGGAAACCAACCTATAATGTATTAGAATTCCCGAAAAAAGACGAAAAAACACGAGGTTTACGTTTGAGGCGGCGGACATTTTGGGGGTATTCGTATACGCATTTCCAGCCGTCAACACATTTTGGGCTGTATCTCGTATACTAAGCGCGGCCACAGCAGCACTAGACTGGTGCCGCAGACAGTGCATTGAATGCACGACCGATATATCACATGCAATTGAGGTTCCATGCCACTGTACATGTACATGTACATGTACATGTATATGTATGTACGTGTCTGTATCACTGACCTCTATACATGGACAGATCATCATTGTTTCATTTTGAAGTCGGCATGCGGAGAAGTGCAACATGGCGGACCCACGACGTGACTCTGTGAGCCAATGAAATGTCCAGGTGTTGGTACGATACGTATTACGTAATGTTTATAAATACAAAATGTACAGAATAAATCCGCTGACCTCCACACCTGGACATTTCATTGGCTCACAGCAGTGACGTCTCGGGTCCGCCATGTTGCACTTCCAGTTCGCGCCGACTTCAAGTGTTAGCACAGCAGAATATGGACAATGGTCCGTCCAGGTGTAGAGGTCAGTGGTCTGTATGCAAGAAAGCATGCATCGCCGCAGCTATGTACGTTGTCATGGAATCGCGACTACACCAAAACAGCTCGAGCTTTAGGGATCAGACACCAGAGACTCGTTCTACACAAGAATAACAACAAAATTCCCAGTTTTTAAAGGATGATGTTCTTTTCTGTTAACATCACTTCATTACCCACCGGTTACTCGTCGGTTAGATGGATACGTGTTCCCTTATTTACTTATTTTCTATAGTTGACTGATCCAAGATTCAAGAGGAAAGCAAACAGCATATTATAAGTGGCAGTTAAATACGATAACACATTTCTATACAGGGTGTTTCTAAAAAAAAGTATACCCATTTTTAAAATTTATATTGCAAAACTATATTGAATATTTAAGAAAAACACAAATGTCTGCAGTAGAAATAGTAGAATGTTCTCTGTTCGATGGTATAGGTTCATTATGTCATTGCCATGGAGGACTGAACAAACAAGACATTTAATATGAAAGGTACTGAAATTAGCACTGTGACAAGTTGTTTTTACTTGAGTGACAAAGTTCAGGCAGGTGTTTTTAGGGACAAACTCTTTTGCTGTTTGAACACATTTGAAAAGTGATGACAGGGTCGATGAATCAATTTTTCTGATCCTTTTTTGTGTGGTACGCTTACCTGACACAATTATGGTGATGTACCCTCCACATGGCCACCATTCTTGCTATAATAATAATAATAATAATAATAAGTTGCGGTGCTTTTATAGTGCTTTATCACCAATGTCTCAAAGCGCCTAACATTATTATAATAACTCCAAATAGGCACTTGGGGAGACAATCCCATAGAGATGTACACAAACTTAAAACAGTCCTAACTTGCTTACCCTAACCCTTTTCTCTATGATCTTCGAGATTTATGCTATTTAGACCAAAATCTGTCGTTCTAGGACAAAAATAACCCCCAAATATCGTGTTTTAGGGTCCCTAAGTGCCACTGTCTCCTTATTACCTAAAAACCTATGCTAAATTGTCTCCCCAAGTGCCTATTTGGAAGAATTACCCCGGTCATTGGGCCCATGAAACATTCCAAATACCATTTCAGCTCCCTGGGGAGTATACAGCTAGATGCTGCCATTTTGGCGCAAAGCAGCTAAATCACCACAATAACCATCTCTTCCCTCATAGGTACCCATTTACTCCTGGGTGGAGAGTAGAAATGAGTGACAAAGTGCCTTGCCCAAGGGCACTGGCACCATAGTCCCATGCAGGACTCGAACCCACAACCTGTAGCTTTACCTACAGATTACAAATTCAATGCTCCAGACCACGAGGCCACGGCATAGCTGGCACCTTCGTCTCATGTCTCTTACTACCCCCACCTTATTGTCCTAAATTGTCCCAACTTGCTAATATCTGTACCTAATCATAGTCCGCGGACATTTGGTTTTTTTCAGAAATATTCAGTAGTTTTGCAATGCTATGAATTTCAAAATGAGTATACTTTTTAAGACACCCTAAGGATATAGTACATGATATGTGAAGTGGAACCCTCTCAGCTAGCGCTATCAACTATTATGGACTTTCCTGATAAATGCCTTCGCTGTCGTTGGACAAAGCAATGTGTATTTGAGAACAAGCCGGAAGGTAAAATGTGCGATCGGGAATGTTAATTGGAAGCTATGCCAAGAAACTGACCCCAACCTATTAAAGGAACATTAGGCCTATACACCATTTTATTATATATAAAGAACTACCAAATTAGGCCGTGTCCGAAACGGGTGTCTAGAGCTACAGCTACGGCTATTGTCTGCGTCGGACATTTTGTAGCGCTGTCCGAAATGCTGTCTAGAGCTAAACGGCTAAACGTCACAAAAATCTAGCCGTAAAAGAAGTTGTCTAGCTCAGGCAAAACAAAATGGCGGCAGCACTAACGTTAATTTTGGAGCAAATTTTCGTTTATTTTTCAATGATAGTGCATTGAATTGAAACTAACAGATCGACAAATACGTCAATATCATCAGGTATTTCGACTGGCTGTAAACAAACATTGCGTAACATCTCTATAGCAGACGATAATTGTTGTAAATTCTTGCATCGTAATTTTATTTTGCAAACACTAATTTAAGCATCGCTTGGGGGCGCAATAACTAGCCATAGGCTCTACCGTAGCCACGTCCAAATTCCATTTGCCTTAGCGCCTACGTAGACGTAGCTGTAGCTGTAGACGTCGACCGTAACTCTACACCCGTTTTGGACACGGCAAGTGAACTTAGAATCGAGCATCCTGTAGAAATAATGAAAATTGGTGTGCTATAATTTACAAGACAAAGTGACATTTTTCGTATCGATTTTTAACGATGATCAGCCAATCATCTGGGGGAAAAAAACCTTAATATTTTCAAATATTGCTCTAAATTTTGTCTGTCCACAATTTGTTAGCAATCGATTACACATCCGTGCATTAGGTCGGAGCATAGAGATGGTCGGAGGCAAGCCAGCAAATTTTTCTGGCCCGAAAATTCCCTGACATTTTGCTCAATTCATTTGAAGTAGGGTCAGGGAACCAGACTACAAGAACATTTGTTTAACCTTTATAAACTACCCACGTAAAAGAAAACTGACTAATAACGAGGTTACTGGGTAGCACATTTAACAAAAATAGAATCCGGCACTCAATCAAACCGACAGCAAACACGCATGTTGAAATTTCAAGAAATCGAAGATTATAATCTTTTATCCAGTCGGGCACTTTAATTGCACACACATTGAAACGATACGCGTGTATATTATACTACAAGGGAATAAATGTACGAACCTTGCTATATCTCAGTGTGGACTTGGTAACAACAGAATGCCCATATTTTACACAAACCTAAAACCTTCTGTGGACTTGGCCAAGTCCACACAATTTTTTTTTCTCTTGGATAAAGAACGCTGGAGGTAAAACGGGTTAGGGTTACATAACAATTATCCTAAGGTATAACAGTAACAAATGTGGATTGAAAAAAACTTCATGGTGTGAGAAATATGAGTATTTGGTTAAACTTGATCGATTGTTCTTAACTATACACGAATACAAAGGACGGTGCGGAATACGGTACCCTCTGGAGACGTGAACACAATGGGGACAATGGGAGTGAAAAGGTCTCCGAAGGGTAATTTCTATAGATTAATGGGTCTCCACTAGGAATTTCAAGAATTAGATTTTTGGATTTTACTTAAATTACTTAAAAACTAGGGTTAGGATGTGGGTTAGGGTTAGTGTTTGGGTTAGGGTATAATATAGGGAATATTGGGTCGAAATTTCAACCCAGGAAAATAATTGTGGTTAAAATGGGTGCATTTTGAAAAACGGGCTCGACTTTCTAACCATTTTGTACACGAGAACAAAGCCATGTCTCCACAGTGATACAAAAATGCGAATAAGTGTCCACACTGTGATAGTAAGGTTCGTTATAATTGTGTGGTTGGGATGTATTAAACACTATGTTTAAAGATAGGATGCACCATTTGTGTTTTTTGGGACAATTACAGGATATCTAGCACAATCATTTTGCTGGATGCCTCGTAAACATTGTTTTGGTTGATAAATTTTTGAATTGCTTCAAATTTATATACTCCATCTTTAAGAAGTTGTAAAAGCTGTAATTCACTTTCATTCATCACTTCACGAGGAGAGCATTCTCCTCCTCCCCACGGCACATTGGCCAAATTCCTTCTGTTATTATAGGAGAACCTCTTTATTGCTTGATTGCTTTATGGCACTGTCTAGTTGGGAATTACACGTTGTTCTTCACTGTCGTGATAAACTAATGACCAGCCGTATACATTCTGCACGTGTACACATCTTAATTGTGGATTTCTAAGTAAAGTGATCAGGTTGATGTTATTATTAGTTCAGTAAACTCTATGTCATAGGAGATTGAGTTTGTACCAGTATATACAGTGTGTACGTCATACCCCACACACGGACCAATCGTTGTGACTTGATGTACATTTTGTGGTTGGTTCATTGGCGGTTCAACTCGTGCATTATTCAGTCTCATTCGCTTGATTGGAGTTGGTAAAGCGCGCGACAGATCATATCCGGGTATCAACAGATATGAAGTGGCGGGCTATTTTGATAGCGGTGTGGACCTAACGTTTTCATCTCTGTCAATGCAGCATTCATGTAGTTATTAATTCAGAGCACTTGCATCTCAGCTCGGTAAGTGTTTAGTTGTTGATTTTCTTGTTTGTTTGTTGTTGTTTTTCTATGACGTCTTTTGTTTATTTACAGTTGTTCAGTTTGAAAATCGTGAGTAATTTCGTGATTTGCACGTAGAAATGAAACCGGAACAGCGCCGTGAAACCTGGTTTTTTTTTAGTTTTTTTTTTATATTTGTTGGTTTTGTACGTTTGAGAAATATATAGTCTGTGCTTACCGCATAGTACATCGATACGACCGAAGATCGAAACGCAACAAGAGAACAAAAGTCCCATTATTAGAATCCTCAGTGGGCGACGGTTTCTTTGTCATAATCCTCGGTCTTTTGAGCGAGTGTTAGCTGTTAGGTTAATGGGGATGGGTTATATTAAAATACACGATCTTTGGAAAACAAAAGGTGTGTCTGCGATTACCTGTATGTAAAACACGAAAGTGTGTGTCCATACATTTGTACACTGTGGGCATTGTTGTGGCAACAGTTGTTTTATATTCAGTGTATTATTTGCTGAGTTTGGGAACATGTAGTCATGTATTGAATAGAACTTTGATAGGTCAATCCATTTTATTTAACAAGATGGTTGTGGTAGTGTACAATCTTTAAAACGAACGCCGTTTTTCTTGCTTTTTTCTAGACATCCATGATTGCAAAACTTCGGACAGGTCGATATTTTACTATAAAACACAAGCCTCCTCCCCCTTCCCCCCCCCCCCCCCCAAACCCATTCCTGATAATTCAAGCAATTATCAATGGTGTATCCTACCTTTAACAAAGTATTGCCAGCAATTGCCTTTTCTCGGCACAACAAAATGAACTTGAATATTGTACACGTGTGTAGATCCATTGATAAATTAATATCACTCATTCGAGATCAATTTCCCTCTGACATCAAAATCGCACATGATGTGAGTAAATGATATAACATTTAATAATCCACCTTTTTACCATACAGTTCCGAGTTCCCGCGGTAGAATAATGCCCCCGGCACAGACTTTTCAGTACCCACACGTAATTCCTTTACCGTTCAATGATTCATAGCACATACAACAAAGTTCATCGGATCAAGGATTCATGTTCTTCGCATTAAAGGTAGTATACACCATTTGCTGATTCCGAAAATATTTACTACCGAATTATTAAGAAATATCTTACTCATTTGAAAGTAAATAAGGATTCTAGGCATCCAGCAAAATGATTGCGCTAGATATCCTTTTGAGTTTTACAGTTTTATTGTTCCGATAAATTGAATTTTGTAAAGAAAAATTCGCGATCGCGAAAAAAAAGATAACATAATATAAGAATAACTGCTCGGCGCCAGTTGAAAACAAACGCTGCTTTTCGTGCTTTTCTCGGCATCCATGATTGTAAAACTTCGGGCAGGTCAGTTAAACGACATTTACTATAAAATACAACCCCCCAAATCTACCCATTCATGATAATTCAAGCAATTACCAATGGTGTGTCCGTCCTACCTTTAAAGTTAAACCCCTTTCAAGGAATCATACCGCCAACGACATTTTCTGGTATACAAAGATAAGACATTTGCACTTACAGATCCTTGGTTTGGGAACCAGACATTCCAACGAGTGTATATTGTGCTGTTTCTACAGGAAGTCTGCCTCGAGAAACAATTTTCTGGTCTTTGGGGAAACGAATTGTTCACAGAGCCGGTTGCATTTTGGATGAAAGGAAAGGCATCAAATTTCTAATTCAAAACTGAAATTGGGACTCTCAATAATGTGTTTGACGAGTGTCCTTCTTCTTTCGTATGATGGGGATCGTATACGTTTGGTAATTGGAACCCACTGTTTGTTTCAATCCTATATAGTTATAGATATATACCATAAAACTATACCTGTAAACATTTCAATTCAAAAAATTGGGGTTAGGGTTAGAATCGAGAACGACCTCGATTGAGATTCGTGTACAAAACCAATGAGAGCCGTCGAAAAAAGTTAGAGTTCAAACAAAGGAAATTTTCGGGAGGAACAAAAGGAAACTCCTCGATTTACACCATAAACAAACGTGATTGAACATGTAGCTAATAATACAATCAACAAAAAGTTACCCTCGGGACGCGAATTTTGAAGGAAAAAAATTGCAATTTTCGAAAGAAAAAAATGGCTAGGATCAAAATTTCTAAAGGACGAGGAGAAAGAAAGCAAAGGCAGTTGAGCGTGTATATGCTAGTAAGTAAAATGTAGAAAGGTTAATTTGCATCAGTAATTACGTGCGTTAATTATTTGTAAAGGTTAAAATAAAACAGTCACAATGAAAACCTATAGAAAACCTCCGCTTCTGATGAATGTAATTTATTGTAGCCCTAAATAATTGATAATGGCTGCTCCATAGTCCATTTGTATAAATGTAACACACTGCTTTCACCTACCATATCTTTCCCCTCCTCCACCTTCATAAATGTCGGTGTATTAATGGCTTGATGAAGACCGATCACCAGCTATATACCACGAAATGTAATAACATGTATCCACGTAACGCTGCGATATTATTGATTGCGCTCTTTTGGAGAGGGGGTTTAGGGAGAACTTAAATGTAACATGTAACACACTGTACTTGTAACACACTGCTTTCACCTACCATATCTTTCCCCTCCTCCACCTTCATATATGTCGGTGTATTAATGGCTTGATGAAGACCGATCACCCGCTATATACCACGAAAAGTAATAACATGTATCCACGTAACGCTGCGATATTATTGATTGCGCTCTTTTGGAGAGGGGGTTTAGGGAGAACTTAAATGTAACATGTAACACACTGTACTTGTAACACACTGCTTTCACCTACCATATCTTTCCCCTCCTCCACCTTCATATATGTCGGTGTATTAATGGCTTGATGAAGACCGATCACCCGCTATATACCACGAAATGTAATAACATGTATCCACGTAACGCTACGATATTATTGATTGCGCTCTTTTGGAGAGGGGGTTTAGGGAGAACTTAAATGTAACATGTAACACACTGTACTTGTAACACACTGCTTTCACCTACCATACCTTCTCCCCTCCTCCACCTTCATAAATGTCGGTGTATTAATGGCTTGATGAAGACCGATCACCAGCTATAATACCACGAGATGTAATAACATGTAACCAAGTAACGCTAGATAAATTGCTTGCGCTCCTTTGGGGAGGGGGTTTTATTAGGGAGAACTTTGGAAATATAACAAATGCATTCATTGGACAATAAAGACTGACATTTCGAATGTGCTTGTTTACGTGGATTGTGGCACACGGATTCATCGAGGAGATCGCTGGATGGGAGGAAAAGCTCAACTTTTGGTAAAGTGAGCCTAATTGAGCCAAAGCTATCTCGTGTGGCATTTGCTCGAAGAATTTACAAACGAAGGAGTAGTTATAATTTATTAGGTCGCAAGATAAAAAAAAAAAAAAAGCTGTGATTTATTGGATTTTGGATTCACTGCACTTTCAATTAGTATTTGTAAGGTTATTGAAACAACTGCATGAATTTCCGATTTAATTTTTTGCGGGGTACAATGTACATGTACTATGTACGTAAGTGTTCTGATTGAGATTTTTTTCTGAAAAGTTCGTGTGTAGTAATCTTTTTTTTTTAATAGGGCAATTCGCCAGGAATTACAGAATATCTAGCAAAATAATTTTGCTTAATGCCTACAATATTTACTTTCAAATAAGTAAGATACCCTTTTTTCTCTCGATATCTGCAAATTGTGTATCCTAATTTTAACCAGGAATGCCACATTTGACAGACGCGATGCACTATAAAGGTCCACTAGTTTTATTGTATTTCAGCATTTCAAGTATTTTATCATTTTCCCTAGCAAGTTTCTAGCGATAATCCCCGGCCTATACCTTGGAGAAATTAAGATTTACGTCACAGTATACTACCTCTGTAATTTTCATGTCTCTCATGAGAGCATTGTTTTTAATTAAAACTGAAACGCCTGTTTTGAGTCTCTTCCTATTAAAGGTAGTATACACCGTTGGTCATTACTTGAATTATCATGAATGAGTAGATTTGGGGGGTTGTATTTTATAGTAAATATCGTTTAACTGAGCTTTCCGAAGTTTTACTATCATGGATGCCGAGAAAAGCAAGAAAAACAGCGTTTTTTTCATTATGAAATTATATTTTTCGGAATAATTACAGGATATCTAGCGCAATCATTTTGCTGGATGCCTAGAATCAACATTTACTTTCAAATGAGTAAGATATTTCCTAATAATTCGGTAGTAAATAATTTTGATATCTGCAAATGGTGTATCCTACCTTTAACCAGTTCATTGGCCGGGCCCAGGCGCGGTTTTTTTTTAACGAACCTCTACATGAGACGGGTTCCAGCCGGCATCTGTGGGTACCACACCCTCATAGTTCTGGCCTCGCTCGCTATACGAGCCGCCGGTCGCTAACATAGGCTTATCTGGCCTGGCCGGTGACGTCTATCCATTAGCCGTTTTGATTAAATCTAGAGAAAAAAACTGTGCGTGTATACACGGTATCCGACGCGAACCAGTTAAGAATTCATTTGATTAGCCCGGCCACACTATATCACGTTCCAACAATCTTTTTAGCTAAATTTATATCCAACATTGCACGATTTCAGTTCGTCCCTGGTTATTCTTGATTGGTGCATGCATGTGCAATGTGCTATAAGCCGTTATTAGGCATTTACATAATGAGTTTTCTTCGGGACAACCTGTTTAGCTGCAAATCACCCGGACAGTGCAAAAGTCATGACTCGTTATATAAGTGCAAAACAGGATTACTGACTAATGTTTTAAAATAATTTAACCAGAATGTGGACGACAAAGTCACGATTTGCCAATTTGAGAGTCTCTGCCTTTTAAAATATTTTTAATTGATCTCCTACCAGTATGGTGCATGGGTGGACAAATTATGCATATCATCTATACATTTGAGGTCCACGTTTTTTTCTTCTTTCTGTTACATCTGACAAACATTATAATTCTGTTCTGTTATTATTATTATTATTTTCTCTCTGGTAATGAAACCAAGGATCCCTTAAATTCTTCCAAATAGGCACTTTGGGAGACAAATTAGCGATAGTTTTGATTCACTTGGGAGACAGTGGCACTTAGGGAGACATTTCAGTGTCTCCCTAAGTGTCTAGCTACCCCACAAAACGATATTTGGGAGTTATTTTTGCTCGGAGAAGACAGATTTGGGTCTAAATAGCATAAATATGAAATTTCGTGGAAAAAGCTCCAGGTAAAAACGGGTTAGGTTACAATAAAGATTGTGCACGACTCTATGGGATTGTCTCCCAAAGTGCCCATTTGGAGGTATTAAAATATGCCCTATATATAGGAACTGTACCTCGTTAGCCTGAAGAAACCTGTTGAGAGAAGACAATGAGAAGAAGGTACAGTTTTTAGAGGTGGGAGGAAAACCCCAGAAGAATATCCTGGGGAAAACCCACGGAGTCAGACAGGGACTGGAATCCCGATCCATTATCGTTGACCCAGGCCGGATTGGAACCCGGGTCACAGCGGTGAAAGGCGAGGAAGGTACCACCACTGCGCCAACCTGACTACTACTAACTCGCCGTTCTACAGTGATTATGAATAGCAGATGTACCCAACAAATAAAACAAATTGTTCAAACTTTGAAGTCATTCTAAATGAATAACAAATTATACAGTATACAGTTATTATTATTGTCTGCTGTTCATTGGTCGTCGGTCACGTGTCCGGCCGGTCAGAAGGAAAAAATCATTATAACATGGCTAGCTCCTACAGTTGCGCATTGTGCGCACGAATGCAGAACCTGCATGGAACTAGCGCTTACGCATGTGACGGCTAAAAACTCATGCAAACACAGTGTGCTAGCGCTCAGTAAGTTACAACTGTTGCAACTTATTGACACGATTGACTTCTTTGTTGTGGGTTATTTTGATTTTTACCACCCAAGGGACATATAAAACACTTGATGCAAAATCTGCCCGTACATAAAAGCAGTCAACCATTGTTAAATGTATCATGGACTGCACACATTTTCGCACTTTGATCCCTAAATGTAGGGCTATAGAATGACTTACATACCGGTATTCATTTCAAATCTAGCCAACTATTCTTGAAACAAACATAAAAAATAATGCAAGGATTTTTTCTTTCTCTTCTTTTTCTCTCTTCAGAAAACGGATTTAAAGTGACCTTGCCTCTAGTGTCTTATAACTTAGCAGAGAAAACGCATCCCGAGAAAAAGTGTTTGGCTGATTATGAATCGGCCAGACACCGAAACTGTCTATATTATGGCAGTCTCGGGCAGTTCAACAACGGACGCGATCGGCGCTTTTAACAACTCGGACGTTACAACTTGGCACTCTATCAACTTGACTAATTCCACCACGGAGCCCCCGGGGCTGCTGCCTCCCTATTGGGACCTACCTGTTGTCATTCCACTGGCGGTTACCCTGTCGTTCGTTATGGTGATCAGTATCATCGGCAACTCCCTCATCATCCTGACCGCGGTCTTCTTTAAAGGGATGCGGAGCAAGACCAACTTGTTCATCGCCAACCTGGCCTGCGCGGACCTCGGGGTCTCGCTGCTCTGCATGCCCTTCTCCCTGTTAACCGTCGTGCAGGGCGACTGGACGTTCGGCAAGGCGCTCTGCAACGCCAACGCCTTTTTAGAGGCCCTGTTCCTGGTGGCCTCCACCCACGGGCTCATGGCCATCGCCCTGCACAAGTTTTTCTCCCTGGTCATGCCGCTGAAGCGCATCGTCAATCTTCGCCGCGCCGTCGGAATGGTTGCCTTCGCCTGGTTCATTGGACTCACCTGCGCCGTCGGCCCCCTGGTCGGTCTCACTAAGAACAAGTACAAACCAGGAACCTCCCAGTGTGGCCCAAAGTACCCGGAGAAGCTCACCGAAAAGATCATCGGGCTGTACGTTCCTCTTGTGGGCATCGTCATCCCGCTGACGTGCCTCATCCTGGCCTACGGCGTCATTTTCAACACGATCCGCAAGTACAGCCGGCGGCTTCGCAGCCACACGAGCATGACGGAGGACAAGATCTTCCACCAGCAGAAGCGAATCACCATCACCCTCTTCATCGTCTTCGTGGCCTTCTTCGTTTGCTGGACGCCGTACTTTGTTTACTCCGTGCTGGGGTTTTCCCTGGGCTTTCGGCGGGTCCCAACCATTTTGAACGTTGTCGCGTACTGGTGCGGCTACACTAACTCGGCGCTGAATCCCATCATTTATGCCTGGCGGGCCAGGTCCTACCGCAAGGCTTTCAAGAGTATCTTCTGTTGTGATACTAAAGGCAGCTTCATTTCAGGTAAGCGTCAACAAATTATTTTGTCAAACCTCGAGTCTTGTGTTGTGAGTACAGACCACTACATTTGTGTAATAGTTATTACATGTAATGAACAGCCCTTTCAGATATTAAATAATTGTGTAACAGCCTCCAAAATCTAATGATATTCTTCCCAACCGAATGCTTTTTATTTATTTTTCTGACGTACAATTATTTTTTTCCCCTTACTTTTATAGATACCGGAACGGCCAACAACGGAGGTAAGCCATATCAATTACAACTTTCACTTAACTGTGGGTTCATTACATTTAATAGTTCCGGTAAATGCTTTTTCCCCCTTTGTTTTCTTTATGTTTTTGTCATTTGATCTTACAATTGATTTTAACAGGCCTGTTACATTTTGTTTAATTTTTGTTTAGCAAATCGAAACAATTTTTCAAAGATTGAAAAAAACACCACTCTGTTGCTGAACCCCAATTCAAAAAATATTTTTGCTATAAGTTTAAGTTTTGCCTGAAAAATGTGTTGTTAAAATGTGGGACACATACTGCACATACACATTGTTTGATGAGCCACGCACTTCAAATCACCCCCACCCCTACCCCCACATTGCACTTTTAAAATCGAAGCACTTGTCCTATTGGAATGTTAGTCATGTAACATGTTTGATAGTTTGTTTTCGTTTGACTACATAACATTCAAACATATCACACGTGTAGCAATGTTAATTGGGACAGATGGGGTGAATATTTTGAGCGCCAAAAGATTGTGATCAATATTGACACGATAAGACCAAAGCAGCGACGGGCCTGTCAAACCAACTACAGTAATTGGACATTATAGATGCACTGTCAAGAAAGCTTTCAGGAATATTTGTTCTTCAAGATTAATTTGCAAGGAACTTTGCAAGAAGCCCCCCCCCCCCCCCCCCCCACTTACGAAAGTGCCGGTGGGCTATCGGTAACGGTACGGGACTTTCGATCGCAACCTTCCGGGTTCGAATAAGCCATTTGCGCGTGACCCCGAGTTAAATTTGAATAACATCTGGTACACTGACTTGCTCACACAGCTTGGCACAGTTTAACTTTAAATTCTCCAGACCAAAGACGCTGTTGCTATATCACGTGATTCGGGGCAAGCCTTACGCGACACACGCTAGCAACCCCCAGCTCTGGAATGGTCTGGTGTCTTTTTGCCATTCTCACTCATTGTAAACAATGTATTGGTGCTGAGCGTCTCTTACGTAACTATGCAAAAGATTGCCCCGAATCACGTGATATAGCAACAGTGTCTTTGGTCTGGAGAATTTAAATTAAACTGTGCCAAGCTACATGAACAAGTCAGTGTACCAGATATTATTTAAATTTAACTCGGGGTCACGCGCAAATGGCTTATTCTGAAATGGTATCGGTAACGATTTTTCCCCCGTTAAAATGACTGAGTACAAATTAAAGATTGATATTTTAAAAATATATCTTCGGAATTCTTCGAAAGGTTTGGCAGGATCCAAGATTAAAACTAAGACGGAGCTTGGAAAATATTATTTTTTTCATACACATACATGGGACTATCAGTATCATGGCTCTTGAATATTCCACATCAAGCCTGTGTCATTGACTTACTACACAGTGAGTATTTTTATAAAGCCAGTTTGGTGTTTCAACTGCGCATGTGCACAACAAAATTCGAGGATTTTTTCCTCAGAGAAACACACTCGAAAATACTTCGCTGTCCAAGCATTTAAACAAAAATGTTACTTTCCGAACAAATTCTCTGTAAATTTGCTGATACCCGCTATGAATGCACGCAATATTTTCACTCGAAAGAAGAAAAAAATTCAAATCTTCTTGTGCACACTTGAATTGACTTATTCAGGAAGGTTCTTTTAAACATTTCGAAGAGGAAGTTTGTTTTATTTATTGGACGCCATTTTTGTTGGTTTCAGTTGTTTTATTTGCTGAATTTATTTGAATTGTTTTCCTAAAACCCCCTAAAATCCCACCAAAGACAGCTTGCGGTTGAGCCGGTAAGTTTGCCAATTGTTTGTGGTTTTTTGTTGTTGGTTTTTTTGGCCAATTGCTTCCTCATCTCATCATCGTTCATATTTTAGATCCATTGTAGTTAAAGGATGTGTATCCTGTTGGGTTGACGAGGCTAAACCGACCTGAAACATTATAGATATAAACCGAACCCGGAACCGAAACCCATTTTCCGAAATAAAGGCCCGTTCATACTAAATGCACATGCGATGCGAATTTGACGTCGAGAAAGATTCGCTTCAAAAATTCGCCAGGGTTTAAATGTGTTTAATTAATACAATACAAGTAGTTTTGCCCGCCTTCACGCGAAAACGAATGCGATGCGAATTTGACGTCGCCCGACGTCACCGATCTGACAGTTAAGTCCAGACACAAGTCCAGACACAAGTCCAGACACAAGTCCAGACACAAGTCCAGACACAAGTCCAGACACAAGTCCAGACACAAGTCCAGACACAAGTCCAGACACAAGTCCAGACACAAGTCCAGACACAAGTCCAGACACAAGTCCAGACACAAGTCCAGACACAAGTCCAGACACAAGTCCAGACACAAGTCCAGACACAAGTCCAGACACAAGTCCAGACACAAGTCCAGACACAAGTCCAGACACAAGTCCAGACACAAGTCCAGACACAAGTCCAGTCACAAGTCCAGTCACAAGTCCTGTCACAAGTCCTGTCTCAAGTCCTGTCTCAAGTCCAGTCACAAGTCCAGTCACAAGTCCAGTCACAAGTCCAGTCACAAGTCCAGTCACAAGTCCAGTCACAAGTCCAGTCACAAGTCCAGTCACAAGTCCAGACACAAGTCCTGTCACAAGTCCTGTCACAAGTCCTGTCACAAGTCCAGTCACAAGTCCAGTCACAAGTCCAGTCGCACGTCATTTTACACGTCCAGTCGCAAGTCCTTTTACAAGTCCAGTCGCAAGTTCTTTTACAAGTCCAGTCGCAAGTTCTTTTACAAGTCCAGTCGCAAGTTCTTTTACAAGTCCAGTCGCAAGTTCTTTTACAAGTCCAGTCGCAAGTCCTTTTACACGTCCAGTCGCAAGTCCTTTTACAAGTCCAGTCGCAATTTTTTTCATAAAGCCAGTCGCAAGTTTTTTCATAAAGCCAGTTGCAAGTTCTTTCATAAAGCCAGTCGCAAGTACCTTCATAAAGCTAGTCGCAAGTAACTGGTTTAAATAAAGAAATTATTTTGGTAGTTCATTTGAATAGCTAGTGACCTGACTTGAGACTGAATGACTTGTGATGAACTTGCAGGGACTTAAATACAACTCTGCGATTTGAACTCTCCAAACCGACTCGACCCGACTCGACCCGACTCGACCCGACCGACCCGACCCAACTAGTACAAACCACAAAGCGATGTATCACCAGATGAGTTTTATGCGCATGATGTACATGTACGTCAATTCGTGTTTTGCGAAACGTGTATAGCTATAGCATTGCATACATGTACATTGTGTGTAGCTGTGGATGGAAGCTGTATACAATATTAAGTGGCTCGGAATGGGAGGGAAATTATCTCTCGGTAAAATCTGGTCTTTTCTATTTACACGAGGCGAAGCTGAGTGAAATGGAAAAGTCTAGATTTTACCGAGCGATAATATTCCTCCCATTTCACAATTTAAAGCCATTCAATATTTGTTTTATATAACTGACATACAGATCCGCGAGCATTTGCTCATCTGTTGGCGTCACCATGATTCTATTATGAGCAGCACAAATCGGGTCACAACCTTCTTCCCACGTTTTTGAGTGAGGGTCAACTGTTCAAAAGCCGTGGGACCAAGGATGATCCCAACTGTTGCCCATTCACCATGGGCGAATGACGTTTTTGAGCCCCGGTGTGAATGGGAGCTAGTAATACCAAATGTCACGTGATGTGAGTTCCACCAATCAAATGACCAGGATCTGTATATCAGTTATATAAAATAAAATAATCCTTATTTCCAAGTATCGAGCTTGAATGTCATGCCAACATATATCATTACTTATTACTGGAAATAGAATATTGATGTACACGACGTGGATGATTGGTGTGTACGTATGTGAGAGTTGTCAATGTAGTGAAACACCTAACAAAATCCTGCATCGCATGTAATCATTGGATCAGTTTGTTTTGTTTGCTCTCCACAGTCTTATTTCTACCATTCTACCAGTTTGTATATTTGTCATGTTATAAATGTAGCCAAACATGTTACCGAGTGCATGTTACCATAAATCATTGGTGTGTGTCTATCCGTGTCTCATCTTTCATAATACACCCCTAGTGTTTGCATGCAAAGTATAAATTTGCAGACATTTTAGAAAACCTTCGATAAACAAAACTAAAGGCCCAGTCCCATTGCCAATGACGCATAAATCACGCATAAATCGCGCATAAAATTGGTTTGTGCGTGATTGTTCGTGGAGAAATTGGTCATTTTCTGGGGTTGTGCGTGGTCAGAATCACCGATGAATCGCGTATAAACTGCGCATGTATCACTTACAATCACTGACAAAGAACGAACATTCCACGCACAACAGCGCACAAGCCCAAACCCGATACAATTTCTGACGTTCAATCGACGCATGTATAGCGAATGTAACACGTATGGATCACGCATGAACAGCGCACGAGCACTGATGAATCACGTACGGTCCGCGCATGGAGCACGCATGTATCACTGATGAAGGGCGCACTGACAGAACACGCACATATTACGCACATATCACGCACCTTCCACGTCCAAACTACGTACATTGCGCATAAACTGCGCATAAACTGCGTATAATCGCGCACGTTGTGCGTGGAAAAAAATTTGAACCGTTCAAAACCGGCGATCGCGCACAAACCCGTCTCCGCGTACAATCACTTACAAAAACTGATGCTCCACGTGTGAATCACGTGGGATTTACGCACATCACTGACGAATCACGCACAAAGAAAATTTTATGCGCAATTCATGAGTAATTCGTGCGCAAGTGCAGTGGGACTGGGCCTTAAGTGATTGTTGCTGTACACCGACAAGGTGAAGTTTAGAGTTACATCTAATAAGGAAATACAAATGTGGTTGGCCAGTTTTAAACCAGTTCGCGCCGGAGGACGTATATACACGCACACATATACACATGCTTCCCGGTACCATCGGCCTGAACCCGCGTCGGATCGAGTTTCGTTAAAAATAACCCCGCGCCTCGGCTCGGTGAATGTTACAATAATCCCGGCGCGAACTGGTTTTACAAGTACGTTTAATACCGGCTCATGTGCCTGAACGCGTTAATAATACCTGATTTGAATCACAATGTTTAGGCCTATATACCCTATCTACCAGTATGTAAATCTCTTTTTCTCTCTGCTAATAAAGGTAGGATACACCATTGGTAACTGCTTGAATTATCATGAATGGATGAATTTGGAGGTTGTATTTTATAGTAAATATCGTTTAACTGACCTGTTTGAAGTTTTACAATCGTGGATGCCGGGGAAAGCAAGAAAACAGCGTTCGTTTTCAACCGGCGTCGGGCAGTGGTTCTTATGTTGTTCTTGGGTTTTTTTTGTATTATAAAATTCAATTTTTCGGAACAATTATAGGATACCTAGCGCAATCATTTTGCTGGATCCCTACAATTATTATTTACTTTCAAATAAGATATTTCTTGATAATTCGGTAGTAGAAATTTTTGATATATCTGCAAATGGTGTATCATACTTCTAAACCGTGAAACTATATACTCTCGATATAGGATTGTTTTTTTCCTATTAATTTTCCCTTTCTCATCACTGTCTCTGTACTAATCTGACCATGAACTATCCTATAAGCCTTCTCTGTCGGGAAACCTGAAACCCTGTTTTACTTTATTATGATTGTGTTTATGTAAATGTCCTCCCATGTTAGTTAAAGGGGCAATACACAATTTGTCGGTTTTGCATTTTCATCGTTTGAAGCAGCAAAAGGGCTTGACAAACAACCTGATGAGGTATTTAGCGCTGGAAATGCTGCAAAATCCAGAGAGAAACAATATTCTAAGACTTCGATTTCGATTCAAAATTACATGTCGCGCACTGAACAGGGGCCAATTTCATAGAGCTGCTAAGCACACAAATTTGCTTAGCATAACAATACGTCCTTGGCAAAAACAAGGTTACAGACCAAATTTTCACGTGATATTTATTGTTTTGGATTGATAATCAGCTGGTTTTTTTGCTTAGCATGAAAAACACGTATAATTTTTGCTGGTAACTAGTTTTTATTGAGCAATACTTTTTTGTGTTAAGCACATTTTTGTGCTTAGCAGCTCTATGGAATTGGCACCAGACCATTAGTAACGCCAACGCGCGCAGTGCGCGTCGTTCAAACACTTGCGCTCACTATTTGCGATTTTTTTCTAAATGTGCGTCTCGAAGACGCACATTTGGAAGTGGCATTCGTGTTTTTATTTTCTTAAAAATGACAGCATGCCAGACGGAATAATTTCGTCAGAGAGTTTAGAATCATTAACATCTTTACAACAAGTAAGCTTTTCAGCAGTATTTTTCGTTTCGTTACTTTTTTGGATAGCTAGCTGCAACAGGTATTGCCCCTTTAAGTGATTGCAACTGCTGGCGATTAATCTTAATCTTGGCATGAAGCATCGTGATTTCAGGATGTAAACCAGGCAAAGTACAAGCACCTTTTGCTTGATGGGTTTTAGTTTGCTAGATTCAGTATTCTCTAGATAAAACATAACACTTAGGATGTCCTTTCCATTATTAAAACCTTAACAGGCCAGGGTCCAATTTCATAGAGCTGTTAAGCATACACATTTGCTTAGCATGAACATTCTTCCTTGTCAAAAACAGGGTTACAAACCAAATTTTTAGGTAACATATATTGTTTGCGAGTTATATTCAGTTGGTTTTTGCTTAGCATGAAATGCAAATGGAGTTTTGGCTGGCAACCCGTTATTTATAAGCAAGACTTTTTGGTGCTAAGCAAATGTCAAGTTTGTGCTTAGCAGCTCTATGAAATTGGCCCCAGGGGCCAATTTCATACATTTAGAGCTGCTAAGCACAAAAATATGCTTAGAATGAAAATTTGTCCTTGGCAAAAACAAGGATTTTCACGTGATTTTCATTGTTTTCGATTGATAATCAGCTGTTTTTTTGCTTAGCCTGAAAAACCAGAGAATATTGGCTGGTAACCTGTTTTTAATGAGCAAGACTTTGTTGTGCTAAGCAAATTTGTGTGCTTAGCAGCTCTATGAAATTGGTCCCTGGGCTGAACCCATCAATTTGAACATGAATTTTCACACAACCTAAAGGGGGTTAGGTGAGGGACTCAATTTGTCTGTTTTATATTTGCCGGGGTTTTATTTTGCATTTTTATCGTTTGAAGCAAACAAAAATACTTAAAATCTGAAGAAAGGTGCTTGACAAACAACCTGATGAAGTGTTTAGCTCTGTGAATGCTGTATATAACAAGAAAACAATAGTCTAAGATTTCGATTTCAATTCCAAATTTACCGAGTCACAAAAAACAACAACGTAGCAGCATGCTTAGGTTATTAAAGGGATCGTATACGTTTGGTAATTGGAACACACTGTTTGTTTCAATCCTATATAGATATATATCATAAAGACTAACCTGTGAAAATTCCATTTCGAAAGGTGGTAGCGATTTTGAGATATTGCCGAAAATCTAGAGCGGTTAGGTCCACGCAGGAAGAATAATCTGCATTGGATGGAATACACAATCTGAGAAACGTCACTGCAACGCTTCTCAGATTCAAATTTTTGGGGATAACAAATGATATCTTTTTTCCATAACTGCAGTACTTCGAAGTGAACATTTTCTAAAAATGTATTATACTATCCAAAGCTGCTGTACTTCTTACCAAGTAAGTTTTTATTGCCAATAATTTTTGGAGTAACTACCAAACGTATACGATCCCTTTAAGCTAAATTATGTAGACCTTTTGCAGCTATCAAAGCAACATCTGCTAAGCAAATTATTGTTCCAAAGCCGTATACTTGTTGTAAAGATATTAATGACACTAAACTGTCATTAATCATGCATCTCGCAATATATCATCGCTTTCTGAATTTAAAGTTGCCATGAAGACCTATTTGTTTCAGACCACTCAGAATATTCTCGTTTAGTTAAATTTAATTGTTTTGTTACTTCTGATTTGATATAATTGTTGTTTGCGTCATGAGCGTCATTTATGCCGGATAGTGTGGCGCGGTATAAACTTCTTTTATTATCTCAACAACGCATTTTAACTTTGGAGATTGTGGCTGCAATTCAAATTGTAACTCGGCAAATTTTGACTTGAAATCAAAATCTTCGAATTTTCTCGGATTATAAAGCATTAACAGAGATAAAACTTCTTCAGGTTAAAACGATAAAAATGCACAACTGACACACTGGGGCCAATTTCATAAAACATGTTAGCACACAAATTTGCTTAGCACAACAATAGTTTTGCTCAGTGAAATGAAAACAGGTTACTGGCCAAAACACCATGTGCTTTTCCTGCTAAGCAAACACCAGCTGAATATAAGTCACAAACAATAAACATCACCTGAACATTTTGATTTGTAACCCTGTTTTCCCATACAAGAAAGAATTAACATGCTAAGCATGAGCAGGCGGCCTCATTAATTCCTCAAATTCCCTCGAGATGGCTATAACACATAATTTGCAATAACCACCGTCTACTCCCGCTAATGCCATCCTGTCCCCGTCTCAAAGGAACACACACACAAACATCCATGGCCACTCAGCCGCATTATACATTTATAAACAAAAAAAGTGTTTCTCTGTATAAAATCAATCATCACATTCTCAATTTAATGTGAAAAACTAGGCTCTGTCTGTCTGTCTGTAGGAACAGCCGACATTTAATGGCGCCGCGCTGGCTGGGCGGATTTTATGTCTCATTAATAACTGTTACCAAACCCTGTTCATATTTGCAGTCATTGTTCCTGTTTTGCGTTATTGCTATGTTTTGAGTGCATTTGAGTGAAATGTATTTAATGGGGATTTGGGGCAGTCTTAGTATAATCGACGGTTTTTGTTTAGCTCAATTTGCTTGAATGGCGGCTATACTCGTATAATAGAAATTGTTGAATATTCCAGCATTGTTTAAATGAAATGAAGCCGAGACCCGGGACGGATAATGTGTTGCATGTTCAGCGCTCCATTGTGACATTTTGTTTTGTATTATTTTGTATTTTTTTTTTTTTTTTTTTTTATATTATTATTATTATTATTATTTTTTTGAGGGGGAGGGGGGGGGGGGGGGGGGGGGGGGGGGGGGGGGGGGCTCACTCTGAATAGAAGTGGTCTGTGAGAAATAGCTCAACCCGTCCCCATTTTTGTTTGAAAACATTCTAGTTGGGACTGTTGCAAAATATGAAATTTGTGTTATACTACTTTTGTATTTCAATACCGCCTGATGCAGGTTTCTGCGGCTGCCCTAATACAATTGCATGCATCGTCAATCTAGTCCATTTGTTTTACCTAAAGGTTTTTACCCGCCTTCACAATTCCACCCTGCATTCAATATTAACAAAAACAATCTAGCTTGTCGCGCAAGGTTTTATTTCCTCCATAAAACAACTCATTAACGAGCTTCATTTGGGGAAGACAACGGTGTATAATAGTGCATATTTGCCGAAACAATTTGCTTTGACGCCCGTTCGTTTTCTGTGAATCGGCGAGTGTATAGGTTTATGGCGGGATCGTCCCCCAGCGGATAAAATGATTAATAATTCCACTTGGAGTGTGTATATACCGTGCAATGTAGCCGGAGCAATATTGCACTAAAAATATTAATTAGGTGATTTCTCGAAATGACGCGCACCGTTTTTTGTGAGGGTACTTTCCCAAATTTTGTATTGAAAATTGTAATTCTAGAAATCGCTCTATATATTGTGCAAAACTGCAAATAAAATGGCTCTGTTTTGTGCAGGGAATTGTTTTAAAAAAAAGCTGTTTAAAAGTAAGATTCACCATTTGCAGATATCGACAAAAATTATTACCGAATTATTAAGAAATATCTTACTCATCTGAAAGTAAATAATGATTCTAGGCATCCAGCAAAATGATTGCGCTAGATATCCTTTAATTATTCTGAAAAATATATTTTTATAAAGAAAAATTCGCGATCGCCGGACGGCGATCAAGACAAAACACAAATAACAGAAGAATAACTGCTCGACGCCGGTTGAAAACAAACGCTGTTTTTGTGCTTTTCTCGGCATCCATGATTGTAACACTTCGGACAGGTTAGTTAAACGATATTTACTTTAAAGTACAACCCCCCAAATCCACCCATTCATGGTAATTCAAGCAATCGCCAATGGTGTATGAAAACATCAAAAAACAAAACTGCTGAATTGAATTACTTAGCAATGGCTTGAACGTACACACGAGTCTGTTGTAGTAGCTACGGCCACTTCCAATAGACTTGTGTGCAATTTCAAGCCGCATCCAAGTAATTCGAAAACGGCCATAACAGTCTTAATCATCCTGTGAAAGTATGGCACCTGGGGCCAATTTCATAAAACCTGTAAGCACACAAATTCGCTTAGCACAAAAACAGCTTTGCTCAATTAAAACAAGTTACCAGCCAAAAACTCAATGTGCTTTTTATGCTAAACAAATGCCAGCTGAATACCAGTCACAAACAATAAACATCACCTTAAAATTTGATTTGTAACCCTGTTTCCCCCCCCCCGAAGGACGCATTTTGATGCTAAGCAATTTTTTGTGCTTGTATGTTTTATGAAATTGGCCCCTGGTGTGCTATGGTTTCAAAGAAAAGTGGAATTTTGTATCAATAAAAAAAAAATTAAAAAGAAAAATTACTAATTCTAAATTAATTATTATGAAATTACCTCACTTGACGTGAATAATGATTTAATAAAATACATTGGCCGGTATATAAAAGTGGATAACTTTATTATTGCATGGAAAATAGCATGCCAAATAGAATAATTTCACAGGTAGATTAATATGTTTTCAACAAGTATAAGATTTTCCGCAATATTTTAACTGGTTACTTGTTATGGATATAGCTGCAACGAGTGCACAATACTATGCACGTGTATTGAATTTCTAAATTATTACCCATTGGGTTGACTTCACATTTTACATAATTCATGTCATGCATGGCCGATTCTTCCTAAAGCCCGTGACAATTACCCAACCCTAAAATAGGTTCTATTCGGTTTTGTTTCCATGACAATATCGTTATAAATTTAAAAAGAATAATGCGGTTCTCAGAATGAATCGATTGAACGGTTGTCTGGAATCACCCCCAATTTACGGCCTTTTGTTTCTTTAACTCGCTCAGTAATTTGGTCATTTTGTAGGCCTACTGTGGCATTTAAATGTGCATTATGTGGGTTGAAAAATGTGGGTTGAATGCAATTATTTTATGTAGTTGTGGGAGGTGGAATAAAAGTGTTATTAAGGAAAAACAATTGACAAATGTCCATATCACATGTACACAACCAGAAACTTCAAAAGCCTTTTTCTCAATTTTTTACTTTTGCGACATGCTTGCTGAACTTCAAAAAGCCATAACTTGTTAATAACATGTTTGATTGAAGCCCAATAAACAGCATTGTAAGGAAAATGTTATCCTCTTTATACCTGGTTTTAATCTCTGCCCCGTTCCGTCTCATTTTGCCAGAACCCCTCGCCAATCCCTGAAGCCTCGCGGTGGTAATATTGTCATATTGAAAGCATAATTGTGACCCGCTCCTGATCCTACGAAACCCGACATAAGTCGCACAGGCTAATCCGAGATACAGCTCGTCAAGGTTTAAATGGGGTAAAAACTCTGGCGGACATCGATATTTGTATTCTTTAATATGTATACCTTAACCCTCAGTTAAACAAAATCAACTTTATTGATGAGAAAGTAGTAGTACACAAATCAAGCATTTATTGAGGCAAACTGTGTCCTAAAAGTGGTAATTTATCTCAAAAAAATACATCGAATTGTCCATAGATTATCGGAAATTTGAATGGTATAAAGGTGGTTTTAGTATAACAAATGAAAGCTGAAGATGTGTACTAAATAGAAATAACAATATCTCACTTACAAAAAAAAAACCACTTATGTCTGGTTTTGTGGGAGCAGGTCACATAATGGTCTAATTATTGCAGGATATGTTTGTCGCTCTATCTTAATCGCCAACAATTCAATTGTACTATTGATTCACTTGCAAATGCATTGTGGTAATTATTTTCCACTAAGGCAGAATTATGAGGTCCATTAGTAGTCTTATATCGGCCTTCCAACCCTGGACAGACGTACACGTACATGCAATGTAGTTTTGGAAGAGATAAGTGGAAATCCAGGTCCCAGTTTCATGGCATTTCTTAAAACCAGTTTGCGCCGGGATTATTTTAACATCACCGAGCCGAGGCGCGGGAGTATTTTTAACGAAACTCGATCCGAGGCGGGTTCAGGCCGATAGTATCGGGAAGCACACCCACGCATTTCCGACCTTGCTCGCTGCTGTGTGCCGACAGGCATTCCCGGCCTTGCTCGTGGCGTGTTTAAGCGTCATTCGTTTTGAATCTGGGGAAAACATTGCGTTTATATACGTCCTCCAACTTACCAGGAAAGGTCGCATAAATTAACTGCTGACCTTCACACTGAGGCCCCCCAAAAAAGAGAAGAGTTTATCCTCCGAATGTTTTGAACTAAAACACCAAACGCTTCCGTGCAATTTGTTTGGCAGATTCTGTTTTGCCATCACTTTTGTTCGTAACACTAAGGCCATATTAACTCTAACACTACAGTCCTCGTTCCTCCAAATTCGAAATATATTTTGCACACACCATAGGGAGTTAGGGTTAAAGTAATTATACACAAAGAAAATTATACAAATCTTTTGTGTAATTTCAAGTCAAAATGGCTCAGTTATGTTGAAACAAATCTTAAAGGGATCGTATATACGTTTGGTAATTGGAACCCACTGTTTGTTTTAATCCTATATAGTTATAGATATATACCATAAAACTAACCTGCAAACATTTCATTTTAAAAGGTGGTAGCGATTTTGAGATATTGCCGAAAATGTAGAGCGGTTATGTCCACGCAGAAAGAATAATCTGCATTAGAATACACAATCTTAGAAACGTCACTGCAGTATCGCTTCTCAGAATCAAATTTTGGGGGATAAAAAGTGATATCTTTTTCCATAACCGCAGTACTTCAAAGTGAAAAGTTTCTAAAAATGCATTATACTATCCAAAGCTGCTGTACTTCTTACCAAGTAAGTTTTTATTGCCATTAATTTTTGGAGTAATTACCAAACGTATACGATCCCTTTAGAACACATAATATATTTCTAATTGTGAAAATATGAGAAGATACGGAAGATTTTATCGTTGAAAAGGTGAAAATTAAAAAAAAAAAAAAAAGAGTTTAGGCACAAAATCGCGCTAAACGCCAGCAAATTTTGTTTTGATTGTCGTCAGCCATAGGCATTGAGAGCCTTCACTTGATATCTTTAGAATCATTGTTCATGGAAGTGGCGTTCAGCGGCTTTTGCGCCTGAACACTTCATATAAATTATTGACGCAGGAAACAAAAAGGGAATTAAGGTCAGGGATGAAAGACCGGTGTATATAAATTGTTTTTGGCCTGGGGCATATAGCTGCTAATTGGAGGATTCCGAACACAAACGTCATATACACGCGTGAAATGGACACCAGTCTGTCATTGACGTCCAGCTGTGATGCACGCACACCCTAGTTCAATGGTTCAATTGGGCCATTTCGCATCACGAATATAGCCAGCTGTGTCGGTCAGAGGAGCATCTCTGGTATGTGACACAGCTCGGGCCGTTTCTGGGTAATTAGCATCTTAAGACAACATTGCGGCCACAACGCCTTACCACAGGGGCAACAATCACGGTCAAATATTTGACATTGACACTGACTTGTTCACACAACTTGGCACAGTTTAATTTAACTTTAAATTCTCCAGACCAAAGACGCTGTTGCTATATCACGTGATTCGGGGCAAGCTTTTTCATAGTTACGTAAGAGACGCTCAAAACCAATACATTGTTTACAAAGGGTGAGAATGGCAAAAAGACACCAGACCATTCCAGAGCTGGGGGTTGCTAGCGTATCGTAATGCTTGCCCCGAATCACGTGATATAGCAACAGCGTCTTTGGTCTTGAGAATTTAAAGTTAAACTGTGCCAAGCTACAGTGAGCAAGTCAGTGTACCAGATGTTATTCAAATTTAACTCGGGGTCACGCGCAAATGGCTTATTGGCAAGGCGGGACTCGAACCTGCGACCTCCGGAATACCGGACCGGCGCTCTATACCAACTGAGCTATCTTGCCCTATGTCGGCGGTCTCCCAAATTGTCATTACCATTATGACAATCAACCTTTCATTCGACTCCTGGAGCCAATTCCATTGATCTGCTAAGCACAACAATTTGCTTAGCATGAAAATTTTACCTCGGCAAAAAAACAGGTTTACAGAACAAATTTTCAGGTGATTTATATTGTTGTGATTGATATTCAGCTAGTTTTTGATTAGCATGAAAAGCACATGGGGTTTTGGCTGGTAGTAAGTAGTAGTAAGCACACAAATATGCTTAGCATACAATTTACCTTAGCAAACAAAAAACAGTGTTTTTTTTACCAGATTCTTGTGCTGGAAATCCCTATAAAATCATCCATGAAACCCCCCCCCCCCCCCCCCCCCCCCCCACTCCGATTGAAATTCTTGGCTGACAGTACCATTTCACAAAATACTTATTTAAATTAATGTCTTGAACTTTGCAGCACTAATCTAAAAAATAAAAACAAAGTTAACTCTGTGGCCATCTGCAGAATGCTTACAATTTTTTTTTTCGGTGTCGGGTGATTAGGGATAATTATACTTCTCCGTAATGGCTCACGGTCCATCGGCATAAATGAATTCCATGTGGACACATGTCATGTTTTGCAGCACGACAGGTATAGGCTGGCTAATAAATAAAAAACTTGACACGTCATTTCCAATGTACTGGACCAGTGATAATTGGGCCTCGCCAGCAAACTGTGAAATTAATTTTGAAAGCGTTTTACACCATAATGACATTTATTACTTTGGTGTGAAAGCAGGGTTGTAGTCGAGTCCCTGCAAGTCCTTTCACAAGTCCTTTCGTGAAGCCAGTCACAAGTCCCTTCATAAAGGCAGTCACAAGTAACTGGATGAACAATGACAAAGAAATGCTTTTGTCGAAGCTGATTTGAATAGCTTGTGATTTGAATTTGAACTGGAGGACTTGTGATGGACTTGCAGGGACTTGTGATGGACTACATCCCTGTGTGAAAGTCACACACGGAACTATATGGTTGATGTTTATCGCCAGCTTTTTTAATATTATTTTTAACTTATACACTTGGAAAGGACACGGTCCGATCCTTAGATTATTGTTCCTGCGTGGACATAACCGCTCCAGAATTTCGGCAATATCTCAAAATCGCTACCACCTTTTGAAATGAAATTTTTACAGGTTAATTTTATGGTATATATAGAGGATTGAAACAAACAGTGGATTCCAATTACCAAACGTATACGATCCCTTTAAACACATCACATGCAGGACGGGTGAAAAAGAAGAAGTTAACCAAAGTTTAAGATGATTGTTCACCCCCACCTTCTACATTTGTACAATTCCAGAGATTTAGTTAGGTGTTTAGAAATAATGGTGACAAAAAAAATGCTGTCTAGCTTGATTGGATCTCAAGATATGGCCCATTGCAGATGACTTGTCCACGGGATTTTCATTGTAAATGAGCATGATTGAACACATGGGCATTATTTTATTTTTTGCTTAGCAACTTCATGAAATTGTCCGTGGTCTTTGTTTTTTCTTGCCATAGTTTTTTTCTTCGTATATTCTTATTTCCAATGTTGAGCGGCTCTAACACCCTAACTCTCCAGGGTATTTTAGCTTATAGAAACCCTGCCAAACGCATCCGATTGCATCGTTTGTCAATGGTCAAAGTGACTTGGCTGTTGACTGACGACTCGGGATCCATCCGAAATCTCAAAACAACATTAACGCACTGGTGTCGACAGCTAAATGCATCAAAGTGCACCAGACTTTTTTTTACCTGATGCACTGCGCTGTGTCTGGCAGAGTTATGGTTAATCGTGAATTTGGTTTTTTTTAAATTCAATTTTTCGGAACAATTACAGGATATCTAGCGCAATCCTTTTGCTGGATGCCTACAATCATTATTTACTTTAAATACTTTTTTTACTTTGTGGAGTTCAGTAAGTCGGAGACACAAAAAATGCCATAAAAAAGCGTTTCTACGGTCATCGATCGACTGTTTACACAAAGAAACTGGATACCCCCGTCGGTCATCACTTCAACCAGCCTAACCATTGCATTTCTGATATTATTCTACAGGGCATAGAATCCCTTGGCCATCGGACAGACTCAGTCCGCCTCAGCCGGGAGAACGTTTGGATGAATCGTCTTCGGACTATTCAACCACATGGGCTCAATATCCAACTAGGAAATGATTAACTTCTATTTTGTTTATCCTATTTGTCATCTGTTTCAGATTTATTCCTTGCCAGAGGTTTGTTTTTGTTTGTTCTCACTCCTCTGGTTTCCCCATGTCTATTGTCCTACCCCCCCCCCCCCATATACGTTTGTTTCTTGTACACAGCCATTTTGTCTCTGAATAAGATCTTGTTAAGATCGAAATATTAGGCCCTCTTAACTTATTTGATTTGTATATTTCCGGTTCATTCCAGCCAGTAAGCAGTTTGCAGCAGTTTTAATCTTATTGACTTTAAAATAAGTACGATATTTCCTAATTATCCGGTAGTAAAATTTTTCGATATCTGCAAATGGTGTATCCTATCTTTAATAACCCTCAAAAGCTCATGGTATGGTATTCCTTTGCAATGACTGATCTGTATGAAGAATGTGAGTCGGCAGTTACTCAAGCAATGTTCATGATTTTAAATAATTAAGCCTCTTTGTCTGTCGATCTAACAGAATTCGCGTCTCCAGCTCTGCTGCATCAGGCTCGTATTTCCCAGGCCGTCTTTCCAGGGGATCATCAATCTGGCAGTAAGACCATCAGCATGACTAGCATCCTGAGACCATCCCCGGATCACCGCAGGCTGGTACAAGGCACAACCAACCTCTCCAGAGACGAAACCTTACACAACACCGCCATCCGGCTCTACGAGTTGGCCAACAGCAACGGAAACGCCGTCGTCGGTCCTTACCGGGACGATTCTAGCGGCGAGGACGAAGTGTTCACCTCGAACGCGTTGTTACTGAGACGGAGCAACAGCGAGGCCGACAAGGAAGGGTTGGAGAGGCGGCATTTTGAGCTGGAGCCCCGGCCTGGCGCGGACCGACTCCGGTATGGCTCGGATCCGGGCAAGGGCCGGACGAGACAGCCGCTGTCGTACGAACTCGGCCAACGGGAGCCTTCAGCGCGGGTCATCACGGATCAAAAGTGGGAGCCGGACGCGAAGGCAAGGAGGGCACTGCTCGGAAGGTCAACCATAGTATGACCCTCGATACAGCGCCCTCTGTTGATTTTATGCTAAAAGCTGCAGGCAGCAATGAGCAAGTTCGGGCGCGAACTATAGTTAGACTAACGTCGCTCGAACGCAGAATGGTTGGACTATCTAGTCGACTATTTGGAACCAGACCCCGGAGCACGGTTGCCGCTGGTTGGCAGTAGCCTCTTTGCATAGGAAAACATGGAGAGAACCAGTGACGTAGAAAAAGGTGATGTCGGTAGTCGGACGGACTAGAAAGGCAGTAACGTTAAGTGAAAATCTGGCGGTCCTAATGTAATTTTTGTCTTGTTTTTAGACCAACATGACTAACGTTATGACTTATCCTACTTATATGCGTGGAAGGATAGTGGCAAAACCCATTTCGTTCATGTCTCAAATGTAATCAAAGCGGTTGCCATCTTTTCAACAATAGTTCGACTAGAGCCGTTCGAGCGAACTGCATTTGAGCATGCGCATTGGTAAAGCAGAGACTGACTAATGGTTAACTATAGTTCGCGCCCGAACTTGCTCATTGCTTTATCGTTGTTTACATTTTTTTTATTTCTTGTTTAGCAAACCTTTTTAATTGATTCTGGTAGTTATTTAATAGAACTATGTGAAATTATTATGTGTAACAATGAGTATTCTTTAAATTAAGAGAAAAATGCAATTATGATATTTTTAAATATACGTTTAAGCTTTGGGTGCCAAGATAAATTCAACTTGAATGCATTACATGTCCTTTTATGCAATAGCATTTCAATGTCTATTTTTCAAAAAAATATGAGGGGGGGAGGGGGACGCAAGAAAATCACAATTTTGGTGTCTCAAGTGGCCAGAAAGAAGCTCAGGCTACTTTTAAGGAGGGCTTCCATTCATACGTGATCCGTGGTTTGTGTCCGCGTCTGTGAAAACTCGCTCTTGTGGGAAAACATCATTTACGAAGCATCCATTGGTCCTTTCCGTGTACGTGTACGTGTTCGTGTCCGCGTCCGCGTCCGGGAGCAATTGCGCACTTGCGCAGTAAGCGAAGCTTAGCAGGACCTAGTCTTGTTTTAGTCCTGCAGATTACTACAATAATATTGCATTTAGTGATACAAGCACCAAAATTGGCACACATGCTCATTTTGGGTCACTTTATACAAAAACCCCGTTAGCCAAATTAAAATCCAAGATGGCCGCCATTTTTGAAGATGGCCGCCAATGAAGGCCAAATATCACCGAAATATTGATGTACGGATGGATAGAATGGCAATACAAGCACAAAACTTGGCATTTAACATCTGTTTGGTCTCCCTGTTGTTGGCATATCCAAAACAGTATTATTAGGCACTTGAAAATTTAAGATGGCCGCCATTTTCCAAAATGGTCGCCACTGAATGGCTAGTAGTAGTGTTACCAAGGATCAAACAGTAATACAAGGACCAAAATGGGCATTTAATCTCCATTTGAATCCAATATTATGCTAAAATTGTCAACCACTTGGTAATTCAAGATGGCTATCATTTTTAAAGATGGCCGCCACAAGATTACTCAGCCTATATGTTACAAAAAGTGACACATAAATCGTAACATATCTGGTACAAAGACATACAACACACTCTAAAAACAGATTGGTTGAAAATAACCAATATATTGGTCGATTTCAACCAACCCAGTTGGTAGATATGTGGATAACCAAAATACTGGTTAAAATAACCAATCTGATATTGGTTACCTAGTCAATCCATATGCAATGTTGGTTAATTTAACCAATCCACAATGGACTCCAACCAATTTGTATTGGTAATTTGTATTGGTTATAGCACTAACCAATACATAATAGTAGGGCTGCATATTCATATTGGTTAACACGCAACCAATTTGCATAACACCAACCAATACAATATTTAATTCAAAGGTTCCCACGCAACCAATTACATAACGTGGACAAATTACGTAATGAAATAATACCTTATTACTTATTACATATTGCAATCATGCATACATACAATAATAACCTATTCCTATTAGATATTAGCTACTGACCACTCACTACACACTTAGCTACTGCCGTTGTTAGTTTTATACTTCGCTTTTTTTGTCCACGACGAAGTCACAGCTATTTTTTTATGAATAATGTCAACAGTTGAATACGGATGAAATTTAATGTCAATTGTTCACTATGTTAGCACAAACATCTAAATTCAATCATGGAATCGTTTGAATAATTACATGTTATGGTCAAAAAAGTGCATTTTGGACTATTGTAAATACCACAATTTAACATCGACTATTGCCAAAACAAATGTTCTCACTTCTGATTGGTCAGTTGCTGTAGGTACATTTCCTACATTATGAATAACCAATCGATTGGTTAATACCTTGGTTACAAGCTCAACCAATATGACTGGTTGAGGGGCAACCAACATTGGTTATGAATGACCAATATATTGTATTATAGCAATTCCAGAAAAATGTCCAAGTCCAAATATTACTGTTATTACCCTGTTGAAACCGACATTTTAGCGAGTTATAACAGGGTAATAAGAGGTAATGGGTAACATTTTACCAAGTTAATAACATGGAAATGCCGGAAATGCCAAAAATATTGTTACATTCTCCTTGGTAATATTTGGTAAATAGGGTAATATCAGGGTGTTATATTAGTTACATTCTTCCTGGTAATATTGGGTAAATGGGGTAATATCGGGTGACCTGAATTTACATGTTGACCCCAAGTGGGCGTGATAAACTTTGGTGAAACATTTGTGTCACTTGTTCTACCTGAACGTTATGTTTTGCGTAATAGCGATACGTTTAGGGTGTTTTCGTAGAGATAATTGTGTAATATTTATTTACTCCAAGTCTCAAAGAAACAAATTTGCCAAAAAAGCCAACACACAAATAAATTAACAAAAAATTTGTTGCAAACTGTGATTATAGACGGCGGTGATATTGAGCACATATATAGCGTTTAAGTACATGCTAAGATTGTAGCAGTGGCAAGCTCAGAAGAGTCATTTATGTTTATATGTGTATGTATTGTTCCGGTAGTATCGTAATATTAGTATTAACCAATATAATAACCAATATAATTAACCAATAACCAATTGGGTAATATCGGGTAGTAATAACAGTACAATGCCAGAAATATCGGTAACATTTTCCCCGGTACTATTAGGTAATATCGGGTGATATCGGGTGGTAATAACAATGCAATGCCAGAAATAACGGTAAATAACGATTACATTTCTGGTAATATTGGGTATTAATAATAATAGGTAAAGGGTGAAATATCGGGTGGTAATAACAATGCAATGTCGGAAATAACAGTTACATTCTCCCTGGTAATATGGGGTAATATCGGGTGGTAATAACAATGCAATGCCGGAAATATCGGTAACATTCTCCCTGGTAACAGGGGGTAATACCGGGTGGTAATAACATTACCCATTAATTACTCGTTACAGCCCAGGTAATGTCGGGTAAAATGCCCAGTGGGTTGGTTGCAAGCTCAACCAATATAACTAGTTGGAGGATAACCAATACATTGGTTATGAATAACAAATAGATTGGTTAATACCTTGGTTACAAGCTCAACCAGGACTGATGAGATTGATTTGATCTATGCATGGGATGTTAAAACACAGACTGTCAGACTGTAAGCATCAAAGGCACGCTAAGTATGCATTCAAATGTTCAGTAATGCAAATACAAAATAAAGAGTTAATCTTGGAAAGCAATTACAACAGTAATGGTAAGAATCTCAAGTCAGGTCGCAATTCTTGTAACCATTTTCTTCTTTACTGACACCCGCTATTGTTATAAATTGGTATTGTACGTATACGTGTTGGCAGCCATTTTGAAAAATGGCGGCCATCTTTGATTTCCAGTGATTTATGATTTGTTAATTATAAATGACCAACGAGAGGTAAATTGCAGCTTTATTGTATGACCATTTGGTTTCTATTGTAAAATAACCAATGTATGTCATTCAATGAAAGCAATCTTGGAAAACATGGCCGCCATCTTGAAAAAATGGCCGCCATCTTGAATGTTTAAGTTGTTTCTATTTTTGAAAATGATAAGGGGTACATTTGGTGTATAGTTGCAACTGTTGGTGCTTGTATGACCAATTAATCCAACGTAACATTACGTGTTACCATTTAGTGGCGGCCATCTTGAAAAAAATGGCCGCCATATTGGATTTTAATTTGGCTAACGGGGTTTTTGTGTACAGTGACCCCAAAAGAGTAGTTATGCCACTTTTGGTGCTTGTATCATCAAATGCAATATTGTGGTGAAAAAAGTTATTAATCTGCAGGACTATTTGCAAAACGATCATAATCGCTGTATGCAGCGCGCGTAGGCCGCCGATGCGGGCGTCCTCTAACGTACGCCGTACCATCACTGACCTCTACACCTGGACGCGTGATTTTTTTTCCCAGCATGGTAAAGGCCAATTATCATAACTGGGCGTGTCTAGACCCCACTGAATGGAAGATACTTAGGTTCTTAGAACCTTGCTTCCCCTCAAATTAAACTCATCCCACAATAAACTTACAATCCAAAAATAGTCAATGAAAAATGAGCACCATCGAACCCATGAGAACTCGAACCCCAATCTTACGATCTATAACCTAACCCATTATCTACTTGGCTACTGGGAGAGGTCGACAGAAGCCGTTTTTCAAAGTGCTTTAATGTACCTCTGGCCTACGTGTAACTAGTTGACTGAGCAATAACAATATATTTTAGTATTATTGTTGAAACTACTGAATAATCATGACGCGAGGGGTGTAGAAACGCCCATTTACCCTTTCCCATAGTGGGGAAAAAAATTTCGCCACCTGGACGGACCATTGTCCATATTCTGCTGTGCTAACGCTTGAAGTCGGCGCGAACTGGAAGTGCAACATGGCGGACCCAAGACGTCATTTCTGTGAGCCAATGAAATGTCCAGGTGTAGAGGTCAGTGGATTTACTCTGTACATTTTTTTATTTATAAACATTATGTCATACGTACCGTACCCACTGAACTCTACCTGGACATTTCATTGGCTCACAGAGTGACGTCGTGCGTCCGCCATGTTGCACTTCCAGTTCGCGCCGACTTCAAGTGTAAAAGAATGATGATCTGTCTGCTTGTAGAGGTCAGTGTGTATCATACACGCAATGACCTTCGATACGTCTTAGCGAAGGTCATTGCGCGCGTGGTCTACGGCGTACGTTAGAGGGCGCCTGCATCGCGAAGATCGTCTTGCAAACAAGACTAGGCAGGACCTCCATGACCTAAGTGCACAGTGGAACATTGCTTTTCATGTTTTCATAGGGGGAAAGGAGTGTTTTCACGTATCTCAACACGTATTATATGGATGTTCACCTCACGGAGACACGGACGCGGACACAGATCACGTATGAATGGATGCCCTCCTTAATACTGTGCCCACCCCGCGCTTACAACGCGACCCACTCAATCTCTATATGCGCCAATGTCAAGCCCAATTACTAGATCTAGTCGCTGTCACTGCGCTCATAGTACCCTCTACTCGATGTTAATACGTCCCGTAGTACATGTCGCGCTCCTAGGACGACCAGAATACGCATATCACGTGACGCCACTTGCGCTGTATTTATACCATTTTTGTGTTTCTGGAAATTCCCTTGTCCTTCCGTTAGGTCAGTGAGGGTGATAGCTGCTGATCTTTTAATGGCGAGACGTCTGTTGAATTGTCAGTATTCGAGGACACACTATTGGTAATTACAGCACTGGTGTCGAAAGCTAAATGCATCAAAATGCACCAGCCTTTTTTTTTAACCTGATGCACTGCGCTGTGTCTGGCAGGGTTAGGGTTAATTAAAGGTAGGAGACATTATTGGTAAATGCTTGAATTATCACGAATGGGTGGATTTGGGGTGGGGGGGGGGGGGGGTTGTATTTTATAGTAAATATCGTTTAACTGACCTGACCGAAGTTTTACAATCATGGATGCCGGAATAAAAGCAAGAACAAAAAACGGCGTCGGGCAGTTCTTGTTTTTATATTTTTTTTATAAAATTCAATTTTTACAGGATATCTAGCGCAATCGTTTTGCTGGATGCCTAGAATTATTTACTTTTAAATAAGTAAGAGTTTCTCAATAATTCGGTAGTAAAAATGTTCAGTATCCGCAAATAATGTATCGTACCTTAAATTTGTACACATCTTCTTTATTTTTTAAGTAAAATTCATTGCCATTTTCCTCCTATTTAGTTGTTTTTAACAATTGATATTTCATAATTCTCAGAATCTATTTATGTCACATGACCGCCAGTGGCTGGATATAACCCTGTGTACCTTTCGTTCAACAATACTTTTTTTAAATTTTTCCTTTCTTTATGTCACCAACTGAATAATGTTGGTGGGTAAAGTATGGGCGGAAAAGGATAGAATTGTATTTATTTTTCGGTGATAAACTGTACTGTATATTTTGTACATACTTGTACATGTAAAACGCCTTCAGGCTTTAAAGTAAATTATTGAAAAAGTATTAAATCTATTGTATATTCAAACAATGCCGACTTGGTTTATTGTCATCTCTCCCCTGTTGTTGTTGTTTGTTTTGTTTTTACTTGGAAAGATGGCTTTGTATTTCGGTGTGATGTTCCGAGATCCTTCCAGAGTTGTATTTTGAGTCCCTGCAAGTCCATCGCAACTAGAGGTCACAAGTTCCGCGGCTCAGCGCCTAGCCGCGCTACTACCTCTACACCTGGACGGACCATTGTCCATATTCTGCTGTGCTAACGCTTGAAGTCGGCGCGAACTGGAAGTGCAACATGGCGGACCCAAGACGTCACTTCTGTGAGCCAATGAAATGTCCAGGTGTAGAGGTCAGTGGATTTACTCTATACATTTTTTATTTATAAACATTATGTCATACGTACCGTACCCACTGAACCTTACACCTGGACATTTCATTGGCTCACAGAGTGATGTCCTGGGTCCGCCATGTTGCACTTCCAGTTCGCGCCGACTTCAAGTGTGAAACAATAAAGATCTGTCCTTGGCTGCGTTCCACTTACGCGAACTGTTTGCGCGAACGTTCGCCTACGTTTTGAGTTTGCGTTAGTTGAAGTGGAACGATATTTTAAAAACTACGTTTTCAAAATGGCGGCGCCCAATGACAGTGACGTCGTTTGGTTGGCTGCTTTTTGTCCAACTCATTATTTTTCTTTAAAAGATCCCTGTAACTGCTCAAAACAATCCACCATTTATAACGAAAAGTATGAAACGTAAATCAAAACTGTGAAAAGAACACTGCCGTCTGCTAACCTCTTCGCCATCTTTAAAATACGTCACTGGCCAACAGCGAACAGCTCGGAATGTCGTTCGCCGTTTTCGCTAACGTTCGCCAACATAATTGGCGCACATTGCGTTCCACTCAAGCGAACAACGCAAACGTTGGCCAACGTTGGCAACGTTCACGTGAGTGGAACGCACCCCTGGACGGACCATTGTCCATATTCTGCTGTGCTAACGCTTGAAGTCGGCGCGAACTGGAAGTGCAACATGGCGGACCCAAGACGTCACTTCTGTGAGCCAATGAAATGTCCAGGGGCCAATTTCATAGAGCTGCTAAGCACAACAATTTGCTTAGCATGACAATTTGTCCTTGGCAAAAACAAGGTTCCAGACCAAATTTTTACCTGATCTTTATTGTTCTGGATTGATAATCAGCTGTTTTCTTGCTTAGCATGAAAAACATGTATAATTTTGGCTAGTAACCTGTTTTTAATGAGCAAGACTTGTTTTGCTAAGCACATTTTTTTGCTTAGCAGCTCTATGAAATTGAGCCCAGGTGTAGGTCAGTGGATTTACTCTATACATTTTTTATTTATAAACATTACGTCATACGTACCGTACCCACTGAACCTTACACCTGGACATTTCATTGGCTCACTAGTGATGTCCTGGGTCCGCCATGTTGCACTTCCAGTTCGCGCCGACTTCAAGTTTGAAACAATGAAGATCTGTCCATGTGTAGAGGTCAGTGCGTGCAATTCGAAAGGTCATGGTACGCTAACTAGAATGCCGTGCGTTTCCTTCACAGAAATCGGTGAGGCATTAACGATTCCCCCATCTCCCAGTCAGTAAGGGCGGTGGAAACATGGTGGGACCATGGAGCTATGGTGGGACCGAGCAAAATTTTCTTTGGGCCAAAAAAAACCCAAATACTAGAATGCAGAATTTTGAAATGCACCTGGCAGAATTTTTTTTTATTCCAGAAGTCAAGTTGGCATTACAAACATTTTTGATTCTTCTTTGAACAAACTCAAGAGGCGGGCGCCGCGCAGCCCTGCAATGGTAAACTTCAGTGTTGACTTTTTTGAGATAAAGTCAATTTGTTAGGTTATTGAGGGCGCTGTTTTCATTTAACGGTCTTCTGTTTCGAAGCTTTTGAGAACGTATCTCGTGCGAAATTCTGCATGTTTGGTGTACTTTGTGCAACTATAAACAAGAATCGCGGACACGTGGAAACTGAGATTTCTACTGTATATTGACATATCACAAACGGAAGTATACAAACTTGTTTAATTGTCAGTAAAATAGAAAAAGTAGAAAACCTTGAAATTTGACACTGATTTTTCTTCGAATTAGAAATGTGTTTTCAACAAGAGATACTGGCAATTTGGGAAACCGCCAACTTTAATAGGGCAAGATCAGTTGGTAGAGCGCCGGTTCGGTATTCCGGAAGTCACAGGTTCAAGTCCCGCCTTGCCAATTTCTTTGTTTACTTAGACAATTAAAATTTACTTAGAAAGTTACATTCTTCAATGGTAGTAAACTTGACGCAAGAGGGCACTTTTCCAGAGACCGTTAAAAAACTGAATAGTCGGGTGCCAAGTAACATATATTTACGCGGTGATCTCAGAAGGATACCAGACATACCTTTTATGGTCATAATGGACACACCTCCAGACCAGTCCAATTTACAATGAACAAAGGGGTAGTTCTCGGTCTGTATTCCACTTTCCTTCCTATTTTACGGCAATATAATATACCTTGGTAATGAAATTGGCATTAGTAATTTTAGCGATGTTATTTTAAAAAGATATAACCCGACAAAATATTGTTACAAGTTTCTTTAAATGTGATTATATTTCGTACATTCCCTAAAACTGAATGGAGGGTCTCTGAACGTCTTGTCAACAGGGCATTTGTTTTCTTCATGTAAACAAAAAGGCTTGTAGAATGTTTCTTATGGCCTTGACAAAATGAAAGGGGGAAATCCGATGATGCCATTATGATTTGCAAATGGACCGCTTCGGACGTTGACCTGAAGACAGTAGAAAATGGCCAATTATTTCGTGTGTCGAAATGTGTTATTCGCAAGGCAAGGTTGTCGTGCTTCCCGACAAATTCACCCATCGAAAATGTGTTTTTCTCGCCTGAAAACTGCGACACCGGGGGCCACAAAAATCCCCCTCGAAAATGGCGACGGTTCAGGAAATTCGCGAGAGCAAATGACCAGCGACAACAGCCCCAGTCGCGCCGCCGGTGCACTCGGCCGCGGCGGTGGGCCGGGGAAGACGGTGAAATCACCACCGGGCCCGGTGGGCACAGGGACTGGACTTGCGGAATTAAACCTCGTCTTCACGGACTGCAAAGAAGCCTATCGGAGCAAGACCACCGTGGAGGTTGCACGGGCTTTCTTGGTTTTCAAGCTGTGTCAGTTCAGTTTTCTGGTAACTCACAATAAAGAGGTACATATACAAATTTGTCTTAAATACAACATTTGCTAAAATTTGTAATTAAATTAAATTATGAAATACCTTTATTAATTTATACTAGTGGGAGTAGTGGAGAGTTGGTGAATGACAGACTGAACTTCTGAAGTATCCTGTAAAATTATGGCACCTGGTGTGCCGTCATTTTTAAGAAATGTATTTCACGGATGTATACACGCAACGTTTTTCCAAGATTCAAAACGGATGACGCATAAACACCTCACGAGCAAGGCCGGAAATGTCTGTCAGCAGCGAGCAAGGCCGGAAATGCGTTGGTGTGCTTCCACGTACCATCGGCCTGAACCCGCCTCGGATCGAGTTTTGTTAAAAATAATCCTGCGCCTCGGCTTGGTAATGTTAAAATAAATCCCGTCGCAAACTGGTTAAAACTACATGACGGTTGTTGTACCATAGGCTTAAACTTCTCCAAATTATTCTATTTAAGAATATAAAGAAGATAAAGAATATAACAGAAGTAAAATTGAAGATTACAAATGTTATGTAGTGTCAAAAACTGTCATCAAAAGACAGGAATGTCATAATTGCAGTCAGTGTACAATTTTCAAATAAAAATTATAAAATAATAATTTTCATCGTAAACAAATAAAACTGGTGGTAATTTGTAGTCACAATACCATTAACCCTAACCCTCCAGGGTATTTTGGCTAGAAACTCTGTCAGTGTCAGACGCATCCGATTGCATCATTTGTGACTTGGCTGCAGAGTGCAGCGAGATCCATCAGGTCAGAAATCTTAAAGTCAAACTGCTTCAGAATCTGTGGTCACAGAACGCAGCAGGATTCTTCTCTGTCATTGTTCAATGGGGATTAGCTCTCATAGTCTTAGACTGTGGTTGTTCGCACACTGTTGTTGACAGCTAAATCCGCCATCAAAGTGCACCAGACTTTTTTTATCTGATGTACTGCGTTGTGTCTGGCAGGGTTAGGGCTACTTATCACAAGAGCATCTAACAAAATAAACACAGCGCGCTGTAACTATGAAAACCCATTGTTACTTACTTGGAACTAATTATCTACTGTGATACTTGTTCCATTTCTGATAAACACCAACTCAAGTGTGTTATATATATATCCAAAGCAAATGTTTATTTTGTGTGATAACGAAGATTTATACAGACAGATATACATAGTTTACCTATAGGTTTACAAGGAAATACATGTGTAGGATGCTTTTTTGGACAAATTCCAACTGCTGATGCATTGGTTTGGAACTTGCCACTTGGCAGGCATCCAAACGGATTGCGTAATAATGTTTCTGATTCGCAATCGCAACTGTGACTTTTGGAATTCCTGTGTGCATCTAGGAAGGAATATTTACCCCACTTGGACTTGTAAACAAGGTGATTTCACATGTTTTTATCGCTGTGTTTACAAGTCTATTATCAGTTGAAACTGAACAAGTTGAGAAATTACATTATCAATGCCTTTGAATTGGAATTTGGTTTTCATCAATTTAAAAAAAAAAATTACTTACCTTTTATTTTCATGATTGACTTTATTTCTTACATTATGTACATAGACAGCCACACAATGAAAAAGGTTACAAAAAGAAGAGTTATAACCTCGTATTAGTTCAAGAGCTGGGTTTTCTGTTCCGCAGAGCGCGAGTTCGAGTCCCGGTGTCGACATGTGTCTCCTTAAGCAAGGCAATTAAACCACTATTGCTTCGTCCTTCGGATGGGACGTAAAGCTGTAGGTCCCGTGTGTTGTATAATTTATAATGTGTAAATATATCTTTCTCATTATAACATAAAATTGTATAATGCACGTAAAAGAACCCAGAACACGTATCGCTAAGAGAAGGGGTTTGCCCCGGTGTTCCTGGCTGACACAGCCTCTGTCTACGACGGGGTTCTTCTGGCTTACGAGCTACAGTGCCTTGAGCGCTTTTGAAGGATCCTTGGTTTCATTACCAGAAATAATAATAATAATAATAATAATAAATTCACGGCCTGTTTTCTCTGCACTTGCGCCCTAACATCACCTAATACCAGTAAACTGGCCTATGATACTTGTGTAGTATTTTGTAGTACATGTACAGTGTACTGTACTCCAAATGAATGCCTAGCAAGTTAGGGTTAATGCTACGATTTTAATCATGTTGGATTGGCATGACCTTTACATAACCTTTACATGACTTTATCTGAAAGCATCCACTAAGGAGATGACAAACCCATGACAAACCAGTGATCAAGGACAGGTTGATCATTAATTACATGAACTTCCTCTGTAGAACTGAAGCCACTTTAATGATGGTGCACAGTAAATTGACTTTGGAGGACTCAGAATGTGGCAAAATTGTAGATGATTGATCTAAAAGGTAGCTTGCCCAGTTTGTGCTCGAGGGCGTATATAAGTACACAAAGTTTTCTCCAGATTCCAAACGGATGACGCATAAACTCGTCACGAGCAAGGCCGGAAATGTCTGTCGGCAGCGAGCAAGGCCGAGAATGCGTGGGTGTGCTTCACGGTACCATCGGCCTGAACCCGCCTCGGATCGAGTTTTGTTAGAAAAATAATCCCGCGCCTCGGCTCGGTGATGTTAAAATAATCCCGGCGCGAACTGGTTAATATAGACCATGGGATGATCGCTAAAACTTGTCCCCGTTTCCTGAATGTTGTTATGCCCACTCATGCACCACATGTAGATTTTATACGAAAGTTGCTAAACTGTAAAACTGCACATTTTTTGAAAACAATGTTTAGTGTATTATGGAAAACAGTGGGCGGAGACTATACATGTAGCTGCATGGTGGTGGCAGTGACGAACGTATTCAGGTGTTTCGTAGTAGGCGTTGTTGTTCATAAAGTATGTGAAAGAGGCTGGTCACCGCGTGATCTTTATTTAATGGATTCCGGGCAGTTTTGGCAAGCAACATGCAGGATTTTTGAGCGTTTTATTATTTTTCTGCCGAATTTTAAAGTTAACAGTTAAAGTTAAAATGAGCAACACGATTTTGAATTTTGATTTTTTTTTCTATTTAATACATGTAGGACTTATTTAACAAGTTCGCGCCGTATATAAACGGATGACGCATAAACACGCCAAGTTCAAGTTCGGAAATGTATGTCAGCAGCGAGCAAGGCGTAGGTGGAAATGCGTGGGTGTGCTTCCCGGCATGAACTCGCTTCGGATCGAGTTTCGTTAAAAATAATCCCGCCCCTCGGCTCGGCGATGTTAAAATAATCCCGGCGCAAACTGGTTAAGTCAGTTGCATTATAATGTTTGTTCCATTTCTCCGTATATCCCCATAGATCATGAAATTCTCTAGGAAGATTCTCGGCAAGCGTCTGTTTGAGCTGGCCATGGACGCCACGTTCTACGGCCACTTTGTCGCGGGTCGAGACCAGGCATCCATCAAGCCCACCATCGACAGACTGGCTCAGTTTGGCGTGGGATCCATCCTGGATTACAGTGTGGAAGAGGACATGCCCCACAGTGAGGCTGTGGAGGCAGAGATGGAGTAAGAATCACCCTAACTCTCATCATACCATTTCACCACCCTAACCCTCGCCCCATCCACCCTAACCCTCGCCCCATCCACCCTGTCACCCTCGCCTCGTCCACCCTGTCACCTATTTTGAAAGAACAAACCCAAACTGTGCCAACTCACTCCAGATTGTATTCCATACCTAGTCTGAGCAGAAACTTTCAAAATATGAATTAATTTGTGGGTTGGGTTTCTTTGACGGGTTACTCTAGCTGGTACCTGTGTTTTGTTCAGTCGGGTACCCAGTTCCCGTACTACCCGTAAATGCACACCCCTACCCCACCCCACCCCACCCCACCCCTATTCCCACACCATCCCTAATCCAACCCCACCCCTAATCCAACCCCACCCCTAATCCAACCCCACCCCTAATCCAACCCCACCCCTAATCCAACCCCACCCCTAATCCCACCCCACCCCTAATCCCACCCCACCCCTAATCCCACCCCACCCCTAATCCCACCCCATCCCTAATCCCACCCCATCCCTAATCCCACCCCATCCCTAATCCCACCCCATCCCTAATCCCACCCCATCTCTAATCCCACCCCATCCCTATCCCCACCCCATCCTTATCCCCACCCCACCCCACCCCATCCCTACCCCACCCCATCCCTACCCCACCCCATCCCTACCCCACCCCATCCCTACCCAACCCCTCTCCCCACCCCACCCCTCTCCCCACCCCACCTCACGTGACCCTATCCCCACCCATATCCCCACCCTTATCCCCACCCCTATCCCAACCCCTATCCCCACCCCTATCCCCACCCCTATCCCAACCCCTATCCCCACCCCTATCCCCACCCCTATCCCCACCCCTATCCCCACCCCCACCCCACCCCCTATCTCCACCCCTATCTCCACCCCCTATCTCCACCCCCTATCTCCACCCCCTATCTCCACCCCCTATCTCCACCCCCTATCTCCACCCCCTATCTCCACCCCCTATCTCCACCCCCTATACCCACCCCCTATACCCACCCCCTATACCCACCCCCTATACCCACCCCCTATACCCACCCCCTATACCCACCCCCTATACCCACCCCCTATACCCACCCCCTATACCCACCCCCTATACCCACCCCCTATACCCACCCCCTATACCCACCCCCTATACCCACCCCCTATACCCACCCCCTATACCCACCCCCTATACCCACCCCCTATACCCACCCCCTATACCCACCCCCTATCGCTATCCCCAGCCCTATCGCTATCCCCAGCCTATACCCAGCACGATATGTGGCAGAGGGGTAACCCCCTCGTATCCCTATACTTTATACGCACTCAACACTATTGTAACCTAACCCACCCCCCCTTGAAACCTAAAAGGAATTCCTGAGATTCCGGGAACACAATGGTCAACACAAAAGAGGAGGGGGTTTTCTCTGCCACATATCGTGCTTCATATGCCCCAGCCCTATCTTCACCCCACCCTTATCCCCACATATGATACATTTCATCTCCGTTTTCACATTTTTTATTTCATAACTTGATGCTTGTTGTCTTCTGTAGGTCTTGTGTATCACAGGCTGAAACAGAAAAACAAGGTAAAATTATGGTTATATATTTTGTGTTCCTTATCCAATGTAAACTAAATTAATTTATGTGTATTTATTCACAATTTCATCCCAAAACGGTGTCTGTAAAACGTGCTCTTCTCCCAATTTAAAAACAAAAGAAACCCACCTGAAGCAGTTCAAAGCTTATCGCGAGTTTGCCGACCGCCGCACCGACGTGGAAAGCGCACGGACGTACTTCTACGAAGACGAGGAAAAATGCGACGGCAACTTGAAGACCCTGCTGGACTGTGTAGAAGTGGCTGGTGAGTGGAGAGGTCAGAGTGGTGATGGTGAGGGGTCAGAGTGGTGAGGGTGAGGGTGAGGGTGATTGTGAGTAGGCATACACCGAGTTATGGGGACACTTAGATTTTTTTTGATTTTTTGAATTTTTTTTTAGTTAATCTTTTAGCAATTACAGAATATCTAGTGCCTAGAATCATTATTTACTATCAAATAAGTAAGTAGTTCGTAATAATTTGGTAGTAAAATTGTTTAATATTATACACATATGGACTGGCAATGAGGTCACTAGAGCACATCTATTCCCCCGAGGGACTGTAAGTGACCATAAGGGGGACCTATTTCCCGAGGCCGAAAGCCGAGGAAAATAGGTCCCCCCTTCTGGTCACTCACAGGCCCGAGGGGGATAGACGTGCTCTAGTGACCGAATTAAGCCAGTCCATATGTGTTTTATAACACACCTCAGTCTGAAAGATCCAGACGCCGCCATTTTTCATATTAAATTGAGCCTGGCAAACCTCTTGAGGGCGCTGTAACCAGTCAACAAATTTAAGTCTATTGCCTGCTTCGGGAACTATTTTCTGCAAATTCATGGTGGCGCAAATCTCATGCACTAGCCTATATGTGACCTGTCACCACAAAATGAGAGTAAAGTCGCACAATGTGATTCACAGATATGGCCATCCAAAGTCAAAATATGAAGGGGTAGTCAATTTTGAGATTTTGCATAATTTGGAAAGCCAAAGTCTTCCTCTACATATTCCCATTTTTGGGGTGAGATCAGATGATTGAAAACCTCTTAAATTACGCGATTTTGTGCAGTGTTTGCGTAGTTAGTAATTGGATTAAAGTTCAATAGGTCTAATTAACACGGTAATTAAATATGCAAATCAGGTCCTCGTAAGTAACCCACGTTTTCAAAATTTTGATATTTTGCTGTTTATACAATAGTTTGTATGTGTGAAAAACTTCAAGAAGAAATAATGATTAGAACATAGCCGTTGCTATGCTCAACCGAACTTTACTTGTCCTGTTTTGTTTTCTTTTGCGTGTTTTGTTTAAGATGTTTAAAGTAAGTTTTCTCACAAACACGTTTTGTGAAACCCATGACTTTCTAGAGCGCTGTAAAAAGTATTTATCGCAAAAAGTGTTATGTACCATTGGAAAGCTCTCTTTCTCAAGAATTTGAAAATACCAATATCTCATTTTTAAATATTTCCGACTTTACTCTCATTTTGTAGTGACAGGTCACATATTAGTTAACCCCATGTGACCGTGTTTCAGCCAACCAGAATACAGAACTAGCAAAAGGTGTGTTATAACTGCAAATGGTGCATCCTACCTTTAGGATCAAAATATTAGGCCCACTTAATTTATGTGATTCACATGTATATATTTATTTTAATCAAAGTAACTGGCAAAATATAAAACCATGGATAGCAGTTTCTGTGTCTAATACCATTCTATGGGCTTGGAACTTAGGATTATATATCTCTTGCATTATGCATAATTCATGTCGGTGGCTGTTTTTCTATTCAGGTGCTACGTCGAGCGATGGTTTCGCGGCAGTTAAGTTCACGGCCCTGGGAAGACCGCAGATGTTGGTGAGTTAATTATTAGTGACCGAAAATGAGAGAAACTGGTTGAACGTGAAGAAGAGTCCCATAGCGTTATTGACACCACCATTTGGCGGATGTTTCCCAACTTTCACCGTGTGGTACCGTGTAGTTTATATTTACAGTTTGCTCGGAATATTTCTAAACTGTTAATTAACCAGTTGGTGCCGGGATTATTTTAACATCGCCGAGCCGACGCACGGGATTATTTTTAACGCAACTCGATCAGAGGCGTGTTCAGGCCGATAGTACCGGGAAGCACACCCACGCATTTCCGGCCTTGCTCGCTGCTGACAGACATTTCCGGCCTCGCTCGTGGCGTGTTTATGCGTCATCCGTTTTGAATCTGGGGAAAACTTTACGTCCTCCGGCGCGAACTTGTTAAGCGCCTAAGTGAGACGTAGATGATAAATGTGTGTACTTCAAATAAGGGAATATGTGACCGGCTCTACAAAAAGGTGTCTTAAGTCGCGCTGTGCATTATCATGTAATGACCCGCTCAACGTTGAGAGGGTAAACATTTCTTCAAAATGTGATTTTTATTTGTTGTCGTGAGTGTAATCTTTAATACCTACAGTTTAAGGTTTCATTAAAAGAAATGTTGATTTTGATGAATAAAGTGGGAAAAAAACCAACAATTTTGTGTGCATCGTACTGTTGTAGTACAACAGAGCCGGTTATTTCAAAGCCTGTTTTCTCAGTTGTGTAATTTGAACTCCAAAAAAGTAATCAATATGTAAACACGTCGTGTTTCCAAAACGGAAGGGGCTATGGATCTCTATTATATACTAAATGAAAGCTTACGTTGTGGGCTTTCTAACCATGTATATAACTCAATTTCATTTTATCGGAACATAAGATGCATTTTTGTAAAGCCTGTCACATGTATGTGCTCAGCTGGTGTTTTGAAGGTTTGCATGATGAAAAGGCAATGAAATAAGTTGTTCGTGCATGGTAGCACCATGTGGTAAAGAATCTTTTGTGAGTTTGTGTGGTTCTGAAAGGAACCAGAGGGAACGCAACAATTCGGACAGTATGCTCTGCTCGTCGGATCATCAGGAGACTGGTGTTGCCTGGATGCGGATAATGACATCAGCCAAAGGCGACAGTCATTGTCATAGACTTTCTTTTTTCAATTCTTTTTTTTTCCCCCGATTTTCCAGCTGAATTTGTCGGAGGTTCTCGTCCGCACCCGGCATGTCTTCGTCCAGATGGCCCACGCAAACAGCGCCCTGATTGACCTGCGACTCACCAAGGAGCAGTTCCAGTCGGAACTGGCGGCGTTGGGGCTGACGTCGCGGGACGATACCAACGAGTGGTTCACCTGGATGGACTATGACAAGGATGGGTCAGTAGTTGGTATGGTGGTGATGGTTGTCGAGGTGCTTACAATGATTGTTGAACGTTGAAAGGCACATCGCAACTCAATTCATCAAGTGAAGCTGTTGAAATGAACTTGGTTTATAGAGGCATTCCTTATTTTGTAAACACGCTACGTTGTCTGTCTGATTTCAGTCGTATCGACCTCCTAGACTGGGACAGACTCATGGAACCAGAAATCAAACTCACCAAAATCTTCAAAGTTCCGCAAATTCAGGTATGAAAATTTGTTTTTTTCCTGGGGGGATCTAAATAGAAGCTGTGGCATTATTAAGGAGACATCAAAACATCTTCCTAATTCCACTTGGCTCTTTAACCCCAAACCCATCAAACTCCAACTGCAGGTTTTGCTAGGTTTTGGTTAGGTTTGGTTCCAAACCATAGCAGCTTGTTGTTGGACTTGTTTGACTCGGTACCAAAGGCCTAGGGAGACCCTGTTGAGCTCTGCGAGGTTCAGGGCAGCACAGGCACAGGCATTTATTCGCCGGCTTACCAACGACTAGTCACGGCACAGTTCCTCGTCGACTGTAAGTGTTTGTACATGTACACCCTGTCTGTTCTTAAACAAGCACATACCACTGGCCAGTCATCACTGCACTGATACTGAACAATGCATTGACCCAGCAATCAATCACACTTCAACTGTTGGAGTTTGGCATGTTTGGCACTGTTAGGTTCAAGTACAGTGTACCAATAATTACTGAACTTGTGTGAGCTGTTGGAAGTTTGTTATAAGGTTTGGTATGCTTTCTATCGCGAGAGCCTAGGGGTTTTGTGTTAATGAATTAAACATCGCGTTACAGTGTCTCTCAAAGTGTGCATCTGTGGTTGTAATACTGCATGTTTATAAAGCTCGTGTATCCACCAGACGGGCGCTCAAAGCGCTACATCATTATTACCTTGCTTATTGGGCCGATGAAACATTCCAAATACCATCTCAGCTCCCTGGAGAGTTTACAGCTCGATGCAGCCATTTCAGCTCAAAGCAGCTAAATCGACAATAACCATCTCTGCCCTCACAGGTACCCATTTACTCTTGAGTAGGTTGAGAAGCTATGAGTGACAAAGAACCTTGCCTAAAGGTTATACTCCAAGGCTGGACTCCGATCCACAACCTGCAGAAATACCCGCAGATCGTGAATTGAATTGCTCTAGACCTCGAGGCCACGGCACTCCACAGACCGGGACAGTCTTGTGGTTAGAATATTATACCCATTTTGAATTTGATTTAAATTTGGTCTCTTCGTAAACAGCGAGGGCATCTTGAGCCGCTGCAGTTGAGCCTGACGGAGGAGGAAGAGAGACAGATGAAGAGGATGCTGTCTCGCATCAACACCCTGGCCAAGGTACGATGAAAACGTAGGCAATGCGTCCCCAGAGGTATATTGAAAAACTACATTGCGGGCTCCTGGCTCCTGGCTCCTGGCTGCTGGCTGCTGGCTGCTGGCTGCTGGCAGCCGGCTGCTGGCTGCTGGCTCCATGATGGAAGGTGTTTTCACACATATAATGGGTTTGTTTATGGTGTAAATGGAAGACACATCCCTGACGCCACGTCGGTAAATTGGGGTTAGGTGTGTAATCGAGGACGTCCTCGATTGAGATTCATGTACAAAACCAAACTAAATCGTCAAGAGAAACAAAAGAAATCCTTGATTTAAACCATAAACAAACGTGTGTTGACCGGCAATCTGGTCGTCGGACAAAAGAATTGGGAGGCAAACAATGGGTCCACGATTGACACAATGTCCACGATCTCAACTCGTGTACAAATCCTATGGCGATCATCCGAAAACGTTAAGTACAAACAAAAGAGGGAAGACGGTGGGACGATGCCCCGTCCACGATTGCCGGTCCATACATGACTGTGTGTGTGTGTGTGTACATCACTCAGGAACAACCTTGGAGTGTAGCAAACCAAAGGACGTACATGTAGTTTTTAGAGTTTGACAGTCACTTTTTGTTTTCTTCCTCAGCGGGCGAGAGACAAAGGCGTACGGTTGATGATCGATGCCGAGCAAAGCTACTTCCAGCCAGCAATCAACAGGCTCGCCATGGAACTCATGCGCAAATTTAACAAAGAACAGCCCATTATATTCAACACGTACCAGTGCTACCTTAAGGTAGGCATGATAGCCAATCGTGCGTTGACCAAATGGATCATGACTTAGTCCAAGTTTCTTTTATTGGTTACACATCTGTGAATAGGTGCTGGTTACCTAGTCTGGTTCCCTGACTTGATAATTCCCAGATGTCTATAAATTGCTCCATTATTTATCTGAATTACCGTCAAGGAACCAGACAACAAGAACAGCATTTTTCTAGCTTTTTTTTCCAGCAGTCATAAATATTTGCTATACAATATTTGCTATACAATATTTGCTATAAAGTTAAAGTCTGAAGTTTTCTGCTTCATAAATGCTAAATTCTGCTTTCTTCTGCTTCATAATTCACAAAATCCGTTTTCTTCTGCTTTCTTGAATTAGGCTTCCTCCAGATTTCATAATTCATAAAAAACAAGGTAAAATATCGTCTAAATACGTTGCAATTTTGTAAAATCTTGAACTTTGTTTCGTCGTACAAACCGAAGCACGAACGAGCGGCCATGTTTATGACAGTGTTTTTGTCTACCGCGCATGCGCTGTGATGCGTTTTCGTTTGACTGGCAATTAGTAACCACAAGAGGGCGCTAAATTAGATTTCCCCCATTGTACAGCCGTGACATATGTAGACAGTGACCGCACACTACTGCTACACAGCTACAAGCGGTCGACATGGTAACGGTGAATGAATGCACATACTCCACACAGCAGTGGAATAATACCGCGAATGGGCTGCACGTGACAAACACTGACTACGATGTGTTGTGCAATGCTAGTTACTACACTACATGCTAGTACAACAACAAGCCTTGCTCGATCGATCGTGACGTGAACGTATAAACAACAATCAGTTGTCACTGTTTCAACTTTCGACATGGCTTTTACGCGATAATTTTCACATATTGGATGATATTGTAGAGGGTAAATATGATTTATTACGATGTATTTTGAAGGATTTCATTCTTCTTTTTATCAAAATCACTCTGATTGCTCATTATCAGTCATTTTGATAGTTTTTCCTGGTTCATTTTTCAAACTTTCTTCAAAACCGCGTTTTCCGCTTTCTTGGGCCGATTTTGCCGATTCCGCGATTTTCGCGGAAAATCCGCATCGCGGTAAACTTCAGACTTTATATAAAGTACAAACCCACGAACCCTTCATTTCTGAAAGTTGAACCCTGGTGAAGTGCTTCCGGACCCCTCAATGAGAAAAAATAGTTTTTAAAATGTTTTTTGATGCAAGGATTTTTTGAGAATGTCGCCCTTTGTAAAATTGTTACTAGCATATCAATTTATGAAAACTAAAAAAATCACATGATTTAAAAGAGAAAAATCACTTTCAGAAATCTAAAGATACCTGTGGACTCGTGGAGGTAGGAGCACTCATCCAAAGATGAACATTTATGAAATAATTTTGTGGCAGTCATTGGAAACTTAAACTTAATTACGAGACTGAAATGTCTTTTGGGACACACAATTCTTTTGAATGAACTTGGACTTATTTTCATTTACAAACAAATCTAATATGATCCTTGATAAGATTTATATTGAAGCGTGATCCAAAACGAGCGTGAATAAATCTAGAATACAATCGGAAGTAGGAAGGTACATCTTCGAGTCGTTATCGATATGGCTCACTTTCAGGCTCTGTTATCCACCTGTCTTCAAACAAATGCTTCCCAAATGCTTCCAGAAACAGATGCAGAAACAGGGTTGTTGCTTTGCGGCAAGCCTCATAACTTTGAGACCCAAGTAACTCTTGCCTTTCATCCCAAACAGCAAACGTTCAACAACCTGAACATCGACGTGGAGCTCGCCCACCGAGAAGGTTTCCATTTTGGCGCCAAGCTCGTCCGCGGCGCGTACATTGACCAAGAACGCAAACGTGCCAATGAAATCGGTTACGAGGATCCCACCAACCCTGACTATGAGGCGACCAGCGCGATGTACCATCGATGTCTGGACTTTGTGCTTCAGACAATTCCTAACCGAGGCAAGTTGAAGATCATGGTGGCATCGCACAATGAGAGGACCATCCGCTTCGCGGTGGAAAGGTGAGTTTTGTTATCACCCCCGCAAAGTGTGCTACACCAGTTGGCAGTTTTCCAACAAGTATGTTCAAAACCGGCTCATGCAGCCAGGAAGCTTTAATGCCCGAGCCGAAGGTGAGGGCATTGTTTAGGCCCAAGAGCCAACCACATTTTTATTCCTATTTGTAACCTTTCTGTAAAAAAGTCAAAACAAGTCCAAAAAATTACAATTTTACCTCGTATTTTGAGGACCTGTTTTATGTGCACACGTGCAGACGCATGATATGTGACCTGTCATTACAAAATGAGCGTAAAGTCGCACAAAGTGATTTCCCAGTACGGCCAGTTAAAGTCAAAATTTGAAGGGGTGGTCGATTTTGAGATTATATGGTTTTTTTAAAGATTGAATCCCCAACAATCAATTCCCAATTTTTCAGGACGATCAGATAAAAAAAAGGTAGTTTTTGAGACAATTTTGACTATGCCTTTCTTTGCGCGTTCACGCAATTTCTACCAACAAATGCCCGTTTTCTCATAATCTCTGTATTAAGACTCCAGACTAAAAAAAAAAAAAAAAAAAAAAAATTGAGTATCAAACATCCAAGTGTTACATACCATTGGAAAGCTCTGTTTCCACAGAATTTAGAAATACCCATATTTCAATTTGTGATTTTGCCGACTTTACGCTCATTTTGTGATGACAGGTCACATATGTCATTGGGACTAATCTATGGACTCATTGGTTGTACTGTGCATGCTGTGGGAGGTTTTAACCATTGAAAAAGTTATGGACCAGATTTAATAGAAGTCCAAAATTAATGCGACACCGAAAAAAAACCGACAGCATAGGACTAATTTTACAAGGAGTTTAGTGTCATTAATGTCCTTAAAACAAGTATAAAGCTTTTCAACAGTATTTTAGTTGATTACTTTTTTGGATAGCCGCAAATATTATACTGTACGTTGTAATCACAGACGATATCAATACATCCGTTTAGCACTAGGTTAATTTATTACAGGAAGAATAGGTTTGGGCGGTTCAGGGCTGAATGGGTTTATAATTAATATTTTCTGCCATTTCTGTCCCACTCAGAATGAAAGAACTGAACATCAAACCCGAGGATCGTCTAGTCTACTTTGGCCAGCTGCTAGGGATGTGTGACCAAATCTCCTTCCCACTGGGTAAGCTTTCTGTCTGTCATTCCATAGTCCAGGGGCCGATTTCAAGAAAACTTATCTTGCGACTCGTCTTGGGGCTAATTAACCAGTTCACACCGGGATTAATTTAACATCACCGAGCCGAGACGCGGGAATATTTTTAACGAATCTTGATTCGAGGCGGGTTCAGGCCGATGGTACCGGGAAGCACACCCACGCATTTCCGGCCTTGCTCGCTGCTGACAGACATTTCAGGCCTTGCTCGTGACGTGTTTTTGCGTCATCCGTTTTGAATCTGTGGAAAACTTTGCATTTATCTTTGTCATCCGGCGCGAACTGGTTAATAAGGCTGTGTCTGAAACGGGGGTCTTCTAGAGCTACAGCTACGTTTACGTCCCGCATAGTTGTAACGGACCCAACACCGAGACAATAGCCCTAAGACAAGAGATTTAGACGTGACCTAACTTGTCGAATACGCGTTTTGTTTGTCTCCACAGGGCAAGCAGGGTATGCCGTTTACAAGTATGTCCCCTACGGCCCTGTCGAAGACGTTCTGCCGTATCTCTCCCGCCGAGCTCTGGAGAACCGGGGCATGCTGAAGGGCGTCAGGAAAGAGCGCAGACTCCTCTGGCAGGAGTTGAAACGTAGGATTCGGCACGGCCAGGTGCGGTATAGCCCCGTGCACGCTTGATGCGTTACGGCACCGGTAGGGTACAGGTGTGGCTGTAATTTATAAAAGTAAATTAAGGAGTTTATACTTTCAAAACGTGATTTGCGCCATTGTGCCACTCCTGTGGCAGGTGTTGAAACGCAGGGTTTGGCACAGCCAGGTGCGGTATAGCTCTGTGTGCGCTTGATGCGCCAATTCTTTGATGCATCAACTTCCAAGTGACCCCAATTCTGCAAAATCCTACAATTTGCTAAAAGGATTTTGGAAGAATTGGGGTGGTTAGGGTTAATATTGAACTTCTTTCAGCGCTAAGTTACATACATGCACCTCTATAGACGCTGCATGATGTACCATACTTAACGAGTTACTTTTTTATAAGATATGTGACCGTCCACGACGAAAGGGCTGTAAAGTAGGCATCTCGATGTTTTGAGATATTTACAGAATTTACAAGACATAGTTGATATTTATGGTTAGCTGCAACAAGTAACACTGAATATAAATATTTTAGTTTTTCACATATTTTATTGGTCCTTTTCTCAAAATAAGCTCTGGCGACTTTACAGCCTTTTTGTCGTGGATGGTCACATAATTATATACTTTAGAGAAGTTTTCTTGAAATAGTGAATTCTCGTTTGCAATCCTTTTTTCTAAGTAATATTGCGTGGCGTTGTAAAGTGTGTTTGTCAGCAGAGGAAAACGAAGCAGATGTACAAATATGATGTACTTTTTTGTTGTAAATTGTGTTAAAACCAGTTCGCGCTGGGAAACATTCCCGAGCTGAGGCGCGAGATTATTTTTAGCTAAACTCGATCAGAGGCGGGTTCAGGCCGATGGTACCAGGAAGCACACCCATGCATTTCCCGGCCTTGCTCGCTGCTGACAGAGATTTCCGGCCTTGCTCGTGGCATTATTTATGCGTCATCCGTTTTGAATCTCGGAAAAATTGTGCATGTATATACCTTTTTTATACGTCCTCTGGCGCGAACTGGTTAAAAGAATCAGGGTCGTATAAAGACATGAAAGTACTAGTTGACATTCAAAAAAAGTATCATTTTATTAGGTGTATTTTTGTATTTGACCAGCAATCACTGCATGATAGTTTCAAGAATTCCTACTTTTTTCCTTTTTTTTTTAATGCTTCTACTTCTCCTACTTTTTCTTCTACTCTGAACATCGAAATGTCATTGAATATCTGTCATAACCGTACTACACAGTCATATGTTGACCAAGGGCTTGGGTGCGGGCGTACTGAAACTTGACCTCTAAGATGTGACCTGCTCCCACGAAATCAGAGTAAAGTTGACCTTTTTATATTTTGAGATATTGGTATTTCCAGATTCTTTGAATTCTTAGCTTTAAAATGATTTATAATTTATTGGGTAGGGTATTTGAAAAATATCTAATATCGAGCAAAACCAGCTTGGCATAATTATATACTTATTATATTATATTATATTATATTTTTGGGGTGATTTTAGGGACCTGCGCCCTAACCGCCGAGCATCCAACTTGAATTATGCAAAACAAATAATACTTTCTGTCATTTTTCTGTCATTCGTTTTGAAATCCAAGAAAGAAAAAAATTGCTATATTATATAATATTAAACAGTGTGTCAAAAAAAATGCAACAGAATATAACGGAATACCACACGTAGAATGTATAACTAACATCGATAATATAGATATGGTTTCAAAAATACTGGTTTTCTCTTTAAAATGAGACATCAAACGTCCAAATCTGACAATGTTTAACAGAGTTATGCATAATTTCCCAAGAGGGGTCAAATTGTATGACCATGGGACCAAGTTTTTCGATTTTGTTTGAAAACTGTTCAAGTGTAGACTTAAAATCAAGTCGTTGGACCCTTTTGTCTTTGTCCGTGCAGGCGCCACTGAAATGAACCAGAGCGGACGGCAGCGGGCATGGTGGCTCAGCGCTGGTTTATTTTGGTGGCGACTTGATTTCGAGTCTACCTATGAACAGTATCCGAACAAAATCGAAAAACTTGGTCCCATGAGGCCAATTTCATAGAGCTGCTTAAGCACACAAATTTGCTTAAGCACAAAAACTCTTGCTTAATAAATCAGATAAGGAGCCAACATTTCATGCGATTGTTATGCTAAGCTAGCAGCAGCTAAGTACCAATCACAAACAATATACATCACATGGAGTTGTGGCTGGTAAGCTGGTTTTACTAAAAGCAAGAATGTTTTGTGCTTAAGCAATTTTTCTGCTTAAGCAGCTCTATGAAATTGGCCCCAATTTGACCCCTCTTGGAAATGTTATTCATAACTCTGTCAAACATTGTCAGATTTTGAAGTTTTGATGTCTCATTTTAAAGTGGAAACCAGTATCTTTGAAAACCATATCTATTATTATCGATGTTAGTTATAATAATATTCTACGTGTGGTAATTCCGTTATACTCTGTTGCATTTTTATCGATACACCCTGTACAACTGTACAAACTACTGTACACCAATGTAGCCTGATTTATTTGTTACCAGTATTATACACATTTAATTATCTATTATCCTCCATGCTATTACGACAGCTGAATATGCCAATTATAGGAAAGATTCCGCAATGCAATACCCTTTTGTAAATCCCTTGCGTGTGTGCAGTACCGTTTGGTGAATTAAAAATGCAATATTTTATCATTGAGAAATATAATTAAGTATTTTAAGACTATCCGTCACACTTTTAAGATAATGCTGGTCTAAAATGTGCATGCAATATATATATTTTTGTATACTGGACGGATGTAACATTATCACGCGGTTTATAAGATTAGTTAAGTGGTATTTTGTTGCTATTATTTAGTTTTAAAGGGATCGTATACGTTTGGTAATTGTAACCCACTGTTTGTTTCAATCATATATAGTTATAGATATATACCATAAAACTAACCTGTAAAAAAATCATTTCAGAAGGTGGTAGCGATTTTGAGATATTGCCAAAAATCTGTAGCGGTTACTTATGTCCGCGCAGGAAGAATAATCTGCATTGGAATACGTACACAATCTGAGAAACGTCACTGCAGTAACAGTAACAGTGAAAGTAATATCTTTTTCCATAACTGCAGTACTTCGAAGTAAAAAGTTTCTAAAAATGCATTATACTATTACTATCCAAAGCTGCTATACTTCTTACCAAGTAAGTTTCAGGCACGCGGGAACGGGGGGTGCAGGGGGGTGCTGCCGCCCCCCAGGATTTTGGGGTTGGGGTGCTGCAATGTACTAAAACACCCCCTACTTGTGAGAGTAGTATACGCACATCTTATCATAAGTACTTGAATACTTACGTGATCAAAAATAAAGATCCTTAAAAATGGAAAACTATAATTATAAAATAGGCCAACGAACAAATCAAACATGTACTATAAAACTTTAAAATGTTCCACCCACTGACCTCTATACATGGACAGATCATCCATTGTTTCATTTTGAAGTCGGCATGCAGAGAAGTCACTCTGTGAGTAGTCTTTGGGCAAGACGTTGCTTAATTCGCAGCCACGAGAGGGCGCTATCGCGACAAACCATCATCACTCGCCATCCTGTCCGTAACAACGTCTTTGGAATTACGTAAAATTTTTTACCGAAAACGGTAAAAAACTAGTGCGCATGCGCTATTTATGTATGTTAATGAAGGAAATCTTTTCTTCGCGCACGCGCACATACGACAGCTAGTGTAGAATAGGTCAGGTAGCAAGTACCGAGATACTCGCACGATCGAGTCGGCATCAGAAAGTCGCCGGCACGGTTTTCTCCGTGTGCACGGTGGGCTCCGAAATGGCAGAAGGAGCGGACAGGAAACCTAGGCGATGGTGTTTAATCTGCGTTTAATTTATGGACATCATGTTTATTTCTAGTGATTTGGATAAATTTAACCTTTATTATAAGTGCATTGAGGTAGGAATACATTCCTAATCTTACATGTACCTCAGGCTCAATTGCAAGTGTTATTAAAGAATTAAATTTTGAAAATGATTCACATGTATATATTTCATTGAATTTCATTTGAGGCCAAAAATAATTAACAAACCACTCTAAATGTCGCTGTTTGCTGCTTTGTATTAATAACTGAAACTCAATTAGAATGACTAAATTGGCAACTGCAGTGTAACTGTAAAGATAAAATGTGTCTAATACTAATTATAGTTTTCCCCTCTGAAAAATAGGCCATGTCCGAATTCCTTGGCTGCAGCTTATAAATTGCATAAAAGTCTGTGGGAATATTTTATTAGTAGTAAGAATTAATTGATGATTACCCTGAAGCTTGCTTAGCCCAGTAATATACCCAGCACGATATGATGAGACCAAGGGACTACCCTTAGAGTCTAATATGGTGGTATATGGTGGTCTAAGTTAGACCATGCATATACCACCATACATATATACACTCTTACCTAACGCTCCCCCCCCCCCCCCCCCCTATTCCCTAAAACCTACAAAGAATCATGAAAAAAACTGAATATTCCGCAAGCACAATGGCGACCACAAAGGAGGGGGTGGGGGGGGCAATTTTAAAATTATATGAAAAGGCACATAATTATATACGTAAACCAAATTGTTTCCTTTGAGACGTTGGGTTACTGATACTCCCTTCACATACACGGATTTTTCTTACGAGTCTTTACGGATCGCACAGATTCACAGATCCTTACGATTTGGCCAGTTTTACGACTGATTTAAATGTTGTTACGAGTTATTACGGGCTATTTACGGTTTATTACGGATTATTACGAGTTATTGCCATGTATTTACGTCAAAATTCCACGATTTGTTACGAGTTGTCACGGATAACTACGAGCAACTTACGAGCATTTTACGACCTGTTTACGTGTTGTTACGAATAGTTACGACTTACGAGTTAGTTACAAGTATTTACGAGTCCTCAGGATTTGTTGTCAAAAAATATATAAATCCTGCAAATCTCAATGTACATGTACAATCATTCGTAAAGTATACGTATTTATTATTAAAGTACTCGTAACTACACGTAAAGTGCTCGTAATAACTTGTAACAATCCGTAAAGTCATCGTAACACGACCCGAATGAAATCGTTAACAACACGTAAGCACTCGTAATAATCCGTAAACAAATCGTAAACTAACCGTAACAAATTGTTAAAAAAATTGGTACGAGTCATTTACGGATTTTTGCGAGCAGTTTACGGATGGTTACGTGTTGTTGCGAGTGGTTTACGATACTTACGGATTGTTACAAGCTTTTTACGAGTTATTTACGGAAAACTCAAACCGTGGACAATCGTAAGATTTTTTTGTGTCTGCGAGTTGTTGCGAGTTGTGACGAATTATTTACGGATACCAGCGAGTTATTTACGGATGCTTGCGATTGACCACGAGTTGGAAAAATCCGTGTATGTGAAGGGTGTATAAAGATCCTAAAAAGAAATTTGAAAAATAAATTGCAAAGGTGAAATTCGTCCTGAATTTATGACCAAAGAAATTCATAAAAATAAATATATTTTAAGGGGAACGTTGTCATTTTCAAAATACCAAACGAATTCTGCCTTTAAAACTTGTTGGCAAGAGATGACCCTAATTAATATGTACCGAAAAGTCTTCCATTTTCACGAATAACGTTGAACACGTTTGATGATAAAATGTGTACAGTATGTACATGTACATTTGTGTACAATACATGTATATATGCATACACGTACATGTACATCCAGATGCAATGAGAAGTTGAGTCAGGGTGTTAGACCTATGCATATGTATGTTTATGCAAAGTACGTAATGTACGCTGCATTCATTAGGCTAAGCAGGTGCGTGCGCATATCTCTACCTCGACGTAATTCCAAAGACGTTGTTGCGGACAGGATGGCGAGTGATGATGGTTTGTCGCGATAGCGCCCTCTCGTGGCTGCGAATTAAGCAACGTCTTGCCCAAAGACTACTCTGTGAGCCAATGAAATGTCCAGGTGTAGAGTTCAGTTGGTTGGTAAATCCACTGACCTCTACAACTGGACATTTCATTGGCTCACAGCAGTGACGCCATGTTGCACTTCCAGTTCGCGCCGACTTCAAGTGTTACACAATGATCCGTCCAGGGCCCAATTTCTTGGCTCTGCTAACCACAGAATTCTTCGCTTACGGTCACCATTTTCCGCTAACCGCGCTAGCAGAAAAATTATTTGCTCACCCGGTAAGCACAGAATCCTTAGTTGCGGGATGTACGCATGCTCAGAGACCGGGGGGGGGGGGGGGGGGGGGGGGGCCTTCGAGGCTGTGATTGCGAAACGCTGTGGTACCGTCCATTCTCAAAATACTGAGGGGGGAACAATTTTCTCACGCGAAAAATAAAGAGTTTTTGGCATCCAATCTTAACATGTTGTTTTTTGTAGTTGTAAAAGGTTGTTATTTACCTTAATTTTTATCATCAAATGACAACAATTGTATTGAAAATGAAAAAAACAGTCGAAAAAATTAGGCGTTGACGTACCGTTGATGCGCGTGGAGATTGTGCACAAATACTCAAACGACATTAACAAACTACCTCCCCTAAAAAGGGCAAGAATAATCGATAAATTGTGAAAAATCGTGCTTCGAACCCACTCATTTTTTTCCATGGATACGTTAAAAAGGATGTAGCAGTGATATACTGAATTTAAAAAAAAATCTGCCTGTGAACCCCTTACGTTTTATCGTGTTGTTTTCGAACGAAAATTTCAGAAAATGACATCTCCCCAAAAAAATCCGTGTAGATCGTGCATGTGTATCCGGCTTTGCGGACGTTATATGAATCACTGAATTCGGGGAGCGAGCACGGAGCATACAAATTTGTACGTGTTTCAATGGTGCGCTTCGAGGTAGCGATCTATACGTATTTACTGTATGAGATGTGTGGCTCACGAGCGTGGAAGAATGAATGAGATACATTTCAACGTTGGTGGCGCACTTTGTTGGGCCCCCCTCCGCCCCCCCCCCCCCCTGAATTACACGTAGAGCATTGTGTAACATTTCGTTTGTGCACAAGTACAGTCTATGGAGTAGCACTTATTTGCTTACTAAGTTTGTATTGCCATTATTAATTTTTGGAGTAATTTACCAAACGTATAGGCCTACTTTTTGTTTGATATGCATATTGGCACTTTTGAGATACGGATTGACATTTGAGAGGAATTAAAGCCATCTTTCCATTGATGAGATTGTTATAATCTCAATATTAAACTTGGCGAGAGCCACCCATTCACCGCACAGACTATATTAATTTTAGGCCGCCAAGTTTGTTTGCGTTATTTGCCTCAATTTGATTTTCAATGTGGTGTACGGTATACACTATAAATAAAGGTCGATTGGGCTGTTTTCCAAACCCCAGCTTCGTCTTTCAGTCAATTTTGGCTTCGTTTTCGCAGTTGGGTGGTTATATGGAGCCTCAGCTGGGATTTGGAAAATTGGAAAATATTATTAGTCGAATCATGGAGCTAGGAATGGTCGAATCGTGCCCTCCAAAAAAACTTGAATATTTAATATTATGTATTACTTTAAATTTCTTTAGCATGACTGGCAAGAATTGCCAATGGTGGGTCACACTTTATGCTTACATTATTTGATACTGTCCTTGTAATGAAACCACCCATGCGCGCAATCGAGCGTGTAAGTTGAACCATGGTTGAACTCAAAATCGTGCGAGATTTTACGAAAAAAATATCACATCCGGGCACGATGTAGCCTTTTGACAAGGCCTCGTGACTCTGGCTAAGCGGCTGAGATGAGTCTAGATACCCGGGGTGAACGCGCAACCGAGTGACGAATGTCACGAGGCCTTTTGCAATGTAGGTTTCACTGCTCGGCATGAATTATTCATAGAAATATATTAGCATGCCAATACGCCCAATCAGAACGGCGATCTCCCAGTTGGCTTCGTTCGTGATTCGTTCAATATCAAAGCATGTAAGAAAAGGTACAAAAACGTATATAAATTTTGCTTCTGAGTTGAATAAATGAATGATAAATACAAGATATCACATTTAAATCTATTTTACATGCAAAATTGCAATAAATTAGGAAGCAACTAATGATTTGAGCTAAATATTGTAAGTGACATGATTGGACATTCCCTGTTTGTAAAATGAACTAGTCCAACTCAAATATAAGCTGACGCCGGCACGCGGAGATACGTTCGCTGATTGGACTCTACCATTTCGGTAGCGATTCCAGTCGGAAACAAAGGTTAACATAAGAAATCCAAACCAGATTGATAAAGGCCACTTGTCTGGGCAATTCGCACTGGCGTTCACTCAGGTTTTCGCGATTAGTCTCTTTTTAGTCGCTCGGCGTCTATCAGACATGTGGCCTTGTTTAAAGGCTAGGCACGATGTAGCTACAACGTGTAAAACCTGTTTTCCTTCCTCCATGGTCAAACATTTTTAATTATAAATAATAATTATTATTTTTATTTGTTTGACTGGGCCCATCCGATCAACGGCAAAATAATTAATGGGTATTTTGCGAAAACAATAAAGCATTTCAATTTACAACACATTGAAAATACTGCGAGTTTAATAGTACATGTAGTATCAAATTCAATTTGTTGATCCCAACTTCCGTTCAATCGATCACGCGGGTAACAGTAAAATTAATCCAACACGGGATGTCTGTGACTAGACTATGGGCCTTTTCGAAACCTTTGCTTCGTCTTCGAATGTGGCTTCGCCTCCGAATTCCGATTTACTGAGAAGCAAATAGAAATTAAAGCAAATATAAACAGTCTAACTTTTGGGTTCATATCAGTAGATTTAATGTTTCTGAAGCACAACAGGCATCAGAATGTGGCAGGGGATCTCGCAGTTGGAAATCTAAAATCGCCCAAAGACGAAACGAAGCCAGGGATTTGAAAAGGCCCAGCTTCAAGTGACTAGGCTCCAAGTGACTAGGCTCCAAGTGACTAGGCTCCAAGTGACTAGGCTCCAAGTGACTAGGCTCCAAGTGACTAGACTAGTCAGTGTTTGGTTCCGAGACACTCACAGAAAAAGCGACAGTGTCCTTTTGTTGAAACTCACGCATGCGCGCAATAATAGTTGCGGCAAAAACTCACAAACTGCAGTTGGATATGCGTGCATACACCTTTTGTGAATTAACATAGTACACTATGATGCAGCCTTAACGTATAAAGACTGCATGTTTCGGGTCCGTGATTCACCAATAAAGTTTTCCTGCTGTAAATTTCCATTAAAAATACACCATAATTTGCAAACATCAAAATGAAACTACTAGTTTAGTACGAAATACCTTTAATGTATAAGTGAATCCTTGTCTCGAGCATCCTGGGAAAAGTGTTACTTTCATAATGTTTGTGAGCCGGACTGACAGCATTTTTTATATGTAGGCCTATATATATATAATTTTTTTTTTTTTTTGGGGGGGGGAGTTATTATTCTTATTCTCTCAACAATTTAAGCTCAAAATCTGTATCAGGGCCAATTTTATGAAGCTGCTTAGCACAACAATTAGCTTAGCATGAAAAATCTTCTATATCAAAAACAGGGTTACATTACAAACCAAACATTCATGTGATGTATGTTGTTTGTGACTGGTTTTTGCACATCATAACAAAAACCACATGGGTTTTGGGCTGTTTTACTGAGCAAAACCTTTTCCGTGCTAAGAAAATTTGTGTGCTTAGCAGCTCCATGAAATTTGCCCCTGGGTATGGAATATTATAGTACAGTGCGCTTGTACTTTGTTAACTCCAAATTGCGGGGGCCGCAAAACTGAAAAGGGGGCTCTATCTGCTCTCCCTTAGCGACACGTAGCAGTTTTGCATGAGTGCACTAGATAGGCCCATATTGATATGAAAATGATCGTCTTTTTTCACCGCCATGCCTGTAGAATGATGTCATGTAGGGTTCGGAGTTTTGATATTATTGCCATAAATGGCATTGAATTACCCACACAGTATTTCTGTTCAATTTTGAGCGCATCGATACGGTCTGCATTTTGCAGTGATTTGTGCAGCTGATCACGTACAAGCCACGTGTGCATACACACGTAGACGCGGCGAATTGCTGCTACACAATTAAAGTTAAAGTATAGACCATTATTTTTGTCAGTTGTGCATTTTTATGGTTTGAAGCAGCAAAAGTTTTCAAAAAATCAAAAGAATAGTGTTTGACAACTACCCTAGCCATATCAAGCACGATATATGGCTAAGGACACCCCCCCCCTCCCTCGTCCGTATACATTTGCAGCACGATTCGAGACGAGCGAAACCTTGTCGCAAGCCGTGTTCTCCCGATCCCCATTACACATGTAGCATTGCGTTTCGTTTGTGCACAAGTCAATGGAGTAGCACTTTTTTGCAACATGATACAACCCCTTCCTCGCTTTTGGCGTTCTCTAAATTACACATGGAGCATTGTGTAACATTTCGTTTGTGCACAAGTCAATGGAGTAGCACTTGTTTGCTTACTAAGTTTGTATTGCCATTATTAATTTGTTGAGTAATTACCAAACGTATACTTTTTGTTTGATATGCATATTGGCACTTTTGAGATACGGATTGACATTTGAGAGTAATTAAAGCCATCTTTCCATTGCGATTGTTATAATCTCAAGTATTAAACTTGGCGAGAGCCACCCATTCACCGCACAGACTTTTAGGCCGCCAAGTTTGTTTGCGTTATTTGCCTTAATTTGATTTTCAATGTGGTGTACGGTATACACTATAAATAAAGGTAGATTGGGCTGTTTTCCAAACTCCAGCTTCGTCTTTCAGTCAATTTTGGCTTCGTTTTCGCAGTTGGGTGGTTATATGGAGCCTCAGCTGGGATTTGGAAAATGGGAAAATTGTATTAGTCGAACCATGGAGGTAGGAATGGTCGAATCGTGCCCTCCAAAAAAACTTGAATATTTAATATTATTGTAGCCCGTGATTCTGTGGAAGGGCGCCCTCAATAAAATGGTGCGGCAAAAGTTTGCTCGTGCAATTTTACGCCATTTTGTCTGCTCGTTTTTCAACGTGTTCTCTGAAAAGTTCAAGAGATTTGTTCCGAAAAGGTGCTTTATAAGTGACTTATTCAGTCTGTGGCTCTCAGAATACGAGGAGGAAATCATAAGACCTGAGGTAGCAGTGTCCGTGTCCATATCAGCAGAGACAAGCTGAGAGGCTGTTGTCGACGGAGGCTAACCCAAGTACTGGCTTCACTTTGTGCGACGACTTCAGTAGACACTGAGTTACCATGGTTACAGGTCAGCAGTAGATGACTGTCGTGTGACATGTGGATGAAGAGGATTCATCGATAGTCTCCAGCCCGTCCAGAGCTACGGGGAGTGAGACCAAACATTGACACCCGTCAACTGAACTCTCAGAAGTTCCACTAACTATTGGGATCGTCTCAGTTTTGAACTGAGGACTTCCAGACTTTTAACCGGTCCCGAACATTTGCTTTAGTGTGCACACACGTCGAGGGAGTCCCCGGGAACAAACAACTATAGGGCCTGGTCGACCATATCCTTTTTTTTTTGAAACATTGTATTGCATTTGTATATGTACATTTGTTGTGAGAGTTGTTCTAAGAAATAAATAAAACTAAAGTTTGATTGTTTGAGATCATTCCATACTTCTAGTTTCATTGATTCATTCCAAATTTAATAACTGACAATTCTAGCCCACAGGGTCCTTGGCTTACATTTTTGGCGACCTTGCCAGGACCCATAGAAATTTGTAAGTGGATTTATTTTTTGATCTGGGCGAAAATTACTGCAAGGAGAGTTTAAACCGCTTCTTTGCATGCTAGTTATTTGTTGGATGAATTACTGATTTAGAATTCAATTATCGTTAACTTCTTACCTGAGAGCCACCGACTGTAAAGGGAACTTACATTCAATTTTTTTTTGCAGATATATTATCATTTGATTTGGTTGCTTCTAGTCGTAAAATTTAATTAGTTGATTGCAAGCAGGAGCAATGGCGGATGGTACAGAGCTACTGCGCTTGGGGCGCGACTGGTGTAAAAAGGATGACATCCGAGTAGGTAATGCTCTCCTTCTTGTGGGTAATGATGTGATTGATGTGTCGACGGAGGCAGTGACTCTTAGCCTGGCGGGTATGGTCAGACATCTCTTTGGTGTGTCAAGACGGGAGCGTGACGGAAAGACACTCATTCTGTGTGAGTTTGACAGGGAAGTGAAGGAAGTTGTGCTTCCCCCATCGGGGGTCTTGACCTTAATTGTTGATGATTTTGATTTTCCGTTTCGAATTCAGATGTTGGCCCCTAGTGTATTCAAAAGTAGAGTTTTGGTCAAGGATCTTTCCACAGATGGTTCCCCAGAGGCAAGAGAGAAACAAGCAGAAGTGCCACTGGCCAGGGCTTTGACAGCTTGCAGTATCTCCAGCAGTCGAAAACTGCAACCATTCTCAGGAGCCAAGGTGTCCGCGAAGGATGAAGACGGCTTTGACACATGGATAGAACTTGTCCAGGGTCAATTGGAAGAAGAACCAGAGGATGCGGAAAAGCGGCGAAGGTTGAGGGAAGCACTCCGTCCACCTGCCGCTACCATAATTACAGAGTTACGTCGGGACCAACCGGAGGCTACAGCTGAAGACTACTTAGCAGCTCTAGAGCTAGCTTTTGGCAGCACTGACTCACCCGAAGAGCTTCGGGTGCAGTTTCATTCTATGCATCAGGGGCGTGGTGAAACCCCCTCGGAGTTTCTCACCCGGCTCCAGGCAGTAGTGCGGAAGTTGGTGAGGAAGGGCTCCACCAAGAGGGAGGAGGTTAATTCGCTGCTTCTGTCCCAGTTTGTGAAGGGAATATTGTATGATGAAATCCTGCTTGTTAATCTGCGTCTCAAAGATATGAAGAATGATCCACCTGCCTACTTGAAGCTCTTACAAATGGTGAGGCGTGAGGAGGCGGAACAACAAGCAAAAGTTTCACACCGTGAACCTAAGGTTCAACCAGTTACAGTTGTACCATCAAAACCAGCGAAGAGTTTTACCCATTCAGTTGATAGGACTCAGTGGAACAACCGCCAACAGAAGAGGGAGCGCCCAAATTTTTGTTTTTCCTGTGGCCAGGAAGGCTATTTCAAATTTCGTTGCCCCAATGGTGCAGACCTGAAGCGAGTTAATGAACAGCTCATTCGCTGCCTTCTTGGACAGGGAAACGACAAAGGGCGCCTGACAGGGACCAGTCAGGAGCCCGAGACCAAGCAGTAGGTCCCACAGAACATGTTGCCTTTCAGCCTGGGACAGACATCCCTGTTGGTCTGGTTGGAAATAATCTTGTACAGGATTGCTGTGTGAGTGGTGTCTGGACAAGATGTCTGTTAGACAGCGGATCACAAGTCACAATAATTTATGAGAGCTTCTTTCACAGGTTGGGCAAGCAGTTGAATCCACTAGAAGACTTAGTTCTTTGGCATGATGGAGGAGGAAAGATACCTTACCTAGGTTGGGTGCAGGTGGAGGTCGGATTCCGTGCTGATTTCTGTGGCACCAGTACAGCTTCTTCCATATTGGCATTGGTCGTTCCAGATGGTCGCGAGTCTTCGCAGTACTCGGTGATTGTTGGCACTAACTCAGGGGCACTGAGGAACTGCTATGAAACTCTTACAGGGTTGCGTGCAAAAGAAAGAGTGGAGGCTGCCAGGATAAGTGCAACGTGTCAAAAGATCTACCAAGATTTCGCAGTGTCACAAAAGGCCGGACTGGATGGGAAGATAGGGCCAGTTAGGTGTGTTGGGCGTGACCATGTTGTCCCTGCTAACTCGCATGTTTTGGTGTCTTGTACCATTCGAAACAGACTTGGAAAGGCTGTGACGGCTTTGATGGAGGATGCCATCCCACGCCGGTTGCCTGGTGGTGCTGAAGCTTTGTGCTCATTGGTTAAGATAAATGCTGGGTTCCAGAGGGTGAGGGTCTGCATTCAAAACCACACCAACAAAGACATTCGCCTACCCAATAGGTGTATTGTGGCGAATGCTTTTCTACCTGCATCAATCTGTGGTCACAGTGATGAGTTGGGGGGCAAGTCACCCTCAGTTTCTGCACATTTTGCTCAACACAAGGGTGAAACATCCAAAGTAACCAAAGAGGAGTTCCAGAAACTACCGTTTGTTTGGGGTCCACTTGATGAGAGGTGGAAGGCTAGAATCTTGGACTTGGCTTACAGCAAGTCCGAAGTATTTTCGCACCATGACTGGGATGTGGGCCTAACCAGTGGTATCGAACATGAAATCAGGCTTAGTGATGAACATCCATTCCGGGAAAGATCACGTCGGATTTCACCAGCTGATTTGAAGGACCTGCGAGACCATTTGCAGCACTTGCTTGATGTTGGAATCATCACAGAGTCGAAGAGTAGATATGCCTCTCCGATAGTCATCGTGAGAAAGAAAAATGGCAACTTAAGACTCTGTATTGACTATCGGACTCTTAATTCCAGGACGGTGCCTGATCAGTACGCTGTTCCATTGGTGCAGGAGGCCTTGGACTGTCTACATGGGTGCAAGTGGTTCTCTGTGATTGACCTCAAGTCAGGCTACTATCAAATCCCAATGAGACAATCTGACAAAGAGAAGACAGCTTTCATCTGTCCTGCCGGGTTCTTTCAGTTTGAAAGGATGCCACAAGGTGTGAAGGGGGCCCCAGCCACCTTCCAAAGGTTGATGGAGCAGTGCATGTCAGGGTTAAATCTGGCAGAGGTACTAGTGTATATGGACGATGTCATTATTTTTGCATCTACCTTGGAACAGATGGAAGAACGTCTGGGCAGGGTTTTCAGCCGACTCTCAGAGTATGGGTTGAAGATTGCGCCGGAGAAATGTCAGTTGTGTTGTCCCTCGGTAAAGTACCTGGGTCATGTGGTCTCTGGTGAGGGAGTCCGGACTAATCCCGAGAAAGTGGAAGCCATTCGGTCATGGCCGCCTCCAAAAGACCCCAAACAGTTAAGGGCCTTCCTTGGACTCGCTGGGTACTATAGGAGGTTTATTGAGGGTTTTTCTACTATAGCCAAACCTTTGCATGGGTTGATACCGGGTCATCAAAAGAAGAGGTCTTCTTCAATGCAATCAAGAAGTGAGAACCAGGGTGGAGCTTGTAGAGCATCATTTGAATCCCAGTGGACCCCCGAGTGTCAAGAGGCTTTTCAGACTCTGAAGCAGAGGTTGTGCTCAGCTCCAGTTCTGGCATTCGCAGATGTGGCCCAACCATTTGTGATGCATGTAGATGCGTCCCGTGATGGGTTGGGTGCGGTGTTGTGTCAAGAATCGGAGGGGAAGTTGCGTCCCATTGCTTATGCTAGCCGTGGGTTGACACCCTCTGAAAAGAATTATCCAGCCCACAAACTGGAGTTCTTGGCCCTTAAATGGGCAATTTCAGACAAGTTTAGGGACTACTTGTACGCAGCTCGAGGAACCAGGGTCTTTACTGATAACAACCCTTTGACTTATGTCCTTTCAACAGCGAAGCTTGATGCCACAGGGCATCGCTGGCTGGCAGCTCTGACAACTTTCGACTTCACCATCCACTACAAACCGGGTCGCACTAATCAGGATGCGGACGCTCTTTCTCGACGGCCTCAGGATGCTAAAGACGTAGAGTCTTTCGAACATGGCCAGACAGAAAAGATACATACCCTCCAGGCACGACTGCAAGATGATGCTGATGGCGAGTGCCCAGCTATTGATGGGGAGGTTATGGACGCTATTTGTGCAACACATCTGGTTAGTTCTGGGGAAGCTGTTTTGACTGAGCCATCTGAGACGGGAGGTCGTTCATTGGTGTATTCTTTGGCTTTGGGTGCCGAGGCTGTCCCCTTGGACTACTGTTCAGTCAAGTTGTCAGATGATGGAGATGGAGAGGTCGACTGGCAGAAGGAGCAAGGTCAGGATGACGATATCAGGCAGATTGTTGGATTTGTCGCTGAGGGGAGAAAACCCAAAGTGATTTCAGATTTTCCAGACGAGATCAAGTTGATGTTGGGACAATACAACAAGCTAGTGTTAAGGGATGGAGTGTTATATAGGCGAGTGGTTTCAGGTGAGAAAGAGTTGTTTCAGTTGGTCTTACCCACTAAGTTTAGAGAGACAGCCATCCGTGGACTTCACAATGACCTTGGCCACCTTGGAGCTGAGCGTGCAGTGGACTTAGCACGCCAGAGATTCTATTGGCCAAGGATGGCGGCCAGCATAGAGACATGGGTGTCAAACTGTGCTCGGTGTGTGTCCTACAAAACCTCTCAGAAAGTTGCAGCTCCATTGGTGAACATCACGACTACCTACCCTCTGGAATTGGTCTGCATCGACTTTTTGAAGTTGGAGCAGGACCGAAGTGGAGCGCAGTATGTTCTGGTTGTAACAGATCATTTTTCACGTTACACCCAAGGATTTCCCACAAAGGACAAGTCCTCACGCACTGTTGCTCGGTTGCTTTGGGAAAAGTTTTTTTTGCCGTATGGATTGCCGAAGCAAATCCATTCTGATCAAGGGCGTGAGTTCGACAACAGGTTGATCAAAGAACTCACCAGTCTCCTTGGGGTGAAGAAGTCCCGAACCTCGCCTTATCATCCCCAGGGTGACCCTCAGCCCGAACGATTTAATCGTACATTGCTGAGTATGCTTGGTACTCTGCCAAGTGACAAGAAGGAGAACTGGAGCAAGTTTGTAGGTTCCGTTGTGCATGCCTATGATAGCACACGTAACGATAGTACTGGGTTTTCACCGTACTACCTCATGTTTGGGCGAGAGGCGAGACTTCCACTCGATCTGTGTTTTGGAACTACCCCTGATGGCATCAAAAACAAAGACCACTACAAATATGTCCAGGACTTGAGGCAGAGTCTCGAACATGCTTACCAGCTTGCCTCCCAGGAATCGGCAAAGTCGGCTGCTTCAAACAAAAAGCGGTATGACCTCAAGGTGAGAGGCAGTGAGTTGAATGTTGGGGATAGGGTACTGATCCGAAATGTGGGATTCAAGGGTCCACATAAACTTGCTGATAAGTGGAGAGACACGGTGTATCGAGTTGCAGACCGCCCAAGTGATGCTATTCCTGTTTATAGGTTGAAACCAGAGACAGGAGGAGGTCCTTCGAAAATGTTGCATCGCAACATGATCCTGCCCATTGGGGTTCTTACAGGTGAAGTGGAACCTGTCAGAGAGAAGGTATTGCCAAGGAGACCAGTTACCAGACAGTTACAGCGACAAAGAGTTCAATGTTCAGATAACCCACTGAGAGAGGAGGAAGGGGAGGATAGTCCGGACGAGGATGATCCTGTAATCATCACCATATGGGGAAGGGACTCCGGTGAGATGACAACTGTGCCTCCTGTAGGTGAGTCCAAAGAGGACAACAGCCTGTCTGATGATAGTCTTGGGAAGCCAAGTGAGGTTTGTATAGCTGAGGTATGTAGAAATGAGGAATCATGTGTATCCCCTGATGTGTCACCTTTGAGAGTTGATGCTGAACCGTTTGTTCCTCAGTTATCACCATCCAGGTCTCAGGAATTTTCAGGGGTCGACGACGACACCGAGAATGTCTCCATAGAGTCTGACCTAGCAAATTCTTTGGTTGTTGGTGAGACAGTGCAAGTGTTACCGGCAAATGGAGAACACACAGAGTTGTGTGCTCAGCCCGAGGATCAGCAGTGTGCAGAACCTTCAACTGTGGGTGTGCCAAGTGAACTACCACCTGGAGATTCTGAGGATGAGATCAGGGAAAGTGACGACACTGCATGTGAGACAGCAAGGGAGGCTTCTGCACCGAGTCTGGATGAGGTTTCTAATGACACACAGGGTGCCGCTCCCTACTGTAGTGATGCGGGGTATGTACCTTATAGTGACTTGGATGTTGGTGCTGAGGTTGTGGTTAGTGGCCATGCTGATGATGCTAATGTTGATCAAGATGTTGATCCAAATGCTCATAAGTCTGCTCCACCACAAACTCAAACCATTCCATATAGCCCTTTTGCTGAGGATGTTCCTACTGTGGAGCCCGAGGTGCAGAGCCAGGGTGAGGTCGGTGTGTCTCGTCCGTCAAGAGAGCGAAGACCTCCTCAGAGATTCACCTACGAGGTGTTTGGCCAGCCTGTATGCCACAAGCTAAGCGTCAATGCCTTGGAGCACTGGCTCCCAGATTTCTGTAAGCCCTTGTTCCTACCCACAAAGAAGGATTGCATCGGGGCGATGCAGCAGGTTTAGTAGGGGGGAGTGTAGCCCGTGATTCTGTGGAAGGGCGCCCTCAATAAAATGGTGCGGCAAAAGTTTGCTCGTGCAATTTTACGCCATTTTGTCTGCTCGTTTTTCAACGTGTTCTCTGAAAAGTTCAAGAGATTTGTTCCGAAAAGGTGCTTTATAAGTGACTTATTCAGTCTGTGGCTCTCAGAATACGAGGAGGAAGTCATAAGACCTGAGGTAGCAGTGTCCGTGTCCATATCAGCAGAGACAAGCTGAGAGGCTGTTGTCGACGGAGGCCAACCCAAGTACTGGCTTCACTTTGTGCGACGACTTCAGTAGACACTGAGTTACCATGGTTACAGGTCAGCAGTAGATGACTGTCGTGTGACATGTGGATGAAGAGGATTCATCGATAGTCTCCAGCCCGTCCAGAGCTACGGGGAGTGAGACCAAACATTGACACCCGTCAACTGAACTCTCAGAAGTTCCACTAACTATTGGGATCGTCTCAGTTTTGAACTGAGGACTTCCAGACTTTTAACCGGTCCCGAACATTTGCTTTAGTGTGCACACACGTCGAGGGAGTCCCCGGGAACAAACAACTATAGGGCCTGGTCGACCATATCCTTTTTTTTTGGAAACATTGTATTGCATTTGTATATGTACATTTGTTGTGAGAGTTGTTCTAAGAAATAAATAAAACTAAAGTTTGATTGTTTGAGATCATTCCATACTTCTAGTTTCATTGATTCATTCCAAATTTAATAACTGACAATTCTAGCCCACAGGGTCCTTGGCTTACATTATTTATTACTTTAAATTCCTTTAGCATGACTGGCAAGAACTGCCAATGGTGGGTCACACTTTATGCGTACATTATTTGATACTGTCCTTGTATTGAAACCACCCATGCGCGCAATCGAGCGTGTAAGTTGAACCATCGTGCGAGATTTTACGAAAAAACACCACATCCGGGCACGATGTAGCTATAACGTGTAAAACCTGTTTTCCTTCCTCCATGGTCAAAATTTTTAATTATAAATAATAATTATTATTTTTATTTGTTTGACTGGGCCCATCCGATCAACGGCAAAATAATTAATGGGTATTTTGCGAAAACAATAAAGCATTTCAATTTACAACACATTGAAAATACTGCGAGTTTAATAGTACATGTAGTATCAAATTCAATTTGTTGATCCCAACTTCCGTTCAATCGATCACGCGGGTAACAGTAAAATTAATCCAACACGGGATGTCTGTGACTAGACTATGGGCCTTTTCGAAACCTTTGCTTCGTCTTCGGATGTGGCTTCGCCTCCGAATTCCGATTTACTGAGAAGCAAATAGAAATTAAAGCAAATATAAATAGTCTAACTTTTGGGTTCATATCAGTAGATTTAATGTTTCTGAAGCACAACAGGCATCAGAATGTGGCAGGGGATCTCGCAGTTGGAAATCTAAAATCGCCTAAAGACAAAGACGAAACGAAGCCAGGGATTTGAAAAGGCCCAATTAAAGCTCAAAGTGACTAGACTAGTCAGTTAGTCCAGGAGCTAGCAGACTTTTATCGGTATTGTTGAGTACGAAAGGTTTGACACCTCAAATGAGTAGGACTATGTGTGGGAACCCCAAAATGTGGATTCTTAAGTTTGGCACTCTTGCACTGCCCCCTGGGGGCACTCTCAAAATGACCCCCCTAATTTTTTTATCGGTATTGTGGGGTACGAGGACCAATTTTTTTTTCATATGTACTTCAAGGGAGTCTTATTTCAAAAAGCCAATTCTTAAGTTTTCAACTAATGTACTAAGCCACTTAAGAATGGCCTAATTAACGCTAATTAGCACTTTTATCGGTATTGTCACGTACGAGGACACATTTTGGCTCAAATGTACTCCAAGATATCCTGATTACGAATATCTAATTCTTAAGTTTCAACTCCATGTACTAATCCACTTAAGAATGGGTCAAAGATCGATAATTGACCTAATTACGTTTGGAATAATGTGACCCGCTCCATCGAAATAAGGAATAAGTCTCAAAAAAGTTATGGTCTGATGAAGATGACAGGTGTATATTTATTTGCCGAATCCACATTCCGAGAAAAACAGCTCTGAAATAAACAAAATTGACCAAAATCATACGGACAGCACAATAAAATACTTGGTCACGATTTTCACCCATGCATTCACTTCAACGGCCGATTGCGTAAACCGCCTCAGCGACTTATTCCTGATTACGATGGAGCGGGTCACATATGCCATTTCTCCGGAACCACATGGGGTAGAGGATTGAAATAAGGTTTAATGTGAAGGTCTAAACATTGTGGACAAGGACCAGTTGTTAAAGTAGTATTTTGTTGGTGTCTTCATGGCTTAAACATGCAATTAGGCCTAACCCTTTTGACCCACCACGTGTTTATAATTGTATCGGTATGATCGAGTACGTCCACAAAACTTATGTCAACATGTTCATCTGGCAACCCAGAATACGAAAAACTCGTTCTTAAGTGTCCATCTGATGCACAAATCCGCTTAAGAATAGGAAATCGATCAACTTATGAAAGCATGTTTAAGCTATTATTGAGTTATTCCTCATGAAAAGGAGGCCTTCATCAAAAGTTTAATTTACCAAGAGCTTTTCGGATTTTTCATGTGTACTTTAAGAATTGCTCGCATCCAATTATTAAGCTGGATAGTACAGTAACAATGTGTCTGTGTCTAGGACAATAAGACTATATATATGCCCTATTGTTCATTGTACCTTATAAAATAAGCACAAGCTCTCGTGACAGATGAGGGCACTTGACAGAAGATATTGATTGAAATAAACTTTAATTAAAAATCAAATCAAAATTACGTGGAACACTTAATATGTATTATAGTCATGTTCTCAGTTTGCGATTTGAATGGTTACAAATTATGGAATCATTAAATTCCCGGCTGGTGTATTCCCACCTTGTTTCAAATTGAATCACTCAGCTGTTATTTAGTTCTCTTCGGAAAGTCCTTCCTCTTCATCAGATGGTGCGACCTCTTGCCTTTTCTCACTCCCGTCAGTCTTCATTTCATCTTCTTCTACCAGGGTTTGCGGTAGTTGATGTCCTTCAAGTTCAAACCAGATTGGAGTGTATATCCATACCCTGACCATCATGCTTATTGATGTTTTGCATAGCTAAGAGTAGAACATTTACAAAATCTTCTAAACTACAAGCATCACAACAAATTAAAGGAGACGGAGAGATATTTCATTGTGGCGGTGTGCCAATAAAATGTAACTCGCAATTATACGGCCAGGCCTACTCACAATGAATATTTACATACCTTTACCGTAAACAATACGGAAACCTTTTACAGGTTATTTCCACACTTTTTTTGATAATCTTTTGCTTAATAAGCTGTGGTTGATGATGAATGTTGCTTACCAAGAATCAGTATTAACCTCCTCATCCTCTCCATGACGCTATGAACATTTTTGTAGAACAGAAACCTAACTGATCCCTTATCCAAGGGGAGACCCCCCGAACTACATGTAGTTTCTAGATGCTCTATTTTCCAAAAACTGCAGCCAACCACGATTCTTCGTTCGCAGGGCAAATAGTCGGCTTCTGCCAATTCAGTATGATTTTTAAAACGCTAAGTTTCTGGATTATGAATCATGGTATACACAAAATTGTAGCGATTTATGATACAGGCTATTCCTTACTTTACTAAATCACATTAATCTTGTCCTTATATTGAAGTCATCTATACAAGTTGCTATAAATGCAACTTGAGTTTATTCATGTCCATGGTACTTTAGCAACCAGTAGATTTTGACATGATAATAGTGTGCCAGTTAAAATGCATATATATTTTTAAAAAATATTATAACTTACACCCGGGAACTTACATCCATGTAAGCAAGGCGCTGATAGCTTTATTCATGGATAACATGTTTGGGAAATGTAAATCACCAAGATTAAGATATAATAATAATAATATACAGTAACTGCAATATTGCACCGTACTTCAAAGAAGTATTTGCATGTTTAGGCATGGGCTGGCTTGTTCGAGATGAATACGCAGATCATTATTGTATCATAGGTCAATATTTGCAATTTGTCACACTAAAGCAGATCCTTATAGTTCTTGTATTAACACAGATTCATTCTAATTAAAGTGCAGTGCAGTGCAATATTGTAATTAATGTGTTTAGTATTGTGACAGTGTTACACGTAATACGTTTTGTGGACGTACTCGATCATACCGATACAATTATAAACACGTGGTGGGTCAAAAGGGTACACTTTTAGGCCTAATTGCATGTTTAAGCCATGAAGACACCAACAAAATACTACTTTAACAACTGGTCCTTGTCCACAGTGTTTAGACCTTCACATTAAACCTTATTTCAATCCTCTACCCCATGTGGTTCCGGAGAAATGGCATATGTGACCCGCTCCATCGTAATCAGGAATAAGTCGCTGAGGCCGTTTTACGCAATCGGCCGTTGAAGTGAATGCATGGGTGAAAATCGTGACCAAGTATTTTATTGTGCTGTCCGTATGATTTTGGTCAATTTTGTTTATTTCAGAGCTGTTTTTCTCGGAATGTGGATTCGGCAAATAAATATACACCTGTCATCTTCATCAGACCATAACTTTTTTGAGACTTATTCCTTATTTCGATGGAGCGGGTCACATTATTCCAAACGTAATTAGGTCAATTATCGATCTTTGACCCATTCTTAATTGGATTAGTACATGGAGTTGAAACTTAAGAATTTGATATTCGTAATCAGGATATCTTGGAGTACATTTGAGCCAAAATGTGTCCTCGTACGTGACAATACCGATAAAAGTGCTAATTAGCGTTAATTAGGCCATTCTTAAGTGGCTTAGTACATTAGTTGAAAACTTAAGAATTGGCTTTTTGAAATAAGACTCCCTTGAAGTACATATGAAAAAAAATTGGTCCTCGTACGCCACAATACCGATAAAAAAATTAGGGGGGTCATTTTGAGAGTGCCCCCAGGGGGCAGTGCAAGAGTGCCAAACTTAAGAATCCACATTTTGGGGTTCCCACACATAGTCCTACTCATTTTAGGTGTCAAACCTTTTGTACTCAACAATACCGATAAAAGTCTGCTAGTGTTTGGTTCGGAGACACTTGCAGAAAAAGCGATAGTGTCTTTTTGTTGAAACTCACGCATGCGCGCAATAATAGTTGCGGCAACATTGTGCTCACAAACTGCGGTTGGATTATGCGTGAATACACCTTTTGTGAATTAAAATAGAACACTATGAAGTATGACGCAGCCTCAACGTATAAAGACTGCGTGTTTTGGGTCCGTGATTCACCAATAAAGTTTTCCTGCTGTAAATTTCCATTAAAAATACACCATAGTTTGCAAACATCAAAATGAAACTACTGATTTAGTACGAAATACAATGTAGGTGAATCCTATAGTTCCGAGCATCCTGGGAAAAGTGTTACTTTCATAATGTTTGTGAGCCGGACTGACAGCATTTTGTATATGTATATATATTTTTTTTTTAGGGGGGGGGGGGGGAGTTATTATTCTTATTCTCTCAGCAATTTGAGCTCGAAGTCTGGATCAGGGCCAATTTTATGGAGCTGCTTAGCACAACAATTAGCTTAGCATGAAAAATCTTATATATCAAAAACAGGGTTACATTACAAACCAAACATTCATGTGATGTATGTTGTTTGTGACTGGTTTTTGCACATCATAACAAAAACCACATGGGTTTTGGGCTGTTTTAGTGAGCAAAACCTTTTCCGTGCTAAGCAAATGTGTGTGCTTAGCAGCTCCATGAAATTGGCCCCTGGGTATGGAATATTATAGTACAGTGCACTTGTACTTTGTTAACTCCAAATTGCGGGGGCCGCAAAACTGAAAAGGGGGCTCTATCTGCTCTCCCTTAGCGACACGTAGCAGTTTTGCATGAGTGCACTAGATAGGCCCCTATTGATATGAAAATGATCGTCTTTTTTCACCGCCATGCCTGTAGAATGATGTCATGTAGGGTTCGGAGTTTTGATATTATTGCCATAAATGGCATTGAATTACCCACACAGTATTTGTGTCCAATTTTGAGCGCATCGATACGGTCTGCATTTTGCAGTGATTTGTGCAGCTGATCACGTACAAGCCACGTGTGCATACACACGTAGACGCGGCGAATTGCTGCTACACAATTAAAGTTAAAGTATAGACCATTATTTTTGTCAGTTGTGCATTTTTATGGTTTGAAGCAGCAAAAGTTTTCAAAAAATCAAAAGAATAGTGTTTGACAACTACCCTAGCCATATCAAGCACGATATATGGCTAAGGACACCCCCCCCCCCCTCCCTCGTCCGTATACATTTGCAGCACGATTCGAGACGAGCGAAACCTTGTCGCAAGCCGTGTTCTCCCCATTACACATGTAGCATTGCGTTTCGTTTGTGCACAAGTCAATGGAGTAGCACTTTTTTGCAACATGATACAACCCCTTCCTCGCTTTTGGCGTTCTCTAAATTACACATGGAGCATTGTGTAACATTTCGTTTGTGCACAAGTCAATGGAGTAGCACTTGTTTGCTTACTAAGTTTGTATTGCCATTATTAATTTGTTGAGTAATTACCAAACGTATACTTTTTGTTTGATATGCATATTGGCACTTTTGAGATACGGATTGACATTTGAGAGTAATTAAAGCCATCTTTCCATTGCGATTGTTATAATCTCAAGTATTAAACTTGGCGAGAGCCACCCATTCACCGCACAGACTTTTAGGCCGCCAAGTTTGTTTGCGTTATTTGCCTTAATTTGATTTTCAATGTGGTGTACGGTATACACTATAAATAAAGGTAGATTGGGCTGTTTTCCAAACTCCAGCTTCGTCTTTCAGTCAATTTTGGCTTCGTTTTCGCAGTTGGGTGGTTATATGGAGCCTCAGCTGGGATTTGGAAAATGGGAAAATTGTATTAGTCGAACCATGGAGGTAGGAATGGTCGAATCGTGCCCTCCAAAAAAACTTGAATATTTAATATTATTGTAGCCCGTGATTCTGTGGAAGGGCGCCCTCAATAAAATGGTGCGGCAAAAGTTTGCTCGTGCAATTTTACGCCATTTTGTCTGCTCGTTTTTCAACGTGTTCTCTGAAAAGTTCAAGAGATTTGTTCCGAAAAGGTGCTTTATAAGTGACTTATTCAGTCTGTGGCTCTCAGAATACGAGGAGGAAGTCATAAGACCTGAGGTAGCAGTGTCCGTGTCCATATCAGCAGAGACAAGCTGAGAGGCTGTTGTCGACGGAGGCTAACCCAAGTACTGGCTTCACTTTGTGCGACGACTTCAGTAGACACTGAGTTACCATGGTTACAGGTCAGCAGTAGATGACTGTCGTGTGACATGTGGATGAAGAGGATTCATCGATAGTCTCCAGCCCGTCCAGAGCTACGGGGAGTGAGACCAAACATTGACACCCGTCAACTGAACTCTCAGAAGTTCCACTAACTATTGGGATCGTCTCAGTTTTGAACTGAGGACTTCCAGACTTTTAACCGGTCCCGAACATTTGCTTTAGTGTGCACACACGTCGAGGGAGTCCCCGGGAACAAACAACTATAGGGCCTGGTCGACCATATCCTTTTTTTTTTGAAACATTGTATTGCATTTGTATATGTACATTTGTTGTGAGAGTTGTTCTAAGAAATAAATAAAACTAAAGTTTGATTGTTTGAGATCATTCCATACTTCTAGTTTCATTGATTCATTCCAAATTTAATAACTGACAATTCTAGCCCACAGGGTCCTTGGCTTACATTTTTGGCGACCTTGCCAGGACCCATAGAAATTTGTAAGTGGATTTATTTTTTGATCTGGGCGAAAATTACTGCAAGGAGAGTTTAAACCGCTTCTTTGCATGCTAGTTATTTGTTGGATGAATTACTGATTTAGAATTCAATTATCGTTAACTTCTTACCTGAGAGCCACCGACTGTAAAGGGAACTTACATTCAATTTTTTTTTGCAGATATATTATCATTTGATTTGGTTGCTTCTAGTCGTAAAATTTAATTAGTTGATTGCAAGCAGGAGCAATGGCGGATGGTACAGAGCTACTGCGCTTGGGGCGCGACTGGTGTAAAAAGGATGACATCCGAGTAGGTAATGCTCTCCTTCTTGTGGGTAATGATGTGATTGATGTGTCGACGGAGGCAGTGACTCTTAGCCTGGCGGGTATGGTCAGACATCTCTTTGGTGTGTCAAGACGGGAGCGTGACGGAAAGACACTCATTCTGTGTGAGTTTGACAGGGAAGTGAAGGAAGTTGTGCTTCATCCATCGGGGGTCTTGACCTTAATTGTTGATGATTTTGATTTTCCGTTTCGAATTCAGATGTTGGCCCCTAGTGTATTCAAAAGTAGAGTTTTGGTCAAGGATCTTTCCACAGATGGTTCCCCAGAGGCAAGAGAGAAACAAGCAGAAGTGCCACTGGCCAGGGCTTTGACAGCTTGCAGTATCTCCAGCAGTCGAAAACTGCAACCATTCTCAGGAGCCAAGGTGTCCGCGAAGGATGAAGACGGCTTTGACACATGGATAGAACTTGTCCAGGGTCAATTGGAAGAAGAACCAGAGGATGCGGAAAAGCGGCGAAGGTTGAGGGAAGCACTCCGTCCACCTGCCGCTACCATAATTACAGAGTTACGTCGGGACCAACCGGAGGCTACAGCTGAAGACTACTTAGCAGCTCTAGAGCTAGCTTTTGGCAGCACTGACTCACCCGAAGAGCTTCGGGTGCAGTTTCATTCTATGCATCAGGGGCGTGGTGAAACCCCCTCGGAGTTTCTCACCCGGCTCCAGGCAGTAGTGCGGAAGTTGGTGAGGAAGGGCTCCACCAAGAGGGAGGAGGTTAATTCGCTGCTTCTGTCCCAGTTTGTGAAGGGAATATTGTATGATGAAATCCTGCTTGTTAATCTGCGTCTCAAAGATATGAAGAATGATCCACCTGCCTACTTGAAGCTCTTACAAATGGTGAGGCGTGAGGAGGCGGAACAACAAGCAAAAGTTTCACACCGTGAACCTAAGGTTCAACCAGTTACAGTTGTACCATCAAAACCAGCGAAGAGTTTTACCCATTCAGTTGATAGGACTCAGTGGAACAACCGCCAACAGAAGAGGGAGCGCCCAAATTTTTGTTTTTCCTGTGGCCAGGAAGGCCATTTCAAATTTCGTTGCCCCAATGGTGCAGACCTGAAGCGAGTTAATGAACAGCTCATTCGCTGCCTTCTTGGACAGGGAAACGACAAAGGGCGCCTGACAGGGACCAGTCAGGAGCCCGAGACCAAGCAGTAGGTCCCACAGAACATGTTGCCTTTCAGCCTGGGACAGACATCCCTGTTGGTCTGGTTGGAAATAATCTTGTACAGGATTGCTGTGTGAGTGGTGTCTGGACAAGATGTCTGTTAGACAGCGGATCACAAGTCACAATAATTTATGAGAGCTTCTTTCACAGGTTGGGCAAGCAGTTGAATCCACTAGAAGACTTAGTTCTTTGGCATGGTGGAGGAGGAAAGATACCTTACCTAGGTTGGGTGCAGGTGGAGGTCGGATTCCGTGCTGATTTCTGTGGCACCAGTACAGCTTCTTCCATATTGGCATTGGTCGTTCCAGATGGTCGCGAGTCTTCGCAGTACTCGGTGATTGTTGGCACTAACTCAGGGGCACTGAGGAACTGCTATGAAACTCTTACAGGGTTGCGTGCAAAAGAAAGAGTGGAGGCTGCCAGGATAAGTGCAACGTGTCAAAAGATCTACCAAGATTTCGCAGTGTCACAAAAGGCCGGACTGGATGGGAAGATAGGGCCAGTTAGGTGTGTTGGGCGTGACCATGTTGTCCCTGCTAACTCGCATGTTTTGGTGTCTTGTACCATTCGAAACAGACTTGGAAAGGCTGTGACGGCTTTGATGGAGGATGCCATCCCACGCCGGTTGCCTGGTGGTGCTGAAGCTTTGTGCTCATTGGTTAAGATAAATGCTGGGTTCCAGAGGGTGAGGGTCTGCATTCAAAACCACACCAACAAAGACATTCGCCTACCCAATAGGTGTATTGTGGCGAATGCTTTTCTACCTGCATCAATCTGTGGTCACAGTGATGAGTTGGGGGGCAAGTCACCCTCAGTTTCTGCACATTTTGCTCAACACAAGGGTGAAACATCCAAAGTAACCAAAGAGGAGTTCCAGAAACTACCGTTTGTTTGGGGTCCACTTGATGAGAGGTGGAAGGCTAGAATCTTGGACTTGGCTTACAGCAAGTCCGAAGTATTTTCGCACCATGACTGGGATGTGGGCCTAACCAGTGGTATCGAACATGAAATCAGGCTTAGTGATGAACATCCATTCCGGGAAAGATCACGTCGGATTTCACCAGCTGATTTGAAGGACCTGCGAGACCATTTGCAGCACTTGCTTGATGTTGGAATCATCACAGAGTCGAAGAGTAGATATGCCTCTCCGATAGTCATCGTGAGAAAGAAAAATGGCAACTTAAGACTCTGTATTGACTATCGGACTCTTAATTCCAGGACGGTGCCTGATCAGTACGCTGTTCCATTGGTGCAGGAGGCCTTGGACTGTCTACATGGGTGCAAGTGGTTCTCTGTGATTGACCTCAAGTCAGGCTACTATCAAATCCCAATGAGACAATCTGACAAAGAGAAGACAGCTTTCATCTGTCCTGCCGGGTTCTTTCAGTTTGAAAGGATGCCACAAGGTGTGAAGGGGGCCCCAGCCACCTTCCAAAGGTTGATGGAGCAGTGCATGTCAGGGTTAAATCTGGCAGAGGTACTAGTGTATATGGACGATGTCATTATTTTTGCATCTACCTTGGAACAGATGGAAGAACGTCTGGGCAGGGTTTTCAGCCGACTCTCAGAGTATGGGTTGAAGATTGCGCCGGAGAAATGTCAGTTGTGTTGTCCCTCGGTAAAGTACCTGGGTCATGTGGTCTCTGGTGAGGGAGTCCGGACTAATCCCGAGAAAGTGGAAGCCATTCGGTCATGGCCGCCTCCAAAAGACCCCAAACAGTTAAGGGCCTTCCTTGGACTCGCTGGGTACTATAGGAGGTTTATTGAGGGTTTTTCTACTATAGCCAAACCTTTGCATGGGTTGATACCGGGTCATCAAAAGAAGAGGTCTTCTTCAATGCAATCAAGAAGTGAGAACCAGGGTGGAGCTTGTAGAGCATCATTTGAATCCCAGTGGACCCCCGAGTGTCAAGAGGCTTTTCAGACTCTGAAGCAGAGGTTGTGCTCAGCTCCAGTTCTGGCATTCGCAGATGTGGCCCAACCATTTGTGATGCATGTAGATGCGTCCCGTGATGGGTTGGGTGCGGTGTTGTGTCAAGAATCGGAGGGGAAGTTGCGTCCCATTGCTTATGCTAGCCGTGGGTTGACACCCTCTGAAAAGAATTATCCAGCCCACAAACTGGAGTTCTTGGCCCTTAAATGGGCAATTTCAGACAAGTTTAGGGACTACTTGTACGCAGCTCGAGGAACCAGGGTCTTTACTGATAACAACCCTTTGACTTATGTCCTTTCAACAGCGAAGCTTGATGCCACAGGGCATCGCTGGCTGGCAGCTCTGACAACTTTCGACTTCACCATCCACTACAAACCGGGTCGCACTAATCAGGATGCGGACGCTCTTTCTCGACGGCCTCAGGATGCTAAAGACGTAGAGTCTTTCGAACATGGCCAGACAGAAAAGATACATACCCTCCAGGCACGACTGCAAGATGATGCTGATGGCGAGTGCCCAGCTATTGATGGGGAGGTTATGGACGCTATTTGTGCAACACATCTGGTTAGTTCTGGGGAAGCTGTTTTGACTGAGCCATCTGAGACGGGAGGTCGTTCATTGGTGTATTCTTTGGCTTTGGGTGCCGAGGCTGTCCCCTTGGACTACTGTTCAGTCAAGTTGTCAGATGATGGAGATGGAGAGGTCGACTGGCAGAAGGAGCAAGGTCAGGATGACGATATCAGGCAGATTGTTGGATTTGTCGCTGAGGGGAGAAAACCCAAAGTGATTTCAGATTTTCCAGACGAGATCAAGTTGATGTTGGGACAATACAACAAGCTAGTGTTAAGGGATGGAGTGTTATATAGGCGAGTGGTTTCAGGTGAGAAAGAGTTGTTTCAGTTGGTCTTACCCACTAAGTTTAGAGAGACAGCCATCCGTGGACTTCACAATGACCTTGGCCACCTTGGAGCTGAGCGTGCAGTGGACTTAGCACGCCAGAGATTCTATTGGCCAAGGATGGCGGCCAGCATAGAGACATGGGTGTCAAACTGTGCTCGGTGTGTGTCCTACAAAACCTCTCAGAAAGTTGCAGCTCCATTGGTGAACATCACGACTACCTACCCTCTGGAATTGGTCTGCATCGACTTTTTGAAGTTGGAGCAGGACCGAAGTGGAGCGCAGTATGTTCTGGTTGTAACAGATCATTTTTCACGTTACACCCAAGGATTTCCCACAAAGGACAAGTCCTCACGCACTGTTGCTCGGTTGCTTTGGGAAAAGTTTTTTTTGCCGTATGGATTGCCGAAGCAAATCCATTCTGATCAAGGGCGTGAGTTCGACAACAGGTTGATCAAAGAACTCACCAGTCTCCTTGGGGTGAAGAAGTCCCGAACCTCGCCTTATCATCCCCAGGGTGACCCTCAGCCCGAACGATTTAATCGTACATTGCTGAGTATGCTTGGTACTCTGCCAAGTGACAAGAAGGAGAACTGGAGCAAGTTTGTAGGTTCCGTTGTGCATGCCTATGATAGCACACGTAACGATAGTACTGGGTTTTCACCGTACTACCTCATGTTTGGGCGAGAGGCGAGACTTCCACTCGATCTGTGTTTTGGAACTACCCCTGATGGCATCAAAAACAAAGACCACTACAAATATGTCCAGGACTTGAGGCAGAGTCTCGAACATGCTTACCAGCTTGCCTCCCAGGAATCGGCAAAGTCGGCTGCTTCAAACAAAAAGCGGTATGACCTCAAGGTGAGAGGCAGTGAGTTGAATGTTGGGGATAGGGTACTGATCCGAAATGTGGGATTCAAGGGTCCACATAAACTTGCTGATAAGTGGAGAGACACGGTGTATCGAGTTGCAGACCGCCCAAGTGATGCTATTCCTGTTTATAGGTTGAAACCAGAGACAGGAGGAGGTCCTTCGAAAATGTTGCATCGCAACATGATCCTGCCCATTGGGGTTCTTACAGGTGAAGTGGAACCTGTCAGAGAGAAGGTATTGCCAAGGAGACCAGTTACCAGACAGTTACAGCGACAAAGAGTTCAATGTTCAGATAACCCACTGAGAGAGGAGGAAGGGGAGGATAGTCCGGACGAGGATGATCCTGTAATCATCACCATATGGGGAAGGGACTCCGGTGAGATGACAACTGTGCCTCCTGTAGGTGAGTCCAAAGAGGACAACAGCCTGTCTGATGATAGTCTTGGGAAGCCAAGTGAGGTTTGTATAGCTGAGGTATGTAGAAATGAGGAATCATGTGTATCCCCTGATGTGTCACCTTTGAGAGTTGATGCTGAACCGTTTGTTCCTCAGTTATCACCATCCAGGTCTCAGGAATTTTCAGGGGTCGACGACGACACCGAGAATGTCTCCATAGAGTCTGACCTAGCAAATTCTTTGGTTGTTGGTGAGACAGTGCAAGTGTTACCGGCAAATGGAGAACACACAGAGTTGTGTGCTCAGCCCGAGGATCAGCAGTGTGCAGAACCTTCAACTGTGGGTGTGCCAAGTGAACTACCACCTGGAGATTCTGAGGATGAGATCAGGGAAAGTGACGACACTGCATGTGAGACAGCAAGGGAGGCTTCTGCACCGAGTCTGGATGAGGTTTCTAATGACACACAGGGTGCCGCTCCCTACTGTAGTGATGCGGGGTATGTACCTTATAGTGACTTGGATGTTGGTGCTGAGGTTGTGGTTAGTGGCCATGCTGATGATGCTAATGTTGATCAAGATGTTGATCCAAATGCTCATAAGTCTGCTCCACCACAAACTCAAACCATTCCATATAGCCCTTTTGCTGAGGATGTTCCTACTGTGGAGCCCGAGGTGCAGAGCCAGGGTGAGGTCGGTGTGTCTCGTCCGTCAAGAGAGCGAAGACCTCCTCAGAGATTCACCTACGAGGTGTTTGGCCAGCCTGTATGCCACAAGCTAAGCGTCAATGCCTTGGAGCACTGGCTCCCAGATTTCTGTAAGCCCTTGTTCCTACCCACAAAGAAGGATTGCATCGGGGCGATGCAGCAGGTTTAGTAGGGGGGAGTGTAGCCCGTGATTCTGTGGAAGGGCGCCCTCAATAAAATGGTGCGGCAAAAGTTTGCTCGTGCAATTTTACGCCATTTTGTCTGCTCGTTTTTCAACGTGTTCTCTGAAAAGTTCAAGAGATTTGTTCCGAAAAGGTGCTTTATAAGTGACTTATTCAGTCTGTGGCTCTCAGAATACGAGGAGGAAGTCATAAGACCTGAGGTAGCAGTGTCCGTGTCCATATCAGCAGAGACAAGCTGAGAGGCTGTTGTCGACGGAGGCCAACCCAAGTACTGGCTTCACTTTGTGCGACGACTTCAGTAGACACTGAGTTACCATGGTTACAGGTCAGCAGTAGATGACTGTCGTGTGACATGTGGATGAAGAGGATTCATCGATAGTCTCCAGCCCGTCCAGAGCTACGGGGAGTGAGACCAAACATTGACACCCGTCAACTGAACTCTCAGAAGTTCCACTAACTATTGGGATCGTCTCAGTTTTGAACTGAGGACTTCCAGACTTTTAACCGGTCCCGAACATTTGCTTTAGTGTGCACACACGTCGAGGGAGTCCCCGGGAACAAACAACTATAGGGCCTGGTCGACCATATCCTTTTTTTTTGGAAACATTGTATTGCATTTGTATATGTACATTTGTTGTGAGAGTTGTTCTAAGAAATAAATAAAACTAAAGTTTGATTGTTTGAGATCATTCCATACTTCTAGTTTCATTGATTCATTCCAAATTTAATAACTGACAATTCTAGCCCACAGGGTCCTTGGCTTACATTATTTATTACTTTAAATTCCTTTAGCATGACTGGCAAGAACTGCCAATGGTGGGTCACACTTTATGCGTACATTATTTGATACTGTCCTTGTATTGAAACCACCCATGCGCGCAATCGAGCGTGTAAGTTGAACCATCGTGCGAGATTTTACGAAAAAACACCACATCCGGGCACGATGTAGCTATAACGTGTAAAACCTGTTTTCCTTCCTCCATGGTCAAAATTTTTAATTATAAATAATAATTATTATTTTTATTTGTTTGACTGGGCCCATCCGATCAACGGCAAAATAATTAATGGGTATTTTGCGAAAACAATAAAGCATTTCAATTTACAACACATTGAAAATACTGCGAGTTTAATAGTACATGTAGTATCAAATTCAATTTGTTGATCCCAACTTCCGTTCAATCGATCACGCGGGTAACAGTAAAATTAATCCAACACGGGATGTCTGTGACTAGACTATGGGCCTTTTCGAAACCTTTGCTTCGTCTTCGGATGTGGCTTCGCCTCCGAATTCCGATTTACTGAGAAGCAAATAGAAATTAAAGCAAATATAAATAGTCTAACTTTTGGGTTCATATCAGTAGATTTAATGTTTCTGAAGCACAACAGGCATCAGAATGTGGCAGGGGATCTCGCAGTTGGAAATCTAAAATCGCCTAAAGACAAAGACGAAACGAAGCCAGGGATTTGAAAAGGCCCAATTAAAGCTCAAAGTGACTAGACTAGTCAGTTAGTCCAGGAGCTAGCAGACTTTTATCGGTATTGTTGAGTACGAAAGGTTTGACACCTCAAATGAGTAGGACTATGTGTGGGAACCCCAAAATGTGGATTCTTAAGTTTGGCACTCTTGCACTGCCCCCTGGGGGCACTCTCAAAATGACCCCCCTAATTTTTTTATCGGTATTGTGGGGTACGAGGACCAATTTTTTTTTCATATGTACTTCAAGGGAGTCTTATTTCAAAAAGCCAATTCTTAAGTTTTCAACTAATGTACTAAGCCACTTAAGAATGGCCTAATTAACGCTAATTAGCACTTTTATCGGTATTGTCACGTACGAGGACACATTTTGGCTCAAATGTACTCCAAGATATCCTGATTACGAATATCTAATTCTTAAGTTTCAACTCCATGTACTAATCCACTTAAGAATGGGTCAAAGATCGATAATTGACCTAATTACGTTTGGAATAATGTGACCCGCTCCATCGAAATAAGGAATAAGTCTCAAAAAAGTTATGGTCTGATGAAGATGACAGGTGTATATTTATTTGCCGAATCCACATTCCGAGAAAAACAGCTCTGAAATAAACAAAATTGACCAAAATCATACGGACAGCACAATAAAATACTTGGTCACGATTTTCACCCATGCATTCACTTCAACGGCCGATTGCGTAAACCGCCTCAGCGACTTATTCCTGATTACGATGGAGCGGGTCACATATGCCATTTCTCCGGAACCACATGGGGTAGAGGATTGAAATAAGGTTTAATGTGAAGGTCTAAACATTGTGGACAAGGACCAGTTGTTAAAGTAGTATTTTGTTGGTGTCTTCATGGCTTAAACATGCAATTAGGCCTAACCCTTTTGACCCACCACGTGTTTATAATTGTATCGGTATGATCGAGTACGTCCACAAAACTTATGTCAACATGTTCATCTGGCAACCCAGAATACGAAAAACTCGTTCTTAAGTGTCCATCTGATGCACAAATCCGCTTAAGAATAGGAAATCGATCAACTTATGAAAGCATGTTTAAGCTATTATTGAGTTATTCCTCATGAAAAGGAGGCCTTCATCAAAAGTTTAATTTACCAAGAGCTTTTCGGATTTTTCATGTGTACTTTAAGAATTGCTCGCATCCAATTATTAAGCTGGATAGTACAGTAACAATGTGTCTGTGTCTAGGACAATAAGACTATATATATGCCCTATTGTTCATTGTACCTTATAAAATAAGCACAAGCTCTCGTGACAGATGAGGGCACTTGACAGAAGATATTGATTGAAATAAACTTTAATTAAAAATCAAATCAAAATTACGTGGAACACTTAATATGTATTATAGTCATGTTCTCAGTTTGCGATTTGAATGGTTACAAATTATGGAATCATTAAATTCCCGGCTGGTGTATTCCCACCTTGTTTCAAATTGAATCACTCAGCTGTTATTTAGTTCTCTTCGGAAAGTCCTTCCTCTTCATCAGATGGTGCGACCTCTTGCCTTTTCTCACTCCCGTCAGTCTTCATTTCATCTTCTTCTACCAGGGTTTGCGGTAGTTGATGTCCTTCAAGTTCAAACCAGATTGGAGTGTATATCCATACCCTGACCATCATGCTTATTGATGTTTTGCATAGCTAAGAGTAGAACATTTACAAAATCTTCTAAACTACAAGCATCACAACAAATTAAAGGAGACGGAGAGATATTTCATTGTGGCGGTGTGCCAATAAAATGTAACTCGCAATTATACGGCCAGGCCTACTCACAATGAATATTTACATACCTTTACCGTAAACAATACGGAAACCTTTTACAGGTTATTTCCACACTTTTTTTGATAATCTTTTGCTTAATAAGCTGTGGTTGATGATGAATGTTGCTTACCAAGAATCAGTATTAACCTCCTCATCCTCTCCATGACGCTATGAACATTTTTGTAGAACAGAAACCTAACTGATCCCTTATCCAAGGGGAGACCCCCCGAACTACATGTAGTTTCTAGATGCTCTATTTTCCAAAAACTGCAGCCAACCACGATTCTTCGTTCGCAGGGCAAATAGTCGGCTTCTGCCAATTCAGTATGATTTTTAAAACGCTAAGTTTCTGGATTATGAATCATGGTATACACAAAATTGTAGCGATTTATGATACAGGCTATTCCTTACTTTACTAAATCACATTAATCTTGTCCTTATATTGAAGTCATCTATACAAGTTGCTATAAATGCAACTTGAGTTTATTCATGTCCATGGTACTTTAGCAACCAGTAGATTTTGACATGATAATAGTGTGCCAGTTAAAATGCATATATATTTTTAAAAAATATTATAACTTACACCCGGGAACTTACATCCATGTAAGCAAGGCGCTGATAGCTTTATTCATGGATAACATGTTTGGGAAATGTAAATCACCAAGATTAAGATATAATAATAATAATATACAGTAACTGCAATATTGCACCGTACTTCAAAGAAGTATTTGCATGTTTAGGCATGGGCTGGCTTGTTCGAGATGAATACGCAGATCATTATTGTATCATAGGTCAATATTTGCAATTTGTCACACTAAAGCAGATCCTTATAGTTCTTGTATTAACACAGATTCATTCTAATTAAAGTGCAGTGCAGTGCAATATTGTAATTAATGTGTTTAGTATTGTGACAGTGTTACACGTAATACGTTTTGTGGACGTACTCGATCATACCGATACAATTATAAACACGTGGTGGGTCAAAAGGGTACACTTTTAGGCCTAATTGCATGTTTAAGCCATGAAGACACCAACAAAATACTACTTTAACAACTGGTCCTTGTCCACAGTGTTTAGACCTTCACATTAAACCTTATTTCAATCCTCTACCCCATGTGGTTCCGGAGAAATGGCATATGTGACCCGCTCCATCGTAATCAGGAATAAGTCGCTGAGGCCGTTTTACGCAATCGGCCGTTGAAGTGAATGCATGGGTGAAAATCGTGACCAAGTATTTTATTGTGCTGTCCGTATGATTTTGGTCAATTTTGTTTATTTCAGAGCTGTTTTTCTCGGAATGTGGATTCGGCAAATAAATATACACCTGTCATCTTCATCAGACCATAACTTTTTTGAGACTTATTCCTTATTTCGATGGAGCGGGTCACATTATTCCAAACGTAATTAGGTCAATTATCGATCTTTGACCCATTCTTAATTGGATTAGTACATGGAGTTGAAACTTAAGAATTTGATATTCGTAATCAGGATATCTTGGAGTACATTTGAGCCAAAATGTGTCCTCGTACGTGACAATACCGATAAAAGTGCTAATTAGCGTTAATTAGGCCATTCTTAAGTGGCTTAGTACATTAGTTGAAAACTTAAGAATTGGCTTTTTGAAATAAGACTCCCTTGAAGTACATATGAAAAAAAATTGGTCCTCGTACGCCACAATACCGATAAAAAAATTAGGGGGGTCATTTTGAGAGTGCCCCCAGGGGGCAGTGCAAGAGTGCCAAACTTAAGAATCCACATTTTGGGGTTCCCACACATAGTCCTACTCATTTTAGGTGTCAAACCTTTTGTACTCAACAATACCGATAAAAGTCTGCTAGTGTTTGGTTCGGAGACACTTGCAGAAAAAGCGATAGTGTCTTTTTGTTGAAACTCACGCATGCGCGCAATAATAGTTGCGGCAACATTGTGCTCACAAACTGCGGTTGGATTATGCGTGAATACACCTTTTGTGAATTAAAATAGAACACTATGAAGTATGACGCAGCCTCAACGTATAAAGACTGCGTGTTTTGGGTCCGTGATTCACCAATAAAGTTTTCCTGCTGTAAATTTCCATTAAAAATACACCATAGTTTGCAAACATCAAAATGAAACTACTGATTTAGTACGAAATACAATGTAGGTGAATCCTATAGTTCCGAGCATCCTGGGAAAAGTGTTACTTTCATAATGTTTGTGAGCCGGACTGACAGCATTTTGTATATGTATATATATTTTTTTTTTAGGGGGGGGGGGGGGAGTTATTATTCTTATTCTCTCAGCAATTTGAGCTCGAAGTCTGGATCAGGGCCAATTTTATGGAGCTGCTTAGCACAACAATTAGCTTAGCATGAAAAATCTTATATATCAAAAACAGGGTTACATTACAAACCAAACATTCATGTGATGTATGTTGTTTGTGACTGGTTTTTGCACATCATAACAAAAACCACATGGGTTTTGGGCTGTTTTAGTGAGCAAAACCTTTTCCGTGCTAAGCAAATGTGTGTGCTTAGCAGCTCCATGAAATTGGCCCCTGGGTATGGAATATTATAGTACAGTGCACTTGTACTTTGTTAACTCCAAATTGCGGGGGCCGCAAAACTGAAAAGGGGGCTCTATCTGCTCTCCCTTAGCGACACGTAGCAGTTTTGCATGAGTGCACTAGATAGGCCCCTATTGATATGAAAATGATCGTCTTTTTTCACCGCCATGCCTGTAGAATGATGTCATGTAGGGTTCGGAGTTTTGATATTATTGCCATAAATGGCATTGAATTACCCACACAGTATTTGTGTCCAATTTTGAGCGCATCGATACGGTCTGCATTTTGCAGTGATTTGTGCAGCTGATCACGTACAAGCCACGTGTGCATACACACGTAGACGCGGCGAATTGCTGCTACACAATTAAAGTTAAAGTATAGACCATTATTTTTGTCAGTTGTGCATTTTTATGGTTTGAAGCAGCAAAAGTTTTCAAAAAATCAAAAGAATAGTGTTTGACAACTACCCTAGCCATATCAAGCACGATATATGGCTAAGGACACCCCCCCCCCCCTCCCTCGTCCGTATACATTTGCAGCACGATTCGAGACGAGCGAAACCTTGTCGCAAGCCGTGTTCTCCCCATTACACATGTAGCATTGCGTTTCGTTTGTGCACAAGTCAATGGAGTAGCACTTTTTTGCAACATGATACAACCCCTTCCTCGCTTTTGGCGTTCTCTAAATTACACATGGAGCATTGTGTAACATTTCGTTTGTGCACAAGTCAATGGAGTAGCACTTGTTTGCTTACTAAGTTTGTATTGCCATTATTAATTTGTTGAGTAATTACCAAACGTATACTTTTTGTTTGATATGCATATTGGCACTTTTGAGATACGGATTGACATTTGAGAGTAATTAAAGCCATCTTTCCATTGCGATTGTTATAATCTCAAGTATTAAACTTGGCGAGAGCCACCCATTCACCGCACAGACTTTTAGGCCGCCAAGTTTGTTTGCGTTATTTGCCTTAATTTGATTTTCAATGTGGTGTACGGTATACACTATAAATAAAGGTAGATTGGGCTGTTTTCCAAACTCCAGCTTCGTCTTTCAGTCAATTTTGGCTTCGTTTTCGCAGTTGGGTGGTTATATGGAGCCTCAGCTGGGATTTGGAAAATGGGAAAATTGTATTAGTCGAACCATGGAGGTAGGAATGGTCGAATCGTGCCCTCCAAAAAAACTTGAATATTTAATATTATTGTAGCCCGTGATTCTGTGGAAGGGCGCCCTCAATAAAATGGTGCGGCAAAAGTTTGCTCGTGCAATTTTACGCCATTTTGTCTGCTCGTTTTTCAACGTGTTCTCTGAAAAGTTCAAGAGATTTGTTCCGAAAAGGTGCTTTATAAGTGACTTATTCAGTCTGTGGCTCTCAGAATACGAGGAGGAAGTCATAAGACCTGAGGTAGCAGTGTCCGTGTCCATATCAGCAGAGACAAGCTGAGAGGCTGTTGTCGACGGAGGCTAACCCAAGTACTGGCTTCACTTTGTGCGACGACTTCAGTAGACACTGAGTTACCATGGTTACAGGTCAGCAGTAGATGACTGTCGTGTGACATGTGGATGAAGAGGATTCATCGATAGTCTCCAGCCCGTCCAGAGCTACGGGGAGTGAGACCAAACATTGACACCCGTCAACTGAACTCTCAGAAGTTCCACTAACTATTGGGATCGTCTCAGTTTTGAACTGAGGACTTCCAGACTTTTAACCGGTCCCGAACATTTGCTTTAGTGTGCACACACGTCGAGGGAGTCCCCGGGAACAAACAACTATAGGGCCTGGTCGACCATATCCTTTTTTTTTTGAAACATTGTATTGCATTTGTATATGTACATTTGTTGTGAGAGTTGTTCTAAGAAATAAATAAAACTAAAGTTTGATTGTTTGAGATCATTCCATACTTCTAGTTTCATTGATTCATTCCAAATTTAATAACTGACAATTCTAGCCCACAGGGTCCTTGGCTTACATTTTTGGCGACCTTGCCAGGACCCATAGAAATTTGTAAGTGGATTTATTTTTTGATCTGGGCGAAAATTACTGCAAGGAGAGTTTAAACCGCTTCTTTGCATGCTAGTTATTTGTTGGATGAATTACTGATTTAGAATTCAATTATCGTTAACTTCTTACCTGAGAGCCACCGACTGTAAAGGGAACTTACATTCAATTTTTTTTTGCAGATATATTATCATTTGATTTGGTTGCTTCTAGTCGTAAAATTTAATTAGTTGATTGCAAGCAGGAGCAATGGCGGATGGTACAGAGCTACTGCGCTTGGGGCGCGACTGGTGTAAAAAGGATGACATCCGAGTAGGTAATGCTCTCCTTCTTGTGGGTAATGATGTGATTGATGTGTCGACGGAGGCAGTGACTCTTAGCCTGGCGGGTATGGTCAGACATCTCTTTGGTGTGTCAAGACGGGAGCGTGACGGAAAGACACTCATTCTGTGTGAGTTTGACAGGGAAGTGAAGGAAGTTGTGCTTCATCCATCGGGGGTCTTGACCTTAATTGTTGATGATTTTGATTTTCCGTTTCGAATTCAGATGTTGGCCCCTAGTGTATTCAAAAGTAGAGTTTTGGTCAAGGATCTTTCCACAGATGGTTCCCCAGAGGCAAGAGAGAAACAAGCAGAAGTGCCACTGGCCAGGGCTTTGACAGCTTGCAGTATCTCCAGCAGTCGAAAACTGCAACCATTCTCAGGAGCCAAGGTGTCCGCGAAGGATGAAGACGGCTTTGACACATGGATAGAACTTGTCCAGGGTCAATTGGAAGAAGAACCAGAGGATGCGGAAAAGCGGCGAAGGTTGAGGGAAGCACTCCGTCCACCTGCCGCTACCATAATTACAGAGTTACGTCGGGACCAACCGGAGGCTACAGCTGAAGACTACTTAGCAGCTCTAGAGCTAGCTTTTGGCAGCACTGACTCACCCGAAGAGCTTCGGGTGCAGTTTCATTCTATGCATCAGGGGCGTGGTGAAACCCCCTCGGAGTTTCTCACCCGGCTCCAGGCAGTAGTGCGGAAGTTGGTGAGGAAGGGCTCCACCAAGAGGGAGGAGGTTAATTCGCTGCTTCTGTCCCAGTTTGTGAAGGGAATATTGTATGATGAAATCCTGCTTGTTAATCTGCGTCTCAAAGATATGAAGAATGATCCACCTGCCTACTTGAAGCTCTTACAAATGGTGAGGCGTGAGGAGGCGGAACAACAAGCAAAAGTTTCACACCGTGAACCTAAGGTTCAACCAGTTACAGTTGTACCATCAAAACCAGCGAAGAGTTTTACCCATTCAGTTGATAGGACTCAGTGGAACAACCGCCAACAGAAGAGGGAGCGCCCAAATTTTTGTTTTTCCTGTGGCCAGGAAGGCCATTTCAAATTTCGTTGCCCCAATGGTGCAGACCTGAAGCGAGTTAATGAACAGCTCATTCGCTGCCTTCTTGGACAGGGAAACGACAAAGGGCGCCTGACAGGGACCAGTCAGGAGCCCGAGACCAAGCAGTAGGTCCCACAGAACATGTTGCCTTTCAGCCTGGGACAGACATCCCTGTTGGTCTGGTTGGAAATAATCTTGTACAGGATTGCTGTGTGAGTGGTGTCTGGACAAGATGTCTGTTAGACAGCGGATCACAAGTCACAATAATTTATGAGAGCTTCTTTCACAGGTTGGGCAAGCAGTTGAATCCACTAGAAGACTTAGTTCTTTGGCATGGTGGAGGAGGAAAGATACCTTACCTAGGTTGGGTGCAGGTGGAGGTCGGATTCCGTGCTGATTTCTGTGGCACCAGTACAGCTTCTTCCATATTGGCATTGGTCGTTCCAGATGGTCGCGAGTCTTCGCAGTACTCGGTGATTGTTGGCACTAACTCAGGGGCACTGAGGAACTGCTATGAAACTCTTACAGGGTTGCGTGCAAAAGAAAGAGTGGAGGCTGCCAGGATAAGTGCAACGTGTCAAAAGATCTACCAAGATTTCGCAGTGTCACAAAAGGCCGGACTGGATGGGAAGATAGGGCCAGTTAGGTGTGTTGGGCGTGACCATGTTGTCCCTGCTAACTCGCATGTTTTGGTGTCTTGTACCATTCGAAACAGACTTGGAAAGGCTGTGACGGCTTTGATGGAGGATGCCATCCCACGCCGGTTGCCTGGTGGTGCTGAAGCTTTGTGCTCATTGGTTAAGATAAATGCTGGGTTCCAGAGGGTGAGGGTCTGCATTCAAAACCACACCAACAAAGACATTCGCCTACCCAATAGGTGTATTGTGGCGAATGCTTTTCTACCTGCATCAATCTGTGGTCACAGTGATGAGTTGGGGGGCAAGTCACCCTCAGTTTCTGCACATTTTGCTCAACACAAGGGTGAAACATCCAAAGTAACCAAAGAGGAGTTCCAGAAACTACCGTTTGTTTGGGGTCCACTTGATGAGAGGTGGAAGGCTAGAATCTTGGACTTGGCTTACAGCAAGTCCGAAGTATTTTCGCACCATGACTGGGATGTGGGCCTAACCAGTGGTATCGAACATGAAATCAGGCTTAGTGATGAACATCCATTCCGGGAAAGATCACGTCGGATTTCACCAGCTGATTTGAAGGACCTGCGAGACCATTTGCAGCACTTGCTTGATGTTGGAATCATCACAGAGTCGAAGAGTAGATATGCCTCTCCGATAGTCATCGTGAGAAAGAAAAATGGCAACTTAAGACTCTGTATTGACTATCGGACTCTTAATTCCAGGACGGTGCCTGATCAGTACGCTGTTCCATTGGTGCAGGAGGCCTTGGACTGTCTACATGGGTGCAAGTGGTTCTCTGTGATTGACCTCAAGTCAGGCTACTATCAAATCCCAATGAGACAATCTGACAAAGAGAAGACAGCTTTCATCTGTCCTGCCGGGTTCTTTCAGTTTGAAAGGATGCCACAAGGTGTGAAGGGGGCCCCAGCCACCTTCCAAAGGTTGATGGAGCAGTGCATGTCAGGGTTAAATCTGGCAGAGGTACTAGTGTATATGGACGATGTCATTATTTTTGCATCTACCTTGGAACAGATGGAAGAACGTCTGGGCAGGGTTTTCAGCCGACTCTCAGAGTATGGGTTGAAGATTGCGCCGGAGAAATGTCAGTTGTGTTGTCCCTCGGTAAAGTACCTGGGTCATGTGGTCTCTGGTGAGGGAGTCCGGACTAATCCCGAGAAAGTGGAAGCCATTCGGTCATGGCCGCCTCCAAAAGACCCCAAACAGTTAAGGGCCTTCCTTGGACTCGCTGGGTACTATAGGAGGTTTATTGAGGGTTTTTCTACTATAGCCAAACCTTTGCATGGGTTGATACCGGGTCATCAAAAGAAGAGGTCTTCTTCAATGCAATCAAGAAGTGAGAACCAGGGTGGAGCTTGTAGAGCATCATTTGAATCCCAGTGGACCCCCGAGTGTCAAGAGGCTTTTCAGACTCTGAAGCAGAGGTTGTGCTCAGCTCCAGTTCTGGCATTCGCAGATGTGGCCCAACCATTTGTGATGCATGTAGATGCGTCCCGTGATGGGTTGGGTGCGGTGTTGTGTCAAGAATCGGAGGGGAAGTTGCGTCCCATTGCTTATGCTAGCCGTGGGTTGACACCCTCTGAAAAGAATTATCCAGCCCACAAACTGGAGTTCTTGGCCCTTAAATGGGCAATTTCAGACAAGTTTAGGGACTACTTGTACGCAGCTCGAGGAACCAGGGTCTTTACTGATAACAACCCTTTGACTTATGTCCTTTCAACAGCGAAGCTTGATGCCACAGGGCATCGCTGGCTGGCAGCTCTGACAACTTTCGACTTCACCATCCACTACAAACCGGGTCGCACTAATCAGGATGCGGACGCTCTTTCTCGACGGCCTCAGGATGCTAAAGACGTAGAGTCTTTCGAACATGGCCAGACAGAAAAGATACATATCCTCCAGGCACGACTGCAAGATGATGCTGATGGCGAGTGCCCAGCTATTGATGGGGAGGTTATGGACGCTATTTGTGCAACACATCTGGTTAGTTCTGGGGAAGCTGTTTTGACTGAGCCATCTGAGACGGGAGGTCGTTCATTGGTGTATTCTTTGGCTTTGGGTGCCGAGGCTGTCCCCTTGGACTACTGTTCAGTCAAGTTGTCAGATGATGGAGATGGAGAGGTCGACTGGCAGAAGGAGCAAGGTCAGGATGACGATATCAGGCAGATTGTTGGATTTGTCGCTGAGGGGAGAAAACCCAAAGTGATTTCAGATTTTCCAGACGAGATCAAGTTGATGTTGGGACAATACAACAAGCTAGTGTTAAGGGATGGAGTGTTATATAGGCGAGTGGTTTCAGGTGAGAAAGAGTTGTTTCAGTTGGTCTTACCCACTAAGTTTAGAGAGACAGCCATCCGTGGACTTCACAATGACCTTGGCCACCTTGGAGCTGAGCGTGCAGTGGACTTAGCACGCCAGAGATTCTATTGTCCAAGGATGGCGGCCAGCATAGAGACATGGGTGTCAAACTGTGCTCGGTGTGTGTCCTACAAAACCTCTCAGAAAGTTGCAGCTCCATTGGTGAACATCACGACTACCTACCCTCTGGAATTGGTCTGCATCGACTTTTTGAAGTTGGAGCAGGACCGAAGTGGAGCGCAGTATGTTCTGGTTGTAACAGATCATTTTTCACGTTACGCCCAAGGATTTCCCACAAAGGACAAGTCCTCACGCACTGTTGCTCGGTTGCTTTGGGAAAAGTTTTTTTTGCCGTATGGATTGCCGAAGCAAATCTATTCTGATCAAGGGCGTGAGTTCGACAACAGGTTGATCAAAGAACTCACCAGTCTCCTTGGGGTGAAGAAGTCCCGAACCTCGCCTTATCATCCCCAGGGTGACCCTCAGCCCGAACGATTTAATCGTACATTGCTGAGTATGCTTGGTACTCTGCCAAGTGACAAGAAGGAGAACTGGAGCAAGTTTGTAGGTTCCGTTGTGCATGCCTATGATAGCACACGTAACGATAGTACTGGGTTTTCACCGTACTACCTCATGTTTGGGCGAGAGGCGAGACTTCCACTCGATCTGTGTTTTGGAACTACCCCTGATGGCATCAAAAACAAAGACCACTACAAATATGTCCAGGACTTGAGGCAGAGTCTCGAACATGCTTACCAGCTTGCCTCCCAGGAATCGGCAAAGTCGGCTGCTTCAAACAAAAAGCGGTATGACCTCAAGGTGAGAGGCAGTGAGTTGAATGTTGGGGATAGGGTACTGATCCGAAATGTGGGATTCAAGGGTCCACATAAACTTGCTGATAAGTGGAGAGACACGGTGTATCGAGTTGCAGACCGCCCAAGTGATGCTATTCCTGTTTATAGGTTGAAACCAGAGACAGGAGGAGGTCCTTCGAAAATGTTGCATCGCAACATGATCCTGCCCATTGGGGTTCTTACAGGTGAAGTGGAACCTGTCAGAGAGAAGGTATTGCCAAGGAGACCAGTTACCAGACAGTTACAGCGACAAAGAGTTCAATGTTCAGATAACCCACTGAGAGAGGAGGAAGGGGAGGATAGTCCGGACGAGGATGATCCTGTAATCATCACCATATGGGGAAGGGACTCCGGTGAGATGACAACTGTGCCTCCTGTAGGTGAGTCCAAAGAGGACAACAGCCTGTCTGATGATAGTCTTGGGAAGCCAAGTGAGGTTTGTATAGCTGAGGTATGTAGAAATGAGGAATCATGTGTATCCCCTGATGTGTCACCTTTGAGAGTTGATGCTGAACCGTTTGTTCCTCAGTTATCACCATCCAGGTCTCAGGAGAACCTTCAACTGTGGGTGTGCCAAGTGAACTACCACCTGGAGATTCTGAGGATGAGATCAGGGAAAGTGACGACACTGCATGTGAGACAGCAAGGGAGGCTTCTGCACCGAGTCTGGATGAGGTTTCTAATGACACACAGGGTGCCGCTCCCTACTGTAGTGATGCGGGGTATGTACCTTATAGTGACTTGGATGTTGGTGCTGAGGTTGTGGTTAGTGGCCATGCTGATGATGCTAATGTTGATCAAGATGTTGATCCAAATGCTCATAAGTCTGCTCCACCACAAACTCAAACCATTCCATATAGCCCTTTTGCTGAGGATGTTCCTACTGTGGAGCCCGAGGTGCAGAGCCAGGGTGAGGTCGGTGTGTCTCGTCCGTCAAGAGAGCGAAGACCTCCTCAGAGATTCACCTACGAGGTGTTTGGCCAGCCTGTATGCCACAAGCTAAGCGTCAATGCCTTGGAGCACTGGCTCCCAGATTTCTGTAAGCCCTTGTTCCTACCCACAAAGAAGGATTGCATCGGGGCGATGCAGCAGGTTTAGTAGGGGGGAGTGTAGCCCGTGATTCTGTGGAAGGGCGCCCTCAATAAAATGGTGCGGCAAAAGTTTGCTCGTGCAATTTTACGCCATTTTGTCTGCTCGTTTTTCAACGTGTTCTCTGAAAAGTTCAAGAGATTTGTTCCGAAAAGGTGCTTTATAAGTGACTTATTCAGTCTGTGGCTCTCAGAATACGAGGAGGAAGTCATAAGACCTGAGGTAGCAGTGTCCGTGTCCATATCAGCAGAGACAAGCTGAGAGGCTGTTGTCGACGGAGGCCAACCCAAGTACTGGCTTCACTTTGTGCGACGACTTCAGTAGACACTGAGTTACCATGGTTACAGGTCAGCAGTAGATGACTGTCGTGTGACATGTGGATGAAGAGGATTCATCGATAGTCTCCAGCCCGTCCAGAGCTACGGGGAGTGAGACCAAACATTGACACCCGTCAACTGAACTCTCAGAAGTTCCACTAACTATTGGGATCGTCTCAGTTTTGAACTGAGGACTTCCAGACTTTTAACCGGTCCCGAACATTTGCTTTAGTGTGCACACACGTCGAGGGAGTCCCCGGGAACAAACAACTATAGGGCCTGGTCGACCATATCCTTTTTTTTTGGAAACATTGTATTGCATTTGTATATGTACATTTGTTGTGAGAGTTGTTCTAAGAAATAAATAAAACTAAAGTTTGATTGTTTGAGATCATTCCATACTTCTAGTTTCATTGATTCATTCCAAATTTAATAACTGACAATTCTAGCCCACAGGGTCCTTGGCTTACATTATTTATTACTTTAAATTCCTTTAGCATGACTGGCAAGAACTGCCAATGGTGGGTCACACTTTATGCGTACATTATTTGATACTGTCCTTGTATTGAAACCACCCATGCGCGCAATCGAGCGTGTAAGTTGAACCATCGTGCGAGATTTTACGAAAAAACACCACATCCGGGCACGATGTAGCTATAACGTGTAAAACCTGTTTTCCTTCCTCCATGGTCAAAATTTTTAATTATAAATAATAATTATTATTTTTATTTGTTTGACTGGGCCCATCCGATCAACGGCAAAATAATTAATGGGTATTTTGCGAAAACAATAAAGCATTTCAATTTACAACACATTGAAAATACTGCGAGTTTAATAGTACATGTAGTATCAAATTCAATTTGTTGATCCCAACTTCCGTTCAATCGATCACGCGGGTAACAGTAAAATTAATCCAACACGGGATGTCTGTGACTAGACTATGGGCCTTTTCGAAACCTTTGCTTCGTCTTCGGATGTGGCTTCGCCTCCGAATTCCGATTTACTGAGAAGCAAATAGAAATTAAAGCAAATATAAATAGTCTAACTTTTGGGTTCATATCAGTAGATTTAATGTTTCTGAAGCACAACAGGCATCAGAATGTGGCAGGGGATCTCGCAGTTGGAAATCTAAAATCGCCTAAAGACAAAGACGAAACGAAGCCAGAGATTTGAAAAGGCCCAATTAAAGCTCCAAGTGACTTGGCTCCAAGTGACTAGACTAGTCAGTGTTTGGTTCCGAGACACTCACAGAAAAAGCGACAGTGTCCTTTTGTTGAAACTCACGCATGCGCGCAATAATAGTTGCGGCAAAAACTCACAAACTGCAGTTGGATATGCGTGAAGACACCTTTTGTGAATTAACATAGTACACTATGAAGTACATGTATGATGCAGCCTCAACGTATAAAGACTGCATGTTTCGGGTCCGTGATTCACCAATAAAGTTTTCCTGCTGTAAATTTCCATTAAAAATACACCATAATTTGCAAACATCAAAATGAAACTACTGATTTAGTACGAAATACCTTTAATGTAAGTGAATCCTTGTCTCGAGCATCCTGGGAAAAGTGTTATTTTCATAATGTTTGTGAGCCGGACTGGCAGCATTTATATATATATATTGTTTAGGGGGAGAGATATTATTCTTATTCTCTCAACAATTTAAGCTCGAAGTCCGGATCAGGGCCAGTTTCATGGAGCAGCTTAGCACAACAATTAGCTTAGCATAAAACAATCTTCTATATCAAAAACAGGGTTACAAACCAAAAATTCATGTGATGTATGTTGTTTGTGACTGGTTTTTGCACATCATAACAAAAACCACATGGGTTTTGGGCTGTTTTACTGAGCAAAACCTTTTCCGTGCTAAGAAAATTTGTGTGCTTAGCAGCTCCATGAAATTTGCCCCTGGGTATGGAATATTATAGTACAGTGCGCTTGTACTTTGTTAACTCCAAATTGCGGGGGCCGCAAAACTGAAAAGGGGGCTCTATCTGCTCTCCCTTAGCGACACGTAGCAGTTTTGCATGAGTGCACTAGATAGGCCCCTATTGATATGAAAATGATCGTCTTTTTTCACCGCCATGCCTGTAGAATGATGTCATGTAGGGTTCGGAGTTTTGATATTATTGCCATAAATGGCATTGAATTACCCACACAGTATTTCTGTTCAATTTTGAGCGCATCGATACGGTCTGCATTTTGCAGTGATTTGTGCAGCTGATCACGTACAAGCCACGTGTGCATACACACGTAGACGCGGCGAATTGCTGCTACACAATTAAAGTTAAAGTATAGACCATTATTGTTGTCAGTTGTGCATTTTTATGGTTTGAAGCATCAAAAGTTTTCAAAAAATCAAAAGAATAGTGTTTGACAACTACCCTAGCCATATCAAGCACGATATATGGCTAAGGACACCCCTCCTCCCCCCATCCCCTCCCTCCCTCCCTCTTTTGTGTTGGTCATTGTGTTCCCGGAATCTCAGGAATTATTTTTAGGTTTTAAGGAGGGATGTCTTAGGTAGGGACAGGAGGGGTGGGGGAATAATCTTGGCGAAGTTTCAGCTATGTGAATGGTGTATATTTACCCAAACCAAATCAATTCTAAGATTTCTATTTTTAACCAACTAGACCTACCATAATGGAAACTTTCAAAAATGCGTTTCTGAGACGCATTTTTGGACTTCTTTTGTTATTTTTCTTTAAAAAAAGGCAGCGTGCCAAAAGGAAGAATAAGTTCACAGGGAGTATAGTAAGAGTAATGAATATCTTTTCATCAATTAAGTTTTGAACAATAATTTGAATTGGTTTTCGAATAGTTGTAAAAAGATATATAGCCCACAGTTCCTTCAAACAAACCTTTCACTGTTTACATAATGTACGCACTGTATTGGCGAGCGGCTGTTGCCATGATAAAAAACATCATGAACAAAGAAACGCGATGCGCTAACAATGAAAACCGTTGACACCAAATCCATTGTTACTTGTTCCTAGACTTGTTCGCAGTGAACATTTTTTTTTTTTTTTGGTCATTGTGTTTCTAGAATCTTTTCCCCCCAGATATCCAGGGTGTGTGTATAGTGTGTATAGGAGAGGGACAAGAGAGGGGGTAGAAAAAAATACAAACACCAACTAGTACTAACAAACAGAAACTAAGAGGGAGAGACAGCCAGCCCGACAGCCTGACAGACAGACAGACAAACAAATAAACAAAAACAAACCAAATTGGAATTAATTCGGGAATATCATTCCGGGACTATATTGTGTGACATATGGACGCATTTACGCGCTGGGATACCACCTCCCACCAATTCAACCGAAGGGAGTAAACATAACAAAATACTATTATGTAAAATATGCAAATTATCTCTAAATGCCAATGCGAAGCTCAAGGTTTATAACAACCGCGTTCTCTCGCTGCCACGAACATTTTGTTTTGAGCTTGCACCGCATTCGGATCCAGGCGTTTTTCGGATTTGCTAAAAAAGGTAGGTTTTCGTGCATTTAGTTTGAATATTTAGATTTATTTATTAACTACATACATCAAACAGCAGCGGACAGCCAGTTGGTTTCTGTGCACAACGTCACTACTATACATTACACCAAACGTCAATGTGCAAAGACTATAAACCGCTAAAAATGTACTAAAACAGTGTCTGCAAAATATTAGGGCGTGGCATGTCATTTAACCATACGGCAGCGCGTGGATATTAATGGACCATTCGACGAGTCCGGTTATTGTGTTCGTTCGTGATCTTATTTTTTGAGGCAATGAAAACATCGAAGTTCATTTAAAAGTTGTTGCTAAAAATACAAAAATAAATGTTCATTTTTGCAAAAGTGGCATTTTTGTGCATTTTTTTGCAAAAATATGGACCGATATTTTTTTTTTACAAAACTGGCCGGTACTTGAACCTAGGCTTCGGTCCGTGTTTGGCTCCAGCGTTATTGCCAAACTGCATGACTGAAGCCCATACTGAAACACAGTTTCGTTTAACAACACGGCACTCGCGTGACTAAATCTAAATTGTAAAGAATCGGAAATACTGTGTTATGAGTCTCCGTCGGCATCAAATCGGCGCTTTTGCTACGCACAGTTTCTGACCTGGGGCCAATTTCATAGAGCTGCTAAGCAAAAAAATTTGCTTAGCACAAAAAAGTCTTGCTCATTAAAAACAGGTTACAAGCCAAAATTATAGTGTTTTTTATGCTAAGCAAAACAACAGCTGATTATAAATCCAGAACAATAAAGATCAGGTGAAAATTTGGTCTTTAACCTTGTTTTTGCCAAGGATAAATTGTCATGCTAAGCAAATTTTTGTGCTTAGCAGCTCTATGAAATTGGCCCCTGTTGTACATTATGGCGGCTTCTTCTTTCGTATGATCGATGATGAGCAGCTTAACGTGTTACTGCTGATACATCGGTTTGATGACATTAGTGGAAACAGGGTGGACCGCGTGAAGGCTGACGGGAGACGGTGCCGATCTCGAAAAAAACCACTCTGTTTACTTGCATGTTGCACTGTGATGCAGGAGCCCAAAGGCAGTGTTTCACCATTTCCCATACAAAGCTTGTCTCGCTTCCTCGAGTTTGCAGACAAATGGAAGATTTTGAAGGGAAAACAGTCGAATATAATTATAAAGAGAGAAATTCTGGCCAACATTCACGGGTCTACACTCCGATCCGTGCAGTGACCGAGAGCGGATGGTTTAACATCGGTTATGTATTTCCTTACAAGCTCGCCTTAAAATTCCCATAAAAACCCCAAAAACATTACCAAATAAAAAAAATAATAATAATAATTTAATAAATACAAAATATTGCAGATTTAATAAGACATTTTATTTATCAATCAAATATCTAATAACACACTTAAATAGATCAATCTGGGCACCCATCAAGCCAAAGGGATTGATTTACATGTAAACAGGGGTTAACAGTTTATATTTGTCACCAGCAACTTTTCATGTGATGTACATGCTCTATGGGTCGAGTTGGCTGGAGTCAATACAATATTAGGTGAAGAAAAGTATGGGTCGAAGTGGCTTTGGGGCTAAGTTTTAATGAAAACAAGGCGAGAAAAACCAACTCATCCCATACTATTTTCGCCCCATCAAATTGTGTAAGTGAAATAACTCTCCAAAGTGCCACTTTTGCAAACATGAACATTCCAAATGTTATTAAGTATGCCCTAAAGATTAATTTGTGAAAGTTGTATTAACTACCAAGATAAAGATCACGAAAATGACTTTCCAAAAGGATTTTGTGACTTTGTCCCATGCATGGTCTATAACAAACGCCAAGTCTCAAAAATGCAGTCGTAGAAAGAGTGAACATAATCGGTGTATACAAACAAAAGGCAATTTGTTGTATTTATTTATTTGTATTTGTTCTGTCTTTGACTTTGAAAAACATTTTGAAAACATGCAAGTTTTTCATATAACAGTTTGTGACTTTGTCAACATCTCCGATTATAGGTCTTAACACGTGGCAAGGAAAGTGATTGAAAATGGAGGTTACCAAACTGTTCTTCGTTGTGATCGGAGGTGAGCCATTTTTCCATTTGACTTGTGTGAAAAAGGTGTTAGTTCAACTTTGGAGCTGCAATTAGAAAAGCGGGTTTTAAATAATATACAACTTTGGGAAAGAATTCCATACACGAACATCACTAATTGTTTTCCTGCAGTGATCTATCATCGTTGTCAGCTATTAGAAAGCGATAACTTGTCCTGCATGAAAAGTCCAATTTAGCAGAGAATTGAAGCAATTAGTACTGCACATTTTGAATTTTCTAGACCAGTCTCGTAGGGTTTGTGCACTAGGATGTCAAGTGATGTCCAGGTATGGAATTATTTCCAAACTTTTTCGTCATCAGAATTTTCGTCATCATTTTTCGTCGTCGGAATCTCAGTAATTATTTTCAGATATCTAGGGTGTGTTAGGTAACAATAAATATAGTCTGAATTCTATATACAGAGACAAAAGAGTTATCGTGTCCTACTGTGATTGTGTGCCCAATTCATGCATTTAATAATACCAGGTGAATCGTTCCATTATATTGTCTGTTGCCATGGCAATCGGCTCGACACGGGAGTTACTCAACCATTTCCCTGTACGTTTCAGTAGACTATTCAATGTATGGAGACATTACAATGACAACTGACGTCACAATTTTTAACTCTATTGATGTTGGCTGGTTGCGGGTGGCTCATAGTTTCAATCACTGTCGCTCGTGGCATCTTAAAACATGTAAGCACACAAATTTGCTTAGCACAACAAAAGTTTTGCTCAGTAAAAACAGGTTACCATTCAAAGGTCCATATGCTTTATATGCTAAGCAAAAGCCACCTGAATACCAGTCACAAACAATAAACATCACCTGCAAATTTGTAATTTGTAACCCTGTTACAGGAAGAAGTTTCATGCTAAGCAAATTGTTGTGCTTACATTTTTTATGAAGTTGGCCCATGATCTCACTGAGCGACTCTGTGAGATCATGCATGCAGCTTGCGAGCTTAGCTATTCCTGCAAACTGTACGCATATCAATTCATTGTGGCATTTACATAACATTTGCTTAAAGAGTGACGTCACAGGTCAGATTGCCTTTGAATTATATGACCTCCAATTTCTTAACCCAATTTATGTAAAACATGATGCGTGCGCACATGGTCTATAGTTGAAAAATCTTGTGGGGCTTTTAAAGGTAGGATACACCATCGGTAATTGCTTGAATTACAAGGAATTGGTAACCGACCGGTCCGAAATTTTAAAATCATGGATGCTAAAAAAAGCAAGAAAAACGGCGTTCGTTTTCAACCGGCGGCGGGCAGTGGTTCTTATGTTGTTCTTTTGATCGTGAATTATTTTTTATAAAATTCAATTTTTCGGTTGTCTAGCGCAATCATTTTGCTGTATATGCCTACAATCATTATTTACTTTCAAATAAGTAAGACATTTCTTAATAATTAGATAGTAAAAATGTTCGATATCTGCAAATGATGTATCCTACCTTTAAGTGTATATTTGCGTCACTTGACTGTAGTGTTATGTTTAATACAAAATGACTCGCTTTGTTTAAATGACTTTATATACTTTCATATAGTGCCTCATTTACATTCGGTCTTATTATCCCTTGGTCGCAGTGGTGGTGTTGCAACAATCCGAAGCCTTTAAATGCTATAATTGCGCCTCAGGAGTAGCCGGTTGCGCCGATCCGTTCACCGTAGACGCCAAACTGGGCCTGGCATGCGCAGCTAACACCACTACCTGCTTGGTAAGGCAACATCATAGGCCAAGTTCGATCAAGGACTATAGTTAACTATAGTTTGACTAACTCTGATCGAACTCGGGCTAGTCGACGATGGTTGGACTAGTCTAGTCGACTATTCACGACCAGCCTACCACGGTTGGTCGCATCGATGGTAACCAATAGCCGCTTTAATAGCACAGTACAGAGGACCAGTTTGGCAGTTAATGGTCAATAGTTCGACTAGAGTCGTTCGCACTTCCACTAAGTTCAGTGCGCATGCCATAATGACATCACGAACTAACCACTAGTTAACTATAGTTCCTTGATCGAACTTGGCCCTACATTGCAATTTGAAGTGAGAGTTTAGCAGATAGTAATGAGATCGTGCATTTTGATGATACAAGCATGCATGGAATTTGGCACACAGAGTGCGAGAAGGATATTTGGCTATAGGCAGGGTGACCCATACAAATACGTACTCCCACTACCCTAAGGCCCAAACTATACACACACACCAATGGATGGAAAATCTTACTAGAAGAACGATGATACCAAGATTTGGGTTGGTAGTTTTAGCTCCAGCCGTGTTTTGTGAAGCACAGTCGGGGTAATTTTGTTCGCACTGAAAAATAACTAAACAAGTTATGTTTCGGTGCCAAAGGACCACTGACTTCACTTTACAAAATGTGACCCACTCCACAATAATGGGTATTATGTCACAAAATAATGAAATTGAGTTATATACATGGTTGTAATGCCAACAGCGTAAGCCTCCATTTGGTATATAATAGAGCTTCATAGCTACTCCCGTTTTGGAGATATGACACGTTTGCTTTTGATTACTTAATCCTTGGAGTTCAAATTACACAACTGAGAAAACAGGCTTTGAAAAAGCCGGCTTTGTTGTAGAACAGAACAACAGAACGATGAACACAAAATGGGCGTGTTTTCCACATTAATCATCAAAATCAACATTTCTTTGAATGAAACCTGAAAATATTGGTGTTAAATATGTAATTAATGGCAAAAAATGTAAATCACATTTTGAGGAAATGTTTATCCTCTCAACGTTGAGTAGGCCATTACATGATAGTGCACAGAGCAACTTAATACCCTTTATTGCAGAGCCGGTCACAATAGGGTATGGAGCTAAAACTACTAGTACTAGCCCGAATCGAATTATCTTGGTATCTTAATATTCTCCAGCCATTGGTAATAGGTATTTTTTTTTATTTTTTACAGGGACACCTTGCAAATATGTCCTTCGAAAAAAAAATTATAGGTAGAATAACAAGCAATTTAGATTGTCATTTGGACAACAGTTCAGTATAAGGTATATTTTATAATATTTGGTTGTTATTTACGTTGCAAAATGTTGTATTTTATTCCCTTCAACTCCAAAAATCTTTTAACCAAACTTTTCGTTTTCAAAAATAACAAATTTCCACATTTTGTTTTAAAGAAAAAAGGCGTTGAAGGGACAGACTCGACTCTTGTGTCCCGATCGTGCAACGCAGCGAACACTGCGTGTACAGATCCCGTTAAGGAGGATCCCACGGGCACCTTCACCTACTGCTGCACGGGCAGCGAGTGCAATGCGGCCGGGCAGATTTGCGCCAGCTTCCTGCTCGTCGTCTCCACCCTTCTCGCCAGCTGGATGTATTAAATTCAACACGCAAAAGGCCGATTTTATCCAACTCGATTCGGCTTAATTTTGCTGCTTTTTATACAACATTATTTACTCCCTTTTCTCTGAATAAAAAGCTTACTTAAAAAAAGCGTGTCTCTTATAAAACCACTCTTAAAAAAAAAGTGAACTGGATTTTTTTTTTTTTTAGAGTGAAAACAACTTTAAAAGAAATTAAAACCACTCCAAAATAGTAAATTTTCACTCTTTCGAGGAGCCATTATGAAGGACAGCTCTAGTCTTTCCTAAAGTTGTTATCCATTATGGATCCGGAAGAGCGTAATGCACCCTAAAAACAGATTGGTTGAAATAACCAACCGATTGGTAGATATTTTGTCCAACCAATAAAATTGGTATTTTTTTACCAAATTATTGGTCAAAATAACCAATATTTTTGTTAAATTTGACCAATAATATTGGTTGGACACATATCTACCACTCAATATTGGTTATTAACCAAAATAGTGGTCGAAATAACCAATGATATTGGTCATTTTAACACAAATATTGGTCAAAATAACCAATATTTTGGTTCAAATTGACCAATATATTGGTTGGACACATATCTACCACTCAATTTGTTATTTTTCAACCAATCTGTTTTCAGGGTGTAGTTTTCTTTTTTTGTGGTTTGAAAAAGAGTGAAATTGAGGTTTTTGTTTCTAAAACCTACTCAAAAGAGAGTAAAATCTCTCTTTTGAGTAGGTTTTTACTCTTTTTTTTGTTAGAGTGTTTTTATAAGACATCAAGTTTTGAGAGGGAGCTTCTTATTCTTTAACATTTTGAGAGTTCACTGTCTTGTGTAGCAAAGATTCAAGCTGCGTTTTTTACTTGGCGGCTTAGCAGGCGCAGCGATGAGCAACACTAGACTTTTGGAGCTTGAAATTGAATATTAAATCTTGAATGAGGGGTAACCTTATCCCCACTCTATACAGTCGGACCATGCAAGGGGTCCACACGTAATTCTGTTTTTCTTAGTATAGAACAACTTATGATTATGTTGAGTATCCACTCAACCTCGTCCCCGTGGCTTGCTTTATTTTCAACACTAATTTTAAGCAAAGCCCGCCGGGCACCCGACTATTCCTAATTGCAACGAATATCTAAAATTCTTAGATATTCTTTTATGATCCCATACCAGGGTGATACAACATATAGTGCGAGCGCGTGCTCGACATCATGGGAACGAGGTTGGTACCGACTCCATTTTGAGTTTGGGACATATTGGGTCGTATTCATTTTAATTTTTTAACCATTTAGCATTTACCATTTCGATCAGCAAACGCTTGACGTAAAACTGAACTCGTATTCATACACATTGAAACACTTGATTTTCTTTTGTTTTTACAACAAGGCAAACATTTTGAATTTTTTTCTCAACTTCCTATGCTAGCTTTCATACGACCCACTATGATAACAAACTGAAACATCTGTATTTTGTATGCTGTATTTTTTTTATTTTTTTTATTTTCTTTATTTTTTATTTTTTTTTACTGATTATGCCTAATATTAATAATGGAAGTCACTATAAACTATCCCGTGTAGCGGTTGTATTTTTCAAGGCACTTATGTCACCTGACCCGGTTTTCCGTCAGCCTTGCTCTGTGGTTAACATAATCCACAATAACCTTTGTCCCCCCCCTAAAAAAAGATAAACGTTAACGATAGTCGAAATCGAACCTCCGACCCTTCAATCCATATCTCACCTCTCTACCAACTTGGCTATTGGCGAGTTGGTTGAGGGCAGTCGTTCTTTGTACCATTCTTTATTGTATAGCCAAGTTGTCATTGTCCTTTCTCATAAATATACATGTATGCACAACCCATGCTGCTGGAGAAAAATAATCACGAACCGCTTTATGGGTTAGTATTAAGTGTGTCTTCCTTAAGTGTGTCTTTCTTAAAGTTTACTGTGTTCAGTTTCAGTACAAACGTATACCATATTGTGGTTTTACTGTACGACACTTTGGAATAAATATAATTGAGCAAACAAATCGCGTTGAAGTATGCATTATTGAAAGTCAAATCTTGTTGGTTTAAGGTTGAAAGTAACTGATGTTTAAGCGTGCAAGTAAGATCAGTATCATTAAAGGCATAATTACTTATTCTTCAAATATTTTCCCTTTTCGCCCCATATTAATACAATAATAGCTGTTCTTACCCATAGTTAATATACACTAGTGTTTTTCCATTTTTTTTTGGCAATAAAAGCGAAAAAACTCAAAATTAATTCTAAAGGAAGGTATATATCAAAGTGTTCGTTGACATGTACCGGAGTACATACTGTTGAACTAATCAAAAGGTATGCTCGGGTATATTCGGGTATGTGTGTACCTCCAGAACAGTTTGTGTGAAGTAGAGTTCTTGTGTTTAAAACCGTCGATAACCGTTGTACGCAAGCCTAGCCAATCAGCATTTGCGAGTGTTCATGAGGTCAGCGGTGCTTGCGTCCCATCCAATGAACTATCGGGACTGTACTTAGCTTATTGTTATTCATAATATAGGCCTGGCATACGATCTACATGATTATTCTAACATTAGTATACACGCCCTCCTCCCGCTGGTGACTGACACACCATATGTGTACAATGGCGTTTGCAATGACTTCCCGCTTCTATGGGTGCACTGGCCTAATTCAAGTCTCATTGAAAACAGTGTAAAATCAACAATGTTTAGGACCAAGTTTCATGCACACCGACATCACTGGGGTTTATCAAACAACAATCAGATTATTGTCTTGGTCTTTATCTTTCCATTTCTTTTCAATTTTTAGTAGGTTAGCCGATTACATTTTTTAATATTCACACCAAAAGAAACTCGCCTTCCGAAAAGTGATACTTCCCGAGCCTGAAAGCAGCCATTTTACAAATGGCATCCCTCCACATTCTAGGGCAATTAGGACCCATTTTGCAACCGTAATTTTGTCAAGTCTGCCCTCAGATTGAAGCTCAAAAACCAGGGAGTTGATTCTATGCTATATTTACACAATCCCACCATTTCTTTCACCAAACGGCATCCTTTTTCAAAAGAAATTGTGGGGGGCACATTTCATGCAAATGACCTGGCGTAGAAATTCTCCTTTCAATTAGGGTGGTGCACCCCTATTGTATACTCTAGGTACAATGGGATACGTTCACTGACCTCTATAGAGGTCAGTGGATACGTTAGGCCAACATGGCGGGAATTTCAATGGTACATTGTATTTTCAACGTGCGGGTTGTCAGGATCAAACCATTTCAAACACAGGGAACACGAACGCCTGCTAGTTGCTTATGCCAAGTTATAATAACCACACGGTGAGTTTTTCGTCGCCTCCAGAGACGAAATCAATCAATCGGGAATAGATATTTGCCTCACGACGTCGCGGGGTTAAAACAAAACTTGGCAAAATGTTCAGAGCTTAGTCTTGTTTGCAAGACGATCTTCGCGATGCGGGGCGCCCTCTAACGTACGCCGTAGACCACGCGCGAATGACCTTCGCTAAGATGTTATCGAAGGTCATTTAGTGTACGGTACGCACTGACCTCTACACCTAGACGGACCATTGTCCATATTCTGCTGTGCTAACGCTTGAAGTCGGCGCTTATTCTGCTGTGCTAACGCTTGAAGTCGGCGCGAACTGGAAGTGCAACATGGCGGACCAAAGACGTCACTTCTGTGAGCCAATGAAATGTCCAGGTGTAGAGGTCAGTGGATTTACTCTATACATTTTTTTATTTATAAACATTACGTCATACGTACCGTACCCACTGAACCTTACACCTGGACATTTAATTGGCTCACAGAGTGATGTCGTGGGTCCGCCATGTTGCACTTCCAGTTCGCGCCGACTTCAAGTGTGAAACAATGATGATCTGTCCATGTGTAGAGGTCAGTGATGGTACGGCGTACGTTAGAGGACGCCCGCATCGGCGGCCTACGCGCGCTGCATATACCGCGATTAACATCGTCTTGCAAACAAGACTAATGAGAGCTATACATGCTGGGCGAACGGTATCGAATTACTTTTTGCTCGGCACTTAGCTCTTGCTAAGCAGGTTGGGGTGAGGTGAATAACATTCCAGGCCAGAGTGACCAGGGCACCACTATTAAATTACATTGTTAGCAGGATCAGGAGAACACTGTCTTGACGAGAAAAATCACAAAAAGCTCAAATCATTAGAAACAAATACGGTTAAAAAATTGAACTTTATTTCTGCAGACCCATCCAATGTCATCACCAACTAAAAGTCGGTCATCGGATCAGACGGTTTTCATGCATGATATAACACTATAGTCTAGTACTTATACAAAATGGTAGACGGAAAAGGAGGCCATCTAAAACGACACGCGTAAGCGCGCCCTTGCTTGTCAAAATTCTACACCAGCACGATATGTGGCAGAGTACCCCCCTCTTATCCCTATACTTTATACGCACTCAACACTATTGTAACCTAACCCATCCCCCCTTGAAACCTAAAAGGAATTCCTGAGATTCCGGGAACACAATGGTCAACACAAAAGAGGGGGGTTTTCTCTGCCACATATCGTGCTTCATATGCAAAATACCAGTGGCTTTGTATTGTTACAATAATACAAAGCCACTGTGAATTCTTACAAGCGAGAGCTCACGCACGTCGTTCTAGCGGGCACGGATGACACAAGAGTACAGGTAAATATGGCACGTGTGATTATATACGGTGATACGGCCAAAACAACAGATTAAGTTAAAAACATCCTTGTCAATAACAAAAGTTATAACACCCAAATAGCTGTGGCACCGCTCGGTTGCAAAGTTATTAGGCCTACACAATCCCAATTCTAGGAGTGTGTACCTTGCCCCAAATCGCAAAATATTATGAGCATTACTCTTCTCAGTCATTACTCCTCTCAAATTTGTTTTTTTTTACCAAGAGGGCGGCTGATGGCCTAGGTATTTTACGAAGTACAGTTGTGTGTGAGGGCGCTGCTGCGGCAGTTTTCTACACTCTAGGGCCCTGCAAGCGGCCAAGTTCGATCAAGGAACTATAGTTAACTAGTGGTTAGTACGTCATTAGGGGCTTGTCGGTCACTTCGCCCATTTTCCACTTCGCCCACAACCACTTCGTCCACAACCACTTCGCCCATTTACCACTTCGCCCATTTGCCACTTCGCCCACTTACCACTTCGCCCACTTCGCCCACTTACCACTTCGCCCACGCGCCACTTCGCCCACGCGCCACTTCGCCCATTTACCACTTCGCCCATGCATAGCGCGCACGTGTTATATTAATTCGACACACGAAGGTACCTCCCCGATCCGACAAACGGAGGCGTGAAACGCGAAAAGATGGTGGCTACATGCTTTTAACAGTTGCGCTGGTGTTTTTTGCCCATTGCTGTAGTCATCCCAAAGGTGGAATATTCAAGGAAAGTCACGCTATCACTTCACACTAATAAAGTAATAGTGAATTCTAACTTTATCAAAATTTACACAGGATAGAAGCGCAGTGCTAATTGGTAGAAGAATAGTATACATGTATAAACAAGTCGACGAATGAGGAATAAACGCTTTTATATTTGAAACGGACCGTTTGATTTTATGAACTTCATGCAAAAAATGGGAGACTCGTATTTAGGAATTTGGCTGCCAAAACGCGTTACTTGGTAGGCTTACTTGGTTGATTTCCTCCTAAAAACATTCTCTTTTGATCTTGGCATTCGCCAAGAAAACAGATTTTAAAAACCTTTATTGCTTTAGTGAATACATTGCAGAATAGTAATAATCCTGTTATGTCTTTTATTGAAACATTCCCAAATGTATGGTTTAGGGCGGGCCGGGCCGGGCCCACCCAACAAACGGTCCCCCCTGCCGCCTCAAGCATGCAACGACCTGTCGAATTAACACGGGCGTGCTATGCGTGGGCGAAGTGGTAAGTGGGCGAAGTGGCGCGTAGGCGAAGTGGCAAGTGGGCGAAGTGGCAAGTGGGCGAAGTGGCAAGTGGGCGAAGTGGCAAGTGGGCGAAGTGGCAAATGGGCGAAGTGGTAAATGGGCGAAGTGGTTGTGGGCGAAGTGGTTATGGGCGAAGTGGAAAATGGGCGAAGTGACTGTAAAACCATTAGGGCATGCGCACTGAAGTTGAAGTGCGAACGACTCTTGTCAAACTATTGATAACTATTGTGCAATAGTAAAACAGCTCTGTCGCCCCAACCGTTGATTTTACACAGAAAACGAGCTAAAACTAACAGTAAATTGGCTACTTTAAGCAATAAAACGGGGGGTAAATCATAATTTTTTTTTTATTTGTTTGCTTTATTATATAGAAAGAACAGAGTCTTAAGCCGTGTTCCCATTGGACTTTTTCTTCCGCGGCCACGCGGAGACTTACCGCGGCATTCCTTAGCGTGAATCTACCGCGCGTTCCCACCTAGACTTATATTCCGCGACGGAACGGTACATTCGCTGTTCGAGACTGGCAGAATGTCACACATTGCGGGCACTGTGCACAGTCACCTTTGACCTATGCATAGCGTTTTACAGCGTGGTCGCGGTAGTTTTACAGCGCGGAGCGTTCCCATTGGACTTTTTAGCGGCCCTGATAATTTACCGTAGCTGCGCGGAAGTCTCCCGCAACCTCAGTCGGCCTGTTTTTTTTACATCACGGTCGCGGTAAATAGACAGGGAGGTGTGTTTACCGTGCGTCCCCATTGGATTTAATTTTGTCGTTCTTAAGAAAAGTCGCGGTACTCTAACAAAATTAAGTCCAATGGGAACATGCCTTTAGTTGTATTATACTAGTCAAACTAGGCAAAATATGTAGTACTTTTTAGCAGCATTGAGATGGATGTAAAAAAGCCGGGTTTTCACGTCATTCTCCATAGAACCTTTTTGCTACTAAATCAAGCACTGCTTCAGTGACCAAAACCTTTTGATATGGGAATGTTTGCTTGTTTTGGGGTGGTTTTACAGCTCTACAATTGTGATGCGATCAAGCAAAATCAGTCTGAAGTAGGCCTTGGTCATTTGGGGGATGTTTACATATTCTTTTGTAGCGGTACTTCAGGCTCCATTTCAGTGAAAACCCCATGTGAACACGACCTTTGGTTAAAAAATTACAACAATTCGAACACCAGCACGTTACAAATAAAGAAACTAAGAAAATCATGTTTTTGTATCACTTCCCTTCCGAATTTGGTTAAAAGAGTATTTTCATGTAAAATATTTTTGACTTTTCCACCCCTACGAACATATTTTGGACCGATCTCAAAACAAGAATTGCCGAGTTCCGACTGATTTTGCTTGATCGCATCACAATTAAGTCCCGGGTACTTAATTAATAAAACACACGAGCGAATACGACCATTGCGATAGTCGCGAAGAGGTTGAAGCCTGCAGTGCCGGCCGAGTTACAGGCGTTGCCCTGGCAGCAGTAGATGCACACGTCGCCCTGACACTGGTACGATGCCGGGCACGTGTTGCCCACCGAGCAACCACGCGAAACTAGATTACCGGTGACGCTTTTCTGTTGGGACAAAATATAAATGCAAACGGAATGTGGTTAGTTTGGTTCCGTATTCATTTGAAATTTGGGCTAATAGCGCCACCAACGTCGGGATATGTCTCTCCCCCCCAGTGTGCCGCATCTAGTATTTCTAAGCCTGCATGTTAGTCCAGGAAATATAAGTTTTGACCTCAAACAAATTGCAACAAATTGTTTTTCACCACATTGCACTTCTATAAGGCCCCTAGAATTACATACTAAAAATCGACAAAAATCCAAGTGGTGGAAATATGACTAATTTGCATAAATCGTTAATCCCTGCCGCGTAATATATTTATTCCCATATTTGGGTATATATATATATATATTTTTTTTTGAAAAGTTTATTTTGGTGATTCTAATTACATATCCTTACTTCAATAACATTTGCTAAGGCATATAAGTGACTGAATAATTATGAGAACATAGTAATTATCAAAAATGACAACTTCGTGACCCTATAAATGTGCGCACATTACACTGTCTCCAGATATCATCAAGTAGTCAGTATTAGTAAGATTCAAATTCACCAAGTTGCTTACTGGCACAGTTATCATATTAAAACCTTATGAAAAATCATAGGGAACAATGATAACATTCTGATATTTAGCCCAGCAAACAAAAACTGGAGGAAAATGGTGTGTCCATAAATTGGGCTAACAAGTAGTTAAAGGGTTGCCTAACATGGGAGACTTGAACAAGTTCAAGGAAATCCCCAAAAATAAATTTAACGTAGATAGGATTATTGTAAGCAACAACAATCTTTAATTTGGGAGGTTTCCTTAAACTTGTTCAAGTCTCTCACCTTAGGCAACCCTTCACCTACTTGTTAGCCCAATTTAGAGACACACCATTTTTCCCCATTTTTTGTTTGCTGGGCTAAATATCACAATGTTATCATTGTTCCCTATGATTTTTCATAAGGTTTTAATATGATAACTGTGCCAGTAAGCAACTTGGTGAATTTGAAGCTCACTAATACTGACTACTTGATGATATCTTGAGACAGTGTAATGTGCGCACATTTATAGGGTCACAAAGTTGTCATTTTTGATAATTACTGTGTTCTCATAATTATTCAGTCACTTATATGCTTTAGCAAATGTTATTGAAGTAAGGATATGTAAGTAGAATCACCAAAATAAACTTTTCAAAAAATATAAAAAATATATATATACCAAAATATGGGAATAAATATATTACGCGGCAGGGATTAACGATTTATGCAAATTAGTCATATTTCCACCACTTGGATTTTTGTCGATTTTTAGTATGTAATTCTAGGGACCTTATAGAAGTGCATTGTGGTAAAAAACAATTTGTTGCAAATTGTTTGAGGTCAACAAAACAAAATTATGTATTTTGCCTGGACTATGTACATGTACATACATTATGTCCACTCTCAACATTGGTGGCGCAATGTGAGGACGACTTCAACCGCGGATCTTGCGCTGCTCTACCGACTAAGCTAAACTACCCCTCTTCATACCTATCTATATATATATATATATATGTGTGTATTTACATGAAATGAATGGTTTTTTATAAAGACGTTACACCACATAGACAACAATAAAAGGCGTACCAGGCACGTTGAGGAGGCGAGGCAGTCCCGCTTCAAGTTCCCTTGCTGGGACGGGTCAAATGGATCTTCGCACCCAGAATCCGTTAGGGTGTTGCAATTGAAACATTGAAAGGCCTTCCCAACAGTCACCACTGCGAACGGGAAAAATGGTGAAAATTTCCTGGTGAACCGTATAGACGATGTGCCCTCTGACGTCACGTGTTTACCTCTGTATTCAAATGTGCCCGTCAATATGCGCACACATCGTGTTTTGCATAAAATTTGGTTGAGGAGTGACGCCACAGGTCAGACCACCTTTGAATTATGTGACCTCGGATGTCCCCTCTTAACCAAATTTATGTAAAACACGATGTGTGCGCATATTGACGGGCACATTTGAATATAGATGTAAACAGAGGGTACATGGTCTATACTAGCATTATACTGGTTATCACCAAACATATCAACATGATACTGGTTATGATCAAACCATGTGTATTATCATCCTGGTTTTAGGTAAATTACTTCAACATAAATCTGATGAAATCCTGTGACGTGGGCCGTTTTCCAACTGACCAATCAGAACTCACGAAAGTTGTGTTTAATGTCATGTTAAGTTGTGGCGTTTTGTCTAAAAATGCACTTTCTTGACCGAAATATGTAATTATTCTAACAAATCAATTATAACATTTTGGTTTTTGCAAACATAAGTAAAACAAAATTGTATAGGAAATCTCTTTTTGTATTTTAACACGAATTATTCGTGGTGAAACCGTGACTTATTCGTTGCGGGAATAAGCGTAGTATAAATTTAAACCGCGAGACGTTATTGATATGTAGAGTAGTGGTAAGTTGTAGTCATTGATGTAGTATACGTTATTGTTAGGCTTATCGTATAGTATGTGTACATTCTACTGAATTTAAAGTGGAAGTGTCTGAAGCTTTTTGTGGTAGGAATGTGGTAGGAAATAAGCAGGAAATTTCACCAGTGTGTCCTGGTATTTTTTACCAGGATTCTGGTTGACGTGCATGCACCAGGAAATCCGGGTGTAATTAACCAGGAAAGAGTGGGTGGTATACAATCCAGGAATCTGGTGACATTTCCACAAGACACTATTGAAATTTAACCAGATTTGTTTGGAGTATACATTGACCAGGCGCCAAGGCGCGGGATTCCTTTTTCACGAACCTCGATTCAGGGAGGGTTAAGGCCAGCATCTGTGGGTAGCACACCCTGATTTGTCCGGCCTCGCTCACTGCCGGTCGCCGATAGATTTTTTTCCGGCCTTGCTCGTGACGTGTTTATTCGTCATTCGTTTTAAATCCCGGAGAACAAACACCCGGTGTCAGTGTATACACGGCATCCGACGAAAACAGGTATGGGAAGTTGGGTGTTAACATTCGTTTGTTAAGTGATCTTTCAAATTGAGTTTCGTGGTCCGAAGGTTGTGTATGGTTTCCCACATATTTTTCTCGCAAATGGTTGTGATAATAGTGTAATAAACAATAGTTAAACAGACTCACCTGCAAGAACAACAACCAACATGGCAGCAATAGGCTTCATCTTCACACGGTATGAACGCTGGGAGCTAGCTGTGTGTTGGGGGAGAATGAGAGGTTCTTATGCATATACCGTGTTTCTAGCAATAATAAACTAGTTCGGTGTTTCAACTGCGCATGTGTGTACATTGGGTCACGGGTCGTTGGGAGTAAATGAACGCGCCACGGCGCGGCGCTCGCTCGACGCAAACGTGTTAATTATTACAATCAGAATGCGCGTTCACGTACATAACATCTCGTGACATGACATCAGCAGTTTTATCCCGAATAACTTTTGACCTGGGCCCAATTTCTTGGCTCTGCTTACTGTTAGCGAAAAATCCCTGCTTACTATAGCAGAAAATTCGGTGCTTACGGTAAACGTATTTCACGCGTTAGCAAGGAATTTTGGTCTCTGAGCATGCGTACAACCCGTAACTAAGGATTCTGTGCTTACAGGGTAGGCACATAATATTTCTGCTAGCGCGGTTAGCGGAAAATGGTGACTGTAAGCGCGGAATTCCGTGGTTAACAGAGCCATGAAATTGGGCCCTGGAGTGCTTCATCAAAATACCGTACCGGTGTACTATTATGAATACCAGACTCTATGAAATACGGACTCGTTAGTAGTATTGCGCATGCCTAGGTGAAGATAATAATATTAGGATTGTATAATCGATTACACGAGATCGGTTACTTGCAAATAACCACACATTTTATGTTTGTAATGACTAGATACAGTAAACATGTAATTATCGTTTTTGATGATGACGTCACCTTCTTGAAGATTTTGAGATTATAATACACCACTAAAGGAGAGCACCCAGTTATTTGTTTCCCTTTATTTCATGTCATTTCATGACGTCAACAATTTAAGTTTCATTGTGACGTTCTTCGTATACCTTAACATTATCAACACACTCTGGTAAAAGTTGGTACCTTATATCTCTCAAAATAGTTTTTTTTTAATTTCTTGTAAACGATAAGGCTAAACGTACTTCATTTGTTAATACAATTGCTGTTTTAAAGACCCATACAATTTTAAATGTGGTATCCAATCTCAAGAATATCTATTTCACCGTTGCAAATACGTTGCAAATAAACCAAATCACTCAATTAATGAACGCGCGCTGCGCACTGACTGCATATGGCCCTGCCACACCAGAACGTTTTAGGCCAACGCGCGAGTAGCGCGTTAAAAATAGTTGATACGCTGGCAAACGCTGAACTTCCACATAAAAAAGTCAAGTGGAACCGTGATTTCAGCGTGTCCATAACGCGTTGATAACGGGTTCATAGCATTCGCCGGCGCGTAAATAACGCGTTAGTAACGCGCTCGACGACTGATGAACGACTGCCCAGCGCGTGAGTAGCGCGGTCCAACGCGCGCCAGCATACGGCAACGACCACACGATTAGTTGTATAAAAAGCCGACGCGCTACTACAGTAATGGCCCTGTCACACCAGAACGTTTTAGGCCAACGCGTGAGTAACGTGTTGGAATTTCGGCAACACGCGGGTAAACGTTGACCAACGCTAGGCCAGCGTTCGCAACACGCTGAGCGCGTTACCCACACGCTGGAACACGCTGTCACACGCTGAGGCAAAAATACATTTTTCAACATACCTAAATTTGTTAGCGTTTGCCAGCGTGTGACTGCACACGCTGGCGGCGCGCTGGAAGGTCGTTACTCACGCGTCGAACGCGCTAGACGATCGTTACCAACCCACTACTCACACGCTGGCGACCCGCTGTCGTATTTATACTATAAATCAGTGATGCGTTCCTCACACGCTGAGCGCGTTCCTCACACGCTGAGCGCGTTCCTCACACGCTACTCACGCGCTGGCTTACGCTATGAACCCGTTATAAACCTGTATGGACACGCTAAAAATCACGGTTCCACTTGACTTTTTTTCTGTAAAAGTTCAGCGATTGCCAGCGTATCAACTATTTTTAACGCGCTACTCATGCATTGGCCTAAAACGTTCTGTTGTGGCAGGGCCATAACCAGCGTGTCGCCAGCGTACACCAGCGTAAACCAGCGTGTGAGAAGCGGGTTGGTAACGACCGTCTAGCGTGTTCGACGCGTGATTAACGAACCTCTAACGCGCCGCCAGCGTGTGCAGTCACGCGCTGGCAAACGCTGGAAATTGTAGGTATGTTGAAAACAATATGTTTTCCTCAGCGTGTGACAGTGTGTCCCAGCGTGTGAGTAACGCGCTCAGCGTGTTGCTAACGCTGGCCTAGCGTTGGTCAGCGTTTGCCAGTGTTTTGACAAAATTACAACACGTTACTCACGCGTTGGCCTAAAATGTTATGGTGTGACAGGGCCATTACATAAGAAGGGACTTCACGTCCTACAGCAACCACAACAGTCTGTATACAACAATCAGCTTGGTTTACCAATACTGTTGATGTTAATTGACCAGTCACCACCACTGACCTCAACACCTGGACGGATCATCCTATATAATAATACGCTACTCTCTGTCTGTCTGTGTGTCTGTCTGTGCGCGCTTTTTCGTCCCCTTCCCGGGGTCGTGCGGCGTTCAAACTCGGTGGGTGGGTCCGGCTCGGTCCCCGCAAGAACCAGTTTGCATTCGCTAGAGCGTGCGAGGTCAAAGGTCATCTAGGGGTCACCTTTTTGAATCTGTGCGCGCTTTTTCGTCCCCTTCCCGGGGTCGTGCGGCGTTCAAACTCGGTGGGTGGGTCCGGCTCGGTCCCCGCGAGAACCAGTTTGCATTCGCTAGGGCGTACGAGGTCAAAGGTCATCTAGGGGTCACCTTTTTGAATCTGTGCGCGCTTTTTCGTCCCCTTCCCGGGGTCGTGCGGCGTTCAAACTCGGTGGGTGGGTCCGGCTCGGTCCCCGCAAGAACCAGTTTGCATTCGCTAGAGCGTACGAGGTCAAAGGTCATCTAGGGGTCACCTTTTTGAATCTGTGCGCGCTTTTTCGTCCCCTTCCCGGGGTCGTAAGGCGTTCAAACTCGGTGGGTGGGTCCGGCTCGGTCCCCGCAAGAACCAGTTTGCATTCGCTAGAGCGTACGAGGTCAAAGGTCATCTAGGGGTCACCTTTTTGAATCTGTGCGCGCTTTTTCGTCCCCTTCCCGGGGTCGTGCGGCGTTCAAACTCGGTGGGTGGGTCCGGCTCGGTCCCCGCAAGAACCAGTTTGCATTCGCTAGAGCGTACGAGGTCAAAGGTCATCTAGGGGTCACCTTTTTGAATCTGTGCGCGCTTTTTCGTCCCCTTCCCGGGGTCGTAAGGCGTTCAAACTCGGTGGGTGGGTCCGGCTCGGTCCCCGCAAGAACCAGTTTGCATTCGCTAGAGCGTACGAGGTCAAAGGTCATCTAGGGGTCACCTTTTTGAATCTGTGCGCGCTTTTTCGTCCCCTTCCCGGGGTCGTGCGGCGTTCAAACTCGGTGGGTGGGTCCGGCTCGGTCCCCGCAAGAACCAGTTTGCATTCGCTAGAGCGTACGAGGTCAAAGGTCATCTAGGGGTCACCTTTTTGAAGTTGGTCGGATCGTGCTTAAACTCGGTCAACATGTATCCACAATCCCCATCCATCCAGGGAAGTAGCTACAAACCCGAGAACCGACAAACCCCGGGTGACCGCCTAGTTGTCCATATTCTGCTGTGCTAACACTTGAAGTCGGCGCGAACTGGAAGTGCAACATGGCGTCACTGCTGTGAGCCAATGAAATGTCCAGTTGTAGAGGTCAGTGGATTTACCAACCAACTGAACTCTACACCTGGACATTTCATTGGCTCACAGCAGTGACGCCATGTTGCACTTCTCTGCATGCCGACTTCAAAATGAAACAATGGATGATCTGTCCATGTATAGAGGTCAGTGGTCACCACATGCAGTGAACACACACATACCATCGCCATGACAGCATGACAGCATAACATTGCGACATATTGGATAACCCATCAAAGGCTGCAAGGATATGAAGTTGTAAGGAGTTGATGCAAACTGCAAAGTTTGTAGTTGGACATACATTTTATTACACACATGCAATGAGTAAAAATGTTGGGGTGTCTTCAGTCTCCGCAGATTAACTTTGGCCTTATTTAATTTAATGTCGTCAGTAAAACAAATTAAAAAATTCAATTTAAATTGATATTAGTGACTAAAACAAATAGATCAAACAAATTGAATGGGATAGGGATAATTGCCTTCGAGTGGCAGAAATGTTGTATAGCAATAATCTTTTACGGTGCTGCGCAGTGTACTTTAGTTTCTTACGAGGAACCGCAAATATAAACAAAAAATAAAGGGGAACTTTTGGGCCACGTCGATAATATTTTATCAGTCTAGATTTTATAAAGAACAATCTTGCAGAGTAAAAAAATCAGGAATTGGTGTAAACGTAACCTCTATATTACGTTTGGGACGTGTGTGAACGCAGTACTATTTACATAGCTAGTAAAACTGTGTGTATGGAACAGAACCAACTTTCACGACAACGTGCTGGTAATAGGAGTAACAAATTCGCTTCGCAGTGACCGTTCGCGTGAAGTTTGAACCGGCCTCACGCGCTAAAACAAATTAATGGCGCCCTCCATGCCAGAATGCGTGTCTGTACGCGCGCCCCTGAACCTGGCGTGGGTCATGCGGTCATTGTGAAGGAATGTACACAATTTATCCGAAATAAAACCTAGGCCTAGATGTATCATGGACAAATTATTTCTCCATGATGTAATCATATTCCCCCCCGAGCGAGGGCCTGACCTGAAAATATTATACGATGTATGGTAGACTGTACGGCGTCTGAGAATCAGACGGGGTCACGGATCAGTTTCGCATTTAACGCATACACGATGGTGCCGCCACACCCTGTTTTTTCCATGCACAAGTTGTGACAACACGAATTCGTGCATACATTATGATGAACACACACACATGTACATGCACATGCACGTTTGTTTATGGTGTAAATCGAGGCACATGCAACCTCTCATACGGACTATGGTCATTACTTTGTCTTCGTGTAGTTAAAACACGTTGACTAAATACTCATTTTTCTCGCTTCCCCAGGCTTCCCCAAAACAAATTTAACCTCAAATGTTGATTATGGGCCTCTCAGCTGTTCCTCCTATTTTTTTCTTATATAACCATAGCCTAATTTTCCTCTAGCGCTCTTTTTCGGAGGCTGAAAAAACAGGGTGTTGCGGTACTACCATCGTGCATGCGTTTGGCATGCGTTAAATGCGAAACTGATCCACGACCCGTCCGATTTCCAGACGCCAAGCCCACAAACCGTTATTTTTTCTCGCATCGTGTGCCCCTATATTGTTCAAAGGTCCCCAGGGCGTATGCAAAACTAACGCATATCACTGCACCATGTGGCGCGAAATACGGTACCCTCTGGAGACGTGAACACAATGGGGACAAGGGGAGTGAAAAGGTCTCAAAAGGGTAATTTCTATAGATGAATAGGTCTCCACTAGTTATTTCACGAATTCGATTTTTGGATTGTACTTAAATTACTCAAAAACTAGGGTTAGGATGGGGGTGAGGGTTAGTGTTTGGGTTAGGGTATAATATAGGGTATTGGGTCGAAATTTCAACCCAGGAAAATAATTGTGGTTAAAATGGGAGCATTTTGAAAAACATGCTCGACTTTCCAACCATTTTGTACACGACTAAGGAGAACCATCTAGGAATAAGCCATGTCTCCACAGTACAGTGATACAAAAACACGAATGCATGGAGACTGCGTGTGTGGGTGTGGGTACGTTCACATGCATCCACATTCCGGTACGCTATCATCAGATCCGACATAAACCGTGCGGGCGGTTTTTTGCTTGATATTTTAAACGGCAGCCATTTGACAAACTCTAACCGCTGTCGTGCTTTGACGACAAGCAAACGTTGCAAGCGGAAAGGACTTAATTAGCAACATCTTACCTTATTTTGCAGTCTGAATAATACAGGATATGGCTAACAGGTGCAGCGACAGGGTTTCTTGCTGGATAGCTAGCTCTACGCGGCAACATGCAGTAAAAACCTAATTCACAATGGACCAGTCTAGGCCTAGGCTGTTGATAAGGCCCCTGAATGTTAACATAATTTACGATACGCGTCTTACAGCGCGTTATTGGTTGAATCATGGGTCCGGTGCGCGAATTTGTTTTCCAAACGACATCGCCATAGAACTGGTTTTTAGCGCATCTGATTGGCTATCTGTTACGTCATGGTAGTAAATTATACTCTCAATAATTTATTGACCCTATAGGATTCTCAACTTATTGACCCTAGGACTCTGGGTTTTATTGACCCTAGGACTCTCAACTTATTGACCCTAACCCTAACCCTTTTTGACCCTAGGACTCTGGGCTTTTTTTGACCCTATAGTAGTACACGTTATGCATTGCGACACATAGGCTAGATGAATGAATGACGTAGATGTTAAACAACCAATCAGATGCGCTAAAAACCAGTTCTATGGCGATGTCGTTTGTGAAAAAAAATTCGCGTCCGGGGCATCAAATTCAACCTCTGACCCTGTGACATGATCGATGTCCCTTGCAAACGGATTCCAGTTACGGGAAAAAATATTCGCGTCCGGGGCATCAAATTCAACCTCTGACCCTGTGACATGATCGATGTCCCTTGCAGGCGGATTCCAGTTACGGGCCGTCTATAAAGTATAGGCATTGCGAACACAGTCACTTTATCAAATTTAGTTATTCCACATGTTGTTTGTAATTGGTTTAATACATCAGTGAATGGAACTCCCCGATGTCTATACATTGCTTTGTTCCGTCTAAAGTGGGGTCAGGGAACCCGACAAGATTTCCCCTTCTGTTTTTTGGTAAGTAAAACAATATTTTGCTGTAGAATACTTCTCCTCTATTCAATCCATTTTAGAAAATTACAAATAAAAACAAATGGTGTATACTACTACCTTTAAAGGTTGGATACACCATTTGCAGATATCAAAGAAAACAAATCTACCGAATTATTAAGAAATATCTTACTTATTTGAAAATAAATAATGATTCTATAGGCATCCAACAAAATAATTGTTCAGCTAGATGTCCAGTAATAGTTCCAAAAAAATCGGATTGAAAAAAAAATAATAATCACGATCGCCAGACGGCGATTGCAAAAAAAATAAGAACAACATAAGGACCACTGCCCGACACCGGTTGAAAACGAACGCTGTTTTTCTTGCTTTTCTCAGCATCCATGATTGTAAAACTTCAGGTCAGTTAAACGATATTTACTATAAAATACACCCCCCCCCCCCCACCACCCCACAATCCCCCATTCATGATAATGACGTTTGTAAATTGTGTACAGGCAAGAATTGCAAGAAATTGAGTAAACACAAAATCACAACATATTATAGTCATTATAGTATTCAGATACCTAACCTATATTTATAGTTTTTCCATGGGACCCGCCCTTAAATTTGGTTCACAGGTTTGTAGGTTTTCTTCTGTTTTAGGCACTTGGACTTCAACGATAACAATTAATACCGAAGCTAAACACAGTACAAGAAAATATAGGATTACAAGGTTAAAATATTCATGCATCAATACATTTTTTTTTATGTACATTTTTTTAAAGTGAATTTTATATCTAATCTTAAAATAGTGCATTAATAACCGATTATCAACGTTGATCTCATCCATCCAGACTCCTACAACAAAGTCGTTATCTTTTGCAGTTTTATTTACATTTTATTTTAAAGGTAGGATGCACCATTTGCAGATATCGAAAATATTACTACCGAATTATTAATAAGTATCTTACTTATCTGAAAGTTAATAATGATTCAAGGCATCCATCTAAATGATTGCGCTAGATATCCTGTAATTGTTCCGAAAATTGAATTTGTAAATACAAAAGATCACGATCGCCCGACGGCGATCGCAAACAACTGAATAAATAACAACATAAGAATAACTGCCCGACGCCGGTTGAAAACGAATGTCGTTTTTCTTGCTTTTCTCAGCATCCATGATTGTGAAACTTCAGACAGGTGGCTAAACGATATTATACTTTTAAAATACAACCCCCTAAAACCCCCTTATTTTTTCCATTATGTTCACAAGATTAAACAAAATCTGAACAGTCTGCATTTGTTAATGCACAATAAGCTTAACCAATAAAGGTTGACTGTTGTTGTTATTACACTGGCATGTATACTCGTTTGGCTTCGCGAGTGAATTATAATGACTGAAATGTACAATGCATTCCAAAGCGAAGATCAATAATAATGGCACATTATCAATTATTATTTATATCAGGCTTCCAGCGGTAAAAATAAATAAGCGTATGGTATATTTTCGTAATAAGTACCCGGATGACAGCAATTATAGTATGTCAGTAAAAGTACCCGGATGACTGCAATATTACTTTTGATATCGTCTTTATCCGGGCATTTACACAAAATTCGCTGGTTCCCACAGAGTAAAGAGCGCTCAGGCGCAATACTCACGGTTGTTAACCAGTGAACAAAGCAGCAGTAACAATGTGACCCGCTCTACAAACATGAGTCTGATGTCGGGAAATACATTTTTAGCGTAAAGGGCCGTTTATTGTCTCGGAGGTGATTTTTTTTTTCAACAAATAATATTTTTGTCTTAAGGCATTTTGGTTTCTCCGACACCTATATTTTAAGATCTGATCGATTGACAAAATTGTTTTGATCCCTAAATTAAATTGAATACAGGTTTTGTCATTCTCTTACCATAGCATCTGATGAAGCACTAAAATTGTAAATCTTCATTTCCTTTCAAAGACATTTTGAATATAAACTGAGAAAAAGCAAACTTCTAAAAAATGTAAAAGACCGATGCATTACACCACAGAGTTGTGCCATAATATCAAATGAAAGCTTATTTTCTGCTTTTTTTGACCAACTGTAAAATAGATTTTTTTTTTAACACAGCTGCTCGTCATCGCGAGCAGCAAAGAACTTTCAAAGAGCAAATCTACTCTGAATGCCACAGAACAGGCAGTTACTATTAATGAGAGCTATATCAGATGATGAGAGAGAAAAATATACTTTTAAACAGTCGATAAGCCTACACTTGCGAGTTTTATGTCCGCGTTCTTTTTACAAAAGCAGATGGTGAGTTCTGACGTTAACGTTATACATGCAACAATAGAGCGTCATTGGTAGCATTTTTTTACACAGGAATTATTTATCGTCAATTAATTTTGCTTCGATAATTCTTCAGCCTGATATTAATAACAATAATAATAACTAGAAACACAGAGCTGTTTCGGGTGTCTAAAATTATTTTCAATATGTGTGTGGTGGTCTAAGTGTGTGCCAAGTCTATATAATTTATTGCACTCACTAGTATGCATTGCACTCGCTATAACAATGATTGCACTCGTCTCCGACTGGTGCCATAATTTGTTAGAATACATATATTATTGTAATGTCCCTCGAAGCCATTAAATATATAATTAGTATAAATGGAATAAACCGTAAATAAATATAAAGTGTAAACCTCGCACGAGTATTTCGGGTTCACAGTTATTGTATTTTAGGCACCTAGAGAGTTATAATTTCATAAAACAAAGCTTAGCTTGTTGAGTCAAATGTCAAATGAGTCACGTGGTAGGCCAGATCCAATTAGGTTTATCACTGGCAATGACGTAAACTGATATGCCTGAAGACCATCGCTGAGTGGTAATTGTAAACGGTTGGGGCAAGATAACATACATGTATAGGCCGTATTCTTGAACGTCTAGGCGCTGTACCTATACGGCATTGGGGGTAAAAGTGATTAGAAGATAATTCATGTCAGTTTCGATATCCTTACAGCTCCAAAATACGGCCTATTCCACAGGCTGGTTATAACTGGATTAAACATGGCGTCTTCGTTATGTTCCTAGGTTTATACGCGTAGCACACCAGCCGAATGGAAGACGACTCGACCGTTCAGCGGCTGGGGCGGCCGGTAGTTGTTCACGATGGGGACGTCGGGAGATGTGCCTACGGCGTTCGACATGAGCGACCTGAAGACGTTAAGCTGAATGATAAGAACAGGAGGTAAAACAGGTGAGACAAGAAGAGAAATATTAACGTGATTCAGAAATCCAAAATGGTAGCGAGTATGAGTATCAATGGTAGAGGAAGTTGAACAATTTAGAGCAATAGTCCACTTTATTGACAAACGTTCACTGTTGAGATTCATAAACAAAACAGAATGGTCATCCCAAAAAAGTTAAAATACAAACAAAAGAGGACAATAGACGATTAGAAGTATTTACAACGTTGTGCGTATGTGTGTTCACAAACATGTACCTGTACATGTACATGAACATGCACATGTACATGTACCTGTACCTGTACATGTACATGCACATGTACATGTACATGTACATGTACATGTACATGTACATGTACAATCTGTACCACTCAATAACCTAAATTAGCATATGTGAATATTCATGACCTTTCGCTCAAAACTTTCTGAACTGGAGCGCGCAATTTAAGCAATGATAAAAACCACATTTTTAAACTATTGTAGAAAAGCCTGCCAATTCAAACAAGCCAATTTTATTAGTTACAGTACATTATATATTCCTTTCAAATTCGTTAAAAAAATGACATTTTTGAAAAAGCACGGACACACTAACTTAACATTTTAGTCAATTCGCTCTATAGGGTGGCCCCCAAAACCGGAAAAGTATATACCACACGAGACTAATTTCAATGGGAGACTTTTAAGACGATAGTGGGCGTCCCACTAACCGGTCCTTTTCTATTGTCTTCGTCACGTATCGCTGGGAACAGTAGAAAAGGACCGGTTGATGGGGCGCCCACTATCGTCTCAAAAGTCTCCAATTGTGGTGAATATAACCCAAAATTATTACCTGTTTTTGTGAAATTCTGACTGGCATTTTAAACACCGTCCACAGGACGACCTCGTTACACGTCGGCGTTGTGAGCGACCCTCGGTACCGGAAATACGGCTGCATAATATCGGTGCTTGGGAACAAATTGGAGATCGGAAACGGGGTCGCCAGGTTGACACTGTTGCCTGAGAACGAGAGAGAGAGAGAGATCGAGAAAGAGGATAGAACATAAATAAATAAATAATTTTGAAACAACTGAACAAATCGACCATCAAACCCGAGTCGAGTTGTGTATACACAAAGCTGACTCGTATTCGAGTTAGTGGACTTCGAGTCTGAGTCCGAGTCACCTCTCTCGAGTCTGAGTCAACCGAGTCATGTAAACTAAGGTTGAATCCGAGTTTGAGTCACGAGTCACCCTGTATAGTACTACAATCCCAAATCGATGTATCGGAAACAAGCCAGCCGCAAGCGCTGCTGCACGGTACTTTTACACTGCAGTAACTCCCCATTGTGCTCAACAGAGAACGTCTTCAAAACGATTTGCAGTTATACAATGTACTATTGTTAAAAAGATGAGCGGTTAATTTTGGTTGAGCCCCAAGTCGGCGTGCAGGTCGAGTCCGAGTCCGAGGCATTTGTCTTCGTGACTCAAGTCACGGAAAATGGGATTCGAGTGAGATTGACGAGTCGCACAACTCTGGCTCAAATGACCGCCACAAAAAAGGAGGGGATTCCCTTCGTCTTATGTCTTGCTTCATATGGCGCTAAGAGTCCTGCACGTTTTCAAAACACCGGCTCCGGGCCGTTTTGGTTTAGCTGCATTGCCAAGCTGCAGAATCCCGAACAAGGTGGAACAATGCGGGGATTTGGAAAATACACAACGTCATTACTTCCAGTGAACTACAGCGGGTAGCGTGTCTTGGAACTATAGGTGAGAGCGGACAAGCCGTTGAATGCAATACTGCGATGGTTAAACCGCGCTTGTATAAAACCCACTTAAGAGGAACATATTAATATTCCGAATCCAGACCTGGGTCAAGACTACCAAAAGGTGCCTGCATTCTTTAAAAAGGTTTTGTTGCATTGAACATAGTCTTCGAAAATTCGTTTTCTGTTTAGTGGCACATTGTTCTCTGTCACATGAAAAAGAAAAACTGCTTGTGCTTTGATTGCGCCAGTCAAGTCAGCAGAATACCACGAAGTAAATTATATACGTGGCTTGCTAGTAGTGCTATAGTAACGTGTCTATTACCGTTTAGCAGTATATTTATAAGAGAGTTGAACCACGGAGGAAGGAAAACGTCCTCCATGGTTTAACGTACATTCCGCTGCCATTTTGAATTCAGCGCCGTACGTATCCCGCCGGGAGCGATAATTTTTCTGCAGGTAGGTTGGTACATAGTGTACATTTATTAGCCAATCAGAACACAGATGGTGTTGACGTCATCGATGATTTTAGAGTTTTCTGGGATCTGACTAGGGTTAGGGGTTAGGGTTATTTGTTAGGGGTTAGGGGTTAGGTTTGTCCATGAATAAAATAATAATAATAATAATATCAACTCTAACATCATCGATGACGTCAACACCATCTGTGTTCTGATTGGCTTATGTACCAACCTACCTGCAGAAAAAAATTGTCGCATCCCGCGATTAGGGAACACAATTGTATAGCGTTTGTATATACTTACCATCGTGTCTTGTCCTCAAAAGAGCTGTCAGGAATGGCTCAAACTTCGGGTTATCGGCTGTCTGAATCTAAACGTTAAAAACAATTGACAAAACATTAACGGTGAGTGGACACGAATCTATACAGAATGTGTTTAGAGACTATAACTGAGGGCGCCCTTCTATGTTCGCTCTCTGCGTTGAACTGGGGACGTGATTGGCACGACGGAATGGATCAGCAGTGATGACTTATTATTGGGATCTGTCACCAGGTGCATGTCGGGATTAAAATCAGGAGAAACTTCGAGTCTACGGTTACGACAGACTACGTCCATCCCCATTGTCTACGACAACGTCCATCCAGCAGTTCCCTGTGCAGCTAAAATGGAAGAAGACGAGGACCTAGACCTATAGCCTTAGCTATAGCTCCAGACACGATTAGGCCTATTAGATAATGTGTTCTCACCTCGAGGAAAAACCCTAGTACTGCCAGTCCATCAACCTTGTAGGCAGCCTCGCCAACGGACGCGAACCTCGTGTCGTAGTTCACCACGTGCATCTGATAAAAGGTACGAGGAGGAAACATGGTATTAGGGAGCCCTATAGAATTATACGCGTATAGAGTTTACGCATAAAACATTGTTCCTATTTTCTGAATTCCGTGGTTCCCTGTTTCAATTAAACTAGTAATGCACCAAAACGTGGTAATGACGTTGGGTCACAAGACTCGCCTACGGCGAGCCCATTTTAGGCGACGATATTTTAGAGTTGCGGAGATATCTCTAAATGAATCAGAGATAATTGAATTATTTATAGAAAATCTCGAATTATTTGTAGACATATCTTTAATTATTTATATATCTAATTCATTCAGAAATATCTCCAAATAACTATAAAATATCGCCGCGTAAGTACTAAATGTTAAATGGACTCGCCATAGACGAATCGTGTGAGCTGGCGTCATTCCTAAGTCTCGGTGCATTTTACTAGTTTCGTTGCAATAATGCCCACTAAATGCAGCACATGAATATTTGAATAATAAAAAGGTTTTAAGATTGTAGGTTCCAAATACGAATGTTGCTAAACTGCAAAACTGCACATTCTTGAAATTATGTAATATATTTAATACCTCTGCAGGGAATTGCCTTCCACTAACAGTGTGTTCCGAGCCTCGGTCGTTGGTGCTCCCCCAGTGAAAATGAATACCAGCAGCACGGTACTGACGACCCGGTAGACCGCCCCCGCTCATCAGGTAGTCGCCAGTCAGCTTGATCTGAGCTGCCAATTCAGGTAAGTTAGAGAAAAGGTCATTTTGTGTATTACGTGCATTGGCCAAGTTCGATCAAGGACTATAGTTGACTATAGTTTGACTAACTCTGATCGAACTCAGGCTAGTCGACGATGGTTGGACTAGTCTAGTCGACTATTCACGACCAGCCTACCGCGGTTGGTCACATCGATGGTAACCAGTAGCCGCTTTAATAGCACAGTACAGAGAGGACTAGTTTGGCAGTTATCAATAGTTCGACAAGAGTCGTTCGCACTTCAACTTCAGTGCGCATGCCCTAATGACGTCACGAACTAACCACTAGCTAATAGTTCCTTGATCGAACTTGGCCAATGCCGTATGACATCGCTATTCGTTCATGCCCAGATCTTGGGCCCAGTGGCGTAATAAATGGCGTTAATCTAACACTATAGTTCGTGAATTGCCATTACGACCGAGGATCCCCTATTGTGTTTTCCTTTATTCCTCTACTGTAACCTAACCCCATTGCCTAGCGCTTACCGGAGCGATCGAGGACAAAGAAACCGTCCTTCGAGGATCTTTTGTTCCCTTTGTTTTCTTTTGTGTTTCGATCCTCGATCGCAAAAGGAAACAAGAGCGTATACCCAGGATGTGCCCAAACAGTTTAAAAACGGGTTTCCATTGGGGCCCTGCATACATCATCAAATAAAATTGGATAACGAAATACTGTAACGGAACAGGGTATATGCCGGCTTGTATTTAAGTCTAGTTAGTCTAAAAATATATTGCTCATGTAGGTTCACGCGCTCATGCTGCGCGGTGCATTGCGCAGCGGCCAATCATCGACGCGCGGCTGCATGATCAGGGTTAAGCAACCAATTACTGGCGCGTGTAGACATGAGTAACACATGCTCTCGGTACATGAATAATCATTAGCGCGTGGTGATCGAGCAATCGCCGTAGCGCATTTTCGCGACCTTTGGGGCCTTTCGCGTCGGTTTAGTCACTCTCCAGAAAGCTCTCGAAGAAGGTGTCGGTGCAAATTATACAGCAATATTCCCACTCCGACGATAATTAATGTGCGCGCGATTCAGCGGCCGACAGTGGGATTGTTGACGTTGAAGTGTTGCTGGCCAAATGGTGTGTCCGGTGAGTCACCGCGCGTGGTAGCTTGTGTGGGATATTGGGAACCTGGAACGAGCGTGGGGAGGAAACTAGTTGGGCGGGGGTTGTAGCGAAGATACGGTTGATTAGTGGGATTGTATAGACGATGTGCCTCTGTTTACAGCTGTATTCAAATGTGCCCGTCAATATGCGCACGCATCATGTTTTACATAAATTTAGTTAAGAGATGACATAAGAGGTCACATAATTCAAAGGCGGTCTGACCTGCGAGGTGACTCTTTAAGCAAATTTGATGTAAAACACGATGTGTGTGCATACTGCCGGGCACATTTGAATGCAGATGTAAACACGTGACGTCAGAGGGCACATGGTCTATAATGCTGTTGTTCTGTGCCTGTTTGGGGTGGTGACGGCCGAGTACAGCCGGCCCTGGTCATTGAGCTAGCTATCCCTGTTCAAGTGTACCGAGCGTAGCGTAGAGTTTTCCGTGAGGGTTACCATAAACCTCCGAGTAGTTCCCTAGTTGATTGAGCTATACTTTGATTGCTGAAGTTTGTTGAGGGTTATTGTAAAAGCTGTGAGGTATACCTGGAGCTCGCTGTCAGTAAGCTGAACCTGGTTGAGGTATACGAAACCAACAGTGAGGTTTAGTTGTGAATATTTAATTAGGTTGCCCCGTGAAGTGTTTCATTACCCTGCTTTACCTTGTGTTTTTTTTTATATTGCTATAAAAGAGATACAGATTATAATTGTATCAACTTTTAGATGTGTATGCCCCATAACATTTTATATTCTATAAGCCAAGGCAGATTAATTCCAGCCCCATTACACTCAAGTGGTGCAGTTGACCACGTGAGGTTTATTCCGGGTCAAGTACACCATTAGAGGTGTAGTTGACCCATTTACGTGAGGGCTATCAAATAGCTATGTATTTGCATTGAATCATATAGAAATATAAGAATAAGACCAGTGATTGATCGTCTTTGGAATACTTGTCACTGCGAGGTTTGTTTGCATTGTGATTTATTGGGATTATTTAGTGCTCTGCTATTACATCAAGTTAATCACTTAATCATAAAACGGTTGTATCCACCAAACGAGCTGCCCCTAGGTTACGTCCGCCGTTCGTTAATATTGTACCCCCTTGTATTTGGATAGCCGCTCATCCTTGCGCGAGGGTAATACATATATTTGTTGGATACTAGGAGTTGGTTGGAGTCCTGGGATAATAAGACCAGTCCCCATCAAGGGCCTCTGCCAGTTCCGCCACAATACATTACAAGTCATCATAACAAAACCGTAAACTGACAACTAACAATAATACATATAATTACAACATTTACACACAAATACAAACAGAATATCTACAGACGTACAATAATATTAAACATTTGATACTTAAGTAGGCCTATGTACATTAACTTTTGAAACAGTCCTGCATGTTTAAGGTCAATTCTGATTGACGGGATGGGCGAATTAAAACCCGCCAAAAAACACCTGTCGTGTCCTCGTTGAATGATCTCCACGATGTCGCTTCCCAGGTTGTATCGTGAAATTGGGCGTGAGTCCTGGCCACAGGGCATTCTGGTGTTTATGAATTCTGATTAGCGCCCTCGAACAAAAATACATAGGGCAAGATATGATAGCTCAGTTGGTACAGCCTTGGTACTGTCCCGCCTTGCCATTTTCTTTGTTCACTTTGAAATGTATGCACATTTACCTAGTCAGTTTCGCTTGTGTTTTTGTGTGTGTATTTTGTAAATTTTGTAACTTTTGTAAATGATGTAAATAAGTTGCAGTTTGGGGAATACAAAATAGAAGATCACAGTATGGCCTATAAACAATGAATAAAAGTGGACCTAGTATCGACCCATGCGGAACACCAGCGTTTACGGACAGGATTGTTGACGGTGCCGTCAATATTCACAGACTATACGATCACTTTAAGTGACCTAATAATAGGTGTTTACTTTATAGTTAAACACTTTTGTTTGTGTGAATCTGTGCGTTTGTAAACACCGTTGGCCGTGGACGGGGGACAAAGGAATTTTTGGGGAAACAATGCTGTCCACGATTGACACAAGGTCCACGATCTTGACTAGTGCGCAAATCCTATGGAGATCGTCCGAAAACGTTAGAGTATTAACAAAAGAGGGATTACGGTCGAACAATGCCCCGTCCACGATCGAAGGTCTTTACACACTTGCGTGTTTGTTTGTATGATGTATGTCTACATTTTCCTCGGACACCAGCGGCCCGACAGCATTCATATTTGGCACGGGTACCAGCAGAGATCCCAAGCAGACAGTGACGGGGCCGGATTCTTAACTTAAGTAATTAAGGGCGATTTATTGGCAGAAATGACTAATTAACGTAAGTGATAGCCCGGCAGATCCGAACGGGTAGTATTCAACTTGCACAAGTCCTTTGATCACTGTAACCCGCCCGTTTATTTCCCGACCGCCACATTTTGAACGGGCACTGCGCACTATATTCATAGTGTAATTAGAATATGTACGTGTATAACGATCGACGGACGTCAACGCTCACAATAATAGACGATGTGCCTCTGTTTACATCTGCATTCAAAATGTGCCCGTCAATATGCGCACGCATCATGTTTTACATAAATTTGGTTAAGAGATGACATCAGAGGTCACATAATTGAAAGGCGATCTGACCTGCGACGTCAGTCTTTAAGCAAATTTTATGTAAAACATGATGGGTGCGCATCACTGCCGGGCACATTTAAATACAGATGTAAACACGTGACGTCAGAGGGCACATCGTCTGTAGGGCGACAACTTCTCTTTCAATCAAGTGCTACATTCAGCAGTTGTCCTCCATTTATTCCTCCATGGTCCCACGAACCAATGCAGACGGGTAATTGGTATATATCAATTCGTTCTTACCACTCAGTCCGCTGTTCTTGACAGTGATCCTGCCCCCCTTGGGAGGCGTAGCGCCGAACCCGGTCAGTTCAAAGGAGGCGGGCGTCATCTTGACGGCACTGCTCGGTATAATGTCGATCGGTGATTGGCTGAGGCCAGAGCAATAAAGCGGGAAAATCTTGGGCCAGTAATCGGTGCCTGAAAAGAGAGGAACAGACAGAAATGAAAGACGGTGCGATTGAAGAGGTTCGACTCCAACCAAAACGACACGGACAGGGTTAGGGTTATAGTTTGGCTAGGGTTAGGATTATGGTAGCTCGTTATTTTGGTTGGTTTCTTTGAGCGCTTACCGGTTAAAGACTCGATTAAAAAAAGCCCTTTCTGAGGGAATTTTGTTGTATTTAAATTCACTACAAACTTTACAGACTACGCATGCATATTACATAGAAACTGCAGACTGTGGAATCTGCAGATTCGAGATTAATAGGATGGCTAAAATGTCAAGAATTAACACCTTCTGCTTTCTGTCGAGATAATCCTGACAATTAAGCTGAATTGTAGCACGTGATGGGGTGTCAACATTTAAAGGTAATATACACCATATGCAGACATCGAATTTGTTTACTACCGACTTGTATTCCTATATTTGTTCTGAAATTTTTTTCGGAACAAAAACCCTAAGAACACATAAGAACCACTGCCCAACGCCGGTTGAAAAACGAACACCGTTTTTCTTGCTTTTCTCGGCATCCATGATTGTTATACTTCAAACAGGTCAGTTAAACGATATTTACTATAAAACACAATACCCTAATTATCCACCCAGTCGAGATAATTAAAGCAATTACCAATGGTGTATCCTACTTTAAATGCATGCAAGTTCCCTACACCGCCCTCGCCCATCCTAGTCAGAAGACTACAGAAGGATGTCACCTCCATTCATACTGTATTGTATTGTTATATAATGTTTAATCTATTTTGTATCGATCATTATTTTTCTGTATGTATGAAAGTATGAATGGAAATAAAACAAACAAACAAACATGTACCAGACATAATATCCATATATGGCACAACGTCCCATATATCTATAGACATGCTAATTTAATTGTATGCGACCCCGTGTGCCAGCCAATCAGAGTACAATTATTGTGGACAAAGCTGCCGATTGGCCAATTTGGCTGCCGTGTTTTGGTGTTCAGACGGTAGACGTGATATCGCGATGGAAAGCGTGTGTTGAATGGACACAATCTTGAGGTCAAGATGCAGTCTTGTTTTGCACAATTAATGATCACCGAATCTGCTCACATATCACAGCACAGTGTATAAACGCTCGTCCAACGAACGGATATTCCATGGACAACGCCCATCCGGCGGCGTCCCCGTTGTTGAACAATAAACCTTGTCAGTTGTACTGAGAGTTTTCAATTAAAACAAACGAAGCGTATATATTCCCATGAGCGATTCACGTCCACGATTGCCTTTGTTCCAGACATCAATCTCAACTGTTTCTTGGTCAACTCGACTTTGGTTTTCATGCTTGGCCGTCTGACACACGGACGGTTTTTGCTCTTTCGGCTGCCACAGAGCACTGTAGTCATTAATTTGATAGCTATAGGAGTTATAGATCGTTAACGAAAAGACGATGGGAACTTTTGTTCAAAGAAAAGTTTGGACACGCAAGACTCCTGAAAACACGTATAGAAGTTGTCCAAACGTTTTAAGGTTTTTTTTGAAAAATGTTAATTCAGAACAATACACTCTAAAAACTGTGTTTAACAAGGAAACACTTTTCTTGCTATCAGTTTGTAAACATGTTTAGAAGCTAAATGCACGCATCCAATTCGTAAACATAAACGTTCAATGGCTAAACACAATCCGTCCTCATGCTAAACATGTTTAGCATTTAAACATGTTTACAAACGATAGCAAGAAAGTGTTTAGAAAAGTGTTTACTCGCTAAACACAGTTTTTGCAGTGTAGTTGTGCACATGCGCAGTTGGAATACTAAACTGTTTTGCTCTGTTTCCGCAACGGTTGTTCATATTTGAACCTAAGTCGATTCACTTGATGATTCAAGTAATTTTTTGTGTGTTTGTTTGGTGTCCCAGATTTTCTGTTCTTCAAAACAAAATCCCCTGAAACATTTCTGGGGAAAAGAAAACCCAACCACTTCCAGCTCTACGTCCTGAGGCGAATTAGCGGGTTCTCTTTTTGACGTACTTTTTAGAATAACATTTTATCAAGCGAAAGGTCCAAAGTAAAAATAAAAAAAGAAAAGAAATCTGTTCCGAAAGTTTCAACTTACCGGGCTTTGTTTGAGGGTATCCCCATGGTACTGTATCTGGGAGAAAAACAATAATGTTAGAAACATGTTAAAACGGCTAAAAACATGTAAAAACCATACCTCTGAGAATAGGCTTGTAGCTTAGGGTGATAAAAAGCAAAAAAGTTACCACAAAAACAGAGTTACGATATCATCAAATTAAAACGAGTAAATAGAATGTGAGATGGGTGTTGAAATGCAACCATCGTAACATGATACATACATGTACATACATGCGATTGTATGCTTATACTATATGTGTATATATTTAAAGAAAAAATGAGTTTGAATGTTACAGCCCGAATTTGTGGCGTCGGGGCAACTTTTCGCGCTGCGAATTCGCAAAAGTTGAACACATTTTCCCTCCGGCGAATGTTCGCAGCGAATGCTGGTCTGCTGAGCAAAGTTTATTTCATTGAAAAACAAAAAAAAATCCCTAAAATCAGTAGTATCGATGTACATGTTTTACATAATTTCAAAGGAAAGTGACCACCACAGAGCATCTAGAATCCAAAATGTTCCGGGGTCCCAGACCACTCGCCGTAGTTGGCTTTGTGCTACGCGCTTGCTAGAATCAAGTTTGGTAGATAAATGATACAAACACCCCCCCTTTTAAGATAAGCTAGATCCACCCATGTACTTACGGACAAATGGAATGATAGTAAGTAATCCTGAGACGAATAATAGCAGCTCCATCTTTACAACGCTTGTCAGACTCCTCCGGTCTCTCGTAATAGCGAATTTTTGTTTTGTTTTTTTGTCCACCAGTAAACGATAATGAAATTCACCCTCTGAGCTCAGCGGGTTTTATACGGTGCCCTGTCCCTGGGTCAGCGCTACCTAAACCCCCTGGGTTAACCGAGGCGCATCACGCGCCCGATAAACTGGGAAACCTGTCTCACGCGCGAAGGGGTCACGACTTGATAAAAATAGACTGGCCTGTGATTGGCTGCCGGGCAGCAAGTCGCGCCGTGCGCGTGCGCAACTCGAGTTTGACCCCCTGACAAAAAACTTAATACACCCAATGACAGAGTGAGTCATGTTGAATCGCGTACACTGGGCGGTGTTGTTAATTTGCATTAATGAGCGCTTCGGCCGAAACGAGCCAATACCATCGTCGATAGAGAGAGGTGTGTTTATGAATAGGTCTACCTATGGGTTTCAGCTGTCCTTGGCTGGCTGTTGCCGTTTCATTACGAGGAGGAAACCAGAGGGTAATCTGGCATATGATGAAGTTGCTTGTGAGAATGAGTCATGCAGTTTAAAGCTAAGCCGAGACTCTGTTCCCTATACAGAAACGTCTGGAGTTTGAACGATATTTACTATAAACGATATTTACTATAAGATACAACCCCCAAACCCACCCATTCCTGATAATTCACGCAATTACCAATGGTGTATCCTACTTTGTAAACTTTTTTTCGTATACGAATTCCAGCATTTGCTTTTCCCTAATGCTTTTACTCTAATGCTTTTACTCTAAAGTAAATGCTTTGTTGCTTTTATATATTTATAACATCTGCATTCTGTTATATTTTTTATTCACACGACCAAAATATCTCACTCTCATTGACTTGTAGGCCTACTGGTTTCTTAAAAATGCCTTTATACTCTCCTAAAATCAAATTTGTCTGTCAAAAATGAATAGTTTAAGTCAATCCCGTTTGGCCAGTTTCTGGTGAAAATTGTGTTATTTGCAATTTTCATTCTCACTGGTGAGTTTGTTTAGTTTAGATGGGAAAAGTGCAATTGCATAATTATTGTTTTTCTCCCAAGGTGTAAGCCAACCACTGTCTCAAAACCGTGGTACAACATACTTGTTTTCTTTTATAGAAATGGGGAAGTGGGTTAGTATGTTATCGCAACTTAGTTCACGTTTATTCGTAGAAAACCAATCATGTTCTTGTAGTCTGGTTTCCTGACCCCACTTAAAGGTATGGTACACCATTGGTAATTGCTTGAATTATCGTGAATAAGTGGATTTTTTTTTTGGGGGGGGGTTGTATTTTATAGTAAATATCGTTTAACTGACCTGTTCAAAATTTTACAATCATGCACGGATCCCCAGGAAGGCAAGAAAAACTGCGTTTATTTTAAACCGCGGCGTCGGGCAGTGATGCATATGTTGTCCTTGTTTGTTCGCAATCGTCGTCCGGCGATCATGCTTTTTTTTATTATAAAATTCAATTTTTCGGAACAATTATAAGATATCTGGCGCAATCATTTTGATGGATGCATACAATCATTATTTACTTTCAAATAAGTAATATATTATACACATATAGACTGGCAATGAGGTCACTAGAGCACATCTATCTATTCCCCGAGGGACTGTGAGTGACCAGAAGGGGGACCTATAGGTTCCCCTTCTGGTCACTAATAGGCCCGAGGGGGGATAGACGTGCTCTAGTGACCGAATCATGCCAGTCCATAAATTATGTGTTTTATAACACACCTCGGTCCAAAAGATCCCGACGCCGCCATTTTTCATATTAAGATGAGCCTGGCAAACCTCTTGAGGGCGCTGTAACCAGTCAAAAATGTTAAGTCTATTGCCCGCTTCAGGAACTGTTTCCTGCAAACTCACGGTGGCGCAATTCTCATGCACTAGCCTATAATAGTTAACCCACGTGACCGTGTTTCAGCCAACAAGAATACAGAACTAGCAAGAGGTGTGTTATAATTCCTAATAATTCGGTAGTAAATAGGTTTTTTTGGGCAAAAATCTGCAAATGTTGTATCCTACCTTTAAGATGAAACGGCCACAATTTATAGACGTTTATAGAATTGTAAGGTCAGAGATTGTAAGCTGGCTTGTACCCCCTTTATAAGTTCGCATGTGTGTATATCAATTGCAAAGAAAAAGCGGGATAATATGAATTATTAGGAAAAGTAATTGAAGGAAGAACAAAACTTTTTCTAACGCTGCTTGGTCGGCTGATCAGCGTTGGAAATCGATATAAAAATACCACTTTACTTGAAAATGTCAACACACCAGGAGCTAATAATTTAAAGGGTGTTTAGACTGTTGTTCCCTAACAGTCCAGTAGGTCGTTTCGTGATATTTCGTGATAATATTCCCTTTAAAGTGCAAGAGAAAGCAAACTATGGGGACGATGGAACACACTTCTTCCCTTTAGGGACGGGCTGAATCTGATTGTGCCGGAAATGCCAGTAGTCTGGTTCCCTGACTGATGGCAATGCCCAGACGGCTAAGTTGTTTTGGTCAGGTAGCCGCTAGCGACAGAAAAAAGATAATGACGCACATCCGGCGGCGCAGCTGTATTTTTAGACGGCAACATTTCAACAAAAACGACTAGTACATGTAATCCCCCAAAAGCACAACGCCGCCTACATTGGCTTTTAATTTGGTATTTTGCATGATGTTGATAATTTTTGCCAATGCGAGTTTTGATTTTATTCAGATCATAAAAGTAATCTGAATTGACGGGAATTTTGTTCACTTTACAACCGTTTTACTCGACCGTCGCAAATATTAAACGCTTGATACCCGATCGTCAACAGAACGTATTATAGGCCTATTTCGAAACTGAAGGATTAACTTTCTTTTTAAATTCGTAAACAAAAGGGTTACGATTACATATTCAGTATGACCCTAACGCGTGTGTAACGTATAGACTATAGTCCTATTTTACGGATTCTACACCACATGCATGCAACGCTATACGTTTTGGTTCGGAACCTCACATAGCGTGCGCAATACAACAATTACACTGAAAAACTGTGTTTAGCGAGTAAACACTTTTCTCAACACTTTCTTGCTATCAGTTTGTAAACATGTTTAAAAGCAAAACATGTTTAGCATGAGGACGGATTGTGTTTATCCATTGAACGTTAATGTTTACGAATTGAATGCGTGCATTTAGCTTCTAAACATGTTTACAAACTGATAGCAGGAACAGTGTTTCCTCGCTAAACACAGTTTTCAGAGTGTAGTCCATTATGTCCAATGCCATATCACGCCATATCATTCACAATCACGCCATACCAAGCAGCAGGTAGGACACGCGCGTCTATCTCCATTTAAGGGCACGCGCGCGAGGCACATACAATTAAAATAGCTGGAGGGTTGTTCCTCAAAACACGAGGTAATATTGTTTAAAAAAATTGACTTGCTTTGACTTTTTGACCGAAAGGTATTTTTAAATGGGAATAAAAATGCGGTTGGTCGGTATTAAACAAGTAGAATGTTTAAAACCAGCCCACCATGGGCCTAAACATTGTTAATGGGTATCAAACATCAACAAGCATGACGTCCTCCATAGCAAAGTGCCGCTGTAGCAAAGTACATGATGATTGTTGCATTTGTTTCCTCGATCGAGGCTTTTCTTTCTCTAAATCTCTGAAGAATATTCCGGAGTCTGTACCTGAGACCTTACCGGAATGGCTGAATAAAGCCAGTAATGACAGTTCCAGCAAGTCTTGGACATTTTACAAGGAACGTTATGTTCACGATGTGGTACTGGCACGGAACGTTCGGACCGGCACTATCACTAGCACTAGCGATTTCGAGAAAGAAAAGCCTCGATCGAAGAAACAAATGCAACAATCTTCATGTACTTTGCAACAGCGGCACTTTGCTATGGAGGACGCCATCATGTTTGTTGATGTTTGATACCCACTATAGGTCACGTAACTTAGAGGGCGCAATCGATCTATAGTCTGGTGCGTGATGCAACTTGCAATGTTCGTGACAGTGATGTTATCCACTAATGCTATTGCCCTTGTTCTATAAATGGAGCCACTAAACGAAAATAATTTGTCGAGTTCTTGACTCATCGCCCTATACATTTCCTGTTTACACGACGGTTACATGGAGATTGTGTGACGGAAGTTGATCTGTTTTTATATAAATGTATCGCAGCCGCATTATATTTGTTTTTACTTGTTTGTTTGTTTGTTTGTTTGTTTCTAGCATAAAGAAAGGGAAAAATGGTAACGCTGAGCTATAACAGCGAGAACAACTTTTATAAAGGGTGGGGGAAACTCCACACATGCATTTTGATGATTTTCAAACCCAAGATCAAGTTTTTGCCGCTCTCTACAAGATGGTGAAGAAACTAAGCGAATAAGATATTGTGAAACCGGTTGCTTTTTATGGAGTTCAGAGAATGCCGAGTCGATTTATGAGATTTTTGAAAACAAAGATGGCCGCCAAATATAAGATGGCGGCCTGGACCACGCGGCTGCCGGTATAGGACCCTCAGTACCCATTTATACTCCTAGATGGAGAGAGAATAATAAGTTAAGTATCTTGGCCAAGGGAACAAAGACCATGTTTCCGGCCGGGTCGGAACCCACGCACTACCGTAAACAAGTCGAAAGCCGTAACCATGGCATTTAATTATGCTATTCTTGGTGTAAATACGCCTAATTGACAGAAATAGAAAACCTTGTCAAACCGCCATGGCTTACAAGTTAAATGTCAAACGTGGACAAGATCAATTCGGACATATTGAAGAAACAGGAGGGGTTGTCTATTTGGCATGACAGCATAACGTGCAATCTTTCCCGGATTATGGATTATCTTGTCCGGATGTGGGAAACTAATTTTATAAGTTTGGAAAGCCAGGTCATGAACATAAAACATGGGACTGATGTATCCCCCCCCCCCCCCCCCCACCAACAAAACAAGTGATTTGGGTTTTTTTCACATCAAGATGCAACCGTGTTCACGCCGAGATAAAACAATATGTACTTGATCTGCGAGTCGATACTGAGAAAATGTAAGTACCCCAAAGGAAATCTGGTTTCGAAGTGAATACAGACTTCCACAATATGGGCTCCTCTGTGCATATTATCCCCTCAACGAAACAAATAAGCGAGTTTGGAGAGTCAGTATCGACGCCATCTTACCTGACTGTAGGCGTCTGGTTCCCGCTATAATATTCATAGTGAAGAGGATCGGGAACCAGACAAAGCAATCCTACTGGTATACGATAATAAAGGGACGTAGCGCGGCGATGGTTACGGGCAAATATTAGAACTATGGGCGTATCCATACCACACTGAGTGGAAGACACTTGCTTTCCCTTAAATTAAACCCACCCCGACAATAATACTTGGAGACTTAATAGTCTATGGATGAGCATTGGTAGGATGTGAACCCCAGGCCTTACTCTCTGTAACCTAACCAATTATCTACTAAACTGCTGCGAGCGGTCGACAGAAATCGTTTTTCACAATACCTAAATGTATTACTGGACCTGCATGTATTGAGTTGACTGGGCAATTATTATTATTATATATTTCTGGTAATGAAACCAAGGATCCCTCAAAAGCGCACAAAGCACTGTAGCTCGCAAGCCTGAAGAAACCTGTAGAGAGAAGATAATGAGAAGAAGGTACGGTTTTAGAGGTGGGAGGGAAAACCCCAGAAGAATATCCTGGGAAAAACCCACGGAGTCATCAGGCAGGGACTGAAAACCCAATCCACATATTGGCCCAGGCCGGATTCGAAACCGGGGCCAATTTCATAGAGCTGCTAAGCACACAAATTTGCTTAGCATGACAATTTGTCCAAGTTGGCAAAAACAAGGTTACATACCAAATTTTCACCTGATCTTTATTGTTCTGGATTGATAATCAGCTGATGTTTTGCTTAGCATGAAAAACACGTATAATTTGGGCTGGTAACCTTTTTTTAATGAGCAAGACTTTTTTGTGCTAAGCATTTTTCTTTTGCTTAGCAGCTCTATGAAATTGGCCCCAACCTGAAACCCCTAACAATATATTATTAGTGTCATTGTTAAAACTACTAAATAAGCGATCGATGTATACACCGTACCCCCATTTGAAGAACGGTTGCTATACATGCATGTGAACAGCAGACTAGACTGTGTTATTTGGCATCACAGTGGGACCATCGTCGAATCTCAAAGTGCAAAGGTGCAATTTTTCAACTTTGCTAAAATGGGTTATTTAATAAAATTATAAAATAGTGCTGAAACAAAGACGCCTCATTCGGACGCAGACTGCCACGTATAGGTCTAGTTTGGTCATGGCAGACCCGAGTATAATTACCTTTTTCTATTTTGGTAGATGACCTTTCGGTCGGAAACGCGGGGCAATGTGGGTTCTAAATAAAGACCACCGTCCGGAAATTGGTATTAATAAAATTAATGTAAGGTCAAGATATAGATGACGTCACTCAAAGAGTCTTGGTAACTTGTAGACAGTCACGAAGTCGACCAAAAGCAGACAAAAACACAGTAATGGGCCGCATTAATAACAAGTGATCCTCAGAACGCGATTGTCGCCTTTTCCCTTAATGTATTGTGTCCACACAAATATTGTGCATGTTTAAATGACGACCTCAAATAACCTCTAAATTACTTTTGACCTCAGAAGTCCGATGAAGAATTGTGTCTTCCCACCCGGCCAAGAGGTCACTGCATTCAAGTTTCCTGACTAAAATTCCTAAAAATAAACCGAACGACTCTTCTAAAAGCCCTAAACCCAACGTCTCTGCTAAAATCCCTCAGACTAAACCAACTGTTACTGCTAAAATCCCTCGGACAATCCATGAAAGTAGAAGTTATACTTTTGTTTTTAACTTAGCAGACATACGTACATACAGTCATACAGAATATAGGACTGATTAGTGCCTCAAAAATTTGCTTAGGCGACACCAGAACTAGCATTTTTGCTTTTACTACCAATGAGGGATTGGTATGAATATCAATAATAATAACAATAATAATAAATTACATTTATAAAGCGCTTAATACAATGTTTCTAAGCGCTTAACAAAACAAGGTACAACGTAAAGTAAACAAACAGCAACAATAATACATAAGTCTAATAATAACAATAACAGAAAATTAGCAACTTACTTTAAACAAAACTGCCCTATAAATTACTATTAAACAAAAAAATACTTCAAACTTTCCTTAAAAGACTCTACAGATGGAGATTGACGAATACTAATTGGTAAACTATTTCATAATTGAGGGGCTGCAACAGCAAAAGCACAATCACCGTAGCGGGTATGGTTCGGGGACCAAGGGCGTTTTGTAAATTAGCATGTGTTGTTGACCGTAATGAACGTGATGGAACAATAGGTTTGAGAAGGTTTTAAAAATATGATGGAGCATACTCATGTTTAATTTTGAATACTATCAAAAGAACGTTAAACTGAATGCGAGTTAAAATAGGTACACTGCAAAAACTGTGGTGTTAAATTGTACACCAATGGTGTACAATTTGATTATTTCCTGGTGTTTATATTGGGCAGGGATTTGGGTGTTGAATAACACCAGTTTGGGAATCAAATTTTGTTAACACCAATTTTGGTGTACACTCTGATAGCAAAATTTAACGTGGATATCACGTCATTTGCTCGCCATTCTAGCGAAAAGATGTACTGTTTTAACACTATAATTTTGTACATATTAACTGCATGGACAAATTACGTAATGAAATATTACCAAGAACTGACTTATTACACATATGTATACAATAATAACCTATTCCTACTGAATACGTACTACACACATAGCCATTGCCGTTGTTAGTTTTATACTACGCTTTTTTGTCCACGACGATGTGACAACTAGTTTTTATGAATAATGTCAAAATTTGAAAACGAATAAAATGTAACGCGAATTTTTAACTATGTTTGCACAAAAATCAAAATTCAATCATGGAATCGTTTAAATAATTACATATTATGGTAAAAAAAATGAATTTTGGGACTAAATACAACAATTTAACATCGACTATTGTTAACATATCCCATAATTCCTTATCGACCAATCAGAGGGCTTTATTTCACACACGCATGCGCACTAGGTCAAATTTAACACCAAAAGTACGTAACACCAGTACTTGATTTGAAACTGATACTTTAAGAATCATTTTACTTCATTTTAACACCAATTTTCATTCCAAAAGATTTAAAAAACATTGGTGTTAAAATTTTAACACCACAGTTTTTGCAGTGTAGCCGATGAAGAGATCTATGAATAGGAGTTATGTGTTCATATTTTCTGGTTTTGGTGATGACACGGTCTGCCATGTTCTGAATACGTGAAGAAATGGTAGAATTCGGTAAGCCAAAGTACAATCCGTTACAATAATCTAAATGGGAAGTCAATCGTTCTGTACACTGTCTGTCAAAATATTTTACTAATTTTAAAGTTTTAAAGTTTACTAATCCTAGATATACCGAAAGCAGCCGTCCGACAAGTATTCCTGTTATTTTTTCTTCATATTCAGTACATTATCAACAGTAACGCCGAGGTTACGAACAACTTTCGAAGATATGATTTCAACGCCAGCAACTAAATCTAAGCGCGGCAGACTTCAGTGCAAGAACTTCTAAACTGCGAGGTAGTACCTCAGTCTTAGATTAATTTAACTTGAGTTTATTGGAAGAAGACACGGAGCCAATTCCATAACAGCATTCTAAGCCTAGTTGGTTGCTAACTTCCTTTCTATCTCTAGTTCCTTGCTAAATCTATTCCATGCATAAAACCATTATACGCTTAGCAAGGTTCCTAGTTGCTTGCTAAAATTAGAATAGGTTTGGGGTATGTCTAAATCCTTAGCACCATTCTAAGTCACTTTCAATCTTTCATCTTTTGGGAATTTGTATTGACATCCTTATGCGCACTAGTCAAGGATAGCGTTCTGTAAGGAACAGATTTTCCTGAGTCGAGTAATTAGGCTTCTTTCCCCTTTTTGGTATACCCAGCACGATATGTGGCAGGGTATATACTATACTTTATACACACTCAACACTATTGTAACCTAACCCCCCCCCCCCCCCCCCTTGAAACCTAAAAGGAATTCCTGAGATTCCGGGAACACAATGGTCAACACAAAAAAGGGGGGAGGGGGGTTTCTCTGCCACATATCGTGCTTCATATGCTTTTTGGAGTTGAAACACCCTCTGAATTAGCCATTTCTGAAACATGTGCTTACGCCGATTAATGTACATACCCTAAATAGGGTACAGAAGAATGCATTGACAATACAACCCACAGCATGACCTGATTTGAACTCTTTCCCTATTGTTAATTCAAACTGACCATGTACTTTGGCGATTAATGCAAACCCCACACCATTCTAGCAAGCTGCAAGCAAGCAACTAGTAAGAATATTATATAGAACGGTGTTATGGAATGCGATTTAGTTGATTGCTAGCAAGCAACCAACTAGGCATTTGGAATCTTGCTAAAACCTAGTAATATACTAAGTTAGAATGCTTTTATGGAATTGGGCCCAGGACATGACATCGGAGATGCACTCGCTAAGTTTCTGCAAAGAGCCTTCGTGATCTTTGGATGTCATAATCGCATACAGCTAGGTGTCATCGGCATACATGACATGATGAATGTCTCGATGGGAAGAGATGACCGCACTCAACGGAACAGTATACAGGATGAACTCCAGTGTCCTAAGACAGACCCTTGAAGAACCCCCCCCCCCCCCAGGGGAGGAGAAATGGTCTGGAAATAGAGTCATTCACAACGATGTGCTGTTTGCGATAATTCAGGTACGAAACAAGCAACTTCAGAGCACACCCCTTAATGCCACATCCTCGCAGGAAACGGTCAATCATAGTTGCATGATCAATAGAGTCAAACGCAGCAGTATAACCAAGGAGCACTAGCACAGCCTCGTGACCCTTGTCAACTGCGATCTTAGCGATGAATGGCAGGTTTGCTATGGGCCTGTAGCTTTTAAACTCAACAGGATTTAAGTCAGATTTCTTCACTAGAGGTACAACATAAAATGTTGAAGTACACATAAAGGTTTTATAATTGAACGGCCTTGCGAAATGTGCATAACTTCACACTTATATACGCATTACATTCAATGAGATCAGCAGTTTCGCAACTTAATATAATAATGTGCTACAATATGCTAACTCACGCACCTATGCATTTCTGAAAAAACAAATAAAAAGGCAAATGTTGCTCATGTATATCACCTTTAACAAAACGTTTGTATTGAAAGACATCTTATTTCAAATTTGTTTCCAACATAATTTTTCAATATACCAAACTACAACGGAAAAGCCACTATATGGCTCGCTGCCAAAGGATTGAGCTAGGCGAGGCTTAAGGTGTGGTTTGGGATGGGGACCTCGGCTCGAACAATAAGGTCTTGTAGACTATGAAGGCGTCTATAAGTCAACACAGGGCTGTCAGGGATGGCACAAACAAGGCGATCTGACGTGTGGAGAATGTGATGGCTGTCGTTAGTGATTTTGCGATGGGGAAGGAGACTGGAGTGAAAGGTGGTGACCGGGGGAATCTTGGGTTTGGCGTCAGCCTGGGGGACCTTAACATTGAGAGCTAAATTTCTAGGTACAGCTTTGGCTCTTGCAATATGGTACGTTAAACTTGGCAGGAGCTGTGACTCCTGGCAACCAAGTTATTCTTCAGAACCTGTGAATGGCGGGATAAATCCGAGTTATTAGAACAAATTATTTAGAGTCTGAGGGCCTGACTAAACGCTATACCGGTTGTAGTTTCCAGAATCTTGCCCTTGTATGTTTACAACTGTTAGCCCCATTGCGATAGTTTAACCTTGCCCGCACTTCATTTGCATAGAATGCGTGGCCGCACACAGTATTATGGGGCGATTTTAGAACCTCGTGTTACTTAGCGTTTTCCGTGGAGCTGATACCTATCTTTTATCGTACACCTTGAGATATAGTGCCGAATTTCATCCAAACCAGAAGGAGTTTCAAGCTTGAAAGGAGCCTAAAGATACCACCAGAGTTTTCTCATGCTTGTGAACATTTCAGTGCGATCCAGGTCGCCGTGATAACTGTGTGATTTCAAGAGGATTCCGATCCGAACTTTGTAAGCTTTTGTGCATGTTGTGAACGACTCTGTGATGTGAGTAACGAACCCTTTTGTACTCCAATATTTGGTGGAATAAAGTGAGCAGACTTCATTAATTATAGAATCCCAAGTACGCGTAAAGAATATCAGTTAAGTTGACCTATAGTGTCCACGGTCGTTACAACAGTAAAAGATAGCGGCATATTACAGATAAATGAACATTTTGTGACTTTAACAATGAAATCGGGAAAGATCCCCTGTCGCTCCGCTCTGTCCGGAAACTGGGCTACGTTAATAAACGAACACAAGGACTCCCTGTGACTCGCGCTTGTCCGGAAACTGGGCAAGGACGATTAAATGCTGTTAACAGTCGCCGTTCTTCGGCGGGTAGCAGACCAACCCCTCTGCCTAAATATGGAAACCCAGAATGAAGAAAATTCACAAGATAAAGCTGACTCTTCCAGCACACCTTCAATGCCAAAGCTTACACCACACGATACTGGGGCCCGGAGAGCCAATCCTCCCGTAACATCAAAACAAATGGAAATGACAAGTGACGCAGAACTTGCAGAAGAAATTCATCCAGAAGACAGCATATCTGTGGCACTCTTCGGAGATAAATCTAAGACATTGAATCGCAAAAGTTTTGCTGGACGATCTGACATAAGTAACACCTCAACAGCTAAGACAACAGTTTCCATGTGGCTACACAAGCATCGGCAGAGAGAAGTCGAGCTTGCAGCCAGATCTGCTGCTCTTAAGGAACAAAACAAACTTGAAGAGCGTAAACGCGCTCTTCAGCGAGAGCTCCAAGTGCAAGGAGCAGAAGAAGAAATGGGACGCCTAAGACGGCGACAGCAAATCCAAGAAGAGCAAGCCAGGATTGAGAGTGAGCAGCAAATTATCGAAATAAATGCTGAGCTACAGGCAGCAAAAGCTATCACTAAGATGCTTCATGACGAAGAATTCTCCGATGTATGTTCCCAAGGTTCCCAAAACTTTGTGGACGAAGTTGTACATGCCATTGAATCTGTTCCCTCGAGACGTAATCCGGCAGTGACAAACCAGCTAAACCCCGAAGCACCGGCTTTCTCCATCAAACCTATGGCTGAACCTGCCCGATCCGTGATGTCCCCGGCACCAGACTATGGTGAGAATTCCAAGCGGACACTCTCCGCCACACAGCAATCTTGTGACCCTGTGAATCCACTGTCATCTAAGGACGAGGGTAGTCATCATAAAGATAAAACCCTGATGAAAGAGCCTTTGCCCGAAACAGCTAGTGACAAGAAAGAGTGTCAAATTTCAGAGGTAACGATGGCATCGCTTCTCAGCAGAATTGTGGACAGCCAAAAGGAAGCTGCACTTCCATCTTCAGAATTAGATCCCTTTAGTGAAGCAGACGTCCTCTCCTACATGACATTCATGAAGAACTTCGGCTATGTCATGGGCGGATACAGGGGGGGGGTCCAAGGGGTCCGGACCCCCCCTTTTTTCTTGAGTGAAAAAAAAACTAAAAAAAATAAAAAAACTATAAAAAAAAAAAATGTATTTCACCTAACAAGCAACGTACATACATGTACACACATACATGTACATGTACATGTACATGTACATACGTGTATTATTCTCAAACCACACACACAAAATAACAACCATATAGACTATGATTTGACTTTTTTGGCTTAGTTTTTCGAGCCGCTAGTTTGTTTATTCCTTCTTATTGCATTTCAGGCAATTACATATTTTAATTTTTAAACGCTTTCATAAGCTTGAACGGGGCAGGCTTGCCCCAAATGCCATGCTTGGCTCACCACTGGGCCCATTTACTTGGCAGACTTGCCAATAAAAACACTGGAATTTCACCGTTTGAAGTGACGGTTGAGTAGCCCCAGCAGAACGAGTGCAATAGGCGCTAACCACAGTGTTTATATATTTGTCACGTGACCTAAATTTAAGCTAAATTTATGTAAATTACTAAACACTAAATTGGAACAAACACGCCGCTTTTTCCACCGTTTGTAGAGACGGTCGGAATAAACCCCGCTAGCACAAGCGGGCGTTTGGCGTGTAGTTTGTTAAAGATTAAACACAACTTGTAAAATTTTATTTTAACATACAACTTTAAATTAAACTTACTTAATAACTATTAGGGCTTGTAATTTGTTTATTATTTTAAATGGAGTCACTGCCGGTCGCTCCCAGCCAAATCCTGCCTATGTTAAGTATGCCTAAGGTTTATGACCAATTAACCGTTACCTCATTGTACACGTAGTGTGAGTCAGTGTGCGCTGTTTTTAAATCCAAACTTCCAATACCGGTATCCATAATATACTCCTCTGGTCAACATTTATTTCAAGTTATCATTCCAGCTAAAAATGGTAAATATTCGATTAAAGAAAAAAATGGTATAAAAATCAGGCTTCATATTGCCACAACATTAACAAAAAATAGGTAGAAATTGGCCTCAGATTGCGCCAGAGAGCACCTAATAAACCAAAAAAATTCAGGGCCCTTAAGCGGGCCCTGAACCCCGGCCGCAGGGACTTCGCGCTACGGCCTCGTGATGTGCGCTTCGCGTACATGCTTCCCAGTTACATGTACTCAAATTGTTACACACCAACATTTTTTTGGTACACACCCAATTCAAAAAATCCTGCCTAAGACCTCGGGTGGACCCCCCCTTTAAAAAAATCCTGGATCCGCCCATGTATGTAGTGGAGGGCAAGACCAACGACCCAGCAAGAAGGCTCGAACTCCTCCTGAAGTACACAAAGAGGGAAGCCCATGAGCTTATAAAGGAGTGTCCCATGATTGAACCCCCATCACAAGCCTACGAACGGGCAAAGTGGCTACTGAAACGTGACTATGGGCAACCACCAATGTTGGCGGCGGCTTACAAGAATAAAGCCGAGCAATGGGGAAAGATTGCAACAGGAGACAAGACGGGCTTGCGGAAATTCTCCATCTTTCTCATCAACTGTTGCAACGGAAAGCAGAACAACTGTGACATAGCCAGCATGGACGGCTTCGAGTTCTTGAAGCTGTTGGCCGGAAAACTGCCTGTTGCCCTCCAACAGCAGTGGATCAGACAAGTAGGCAGATTCAGAGAAATTGAAGAGCGCTTGCCTACATTGAAAGGACAGTATGCCAGTTATCATGAAAGAAGCCCCAACCCAGCGAGACCTGAACAAGTGGAGCCACCTGAAGCAAATCAAGCTCCCAGACCAAAGAAACATTGACATTCCAAAAGTCTCCCTGATGATCGGAGTCAATGTTCCGGCTGCGTCATTACCTTTGTAGACAGCGGCTGGCCACCTTGGCGATCCTTACGCCATCAGAAGCCCCCTGGACTGGCTAGAGTATGGGCTGCCTGGAAAATTGAGAGATCAGCCAGAAGTCAGTGTAAACTTTTGCAAAGTTGATAGTGGAGTCGTACATGATAGCAGAGACTACCTCAGCACACAGTGGAAGAGATACATCAATATGGATTTCAACGAGCGCCTGAATGATGACAAGCAAGCTATGTCTGTCGAAGATAGACAATTCATCACTATCATGGATGAGTCTGTCGTCAAAACCAATGGTCACTACCAGATGAAGCTACCGTTCCGTGACAGTAACGTCTGTATGCCAGACAACCGATCCCAGGCTGCCATGTCTGCTGCAAGACTGAACAAGAAACTCAGTAAGGATGAAAGGTTGAAGACACAATACACTGATTTCATGACAGATCTAGAAAAGAAGGACTTTGCAGAGCGGGTGCCACTATCGGAAGTAAAGCGAGATGATGGCAGAGTATGGCATATCCCACACCACGGCGTATACCATCCAAGAAAGCCCGACAAACTGAGGGTGGTATTTAACTGTCCGGTAGCCTTCAAAGGAACAGCGCTAAACGGCCAACTACTACAAGGCCCAGACATGACCAACCATATGTATGGCGTTCTTCTTCGATGGAAACAAGAAAATGTGGCTATCATGGCAGACATCGAAGCAATGTTTTACCAGGTGAGGGTGACACCAGGAGACTGTGATATGCTACGCTACCTGTGGTGGCCGGAAGGTGACCTGCAGAGAGAACCAGAGGTGTGCCGAATGTTGGTGCATTTGTTTGGTGCAGTATCTTCACCGAGCTGTGCCAACTATGCCTTTAAGAAGACAGCCACTGACAATGAACACAAATATAGAAAGATGTAATAGAAGCCATACATAATGACTTCTATGTAGATGACTTCGTAAAGTCTGTGGCAACTGAAGATGAAGGCATCAGCCTCGCACATGACATGAAAAGAGCAGTAGAAGAAGGGGGCTTCAAGCTCAAAGAGTGGACCAGCAACAGCAGAAAACTCCTTGCAACCATACCCAAAGAAGATCTAGCCAAAGAGGTGAGGAACCTTAATCTTCAAATGGATGAGCTACCAGTTGAACGAGCCCTGGGTGTGCAGTGGTGCATTGAATCTGATCGCCTGCAATTTAACCAGGAAAAAGTGAATCCAAAACCGACACGAAGAAACATCTTGTCAGTGATGAGCTCCATATTCGACCCATTTGGAGCTACTTCTCCCTTTGTCTTACGGGCGAAGATGATCCTGCAGTCGTTGTGCCGAGACAAGATAGGGTGGGACGATCCCATCCCTACAAAGGAAAAACAAGAATGGGAAAACTGGCTCAAGGACTTGCCTAACCTGAGCAGGGTGCAACTGAACCGATGTTTCAAACCTGTGAACTTCGGAAAGGTGGCCAATGTACAAATGCATCACTTCGCTGATGCAAGCCAGCACGGTTATGGTACTGCAACCTACCTGCGCCTGACAAATGAAAGCCGTGAAACCTACTGTGAATTTGTGTGTGCCAAAGCCAAAGTTGCACCTCTAAAGACACACAAAATTGTCAAGATGGAACTAACTGCAGCCACCTCTGCAGTCCGTCAAGATGACCTCAGGGAAAGAGAGCTCACCATGAACATTGATCAGACTGTATTCTGGACAGATAGCCAGACAGTTCTGAAATACATCATGAATGAGACCACCAGATTCCCAGTGTTCGTAGCGAATCTCATCGCCGTGATCAGAGATGGGTCCGATATTAGCCAGTGGAGATATGTCCCCACTAAATTGAACCCTGCTGAACATGCTTCGCGTGGCCTCAGTGCAGAAGAACTGATCAACAAACCGGAGTGGCTGGGAGGCCCAAACTTCCTCAGCCAACCAGAAGGAAGCTGGCCTGGTGCAGAACAGATTCAGATGGAAGATGACGAGGAAAATGACAACTGCGAATTGGCTGATGGTGCTACCCAAGTGAACGTAAACGTAGTGATGACATCCAACGAGACCAGTGCCATGGACCAGCTGATCAATCACTACTCAGACTGGACGAAGCTAAAAAGGGCGATAGCATGGTGGTTGCGTCTAAAGACCATGTTGCAACACTGGAAGACCAACCATAACAAGAAACCCCTGCAGAATAAGCCTCTAACAGTTGAAGAAATGCAGAGTGCTGAAAGGGCCATCTTGAAGTATGTTCAAGGATGTGCTTTTCCCAGAGAAGTTGAGGCACTCAAAAATGTGATGACAAACCGTGACCAAAATCCAGACAACCCTGTTGGTGCTGGAATAGAAGCTACACCAAAAGAACACCAGAGAAAGCCAATCAATAAAGGAAGTCCATTGATTAGATTAGACCCAGAGCTGCGTGATGGACTCTTGACAGTCGGTGGCAGGCTTCGGCATGCATCAATCCCAGAAGATGCCAAACACCAACTGATTCTGCCAAAAAACCACCACATTTCCAATCTGGTGATCAGACACATCCACCAGAAAACCGGACATCAAGGGAGAAATCACATCCTAGCGGAACTCAGACAAAGGTACTGGATACTCAAAGCTGGTGTGGCAGTCAGGAGTTTGGTAAACCAATGCGTCAGATGCCGAAAGTACCAAGCTGGACCCGGTAAACAGAAGATGGCTGATTTGTCAGCTTACCGTGTACGGCCTGATGACCCACCATTCACATATACTGGAGTGGACTATTTTGGCCCATTCGATATCAAGTATGGGCGAGTTATCAGAAAGAGATATGGTGTAGTATTCACGTGTCTTGCTAGCCGTGCTATTCACATTGAAGTGGCCGATTCCCTCGACACCAGCTCGTGCATCAGTGCACTCAGACGATTCATGGCTAGGCGTGGCAAAGTGAAAGAAATCCACTCAGACAATGGATCCAACTTTGTTGGAGCCAACAAAGAGCTCCAGCGAGCTATGCAGGAGTGGAACCATGGCAAAAAAATGTTTTTGCCTTGAAGCATGACATCAAGTGGCAGTTCAACACACCAGCGCCCTCCCATCATGGAGGTGTGTGGGCGAGGTAGATCAGAACAATACGTAAAATTCTCCACGCCATATTGAGTGAGCAGTACATGAAGACGTGCCAGAGTGAGGAACAGTTGCACACCTTCATGTGTGAGGTCGAGGCTGTAATTAACAGCCGACCCCTGACACGAGCATCGGATGACCCTCATGACTTGAGTGTCATCACGCCGAACAGTCTGATACTTCTGAAACCTGATTCAACACTGCCACCTGGAGTCTTCTCCCAGGAGGACCAGTATTCACGAAGAAGATGGCGCCAGATGCAGTACATGGCGGATGTCTTCCGGAGATGGACTAGAGAGTATACCTACCTACCCTTCAACAACGCCAGAAGTGGTCCCAACCTAGCAGAAACATAGCGAAGGGTGATGTCGTACTCATCGTTGATAACAGTGCCACGAGAAAATCCTGGCCAATGGGACTTGTTCAGGAGGTATTCATGGACAAACGAGGACACGTGCGCAGTGTCAAAGTGAAGACCAGAACTGCAGTTTTGGTCAGACCTATTACCAAGCTGTGTCTACTTCTAGAGCAGGACGTCGAGTAATCATCAATACTTGAACTCTTAGAGAAGGTATGCAGATGTCCGTCAAGTGGACATATATCAGAGGAATAGACTCCCCTGCCTTGCATAGTCTCAGGTCACCCTTGGGCAAGGTGTAGTACCTGTTTGCCTCCTGAACCAGGATTACGGTGTGAAGAGTCCTCATCTGTCGACTTTACCGGAATAGTGGAACTACTGTGACAATACCTTGCTTGCCAGGAGAACATTTTGAACCGGAACCAGCTGTACATGCGTCGAAATATGGACTGTGATTTGGTGACTTCATTTCGGCAGATCACTTGAACAGTTTTTTCATTCTGACTTATGCTAAGTTTCAAACCGTTTTTCCAAAACATTTGAACGTCAATGATCGTATGAACTTCAAAGTATGGACAGTAGAATCTGAACTTTTGACTGCCCAGAATTGGCCAAGTTACATTTTGCGGTCAAAATTATGTAGTACTTCATAAGTTTAAAAAGTTTGTTGTAGTTTAGAGCTTTACTAATAGTTCCGAGATTTTGGAAACTAGAATTGTGTAGTTATCGCCCTTTATCAGTGCGACTGGGGCCGGAATGTAGTTTCCAGAATCTTGCCCTTGTATGTTAATCAATGTTTACAACTGTTAACCTTTAACCTTTAGCCCCATTGCGATAGTTTAACCTTGCCCGCACTTCATTTGCATAGAATGCGTGGCCGCGCACAGTATTATGGGGCGATTTTAGGACCTCGTGTTACTTAGCGTTTTCCGTGGAGCTGATACCTATCTTTTACCGTACACCTTGAGATATAGTGCCGAATTTCATCCAAACCAGAAGGAGTTTCAAGCTTAAAAGGAGCCTAAAGATACCACCAGAGTTTTCTCATGCTTGTGAACATTTCAGTGCGATCCAGGTCGCCGTGATAACTGTGTGATTTCAAGAGGATTCCGATCCGAACTTTGTGAGCTTTTGTGCATGTTGTGAACGACTCTGTGATGTGAGTAACGATCCCTTTTGTACTCCAATATTTGGTGGAATAAAGTGAGCAGACTTCATTGATTATAGAATCCCAAGTACGCGTAAAGAATATCAGTTAAGTTGACCTATAGTGTCCACGGTCGTTACAACACCGGTCTTACAATGCCTATAGGGTGACAGCTGGAGGAGTGGGTGTGTGTGCGGTATGTGGGTTTAGAATACAGATCAGTGGTTATTAAGTTATCCTCCTTGCGGATGGTGATCCAGGAAGTGGGCCTGACGAAAATAATAATAATAATATCAGGATTTATAAAGCTCCATTCCATCTCGATCATGGCGCTAAGCAACACAAGATAATGTAAACATAGACATATCAAGAAGAAATTGGAAACAAGTTAGTTTTTTAATAACAAAATAGTGTCCAGTGATCTGATGTGGAAGGGTAAAGCGTTCCAAAGTTTCGGTCCGGAAATTGTGAAGGCTTTGTCAGTAAAAGCGTTCTTAGATCTCGGCACTGACAACCGCGTGCCATCACAACAGGAACGAAGGCCGGGTCGACCAGATACGTTAAGTTGAATGAGATGGTCAAGGTATTGAGAAGCTAAGTGATGGAGAAATTTGAAGACGAGGAGGACGATCTTAAAGTTAATTCTTTGCCGGACGGGAAGCCAGTGAAGTTGTTTGAGTAGTGGGGATGCCGATTCACGCCTGTCAGCATTAAATAGAAGACGTGCAGCACGGTTTTGCAATCGTTGTGGTACCGTACAGTAATCCAGACGGGACAGAACTAATGCGATAATTACTTGGTTACACGATTCAAAATCCAGGTATCTGCGAATTCGTGAAATGTTGCGAAGTTAAAAATGAATACTGCGGTTGAGGTTGAGAACGTGGGTTGACATTGACAAGTTTGAATCGAAATAGACTCCCAGATTGCGGACGGATTGCGAGTACGATGCGAGTACTGATGTGAACTAATTTGTGTGATTAGTGAAAGTCAGCAGACTATCCTCATCACTGGTCCAGATGAAAAATACTTCATCAGTGTATCTTCACCGGATCCAGGTGAGGCAAGCAAGCATGGTTGCCTCGTTCCTTGAGGTCACCCATGAAGAGGCATGCAGAGGAGGGTGCCATGCGAGTACCCATTACAGTGCCATGTACCTGTTAAAAGTGCTTATCTAGTAAGGACAAACTGTTCTTTGTAAGTACAAGTTTCACGATGGCGCCAATTTCACTGAGTCATGTGTCTTGCCTTAGCCAGGGCTATGGAACAGGCACGAATACCTTCTTCGTCTGGATAGTTGGTGTATGATGAGACGTCAAAGTCCATATAATGGCCGTGCTGGGAATCTGGTCCTTGATTTCTGGGGTGTCATGAATTTATGATGGAATCCTAGAGACAAGGGGTTTGAGAAAACTGTCAATGAACAGGGAGTGTGTGTGCCGTGGATGAGCCGTTACCCGAGGCGATGGGCCTACCAGGGTTACATGCAGTCTTGTGAATATTGGGGAGAAGATATAACCCAGCAGTTCTACGGTCAGTGGGTAAAAGAAATTTGTAAGCTTTCTTTGACAGTTGGTCACGTTGTAGCATGTCATCAAACACCAGTCCTGTTGTATATTTCTTAAGAGAATGACCTGTGGTATCACAGTCAAGGCAGTTAGAGTTAGTACGGTTGTCCAACTGACGGTGGGACTTGTCGATGTACTGCTGACGATCCATGATGACCTTGGCTGAGCCTTCATTAGCTGGCTTGATGGTGATGTCGAGAGCGCAAGGCAGTGAGTGCAAGACGCTCTTCTCTAGGGAGGTTATCATGGGTCCTGTGGGGGAAGTTACCACTTACCAGGGTTAGTGTGTTGGTTGTTGACAACCTGAACGATGATGTCTCAAGGAGGGAGGTTTAGCAGCACGTTTCCTGCGAACGTCAGCTACGCGCCAAAGTTCGCTCGCGTTTACGTGTACCTGTATACGTAAGCGAGTGGGCCCCAAAAATGGCGCCCACTGAGTTGACAAGTAATTGTTGTGACTCGTTTGAGGCTCTAAAAACTGTTCATAAAAAAAATGTAAGCAAAGATTGAAAACCATGTACATGCACATGTATACATGCATATTCTTAATAGTATAGAAAACAAGTCCTACATGTAATTGTCTTCTCCTAAATATGAAAAACATACCTAACCTATATCCTCTACTGTAACTCCGAGGATTTTTTTTTTCAAGACAATTACGGGACATGTACCATTCATCGTTAGGGGTACAACATTAGACCACTCCAGTAAGCCTACCCCCTCGGAAAGTTAACTAATCGCATAGTCTTGGTTGCAAGACGTCCTAATCGCGGTATGAAACGCGCGTAGGCTGCCGATGCGGGCGCCCTCTAACGTACGCCGTAGACTAGGGGGGGGGGGAGTTGCGCGGGGGGGGGGGGGGGGGTGCGTTCCACTCACGCGGACTGTTTGCGCAAACGTTCGCATACGTGTTGAGTTGGCGCCAGTCAAAGTGGAACGATATTTTTAAAACTACGTTTTTAAAATGGTGGCGCCCAGTGACAGTAACATCATTTGGTTGGATGCTTTTTGTCAAACTCATTCTTTTTCTTTTAAAAATACCTGTAACTGCAATCTACTATTTATAACGAAAGGTATGAAACGTAAATCCAAACGGTTAAAATAGGTCTGCTAACCTATTCGCCATCTTTAAAATACGTCACTGGTATAAACAGCGAACAGCTGTGAATGCCGTTCGCCGTTTTCGCTAACGTTTACCAACATAATTGGCGCACATTGCGTTCCACTCACGCGAACAATGCTAACGTTGGCCAAAGTTGGCAACGTTTGCGTGAGTGGCACGCACCCCACGCCATGACCCTCGAATATTAAGATTTGGCTAATGAACATAATCGCTCGGCAAATTCCGCGCGTGTGACGTTGCGTGCCTAATTACGTGACGTAACAGAAACTTGACCAATGAGTCGGCCATTATGCATATTACGTCACGCGATTATATATGCAATGCAACGTCACATGCACATGCAAATGCGACACAATTCTGCTTGGAATTTTCTAAGCGGTTATTAGTCCAGGAAAAATAAGTTTTGACCTCAAACAAATTGCAACAAATTGTTTTTCACCACAGTGCACTTCTAGAGGGTCCCTAGAATTACATACTAAAAGTCTACAAAAATCCAAGTGGTGGAAATATGACTAATTTGCATAAATCGTTAATCCCTGCCGCGTAATATATTTATTCCCATATTTGGGTATATATATATATAATTAATTTTTTGAAAAGTTTATTTTGGTGATTCTACTTACATATCCTTACTTCAATAACATTTGCTAATGCATATAAGTGACTGAATAGTGATGAGAACATAGTAATTATTAAAAATGACAACTTCGTGACTCTATAAATGTGCGCACATTACACTTTCTCCAGATATCATCAAGTAGTCAGTATTGGTGAGCTTCAAATTCACCAAGTTGCTTACTGGCACAGTTATCATATTAAAACCCTATGAAAAATCATAGGAACAATGATAACAATGTGATATTTAGCCCAGCAAAAAAAAACTGGAGGAAAATGGTGTGTCCATAAATTGGGCGAAAAGGTAGTTAAGGGGTTGCCTAACATGGGAGACTCGAACAAGTTCAAGGAAATCCCCAAAATACATTTTAACGTAGATAGGATTATTGTAAGCAACAACAATCTTTAATTTGGGAGGTTTCCTTGAACTTGTTCAAGTCTCTCACCTTAGGCAACCCTTCACCTACTTGTTAGCCCAATTTATGGACGCACCATTTTTTTCCAGTTTTTGTTTGCTGGGCTAAATATCACAATGTTATCGTTGTTCATATGATTTTCCATAAGGTTTTAATAGGATAATTGTGCCAGTAAGCAACTTGGTGAATTTGAAGCACGTCAATACTGACTACTTGATGATATCTGGAGACACGGTAAATGTGTGCAAATTATAGGGTATAATTGTAGTCATTTTGGACCATTACTATATTTTCATAGTTATTTAGTCACTTACATGCTTTAGAAAATGTATTGAAGTAAGGATGTGTAAGTATATTTGCCAAAATAAACTTTTCAAAAAATAAAAAATAAAATATATACCCAAATATAAGAATAAACATATTACACGGCAGGGATTAACGATTTATGCAAATTAGACATATTTCCACCACTTGGATTTTTGTAGACTTTTAGTATGTAATTCTAGGGACCTTATAGAAGTGCACTGTGGTGAAAAACAATTTGTTGCAATTTGTTTGAAGTCAACAAAACAAAATTATGTATTTTGCCTGGAATATATGTCATTTAGCCAAGACGGTCTTTTTCGAAGGTCGTGGCGCGGTCTACGGCGTAAGTTAGGGGGCGCTCGCATCGCGTATCGGTGACCTATACGCGCGCTGCATATCGCGATTAGGACGTCTTGCAAACAAGACTACTAATCGCAGTGCCTAATTTTAAGGTCCGATAAGATAATTGTCGCCATTTTGTTATTCTACCTTCATATGTTGTTTTTTCAAAGGACAAATCAGCGAGGGCCTTATATCCAAATATCTCTTATCATGACATACTCGGACTGTGTGCTCGAATTCAATGCTTGTATCATCAAAGCCGGCACAATCACATCACCTATATGAGTGTGATAAACGGCATTGACCTGCAAGCTTAGAAGCTTATTACCCTTTAACCCGAGGCTAGATTGTATGTACGTACACGCGCGTTTACCGCATGTTTGAGGGCGCCATGACGCATGTTAATTTTTGTTCTTGGCCCGAAACATTGCGGTTAGAAAGCGGTGGTTGTGCAATTATAGTTAAGTCCCCTAAAATCATGCCACACTAGTCCCTGTTTAGAAGAAGAGAAGCCTAGCTGGATCTGATAACAACAAAAATTATCCCTGAATTATTGGCCATCCGGTGGAGAGTCTATTTTTGGGTCTCATGCTCGAGCTGTAAAACAGTCCGTCTTTAAGACGGCTTCTGTCGAGGTCACTCGAGGTTTGCAGATGGGAAGTCATCAAATTAAACTAGTCACATCCGGGACAGTCTTGTATGTTTGTTCGTTGTCAAGTTAGGCTGGGTTTTTCTATCTACTGCCTGAAGTTTTCAAAATTATAATTATATTGTTTTAAAGAAGGGGTTGGGCGTGAAAGCGCTGTTCCCACCGATATTGTTTGTATGACCAATAGCGATTACGAAGATAATTAACGTACGTTTACAGCTAAAAATATATTTTCCCAAATGTTTAGTCTTTAGATAAAAATGCAGTTCCTGGCTACTTGAATAAACATGATTTCGTCCGGCATAGGATTTGCGTCAAGATTGGGTTAAGAGTGTGTACACTATTCGGAAACTCTGGCGGGAACAGTATAGCCCCCTCTATTGGTGTATTTTGTGCAACTAAACAACGATCGCGGGCGGACACGAACGTACTCGCGTAAGTACATGTACGTACGCACATACGTCGTGGATGCTAACGAGGATCGGTGGATCGGAACAAACGATAAACCCAGATAAACCCATTTGCAGCAATCTGTCATACCATGAATGGAATGCACCAGCAAGGCATGGTGGGAAAACATGGTCAGCAAGATCGTAGCCATGGTAACGAAGTTGGGTATTCACCGATCCAATAGGGTACGCCCCTTGAAAAATTGACCAATCATAGTGCATGATTTCAGGTCCGACAAATTGTCGCCATCTTGTCCGCCATAAATTGACGTCAATATTCGCGACAAAATTCACGACTTGCCCACAAAGTCGCCTATATTGACGTTAATATTCGCGACAAAATGTTACGACTTTCCCCCAAAGTCGTGAATATTGAGATCAATATTGACGTCAAATATCGCGACTTGCCCCCAAAGTCGCGAATATTTGACGCGACTTTTTCCCAGCTAGCTAGGTTTTGGCCAGTTTTGCTCCAAGATCGAGTTTTTCCTTTGTCTGGGGCGCGCCGTCCGTCTGTGCAGTTCATCATGAGCAATACTCATTCATCATGATCAAAAACGAGCTTATAATATTGAGGGCGCCCTCGATTGTCACGAGAGATCAGTGGATTTGTTTTAAGTTCAGAAACAAATCTCGTGGAATACACAATTTGCAGATATCGAAAATATTTACTACCGAATTATTACGAAATATCTCACTTATTTTAAAGCAAATATTGACTCTAGGCAAAATGATCGCGCTAGATATCCTGTAATTATTCCGAAAAATAAAATTTGCGATCGCGAAAGAACAATAATAACATAAGAATAACTGCCCGACGGTGGTTAAAAACAAACGCTGTTTTCGTGATTTTCTCGCCATCCATAATTGTAAAACTTCGGACTGGCCAGTTAAACGAGATTTACTATAAAATACAACCCCCCCCCCCCCCCCCAAACCACCTATTCATGATAACAAAATCCACTGATCTCTCGTGACAATCGAGGGCGCCCTCAATAAGCCCGTTGTCGGAGTTTGATGATTATTAATGAACTACTTAGACTAGACGGACGGCGCGCCCCGGAAAAAATGAAAAACTCGGTCTTGGAGCAAGACAATCCAAAACCTAGCTTGCTGGAAAGAATTCTCGTAAAAATATTTGCGACTTTAGGGGCAAGTCGCAAAATTTGACGTCAATATTGGCGTCAATATTCACGACTTTGGGGGAATGTCGTAAATTTTGTCGCGAATATTGACGTCAATATTCGCGACTTGGAGGGCAAGTACAGGTACAGGGAGGTTACTGAAAAGAGTTCAACCATGGAGGAATGTTATTCCTCCATGGTTCAACTGGGCTTTTCCCGAAATGTTTCGCATTCGACATTCATAGGCTACTGTACTGTAATGTAACCTTTGCATTTGGATGTCCTTTTGCAGGGAAAATCATCGAAAGCACTGAACGTTTCAGTTTGCATTGCATAATCCGATGAAATCCAATTATAAATTGATGAAAATATTATTTTTTTTTTTTTTTTTATTGATTTGAAAATAAAATGTTAAATTTTTTTAACATGTTTTTTGTTTAGATATTCTTAACTTTCTATTGATTGTAAATTTGTATCTATTTTTCTTTTTGTGCCCTGCGAAATAAATGAAATGAAATGATTTTTTTTTTATTAACCTGAATTATGCAAAGTCAAGTGTGATGAGACTAAGTTCAGATGAGACTGCAAATGTAATGGTCACAACAAATCCAATTCCACTGAATGGGGCCTTCTTCAACTACTGAAAAGACAGGCAGCAATAATAATTATCTTTAAAAAGGAGATTTTATTTCAGGAGATTTTATTTAGTTAAAAAAGGAGACTTATTTAAGTGGAAACACTAGATACGAGCGTCTAAAAACAGCATTGTAAGGACAGTTTGTCATTAAAGGTAATAAAACATTTGCGACCATCCCCCCCCCCCCAAAAAAAAAAAAAGTAAAAAAGTTAAAAAATTACTTCATTTGGGTCTAATGAATGTCCATATTTGACATTCACGAATGGTCTCGAGCATCCTGTGAAATCAGGGCACCTGGTGTGTTGTTCTGTTTTAACAAAATTGACATTATTTAGCGATTTCCAAAGATGGTCAACCAACGTACGACCTCTAGAAAAATACTAAACTCCAGTTAAATCCGTTTACCCCCGCCCCCCCCCCCCCCCAAAAAAAAAAAAAACCCAACAAAAAACAAAAACAAACTAATGTTGTATACTACCCTTAAAAAAAAATGTGCCGTGAAATGAATAGTATCCCATTAACCTTTCTGAATGTTCCTATTTCATGTGTGGATGGAATAAAGCAAGCGCCTCTTACAGCAAGCGTCCACCGATGAAATTCAGTGAAGAGACTGGCTGTACGGAAGATTTCAGTGACCTGTCGCCCATGCGAATCTTTCAGCTCTTCTTTTGCCAAGCAGTGTGGGAGTTGATGGTGGATGAGACCAATCGCTACGCAGACCAAACAATGGGTGCAGATGTGGCAAATCATCAGCCTGCCTGGAATCCAACTAATGTTCCTGAAAGTATGGCATTCGTGGCCTTGCTTCTGTGCATCGGTATCAACAAAAGGCCTCGCTACAGCATGCACTGGTCCAGGTCCGAAGTTCTGCGAAGTCCCCTGTATTCGACGACCATGTCTCGCAATCGATTCACTGCGATCCTTCGATTTTTCCACCTTGCCAACAACAGAGCTTAAGCTATGGTCACATTACCCGAAAGTAACCTGCTCGGCGGCCGAGCGGCGAGTTTTTAACCAATTCTGCCCGGCCACCGAGCGGCGGCCGCCCAGGCACCGCTCGTTTTTAGGGCATCGCTCGGTCGCCGCTGAAGTTTTAGCGCGGAGTTAAAATTTGGGCGGCGCCTGCTCACTTTTCACTCGCCGCCCAAAATACGCTCGGTGCCTGGACGATCGCTGCCCGGGCACAGACCTAATCGAGCGTTCGCCGCTGAGCGATTTAAGTCAAAAATCGAAGCCGCTAGGTCAGAGGCTGCCGAGCGGTCGCCGCCTGGTCGCCGCTGGGACATCAATCGGTGACTGGGAGGCGAGTTCAAAATCGGTCGGCGTCCAGCAGCGCCAGCTCCATTCACCGCGACGTCTAGCCGATAATGGCTGACAATTACAATGACAATGGCAATGACAAAGCAAAAGCGGTTTTGATGATGACCAGTCTGGGGAAGTCACATCCCAGGTTGCCCGTGAGAAATTTTCGGCAGAGCCTGGTGGGCCGCCGCCAGTACGCCTTCGAGACACCCGCCGATGCCCCGTCGATTACCGGCCGGCCGCCGGGCAATTTCTTTAAAATCAGCCGGTGGCTGGTGGGAGACCGCCCGGCAATCGGAGGGTCACCGGTCGGTCACTGCCGGGTCACTGCCGGGACACCGCGCGAAAAAGCTCCGATTTCGCCCAGTTTTGACCTAAAATCGACCGGCGACCGACGGGAAATCGACAGGTCATGGCCCAGGCATCGCTGGGGCTCTACAACCTGCTCGACTTCTCCAAAAATCGCTGGGCGATGCCTAAATTCCAGCAGCGACCGAGCAGGCTACTGATCGGTCGGTCGCTGCTCTGATTTGTGACCATAGCTTTAACCAGGAGATGCTCTCCCTGACAAACTGTCCAAGGTCCGCTCGCTGCTTGACATTGTACTGCCATCCTTTCCTCGCATTTACAAGCCAAGCCGAAATCTCTCACCCGATGAGACAATGATCAAGTTCAAAGGTCGACTGCCACGAAAGTCCGCCAAATGGGGATTAAAATGTTTTTCATTAAACAAGTCAGAAACTGGTTATACCTTCTCTTGGAAGGTGTTCACCGGCTCCCAGCCCACATCAAAGGAATCCAGTCGACCCTCCATTGGTTATGCTTCAACACACCACCCACCTAATATTACATCTGCTGGGCATGTAGTCCTCGACCTATTTACAGGACTCGAAAATAAGGGACATTTCATTTTCATGGACAATTGGTACACAAGCCCAGCTCTCATCTGCAAGTTATCACAGTTAAAGTTTGGAGCTTGTGGAACTGCACGCTACACCACACTGGGGATTCCGGAATGTGCAAACCCCAAAAAGTTACACATGATAAGAGGTGCTGACCCCCAGTTTTACACCAAAGCCGGCCAACTGTGCGTCGTTTGGCAGGATTCCAAGCGTGTAACTCTTCTCACAAATGTTGGAAACTGCAATATCGACACGAAAGATATTCGGAGCAAAAAAAGTTTGAGTGGACCTCGTACGATCAAAAAACCTTCTGTCGTTAATGATTATAATAAATATATGGGAGGAAGTGATCTCGCAGCACAAATTTGTCAGTACTACTCGCACCCTTACAAATCGATGAAATGGTGGAAAAGAGTTTTCGTTGCCATTCTTGACATCTGCTTGGTGAATGCTACCATTGTATACAACAGCATCCCTACAAATCAGCACCTGGCCACTTTGGATTTCAGGGTGAAGGTGATAGAAGAGCATATTTCCACTTCGAAGCACAACCCAGCTCAGCATGCCAGTCAAGTGTCACGTGGTTCCAGCCGCTTTCCGACTCATCACTATCCTGGAAGAATTTCTGCCGGCAAAAAGCGCAACTGTGTTGTTTGCAGTACAAGAGCCAAGCGTAAACAAACTCGCATGATTTGTAAACAGTGTGACAAACCAATGTGTGTACTACCATGCTTTGAGAAGTTTCATAGTCTGTAATGAGCGTTCACCCGAGCAAGTTTTATTGTGCCCCCCCCCCCCAACAATGGGCTGGGGGGGGGGGGGGGAGGGGGGGGGGTCTCCTTCATTTAAACTTTTGATTGCATCCATAGTGTACCCATCTTGAATGTTTGTGCAATTACCTTCACAGTCCGGATTTCCTTTATTTTGAATAAAATCCAAGTATTTTCAAGGAAAAACTTGAAATGTTCTCACTCCTAAATTAGTGTTTATTTACACTTCTTGGTAGTTGTCAACTCATATGAAGGGCAAAAAGGTGGGGGTGAGATATATAATTCTTTCCTACCCTTCCAAACAAAATTCTCACAGGCCCATATTGTTGTTTTAATTAATCTAATATTCATTGCTTTGGGCGTGCTGTCGATCCATTATAATTCAACACCACTTCAAAGAAGAGTGGCCTTTCATTACTTTGCCTTGCGAGGGCGCTATACACTAAAACTTGGCAAAAAGTACTTGGTCACTAACTGGTCATAATACTGTGGTAACCTAAGCATAGTGACAAAATATGCCTTGGTACTTAAAGGGTTATTAACCTCAACAAGTTTCGACCTATTCTTGTCTGTTTTTGTCGTCTTTATTCAACTTCCTTAGAAGTCTTATTTTGGGATCGGAACATTTGCATAAAAACCTAAAAAGAATTATAAAAAAGAGAGATAATAATGGCATGTAAAGTAGTTGCCAATAACCAGTTTGGCCTAAATCGTATACAAGATTTATAACGAAGTGTACTTTATTTTGCTTTCAGTTTCTCAAATGACTTTAATTATAAATCGAAATCACATTTTTCTTCGCAGATCCTAAGAACCATGTCGATTACCAAAAGCTGTGTTGTTGTTTCCACGGTCGCCAAACCTGGCGAAAATTGCGTGTGTCAACGGGTTAGCAACTGTCCACGAGTCCATCGTTACAGCCGTGCTTCAAAACTGCCTGTTTCCAATGTATAGATGAATCCAATCAAACACATGATGGAGCGTGCACACACGGACATTATGGGGGGCCAGTAGCCCTGTATCCCTAGAGGAAATTAGCGTTACATGGCCTTCCTAAGAATGAGACAATTTTTTCGTTGTATTTGTATCTGTTTGTGTGTGTAAAAATGCTAGTAAAGTAATCCTATCCTATCCTATATAATAATACGCTACTCTCTGTCTGTCTGTCTGTGTGTCTGTCTGTGCGCGCTTTTTCGTCCCCTTCCCGGGGTCGTGCGGCGTTCAAACTCGGTGGGTGGGTCCGGCTCGGTCCCCGCAAGAACCAGTTTGCATTCGCTAGAGCGTACGAGGTCAAAGGTCATCTAGGGGTCACCTTTTTGAAGTTGGTCGGATCGTGCTTAAACTCGGTGATCGCAATGCTCGATGCGAGGTGAGCGTGGCAAAAATAAAACGGGTTAGCGTTTTTCGGGTCTTCCGGGGTCAAAGGTCGTCTAAGGGTCAAATTTTCAAAGTTTGTCCTATACTCTCTGTCTGTCTGTCTGTGTGTCTGTCTGTGCGCGCTTTTTCGTCCCCTTCCCGGGGTCGTGCGGCGTTCAAACTCGGTGGGTGGGTCCGGCTCGGTCCCCGCAAGAACCAGTTTGCATTCGCTAGAGCGTACGAGGTCAAAGGTCATCTAGGGGTCACCTTTTTGAAGTTGGTCGGATCGTGCTTAAACTCGGTGATCGCAATGCTCGATGCGAGGTGAGCGTGGCAAAAATAAAACGGGTTAGCGTTTTTCGGGTCTTCCGGGGTCAAAGGTCGTCTAAGGGTCGAATTTTCAAAGTTTGTCCTATACTCTCTGTCTGTCTGTCTGTGTGTCTGTCTGTGCGCGCTTTTTCGTCCCCTTCCCGGGGTCGTGCGGCGTTCAAACTCGGTGGGTGGGTCCGGCTCGGTCCCCGCAAGAACCAGTTTGCATTCGCTAGAGCGTACGAGGTCAAAGGTCATCTAGGGGTCACCTTTTTGAAGTTGGTCGGATCGTGCTTAAACTCGGTGATCGCAATGCTCGATGCGAGGTGAGCGTGGCAAAAATAAAACGGGTTAGCGTTTTTCGGGTCTTCCGGGGTCAAAGGTCGTCTAAGGGTCGAATTTTCAAAGTTTGTCCTATACTCTCTGTCTGTCTGTCTGTGTGTCTGTCTGTGCGCGCTTTTTCGTCCCCTTCCCGGGGTCGTGCGGCGTTCAAACTCGGTGGGTGGGTCCGGCTCGGTCCCCGCAAGAACCAGTTTGCATTCGCTAGAGCGTACGAGGTCAAAGGTCAGGGGTCACCTTTTTGAAGTTGGTCGGATCGTGCTTAAACTCGGTGATCGCAATGCTCGATGCGAGGTGAGCGTGGCAAAAATAAAACGGGTTAGCGTTTTTCGGGTCTTCCGGGGTCAAAGGTCGTCTAAGGGTCGAATTTTCAAAGTTTGTCCTATCGGGCTTAAACTCGGGGACGGGAAGCCCGAATGCAAGTTGAGCGTGGAAAAAAAAGCGTTTGTCGGGTCAAAGGTCATCTAGGGGTCAACTTTTTGAAGTTGGTCCGATCGGGCTTAAACTCGGGGACGGGAAGCCCGAATGCGAGTCGAAGTTGGAAAAAAACACGTTTGTCGGGTCAAAGGTCATCTAAGGGTCGAATTTTCAAAGTTGGTCCGATCGGGCTTAAACTCGGGGACGGGAAGCCCGAATGCGAGTCGAAGTTGGAAAAAAAAACGTTTGTCGGGTCAAAGGTCATCTAAGGGTCGAATTTTCACAGTTTGTCCGATCGGGCTTAAACTCGGGGACGGGAAGCCCGAATGCGAGTCGAACTTGGAAAAAAATCCATCCAGGGAAGTAGCTACAAACCCGAGAACCGACAAACCCCGGGTGACCACCTAGTAATAACAATAATAACAATAAAATAAATCAGGTTACGGTAGGCATTGACCCACAGGGGGGAAATTGAGGAAATGAGGCGCATTATGTATGCAACACGCAGCAGTTTTAGGTTTTGCGCATATTTGCAAAATTAATTTATCAACTAAATAAACATCGTTAAAGGTATGGGGCGAACTTTACAATTTATTCAGGACGCATTTCACAGTTCCGCGCGATTTTGCTTCCCGTGCTAGTTTGGCGTCTGTATATGTCTGTCGAGATGTTCCCGAAAGCGAGGGTGGAGTCCAAGCGAGGCGTGACAACACGAGACCACAAAATAATATGCCCGTCATCGACGCTCCTTGACACCGTGATGCAGGGAAAGTGTACAGGTATATTTAAGATATCTCGAAGGTCGGATAACTCGGAAGCTGGTCCTGCAGAATCGAAATTTGCACTCCATAGCTCCTGCTTCGGCCGATCTAGTTCGCACCGATAGTCTGAATGGCTACGCACGCCCCCGTATTCCCACCGCGTCGGTAGAAAAATACGTTAGCATTTACGTTGTACTGGTGAAGTTGTACTGCTGAAGTTGTACTGGTGACGAGGTACGGGTGAGGTACGGGTGAGGTACGGGTGAGGTACGGGTGAGGTGCGGGTGAGGTGCGGGTGAGGTGCGGGTGAGGTACGTATGGTGGCCCTGAAGGGACTACGCAGATCGTCAATATTGACGTCAATATTCACGACAAATTTCACGACTTTCCTCAAAGTCGCGAATATTGACGTCAAATTTGACGTCAATATTCACGACTTTCCCAAAAAGTCGCGAATATTGACGTCAAATTTGACGTCGATATTCGCGTCCAATTTTACGACTTTCCCCGAAAGTCGCGAATATTGACGTCAATATTCGCGACAAAATTCACGACTTTCCTCAAAGTCGCGAATATTGACGTCAATATTGACGTCAATATTCACGACTTTCCCAAAAAGTCGCAAATATTTTGACGCGAATTTTTTTTCACAAGCTAGGTTTTGGCTGTCTCGCTCCGAGACCGATTTTTTTTATTTGTACGGGGCGCGCGCGCCGTCCGTCTATGCAGTTGTTCATCGATCATCCATACTCAGAAAACGGGCTTATTGAGGGCGCCCTCGATTGTCACAAGAGATCAGTGGATATGTTTCAAGTTCAGAAACAAATCTTGTGAACTTAACTTAAAGGTATAATACACCATTTACAGATATCCAAAATATTTACTACCGAATTATTAAGAAATATCTTACTTATTTGAAGGTAAATTATGATTCTAGGCATCCAGCAAATTGATCGCGCTAGATATCCTGTAATTATTCCGAAAAAAATATATTTTTTAAAATAAATTTGCGATCGCCGGATGGCGATCGCCAAAAACACATAATAATATAAGAATATTCAACTGCCCGACGGCTGTTGAAAACAAACGCAGTTTTTCGTTATTTTCTCGCCATCCATAAATAATTGTAAAACGTCGGACTGGTCAGTTAAACGACATTTACTATAAAATACAACCCCCCAAATCCACCCATTCATGATAATTCAAGCAATTACCAATGGTGTATCCTACCCACTGACCTCTATACATGGACAGATCATCATTGTTTCATTTTGAAGTCGGCATGCGGAGAAGTGCACCATGGCGGACCCACGACGTCACTCTGTGAGCCAATGAAATGTCCAGGTGTTGGTACGATACGTATTACGTAATGTTTATAAATACAAAATGTACATAGTAAATCCACTGACCTCTACACCTGGACATTTCATTGGCTCACAGCAGTGACGTCTCGGGTCCGCCATGTTGCACTTCCAGTTCGCGCCGACTTCAAGTGTTAGCACAGCAGAATATGGACAATGATCCGTCCAGGTGTAGAGGTCAGTGATCCTACCTTTACCTTTGAAACAAATCCACTGATCTCTCGTGACAATCGAGGGCGCCCTCAATAGGCCCGTTTTCGGAGTATTGGTGATTGATGAACTGCATGCATACTGTACTAGACTAGACGGACGGCGCGCCCAAATAAACAAATAAAAAACTCGGTCTTGGAGCGAGACTAGCCAAAACCTAGCTTGCTGGAAAAAAATTCGCGTCAAAATATTTGCGACTTTGGGGGCAAGTCGTGAAATTTGACGCGAATATCGACGTCAAATTTGACGTCAATATTCGCGACTTTGGGGAAAGCCGTAAATATTGACGTCAGTATTGACGTCAATATTCGCGACTTTGAGGAAAGTTGTGAAATTTGTCGTGAATATTGACGTCAATATTCACGATCTGCGTAGTCCCTTCAGGGCCACTATAGGTACGGGTGAGGTACGGGTGAGGTACGGGTGAGGTACGGGTGAAGTACGGGTGAGGTATATGGGTGATATTTGGGGAAGATATTGTGGGAATGGGAGAGGCTTTGTAGTCTTGGTTCGGAGCGAAGTATCTCTCTCATATCTAAACCTAGTATAGATTCTGGAGCCCGAACAAAGCAGCAGTACAAATAGGTTACTCTGCGCCATGTTCAAAAGTTTTTGGCGTCCCAGTCAATGCGAGTGTCATTTGTATACATGTATGTGTGTACGTACATACATACATTATGTATTACATGTACTACTAGCACGTTTTTTTCACATACCCACTAGGTACGTGTGCACGTGCCAGACACGCGTCAAGGTTCGATTGTTGCTAGCGGCAGTTGCTACGGTGGGCGTGGCCTACTGGATCGGTGTAAGTTTGGTGGACACATTTTAAGGTGGATCTACACCCGTACAACACAACACAAGGCCGCATTGTCTCATTCATAAGTTAGTGCAGTCTGATACTGTTATTATTTGTTTGTTATCAGTGATAATTGCTATCTCATTATGCTACAACTCCCAGGAGAGGCTGGTACCAGACTTGCGCACCATTTGAGAGTAATCGTGGTTCACTTGATAATTTAAGCAACTCGGGGTGTAAACGTGCTCGATAAATTTAAGACCTTGACTGTCCACTAAGAGTACATGTATACAGGTAGAATGGGATGTGTTATATATGAACATTGATGACGTCAGTAACAAAACAAGCCATATTCGCGAAAATATTTTGTTTTAGAAATCATGACATTATAAAAACACAAGGAAAGGTCCGATCGTCATGAAACTTGGTGAGCGGGTGAATACTGTGTTCCTAATCTGAAAACACCAAGTGACGTCATTGTAACGTCATTGGCTGATTTGTTAAGAAATGTTATTAGACCATAATAATGATCGCTAAACATAGTCTTATTTTCAGAATTTCAAGAACAACATAAGAACCACTGCCCACCGACGCCTGTTGAAAAAACATTCTACTACTCATGCTATTCTTCATCTTATAAATAAGGTTGTAACAGGATTTGAACATTCAGAACACACCCTTGGTATCTTCCTTAATTTCTCAAAAGCATTTGACACTTTAAATCATAATATATTGCTAGATAAACTAAATTATTATGGCATCCGAGGAACCCCTCTAGCTTGGTTTCAAAGTTACCTCTCAAATAGAAATCAATATGTATCAGTTAATGGTTCCCCCTCAAATATACAAACCCTATCCTGTGGAGTCTCTCGAGGATCTTTTCTTGGACCACTGTTATTTCTCATATATATAAATGACTTTGTCAATGTCTCCCAGCGTTTATCGTGTATTTGATTTGCTGATGACTCCAATTTGTTCTATAGCAGTAAAAACATTAATGAATTGATCGATACTGTAAATTCTGAGCTTGTATTGGTATCAGACTGGGTAAAAGCCAACAAACTTTCGCTAAATATAAAAAAGACAAATTGTATGTTGTTTAGTAAATCTTTACAATCATTACCAATGGATATTCTTATTTATTAAAACAAGATTATTGTGACAGAATGTACCAAATTTCTTGGTTTATGTATTGACAACAAATTATCATGGAACACTCATATTGATTACCTGTGTAAAATTGTTTCGAGAAATATCGGCGTAATAGAATTAAGTTTGTTGCCCCTAAATATATTATCCTATCTCTGTACAGCACCTTAATTTTGTCTTACATTAACTATGGAATTTTAGCTTGGGGAAATTCTTCTCAAAAATCAATTAACCGACTATTATTATTACCAAAAAAAGCGTTACGAATCATTAACCATACTAGCTACCTTGCCCATACAGACCCACTTTTTTTACAAGATAAGAAAATGAAGATCAATGATATATATTATTATCAACTTGGTATTTTTATGTTCCAGCTAACTAAAAATGATCATCCAGAATCCATTTCATCGATGTTTTACACAAACAGAACTTTACATACCCATTCAACTAGACAGGCCAATGACTTCCATTTGCCACCAGTAAGGACCTCTTTTGCGAAGAAAAGCGTTAAATTTAAGGGCCCTAAATTTTGGAATTCCCGGGCAAACTCTATCAAAAAGTCTCCATCTATTGCTACATTCAAAACTAAGATCAAACAATACATTTTCAACAGATATTAATGTTTATGAGTTCCATTGTATCCTGTTGAAAAATTGTTTTATTTAAGTCCTAGTTTATGTATGTCTTTCTTTTTATTTATATTGTCTACCTGTTTTTTTAAATTGAGCCTTGTACAACCATGTATCGCAGTTTAATATTATTTTTACTTCATTTTTTTAAAATCATTGTTCTTTGTCATTCGATTTCAGTTTACTTTTGCAACTGTTTTAAGCATGCCATTTGTTAAATTCATTGTTTTGTTGTCAGTAAATTTCAGTTTACTTATTTTTTTGTCTGTTCAACTGTTTTAAGCATGCCATTTTTCTTTATTGACATTTTTCTTGAATGCCATTTTTCTTTAATCGTATTATTGTCTAAAAACAAAACGTGAGCCCTGTACAAACAAATCTAGTTTAATACGGTTTTACAATCCTTGAATACTCGACCTTTAATACTGCCTTAAGTAGGCCTATATACATTGTATCATTTGTTTCCAATTTCCTTTAATAGCACCATTACATGTACATTATATGAGCCTCCATCTCTATACTAAATTCTGTAAACACTTAGGGCCTACCTTTACCTTTACATTAATCCACACTTGTCGTCCTTGTTTACATATCTTTGTAGAGTCGTTTTCTGTTTATTGTTGTTTGTGGTACATGTATATGTACCTTGCTGTTTATGTTATTGTTTGTTTGTTTTTGTTCAGAGGACTCGCACTCGACAAGCTCTGCTTTTTGCGGGTCCCCTGCATCTCTTGGTAAATTAACTATTTACTATTAATCAGTTTTTCTTTATAAAAGTATTTACCATAATTATTTTATGTACACATGAATATTTCTGAATGGATATGTACCATGAGGTGAAATAAAGTAAAGTAAAGTAAAGTAAAACGAACTCCGTTTTTCCTGCTTTTCTCAGCATCCACGATTGTAGACCTTCGGGCCAGTCAGTTAAACCATATTTACTATAAATTACAACCCTATGGCCCACCTGTTCATGCTAATTACCAATGGTGTATCCTACCTTTTAAGGTTATTAATTTTACGGCATGTACGTTGGTCGTGGGCGTGCTCCGAAATTGAAGCCAATGGGACGACGCCCCTAGCGTCTGAATAAAATGTACACTTTGTACGTTAGCGGCAGCGAATGACCGGGATGGTGTGTATATAAATGTTAAAGTCACAGTCAGAAATGTGCATACGCGAGGATTGTTTTGTTTCATGCGGGTGGGATCATTTTGGTGTGGTTTTGGTTTATCGCAAGTAATGCTGGATTCTCTGCATTGTTATACAATGGCTGGCCTGCAGATTGCGCTAATCTTCTTTGGATCTGTGTTCGCATTGTCCAGTGGTAAGTAATTGTTACGTGAAGATTCCACAAGTTTCATTTTTCTCTGTATATAACTTTGAAAATAAGACGGCACTACAGTAGTTGCAAACTAGGTACATTCAAAAAATCTTGGCAGATTTTAATTGTTTCTTTAGATGAAATTCATGTAGTAAAAATAGGGGTCATTCTCATTTTCGGAATGTATTGATTAGCATTAGTATTTCCTTTTTAGTTTAAAAAAAATAAATAACCCGCTTATAACTATACATATTTGTATTTGTAATTTTGTCATCATGGTTAACAATCTATTTTTCAAACTAAGTTCAACCGTATTTAATGCTGTCGTTCTAGAAACAAATCAACATTGTACCTTTGTTTTATGAATGTGTACACTACATTATGCGTAATTATGTTTGTATGCGTTTTGTTTTATCCAATTTTTAATTAGTACAACCCTAAAACAATTGTTATATTTTAAAGCATTGCGATCGATACTTGGTTCCGCGTTCGTATAGGCATACGGTAGTGTCATAGTGTGTCTCTGTATGCATAGGACTAATTTTTATACCCAAAGAAACCCTGAATTATTAGCGTCAAAAACCTTGCCTATAGTAAAGATCGTACTTCTAAACACCTCTCGTGGGGCAGATAGGAGTTTTGGAGTGCTGCTGTTATTATTCGAAACGACCAAAAAAATACATTGAAATCTTGGTCTGCGGCAGCCATGGTGTGTGTTTGCTGACCTTGAGCAAGATACTTTGTCACCATTTGCTACTCCCCACCCAGGAGTAAATAGGTCCTTGTGAGGGGAAGATATGGTTATTGTGGTTGTTAGCTGCAATGTGCCGAAATGGTTACATCGAGCTGTATACATTGTACTCCCAGAGCAGGGTAATAACCATGTTCAGCCCCTTGAGCAGTCATGTTTGATGAATACATGTGCTTTATAAAAACATTTGCTTATTATAATCATGTCAGCTTCTAAAGCTTCTTCGTTTCCCCCAATTATTGTATAGAGTCAAGTCGCGAACCGAGCAACCAGAATCGTATTCTGAAAGAATTACTTGATAACTACGGGTACACCACAGTGCGACCTGTCCACAACTTGTCCCATCTCACCACGGTAGAATTAAAGATGACATTCGTTCAAGTTATAGAACTGGTAAGGGATTTGTGTTATACACAATATTGAGTGGCTTGGAGTGGAATGCGAGGAATATTACGGCGAGGTAAAATCTGCACTTTTCCATTTCACGAGGCGAAGCCAAGTTGAAACGAACAGAAGACAGAATAGGCGCGAACAAAAAGATACATCAGTGGCGGATCTAGGTTTTAACTAAAGGGGGTTTACCTGAGCGTGCCAAAGGCACGCCGTGCTAGTTGGGTCCGGGGCATTAAACCCGTGAAGCATGCCCCCCACCGGTGGAACAATTTCTTTGGGCAGCCCATGGGGAGGTTTACCCCCCCCCCCCCCCCCTCGCCACCCTCCCCCAACCCCGCCACCCCCCCCCCCCCCAACCCCCTTTCGATCTGCCGCTGTGCATTGTAATTTTTTACGTAACACGGGGTTAATCGGGCGGAAGTTCACGCTTGATCGGTCGATATTCATGCGATAATGGTTAAACTAAAGTTCAGTCACAAAACGGACGAAATAGGCTATTTGTAAAATTTAAGATGATTTGCCTGAGCTAGACATGTGGGTTTTTTTCTTTGGATTCCTTTTAAGGTTCGGTTCCGTTTTTGTCGGTTCGGGTCGTTTTCCCCCAGAATTTTAGTTTTCGGGTTGGGTTGGGTTGGGTTGGAAAGTTCAAATCGGTTTCGGTTCAGATTCGATTTATGTCTTTAATGTTTCGGGTCGGTTTGGCCTAGTTAACCCATTCCGATGCACATCAATAGTCAGAACCTTTCGTTTCCTAGGGAATCTTTCATCAATTTAAGGAAACAAGATTTCTAATGACGTTGGTCATCTTTACCTTTGATTCCTCATTGATTCCTCATTGATTTTCTGATTGATTTCCTGATTTCAATTTGTGTAATTCCTTGCAGAACGAAAGGCACCAAACGATCGAGATAGGCGGTTGGATGGCGCAGGTATGACAACGTGTAGTATTATTATTATTAACCTTTTTTAAATCGCGGAGTGTTGGACCAATATCTTAAAATGTTTTGGGTCAGTTTAGCCTTGTCAACCCGAATCGGAGGCCAACGCGCTCCTTGGGCATACAAAGTGTGCCTTGTACCCCCAAAAAAATGATTTCAGGTGAAATCCCTTTTTTTGTTTGCATGCAGAGATGGACTGACGAGTACATGAAATGGGACCCGGAAGATTACGGTGGAGTGGAACACGTGTACGTGCACAAGTCGCTGATATGGCTACCGGACATAACTCTGTACAAAAAGTAGGTTCAATGTTAATTTTCCGTTCCAATACACGTATTTTTTGTCCTAGAAAATATTACCATTCTTTGATGTTTTTATGCAAACAATATCCTTCCGGGGTATTGTTGTTGTTTTGGGTTCGATTTGTGGACATGACAGCAAATTCCCAATAGGTAGTATTTCTGTTCGAATTAGGGCAATGTAACGGCGATATTTTTTTGCTACCAACACAAGCAAACGTTCATTGAAATAGTTTAGTAATTTTACTTTATCTAAAAAAAAAAAAAAAAATTGCCGTAAGAATGTGTAAAATGCCGTGAATTATCTTCGCTTTTGATTTGCCATTTTTTGCTCGAAGCACATTCGCAGGGAAAATCAGCATTATTACCCACACTAGTGTGGTTTCTTCTTGCTTTATTATTCCATTTTTTTCTGCTGAACTCGTCTTTGTTGTTGTGGTTGAACCCCTTTGTCTGTATATGTATTCTGTCCTCTTTAATGTGTTTTTTAGGCAACACATTGGAAAATGCTATTCAGTATGTTAACAAGGCCTTGCACTAACTTACGCTAACCACTACACTAGCACGGTGTAGTGGTTAGTGCCAGAGAACCCCCCCCCCCCCCCCCGCAAATAAAAAATTATTAAAGATTGGTGTTGTTTACAATAATCAGGTCTACGTTAAAATATATTTCGGGGATTCCCCCCCCCCCCAGGCTGCCACAAGTTGTGTCGGTGTTTGGTAATGTTTTTTTTAAACCCGAGAGTGGGGTCGTCGGCGACGGCGAGGTCGGGGGCGACGGCGATATGTCGTCTTTGGAACACCATACCTTTTACATCTCTGCCAGTTCGACCAGTAATTTATATTGTTTCCGAATATTAGGCGCACATGGGCGCACTGTATTTTCCGCTTGCCACCTGATCTGGGGACCTAACAAATCCCAGTTGAAAAAGCCTTTCTTGAATAACATAGTCTTTCGCAAAAACTATTCCGGTTGTGGCAAATACCTTGATCACAACATAATAATTAAAATCTATGGTTGTAAAGTTGGATAAAAAATTGGGATTTTCTCTATATAAAAACAAGTTATAAAAAAAGGTGACACGTGCACACTGTATTCCTTGGCTCAACGGCATGGCGTTCAACTTGCCGGGCCGACAAGCTTTGCTAGTCTGAGTGAAGTTAACCGCAAAAGTCCAAAATGTCAACCAAGAAAATCAAAGACGCCCGACACAGCAGTTAGTATTCTTTTGTTATACAGAAATGCACGCCAGCTGCTCACATACAAAGGGGAGCTTATCTGTCACTAAAGTCTGGGCAAGCCAGAAAGGTGTGATGTAGTCTATTCATTGGGTGTGTGCCTGTTGTCACTGGATGGGGATTAAAAAGATTGCAAGGCCCAGGCTTTCCTCAGGCCTTGCTCAGAATTTGAAAGGCTTTCATGCGTCAGAGATACGCCGGCCTCCCTTAATGTGCTTTTCATAGCATGCTAAGCAAACAAAAACAGCTGAAATACCAGTCACAAACGATATCCATCACCTGAACATTATTGTAACCCTGTTTTGATCAATGAAAGACTTTTCATGCAAAGCTAGTTTTTGTGCTTAGCAGCTTCAGGAAAGTGGCCACAGACGAGATGGTAAATAAGAGTCTCAGATATACCCAGCACGATATGTGGCAGAGGGGTACCCCCTCTTATCCCTATACTTTATACGCGCTCAACACTATTGTAACCTAACCCATCCCCCCTTGAAACCTAAAAGGAATTCCTGAGATTCCGGGAACACAATGTTCAACACAAAAGAGGTGGGGGTGGGGGTTTCTCTGCCACATATCGTGCTTCATATGGTTTCAGAAAACCCTGGCCTTTCAGTAGCATTTACATAATATAGACCGATGTCCTGTACTCTGATTATAACTGCTTCCATATTCAATTCACACGCAGCGTTGACCGCGACTTCGAGAGTTACAAGCCCGACATTCCCGTGAAGGTCCACTACACCGGCTCGGTCAAGTGGATTACCCCGGCCATCCTGAAAAGCACCTGCCCGATCAACGCCCGCCTGTTCCCTTTCGACACCCAGGTATGCGAGCTGCGCTTCTCCTCGTGGGCTTTGCATGCCGGGGAGCTGAATCTCACCGAGTACAAGGAGGACCAACTCCAGGATTTCTACACCGACGTCGGCGTGTGGGAGCTCCTGGATGTGGCGGTGTGTCGGAAGGAGACAACGTACGAGGCCAACGACCAGACCTACGTGGAGCTGTCGTACTTCGTCCGACTCCGTCGCCGGCCTCTCTATCACATGTTCCAGATCATCTTCCCCTGCCTACTGCTGTCCCTCCTCAACCTCATGGTGTTCGTTCTGCCTCCCGAGTCGGGGGAGAAGGTATCACTGGGTGTTACCAACCTACTGTCGTTGATTCTGTTCCAGCAGTTGATCAGCGGCAACTTGCCGCCGACAGCAGAAAACGCACCAATCATCAGTAGGTGATATTTGCAAACAAAATCATAAAACCAGTGAAATACTTACCAAAACCAAACATTTAATTGTCTTGTTATACTGTAATGGAATTAGTCTCTGTGCTTTGTTAATGTTCAGGTTCTCATTTTTCTTGCCGTATATGTAAATAACTGCCAAATTAGACCTCATTCAAACAGTACATAGACGTACACGCCGATTTGCACGCCATCTTCATATAGCTAGTCCCATAAGTCGAGTAAAATGGCTCGTTTTATCCAGCTTTTTGTGCTTTTTGTTATGAAGCCTAAAATGTCACCAGGCGCAGGTTAGCCTCGTTCTTATCGTTGGATATGTCCCTAAATTAATTACATTATTTATATACACAAAGATGTAAACGGTGATTAAACGTAGTTAGGCCTACATAATAATGTACTGGGTACTTCCTTTGAGATTGATCAAAGTCTGAGATAGTATTTTTCTGCTCTAAATTTTAAGCGGTTGGGACACAATCTACGATTAGGTTAATATTGTGCCACTCGTGAGTTTTACCTATTTGCGCCACTGCCATGGACACACGACTCGTGCCGTTATACGTGTGTATTTTACTAAGTCCTTCTAAATGTCCCTATATTTGTTATGGGTTTCTCTACAGTGTTTTACTTCACACCGATGATAATTCTATCCTCTACCTCCATCGTGTGCACCGTGGCTGTCCTGGGCGTGTTTTACCGCGACAATCGTCGGCCCATTCCTCGCTGGGTTAGTCACGTCGTGTTCGGTTTCCTTTCCAGGCTAGTATGCCACCGTACCTCAGGTGAAATCTGCACACCAGCCAGCTCTGATTCTCGGCCAGGAGAGAGTTCCCTCACCACGCGATGGCCAGACAACGTGGAGCCCGCGTATGGTGGCTGGACCGACTTGTCCGGAGACATGCCCGAGAACGCTCGGGAAACCTCGCCGGCGAAGTCGCTCCTCAACCAACGGATAGGGGACCGGGATGATGAGACCCGCCGCAAACCCTACGACGTCGCCAAGGGGCTGCGCGCTGTATCCCATCACTCAAAGGCGCTGGAATCCCCGGTCATGCGAACCAGGAAGCGCGTGTGTGGTGACCGTGAGTCGGGGTCTCGACATCAGCGGCACCCGACTCGACCGTTGCCAAGCGCCCAGACTTGGCGCGAAGTGGTTTTGGTTATCGACCGGGTAGCTCTCGTGCTGTCCCTGCTGATAACTCTGTTGTCATTGGTGGGTTGCATAGTCTGGTTCATACTAGTTTACATGAATTCCGATCAACAGTGAGTGTTCTTCGTAACATAGGCTTATTACAAGCCGTTAGCGCCAAATATTAAGACTGGCTCCTGTTGTCACGGGAAACTGGTATTATATAAAAACCAAACTCCTTTTCCTATTATTGGTTAAACCCATCCACGTAACACTACTCTTCTCATTACGCATGCGCAACACTCCCAATGAGTTCGGATTTCACAGTCTGAAATTCACGCAGTCTGAAATTCACGGACTATTATTTATTTTTTTAGCACCGACTCCTGAGCTTGAATCAAGTTATTAGAGTTACAATATAATCGTCACTTCTATAAACAAACTTCCCGGATAATTTGCCAATTTAAAACATAAAATTACATTGTACATGTAGCTGTTAGTTACAAATGCAGACATTGATTATCACACTTGTTTTTCTTACTATTGTTATCCAATCTACTGGTAAATATCTGGTAATGGTAGACCATAGAAAGTATATAGACATCACAAGAGTTAGAAATGAAAATATAATGTGGTATATAGCTAGATATTAAATTAAAGCGATTACTTTGTACCACACAGCCATTGATGACGTTACGTAATGTTTACCGCAGTGGAGCAATCAACTAGATCTAGTTTATTGCTCCATGCACCAACAGATGTACATGTATATTTACGATATCTCGGAGGTCGCAATTGCGCCGGGTGGGCGAACTGTCGATTACCGGGTGGTTTTCCTCGCCCTAGTAACTCCCAGCTTGTGAGGCCTCGACATGTAGGCCTCTGCGCCCTCTCGCCACCCACGGTATCAAACTGCAACGTGCAACTCGCAAATGTCGGATAACTCGGGAGCTGGTCCTGCAGAATCGAAATTTGAACTCCATAACTCCTGCTTCGGCCGATCTAGTTTGCATGACAGTCTGAATGGCTAGCTACGCACGCCCCCGTATTCCCACCGCGTCGGTAGAAAAATACGTTAGCATTTACGTTGTACGGGTGACGAGGTACGGGTGAGGTATATGGGTGAGATATTGTGGGAATGCGAGAGGCTTCGTAGTCTTGGTTCGGAGCGAAGAATCTCTCCTATATCTAAACCTATATTCTGGATCCCGAACAAAACAGCAGCAGTACAAATAGGTTACTCTGCGCCATGTTCAAAAGTGGTTGGCGTGCCGGTCAATGCGGGTGTCATTTGTATACATGTACACAGTCATGTACAAGTACGTACAATCATACATACATACATACAATCATGTACATATGTATTACATGTACTACAAGTGTAGGGAGACCAAGTGCGCCCTCTGTTTGTGCATGCCTAAAAGTTTTGCAAGTGATTTGCATGTTTTCATATAACGCATAAGGTGACCTTTGTGCTTCCCGCGCAAAGGCAAGTTGTAGGAGGTTTTCTTCTGTGGGCTTCGAACAGAGAAGACCAACATAAATTGTCTTTGAAATTCTCTCGATTTTCTAGGGAGCATGGCTTCGGCCATGCTCCTAATGTAAACCATGTGGGAGGGTAACCTTCGTAGCAACTCCCAGTGAGTAACGTTGTATTTTATTTGATATTTGTACTGATAATTGTGACCTTTTTGCGACCGTGTGTGTATTTTTATTATTGTATTGTCAGATTTGTAGCGTGCGTATACTATAATGTACATGAACATGTAATGTGCAGCTATCCAGGTGACATTTGACCTTCATGTTATTGCACTACGGTCGTAAATAATACTGTGCCTTTATTGCAATAAGTGTTGTCTTGTAAAGTTATATTCAGGAGATAGTCGTCCTTGTACAATAGTCTCTGTTTTATTGCATATTTTGTTAAATGCTCGTCCGCTTAAATTAGAGGACCGTTCCTCCTTCCTTCCCCCTTAATTGACGTGGGTGTGGTCCGCTACAAAATGGCGTCGTAGACAGGATTGAGCATTTAACATTATTTTGACGACGTACTTTTATCCGGATATGTTTTTGTGCCGGACTTTAGATGTTCTCTTGTAACTTGTGCGCGTTTGCTTCTGCGCATTTATTATTGTTGATTACATTTCGTGCTGTGTAATTTTCATTGTATAATGTGTTTAATATTTGACCATTTTATCGAAGCTTGTAGATCTACATGTTCAGTTTTTAGGCAGTTGTGCCTCGTATGAATCTGTCGGACTCGGATTCTATTTGTGTATAGGAACAGATCATTTTAGAGCCAGTTGTAGACCTGTGCTTTGGATTGAGTGTTTTGGGGTCAAATATTATTGTGGCACAGATGTTATTAATGTAACTCTAGATTTTCAGCTAAATGTATTTTGCACTGTAGTCCACACCAGTGTGGAGGGTGTTTTATCAATGACTTCATTGTCGTGGCATATTGTTGTGTAACATTTAAGTCTTTATAAGACTGTCAGCTGGAGATTTTTGTATTGCAATTGTAGTTTTGTCTACAGTGTGGTTAGACATATTTTTGACTTGTATTTTATAGTCTGTCTGTGTGCAGACTAGATATATTATAGGTCAATGATTTAGGCCCGATTACTGTATTGTAACAAGTCATTTGTTTGTGTACATTGCCAGATAGTAATCCCAACCATGTAAGTGCCAGACTATATTTTGAAGTCACATAGTGCTTTAGCTGAGATATAGTTTGTGCCTTCACAGCTAGATGGCAAAGCTCAGGAAAAAGTAGGGAACTGTTTCCTTGTATTCAAGGATTGTACATGTAATTGACTACATTTTAGCAATAGTGGTGATTGTTAACAGGATCACAGTACATGTACCTCACAATCGGGGTCTGTGGCCTAGTGACATTACTTTAATGTACATGTATTTGTATTTGGCTATGCACTGCCTGTGTCAGCTCAAGTTGCCCCTGCATGATAATTATATTGGTGTTTGCTCTTGATGAAAGATATTTATATGCACCATAATAACTCATTTCATTGTATGAAGTTGTATTTTGTATTTTTCCAACTTGAAACTTGTCCTTTATATTCTGGATGAGAATTGTCTGTTGTGTGAAATGTACAACTATTTATTAGTTTATATAATGTACACCATGTACATGTATACTGTGCATTCATATAATGACTTTTGGATAATTATACCTTCATGATTGGGCAGATGCATTTATATTTCAAGGTTGGTTCATGAAGACAGTTGGTGGCATTTTCATATTGTTCTCTGTCATTGATTTTTTATGAGAAGGGAATTTGTGTGTTTTTGTTTGCATTTCCAAATATTTTCCCTACGAACGTGTAGTGACGGGATTTTGGATTCCTAATTTTAGTGTAGTTGCTAAGTGGAATATATTTGTCAGCATCTTTTGCAGTTTGGAGTGTATTCCAACTGTTTTACTCACCGATTTATGGGATATTTGTATATAAAACCTTTGGAGTGAGATTCGTTTGTCTGGCACTTTCACCATGCAGTCTACCATTTATAGGACCATTTTCAGGAAATGTGTGTACAAAATGTGTAAATTCCCTACTCCTTTTGTTGCCCTCATAGTGATGAGTGTTGCTCCTTAAAGTTTAGCTGTTAATTTTGGGTAGAAATGTATTTTTTCCTAGCCTGATATGGTAAGAGGAGGAGATTTTGTAGTTGGTTGAGTTGTCCAACTGTTTGCCCGCGCACTGGGTTGAGAAGTTATTATTCTACCATGCAGTCTATCTTGGGATGCAATGAATTGTTTAGTGATTGAGAAAATATTTTGCCAGCCACTTGTATTGTATTCTCCAATATACCTGTTGGTCACCGTGAGTATGAGTATTTGCCTGCCAATTTACATCCAATTGTTCAAATCCACGTACAATGTATAGCACACAATATCTTCATGACAATGTGATTTGGATTTCACCATTTGCTTTTATTATACAAGATGGGTTTGCACTAAGTGTTGTGTGTAACCATGTTCAGAGTTGTTGACATGATCAGGATTAACATTTTGTATTGTACATGTATACACAGTGTTGGTGCTCTGTATTATATCTACAGACAAGTGATTCCCAACATGTAACACATGCACTAGACTGTGTTCAGTCTTGGTTGTGCCCTCATTGTATTACAATGTATCAATTTTGGCATGAGATTTGTAGAAGAGATTGTGCTTGTTAATAATTGTATGAAGGTCTTTGCATGTGCACATTTTGCAGACTGGTTTTGTGCTGGAATGTGCTTTTTCACATGATTTTCAGCCGATGGAACATTGTACTGCTTGTATGACAGTGTGTATTTAAAAAAACCTTTCTGGTGGTTTATTGCTTCATTGTCAGTCTACTTTTGGAGTCTGTACATTGTATTTGGCTTATCTTTCAATGATGTTTATTAATGCTATGTAGAAACTATTATTACATTAAACCTGTGTTGCATTAAGAAACATATGTAAAATGTGTTAGTTTTGCAAATCACCTAACTATTGGTAATTGTATAAACTTGTTTACAGGTCGCCCTTGTATAGGTATTAATTCGGACCACTCGGGTCGCGTGGTCTTAAAGTATAGTAGGGAACCTGTAGGGAGACCAAGTGCGCCCTCTGTTTGTGCATGCCTAAAAGTTTTGTAAGTGATTTGCATGTTTTCATATAACGCATAAGGTGACCTTTGTGCTTCCCGCGCAAAGGCAAGTTGTAGGAGGTTTTCTTCTGTGGGCTTCGAACAGAGAAGACCAACATAAATTGTCTTTGAAATTCTCTCGATTTTCTAGGGAGCATGGCTTCGGCCATGCTCCTAATGTAAACCATGTGGGAGGGTAACCTTCGTAGCAACTCCCAGTGAGTAACGTTGTATTTTATTTGATATTTGTACTGATAATTGTGACCTTTTTGCGACCGTGTGTGTATTTTTATTATTGTATTGTCAGATTTGTAGCGTGCGTATACTATAATGTACATGAACATGTAATGTGCAGCTATCCAGGTGACATTTGACCTTCATGTTATTGCACTACGGTCGTAAATAATACTGTGCCTTCATTGCAATGAGTGTTGTCTTGTAAAGTTATATTCAGGAGATAGTCGTCCTTGTACAATAGTCTCTGTTTTATTGCATATTTTGTTAAATGCTCGTCCGCTTAAATTAGAGGACCGTTCCTCCTTCCTTCCCCCTTAATTGACGTGGGTGTGGTCCGCTACAAAATGGCGTCGTAGACAGGATTGAGCATTTAACATTATTTTGACGACGTACTTTTATCCGGATATGTTTTTGTGCCGGACTTTAGATGTTCTCTTGTAACTTGTGCGCGTTTGCTTCTGCGCATTTATTATTGTTGATTACATTTCGTGCTGTGTAATTTTCATTGTATAATGTGTTTAATATTTGACCATTTTATCGAAGCTTGTAGATCTACATGTTCAGTTTTTAGGCAGTTGTGCCTCGTATGAATCTGTCGGACTCGGATTCTATTTGTGTATAGGAACAGATCATTTTAGAGCCAGTTGTAGACCTGTGCTTTGGATTGAGTGTTTTGGGGTCAAATATTATTGTGGCACAGATGTTATTAATGTAACTCTAGATTTTCAGCTAAATGTATTTTGCACTGTAGTCCACACCAGTGTGGAGGGTGTTTTATCAATGACTTCATTGTCGTGGCATATTGTTGTGTAACATTTAAGTCTTTATAAGACTGTCAGCTGGAGATTTTTGTATTGCAATTGTAGTTTTGTCTACAGTGTGGTTAGACATATTTTTGACTTGTATTTTATAGTCTGTCTGTGTGCAGACTAGATATATTATAGGTCAATGATTTAGGCCCGATTACTGTATTGTAACAAGTCATTTGTTTGTGTACATTGCCAGATAGTAATCCCAACCATGTAAGTGCCAGACTATATTTTGAAGTCACATAGTGCTTTAGCTGAGATATAGTTTGTGCCTTCACAGCTAGATGGCAAAGCTCAGGAAAAAGTAGGGAACTGTTTCCTTGTATTCAAGGATTGTACATGTAATTGACTACATTTTAGCAATAGTGGTGATTGTTAACAGGATCACAGTACATGTACCTCACAATCGGGGTCTGTGGCCTAGTGACATTACTTTAATGTACATGTATTTGTATTTGGCTATGCACTGCCTGTGTCAGCTCAAGTTGCCCCTGCATGATAATTATATTGGTGTTTGCTCTTGATGAAAGATATTTATATGCACCATAATAACTCATTTCATTGTATGAAGTTGTATTTTGTATTTTTCCAACTTGAAACTTGTCCTTTATATTCTGGATGAGAATTGTCTGTTGTGTGAAATGTACAACTATTTATTAGTTTATATAATGTACACCATGTACATGTATACTGTGCATTCATATAATGACTTTTGGATAATTATACCTTCATGATTGGGCAGATGCATTTATATTTCAAGGTTGGTTCATGAAGACAGTTGGTGGCATTTTCATATTGTTCTCTGTCATTGATTTTTTATGAGAAGGGAATTTGTGTGTTTTTGTTTGCATTTCCAAATATTTTCCCTACGAACGTGTAGTGACGGGATTTTGGATTCCTAATTTTAGTGTAGTTGCTAAGTGGAATATATTTGTCAGCATCTTTTGCAGTTTGGAGTGTATTCCAACTGTTTTACTCACCGATTTATGGGATATTTGTATATAAAACCTTTGGAGTGAGATTCGTTTGTCTGGCACTTTCACCATGCAGTCTACCATTTATAGGACCATTTTCAGGAAATGTGTGTACAAAATGTGTAAATTCCCTACTCCTTTTGTTGCCCTCATAGTGATGAGTGTTGCTCCTTAAAGTTTAGCTGTTAATTTTGGGTAGAAATGTATTTTTTCCTAGCCTGATATGGTAAGAGGAGGAGATTTTGTAGTTGGTTGAGTTGTCCAACTGTTTGCCCGCGCACTGGGTTGAGAAGTTATTATTCTACCATGCAGTCTATCTTGGGATGCAATGAATTGTTTAGTGATTGAGAAAATATTTTGCCAGCCACTTGTATTGTATTCTCCAATATACCTGTTGGTCACCGTGAGTATGAGTATTTGCCTGCCAATTTACATCCAATTGTTCAAATCCACGTACAATGTATAGCACACAATATCTTCATGACAATGTGATTTGGATTTCACCATTTGCTTTTATTATACAAGATGGGTTTGCACTAAGTGTTGTGTGTAACCATGTTCAGAGTTGTTGACATGATCAGGATTAACATTTTGTATTGTACATGTATACACAGTGTTGGTGCTCTGTATTATATCTACAGACAAGTGATTCCCAACATGTAACACATGCACTAGACTGTGTTCAGTCTTGGTTGTGCCCTCATTGTATTACAATGTATCAATTTTGGCATGAGATTTGTAGAAGAGATTGTGCTTGTTAATAATTGTATGAAGGTCTTTGCATGTGCACATTTTGCAGACTGGTTTTGTGCTGGAATGTGCTTTTTCACATGATTTTCAGCCGATGGAACATTGTACTGCTTGTATGACAGTGTGTATTTAAAAAAACCTTTCTGGTGGTTTATTGCTTCATTGTCAGTCTACTTTTGGAGTCTGTACATTGTATTTGGCTTATCTTTCAATGATGTTTATTAATGCTATGTAGAAACTATTATTACATTAAACCTGTGTTGCATTAAGAAACATATGTAAAATGTGTTAGTTTTGCAAATCACCTAACTATTGGTAATTGTATAAACTTGTTTACAGGTCGCCCTTGTATAGGTATTAATTCGGACCACTCGGGTCGCGTGGTCTTAAAGTATAGTAGGGAACCTGTAGGGAGACCAAGTGCGCCCTCTGTTTGTGCATGCCTAAAAGTTTTGTAAGTGATTTGCATGTTTTCATATAACGCATAAGGTGACCTTTGTGCTTCCCGCGCAAAGGCAAGTTGTAGGAGGTTTTCTTCTGTGGGCTTCGAACAGAGAAGACCAACATAAATTGTCTTTGAAATTCTCTCGATTTTCTAGGGAGCATGGCTTCGGCCATGCTCCTAATGTAAACCATGTGGGAGGGTAACCTTCGTAGCAACTCCCAGTGAGTAACGTTGTATTTTATTTGATATTTGTACTGATAATTGTGACCTTTTTGCGACCGTGTGTGTATTTTTATTATTGTATTGTCAGATTTGTAGCGTGCGTATACTATAATGTACATGAACATGTAATGTGCAGCTATCCAGGTGACATTTGACCTTCATGTTATTGTACTACGGTCGTAAATAATACTGTGCCTTCATTGCAATGAGTGTTGTCTTGTAAAGTTATATTCAAGAGATAGGCCTAGTCGTCCTTGTACAATAGTCTCTGTTTTATTGCATATTTTGTTAAATGCTCGTCCGCTTAAATTAGAGGACCGTTCCTCCTTCCTTCCCCTTAATTGACGTGGGTGTGGTCCGCTACAAAAGCATGTTTTTCACATACCCACTTAGTGTACACGTGCTAGACAAGCGTCATGTTTCGATCGTTGCTAGGCAGTTGCTACGGTGGACGTGGGCCTACATCCGTACAGCACAACACAAGGCCGCATTGTCTTATTCATAAGTTAGTGCAGTCTGATACTGTAATTTCTTTTTTGTTATCAGTGATAATTGCTATCTCATTATGCTACAACTCCCAGGAGAGGCTGATACTAGACTTGCGCACATTTTGAGAGTAATCGTGGTTCACTTAATAATTTAAGCAACTCGAGGTGTAGACGTGCTCGAAAAATTTAAGACCTTGACTGTCCACATAGGGCCTTTTCGAAACCGTTGCTTTGTCTTTGGCTTTGGCTTCGCCTCCGAATTCCGAATTACTGAGAAGCAAATAGAAATAGAAGAAAATTGAAATAGTCTAACTTTTGGGTTCACATCACTCGAGTGAATGTGGCTGGAGATCTTGCAGTTGGGAGTCAAAAATCGCCTTAAGCCAAAGACGAAGACGAAGCCAGGGATTTGAAAAGGCCCTAAGAGTACGTATACAGGTAGAATGGGATGTGTTATACATTGATGACGTCATCATGTGACTTTTTAATTGATTTTTATTTTTCATTTTATCTTTATCTTTTAGTAACAAAACAAGCCATATTCGCGAAATTATTTTGTTTTAGAAATCATGACATGAAAAATGCGATTTTAAAAACACAAGGAAAGGTCCGATCGTAATGAAACTTGGTGAGCGGGTGAATACTGTGTTCCTAATCTGAAAACATCAAGTGACGTCAATGTAACGTCATTGGCTGATTTATTAAGAAATTTTATTAGATCATAATAATGATGGCTAAAAATAGTCTTATTTCCAGAATTTCAAGAACAACATAAGAACCACTGCCCACCGACGCCGATTGAAAACGCTATGATCCACCTATTCATGCTAATTTAAGCAATTACCAATGGTGTATCATACTTTTAAAGGGATCGTATACGTTTGGTAATTACTCCAAAAATTAATGGCAATAAAAACTTACTTGGTAAGAACTACAGCAGCTTTGGATAGTATAATGCATTTTTAGAAACTTTTCACTTCGAAGTACTGTGGTTATGGAAAAAGATATCACTTTGTTTGCCCAAAAATTTGAATCTGAGACGCGTTACTGCAGTGACGTTTCTCATACTGTGTATTCCAATGCAGATTATTCTTCCTGCGTGGAAGCAACCGCTCCAGATTTTCGGCAATATCTCAAAATCGCTACCACCTTTTGAAATGAAATTTGTACAGGTTAGTTTTATGGTATATATCTATAAGTCTATAGGATTGAAACAAACAATGGGTTCCAATTACCAAATGTATACGATCCCTTTAAGGTTATTAATTTTAAGGCATGTACGTTGGTCGTGGGCGTGCTCCGAAATTGAAGCAAATGGGACGACGCCCCTAGCGTCTGGGTAAAATGTCAATTCAGTACGTTATCGGCAGCGAAAGGCTGGGAGGGTGTATATAAATGTTGAAGTGACAGTCGGAAATGTTCATACGCGAGGATTGTTTTGTTTCATGCGGGTGGGATCATTTTGGTGTGTTTTTGGTTTATCGCGAGTAAATGCTGGATTCTCTGCATGGTTATACAATGGCCGGCATGCAGATTGCGCTAATCTTCATCGGATCTGTGTTCGCATTGTCCAGTGGTAAGTAATTGTTACATGAAGATTCCACATTTCATTTTCCACCCATATAACTGTCTATACTTTGAAAGTCATAAAAAGTAAGACGGCACTACAGTAGTTGCAAACTAGATACATTCGGGGGAAAAAAAAGTCAGATTGTTATCGTTTCTTTAGATGAAGTAAAACATGACAGCGTAGTAAACATGTAGTAAAAATAGGGGTCATTCTCATTTTCGGAATGTATTGATTAGCATTAAGCAGTACGTTTTAGTATTTTTCTTTTTAGTTTCTAAAAAAAACCAATTACCACCAGCTTATATACATGTATATTTGTATTTGTAATTTTGTCATCATGGTTAACAATCTATTAACAATCTATTTTTCCTTGCCAGCAGTTTGTTCGTATTTGTTCTCACTCCTTTGGTTTTCCCCTGTCTATTGTCCTAACCTCCCTCCCCCCCTTTCACATTTCTCCTATCAATACTTCTTTGTTAGTTCTTTCTTTGATCTTACCCACGCTGACCTTTCCCTTTAACCCTTCAGCCTAATCCTCCATTTGTTGTTCCCACAGAACTCTGTACATGCCTTTTCTTTTGTGTTTCTCCTGACAGCTATGATGTGCATCATGCTGCATGTTGCCCTATTATGTTTGTTTCGTGTACACAGACATTATGTCTCTGAAGAAGATCTTGTTAAGATTGAAATATTAGGCCCTCTTAACTTATTCGATTTTTTTAATTTTTCAAACTAAGTTCAACTGTATTCAATGCTATCGTTATTGAAACAAATCAACATTGTACCTTTGTTTTATGAATGTGTACACTACATTATGCGTAATTATGTTTGTATGCGTTTTGTTTGATCCAATTGTTGATTAATACAACCCTAAAACAATTGTTATATTTTAAAGCTTTGCGATCGATACTTGGTTCCGCGTTCGTATAGGCCTATACTTATACAGTGTTATAGTGTGCCTCTGTATGCCTCTGTATGCATTGGACCAGTTTGTATAAACTGTTATACCCAAAGTAATCTACTGAATTATTATCGTCAAAAACCTTGCCTGGGTTAAAGATCGTACTACTAAACACCTCTCGTGGGGCAGATATGATTTGGAGTGCAGCTGTTATTATTAGAAACGAAACAAAAATGCATTGAAATCTTGGTCTGCAGCAGCATGTGTGGGTGGTGCGAAATACGGTACCCTCTGGAGACATGAACACAATGTGTACAATGGAGACAAAACGTCTCCGGAGGGTAAATTTCTATAGATGAATAGGTCTCCACTGGGAATTTCACGAATTAGATTTTTGGATTTTACTTAAATTATTCAAAAACTAGGATTAGGATGTGGGTTAGGGTTAGTGTTTGGGTTAGGGTATAATATAGGGTATATTGGGTCGAAATTTCAACCCAGGAAAAAAATTATGGTGAAAATGGGAGCATTTTGAAAAACGTGCTCGACTTTCTAACCATTTTGTACACGAGAACAAAGCCATGTCTCCACAGTGATACAAAAATGCGAATAGGTGTGTGTGCGTTTGGTGTGACCTTGAGCAAGATACTTTGTCACTATTTACCACTCCCCACCCAGGAGTAAATAGGTACCCGTGAGGGCAGATATGGTTATTGTGGTTGTCAGCTGAAATGTGCCGAAATGGCTGCATGGAGCTGTATACTCCCCAGGAAGCAGGGTAATAACCATGTTCAGCGCCTTGAGCACATGTCTGGTGAACATACGTGCGCTTTATAAATACATTTGCTTATGATCATGTTAGCTTCTAAAGCTTGTTCGTTTCCACCAATTGTTGTATAGAGTCAAGCCGCGAACCGAGCGACCACAATCGTATTCTGAAAGAATTACTTGATAACTACGGGTACATCACAGTGCGACCTGTCCACAACTTGTCCCATCTCACCACGGTAGAATTACAGATGACACTCGTTCAAGTTATAGATCTGGTAAGGTCGATCTGCCACTGTACACTGTAATTCTTTACATACCACGGGGTTAAACGGGCGGACGTTCAAGCTTGATCGGTCGATATTCATGCGATAATGGTATAACTAAAGTTCAGTCACAAAACGGACGAAATATTTGTGAAATTTAAGATGATTTGCCAGAGCTAGACATGTGGGGGTTTTTTCGGTTCGATTTTGGTTCGGCTCCGTTTTTGTCAGTTCGGGTCGGTTTTCCCCAGAATATTTGTTTTTGGGTTGGGTTGGGTTGGAAAGTTCAGATCGATTTCGGTTCAGATTTGATTTATGTCTTTAATGTTTCGGGTCGGTTTAGCCTATAGTTAACCCAATCCAATGCACATCATTAGTCAGGACATTTCGTTTCTTACGGAATCTTTCATCAATTAAAATAAAATTTATAATGACGTTGATCATCTTTACCTTTGATTCCTCATTGATTCCTCATTGAATCCTCATTGATTTCCTGATTGATTTTCTGATTTTATTTTGTGTAATTCCTTGCAGAACGAAAGGCACCAAACGATCGAGATAGGCGCTTGGATGTCGCAGGTATGACAACGTGTAGTATTATAATTACTAACCTTTTTTTTAATCGCGGAGGGTTGGACCAATATCTTAAAATGTTTCGGGTCAGTTTAGCCTTGTCAACCCGACTCTGAGGCCAGAATGCGCTCCTTGGGCATACAAATTGTGCCTTGTCCCAAAACAAATTCAGGTGAAATCTCTTTTTTGCATGCAGAGATGGACTGACGAGTACATGAAATGGGACCCGGAAGATTACGGTGGAGTGGAACACGTGTACGTGCACAAGTCGCTGATATGGCTGCCGGACATAACTCTGTACAAAAAGTAGGTTCAATGTTAATTCTCCATTCCAATACACGTTTTGTTTGTACTAGAAAATATTACCATTCTTTGATGTTTTAATGCAAACAATATCCTGCCGGGGTATTATTGTTGTTTTGGGTTCGATTTGTGGACATGCCAGCAAATTCTCAATAGGTAGTATTTCTGGTCGAATTAGGGCGATGTAACGGCGAATTTTGTTTACTACCAACACAAGCAAACGTTCATTCAAATAGTTTAGTAATTTTACTTTAATCTAACTCGTCTTTGTTGTTGTTGAACCCCTTTTTTCTGTATATGTATTCCGTCCTCTTTAATGGTTTTTTTTAGGCAACACATTGGGAAATGATGTTCAGTATGTTAACAAGGCCTTGCACTAACTTACGCTAACCACTACACTAGCACGGTGTGGTGGTTAGTGCCAGACTTCAGGAATTGTTGAAGGGAATTACAATATCAAAATCGACCATAATTACTGTGGTATATGGTGGCGTACAGGGGATGTAGTCTATTCATTGGGTGTGTGCCTATTGTCACTGGATGGAGATTTAAAAGATTGTAAGGCCCAGGCTTTCCCCAGGCGTTTCTCGGCATTTGAAAGGCTTTCATGCGTCAGAGATTCGCCGGCCTCCTTAATGTGCTTTCCACAACATGCTAAGCAAACAAAAACAGCTGAAATACCAGTCACTAACGATAAACATCATCTGAACATTATTTTGGTTTGTAACCCTGTTTTGATCAATGAAAGACTTTTCATGCAAAGCTAGTTTTTGTGCTTAGCAGCTTCAGGAAAGTGGCCAAAGACGAGAGGGTAAATAAGGGTCTCAAACAACCATGGCCTTCCGGCAGGGATGTTATGTAGTCGAGTCCAGCACAAGTCCCTGCAAGTCCATGTAAGTCCCTGCAAGTCCATCACAAGTCCTTCAGTTCCAATTCAAACCACAAGCTATTCAAATCAGCTTTGACAAAGGCATTCCTTTGTCACTGTTCATCTAGTTACTTGTGACTGCCTTTATGAAGGGACTTGTGACAGGCTTCACGAAAGGACTTGTGAAAGAACTTGCAGGGACTCGACTACAACCCTGCCTTCCGGTAGCATGTACATAATATAGACCGTTGTCCTGTACTCTGATTATAACTGCTTCCATATTCAATTCACACGCAGCGTTGACCGCAACTTCGAGAGTTACAAGCCCGACATTCCCGTGAAGGTCCACTACACCGGCTCGGTCAAGTGGGTTACCCCGGCCATCCTGAAAAGCACCTGCCCGATCAACGCCCGCCTGTTCCCTTTCGACACCCAAGTATGCGAGCTGCGCTTCTCCTCGTGGGCGTTGCAGGCCGGGGAGCTGAATCTCACCGAATACAAGGAGGACCGACGTCAGGATTTCTACACCGACGTCGGCGTGTGGGAGCTCCTGGGTGTGGCGGTGCGTCGGGAGGAGAAAACGTACGAGGGCCATACCTACGTGGAGCTGTCGTACTTCGTCCGACTCCGTCGCCGGCCCCTCTACCACCTGTTCCAGATCATCTTCCCCTGCCTGCTGCTGTCCCTCCTCAACCTCATGGTGTTCGTCCTGCCTCCCGAGTCAGGGGAGAAGGTATCACTGGGTGTTACCAACCTACTGTCGCTGATTCTGTTCCAGCATTTGATCAGCGGCAACTTGCCACCGACAGCCGACAACGCACCAATCATCAGTAGGTGATATTTGCAAACAAAATCATAAAACCAGTGAAATACTTGCCAAAACCAAACATTTAATTGTCTTGTTATACTGTAATGGAATTAGTCTCTGTGCTTTGTTAATGTTCAGGTTCTCATTTTTCTTGCCGTATATGTAAATAACTGCCAAATTAGACCTCATTCAAACAGTACATAGACGTACACGCCAATTTGCACGCCATCTTCATAGAGCTAGTCCCATAAGTCGAGTAAAATGGCTCGTTTTATCCAGCTTTTTGTGCTTTTTGTTATGAAGCCTAAAATGTCACCAAATGGCAAAGGTTAGCCTCGTTCTCATCGTTGGATATGTCCCTAAATTAATTACATTATTTATATACACAAAGATGTAAACGATGATTAAACGTAGTTAGGCCTATATAATAATGTATTGGGTACTTCCTTTGAGATTGATCAAAGTCTGAGATAGTATTTTTCTGCTCTAAATTTTAAGCGGTTGGGACACAATCTACAATTAGGTTAATATTGTGCCACTCATGAGTTTTACCTATTTGCGCCACTGCCATGGACACGCGACTCGTGCCGTTATACGTGTGTAAATTGTTTTACTAAGTCCTTCTAAATGTCCCTATATTTGTTATGGGTTTCTCTGCAGTGTTTTACTTCACACCGATGATAATTCTATCCTCTACCTCCATCGTGTGCACCGTGGCTGTCCTGGGCGTGTTTTACCGCGACAATCGTCGGCCCATTCCTCGCTGGGTTAGCCACGTCGTGTTCGGTGTCCTCTCCAGGCTAGTATGCCATCGTACCTCGGGTGAAATCTGCACGCCAGCCAGCTCTAATTCTCGACCAGGAGGGAGTTCCCTCACCACGCGATGGCCAGACAACGTGGAGCCCGCGTATGGTGGCTGGACCGACTTGTCCGGAGACATGCCCGAGAACGCTCGGGAAACCTCGCCGGCGAAGTCGCTCCTCAACCAACGGATAGGGGACCGGGATGATGAGACCCGCCGCAAACCCTACGACGCCACAAAGGGGCTGCGCGCAATATCCCATCACTCGAAGGCGCTGGAATCCCCCGTCATGCGAACCAGGAAGCACGTGTGTGGTGACCGTGAGTCGGGGTCTCGACATCAGCGGCACCCGACTCGACCGTTGCCAAGCGCCCAGACTTGGCGCGAAGTGGCTTTGGTGATCGACCGGGTAGCTCTCGTGCTGTCCCTGCTGATAACTCTGTTGTCATTGGTGGGTTGCATAGTCTGGTTCATAATAGTTTACATGAATTCCGATCAACAGTAAATGTTCTTCGTAACATGTCACGGGAAACTGGTGTTATATGAAAACCAAACTCCTTTTCCTATTATTGGTTAAACCCTACAAATGCAGACATTGATTATCACACTTGTTTTTCTTCCTATTGTTATCTAATCTATGATGGTAAATATCTGGTAATGGTAGACCATTCTAGTTTACATGAATTCCGATCAACAGTGAATGTTCTTTGGTTACAATAGGCTTATTGTTTACAATTTGGCAGTCAATAGGCTTATTACAAGCCGTTAGCGCCAAATGTTAAGAATGGCTCCTGTTGTCACGGGAAACTGGTGTTATATAAAAACCAAACTCCTTTTCCTAATATTGGTTAAACCAATCCCAGTCTCACGTAACGTGGCACTACTCTTTTCATTAAGCATGCGGAACACTCCCAATAGGTTCGGATTTCACAGTCTGAAATTTACGTTACACCGGCAGTCAATTGGGCTGTACGGACAATTTAAAAAAAAAATTAGCACCGACTCCCGAGTTTGAATCAAGTTATTAGAGTTACAATATAATCGTCACTTCTATAAACAAACTTCCCGGATAGATTGCCAATTTAAAACATAAAATTACACTTTACATGTAGATGTTAGTTTAAATAGAAAAGAAGACATTGATTATCACACTTGTTTTTCTTCCTATTGTTATCCAATCTATTATGGTAAATATCTGGTAATGGTAGATAATGGAAAGTATATAGACATCCCAAGAGTTAGAAATGAAAATATAGTGTGGTATATAGCTAGATATTAAATTAAAGCGATTACTTTGTACCACACAGCCATAATGTATTGATGACGTTACGTAATGTTTACCGCAGTGGAGCAATAAACTAGATCTAGTTTATTGCTCCATGCACCAACAGATGTACATGTATATTTACGATATCTCGGAGGTCACAATTGCGCCGGGTGGTTCGAACTGTCGATTATCGGGTGGTTTTCCTCGCCCTAGTAACTCCCAGCTTGTGAGGCCTCGACATGTAGGTCTATCCGCCCTCTCGCCACCCACAGTATCAAACTGCAACGTGCAACTCGCAAATGTCGGATAACTCGGGAGCTGGTCCTGCAGAATCAAAATTTGAACTCCATAACTCCTGCTTCGGCCGATCTAGTTTGCATGACAGTCTCAATGGCTACGCACGTCCCCGTATTCCCACCGCGTCGGTAGAAAAATACGTTAGCATTTACGTTGTACGGGTGACGAGGTACGGGTGAAGTACGGGTGAGGTATATGGGTGAGGTATATGGGTGAGATATTGTGGGAATGCGAGAGGCTTCGTAGTCTTGGTTCGGAGCGAAGAATCTCTCCCATATCTAAACCTATATTCTGGAGCCCGAACAAAGCAGCAGCAGTACAAATAGGTTACACTGCGCCATGTTCAAAGGTGGTTGGCGTGCCAGTCAATGCGGGTGTCATTTGTATACATGTACACAGTCATGTACAAGTACATATAATCATACATGTACATATGTATTACATGTACTACTAGTGTAGGGAGACCAAGTGCGCCCTCTGTTTGTGCATGCCTAAAAGTTTTGCAAGTGATTTGCATGTTTTCATATAACGCATAAGGTGACCTTTGTGCTTCCCGCGCAAAGGCAAGTTGTAGGAGGTTTTCTTCTGTGGGCTTCGAACAGAGAAGACCAACATAAATTGTCTTTGAAATTCTCTCGATTTTCTAGGGAGCATGGCTTCGGCCATGCTCCTAATGTAAACCATGTGGGAGGGTAACCTTCGTAGCAACTCCCAGTGAGTAACGTTGTATTTTATTTGATATTTGTACTGATAATTGTGACCTTTTTGCGACCGTGTGTGTATTTTGTATTATTGTATTGTCAGATTTGTAGCGTGCGTATACTATAATGTACATGAACATGTAATGTGCAGCTATCCAGGTGACATTTGACCTTCATGTTATTGTACTACGGTCGTAAATAATACTGTGCCTTTATTGCAATAAGTGTTGTCTTGTAAAGTTATATTCAGGAGATAGTCGTCCTTGTACAATAGTCTCTGTTTTATTGCATATTTTGTTAAATGCTCGTCCGCTTAAATTAGAGGACCGTTCCTCATTTCTTCCCCCTTAATTGACGTGGGTGTGGTCCGCTACAAAATGGCGTCGTAGACAGGATTGAGCATTTAACATTATTTTGACGACGTACTTTTATCCGGATATGTTTTTGTGCCGGACTTTAGATGTTCTCTTGTAACTTGTGCGCGTTTGCTTCTGCGCATTTATTATTGTTGATTACATTTCGTGCTGTGTAATTTTCATTGTATAGGGTGTTTAATATTTGACCATTTTATCGAAGCTTGTAGATCTGCATGTTCAGTTTTTAGGCAGTTGTGCCTCGTATGAATCTGTTGGACTCGGATTCTATTTGTGTATAGGAACAGATCATTTTAGAGCCAGTTGTAGACCTGTGCTTTGGATTGAGTGTTTTGGGGTCAAATATTATTGTGGCACAGATGTTATTAATGTAACTCTAGATTTTCAGCTAAATGTATTTTGCACTGTAGTCCACACCAGTGTGAAGGGTGTTTTATCAATGACTTCATTGTCGTGGCATATTGTTGTGTAACATTTAAGTCTTTATAAGACTGTCAGCTGGAGATTTTTGTATTGCAATTGTAGTTTTGTCTACAGTGTGGTTAGACATATTTTTGACTTGTATTTTATAGTCTGTCTGTGTGCAGACTAGATATATTGTAGGTCAATGATTTAGGCCCGATTACTGTATTGTAACAAGTCATTTTTGTTTGTGTACATTGCCAGATAGTAATCCCAACCATGTAAGTGCCAGACAATATTTTGAAGTCACATAGTGCTTTAGCTGAGATATAGTTTGTGCCTTCACAGCTAGATGGCAAAGCTCAGGAAAAAGGGAACTGTTTTTTTGTATTCAAGGATTGTACATGTAATTGACTACATTTTAGCAATAGTGGTGATTGTTAACAGGATCACAGTACATGTACCTCACTGTCACACCACGGGTCCGTTCTTCCCATGGAGGACGACAGTGCAAAATATTGATAAAACAACAAGTCAGAAAATAAAACTCAGGACAGCGAAAATAGTTGAAAATAGATATGCAATATAATTCCAATACATCTAATTAATTATTCACCTTACAATATTTACTATTAAACAAAAACAAAACATCCAATTACTTACACAAATTTAATTTTAAAGATTATTGAGCTCATTCTGTAGCAGTCATGACCCTGATATACAAATACAGTACAGAAATAACCAAAACAGTTCGGCCGTGTGGCCAGGCGCAATTTGTCCACAAGATTAGTTACAGGTCTTGTATGTGGCTATCACATATCCCTGGTCCAAATTGAAGGGACGGTCGTCCGGCTCCAGACTAGACAGGCGCAATATATGTACATGTACCGCAGGTCATAAAGCGCTACCTCTCGGCATGTCTACAGCTCAGCTTGGCCCAGCTCAGGTAGGTACGGAGTCCCACAGGGGCCTCGGACATCACAAAATGACGTCGTTCCACACAGGAACAGCTGCGCAAGCCCATCCACACAGGAAAAGCTGCACGTGCCCATCCACACAGGATCGCCTTTGGGCTCGAGTGGTCCACTAAGGACCGGACCTCATGAAGTTCCCCACAGGGTAAAAGCCCTTTAGTGAAAGGTTAAACACAATTACCAGTCAACTGCATTTAACAAAATACTAGTATCAAATTATTTTAATACAATATAAAATAAGACTTTTTTTTTTACTACAGTTTCTGTAGTAAACTGGCTTTTCGTTTTAAATCATGGGCCACGCCCTAGGTGCATACAGCACCAGCACACAGCAACTCCACACAGGAGCGCACACCCATAGTGCAGTGTGTCTACACACCATGAAGGTTTGTTCTGTAGTGCCCGAGTACACAGAGCATGGCATCCTAGCTTCTAAGAAAAAGCACTCAAGCAAAACCTAATTTAAATACTGGTGATTTACATACAAAAAAGATCAAATACTTTGCCACTCTTGGGTAGCATCATTTATGGATGGGGGTGTACCTAATTAATGCATACAAATAAAATAAATTACTCAAATTTCTGAATACTTTGTGACAACAGCCCCCAACTTAAGATGATACATATTATTGATCATCATTTCTGAAAATCAGTAATTTACAAAATTTATATGTTTACAACGTGCATCTACTGAGAAAGTCTGGGCCTACATTCTGTGAACCTCGAATAGCTTTAATAACAAATATGTATGGTTGCAACCAAAGGGCCCATCTCATTACACGATTGTTGTTAACCTTGGCCTTAGTTAGGTATGACAATGGGTGGTGATCAGTCTCTAATATAAATTATCTGCCATATAGATATATGTAAAATTTGGAGATCGCCCAAACAAGCGCGAGACATTCTCGTTCGATTGTCGAGTATGCACATTCGCGCGGCAGCAACTTTCTACTCGCATAGCTTACTGGGTGCTTTATGCCATCACGCTCTTGCATCAGTACTGCTCCTATCCCTACATCTAAAGCGTCTGCAGCTAAAATATAGGTTTTATCGGGATCTGGGAGAGTCAAGATGGGTTCCGACTCTAGGCGCGCTTTCAAAGTTCTGAAAGCTTGCTCTTGTGATGCTCCCCATTTCACAATGTTTGCTGCACCTTTTCTTGTCAAGTCGGTCAACGGGGCGGCTATGGCGGCAAAGTTTGGCACAAATTTTCGATAGAAACTCAGTAATCCTATGAAGGATCTCACTTCTTTCTTACTTACCGGCCTGGCTGCTTGGACTATCTGTTCTATCTTACTTGGTCGTGGTTTAATCACTCCGTCTCCAACCACATGACCTAAAAATTCAAGGGACGTGCAGCCTATGAAGCATTTGGACGGACGTGCTGTCAACCCTGATTTTTGCAATCTTTGCAACACTTCCTCCAGTACTTGCAGATGTTCATTCCAAGTATCTGTGTATACTAAGATATCATCAATATAGTTAATGACATGTTCTTGGTTTTCTAACAATTTTCTCATCATCCTAGAAAACAGTGCCGGAGCATTTACCAGGCCAAATGGTAATACTTTGAACTGAAATAACCCCTCCGCTGTCACGAATGCCGTTTTCTTTCTGTCAGCTTCTGCAATTGGTACCTGCCAATATCCTTTGGACAAATCAAGCTTAGAAAAATAAATTCCTTTTCCAAGTCTTGTCATCAGATCGTCTGCGTTGGGAATCGGTTCAGGATCAAATACGGTGATGATGTTTATCTTCCTGTAATCAATGCAGAAACGATTAGAACCATCAGGTTTTCTTACCAGCACAATGGGAGAAGCATATGGCGACTCTGAGTGCTCAATGACACCTAACCTCAGCATAGAGTCAATCTCTTTCTTGATTACTTCTCGTGTTGCCTGGGGTGTAGGGTATGGTTTAGATCTTATAGGATGATCCGTGGTGAGATGGATTGTATGCTCAATGAGGTTGGTCTTACCTGGCATATCTTTTAACACCTGCTCGTACTTCTGCAGAATTTCACTAACATCAACCCTCTGCGTGTCATCCAAGTTATCTCCAAGATGGACATCCCTTATGCCTTCCTTTGCCTCTATAGGTGGGAGAACAACTTCATCCAAACCATCTTCATCATGTACATCTTCCACAACCAACCCAACTCCAGCCATATCCAATGCCTGTACTGGGGTAACTTCATTAGACTTACCTCGTTCCACATACAGCTTCAGGAGGTTAGCATGGTAGGTCCGTTGTTTGTCACCCATCTGGATCACGTAGTCATGCTTCGCCACCTGCCTAACCACTGGGTATGGACCCGCCCACTGCATTAACAGCTTGTTGTGATCTGTTGGTCTGAGAATAAGAACTCTGTCTCCGACTCTGAATTTCCTGTCACTGGCCTTGGCATTGTAGTACTTCCGGTACCGTTTGGACGATTTCTCCAACTCATCTCGTGTTAGCTCACACGTTGACTGTAATCGCTCTCGCAGATCGACAACATATTGATAGGTGGTTTTGATGTTCTCATCCACCCCTTCCTATGACCATATATCTTTAAGGATGGAAAGAGGCCCTCTCACCGACCTTCCATACATCAGCTCAAAGGGAGAAAATCCCAAGCTTTCTTGTGGAGCCTCACGGTAAGCAAACAAGAGAGCCGGAAGAAACCTGTCCCAATCTGTTGGCCTTTCTGCACACATTCGTCGCAACATTTTCTTCAGGGTAGCATTAAACCGCTCAACCAAGCCATTACAAATAGGATGATATGGAGTCGTAGTGAGCTGTTTAATCGTCAGTAGTCTTCCAACTTCTCTCATTACCTCTGATGTAAACTGAGTTTCCATATCTGTCAATACTTCCTGGGGAATACCCAACCGTGAATAAACTTCAAGCAGGGCTTCGGCAACTCTCTCAGATTCGATGCGAGGAAGAGCGACAGCCTCGGGGTAACGCGTTGCGTAGTCTACAACTACCAATATATACCTGTTACCTCGATCAGTTATCGGATGTATGGGTCCCACTAGGTCAACGGCTATGCGCTTAAAGGGAGTATCAATTAGAGGCATCTGTCCTAGTGTCACCTTTCCCACTCGTTCTTTAGACACCGTCCGCTGGCAGATGTCGCACGACCTGCAGTATCTCTGCACATCCCCAGAAACACCTGGCCAATAGAAACTCAAACATAACTTGTCAGTCATCTTTTTAATACCAAGGTGACCGGCTAGTGGTGAATCATGAGCAAGCTTCAAAACCTTATTCCTGTACTTTTGAGGAACAACCAACTGCTTAATGATTCTCCCTTTGTCAACTTTGGGCGACTGAAACTCCCTGTACAGCAGACCTCTACGCTCAACGTATTTTGATACATTTGCCTTACCTGACATGCTTCCACAATTTAGCCAGAGTAGGGTCCTGTTGCTGCGCCAACAAAATATTCTCTTTGGACACTGTCTCCCCATCAGTCTTCACCACCACTAGTGGTTGGAAAGCCCTATCTTTCCTGACCTTCATACCACGTGTTTCTACTGCACCACCTGGTTTCTCATCTGCTATGGTCAACGATGTCTTCTTTGTCGCTAATTGGGTTCCTGGAAGTTGCCAAGACTCATCTGGACGATGTCGGTCTCTTGCTCCTGTGACATTTCCAATAATTAAATCATACAATGGATTATCCATGCATAATGCTTCGACGTGCCCATTGAAAAACGGAGTATTCACAACTATGCGGGCCACTGGTGCTCGTCGGACCGTTCCATCCAACAGGATACATGGTTGAATGTGACCTGTTAGTTGGTCATCACCGACAATATCTCTGCGGACCACAACGGTGCTATACACCCTGTGTCTCTAAGAACTGTTACTGGTAACTCACCAACGACTCCTTTCCTTACTGGCATAGATGGTTCGATAGTACATGCAGCGCTGATGAAGGGAAATGCCTTGTCCCTAGTCTGTGGTGCATCCCTCATCTCGACATCTCCAGTAGACTTCGTCTCCATGTTCAAGCGTGTCGCTCCAGTCTGGGATGGTCCATTGTATCTAGCTTCCACCTTTAAACCTGCAACTTTGTTGAATTTATTGGACTGTTGGAAATTATTGGCATTTGTTCTACAGTATTGAGCAATGTGTCCAGTTTTGCCACATTTGTAACACTTTCTGTTTGTACGCGAGTTTTCCTGTGAACTTAATGGATTATTTTGACCGTAACTCTTACCTGCAGTCGGAGATTGGTATTTCGGTGGGCGTAATTTTGGTCTCACCACATCGGTCTTCTTCAGCCAATCGTGAGCCTCTATATAGTGGTCAGCGATGTTAGTCAGCTCGGCAAGGTCCTTCGGTTTCCGCTCTTTCACGTATAGTGCAAGGTCCTTGTCTGCTACCTCCACTATCTGCTCTGAAACAAATAGATCTACAACCTTGTAATATGATTTCTCAGTTTTCCCCAACTCTACCCATCTTTCCACATATCCTTTTAACCGGTCTGCAAACTGGGCGTATTGTTCACCTGTTTCCCGCTTGGACGTTCTAAACTTCAGCCTAAATCCTTCCTCTGTCAGCCTGAATCTATTTAAAAGTGCAGTTTTAATTTCAGAGAATTTCTTAGCTTTGTCTACTAGTAACCGAGAAAACACTTCTAAAGCTTTACCTTTAAGAAGAGTACTTATTGAAAGGCCCCATTCATCTTCTGGCCAGTTGTTCAGCTCAGCAAACTGTTCAAATCTTCTGAGGTAGGCATCCATATCGTCTGTTTGCTCATTAAAACAAGGAAGTTTTGGGGTTTTCACAGAGCTACGAGGGTATCTGAATGTGCTTGAAGCTCCAGGGTCAAGGCTAGCACGTTCCTGTGCTATTCGCAGTTCATATTCCTTAATTTCCTGCTCATGCACTCTTACCTTTTGCCTTTCATCACGTTCAATCCTGCGTTCCTCTCTCTGATACTGTTCCTGCTGTTTCTTGTCATGCAGTTGCTCTCGCTCACCAACAAACTTAATCAACTCTGCTCCTTCCAGACCAATTTCTCTTCCTAACTTAAGAAAAGTTTCAAACTCCATACTTGGTCTTATCAGGATGAAAACAAATACAAAAACATACAACTTACTCATCGGTAACAATAAATTAAGCATTGGGCTACGCATCTACTTACTATTTTCCGTATACTCGCACAGCGTTCACGTTTCGACCCTAACGCAATGATCATTGAATGCAGAATGCCAATGGACAATTTCGAATGAGAATGTCTACGTTACACAAAAAACTTAATCACACAGGTGATAATAGGAACAATTGTCCTCATAGTTGAAAAACATCAACAATTTAGCGCAATCACACTGCAAGGGAAGCAAAGGGATGGGAACCTAGGTTTCAATTAGAGACAGACCCTATCAATAACCCCTGAACAGAGTCTCTGTACTCGTTTTAAACCTATTCACCTTACAAGTGTATTATCCTGGTTAGACCTTACTGCCTGTTAATTCTAACCAATTAATTGCACTGTCAAAAACAAAGCATGTTTTACTTGATTCCCGGACAAGCCCCCATTTGTCACACCACGGGTCCGTTCTTCCCATGGAGGACGACAGTGCAAAATTTTGATAAATCAACAAGTCAGAAAATAAAACTCGGGACAGCGAAAATAGTTGAAAATAGATATGCAATATAATTCCAATACATCTAATTAATTATTCACCTTACAATATTTACTATTAAACAAAAACAAAACATCCAATTACTTACACAAATTTAATTTCAAAGATTATTGAGCTCATTCTGTAGCAGTCATGACCCTGATATACAAATACAGTACAGAACTAACCAAAACAGTTCGGCCGTGTGGCCAGGCGCAATTTGTCCACAAGATTAGTTACAGGTCTTGTATGTGGCTATCACATATCCCTGGTCCAAATTGAAGGGACGGTCGTCCGGCTCCAGACTAGACAGGCGCAATATATGTACATGTACCGCAGGTCATAAAGCGCTACCTCTCGGCATGTCTACAGCTCAGCTTGGCCCAGCTCAGGTAGGTACGGAGTCCCACAGGGGCCTCGGACATCACAAAATGACGTCGTTCCACACAGGAACAGCTGCGCAAGCCCATCCACACAGGAAAAGCTGCACGTGCCCATCCACACAGGATCGCCTTTGGGCTCGAGTGGTCCACTAAGGACCGGACCTCATGAAGTTCCCCACAGGGTAAAAGCCCTTTAGTGAAAGGTTCAACACAATTACCGGTCAACTGCATTTAACAAAATACTAGTATCAAATTATTTTAATACAATATAAAATAAGACTTACAGTTTCTGTAATAAACTGGCTTTTCGTTTTAAATCATGGGCCACGCCCTAGGTGCATACAGCACCAGCACACAGCAACTCCACACAGGAGCGCACACTCATAGTGCAGTGTGTCTACACACCATGAAGGTTTGTTCTGTAGTGCCCGAGTACACAGAGCATGGTATCCTAGCTTCTAAGAAAAAGCACTCAAGCAAAACCTAATTTAAATACTGGTGATTTACATACAAAAAATATCAAATACTTTGCCACTCTTGGGTAGCATCATTTCTGGATGGGGGTGTACCTAATTAATGCATACAAATAAAATAAATTACTCAAATTTCTGAATACTTTGTGACACTCACAATCGGGGTCTGTGGCCTAGTGACATTACTTTAATGTACATGTATTTGTATTTGGCTATGCACTGCCTGTGTCAGCTCAAGTTGCCCCTGCATGATAATTATATTGGTGTTTGCTCTTGATGAAAGAGATTTATATGCACCATAATAACTCATTTCATTGTATGAAGTTGTATTTTGTATTTTTCCAACTTGAAACTTGTCCTTTATATTCTGGATGAGAATTGTCTGTTGTGTGAAATGTACAACTATTTATTAGTTTATATAATGTACACCATGTACATGTATACTGTGCATTCATATAATGACTTTTGGATAATTATACCTTCATGATTGGGCAGATGCATATATATTTCAAGGTTGGTTCATGAAGACAGTTGGTGGCATTTTCATATTGTTCTCTGTCATTGATTTTTTATGAGAAGGGAATTTGTGTGTTTTTGTTTGCATTTCCAAATATTTTCTCTACGAACGTGTAGTGACGGGATTTTGGATTCCTAATTTTAGTGTAGTTGCTAAGTGGAATATATTTGTCAGCATCTTTTGCAGTTTGGAGTGTATTCCAACTGTTTTACTCACCGATTTATGGGATATTTTTATATAAAACCTTTGGAGTGAGATTTGTTTGTCTGGCACTTTCACCATGCAGTCTACCATTTATAGGACCATTTTCAGGAAATGTGTCTACAAAATGTAAATTCCCTACTCCTTTTGTTGCCCTCATAGTGATGAGTGTTGCTCCTTAAAGTTTAGCTGTTAATTTTGGGTAGAAATGTATTTTTTCCTAGCCTGATATGGTAAGAGGAGGAGATTTTGTAGTTGGTTGAGTTGTCCAACTGTTTGCCCGCGCACTGGGTTGAGAAGTTATTATTCTACCATGCAGTCTATCTTGGGATGCAATGAATTGTTTAGTGATTGAGAAAATATTTTGCCAGCCACTTGTATTGTATTCTCCAATATACCTGTTGGTCACCGTGAGTATGAGTATTTGCCTGCCAATTTACATCCAATTGTTCAAATCCACGTACAATGTATAGCACACAATATCTTCATGACAATGTGATTTGGATTTCACCATTTGCTTTTATTATACAAGATGGGTTTGCACTAAGTGTTGTGTGTAACCATGTTCAGAGTTGTTGACATGATCAGGATTAACATTTTGTATTGTACATGTATACACAGTGTTGGTGCTCTGTATTATATCTACAGACAAGTGATTCCCAACATGTAACACATGCACTAGACTGTGTTCAGTCTTGGTTGTGCCCTCATTGTATTACAATGTATCAATTTTGGCATGAGATTTGTAGAAGAGATTGTGCTTGTTAATAATTGTATGAAGGTCTTTGCATGTGCACATTTTGCAGACTGGTTTTGTGCTGGAATGTGCTTTTTCACATGATTTTCAGCCGATGGAACATTGTACTGCTTGTATGACAGTGTGTATTTAAAAAAACCTTTCTGGTGGTTTATTGCTTCATTGTCAGTCTACTTTTGGAGTCTGTACATTGTATTTGGCTTATCTTTCAATGATGTTTATTAATGCTATGTAGAAACTATTATTACATTAAACCTGTGTTGCATTAAGAAACATATGTAAAATGTGTTAGTTTTGCAAATCACCTAACTATTGGTAATTGTATAAACTTGTTTACAGGTCGCCCTTGTATAGGTATTTATTCGGACCACTCGGGTCGCGTGGTCTTAAAGTATAGTAGGGAACCTGTAGGGAGACCAAGTGCGCCCTCTGTTTGTGCATGCCTAACAGTTTTGTAAGTGATTTGCATGTTTTCATATAACGCATAAGGTGACCTTTGTGCTTCCCGCGCAAAGGCAAGTTGTAGGAGGTTTTCTTCTGTGGGCTTCGAACAGAGAAGACCAACATAAATTGTCTTTGAAATTCTCTCGATTTTCTAGGGAGCATGGCTTCGGCCATGCTCCTAATGTAAACCATGTGGGAGGGTAACCTTCGTAGCAACTCCCAGTGAGTAACGTTGTATTTTATTTGATATTTGTACTGATAATTGTGACCTTTTTGCGACCGTGTGTGTATTTTTATTATTGTATTGTCAGATTTGTAGCGTGCGTATACTATAATGTACATGAACATGTAATGTGCAGCTATCCAGGTGACATTTGACCTTCATGTTATTGTACTACGGTCGTAAATAATACTGTGCCTTCATTGCAATGAGTGTTGTCTTGTAAAGTTATATTCAAGAGATAGGCCTAGTCGTCCTTGTACAATAGTCTCTGTTTTATTGCATATTTTGTTAAATGCTCGTCCGCTTAAATTAGAGGACCGTTCCTCCTTCCTTCCCCTTAATTGACGTGGGTGTGGTCCGCTACAAAAGCATGTTTTTCACATACCCACTTAGTGTACACGTGCTAGACAAGCGTCATGTTTCGATCGTTGCTAGGCAGTTGCTACGGTGGACGTGGGCCTACATCCGTACAGCACAACACAAGGCCGCATTGTCTTATTCATAAGTTAGTGCAGTCTGATACTGTAATTTCTTTTTTGTTATCAGTGATAATTGCTATCTCATTATGCTACAACTCCCAGGAGAGGCTGATACTAGACTTGCGCACATTTTGAGAGTAATCGTGGTTCACTTAATAATTTAAGCAACTCGAGGTGTAGACGTGCTCGAAAAATTTAAGACCTTGACTGTCCACATAGGGCCTTTTCGAAACCGTTGCTTTGTCTTTGGCTTTGGCTTCGCCTCCGAATTCCGAATTACTGAGAAGCAAATAGAAATAGAAGAAAATTGAAATAGTCTAACTTTTGGGTTCACATCACTCGAGTGAATGTGGCTGGAGATCTTGCAGTTGGGAGTCAAAAATCGCCTTAAGCCAAAGACGAAGACGAAGCCAGGGATTTGAAAAGGCCCTAAGAGTACGTATACAGGTAGAATGGGATGTGTTATACATTGATGACGTCATCATGTGACTTTTTAATTGATTTTTATTTTTCATTTTATCTTTATCTTTTAGTAACAAAACAAGCCATATTCGCGAAATTATTTTGTTTTAGAAATCATGACATGAAAAATGCGATTTTAAAAACACAAGGAAAGGTCCGATCGTAATGAAACTTGGTGAGCGGGTGAATACTGTGTTCCTAATCTGAAAACATCAAGTGACGTCAATGTAACGTCATTGGCTGATTTATTAAGAAATTTTATTAGATCATAATAATGATGGCTAAAAATAGTCTTATTTCCAGAATTTCAAGAACAACATAAGAACCACTGCCCACCGACGCCGATTGAAAACGCTATGATCCACCTATTCATGCTAATTTAAGCAATTACCAATGGTGTATCATACTTTTAAAGGGATCGTATACGTTTGGTAATTACTCCAAAAATTAATGGCAATAAAAACTTACTTGGTAAGAACTACAGCAGCTTTGGATAGTATAATGCATTTTTAGAAACTTTTCACTTCGAAGTACTGTGGTTATGGAAAAAGATATCACTTTGTTTGCCCAAAAATTTGAATCTGAGACGCGTTACTGCAGTGACGTTTCTCATACTGTGTATTCCAATGCAGATTATTCTTCCTGCGTGGAAGCAACCGCTCCAGATTTTCGGCAATATCTCAAAATCGCTACCACCTTTTGAAATGAAATTTGTACAGGTTAGTTTTATGGTATATATCTATAAGTCTATAGGATTGAAACAAACAATGGGTTCCAATTACCAAATGTATACGATCCCTTTAAGGTTATTAATTTTAAGGCATGTACGTTGGTCGTGGGCGTGCTCCGAAATTGAAGCAAATGGGACGACGCCCCTAGCGTCTGGGTAAAATGTCAATTCAGTACGTTATCGGCAGCGAATGGCCGGGAGGGTGTATATAAATGTTGAAGTGACAGTCGGAAATGTTCATACGCGAGGATTGTTTTGTTTCATGCGGGTGGGATCATTTTGGTGTGTTTTTGGTTTATCGCGAGTAAATGCTGGATTCTCTGCATGGTTATACAATGGCCGGCATGCAGATTGCGCTCATCTTCATCGGATCTGTGTTCGCATTGTCCAGTGGTAAGTAATTGTTACATGAAGATTCCACATTTCATTTTCCACCCATATAACTGTCTATACTTTGAAAGTCATAAAAAGTAAGACGGCACTACAGTAGTTGCAAACTAGATACATTCGGGGAAAAAAAAAGTCAGATTGTTATCGTTTCTTTAGATGAAGTAAAACATGACAGCGTAGTAAACATGTAGTAAAAATAGGGGTCATTCTCATTTTCGGAATGTATTGATTAGCATTAAGCAGTACGTTTTAGTATTTTTCTTTTTAGTTTCTAAAAAAACACAATTACCACCAGCTTATATACATGTATATTTGTATTTGTAATTTTGTCATCATGGTTAACAATCTATTAACAATCTATTTTTCCTTGCCAGCAGTTTGTTCGTATTTGTTCTCACTCCTTTGGTTTTCCCCTGTCTATTGTCCTAACCTCCCTCCCCCCCCTTTCACATTTCTCCTATCAATACTTCTTTGTTAGTTCTTTCTTTGATCCTACCAACGCTGACCTTTCCCTTTAACCCTTCAGCCTAATCCTCCATTTGTTGTTCCCACAGAACTCTGTACATGCCTTTTCTTTTGTGTTTCTCCTGACAGCTATGATGTGCATCATGCTGCATGTTGCCCTATTATGTTTGTTTCGTGTACACAGACATTATGTCTCTGAAGAAGATCTTGTTAAGATTGAAATATTAGGCCCTCTTAACTTATTCGATTTTTTTTATTTTTCAAACTAAGTTCAACTGTATTCAATGCTATCGTTATTGAAACAAATCAACATTGTACCTTTGTTTTATGAATGTGTACACTACATTATGCGTAATTATGTTTGTATGCGTTTTGTTTGATCCAATTGTTGATTAATACAACCCTAAAACAATTGTTATATTTTAAAGCTTTGCGATCGATACTTGGTTCCGCGTTCATATAGGCCTATACTTATACAGTGTTATAGTGTGCCTCTGTATGCCTCTGTATGCATTGGACCAGTTTGTATAAACTGTTATACCCAAAGTAATCTACTGAATTATTATCGTCAAAAACCTTGCCTGGGTTAAAGATCGTACTACTAAACACCTCTCGTGGGGCAGATAGGATTTGGAGTGCAGCTGTTATTATTAGAAACGAAACAAAAATGCATTGAAATCTTGGTCTGCAGCAGCATGTGTGGGTGGTGCGAAATACGGTACCCTCTGGAGACATGAACACAATGTGTACAATGGAGACAAAACGTCTCCGGAGGGTAAATTTCTATAGATGAATAGGTCTCCACTGGGAATTTCACGAATTAGAATTTTGGATTTTACTTAAATTATTCAAAAACTAGGATTAGGATGTGGGTTAGGGTTAGTGTTTGGGTTAGGGTATAATATAGGGTATATTGGGTCGAAATTTCAACCCAGCAAAAAAATTATGGTTAAAATGGGAGCATTTTGAAAAACGTGCTCGACTTTCTAACCATTTTGTACACGAGAACAAAGCCATGTCTCCACAGTGATACAAAAATGCGAATAGGTGTGTGTGCGTTTGGTGTGACCTTGAGCAAGATACTTTGTCACTATTTACCACTCCCCACCCAGAAGTAAATAGGTACCCGTGAGGGCAGATATGGTTATTGTGGTTGTCAGCTGAAATGTGCCGAAATGGCTGCATGGAGCTGTATACTCCCCAGGAAGCAGGGTAATAACCATGTTCAGCGCCTTGAGCACATGTCTGGTGAACATACGTGCGCTTTATAAATACATTTGCTTATTATAATCATGTTAGCTTCTAAAGCTTGTTCGTTTCCACCAATTGTTGTATAGAGTCAAGCCGCGAACCGAGCGACCAGAATCGTATTCTGAAAGAATTACTTGATAACTACGGGTACATCACAGTGCGACCTGTCCACAACTTGTCCCATCTCACCACGGTAGAATTACAGATGACACTCGTTCAAGTTATAGATCTGGTAAGGTCGATCTGCCACTGTACACTGTAATTCTTTACATACCACGGGGTTAAACGGGCGGACGTTCAAGCTTGATCGGTCGATATTCATGCGATAATGGTATAACTAAAGTTCAGTCACAAAACGAAATATTTGTGAAATTTAAGATGATTTGCCAGAGCTAGACATGTGGTGGGGTGGGGGTGGGGGGGGGGGGGGGGGGGGGGGGGGGGGGGGGGGGGGGGGGGGGGGGGGGGTGGTTCGGTTCGATTTTGGTTCGGCTCCGTTTTTGTCGGTTCGGGTCGGTTTTCCCCAGAATTTTTGTTTTTGGGTTGGGTTGGGTTGGGTTGGGTTGGGTTGGAAAGTTCCGATCGATTTCGGTTCAGATTTGATTTATGTCTTTAATGTTTCGGGTCGGTTTAGCCTATAGTTAACCCAATCCAATGCACATCATTAGTCAGGACATTTCGTTTCTTAGGGAATCTTTCATCAAAATTTATAATGACGTTGATCATCTTTACCTTTGATTCCTCATTGATTCCTCATCGATTCCTCATTGATTCCTCATCGATTCCTCATTGATTCCTCATTGATTCCTCATTGATTCCTCATTGATTCCTCATTGATTCCTCATTGATTCCTCATTGATTTCCTGAACTTTAATTTGTGTAATTCCTTGCAGAACGAAAGGCACCAAACGATCAAGATAGGCGCTTGGATGTCGCAGGTATGACAACGTGTAGTATTATAATTACTAACCTTTTTTTTTAATCGCGGAGGGTTGGACCAATATCTTAAAATGTTTCGGGTCAGTTTAGCCTTGTCAACCCGACTCTGAGGCCAGAATGCGCTCCTTGGGCATACCAATTGTGCCTTGTCCAAAACAAAATTCAGGTGAAATATCTTGTTTGCATGCAGAGATGGACTGACGAGTACATGAAATGGGACCCGGAAGATTACGGTGGAGTGGAACACGTGTACGTGCACAAGTCGCTGATATGGCTGCCGGACATAACTATGTACAAAAAGTAGGTTCAATGTTAATTCTCCATTCCAATACACGTTTTGTTTGTACTAGAAAATATTACCATTCTTTGATGTTTTAATGCAAACAATATCCTGCCGGGGGGTATTATTGTTGTTTTGAGTTCGATTTGTGGACATGCCAGCAAATTCTCAATAGGTAGTATTTCTGGTCAAATTAGGGCGATGTAACGGCGAATTTTTTTTACTACCAACACAAGCAAACGTTCATTCAAATAGTTTAGTAATTTTACTTTAATCTAAAAAAATTAACCTTGAAACACGACAATTTTTTGGCCGTATATAAGAATGTGTAAAATGCCGTGAATTATCGTCGCTTTTGATTTGCCATTTTTTGCTCGATGCACAGTCGCAGGAAAAATCAGCATATTACCCACAGATGTGGTTTCTTCTTGCTTTATTATTCCACTTTTTTTTTTTGCTGAACTCGTCTTTGTTGTTGTTGAACCCCTTTTTTCTGTATATGTATTCCGTCCTCTTTAATGTTTTTTTTAGGCAACACATTGGGAAATGATGTTCAGTATGTTAACAAGGCCTTGCACTAACTTACGCTAAACACTACACTAGCACGGTGTGGTGGTTAGTGCCAGACTTCAGGGATTGTTGAAGAGAATTACAATATCAAAATCGACCATAATTACTGTGGTATATTGTGGCGTACAGGGGATGTAGTCTATTCATTGGGTGTGTGCCTATTGTCACTGGATGGAGATTAAAAAGATTGTAAGGCCCAGGCTTTCCCCAGGCGTTGCTCGGCATTTGAAAGGCTTTCATGCGTCAGAGATTCGCCGGCCTCCTTAATGTGCTTTCCACAACATGCTAAGCAAACAAAAACAGCTGAAATACCAGTCACTAATGTAACCAAGCGCACCAGAAAAGGATGGCAAATAACTAGGGTTTGGAAACTAATTTCAGGTTGCTCACAAGATGAATTTATTGGGACACCAAACCAATTAAATTAATGCATGATGGTGTACAACTGCTGTTGTGATACATTAACATAATGGGGAATAACCATAAGTATACAAGGCAAAATCAAGGCTACCAGACAAGGAAAGATTCTGTCGGAAAATAACAATAATTGTATAAAACAACAAAATATATCATTCTTACAGGCTGTGTCTGAATTTTACAATTTATTTGAAATTGTATAAAACCTGACATTACTACAATTTAATCAAGAACAGTTTTACACATTGAACACCTAATTGAAAACCATGTTAGGCAATATAATTTATGTACCTGTCAGAGAATGATCGACTGGTGGGGAACTAGGCTGCCCCGTTAACTGCCACAGCAATAATCGCGGACCGAGTTACTGAAATAACAAATTAATAATAATACTTATAATAACAAGCATATTTAAACTTGTATACAAAAACATTTACTGCAACTTGTAAATATTAATTACACTTAAATAGGAAAACCTTGCAGTTGAGGGTTAATCATATATAATAATAACCAAAATACAAATGGCTTCAATTTCTAGTGAAAATATTATAAGAATTCAAGGAATGAAATATATCACGGAAACGTCTAAAATTACAATTGAAAATTCAATAGAAAGTGAGCTCACCGAAAGCTATTACTGCACGAAAGAGAACCATCAGGTGTCAAATACAGGGCGAGGCTTCGTTGTAGCAGCAAACATCAAAAAGGCAACGAAGGAAAAGTAATTTGGCAACTCGGAAAACGCAAGAAACGAAGGAAAAACAGCGCTCTACTTCGATGCTTTCCTCACGACGGCATGTGCAAGAATGACCAGTTCAAATATCGCGCTGCACTACGCCCTAATGGTTGACTAAGCACAGGCCTTTCACTTTCTCAGCCAAACAATACCAACAAAGAAATTCCTCTTCCAACTAAGAACAGCTTAGGAATGGTATTAAGTAGCTAAACATTCCAAACGGGATTGTAACGATTTAACTTCAAACTATTTACATTTAAACTATTGTCCGTAACCAAATGAATTCGCAGCTTGCGAAATCTGTTGGTTACACTAACGATAAACATCATCTGAACATTATTTTGGTTTGTAACCCTGTTTTGATCAATGAAAGACTTTTCATGCAAAGCTAGTTTTTGTGCTTAGCAGCTTCAGGAAAGTGGCCACAGACGAGATGGTAAATAAGGGTCTCAAACAACCCTGGCCTTCCGGCAGGGATGTTATGTAGTCGAGTCCATCACAAGTCCATCATAAGTCCTTCAGTTCCAATTCAAACCACAAGCTATTCAAATCAGCTTTGACAAAGGCATTCCTTTGTCACTGTTCATCTAGTTACTTGTGACTGCCTTTATGAAGGGACTTGTGACAGGCTTCACGAAAGGACTTGTGAAAGGACTTGCAGGGACTCGACTACAACCCTGCCTTCCGGTAGCATGTACATAATATAGACCGTTGTCCTGTACTCTGATTATAACTGCTTCCATATTCAATTCACACGCAGCGTTGACCGCGACTTCGAGAGTTACAAGCCCGACATTCCCGTGAAGGTCCACTACACCGGCTCGGTCAAGTGGGTTACCCCGGCCATCCTGAAAAGCAACTGCCAGATCAACGCCCGCCTGTTCCCTTTCGACACCCAGGTCTGCGCGCTGCGCTTCTCCTCGTGGGCGATGGACGCTGGGGAGCTGAATCTCACCGAATACAAGGAGGACCGACGTCAGGATTTCTACACCGACGTCGGCGTGTGGGAGCTCCTGGGTGTGGCGGTGCGTCGGGAGGAGACAACGTACGAGGGCCATACCTACGTGGAGCTGTCGTACTTCGTCCGACTCCGTCGCCGGCCCCTCTACCACCTGTTCCAGATCATCTTCCCCTGCCTGCTGCTGTCCCTCCTCAACCTCATGGTGTTCGTCCTGCCTCCCGAGTCAGGGGAGAAGGTATCACTTGGTGTTACCAACCTACTGTCGTTGATTCTGTTCCAGCAGTTGATCAGCGGCAACTTGCCACCGACAGCCGACAACGCACCAATCATCAGTAGGTGATATTTGCAAACAAAATCATAAAACCAGTGAAATACTTGCCAAAACCAAACATTTAATTGTCTTGTTATACTGTAATGGAATTAGTCTCTGTGCTTTGTTAATGTTCAGGTTCTCATTTTTCTTGCCGTATATGTAAATAACTGCCAAATTAGACCTCATTCAAACAGTACATAGACGTACACGCCGATTTGCACGCCATTTTCATAGAGCTAGTCCCATAAGTCGAGTAAAATGGCTCGTTTTATCCAGCTTTTTGTGCTTTTTGTTATGAAACCTAAAATGTCACCAGGCGCAGGTTAGCCTCATTCTTATCGTTGGATATGTCCCTAAATTAATTACATTATTTATATACACAAAGATGTAAACAGTGATTAAACGTAGTTAGGCCTACATAATAATGTACTGGGTACTTCCTTTGAGATTGATCAAAGTCTGAGATAGTATTTTTCTGCTCTAAATTGTAAGCGGTTGGGACACAATCTACTATTAGGTTAATATTGTGCCACTCATGAGTTTTACCTATTTGCGCCACTGCCATGGACACACGACTCGTGCCGTTATACGTGTGTAATTTGTTTTACTAAGTCCTTCTAAATGTCCCTATATTTGTTATGGGTTTCTGTGCAGTGTTTTACTTCACACCGATGATAATTCTATCCTCTACCTCCATCGTGTGCACCGTGGCTGTCCTGGGCGTGTTTTACCGTGACAATCGTCGACCCATTCCTCGCTGGGTTAGTCACGTCGTGTTCGGTGTCCTCTCCAGGCTAGTATGCCACCGTACCTCGGGTGAAATCTGCACACCAGCCAGTTCTGATTCTCGGCCAGGAGAGAGTTCCCTCACCACGCGATGGCCAGACAACGTGGAGCCCGCGTATGGTGGCTGGACCGACTTGTCCGGAGACATGCCCGAGAACGCTCGGGAAACCTCGCCGGCGAAGTCGCTCCTCAACCAACGGATAGGGGACCGGGATGATGAGACCCGCCGCAAACCCTACGACGCCACAAAGGGGCTGCGCGCAATATCCCATCACTCGAAGGCGCTGGAATCCCCCGTCATGCGAACCAGGAAGCACGTGTGTGGTGACCGTGAGTCGGGGTCTCGACATCAGCGGCACCCGACTCGACCGTTGCCAAGCGCCCAGACTTGGCGCGAAGTGGCTTTGGTGATCGACCGGGTAGCTCTCGTGCTGTCCCTGCTGATAACTCTGTTGTCATTGGTGGGTTGCATAGTCTGGTTCATTCTAGTTTACATGAATTCCGATCAACAGTAAATGTTCTTTGTAACATAGGCTTATTACAAGCCGTTAGCGCCAAATGTTAAGAATGGCTCCTGTTGTCATGGGAAACTGGTGTTATATGAAAACCAAACTCCTTTTGCTATTATCGGTTAAACCCCTCCCATGTAACGTGACACTACTCTTTTCATTGAGCATGCGCAACACTCCCAATGAGTTCGGATTTCACAGTCTGAAATTCACGCTACACCGGCAGTCAATTGGGCTGTACGGACAATTTTTTGGTTTTTTTAGCACCGACTCCCGAGTTCGAATCAAGTTATTAGAGTTACAATATAATCGTCAATTCTATAAACAAACTTCCCGGATAGATTGCCAATTTAAAACATAAAATTACATTGTAGGGCCTACATGGAGCTGTTAGTTTAAATAGAAAAGCAGACATTGATTATCACACTTGTTTTTCTTCCTATTGCTATCCAATCTATTATGGTAAATATCTGGTAATGGTAGATCATAGAAAGTATATAGACATCAGAAGAGTTAGAAATGAAAATATAGTGTGGTATATAGCTAGATATTAAATTAAAGCGATTACTTTGTACCACACAGCCATATGTATTGATGACGTTACGTAATGTTTAACCGCAGTGGAGCAATACAATAGATCTAGTTTATTGCTCCATGCACCAACATATGTTTTTTTTATGGACGTCCACGGACGGCCACGGATTTCTAAGGCAGCGTTGCGATTTTTTGAGCAAAATCGTGAACACCCGGGAGAGGATTTTGTGGTTACCTTGGTACAAAGGGTTCTTACTACATTGTACTGCGTAATAGTCCAGTTTCTTGTGTAATTTCGTTCAGTTTTTTTGGAGATTTGCAAAACTATACATTTTTGAAAACTGTAGGTCCTACTGAACCTGAAAATTAATGTTTACATTTTTTATGAGCACTCCATGGCGGCCATCTTGGATTTTCAAAACTGCGACTATTTTTTGCTCACATTTTGCAATATCTCGGCTTCTAAGCATCTTAGGCTTTTGATTTTGGTGTCTAAATATACATTTTCAGAGACAATGAATCTAATGGGACAACTTACAGTGCACTACATTTAATGCAAGACAGTATAAATCACAATGTTTACTAAAAAAATGACCAAAATGTACTGCTTGTGTACCTGATAGAAACAAATGTTTCAACGCAATAGTCTAATTATAATATGCAAAGGATCGTCACATTAGAACAATGAATAGTTCCCCTAGGTTCTAGACATTAATATATATCAAGCAAATGACATTAGTCATCACTGTCATCATCTGCATCACGATTCTCGTAGTATGTGTCTTCGTCATTTTCACAATGTGTGTCGCACATGCAGAGATCTGTGCAAGGTAAGTTATTTGACTTGCACGAGCAGCGATTAGATGTGCAGTTCCCCTTGCACTGACACCTGACCATCTCAATGATAGCCTTCGGTGCTGGTGGCACATCAGTGGTGGTTGGGTTGAGCTGGCCGTCATCGCGGTCCTTGTGATAGCCATTCTGCAGTGGGTCCAGCGGAACCTGCTGGGGATGGGCAGCCTGGCCCCAGACTCTAGCTTGCACATGCGTCCTCAAAATGTGCTGCTTGAGGGCACCCATGGTAGGTGGTAGCTTTTCACTTTCTGCCATGTATTTGCAAAATAGGTGCCAACGTAGATCAGGAATGCTTGAGATCTTGATGCCCTTTGGACAGTATGCAGTGCACACAAACCTGGCCAAGGTTGATAGCGGGAAGTTCTCCGTCACATCCGTGTCATCATAAAGCATGCACATCATCATCTGGGATGTATGCATGGGTTATGATGTTGTACATCATGTTGCCCTCAACAGCAAATGGATTCCCGTGACTCTGTATGGCATCCTTAATCCTGCTGATGGTTCCATGCTCCCGCTTGATTTGGCTTGGGGAAAGGCCGTGATGTTCCACTGCTTTGCTTCCAACATCATGGAACTGGTCCTTGAATTCCTTTGCTAGGCAGGACAGTTCTGGAGCAGCCAAAAAGAATCGTTGTCTTGCATTGGGGTTGTTGGAGATCCCAATCAGCATGAACCTTCATGAGTTTGTTGAGGTGTTCGCATGCATGATCAGCGCCGATGGACACAAAGGGGATGGCGTTCTTGGTCACAGAAATGTTGCTCTCTTCCAGTTCTCTCCATGTTTCTGGGTGGTCAATCTTGAGTGCATGCATGTCTGCTATGTAGCGTGGCCAGAGTCGCTTGTATTTGATCCTATCCATTGCAAAGAACAGCTTGCTGAGCGCTTCTCCAGCTTCAAGATGAAGGTGAAGATCAGCATTCCGAGATGCTGCTACAAAGTAGAGAATCGTCTCCACCCGGTGCAGGTAATTCATCATGGAACGGAACATTGCGTTCTTGGCCTTCTGTTCTTCCCAATCATGCAGACTCTTCATCACATTCTCCTGTGTCAGCGTTTGCAGTAGATGGGCATTGGCGTGCTTCACAGATTCAGCTTTTGTGTTCTTGTTTGCCACAGAGCAGGCCTCCTCTATCTCAGCGGTAGCTTCTAGGCACACATCCTTCAGGTCAGGGTTGTGCTTCAAGAACTGATCGATCGCCAGCTCATAAAGTGCCATGTATGAGTATATGTGGGCACGCAGGGAGCGCTTGTAGTGGGTGCATTTGATAATCTGCCTGGTGGTTGCAGAGCCATACACATCAGCTTCCATCCAGGCATCATCTATTCCAGGGTTTTCAATTGATGAACCCAGGGCTCTCAAGGCACACATGACGACGTGTAGTTCACCGAGTCTTGGCATCACTTTGCCTTTCAAATCTGGCCTAGCATCCACCAGCTGAACTGCTTTCGCGTAGAGGGCCATGTCATAGGTTATGACAGTGATGTACTCTTCTCCAACTGTCAACTCCTTTAACCGATGTGCCTGCTTCATCACTGTTAGCAGAGTTGACCACTCGTGTGCCACTTCTGGGAGTAGGGGCAGGGCACCAACCTCGGTCAGCGGCTTGCTTGTTGACAGCAAGGAGTTATAGCCAGCCCAACCTGTAATTTGGCTTGACCCTTCATCCTTCATCCTGGAAAGAGTTGAGGCGACAACCCATCCAAGTTGTGTAAGTTGATAGCTATCTGCTACACCAGAGTTGTTGATGCTAAACTTCCTCGCCCGCTTCTGCGATACAGTTGCTTTTGGCTTCTCACAGGGTAGCATGGCTGTATGGTATGGAGTCACCGAGAGACTCTTTGACTTTGTGTCACCAATGCGTAGAGGGGGTGTGATTGGTTCACCAGGTGCATCAGCCTTCTGGTAGATGGCAGTGACTGTCCCATGTGTTGTACCCTTGTCATCAGCAGTGTCCTCAGCAAAGTCTGTGTTGTCTGAGGCAAAGAACACAAACTTGCCCTTCTTCAAGAAAGGTGGCACATACAGCCCCTGGAACTGCTTTGTGTTCTCCACTACAGCATTGGCAAGGGTTGTTTCCATAATGAGGGCACGGCTGTAGGACGCACAGTGACCCTGGGCATTGAGGAAATTCACGAGTTTCTTGTTTCTTGTGTCGTGGTGGACGGTCAGGGCCATCCTAGTACTTGGGGGTGTTCCCTAGCTTGTTGAGACCCAGCACCCTCGTCACTCGGCTTGTACGTGACTTGCCTCTTGGATTTGAAACCAAACATCAGGTTTTGGCTCAGGGTTAGTGCACCCTGTCAACAATAGTTGTCCGCACTTCTGTTTGCAGTTTGTCTGCAGGTCCCGCCATTATCCAGCGGATCATGGTATACAGTTCCACCGGTACATCTTCCAGGGTACTGGCTACTACTATGGAACTGGGCGTCTTCACTGTCTTGGTGAACTGCTCAATTCTTTGGCGAAGGAGTAGGGCTGATTGGTAGAGGTTTTTCATGCTGTCAGTGTCATCTGCAGTTCTAATAGCAGTGTGGACCATGTCTGTATCACAGGCCTCTGGGCAGTACAAGACAGCGGGACTTCGCATGTTTCTCTGTCGGACTGATTTTACGTGTGGTAATTCAGAAAGGATTCTGTCTTTTAACCATTGCCTGGTGAAGGCAGGTGAATGATTTTCCATGGCCTCTGTTCCACCCACATGTACCATGCTGACATATCTGTTCTCGATGTCTTGGATTGAAAGGTATTCTCCATCTCTGGTCTGTGTATCTATGATGTTCAGCAGTTCAACGAAGCTGGACACTTGTGTGGGACTTTGCTTTGTCTTGGGTGCTTCGTTGGTGTCATCCCGCAGAACATGGAACACGTGTTTGGTCCAGCAAGCTTTGTGATACTGGACATCCATAGCATGGGCATCACCATCAGCAATGCAAGTACTGTATCTAGTTTTCAGTTCTGGATCTGAAGACGCTTGCACTGCTTGCTTTAGTGATTGTCCGGCATTCCCTGTTCTGACACTGAAGAGTTTCTGGTCATTGTCTGTCTGGCAAAAGAAACACATGTCCTTGTTCAAAGGTCGTGTTGATGATCGGGTATATGGTCCAGCTGAGTCAGTCACATTCACGTCATCAGCACTTCTTGATCTGCGACCTTTCACCCTGGGAGTGTGTGACCCAGTAGACATGGAGTGTTGCTGTCGGTCTCTTGCACGCTCCCTCTGGACTGTGTTTGTCATCCTGGAGTAGCAAGTACGATGCCAAACAGCATTCTCTCTTTGCAGTGTTTCTGCTGTGCAGTATTTAAGCCGTTTCTGCACTGGAACACAATCGGCATCATGCAAGCTGGCTCGCTCCTTCAATGCCTCTAGGAGGTTGTGGTATGACGTTAATCTTGGGTGCAACACTAAAGGTCCGGCTTCTTTTTGACACACAACACACAGTTTATAGTCAGTGGTTTGGCACGGCCGTCCACCAGTAAGTTTGGGGACCTCATTCGCGGTCGACTCCATGTCTCTCAGAGCCTGAAACAACAACAATGGGACACTGGACTCAGATGATTCTAGACGACAATGATTGTGTTAATACATGTAATTATTATACTAGACAACAATGATTTGAATAACTAGACTACTTGCAATGCTCGAAAAGTTGGCTAATATTTACCATTTGAGCCTCAGGCCTAGGCCACGCATGTAGACCACTGTTCAGAGAAGGAATCTGCTGTTTGCTGAATATGAGTAGACCACCTGTGTGCAGTCCATGTACTACGTGTATGCAGCCTGTTGCAACAACCCTGCATCTGTGTTTGTGTGGTGCCATTTCTAGGCAGTTCGGGATTTCCACAGCAGTTCGGGATTTCCCCAGCAGTTCCAAATATAGACATTACTGCATGCTTGTGTCAAAATTCAACATGCCAGCCCAATAAACTGTTCATATTGGCTATACCCCTTGGTAGTGACATTGTAATACCCACTGAAATTGTCATGTTTTTTTAGCTAATTTTGTTGTGATGTTGTTAGTTAGAATATATGTATTTTTTTCCAAAATAGTGTCATGCATTATATATAGCTCATTATAAGTTGTCCCATTATATTCTTTGTCTCAGAAAATGTATGTTTAGACACAAAAATCAAAAGCCTAAGATGCTTAGAAGCCGAGATATTGCAAAATGTGAGCAAAAAATAGTCGCCATTTTGAAAATCCAAGATGGCCGCCATATAGTGTTTAGAAAAAATGTAAACATTACTTTTTAGGTTCAGTAGGTCCTAAACTTTCCAAAAATGTATAGTTTTGCAAATCTCCAAAAAAATTGAACGAAAAGTTTTATCTGTACATATTGAACTGGACTATAACGGGGACGTGGCGGTAGCGTCACGGTTCACCTCCCCATTCCGTACGGACATTCGCGATTGCGTACCGGTTGCGTACGGAGAAATAATAGCCGGCCGGAGAAATAACTCGACAAACCAGACAAACATGAGTGATTCAAACCAAGATGGCTGCCGTGTGTGTTCTTGTCGAGATTCTATCAGCGAAAGACACATTAAACTTGATAGAATCTTTGAGACCCTCGCTACCTTGGAATCAAGATTGTCTGGTCTGGAGACTAAACTCAGCACAGTCAGTAGTACCGTCTCAAATCTTCAAATCCATTGTTGCACGAATCTACAGTTCTGAGTCTATTCTCCGACTTAATCTATTTCTTAAAACAACAATAGTTTATGCAAATAAGATTCCTGGCTTTCCACAGGTTAATTGTCACATGACACCCAATGACGTCATCATGACGTCATCCCAATTTTCGTCTATAACACATACAGGAATACCTGAATACCAAGTTTGACCCCACTCGGGACTGTACTTCCAGAGATAGAGTGTTACAAATCCGGATAAAAGTAGTCATCAAACCAATGCGAAATGCTCCATCCTTTCGACAACGCCCTTTTGTAGAAGACCACACCCACGTCAATTAAGGGGAAGGAGGAACAGACCTCTACTTAAAGCGGATGAGCATTCAACAAAATATGCAATAAAACGTAGACTACATTATATAATGACGACGATCTTCTAAATATAATTTTACAAGACTATACATTTATTATATTAAATGCACAGTGTTATTAAGTTGTAGTACAATCAAATATTATGCCACAGCAATACAACATGAAGGTTAAATGTCAACACATAGCTAGCTGCACTTTACATGTACCTACGCTGTGATCGAGTGAGCTGATGTGAATAAGGGTGACATTTAAAACATTTTTTTTTCAAGTAAGGGCAAGGATGATACTTTGTAATAATTCAGTTGATTTTGTGATAACATTTTGTATTTTGGCTAGGTGATTTCTTTAAAATAAGAAAAAAAACAGCTTTTGCGGCCCCAAAACTGGCAACAAATTCACAAAACACAAAATTGCCTGTTCATGGCAACGGGTCATGTAATTTTTGTTCAGTTCTATTTTGTTCACTTGCTTACCAAGTTCTTTCATTATTAATAATAAAAACAAAATGCCGAGGACACTTATATGAAATATTTACGTGAACCCACTCTTAAGTCATTTATAAAACATCCTTCACACTGGTGTGAACAACAGTGCAAAATACAGTTAGCTGAAAACATATAGACTGAGTTACATTAACGTGTGTGCAGGCCCGTACGCAGGAAGGGGGGGGGGGGGGGGGGGGGGGGGGTGTGCGACGGGTGCGTACGCAACCCCCCAGTTACCAAAAGGTCAACATTTTCCTGGGTAAATAATGATATTTTGATGTAGAAATAACTGTACTGGCACACAAAAAATGTTGGTCCCATTTTTAGTCCTATTAGTACAAATTTGCCGCCCCCAAAAAAAAATTACCTAAAGGTCCACATTTTCCGGGGTAAATAATGGTATTTTGATGTGGAAATAACGGTACTGGCACACGAAAAATGCTGGTTCCATTTTTGGTCGCATCAGTACAAATTCGCACTCCCCCATAAAAAAAATTATGCGTGCGGGCCTGGTGTGTAACAATAATGTTTGGCTCAAAAAACATAAATCCAAGTTAATCAAAGGCCTAAACAACTGGCTCTAAAAAAAATGTTATAATAATCTTCAACAGGTTGTATGATGAGGCACAACTGCCTAAAAACTGAACAGATCTAGCTTAAATATACAAAATGGTCAAATATATCATTAAACACAATTATATCAATAGAATTATACAATAAAAATTACGCAGCACATAATGTAATCGAAATTGTCGATGAAGTCCTTTCAATGCAGGGTATATGCACGAATCATGTCAATATTTGGCGACAATAAATGCGCGGGAGCGAACGCGTACATGCAGTTCTCATGTAGGAGAAACTCCAAAGTCCGGCACAAATCCGGATACAAGCACGTCATCAAAGCAATGTTAATGCTCCATCCTTTCGACAACGCCCTTTTGTAGAAGACCACACCCACGTCAATTAAGGGGGAAGGAGGAACAGACCTCAACTTAAAGTGGACGAGCATTCAACCAAATGAGCAGTACAACATAGACTACATTCTATAACGACGACGATCTTCTTAATTTAATTTTACAAGACTATACACTTATTATATTAAATGCACAGTATTATTAAGGTGTAGTACAATCAAATATGCCACAGCAATACAACATGAAGGTTTAATGTCAACACATGGCTAGCTGCACTTTACATGTGCGTACGCTGTGATCGAGGGAGCTGATGGGAATATAAATCGTGTAGTTAGCGGGTGCACTGTCGAAAGCAGCGGTCGTTGGCAAAGACTATTGGGGCCAGATAGCTCAGTTTGTAGTCCGCCGATCCGTTATTCTGGAGCTCGCAGGAGGGGAGGGGGGGGTGGGGGGTGGGGGCGCTATAACGTAGCACTTCGGATACACTATCGGGGTGACATGCTTAAAAGGGGCAGTTGAGTTCTGTAGAATTAATGCTTTAGTTGGGTTCTGTATAAATAATGTTTAGTTCACAACAAGTATTGTTTCCTCTTTTTATGTGTCACTAATAAAATGTTATTAGAAAATGGTAGGGGCCTATGTAAAAAATGTTTATAAAAGATTCGTAAAAGTATTCTTGTTTGTGTGTATTATTACTTCATCAAACTGAAGAAAAAGCTCAAATTTCATTTTTCATTTTTGTTTTGGAAAATTACTATTTTTGATGCAGTCTTTCCTTATGAGGATACAATCTCCCAAACGTTTCTCACTAGATATTAAAAGACCAATGTTGGCTCTAAACAAATTAAAAAAAGAAAAAATTGAGACCGCTGGCAATCTGACTTTTTGAGGAACAAATATAAGTTAAAAATTACAGTTTCACAAGTTCTAAAAACATGCTTTAATGCATGTTCTAAAAATAGCATAAGGGTGACATTTAAAACATACTTTGTAATGATTTAGTTGATTTTGTGATAACATTGTATCTTGGCTGGGTGATTTCTTTAAAATAAGCAAAAAAACAGTTTTGCGGCGCCAAAACTGGCAAAAAATGCCCAAAACACAAAAAACACAAAAAATGGCCTGTTACCATGGCAACGGGTCATATAATTTGTGTTCAGATCTATTTTGTTCACTTGCTTACCAAGTCCTGTCATTATTAATAAAAAAAACATACATACATTACATGCAACATACAGTTAGCTGACAACCTATAGAGTTACGCCTCCTTTTGTTCCTTTTTTTTCCGAAAAATACATAAATTTTATGGTTGGGTAAAAAAATTAAAAAAATAATATAAATATGTCTGTTCAAGGAACAGTGCATTATGGCTTTTACGCATTTTGTTTTCATTGTTCATTACATTTATGATTTTATTTGTAGAAGTTCCTTAGCATTTAATTTTCAAAAATGAAAAAAAATAAAATAAATATTGGATTATATTTCTCGCGGTTGATTTTCAGCAATGTTTCAACGTTTAAAGGTGTTTTGGGGGTAACTTCTGGTATTGTACCGTCAAATTTGTTTCTCTCGGCTAACTTGTTCCTAACAATGGTCACGTGATTTCACGCACACGAGATAAAATAAAGATCTTGAATTATTCTATCAATTCCCACAAATTTCAAGTTCCGGTCTTTTGCGGTTGATTTTTCATTGATTTTTTAAGATTAAATATATTTACCTTTAAGATGACCTCACGTGACCCATGATGACGTCATCATGACGTCTGTCTGCTATACTAGACACGAGCTCACTATAGGGTCTTTGTTTTGTTTGTAAAGTTTTGTTTGGATACAACCTTGATTTCTATGAAAAGTGCTTGTGCAAAAAAACGTGTACAAAGTCTATGGGGTTTAGGTTACTAAAAGAAAAGAAAAAGAAGATAACTAGAACTACGTCTGTTCGAGGAACAGAACATAGATTTTTTTCGCATTTGTGTTTTTTCTTTCTTAAAAAACATTAAAAAGGAATTTTAAACAGATTAAAAGTAATCAAAACGAATTTAGGTTATTTAAACAGATTAAAGTTAATTTAAAATGATTAAAACGATGACGTCACACATTTGTAAAATTTTGGTGAACTACCTAACCAACCTAATACAAAATAATAAATTACATACAATTGTATGATGGCGTAAAGTCTTTTCATTCTAACTTCCGGTCTGGTGACGTCATAATTTTTTTCTCCCTGTCAAATTGTTTCTTTATAGCATGAAGCTGATTATATACATCAATTATAAAGTGATTTCAGCAAACTTCGCCACACACACCAACTGAATATTCAATTTAACATTTTTCAACCTGCCGCCAGAGGGCGCTGTAACATGTTATGACGGCGCTGGTATTTTGTTGAAAAGTACATTCTCGCCAGACACACACATCGTTGAAAGTAAGTTTATATCAGTTTTCACTTTTAAATTATAAGGCACTTCATAAGGTCAGGTTACTTCACGCACACGCGATAAAATGAAGATCCTGGATTATTCTATCAATTGCCACAAATATCAAGTTCCAGTCTTTTGCGGTTGATTTTATATTGATTTTCAAAGATTAAATCAATTACACCTTTAAGATGACGTCACGTGACCCCTGATGACGTCATCATGACATCTATCTGTGAGACACAAGTTCGTTCACTATAGGGCCTTCACCTATGTTAAGTTTTATGCAAATACGGCTTGGTTTTCTATTAAAAGTGACGTGCACAAAAAACGTGTACAAAGTCTGAGGGGTTTAGGTTACTAAAAGAAGAAAAAATGAAACTAGAACTATGTCTGTTCGAGGAACAGAACATAGGGCTTTTTCGCATTAGCAGTTTTTTAGATTTTTATTATACCATCAGAACAATTAAAAAACATTGAAAACGAATTTAAGTTAATTTAAACAGATTAAAATGAATTCAAACTTATTAAAACGATGACGTCACACGTTTGTGAACTTTTTGTGAAATTTGGTGATATATAGTTATATATCACCTAACAATACAATGTAAGCACGTTCTGTTGCTGAGATATGGCTTAAAAGATGATTCTAGGCATCCAGCAAAATGATTGCGCTAAATATCCTGTAATTAATCTGACAAATAAACTTTTAGAAAGAACAAATCGCGATCGCCGGACGGCGATCGCGAAAAAACAAAAATAACATAAAAATAACTGCTCGACGCCGGTTAAATACAAACACTGCTTTTCGTGCTTTTCTCGGCATCAATGACTGTAAAACTTCGGACAGCTCAATTAAACGGTATTTACTACAAAATACACCCCTAAATATACCCATTCATGATAATTTAAGCAATTACCAATGGTGTAAAAAAGGTAATAATTCATGACGTCACCTCAAGATTTATTTATAACACTTCCCGCCATACCTACATACCGTGTTTGGGCCCAATCGGCCATACTTATAGTTCTCTAGATACAGGACCTTAAAATGTGTACTTTTAAGATGACGTTACTTAACCCATGATGACGTCGTAATGGCGTCTGTCTGCGAAACACAAGTTTTTTGTAATAGGATTTGTTTTTATTGTAAAAGTGCTTGTGCAAAATATCGTGTACAAAATCTATGGGCTTTGGGTACCCCAAAAGACAGGTTTAAAGCTGTTTTTATTGTAACTTCCGATCTAGTGACATCATCAATCTTTCTCCCCTCAACTTGTTCTTAGCATAAAGCTGATTACATACATCAATTATAAAATAATTTCAGCAAACTTCGCCACGCGAATCAACTGATTATTCATTCTAAACATTTTTCAACCTGCCGCTAGAGGGCGCTATAACATTTTATGAAGTCACCGTTAACTTTTTTTGTAAGTCACAAACTAGCTAGAGACTAACATCGTTGAAATTAAGTTCGCATCCTTTTCTACCTTTTTAAGTTATAAGTCACTTCCGGTTTGAACCGGAAAGGAGGGGCAGGTCATGTTGCATATAAATTCTATAAATTCTTGTAAAAATCAAACTCAGATCTCTTACTGTTGATTTTATAATGATTTTTAAAGATTAAATCTAGAAATCTTTGGTCGCTTGTCGTCTGATACTTGATGACGTCATCGTGACGTAATTAACAGAAAGTTTCTTAAGTTTTAAAGGTCTTTTCAATGTAACTTCTCCACACACATCAACCAATTATTTATTTTTACCATTTTGAACATGCCGCTAGAAGGCGCTATAACATGTTATGACGTCGCCGGTAATGTTTTTGAAAAGTACATTATTGCCAGACACTAACATCGTTGAAAGTAAGTTCATATCATTTTTCGCTTTCCAATTATAAGGCACTTCCGGTTTGGACTGGAAGGAAGGGTCACGTGATTTTACGCACACGAGATAAAATGAAGATCCTGGATTATTCTACCTATTACCACCAACATCAAGTCTCGGTCTTTTGCGGTTGATTTTTTTATTGATTTTTAAAGATTAAATCAATTACACCTTTAATATGACGTCACGTGACCTCTGATGACGTCATCATGACATCTGTCTGCGAGACACAAGTTCACTATAGGGCCTTCACCTATATTAAGTTTTATGCAAATACGACTTGGTTTTCTATTAAAAGTGACGTGCACAAAAACGTGTACAAAGTCTATGGGGTTTAGGTTACTAAAAGAAAAATGAAACTAGAACTATGTCTGTTCGAGAAACAGAACATAGGGCTTACCAATGGTGTATCCACCTTTAAATCCTTCTTTCTACCCTGCTGGGGCCTACATTGACTTCATGCTACCCTTGTATTTTCTTCTCTGTTAAATCCTTCCTTTTAGACGAGATCTTGCAGACACTTGTTAGCATTCGGTAGACATTCGTCGATTCGTCTTTATTAAAAAGCTGAATCAGGCCAATAAATATTTATTTTACAAGAGTTTCCATCGCGTCCTAACTGATAAATAGATAATGTATATTCCCCATTGCCGAACTGCCTGAATAATTCAAAAGATATTCAGTATTAGGTAGCATTCGGTAATTAAATAGCAGCAAATTTATTGATTGGAAATTGAAAAAAAGTGCACATGTGAAAGGGGTTTTATAGCATGAACCCAGAGCAGTTTTCTATAACCCTTTTCTATAACCCTTTTAGTACCAAGGCATATTTTGTCACTATGCTTAGGTTACCAGAGTAATGTGCATGATATGACCAGTTAGTGACCAAGCACTTTTTTGCCAAGTTTTAGTGTATAGCGCCCTCGCAAGGCAAAGTAATGAAAGGCCACTCTTCTTTGATTGTGTTGAATCATAATGGATTGACAGTACCCCCAAAGCAATGATTATTAGATTAATTAAAACAACAATATTGGCCTGTGAGAAGTTTTTTTGGAAGGGGTGGAAAATATTCCATATCTCTGTCCATCTATGCAGTTCATCAATCATACATACTCCGAAAACGGGCTTATTGAGAGCGCCCTCAGTTATGATTATAATTATGATTCTAGGCATCCAGCAAAATGATCGCACTAGATATCCTGGCGGACGGCGATCGCGAAAAAACAATAATAACATAAGAATATTCAACTGCCCGACGGCGGTAAAACTTCGGAAAGGTCGGTTAAACGAGATTTACTATAAAATACAACCCCCCCCCCCCAAAAAAAAAAAAAAAAAATCCACCCATTCATAATAATTCAAGCAATTACCAATGGTGTATCCTTTAAACCTTTAAAACAAATCCACTGATCTCTCGTGACAATCGAGGGCGCCCTCAATAAGCTTGTTTTATGAGTATGTATGATTGATGAACTGCATAGACAGACAGCGCGCCCCGGACAAATGAAATGGACAAATGGAGCAAGACTAGCCAAAACCTAGCTAGTTGGGTTGGAAGGAGGGGGTATCGTGCACCCTCGGAAATCAATTTCTAATTGGTGTCTCTAGGTCAGAAAAAATGCGTAGAAAACGATTTTCTATGTTAAAAAATTCAAAAATTGTCCCACGTATCATTTTTATGCAAATTAGTGCCACCATTATCGAAAAATCAATTGTTCACTATATCTCAGCCAATATTGCAGTTAATTGAATAAAGAAGGTGTCCAGACCCATGTTTTGAGGGTCAAATATCACAATAAAACTATTCCGGAAGTGACATGTGTCCATGAGATAGGAGTATTATCGAAAACTTATTTGTATACATATATCGGCCAATATTGACATAATTGCACAAGTAAGGTGTCTGTACCCATGTTTTGAGGGTCAAGAATCATTAGAAGACTTTCTTAAGTAACTTTGTGTGTCGGTGGCATGTAAATGCGCAAATTCTAAAGTGCCAGCATTACCTAAAAAAATGTTTTTGCTGTACTCAGCCAATACTACATATCAATTAAGAGGCACTTTTGAAGGCATAGATTTTTTGATAATGGCGGCACTAATTTGCATAAAAATGATACGTGAGACATTTTTTGAATTTTTTAACATAGTAAATCGTTTTCTACGCATTTTTTCCGACCTAGAGACACCCTTTAGAAATTGATTTCCGAGGGTGCACGAAACCCCCTCCTTCCCACTAAACTAAGCTTGCTGGGAAAAAAATCGCGTCAATATTTATATCCGGTCGTGAAATTTGACGTGAAATTTGACGTGAAATTTGACGTCAATATTTGCGACTTTTGAGACAATGTAACTTTGAGTCAGGTGGCGCGCTCGGTACTGATAAGGATAAACCCGAGTACAATGCACTGTTTACATTAATGTAACCTTTACTGTTTGTCGGCATGATGATGTATGGACAGGCGCACTAACGACGAATTACGGGCTTGATATAGTATATCACATTTGCAGCAATCTGCCATACCATACCATGGATGGAATTAGTTTGGTGGCCACAATATGGTGGACAACGAACAATGATAACGATTGTCCAGCCGGGTCGTGCGTAAAACGTATACAGCGAATGTGTGTACGTGGCTGTAGTACAAAAACACGGATAGCGCGCCCGGCGTTACACGGAAACAAAATGAGTTATAATCCGTAGTTGTCGCAACTCTCTCTATCTACGGCTCTGGCGAGAACAGTATAATAGCCCCCTGCAGTGATAATTGCTATCTCATTATGCCACAACTCCCAGGAGAGGCTGGTACCAGACGTGCGCACCCTTTGAGAGTAATCGTGGTTCACTTGCAACTCGAGGTGTGTACGTGTTCAATTAATTTAAGACCTTGACTGATTCCAGACAGCCATGGCACATGTCCACTAAAATGTGATTTACGAGTACAACCATACACGTAGAACGGGGTGACGTCATGATGACGTCATCATGTGACTTTTTAATTAAATTTTTTTCCCATTTTATCTTTATCCTTCAGTAACAGAACAAGCCACATTCGAAATTAGTTTGTATTACGCTTATTATTTTGTAAAATCACAAGTAAAGGTCCGATCGTTAGAAACTCGGTGAGCGGGTATACTGTTCCTAATCTGCAAAACATGAAGTGGCGTCATCGTAACGTCATTGGCTGATTTGAGGTAGTATACACCATTTGCAGATTTCGAAAATATTTACTACTGAATTATTAAGAAATATCTTACTCATTTGAAAGTAAGTAATGATTCTGGTCATCCAGCAAAATGATTGCGCTAGATATACTGTAATTATTCCGAAACATTTAATTTTATAAAAATAACATAAGAATAACTGCCTAATGCCGGTTGAAAACAAACGCTGTTTTTCGTGCTTTTCTCTGCGGCATCCATGATTGTAAAATGTCAGTTAAATGATATTTACTATGAAATACAACACCCCAAATCTACCCATTAATGATAATTTAAGCAATTACCAATGGTGTATTCTACCTTTAAGACATTTTATTATACCTGTATACCATAATATGATCGCTAAAAATAGTCTTATTTCAAGAACAACATAAGAACCACTGCCCGCCGACGCCGGTTAAAAACGAACGCCGTTTTTCTTGCTTTTCTCAGCATCCACTATTGTAAACCTTCGGGCAAGTCAGTTAAACGAACCCTATGATCCACCCATTCATGCTAAATCAAGCAATTACCAATGGTGTATCATACCTTTAAGGTTATTAATTTTACGGCATGTACGTTGGTCGTGAGCGTGCTCCGAAATTGAAACAAATGGGACGACGCCCCTATACTAGCGTCTGAATAAAATGTCAATTCAGTACGTTATCGGCAGCGAATGGCCGGGAGGGTGTGTATAGTGTTGAAGTCGCCGTCAAAAATGTGCATACGCGAGGATTGTTTTGTTTCATGCGGGTGGGATCATTTTGGTGTGTTTTTGGTTTATCGCATGTGCTGGATTCTCTGCATGGTTATACAATGGCCGGCATGCAGATTGCACTAATCTTCATCGGATCTGTGTTCGCATTGTCTTGTGGTAAGTAATTGTTACATGAAGATTCCAAATTTCATTTTCCCTCAATATAACTGTCTGTACTTTGAAAGTCATATGAAATAGGATGGAACTACAGTAGTTGCAAACTAGGTACATTCGGAGAAAAAAATTCAGATTTGTATTGTTTCTTTTTATTCAATTCATGTAGTAACAATAGGGGTCATTCTCATTTTCAGAATGTATTGATTAGCATTAACCAGTTCATTTTAGTATTTTTCTTTTAATTTCTAACATAACATTTCCAGCTAACGAACAAATTAATGTGTACGTCGTATAGGCCTATTGTATTGTTAATAATGCCTGTAATTATATTGCATGTTTCAACGTTCCAAATTGTAAAAACCTTAACAAAAACCAATTGTATTTGTAATTTTGTCATCATGATTAACAATATATTTTTCAAACTAAGTTCAACCATGTTCAATGCTGTCGTTCTAGAAACAAATCAACATTGTACTTTTGTTATATGAATGTGTACACTACATTATGCGTAATTATGTTTGTATGCGTTTTGTTTTATCAAATTATTAAAAAGTACAACCCTAAAACAATTGTCATATTTTAAAGCGTTGCGATCTATACTTGCTTCTGCGTTCGTATAGGCCTATACTTATACAGTAGTGTTTAATGTGCCTCTGTATGCATAGGACCAATTTGTATTAATTTGTATACCGAAAGTAATCTACTAAATTATTATCGTCAAAAACCTTGCCTGGGTTAAAGATCGTACTACTAAACACCTCTCATGGGGCAGATAGGATTTGGAGTGCAGCTCTTATTATTAGAAACAAAACAAAATGCATTGAAATCCTGGTCTGCGGCAGCTATGGTGTGTGTGTGGCCTTGAGCAAAATATTTTGTCACTATTTGCTACTCCCCATCCAGGAGTAAATAGGTACCTGTGAGGGCAGAAATGGTCATTGTGGTTGTTAGCTGCAATGTGCCGAAATGGCTGCATCGAGCTGTATACTCCCCAGGGAGCAGGGTAATATTATTAATCATGTACGGCGCCTTGAGCACATGTTTGGAGAATATGTGCGCTTTATAAATACATTTGCTTATTATAACCATGTTAGCTTCTAAAGCTTCGTTTCCCCCAATTATTGTATAGAGTCAAGCCGCGAACCGAGCGACCAGAATCGTATCCTGAAAGAATTACTTGATAACTACGGGTACACCACAGTGCGACCTGTCTACAACATTTCCCATCTCACCACGGTAGAATTAGGACTGACAATCGTCCAAGTTATAGAACTGGTAAGGGATTTGTGTTATACACAATATTGAGTGGCTTGGAGTGGAATGCGAGCAATATTATGGCGAGGTAAAATCTGCACTTTTCCATTTCACGAGGCGAAGCAAAGTGATCACGAACTGAAGACTAGAAACGCGCGAACAAAAAGATACATTGTAATTATTTACGTACCACGGGGCTAAAGTTAAACGGGCGGGCGTTCGCGCTTGATCGATCGATATTCATGCGATCGATGTTGGTATAAGTTCAGTTACAAAACGGACACTTTTTTTGTGAAATTTAAGATGATTTGCTTGAGCTAGACATTCGGGGGTGTTTTTCTCGTTTTTGTTTATGTTCGGTTCCGTTTTTGTGGGTTCGGGTCGGTTTTTCCCAGAATTTTTGTTTTCGGGTTGGGTTGGGTTGGAAAGTTCAGATCGATTTCGGTTCAGATTCAATTTATGTATTTAATGTTTCGGGTCGGTTTGGCCTAGTTAACCCATTCCGATGCACATAATTAATCTGAACATTTTGTTTCTTAGGGAATCTTTCATCAATTCCAAAAAAGACTTATAATGTCGTTGGTTATCTTTACCTTTGATTCCTCATTGATTCCTCATTGATTTTCTGATTGATTTCCTGATTTTAATTTGTGTAATTCTTTGCAGAACGAAAGGCACCAAACGATCGAGATAGGCGCTTGGATAACGCAGGTATGACAACGTGTAGTATTATTATTAACCTTTTTTTAATCGCGGAGGATTGGACCAATTATCTTTAAATGTTTCGTGTCAGTTTAAGATAAAGTAGTTCCTTGTCCGAAAAAAAATTGTTTCAGGTGAAATTTCTTTTTTTGTTTGCATGCAGAGATGGACTGACGAGTACATGAAATGGGACCCGGAAGATTTCGGCGGAGTGGACCACTTGTACGTGCACAAGTCACGGATATGGATGCCGGACATAACTCTGTACAAAAAGTAGGTTCAATGTTAATTCTCCATTCCAATACAAATTTTTCATTGTACTAGAAAATAAAACCATTCTTTGATGTTTGTATTTGTTTTTATGCAAACAATATCCTGCCGGGGTATTATTGTTGTTTTGGGTTCGATTTGTGGACATGACAGCAAATTCTCAATAGGTCGTATTTCTGGTCGAATAAGGGCGATGTAACGGCGCCATTTTGGGGCTACCAACACAAGCAAACGTTCATTGAAATAGTTTAGTAATTTTACTGGAATCTAACAAATAAATAAATATTGAAACACGCACGGCAATTTGTTTTTGCCGTAAGAATGTGTAAAATGCCGTGAATTATCGTCGTTTATGATTTGCCATTTTTTGCTCGATGCACAGTCGCAGGGAAAATCAACATATTACCCACAGATGTGGTTTCTTCTTGCTTTATTATTCCACTGTTTTTCTGCCGAACTCGTCTTGTGTCTTTCTTTGCTAAACCATTTTCCTATCTTTGTTGTTGTTGTTGTTGTTTTCTGTATATGTATTCTGTCCTCTGTAACCCTATCAATACCGAGCGCGCCACCTGGGCTCAAAGTTTCATGGACGTTCGCAACCAAAGAGCTTGTATGTCCCCCATTATAATAGTCGTTACGTGACCAGCGTTCTCTGTTGGCACATCCGATATTGCTTGCAACAAAATGTCAACAGCGCCCTCACTTTTGGCAGCGGTGTGGTTTATTGCTATTGGTTTTAAACTGGTTCAAAAGTACGCGCGCGTGCATGCGATCACTTAGCTGCCATCATGGCCGAAAACGCTTCCAAGATTTTGGAAGAAATCTTCGCAGATAGCGGTTCAGATATGTCCGATGATGAATCTTCTGTAGCAACATCTGACGAAAGTGATGAAGAGGCAACACAAGCCTCTTCAATTTCGTCTGGAAAGCCAAATTACAGGTAGGGAGGTTACTAAAAACACACCGTTCAAATTGGCTATTCTCGAAATGTTTCGCATTCCAAATTCAGGCTACTGTAATGTAACCTTTGTTTTTTGATGACCTTCCGCTGGGAAAATCATCAAAAGCACTGAACGTTTCAGTTTGCGTTGCATAATCCGATGGAATCCAATTAGAAATTGATGAAAATATTGATTTCTTATTTTTTTATATTTTTTTTTATTAATTTGAAAAAAAAGAAAAAAAAATTGTTTGTTTTTGTTTTTTTGAACATGTTTTTTTGTTTATATATTCTTCACTTCCTATTGATTGTAAATTTGTATCTATTTTTATATAATAATCTTTAAAAAGGAGATTTTAGTTCATGAGATTTTATTTTATTAAAAAAGAAGACTTATTTCAGTGGGAACACTAGTACGAGCATCCAACATTTGCAACCACCCCTGTTCTGTTGTATACTACCCTTTAAAAGAAAATGTGCCGTGAAATGATGAAGTGTCCCCTTAACCTTTTTGAATGTTCCTATTTCAGGTGTGGATGGAATAAAGCAAGCACCTCTTATAGCAAAAGCCCACCGATAAAATTCAGTGAAGAGACTGGCTGTACGCGAGATTTCAGTCACCTGGCGCCCATGCAAATCTTTCAGCTCTTCTTCTTCTAAGCAGTGTGGGAGGTGATGGTGGATGAGACCAATCGCTATGCTAACCAAACAATGTGTGCAGATGTGGCCAATCATCAGCCTGCCTGGGCTCCAACTACTGTTCCTGAAATTATGGCATTCGTGGCCTTGCTTCTGTGCATGGGTATCAACAAAAGGTCTCGCTACAGCATGCACTGGTCCAGGTCCGAAGTTCTGCGAAGTCCCCTGTATTCGGCGACCATGTCTCGCAATCGATTCAGTGCGATCCTTCGATGTTTCCACCTTGCCGCGCCAACAACGGAGCTCAACCAGGTGATGCTCCCCGACAAACTCTCCAAGGTCCGCCCGCTGCTCGACATTGTACTGCCATCCTTTCCTCGCATTTACAAGCCAGACCGAAATCTCTCGCCCGATGAGACAATGATCAAGTTCAAAAGCCGACTTGGTTTCAAACAGTACATGCCACGAAAGTCCGCAAAATTGATATCGAAATGTTTTTCATTGAACGAGTCAGAAACCGGTTATACATGTGCTTGGAAAGTGTTCACCGGCTCTGAGCCCACATCAAAGGAATCTAGTCGACCCTCCGTTGGTTATGCTTCAACACACCACCCACTACAAAAAAAAAAAGTCTCCGGTTTCTGGTATGGAGCTTGCCCCAAAAGTGGTGCGGCGACGCGGCTTTTTTTTGTTTTTGTCCCTTTTTTTTTTTTCCAAACAGGTGTGTTTGGGCTACATAACATGTGACCCTGCTATGAGATGCACGAATAAGCCACTTTAATACATGTATAATGAATGGACAACTGGGGGCATATAAAAAGAGCAAGAATGTTGGATTAATAGTGAAAATAACATGGAAATTTTGTGGCATCTAATGTTTGTTGAGAATAAATAAAAATGCCAAAGTATGATCTGTCTCTTGTATGCTCTTTATTTAACAAGTCAAAATGGGAAACTTGTTGAGTTGAAACTGCAAAGCGAATGTCATGCAATCCCTATGGGGTGAAGAATAACATATTTTCCATTTCCAACAGTTTGTTCACCTCATAGTAATATTTATTATATTGCACTCCACATAAAACAAACTTAAAATAAATAATCATGGCAATAAGGTCTATTAGGCCAAATAAAAAAAAACATGTTTAGCGTCACGTGGTTCCAGCCGCTTTCCGACTCATCCATATCCTGGGGGAATTTCTGCCGGCAAAAAGCGCAACTGCAAACAACACAGTTAACTGTGTTGTTTGCAGTACTAGAGCCAAGTGGAAACAAACTCGCATATGATTTGTAAACAATGTGACAAACCAAGGTGTGTACTACCATGCTTTGAGAAGTTTCATAGTTTTATTGTGGTTCACCCCCCCCCCCCCCCCCCCCCCATTTCATTGTTGGAGTGATGGTCCACTCACTGCCAACCCAACATTGAGTTGGGGGGGGGGGGTGGGGGTGTACGTGGCCGCCTTTATTTAAACTTTTAACTGCATCCATAGTGTACCCATTTTTTGTGCAATTACCTTCATAGTCCGGATTTCCTTCATTTTGAATAAAATCCAAGTATCTAAGTAAAATCTAAGTATTTTCAAAGAAATAATTGAAATGTTCTCACTCGTCAAGTTTCTCACTCGTCAACTCGTCAACTCGTAGTTGTCAGGTCATATTAAGGGCACAAAAGTGGGGGTGATATATGGAATTCTTTCCACCCCTTCCAAATAAACTTCTCACAGGCCAATATTGTTGTTTTAATTAATCTAATAGTCAATGCTTTAGGGGTACTGTCAATCCATTATGATTAAACACCATCAAAGAAGAGTGGCCTTTCATTACTTTGCCTTGCGAGGGCGCTATACACTAAAACTTGTTATATCATGCACATTACTCTGGTAACCTAAGCATAGTGACAAAATATGCCTTGGTACTGAAAGGGTTATTGTGTTTTTTAGGCAACACATTGGGAAATGACGCCTTTTGGAAACACAAAAATTGGAAATGATATTTAGCACGTTAACAAGGCCTTGCACTAACTTACGTTAACCACTACACTAGCACGGTGTAGTGGTTAGTGCCAGACTTCAGGGATTGTTGAAGAGAATTTCAATATAAAAATCGACCATAATTACTGTGGTATATTGTGGCGTACAGGGGCCAATTTCATAGAGCTGCTAAACACAAACTCAGTGCTCAGTAAAATAAGTTTACCAGCCAAAACTTAATGTGCTTTTCATAGCATGCTAAGCAAAAAAAACAAGCTAAAATACCAGTCATAAACGATATACACCACCTGAACATTATTTTGGTTTGTAACCCTGTTTTGACAAAGGAAGACTTTTCATGCTAAGCTAGTTTTTGTGCTGAGCAGCTTCAGGAAAGTGGCCACAGACGAGATGGTAAATAAGGGTCTCAAACAACCCTGGCCTTCCAGTAGCATTTACATAATATAGACCGATGTCCTGTACTCTGATTATAACTGCTTCTATGTTCAATTCACACGCAGCGTTGACCGCGACTTCGAGAGTTACAAGCCCGACATTCCCGTGAAGGTCCGCCACACCGGCTCGGTCAAGGGGAGTTTCCCCGCCATCCTGAAAAGCACCTGCCAGATCAACGCCCGCCTGTTCCCCTTCGACACCCAGGTATGCGAGCTGCGCTTCTCCTCGTGGGCTTTGCACGCCGGGGAGCTGAATCTCACCGAGTACAAGGACGACCAACGCCAGGATTTCTACACCGACGTCGGCGTGTGGGAGCTCCTGGGTGTGGCGGTGCGTCGGGAGGAGACAACGTACGAGGGCCATACCTACGTGGAGCTGTCGTACTTCGTCCGACTCCGTCGCCGGCCCCTCTACCACCTGTTCCAGATCATCTTCCCCTGCCTGCTGCTGTCCCTCCTCAACCTCATGGTGTTCGTCCTGCCTCCCGAGTCAGGGGAGAAGGTATCACTGGGTGTTACCAACCTACTGTCGTTGATTCTGTTCCAGCAGTTGATCAGCGGCAACTTGCCACCGACAGCCGACAACGCACCAATCATCAGTAGGTGATATTTGCAAACAAAATCATAAAACCAGTGAAATACTTGCCAAAACCAAACATTTAATTGTCTTGTTATACTGTAATGGAATTAGTCTCTGTGCTTTGTTAATGTTCAGGTTCTCATTTTTCTTGCCGTATATGTAAATAACTGCCAAATTAGACCTCATTCAAACAGTACAGAGACGTACATGCTGATTTGCACGCCATCTTCATAGAGCTAGTCCCATAAGTTGAGTCAAATGGCTCGATGTATCCAGCTTTGTGTGCTTTTTGTTATGACGCCGGAAATGTCACCAGGCGCAAGTTGGCCTCAATCTCATCGTTGGATATGTCCCTAAATTAATTACATTATTTATACACACAAAGATGTAAACAGTGATGAAACGTAGTTAGGCCTACATAATAATGTATTGAGTACTTCCTTGAAGTCTAAGATAGTATTTTTCTGCTCCAAATTTGAGCGGTTGGGAACAATCTCATATTAGGTTAATTGTGCAAGTCATAAGTTTTACATATTTACGCCACTGCTATTGACACAGACCCGTGCCGTTATACGTGTGCAATATCTCTCATACCAAGACCTAATTAGTAAATGTCCGCTATATTTGTTTTGGGTTTCTCTGCAGGGTTTTACTTCACACCGATGGTAGCTTTATCCTGTACCTCCATCGTGTGCACCGTGGCTGTCCTGGGTCTTTTTTACCGCGACAATCGTCGGCCCATCCCTCGCTGGGTGAGCCACGTCGTGTTTGGTGTCCTCTCCAGGCTAGTGTGCCACCGTACCTCCGGTGAAACCCGCACGCCAGCCAGCTCTAATTCTCGACCAGGAGGGAGTTCCCTCACCACGCGATGGCCAGACAACGTGGAGCCCGGGTGTGGTGGCTGGACCGACTTGTCCGGAGACATGCCCGAGAACGCTCGGAAAACCTCGCCGGTCAAGTCGCTTATCAACCGCCGGATAGGGGACCGGGATGATGAGACTCGCCGCAAACCCTACGACGCCACCAAGCGGGTGTGCGCAATATCCCATCATTCGAAGGCGCTGGAATCCCCAGTCATGCGAACCAGGAAGCATGTGTGTGGCGACCGTGAGTCGGGGTCCCGACATCAGCGGCACCCGACTCGACCGTTGCCAAGCGCCCAGACTTGGCGCGAAGTGGCTTTGGTGATCGACCGGGTAGCTCTCGTGCTGTCCCTGCTGATAACTATGTTGTCAATGGTGGGTTGCATAGCCTGGTTCATAGTTCATATGAATTCTGATCAACATTTAATGTTCTTTGTAACTTAGGCTTATTACAAGCCGTTAACGCCAAATGTCAAGAAGAGCTCCTGTTGTCATGGGAAACTCCTTTTCCTATTAATGGTTAAACCCATCCCATGTAACGTGACAGGTTACTCTTCTCATTACGCATGCGCAATACTTTCAATGAGTTCGGATTTCACAGTCTGAAATTCACGCTACACCGGCAGTCAATTGGGCTGTACCGACAATTTTTTAATTTGTTGTTAGCACTGACTCCGGAACTTGAATCAAGTTATTAAAGTGACATCATAATCGTCATTATAGTCGTCATTTCTCTAAACAAACTTCCCGGATAGATTGCCAATTTAAAACATAAAATTACATTGTACATGAAGCCGTTAGTTTAAATAGAAAAGCAGACATTGATTATCACACCTTTATTTCTTCTTTCTATTGTTATCCAATCTATTATGGTAAATATCTGGTAATGGTAGATCATAGCAAATATATAGATATCAATTAAAGCGATTACTTTGTACCACACAACCTTATGTATTGGTGACGTTACGTAAGGTTTATCGCAGTGCACCACGAGGGGAAAAAAGAGTGTCGACTCCGTAGCTATAGGCTTGCGTTCATACAGTCGAACCCTGGTAATAAGAGCGCTGTTAATAAAACATTCTGTTTATAACAAGGGAAAAAATAGGTCCAGAGTCTTTGTTTTTCTTTGTTTTGCATTACTGATAATACAAGGTACCTGTTATAACAAGGTAATTTGTAAAGTCCGTAGACCTACCTTGTTATAAAGAAGTTTAGCACTTTCAACGCTCATTAATTAGACTGTGGCTCCCGAGAAAAATCCGTTGGAAAGTAAATCAACGTTCACGGTCTCCTGTGTGTTATTACTATTAGTACTAGGCGGTCACCCGGGGTTTGTCGGTTCTCGGGTTTGTAGCTACTTCCCTGGATGGATGGGGATTGTGGATACATGTTGACTCTATCATGGAGGTGCCAAATAAAAATGTTGAAAGAAACACATTCACAAATATATGGTTAATGATACCTTTAAAATGGGAGATTTGTGGGAGATGTATGACATATTTGATGATGCAATAATTACATTTGCAAGACTTCAGGATAGATTACATTGGTTGTAACCAAAGTATTGTTCATGAAGCCTTGTGAGTTGGTTGGTTCTACCATGGAGGAATAAGAGCTCTTATTCCTCCATGGTTCTACTTTCACATATATGTCATGAAATGCCCGAGCTCGTGAGAATGCTACATATAGCTGTCCGTGTGAAAACACTGGTGCTGGTAAATATCAAGATTTAAACATTCTGGCTATTTTATGTATTTGTTTAAGGACATCCATTGCAAGCATGTAAACATTGAAATCAGTATTGCGCAATACAGACATGAAACAGCCAAATAACAACGACCAACAGCTCTAACTACCCCCCAGGGGATATCTGGGTGGCGATTGATAACAGCTGTGTTTGTTCTCTACCAAGGCCGCTCAAAGAGATGTCAGAGACTTTTTTTGACAGCGGCTAAACACAAAGGGATCAGATTTCGATTTGTCTGCGCAACTCTATGGCTTTTGGCCCAAACCATTATTTTGAAGGGATGTTTCACCCCCTGAATGACCTCCTGGGTTAGAATTTTTTCCCAGTCCATTAGCCCGATAGGACAAACTTTGAAAATTCGACCCTTAGACGACCTTTGACCCCGGAAGACCCGAAAAACGCTAACCCGTTTTATTTTTGCCACGCTCACCTCGCATCGAGCATTGCGATCACCGAGTTTAAGCACGATCCGACCAACTTCAAAAAGGTGACCCCTAGATGACCTTTGACCTCGTACGCTCTAGCGAATGCAAACTGGTTCTTGCGGGGACCGAGCCGGACCCACCCACCGAGTTTGAACGCCGCACGACCCCGGGAAGGGGACGAAAAAGCGCGCACAGACACACAGACAGACAGACAGACAGAGAGTAGCGTATTATTATATAGGATTAGCTCTTAAAAAAAAATGAAATCTTAACTTTTTTCTTATAGGCCTTATCTGTTTTTCTGTTCTTTTCCTAATTTAAAAGTAGGATACACCAATTGCAGATATCGAAAATATTTACTATCGAATTATTAAGATATGTCTTACTTATTTGAAAATAAATAATGATTCTAGGCATCCAGCAAAATAATTGCGCTAGATATCCTGTAATTATTCCGAAAATATTATTTGCCCGACGCCGGGCCTACATTGACTTCATGTCACCCTTGTTGTAACGCCGGTATGAGTAAAACACTTGATTTATTTCACTCTCTCTAGTACCGGCATACAACTGCCCTTTAATGCCACTGCAGCTGCCTGTTGCCACGTCAACTATGATTAAAAATACAGAAAACATGTAAACAATAATGTTATAAACTACCCGAGGGGCATCAGTAAAAAAAAAATTCGATATCAGGTGTGGGGTGGGGTGGTCTAACAGGCCTCGCGGCAGACTTTTCTGGCGCCAGAAAATTTTGCAAAAAAGGGGTGGGTCTAACTGGATTTTGGAATGAAAAAAAAAAAATTCAACAAAAAAGGTGGGACTTGAACTACAACAAAATATTTCACTCCATTTTTCGCCATTTTCAATCATTTTGTTAAAATTTTCGTGATCAGTGACAGCGTCAGTGATCGAATTTTCAATCGAGAAAAAATAAAACATGGCCGCGCCCGTGCAGCAAATTGCGTGTCGGCTTTTCTGCAGTATTTCGAGTATCACTCGGTAATTCGAGCGATTCACAATACCTAGAAGCTGCCGTTGGAGGCGCAAATCCTGCTATACCCGCAGTGCATTATGGGAAAAAGTCGGCATCAGTTTGAAAAAAACGGTATTCATTTTGCATGAACTCATCAGTTTTTACGTCTTTTTGGACGCGCACGATTAAAGTTCCATTTTTTTTCTGCAAATAACAAATAACAATGTTTTAATCAACGACGCTTCCGAATACATTTATGTTTGTGTTGTACCTCGCCGTGAACAATGAAGAATAGATATTTCACTACAGTATGATATACTTTCAACTTCAACTTTCGATTCATTCTCCTGACTCATGCATGCTCACAAGTGCTTAGGAGATGAAGTCTGCAAATTCGAGTCTGAAAGAGATTGCATTATTTTCTCCAGTTGGGGCGAGTTGGGGTGTGTCCGAACTGCAGTTGGTGAAATAAAAAAAAATATCCCGTGAAAAGGGTGGGTCCGAACTTCAGTTGGTGTAATGAAAAAATATATCCCGTTAAAGGGGTGGGTCCGAACTTGAGTTGGTGAAATGAAAAAAATATTTCCCGTTAAAGGGGTAGGTCCGAACTCCAGTTAATGAAATGAAAAAAAAATATTCCGTAAAAGGGGTGGGTATGGCATCCGGATATCATTTTCAAAAAAAAATATCCGTAAGGGTGGGTGGGTCAACGCCGAAAATTTCGTTGGAATTTTCTGACCCGATATCGAGGAATTTTCTTCCTGATGACCCCTGAACTACCCAACACTATAAGAAAGCTCCAGAAAGTTTTGACGTATGCAGTCCCACCCCAAGAGGGCGCTGTTGCCTACAACTGCAATGAACTGAGCCCCATACAATTTAACAATCAACAAATCTATCAAAAAATCACAACAAATTTCACAAAAAATATTCGGTCTATGATTTAGAACAATAAGAGTAAAATATCTGATCATGTGCAAAGGAGTTAAGCCCCGATATAGGCAGAATTTATGCCAGAGTTCTACAGAAATGTCACTATAACTTATACACTACTGTCACTACACAACATTCCATAAACGGCACTAAAAGTAAACGCAATTCGTGCCAAAACGATGCCTATTTTACCTCCCAAATTACGCTAAAACTGTTCATAACCGATCATATAGTAAACTACGAAATCTAAGAAATCCCCTTACCGCTGGTTAGGGATTCAGGGTCCTACAAATCTAGACAAACTTAGTGATTTATTCTGCAAAACCTAAAGTAACGGTCTAGCGAACACGTTTTTCGCGATCCCATTACAAATGTGAATAGCGCCCTCTGTTGAACACTGATGAATAATCCAACCCAAAACACTTGTCTTTTTTTCTCTGTTATATCCTTCCTTTTAGACGAGATCTTGCAGACACTCGTTAGCATGCACTGGCCATTCGGTAGACGTTCGTCGATTTGTCTTTATTAAAAAGCTGAATCAGGCTAATAAATATTTACTTTACAAGAGTTTCCATCGCGTCCTAACTGATAAAACTAAAAGATAATGCACATTCCCCATTGCCGAACTGCCTGAATAATTCAAAAGATTAGCCTTTGGTAGCATTCGGTACTAGCAGCAAATTTATTGATTGGAAATTCAAAAAGAAGTGCACATGTGAAATGGGTTTTATAGCATACGAAGAACCCAGAGCAGTTGTCTATATACCTGAGTTCAATGCACTGTTTACATTAATTTAACCTTTACTGTTTGTCGGCATGATGATGTATGGACAGGCGCACTAACGACGAATTACGGGCTTGACATTTGAAGCAATCTGATGGAATTAGTCTGGTGGACAAATTGGTGGACAACGAACAATGATAACGATTGATCAGCCGAGTCGTGAGTAAATTAAACGCATGCAGCGAGTGTGTGCAAGTGGCTGTAGTACAAAAACACGGATAGCGCGCGCGGCGTTACATGGAAATAATGGCATCTAATCCGTAGTTTTCCCAACTCTCTCTGCGGGAAGCGATTTTTCTTTCCGTACCACTAACGCGTCAATTTGTCCGTTTCATTGGAATGGGGCGACTTGAATAGAGACTTTCTATAAGACCCTATCTAGATGAGATTATTAATCAATAATTTGGGTTAATAGAAAAAGGTATACAAGTCGTGTATACGAAAAACTAGGGACTGTATACAATTAACTAGGGACTGTATCCATTAATTTTGGTGAATTATGGCTGTCAACGTCGTTGGTCTTCATACGTTCCGCGCGTATCAAAATCGATTCGTATTGAAGCGCGCGCTTTGGTCTCCATTCAAGTCGCCCAATTCGAATGAAACGGGCAAATTGACGCGTTAGTGGTACGGAAGAAAAAAATCGCCTGCGGGAACAGTATAATAGCCCCCTCTATAGGTGTACTTTGTGCAACTAAACAACGATCGCTGACACGTACGTACTCGTACTCGCGTACGCACGTACGCACGTACGTACGTCGTGGATATGCTAACGAGGATCGGCGGATCGGAACAAACGATTAACCCAGTCTTGAGGCAAGACTATGCAGTCACGGCGGCGCAGGCGCACTAACGACGAATTACGGGCTTGATAGCACATGCAGCAATCTGCCACACCATGGATGGAATTAGTTTGGTGGACACATTATGGTGGACAACAAAAGACAAGGCCGCATTGTGTCATTCATAAGTACGTTAGTGCAGTCTGATACAGTAATTACTTTTTTTTTAATCAGTGATAATTGCTATCTCATTATGCTACAACTCCCAGGAGAAGCTGGGAGTGACGTCATTGTAACGTCATTGGCTAATTTGTTAAGACATTTTATTATGCATGTAGACCATAATAATTATGTTTGTAAAAAACAGTCTTATTTCCAAAATGTTAAGAACAACATAAGAACCACTGCCCAAGTACCGACGCCGGTTGAAAACGAACGCCGTTTTTCTTGCTTTTTTCACCATCCACGACTGTAAACCTTCGGGCAAGTCAGTTAAACGATATTTACTATAACATACAACCCTATGACCCACCCATTCATGCTAATTCAAGCAATTACCAATGGTGTATCCCACCTTTAAGGTTATTAATATTACGGCATGTACGTTGGTCGTGGGCGTGCTCCGAAATTGAAGCAAATGGGACTAAGCCCCTCGCGTCTGAATAAAATGTACATTTTGTACGTTATCGGCAGCGAATGGCCTGGAGGGTGTGTATAATGTTAAAGTCACCGTCAGAAATGTTCATACGCGAGGATTGTTTTGTTTCATGCGGGTGGGATCATTTTGGTGTGTTTTTGGTTTATCGCATGTAATGCTGGATTCTCTGCATGGTTATACAATGGCCGGAATGCAGATTGCGCTAATCTTCTTCGGATCTGTGTTCGCATTGTCCAGTGGTAAGTAATTGTTACATGAAGATTCCACATTTCATTTTCCCTCCATATAAATGTCTATACTTTGAAAGTCATATAGGAAATAAGACGACACTACAGTAGTTGCAAACTAGGTACATTCTGAAAAAAATTATCAGATTTGTATTTTTTTCTTTTGATGAAATTCATGTAGTAAAAATAGAGGACATGCTCATTTTCGGAATGTATTGATTAGCATTAACTAGTTTATTTTAGTATTTTTCTTTTTTAGTTTCTAACATAACATTTCCAGCTAACGAACAAATTAATGTGTACGCGTCGTATAGGCCTATTGTATTGTTAATAATGCTTGTAATTATATTGCATGTTTCCACGTTCTAAATTGTAAAAACCTCAACAACAAAAATTTAACAATTACCACCCGCTTATATACATGTATATTTGTATTTGTAATTTTGTCATCATGGTTAACAGTCTATTTTTCAAACTAAATTCAACCGTATTCAATGCTGTCGTTCTAGAAACAAATCAACATTGTACCTTTTTTATATGAAGGTGTACACTACATTGTGCGTACTTATGTTTGTATGCGTTTGGTGTTATCAAATTTTAAATTAGTACAACCCTAATTTGTTTTATTATATTTTAAGTATTGCGATCGATACCTGGTTCCGCGGTCGTATAGGCCTATATTTCGTTATACAGTAGTGTTATAGTGTGCCTCTGTATGCATAGGACCAATTTATGTTAATGGTTATACCTAAAGTAATCTGCTGAATTATTATCGTCAAAAACCTTGCCTGGGTTAAAGATCGTACTACTAAACACCTCTCGTGGGGCAGATAGGATTTGGAGTGCTGCTGTTATTGTTAGAAACGAAAAGAAAATGCATTTAAATCTTGGTCTGTGGCAGCCATGGTATGTGAGCCCTTGAGCAAGATACTTTGTCACTATTTGCTACTCCCCACCCAGTAGTAAATAGGTACACTGTAAACAAATAACCGTAAAATAACGAATTTTTTCACCTGTACAATATCATGCCAAAATCGGTAAAAAAAAGAATACGGCAATTTTTGTTTTGGTTTTTTGCAGGTGAAAAACCCCGTTATTTTACGTTAATTTTTTACAATGTACCTGTGAGGGCAGAGATGGTTATTGTGGTTGTTAGCTGCATTGTGCCAAAATGGCTGCATCGAGCTGTATACTCCCCAGGGCCGGGAGCAGGGTAATAATCATGTACAGCGCCTTGAGCACATGTCTGGTGAATATACGTGCGCTTTACAAATACATTTGCTTATTATAATCATGTCAGCTTCTAAAGCTTCGTTTCCCCCAATTGTTGTATAGAGTCAAGCCGCGAACCGAGCAACCAGAATCGTATCCTGAAAGAATTACTTGATAACTACGGGTACACCACAGTGCGACCTGTCTACAACATTTCCCATCTCACCACGGTAGAATTAGGACTGACAATCGTCCAAGTTATAGAACTGGTAAGGGATTGTGTTATACACAATATTGAGTGGCTCGGAGTGGAATGTGAGGAATATTATTAAGGCGAGGTAATATCTGCACTTTTCCATTTCACGAGGCGAAGCCAAGTTGAAATGAACAGAAGACCGGAAACACACAAACAAAAAGATACATTGTAATTCTTTACATACCACGGGGCTAAAGTTAAAGGTATGATACACCATTTGCAGATATCGAAACAATTTACTACCGAATTATTAAGAAATATCTTACACATCTAAAAGTAAATAAGGATTCTAGGCATCCAGCAAAATGATTGCACCGGACGGCGATCGCGAAAAAACACAAATAACATAAGAATAACTGCTCGACGCCGGTTAAAAACAAACGCTGTTTTTCGTGCTTTTCTCGGCACTCACGATTGTAAAACTTCGGATATTTACTATAAAATACAACACCCACAATCCACTTATTCATGATAATTCAAGCAATTACTAATAGTGTATATTATAGACAGGGCCCAGACCAGGAAAAACTAAGGGTTTTTCCTGTCAAGGTTTTCTCAACGGTTTCATCATCCTGAACCTCAACCATTTGATATTAGCTTGGGGGCCACCCTGATTTTTGCCCCTACTGATTCAAAATGGCCGCCAAAATCCAAAATGGCCGCTAAAATTACATAAATTACATATATACTGCTAATTACGTTTAATATCAACGGGTTTATCTAAGCCAAAAATTGTTTATCTAAGCCAAAGTCGGATCGCTCAGTATGACTTAAGACGCGCATATAGACCACAAACACCATGCACTTATTCTCAGTTATTGCCAGTTTCTCTCGTTATTTTGACGAACCAATAAATGAGCTTTATATTAACAAACGCGGTGACTGTGAATGTAAAGCAGCCGTGCATAACGCTTTGTATAAAATTCGATAAATTTTATTATTTAGGTGGCCTGCCCGTCTTATTTCACTCCTTCCCCTCCTTTCCCTGTTTAAGTTGAGTATTCAACAAACCTTTGTGAAAATGAACTGAGGTAAAGCCTGAAAGTTGACTGGTGGCGTGCTTCCAGACCCCTCAAATAAAATATTGATTTTAACATTATTTTTGGTACAATGATTTCCTAATAAAATCACCCCTGGAAAATTGCTGCTAGCGCTATTATGTGACCGAATCCCTCGAATGAGTCTCAAGGACAGGTTTTTAGGTATTTGCTCTATCACTCAGGTTGACACCTTATAATGTACAGTTGTTATTTGGGTGAAAGGGTTGACTGCTTCCCTTAATTTCTCTATTGTATGACACTGTTAAAAGGTGTATTTAATCAAAAGTAATTCTGGCGACTGTGGTTGGGCCAAATATGGAAACTAAACAATTGCGCGACGCGGAATAAAAATATCGCGCCAAAACGTGACCTATCAATTTCGAAAATCTAAAATACATGTGGAATCGAAGCACTCGTACAAAGAGGACAATTTATTAAATAATTTTGTGGCGATCATTGGATAAAAACTTATCCCGTCTTTTGGGACACAATATTTCTTTCTCATACACTGGAAGGACTTATTTTCATTTACAAACGAATCTAAAACGATCGTTGATTGTTGAAAGAGTGCAAGCGTGGATCTACGAATTTTTTAGACGGGAGGCACACCCAAAACTGTAAAATGCGAGCGCGAAGCTCGCATGTTACAGTAAACAAACAAACAGTTTTGTCCCCATTTCTTGTATTATTTGAAAGTAAAGAATGATTGTAGGCATCCAGCAAAATGATTGCGGTAGATATCCTGTATTTGTTCCGAAAAAATACATTTCATAATTCCGGAAGGCGATCGCGTAGAAAAAAACCAGAACATTATAAATAAGAGCCACTGCCTAAGCCAGTTGAAAAATAAATTACAACCACCCCCCCCCCCCCCCTCCCCCAAATTCACCCATTCATAATAATTCAAGCAATTACCGATGGTGTATACTACCTTTAAATTATTATTAATAGAGGTATAAACGAACGCGAATGGCTGCCAAAATGGCTGCCAAAATGGCCATCAAAAGCATCTTACTTAAATTTAAAGTACATCTTCATTTTGTCCTGTTAAAGCTCACTAAAGTTGGTTTCATTGTGGCGTCCTGAACCTAAGCATTTTGAAATTAACTTGTGGCTACCCAAGATTTGTCCGCCCAAATCCAAAATGGCTACCAAAATGACCAAAAGGGTCTCTTATTTATCCCCCATAATTTAGTAAAAGACCTGGCTCACCCATGTATGCACATTATTTAGGAGAGGATAACTCAACTGTTCTAGGCTGATATGACCCCAAGGAACAACTTGGGATGTGTTCCAAAATCTCTATCCAGGGCGAACAGCCCGGGATTGACCACGCCCTTTTTTAAATGACCATGCCCTTTTTAAAATGACCACGCCCTTGTTATCGGAAGTGCTACTTCCGACATAGCTGTATCTTCTAAACCGTTGGAGCTAGACATTTTCTGATGTGCTCAAGATGTTCATTGCATATTTTACAAGAACATTTATAAAAACCATTCGGTCAACTTATTACCAAATACATACACCGGGAATTTCCATATATATTTATTAATTAAACTTTCCAAACTTAGAGCAAAGTTAGAACATTTGTGTCATCTACTAGAGTTTAACTGACAATTCGGAATTTAAACAATACAAGGATTTTTAGAGAAAGAAAACAAGAATTTAATTATTATAAAGTAACACAACAGGGTCCAGGTATGAGAATTATGAGCAGTGTTCATTCATTGATGGGTTCTTACAACAATCAACTCCCTTGCATTTGCAGTACTTGCAACAATAGATCCAAGCAACTCGCCGTCTGGTTTTGGTAGCCATTTTGGATTTGGGCGGACAAATCGTGGGTAGCCACAAGTTAATTTCAAAAGGCTTAGGTTCAGAACGCCACAATGAAACCAACTTTAGTGAACTTTAACAGGACAAAACGAAGATGTACTTTAAATTTAAGTAAGATGCTTTTGATGGCCATTTTAGTAGCCATTTTGGCAGCCCTTTTGGCAGCCATTTTGACAGCCATTTTGACAGCCATCTTGGATTAGACGATAAATCTTGGGTATTCCCCAGACTAATCTTAAAGGCCTTGGGCTTAGAATGACGGAATCACTGACAAAACTCTGACAGAAAAAAAATAGAAACAGTATAAACCTGATTAGGGTAATTTTGGCAGCCATTTTAGATTTTGGCGGCCATCTTGGATTTGAGGCCAAATTCTGGGTGGCTCTGGAGCTAAATTCAATGGGTGTACATTCAAGATGACAGAATCACACACAAAACCGTTGATATTAAACGTAATTAGCAGTATATTTTATGTAGTTTTGGCAGCCATTTCAGATTTTGGCGGCCATCTTGGATTTGAGTTCAAATTCTGGGTGGCTCTGGAGCCAAATTCAATGGGTGTACATTCAAGATGACAGAATCACAAAAAAACACGTTGATATTAAACGTTATTAGCAGTATATATATATTTTATGTAATTTTGGCAGCCATTTTAGATTTTGGCGGCCATCTTGGATTTGAGGCCAAATTCTGGGTGGCTCTGGAGCTAAATTCAATGGGTGTACATTCAAGATGACAGAATCACAAAAAAAACACGTTGATATTAAACGTAATTAGCAGTATATATATATTTTATGTAATTTTGGCAGCCATTTTAGATTTTGGCGGCCATCTTGGATTTGAGGCCAAATTCTGGGTGGCCCCCAAGCTAATATCAAATGGTTGAGGTCCAGGATGATGAAACCGTTGAGAAAACCTTGACAGTTAAAAACCTTAGTTTTTCCTGGTCTGGGCCCTGTATATTACCTTTAAACGGGCGGATGTTGACGCTTGATCGGTCGATATTCATGCGATGGAGGTATAAGTTCAGTCACAAAACGGACACAATTTCTCGTTTTTGTTTATGTTCGGTTCCGTTTTTGTCGGTTCGGGTCGGTTTTTCCCAGAATTTTTGTTTTCGGGTTGGGTTGGGTTGGGTTGGAAAGTTCAGATCGATTTCGGTTCAGATTCGATTTATGTCCTCAATGTTTTGGGTCGGTTTGGCCTAGTCAACCCATTCCCATGCCCATCATTATAGTCTGAACATTTTGTTTCTTAGGGAATCTTTCATCAATTAAAAAAAAAAGACTCCTAATGTCGTTGGTCATCTTTACCTTAGATTCCTCATTGATTCCTCATTGATTTCCTGATTGATTTCCTGATTTTAATTTGTGTAATATCTTGCAGAACGAAAGGCACCAAACGATCGAGATAGGCGCTTGGATATCGCAGGTATGACAACGTGTATTGTTATTACTATTAACCTTGTTTTAATCGCGGAGTGTTGGACCAATATCTTAAAATGTTTGGGGTCAGTTTAGCCTTGTCAACGCTCCTTAAGATAACAAAAAGTGCCTTGCCCGAAACAAAATGGTTTCAGGTGAAATTTCTTTATTGCATACAGAGATGGACTGACGAGTACATGAAATGGGACCCGGAAGATTACGGCGGAGTGGACCACTTGTACGTGCACAAGTCGCGGATATGGCTGCCGGACATAACTCTGTACAAAAAGTAGGTTCAAGGTTAATTCTCCATTCCAATACAATTGTTGTTTTTGTACTAGCAAATATTACCATTCTTTGATGTTTTTATTTGTTTGTATCCAAACAATATCCTGCCGGGGTATTGTTGTTGTTTTGGGTTCGATTTGTGGACATGGCAGCAAATTCTCAATAGGTCGTATTTCTGGTCGAATGAGGGCGATGTAACGGCGCCAATTTTGCGCTACCAACACAAGCAAACGTTCGTTGAAATACATGTAGTTTAGTGATTTTACTGTAATCTAAAAAAAAAATTCCCGTAAGAATGTGTAAAATGCCGTGAATTATCTTTGTATTTGATTTGCCATTTTTGCTCGATGCACAGTCGCAGGGAAAATCAGCATTATCCACAGATGTGTTTTTTTCTTGCTTTATTATTCCACGTTTTTTTTCTGCTGAACTCCTTTAGTGACTTTCTTTGCTAAACTATTTTCCTATCTTTGATGTTGTTGTTGAACCCTTTTTCTGTATATGTATTCTGTCCTCTTTAATGTGTTTTTTAGGCAACACATTGGGAAATGACTCTTTTTGGAAACACACACATTGGAAAACGATGTTCAGTATGTTAACAAGGCCTTGCATTAACTTACGCTAACCACTACACTAGCACGGTGTAGTGGTTAGTGCCAGACTTCAGGAATTGTTGAAGAGAATTTCAATATAAAAATCGACCATAATTACTGTGGTATGTTGTGGCGTACTTGGGCCAATTTAATAGAGCTGCCAAACACAAACATTTGCTCAGCACACAAAAAGTCTTGCTCAGTAAAATAAGTTTACAAGCCAAAACGTAATGTGCTTTCCATAGCATGCTAAGCAAAAAAGAACAGCTGAAATACCAGTCACAAACGATATACATCATCTGAACATTATTTTGGTTTGTAACCCTGCTTTGATCAAGGAAGACTTTTCATGCTAAGCTAGTTTTTGTGCTTAGCAGCTTCAGGAAACTGGCCACAGACGAGATGGTAAATAAGGTTCTCAAACAACCCTGGCCTTCCGGTACTCTGATTATATTCAATTCACATGCAGCGTTGACCGCGACTTCGAGAGTTACAAGCCCGACATTCCCGTGAAGGTCCACTACACCGGTTCGGTCTTGTGGAGTACCCCGGCCATCCTGAAAAGCACCTGCCAGATCAACGCCCGCCTGTTCCCCTTCGACACCCAGGTCTGCGAGCTGCGCTTCTCCTCGTGGGCTTTGCACGCCGGGGAGCTGAATCTCACCGAGTACAAGGAGGACCAACGCCAGGATTTCTACACCGACGTCGGTGTGTGGGAGCTCCTGGGTGTGGCGGTGCGTCGGGAGGAGACAACGTACGACGACAGTGGCCTGACCTACGTGGACCTGTCGTACTTCGTCCGACTCCGTCGCCGGCCTATCTACCACCTGCTCCAGATCATCTTCCCCTGCCTGCTGCTGTCCCTTCTAAACCTCATGGTGTACGTCCTGCCTCCCGAGTCGGGGGAGAAGGTATCCCTGGGTGTTACCAACCTACTGTCGTTGATTCTGTTCCAGCAGTTGATCAGCGGCCACTTGCCGCCGACAGCAGAAAACGCACCAATCATCGGTAGGTGATTTTGGCAAACGCGATCATAAAACCAGTGAAATACTTGCCAAAACCAAACATTTAATTGTCTTGTTATACTGCAATGGAATTAGCCTCTGTGATTTGTTAATGTTCAGGTTCTCGTTTTTTCTGCCGTATATGTAAATAACTGCCAAATTAGACCTCATTCAAACAGTACAGAGACGTAGACGCCGATTTGCACGCCATCTTCATAGAGCTAGTCCCATAAGTTGAGTCAAATGGCTCGATGTATCCAGCTTTTTGTGCTTTTTGTTATGACGCCTGAAATGTCACCAGGCGCAAGTTGGCCTCATTCTCATCGTTGGATATGTCCCTATTTTTTTAATTACACTATGTATATACACAAAGATGTAAACGGTGATGAAACTTAGTTAGGCCTACACAAGTACTTTCTTTGGGATTGATCAATATCTGAGATGTTATTTTTCTACCCTAAATGTTGAGCGGTTGGGAAACAATCTCCGATTAGGTTAATTGTTTTACCTATTTACCCCACTGCCACAGACACAGACTCGTGCAACTTTACGTTTGCAACATCTCATACTAGGTTCTTCAGTAAATGTCCCTCTATATTTGTTTTGGGTTTCTCTGCAGGGTTTTACTTCACACCGATGATAGCTCTATCCTGTACCTCCATCGTGTGCACCGTGGCTGTCCTGGGCGTGTTTTACCGCGACAATCGTCGGCCCATCCCTCGCTGGGTTAGTCACGTCGTGTTCGGTGTCCTTTCCAGGCTAGTGTGCCACCGTACCTCGGGTAAAACCCGCACGCCAGCCAGCTCTGATTCTCGACCAGGAGGGAGTTCCCTCATCACGCGATGGCCAGACAACGTGGAGCCCGCGTGTGGTGGCTGGACCGACTTGTCCGGAGACATGCCCGAGAACGCTCGGGAAACCTCGCCGGCGAAGTCGCTCATCAACCACCAGATAGGGGACCGGGATGATGAGACTCGCCGCAGAACCTACGACGCCACCAAGCGGCTGTGCGAGGTATCCCATCATTCAAAGGCGCTGGAATCCCCCGTCATGCTGGGAGCAAGGAAGCACGTGTGCGGCGACCGTGAGTCGGGGTCTCGACACCAGCGGCACCCGACTCGACCGTTGCCAAACGCCCAGACTTGGCGCGAAGTGGCTTTGGTGATCGACCGGGTAGCTCTCGTGTTGTCCCTGCTAATAACTCTGTTGTCAATGGTGGCTTGCATAGTCTGGTTCATAGTTCATAATAATTCCGATCACCATTGAATGCTCTTTGTATTATATAGGCTTATTACAAGCGGTTAGCGCCCAATGTTAAGAAGGGCTCCTGTTGTCACGGGAAACTATTGTGATATAAAAAAATCAAACTCATGTTCCTATTATTGGTTAAACCCATCCTACGTAAGGTTACTCTTTTCATGCGCAACACTCCCAATGAGTTTGGATTTTACAGTCTGAAATTCACGCTACACCGGCAGTCGATCAATTGGGCTGTACGGACAATTTTTTTTCGGCACTGACTCCTGAGCTTGAATCAAGTTATTAAAGTGACATCATAATCGTCATTATAATCATCATTTCTATAAACAAACTTCCCGGATAGATTGCCAATTTAAAACATAAAATTACATTGTACATGAAGCCGTTAGTTTAAATAGAAAAGCAGACATTGATTATCACACTTTCTTTCTTTTCTATTATTATCCAATCTATTATGGTAAATATCTGGGGCCAATTTCCTAAAACATGTAAGCACAAAAAATTTGCTTAGCACAAAAATAGTTTTGCTCAGTAAAACCTGGTTACCAGCCAAAACTCCATGTGCTTTTTCATGCTAAGCAAAAAACAACTGAATATCAATCACAAACAATAAACATCACCTAAATATTTGATTTGTAACCTTGTTTTTTCCCAAGGAAGAATGTTCATGCTAAGCAAATGTTTGTGCTTAGGCCTACATGTTTTATGAAATTGGCCCCTGGTAATGGTAGATCATAGAAAGTATATAGACATCATAACAGTTAGAAATTAAAATATAGTGTGGTATGGTGCTGGATATCAATTAAAGCGATTACTTTGTACCACACAGCCATATGTATTGGTGATGTTACGTAATGTTTACCGTAGTACTACATATCCGGGGGGGGGGGGTCACCTCTGAGGCTATAGGCTTGCGTACATACAGCCGAACACTGGTAACAATTAGAGCGCTGTTAATACAACATCCTGTTTATAACAAGGGGGGAAATAGGTCCAGAGTCTTTAGCCTGAGCCGCTTTTACCTTATTGTCTCGGGAAAAGTTACCTGGGAAGTTTTCCTGGGCAGCAGTTCGCCGGTAAAAGTAACCACTGGACTCGGGGAAAGTAACTGCGAGGAAAACTGCCTAGGCTGTACGCAGTGGACATAAAATGGGAAAAGTACCCATCGTCTTGGTATGTTTTATCAAAAAAAGTCCAGTGCGAACAGGGCTTTTGTTACAAATTGTTGTCATTACTTTCGACGCTTATTAGTTAGACTGTGGCTCCCGACTGTGGCTCAATGTTCACGGTCTCCTGACGTGTTATTAATATTAGCTTTAACAAACCTAAAATCTCAACTCTTTTATTTATATTATCTGTTTTTCTGGTCTTTTTCTAATTTAAAGGTATAAAGGATACACCATTTGCAAATATCGAAAATATTTACGACCAAATTATTAGAAAATAACCTACTTATTTGAAAGTAAATAATGATTGTAGGCATGCAGCAAAATAATTGCCCAATAGATATTCTGTAATTATTCCGAGAATTGTATATAAAAAAAAATCACGATTGTCGGACGGCGAGCGCGAAAAAACCCAACAAAATAACTAAGAATAACTGCCCGACGCCGGTTGAAAACAAACGCTGTTTTTCGTGCTTGTTTGTTTTTCTCTTTTATATCCTTCCTTTCAGACGAGATCTTGCAGGCAATCGTTAGCAGTGTGTACACTGGCCATTCGGTAGACGTTGGTTTTTAATTATACACGCACCAGTTAACTAAAAGCACTATTCCATAATTAATACCCATCGTCGATTCGTCTTTATTAAAAAGCTGATTCAGGCCAATACTCAGGCCAATTTATTTTACAAGAGTTTCCATCGCGTCCTAACTGATAAATAGATAATGCACATTACCCATTTCGGAACTGCCTAAATAATTCAAAAGGTCATACCTTCGGTAGCATTCGGTAATTAAATAGCAGCAAATTTATTGATTGAAAATTTAACAAAAGTGGGCATTTGAAAGGGTTTTATAGCATACGAAGAACCCAGAGCAGTTTTCTATTATACCCGAGTACAATGCACTGTTTACACTAATTTAACCTTTACTGTTTGTCGGCATGATGATGTATGGACAAATATGCTGCGGTACTCAAAATGCACTTTAGTTCAATTATTATAATAATCAATTACTGCAATAATTAAGTCGGCTATAGTCTGTGGACGTACGCGCCTATACTGCCGGCAATAACCGCGTATCTAATGCAATGGTGTAAATCTGTATTGTCGAGTGGGGAGTGGGGGGGGTTGACCAAATATTTCCGCCCGTGGATATTTGAAAAGCAAAGGGAGTGGGGGGCGGACCAGATGACACAATTAGGAGACGCTGTTCTGGATACAAATGTGCATATTGTGCAAACTTGCAGGTTTCACACCAGTACATAAACTGATAAATACTTCCAATTCCAAAATTCAGGAACAAATTATTACAACACTCCCACGTATTATGAGACACACATACAATTAAAGCTTATTTCATCATCTTTCAATTTCAGGGGGTGATAACCGATAACCTATAGGATAATTTTCCGTCCAATCACGGTGATCACCCCTAAAAAATAGTCCCGTGCCCCGTCGCCATCTTGAAAAATGATGCCTTCGCTCCATTATAAAAACGGAGTATTTTTAGCTACATAAGTTGCGTTTACAGTAGTAGTAGTAGTAGTAGTAATAGTAGTAGTACAGGTAGTAGTAGTAGTAAGTTTATTTCAATGCATCAATTTTTCACAAAACGTACAGTATAGCCTTGAATGACACATTAACAATGAATAGAAAGTGCATCATTAGCATTATGAGATCTTAACTTAGCAACTTAACGGCAATATTTAGGATACACCATTTTGCAGTTATCGAAACATTTTACTACCGAATTATTATAGGAAATATCTCACTTATCTGAAAGTAAAGAATGATAGGCATTTAGCACAAGGATTGCGCTAGATATCCAGTAATTGTTCCAACAAAAATTTAATTGTATTTAACAAAATCACGATCGCCGGACAGCGATCGGGGAAAAACAACAATTGAACCACTGCCTGACACCGGTTAAACACGAACGCCGTTTTTCTTGCTTCTCTCGGCATCTGCATGATTGTAAAACTTCGTCAGTTAAACGATATTAACTATAAAATACTACCCCCAAAATCCACTCATTTCTGATATTTCTAGCAATTACCAACGTATCCTACCTTTAAGGTGAAGCGAATTGCTTTTGTATACCTAAACATATGTCGGACAAACGTATAAGACCAAAATACAATGCGAGTCAAACGGAAACGGACCGGGAGTAGTTATTTTATTCTGTTAAAAATATATATGTGACCCACTCTACAGTTGGTCAGAAAAAGCAGGAAATAAGCTTTCATTTGATGTACTATGGCACAACTCTGTAGTGTAATGCATTGGTCTTTTACATTTTTTGAAATGTGTTTTTTCTCCATTATATTAAAAACATCTTTGTACAGAAATGAAGATTAAAAGTTGTAGATGCTATGGTAAGAGAATAACAGAAATCTTTATTAAACCTACTTTAGGAAACAAAACCAATTTTTTTTCAATTGATAAGGTCTGAAAATAAAGATATCAGAGAAACCAAAATACCTTACCCCCCAAAAAGGCGACTAAACGAGAGTTTATCTCCAGAATTTCGTCTGCCTACAACCGACTTCATGAAAAATGATAGGTGTTTGGAGCCCCAAACGCTAAATTGTCTTCGTAGTCAAGTCTACAAAGTTTTGTTGTGTGATCATCCAGTTTAAGTCTATTGTCGAATTTGAAACTCATTATACACTAGCTCACTGTAGGCTGTTGATTGTATACATAATGTACATAATCTGTTTTTAATTGTTTTGTTTTACTGTCTTAATGTTTGGTGTAATTAATCTACAGAAAATATTTTATTTATTTTGAAACCAAATTCTATTTTGTTTTTAATTTTGATTTTTAACTGATGCCTTATGCCTGTTATTGGCGGTTCACCGCTGTTGTTTTTCAGAAATAAAAAAATTTAAAAATGATTTGTTGATAGGAAAATCATCTCTTATATTAAACAGCCCTGTATGCATGGGAAACTGTTTTTTGCGACATCAGACTCATTTTTGCAGAGTGGGTTACATGTACATATATTATTTTGATCCACAAGTAAGGTATGTGTAGATCTAGTATGTTCCTCCCAACATCTAAAAAAAAAATGATTGAAATTGGTCCTTGCTATTCAGAGCTGTGCTTGTTTCACCAAAAGACCAATGTTCAATAGCTGTCCGTGGAATAATAAGCGAACACTAATATTATCAAGGAAAACACACTGCCCAGCATTCTGATTAAAACAAAACAAGCTTGGTTTATTCCTGATTAAAAAAACACACACAAAATAAGACAGTAAAATAACACTTCAGTCTTCACTCAAACTTGGAGCATTGTTTGGAGTTTTATTGCACAGAGGATCGATAAAATGTCATTACAAAAATAAGGCTATTACTCAAAATATGACAGTAAAATAATATTTCAGCCGAATAGCTTCAAAGCATCTTGTCATTCCATGGACAGCTATTGATTTTTTTTATTTATTTTTTAAACAAGCACAACTCTTGATAGCAAGGACAAATTTCAATTTTAAATGTAATTATTTTTTACCGGAAACAATCAATACTCGTTGTCGCTTTCTATTTGACTCGCATGTACAGTGACAAACGACAAGGGACAAAACACGCACGCTTATTATTATAACAAGACAAGCTGGAAAATACAAGCTGGTGTGAGACAAGACCACAACATAATAAACTCATAAATGATAACTAACTATGTGAATTATGAATCGAGAAGATGTGTATTTTGGAACCTAAGGTGACGTCGAATTCACGAAGGACTGTCTGGCGACTTGTTCTTGAGTCTAAGCTACCATAAAGTGCTACGTTAAGCCACTCTGGGTTGGAAGTGTTGCCTTGTTTACCAACCGTGCAGATGTTATGGGCAGTGCACATACATGTACTTGTACTCTACCTCTCAAGAACGAAAAAGGTAATAGTTATAATCATAGCGATAGACGTGATCAATACAGATAAAATCATAGTGGCACGATCGATGATCAATGCCACATCTTTCCAGTCCACGATGTGCTTCTTACGAGAACACACCGGTCTCCTTGCCCCAGTTGCAGCCGTTTCCTTGACTGCGTCGTGGATTGTCCCGTTGTTAACGGCCGCAGACTCGCTTCCATTGGAGTAAACCTTCTTCTGCATGAAGTGCATGCTGTAAGCGGTTGCGCTGCATCGTGTTTTGCCCGAGCGTTGGCCGTCGTACCCGGCGTCACCGTCTGTTCCTACGCCGGCCGCTGCGGCGTACGCTGCCTCGGTGTTTACGGACCTCGACGAATCGGTAAATGTACAAGTCGCCGTCAGCACCCCGGAATCGTCCGAGTCCTGAAAACGACGGTCCACCTCCTCTTCTTCCAGGCTGAAGTTTGGGTTGCACTCGCCCGCGCGGTGGTCCTCCGCTGGTGGTTGTTCGCGAACTCTGACCCTGTAGAACACCACGACGGCTATTTTCAGGGCGAGCGAGCGCAGCCAGCGAGGCACGGGCCGGGTGTTGTCATGGTAGAACAGGCTGAGTACCAGCACTGTGCACATGATGGAGCTGCAGCCAATGGCGATCATCGGTGTAAAGTAAAAGCCTGTGAACAGTAACGCGAGAAACCACAAGACCGTAAGAAAACTACTCTGATTGGTTGGACAGCTAATTGGGATATCCCACAGCCGTCTTGATTATGTTGGTCTCAAACTTAAACATGAAATTCGTCATAATTCTGAAAATAATATAACAAGCCAGGAGAGAGTCTCACCGATAATCGGCGATTTGTCCGAGGTGGGAGGCAGCGACTCGCTGATGAGCTGCTGGAACAGGACCAGGGCCAGGAGGTTGGTAACCCCCAGCTGGATCTTCTCGCCAGACTCTGGAGGCAGCGAGAAGACCATGAGGTTGAGGATGGACAGCAGCACGCAGGGCAGGATGATATTGAGGACGTGGAACAGGGGGCGGCGACGAAGATTTAGGAAGTAGGAGATCTCCGGGTAAGGGGCAGGGCAACAGGCGTACCACTGCTCCTCCCTCACCACGTCCACGCCTAGCAGCTCCCAGACTCCGTTGTCGGCGAAGTGGTCCTGGTGTTGTATTAAAAGGAAAGAATGTTGAATCATAATACAGAGTGTTTAACAAAACCGCAACCTCACACTTCCACTTCAGAGACCTAGGCCAGTAATCTAGATCGTTTCTTTAGCGTTAAGGGGGACTTTAGGTCAACCTTTAGCCTAATGTTATTTCAAAAACCAACATTTATCTCGGGTCAAAGGACGCCTTTAGGTACCCTCCTTTAGCAAAGGTTGAGTCGTTTCAAGAACTTTCCTTGGTTTATTTTGCCTGAAGGAGGCCTTTAAATCAGGAATCTGGATCACTTTATAAATAATTGTTGTCAACATTTGATCTACCGAATGCCCTTTTTAAGTTAACCCCTTGACGCCGGGGTGCGTCTATGGCCGCGGCACGCCTTAATCCGTCCGGAATGCTGTTGTCCGCTGTCCTACGCCGTAGAACACGGCCTGTGTGACAGCTGCATGCTCGGTTTCATCGTGCAGTGCAGTTACTGGACAAAGGCTGTCATGCGTATAACCAATGCAGTGAGTAACTAATACCGGCGTCAAGGAGTAAAACATTGGAATGATGTTCACTCTGAAGCTTCCAGATTTACCTGGGTGGCCTGGGCCCCTTCCTGTTTTACTAAATCCACCTCGGAGCCGTCGAACGCCCAGGAGGTGAAGCGGAGCTCGCAGACCTGTGTGTCGAAGGGGAACAGGCGGGCGTCGATTAGGCAGGTGCATTTCAGGATGACCGGGGTGCCCCAGCTCACGACTCCGGTGTGGCGAATCTGCACGGAGATGTCCTTGTAACTCTCGAAGTCTTTGTCTACACTGTGGGTCGAGTGGGAAACGTAAGTGTTTTGAATTGTTCATGAACACACATGAGTCAGAACAAATTGTTATTAAAAGCAAGAACCCAGACCGTAATCTCAGACCATAACCATAACCCAGACCATAACCCAGTCACGTTCCCTTTGGTGCGTGGGGTTATGTCTTTACCGTCTTATTATTTTCGCCAAGGAGGTTATGGTTTTGCCGACGTTGTGGTGTTTGTCTGTTGGGGGTGTTCGATTAGCTGTGTTAGCAGGATTTGGGGGATAACTACTGGAGGGATTTTAACGAAACTTGGTGGGTAGATACCTTATGGGTCAAGGATTATTAATTTCATTTCATGTTAAGATTAATCTGGATCAAGATCAGGAATCTGGAACAGTTCGAATGGTTTTTTAACGTTGGGATCTAAAACGGGTTGTTTTTTTCGGTTGGGGCCGAGATTTGTGCTCTCGTGGCCTTTTCGAGCGCTAGTTTTGTCACGTTCATTACGGGTTACAAATTCCGTGGTAAAAATGTTTGACAACTTTCGGGGTAATTTTTTTCTTTCAAAAAAAAAGGTAACCTCGAACTATTAAACTTGACTTCTTTTTCAATAACCACGTGTATTGGGGTCATTTTGACCACGAAAAAAATTGCCTAATTAATTATTACGCATTCCGAATGGTTGATGTTTGTCTGTTACAGGGTGGTAAAAAGGGGTATTTTAAGTACCCTCTGAACAGACAAACAAATGGAATATTTCTAGAAATAAAAATGGCAAGATTACCCGATTCGGTCCAGCAGTTTTATTCTACTGGCCTTTTTCTGGAAACAAATCGGGGTCAGTTGGACAGTTGACCACCGACTGACCACCGCCGACCGACTACCACGGACAACCGACTTTGTTTTATAAAAGGTCACTAGAATTAAAACTACTGAACAGCCGAATTGGGTGATATTGGTATCATTTTTCATTTAGAAATATTCCCCGTCCATCCAAACTATAGCCGTTCCGGTTTGTTTTTTTACTTGATAGCGTACACACATCCTCAAATTTGTATTCTGTGGAGACCTCTCTTTGTTCTCGTGTACAAAATGGTTGGAAAGTCGAGCACCTTTTTCAAAATGCCTCTATTTTATATGCCTCTATTTTAAAGTAATTTGAGTAAAATTCCAAAACCTATTTCGTAAAAATGTTTGTGGAGACCTATTCATCTATATAAATCACCCTGTGAATACATTTTGACTCCCATTGTCCCCATTGTGTTTAGGTCTCCACAGGATACCGAATTTAGAAACACCATTGCGTACTGATACATGGTTCGACGGAGCGGTGTGTACATGTATATGACTTGAATCCTTGCTGTGTATGTTACAACTTAACTTGTCAAAGAGAAAAATCAATTTGCCTCACTTTAATCCATACATGTTGGTAATTATGTGACCAATAATTTACAATAACAATACAATACATATACAGTCGTCAACATTGTATATTTCTGTAACGTGAAATATTACGTAATAATTGTCTCCGACACATAATTACGTGTGGCTCAGAGAAACATCATCAGAACAAACCAACAAGGTCTGTATGTTAAACCGACAAAAAGGCAAAACAAAAACAGGGCCAAACTTCAAGAAAACACGTAGGAAATGTTATAAATTCAAGCCGTATAGAGACAAAATAACAGCAATACTTAATTGGCGTACTTTTTGTAAAGCGTTGTGTCTGGGAGCCAGACCTTGGATTTGTGCACAAACAGGTTGTCTACTCCGTCGTAATCAGCCGGGTCCCACTTCAGAAATTCGTCATCCCAAGTCTGACAAAAACAACAACAAAATCACAAAACCAAGACGGTTAAAACCAATAATTTGTTTTTTTAGAACATGATTAACAATACATGTACAAACTAATATTTTCACAGTATCCATAGGGTTGGCATAAACTCGTATACTATAAGGAATTAATCATGCCTCTACCTATAGAAGTATTAATGTTATATCTAATCCGATAAATTAAAATGAAAAAAGGAATTACCTTGCCAGGTTTTGGGCCATCACCTAACAATCTTTGACATAAAACGCCAGTGTGGCATCAATTATCATAAATGGGTAGATTTTGGGGGTTGTATTTAAATTAGTAAATGTCGTTTAAAGGGATCGTATACGTTTGGTAAACACTCCAACAATGTATGGCAATAATAAATTACTTGGTAAGAAGTACAGCAGCTTTGGATAGTATAATGCATTTTTAGAAACTGTTCACTTCGAAGTACTGCGGTTATGGAAAAAGATATCACTTTTTATCCCAAAACATTTGAATCTGAGAAGCGTTACTGCAGTGACGTTTCTCAGACTGTGTATTCCAATGCAGATTATTCTTCCTGCGTGGACATAACTCAAAATCGCTACCACCAACAATGGGTTCCATTTACCAAACGTATATACGATCCCTTTAACTCATGGATGCTGAGAAAAGCATCAATGCGTCGGCGGGCAGTGGTTCTGATGTTGTTCCTAAAACTCTGGAAATAAGACTATTTTTTGCGATCATGATTATTATGATCTACATAATAATAAAATGTCTTAACAAATCAGTCAATGACGTTACAATGACGTCACTTCATGTTTTGCAGATGAGGCACATAGAATCTACCCGCTCACCAAGTTTCATGACGATCGGACCTTTCCTTGTGTTTTTTTTAAATAGCCTTTTTTATGATGTCACGATGACGTCACACATTTCTAAAATAAATTGCTGTCAAGCCTAATAACAAAAAATAATTTCGAATGAGGCTTGTTTTGTTACTAAAATATAAGGATAAAATGAACGTCATTTTTTATAAGGACAAAATGACGTCACCTCAATATGTATATATAACACACCTCGTTCTATCCGTGTACATGCATGTACTCGTAAATCACATATTAGTGTACATGTGCCAGGGCTGTCTTGAATCAGTCAAGGTCTATATTAATATTCATATAATTATCATAAATACGTGGCTTTTGGGGGTTGTATTTAAAAGTAAATATCGTTTAACTCGACATGAATGCTGAGAAAAGCAACAAAAACGGCGTTCGTTTTCAACCGGCGTCAGGCAGTGGTTCTTATGTTGTTCATGTTTATTTCGCGATCGCCATCCTGCGATCGTGTTTTTCGAAACAATTACAGGAAATCTAGCCCAATCATTTTGCTGGATCGCCTGCAATCGTTATTTACTTTTAAAAAAAGTAATCTATTTCTCAATAATTTGGTAGTAAAATTGTTTCGATATTGGCAAATGGTGTATCCTACCTTTATGTGTAGTTAAAGGTAGGATACACCATTTTCAGATATCAAAAATATTTACTTTCGAATTAATAAGACGTATCTTACTTATCTAAAAGTAAATAATGATTCAAGGCATCCAGCAAAATGATTGCGCTAGATACCCTGCAATTGTTTCGAAAATTGAATTTTTATAAAAGAAAATTCACGATCGCCGGACGGCGATCGCGAAAAAACAAGAACAACATAAGAATAACTGCTCGACGCCGGTTGAAAACGAACGCCGTTTTTCTTGCTTTTCTTAAAGATGGACTACAACGAAAACTCACACATTAAATTTATTATCGGACCTTGTTTATGTTGTGTTCAGGTAACACTTTATTGTTACGGTCATGTTTTTCTCTAAATAATTTTGTTGCAATTTGACCGAAAAAATTAGACCTCGATTCTTCGATTTTGAAATTTCCCGCCCTGTACTGGTTCCCGGCAAAGATCCACTGAAAACCACAATGAAATCCACGATATAGTACCAGCGGACTTGTAAACCAGCGAAAAGTGATGACGTACTACCCATGAAAACGCATACATGGTGGCCCTGAAGGGACTCCGCAGATCGCGAATATCGACGTCAAATTTGACGTCAATATTCACGACTTTCCAAAAAAGTCGCGAATATTGACGTCAAATTTGACGTCGATATTCACGACTTTCCCCAAAAAGTCGCGAATATTGACGTCAAATTTGACGTCAATATTCGCGATCTGCGGAGTCCCTTCAGGGCCACCATATGTATGCGTTTTCATGGGTAGTACGTCACACACAAAGTATGAATTATTCATGAGTTAAGGGCTTTTGCTGAAACTGAGTTTATCTGGGTCGTAGAACGCCGATCAATTTTGTTGTTTTTTGCATGAAGGAACAAGATTTATTGAATACTAATGATATATTAGTAATCATTATACATTTCTCGAACAAAAAACAGCAACACAGCCTTTATCATTATTCCGTTGTAGTCCATCTTTAACATCCATAATTGTAAAACTTCGGACAGGTCAGTTAGACAATATTCACTATAAAATACAACCTCCCAAACCACCCATTCAAGACAATTCACGCAATTACCAATGGTGTATACGTGAGAAGACTATAGGAAAAAAGAGTCCCGTGTTCAAAGGTGTCTGAACGGCACAAAATGCCACTGACTTTAATTAATATCACGGGCCCCTCTTATCTTGTGGGTGGAAGCGAATTACGTTTTGTCAAGGCCTTCCCGGCGTTTGATCTTTCTTCTATGTTTGTCAACGGAGTCCATTATTTGCAAAGGGTCAGTACAAATTGTTTCATGCGGTTAATATTAATTACCGGTATTGTTTGTATTATTGTTACTATACACCACTCACCTGTCGCAACCATCCACTGATTTGAATCGTTTGGTGTTTCTCGTTCTGAAATGCAAATACGAATTTTGATAACAAAAACATAATAATAGTAGGCTATGTAAAATTTGCTATTGCTGTCATAAAAAAATGTGACACGATCAAGTGAAATCAGTCGCATGTCGGCCCCGGTCAAAAAATGAGTGCTCGTGTAGTTTCAAAGAGGGCATCTGTACGTTTTAAAAACTGAAAACCCCATGTTGATACGATGTTTTGTTGTCGAGTTATGTAAATTTGTTTAAATACCAACGAAGAATAAAGTGCATTTTTGGGACTCGCCGACATCCGAGTGATTCGGATTGATCGTGTCACAAATATTGATGGATTTGTAGAGTCAGTATTTTCCAGCAAAATATTGTTACACTGAACTATTTTTCTTTGTTTATGTTCTTGCAGTCTGGTTTCCTGACCCTATATGTATTGTTAGAAAACTCGGATACAAAATCCCACTTTTTTGAAAATAACTGCACATCGTATACCAAGCACCATATGAGACTATAAGGGACCTCGCCCCTTAGTCCCCCATACATTATGTGACCCGCTCCTACGAAACCCCACATAGGTGGCATAGGCTATTTCGAGATACAGCTCGTCAAAGTTGAAATGGGGTGAAAAATTTGGCGGACATCGATTTTCGTTTTTCGTAATTTTTGTATTCTTTAATAATTATGTATACTTTAACCCTCAGTTAAACAAAATTAATTTTATTTATGAGAAAGTACAACAAAAATGCATTTATTGAGGCAAACTGTGTCCTAAAAGTGGTAATTTATCTCCCAAATAGGCCTACATCAAATTTCCCATAGATTATCGCTACTCTCTTCGACACTACGCACTAACCTACCTACATGTATATAAATAAAATTAAAGATGTGTACTAAAAGGAAATAACAATGTCTCACTTTAAAAAAAAACCACTTATGTCTGGTTTTGTGGGAGCAGGTCACACACTCTCTATAGACTATTGTTACCTAACGCACCCCTACCACAATATTCCGCAAGCAAAATGACCACCTTTTTTAGGGGGGGGGGTTTCCTTCGTCTCAAATTGTGCTTGTCGTTCTTAATTTGTTTGTCTTGGTTTTTACTGTTTATCCCGAGAAATAAAGTAAATAAATAAAAACATAAAAAATGATACTATAGGAAACTCTGTTTGTTAACATTAGCAATCGGCTACCATAACGTTTCCCGTGTTTCACTATATACGCTTGCTTTAAAAAAAAATTATTAAACGTTTCATATTACGAAGGTAATAAATGTTGTATTAAATTGAAGAAAAAAAAGAAGTTTAACGTAGATGAATAGATGAATAGGCCTAGGTCTCCACTAGAAATTTCACGAATTAGATTAATTGGATTTTACTTAAATTACTCAAAATCTAGGGTTAGGATGTGGGTTAGGGTTAGTGTTTGAGTTAGGGTATAATGATATATTTGGTCGAAATTTCAACCCAGGAAAATAATTGTGGTTAAAATGGGAGCATTTTGAAAAACCTGCTCGACTTTCTAACCATTTTGTACACGCGAACAAAGCCATGTCTCCACAGTGATACAAAAAATGCAAATTGATGTAGGCCTAACATTCAACAATGATTGTTTATGCTGTATGGCGTTTATGTTGTCCTTAATTGGTTTGGCAAGCAGGATTGAAATGGGTCAAACCTTTTCCATTTCCCATCCATAGAAGAAAACGAGGGCAAAATAATCACTATGCAAAATATTGATAGACAACAAAAGAGGACCTTCACTGATTTTTAGGGTAACTTTTCCGCCTCATCTTCGGCACACAATACATTGTGTTCATCATCAATTATCTGCCACAATTTCTACCATTTAACAATACCGGCCCTAACCATTCCGTATGTAGACATTTAGAACTTACAATTTCATTTTAAAGGTAGGATACACAATTGGTTATTACTTGCAACTTCAGGAATGGGTAGATTTGGGGCCAGGTTGTATTTTATAAATGTAGTAAGTTTCGTTTAACTGAGCTGTCCAAAGTTTTACAATCATGGATGCCGAGAAAAAAGCCGAGAAAAAAGCCCAGAAAAAACAGCGATCGTTTTGACCCAGTGTCGGGCAGTGTTTTTTTTCTTCTTTTTTTTCTTTTTTCTTTTTCTTTCCGAAATGCCTCAATTTGTTTTAAATAAAATTACAGGAAATCTAGCGCACTAATTTTGCTGGATGCCTAGACTCAACATTTACTTTAAATTAGATTTGTTTAATACTTTGGTAGTAATTTGTTTCGATATCTGCAAAATAGTGTATCCTACCTTTAACCACTTAATAATATAGCCAAATTAATAGACATGTCTTAATTATTTAAAAAGCTGGGGTTCATCTAGGCCCAAACACAACACATGCATCAACTCGGTCCGGGAATAACAACATGTTTGCGCAGTCATCCGGAGAGAAATCTCAGCGAGAGATGCCTTCACGAACTCCCGGGAGTATCGTCCAACACTTCCGGCCGACGGAACACCTCGATAAACCCCCGACCCTGCATGGACCGAAGCGAGTTTATTTCCCTGGTGACTTTTGAAACTGTTTTAATTACGAGGGGATTGTACATACTCGGGCGGTTACCGGCTGTATGAGGCCGGCTGATGTCTTGGGTTGACACTAGGTGTTAAATAAAAAACCAGGGAACAAGAGCTTTTAAGAAGATTGAGCGGTCAGCAAATTATTTTTTAATCTTGCCACGTTATTATTATTATTATTATTTTTATTATTATTATTATTATTAATATTTTCTGGTAATGAAACCAAGGATCCTTCAAAAGTGCTCAAGGCACTGTAGCTCGTAAGCCAGAAGAAACCCGTAGAAAGAGGCTGTGTCAGCCAGGAACACCGGGGCAAACCCCTTCTCTTAGCGATAAGTGTTCTGGGTTCTTTTACGTGCATTATACAATTTTATAATGTTATAGATATATACACAAATTATAAATTATACAACACACGGGATCTACAACTTTACGTCCCATCCGAAGGACGAAGCAATAGTGGTTTAATTGCCTTGCTTAAGGACACACGTGTCCCGGCCGGGATTCGAACTCACGCTCTGTGGAACAGAAAACACACGCTCTTAACCACTCGGCCACGACACTCCACGATATCAATTATATCAATTATTACGAGTGAAGTGTTCCGTGTCAAGGTTGCGTATACACACCCCAATCCTATAACTGTTAGTAAAGCTTATCTTGTTTATGCCCGTGACGCGTGCCTGGCCGATTACTCTTGAACAATACATTACAGCCTATATAGGCTAGGCATAACGTAAAGTCCTTGGATCAGGAAATGACAACCCAAAAATACCTTTTCTTGGGAGTCGGATTTACGTTAATGAGAATACACGAGAAAGTGTGGATTTGTAATTACGAATTCACGGGGCGCAAAGCGCCGAGTGAATTCGTAAATTAAGATTCGTAATTACGAATTCACGAGGTGCAAAGCGCCGAGTAAATTTGTAAATTACAAATCCACACTTGCGAGTGTATTCTCTGACTTTAACCATTGCGATCCAGTTGAGTGGACAAGCAAAGGCATGCATTGGCATGACGATCGATGCGACAACCGCCGGTGATAGATTGTCAGCAATCGATAATCGGTTATGACGATCAATCGTTAATCAATAATCGTTATAGTCAAAAACCCACTCTTCACAATTTAATTCTAGATCTCCCATCAATTATGCGATTTCCAATTTAAAAACCTGCACAAATTAAAGCTTCTAAAAACAAAACAAAAGCATTGTTCATTAATTATTTTGAACATCTTATTATACACAGAATGCCACACCTAATTTTTTTTATAACGTTCATAACGAGAGGTACATCAAAACCCTTACCAGTTCGATAACTTGTGTGATGAGGAGACGGTGAATGACCGTGGTTTTCTGCGTGATGTTGTATACCGGCCGCACCGTGTTCGGTCCGTACTCCAACAAAAGCTTTTCCAGGAGAGCTGACTGCGTACTCATCCTCTGATCAGACTCTGCGAACCAAGAACATAAAAACAATTATCAGTTCCAAGCTTCGTCGGCAGCGTGTATTTGCTTCTCTTTGTTTCATTTAAAAAGACATTAGGATTCGAAAAGCTATAAAATACGGCAGATAAGTGATAGAATTGTGCCTTTGGATATAAGGCCCTGTCACACCTTTGCGTATATCAAGTACTTATGAGTTCCTTATTAAAAAATGTCAATACGCAGCCGTACTCTCAAAATTTCAAAATGTTTCGATTACTTTGACTTATATGCGACGCACACCTAGCGTATAACTAACGAATTCAGCGCATCCATGGCGTATGAGGTGCGTATGAGTTGCGTATGCAGTGCGCAACACTATTTTACTCCTGCGAATAGCTGCGTATGCAGTGCGCATGCCGAGTGTATTCCAGACGCACCCTACTTATCCCGACCGCACGCCTGACGCACTTCCGACGAATGCCGAGCGTATTTCCGTCGCATGTCCGCCGCTCGCAACGCGTTATAAAAAGGCGGCGGCTTCCCGCTGTTGTCAGTACCAGTGCAGATTCCATAGCGTGAACATCAGCGTATTACCGCGTATGAACCGCTTATCCCCCACGAACACATAGCGTATTTGTAACGCGCTCGACCGATGCGCTGCGTATTTATAACTTATGACCTGCGTAACAGCGTACGCTGCGTAGTTTTGTGCTTGCCCAAAACTATCCGGCGTACTGGTCCGTACTGTGCGCATGCCTACGTACATAAAACTTACACAAAACGATTGAGATGCATATGAGGTGCATATTGTGCGTATCTAAAAAATGTCAATGCGCAACTCATAAGGAATTAGGATACGCAAAAGTGTGACAGGGCCTTTAGGGCCATCGCATATTTATCCTTTTCCAAAGGTTTGCACCTTCGTATAGGTACGGGGTTCGTTTGCTAGCTAGACAGCAAGACTTAGGACTTCACCCTGCCCCCTCCCTTGTATATGGTGCGTGGCCGTCGGGTAACATGAACAGGGAAGGATGAAAAAATATATATGTATAGAATAACAAGCAATTTTCTAATGGCTGCCATTGCTTTGTATTCTACCTATATTTTTTCAAAGGTCAAATCGCCGATGGCCCTATATTTAAATATCTTTTTCATGATATGTGACCTGTCACCACAAAATGAGAGTAAAGTCGCACAATGTGATTTGGAGATGTGGCCATCCAAAGTCAAAATATAAAGGTGTGGTAAATTTTGAGATTTTGCGTAATTTGGAAAGCCTAAGTTCTCCTCTACATACTCCTATTTTTTTGGTGCAATCAGATGATCGAAAACCTCTTAAATTACGTGACTTTGAGTAGTGTTTGCGTAGTTAGTGTTTGGATTAAAGTCCATCAATGGTCTAATTAACACGGTAATTAAATATGCAAATAAGGTCTTCGTAACTGTCCCACGTTTTTGAAATTTTGATATTATGTTGATTATACAATAGTTTGTATGTGTGGGAAGTTTCAAGAAGAAATAATGATTAGAACATAGCCGTTGCTATGCTCAACCGAACCTTACTTGTCCTGTTTGGCAATCTTTTGTGTGTTTTGTTTCGGATGTTTATAAGTAAGTTTTCTCACAAACACGTTTTGTGAAACCCGTGACTTTCTGGAGTGCTGTAAAATGTATTTATCGCAAAACCATTATATACCATTGGAAAGCTCTCTTTCTCAAGAAATTGAAAATACCAATATCTCAATTTTTAATTTTTCCGACTTTACTCTCATATTGTGGTGACAGGTCACATTATGGTCTGCCCGTCTGCCACAGTGTGCCAAAATTCGTGCTTGTTGCAATTCCCCAGAATATTTTCCCTAACCTAAAGTTAATCTAATGTGCACTGTTTATCCGCATCAATATGGCATTTATACCACATTTACAAGATGTCCCAAGATTTTATTAAAACCATACTCCTTTGCTATCGCATGGTGAAATTTGAGCAAAATCGTCGAGAAATTGACTGCAACATCACCGATTGAATTGCGCAACTTGAAAAATCAAATTTGCAACTTTCGGTTATGTCACCTTCCTCTGTAGAAAGTGACTCGTGTCATCACAACAGAATAAAAAGGCAATGCACTTTTTGTTCAGTGTAATGTTATTCAGAATTAAATTGCCCACAAGGAAATTCTGCAAATAATGGAACAAGCCATGTGAACATAAGTTACATTGATTATTAAAACTCCTTTTGTACCAAACATAGAGCAGCCATGAGTATGAACATATTAAAGGGATCGTATACGTTTGGTAATTACTCCAAATGTTTATGGCAATACAAACATACTTGGTAAGAAGTATAGCAGCTTTGGATAGTATAATTCATTTTTAGAAACTGTTCACTTCGAAGTACTGCGGTTATGGAAAAAGATATCACTTTTTATAACCCAAAATTTGAATCTGAGAAGCGTTACTGCAGTGACGTTTCTCAGAATGTGTATTCCAAATACAGATTATTCTTCCTGCGTGGACATTACCGCTCCACATTTTCGGCAATATCTCAAAATCGCTACTACCTTTTGAAATGAAATTTGTACAGGTATAGGTTTTATGGTATATAGGATTGAAACAAACAGTCGTTTCCAATTACCAAACGTATACGATCCCTTTAACGCTGTGAATGAACTATTTCGGAAACTGGGTTTTCAAGTTGCGCAGTTCAATCAATAATTTTACAGCCAAGTTCTTGCCGATTTAGCTCAAATTTGACCAGGAGATAGCCAAGACATGATTGTAACACAGGTCCAAAGCTTAGCCTTGTAGGCTATTCCATAGTCCATACACCAAGAGCTGCATGCAGCAGAGTTTGGTTTCGTTTCAAATCGTATTGTCTCTTTAAGGTAGGATGCACTATTGGTAATTGCCTGAATTATCAGAAATAGGTGGATTTAGGGGAGGGGGGGGGGTTGTATCCAATAGTAAATATTGTTTAACCGACCTGTCCAAAATGTTACAAAATCATGGATGCCGAGAAATAAGCAAAAAAAAACGGCGTTCGTTTTCAACCGGCGTCGGCAGTTTGTTCTTCTCCCCCCCCCCCCCTTTTTTTTGTTTGGGGGGGGGGGGGGGGGGGGGGGGGGGTGGGGGCGCGAACGCCGTCCAGCGATCGCAATTTTTAGGGATAGAATTAAATTTGTCCGAACAATCACAGGATATCTAGCGCGATCATTTATGCTGGATGCCTAGAATCATTATTTACTTTCAAATTAGTAAGAAATTTCCAAATAATTCGGTAGTAAAATTTTTGATATCTACAAATGGTGTATCCTCCCTCTTAAATTCCCAAAATTGTTGTTGTTGAAAAGCTATAGTGCAGCTTTACGTTCATGTTGTGCCCGCACTCTAAATCATTTATTGGTTTAAAAATAACCACAATCCAAGTTTTATTAACATTTGTTTTTAATAACATTGTAAAAATGCGGGCGTCGCGTGCGTGTAACATTGAAGTATGCCACGTTATGTTTATGAGTCAAACTTAATAGTCCAGGCAAAATACATAATTTTGTTTTGTTGACCTCAAACAAATTGCAACAAATTGTTTTTCACCACACTGCACTTCTATAAGGTCCCTAGAATGACATACTAAAAATCTACAAAAATCCAAGTGGTGCAAATATGTCTAATTTGCATAAATCGTTAATCCCTGCCGTGTAATATGTTTATATTTCCATATTTGGGTATATATTTTATTTTTATTTTTTGAAAAGTTTATTTTGGCGATTATACTTAAACATGCTTACTTCAATAACATTTTCTAAAGCATGTAAGTGACTAAATAATTATGAAAATATAGTAATGGTCCAAAATTACTACATTTATACCCTATCATTTGCACGCATTTACCTTGTCTCCAGATATCATCAAGTAGTAAGTATTGAAGTGCTTCAAATTCACCAAGTTGCTTACTGGCACAGTTATCCTATTAAAACCTTATGGAAAATCATTTGGACAATGATAACATTGTGATATTTAGCCCAGCAAACAAAAACTTGGAAAAAATGATGTGTCCCTAAATTGGGCTAACAAGTAGGTGAAGGGTTGCCTAAGGTGAGAGACTTGAACAAGTTCAAGGAAACCCCCCAAATTTAAGATTGTTGTTGCTTACAATAATCATATCTACGTTAAAATGTTATCATTGTTCCTATGATTTTCCATAAGGTTTTAATATGATAACTGTGCCAGTAAGCAACTTGGTGAATTTAAAGCTCACCAATACTGACTACATGATGATATCTGAAGACAGTGTAATGTGCGCACATTTATAGGGTCACAAAGTTGTCATTTTGGATAATTACTGTGTTCTCATAATTATTCAGTCACTTATATGCTTTAGCAAATGTTATTCAAGTAAGGATATGTAAGTAGAATCACCAAAATAAACTTTTCAAAAAATAAAAATAAAATATATACCCAAATATGAGAATAAACATATTACGCGGCAGGGATTAACGATTTATGCAAATTAGACATATTTCCACTACTTGGATTTTTGTAGATTTTTAGTATGTCATTCTAGGAACCTTTTAGAAGTGCACTGTGGTGAAAAACAATTTGTTGCAATTTGTTTGAGGTCAAAACTTATTTTTCCTGGACTATAAACAGACTATGCCTATATGACTTTGCAAAATGTGTTATCAACGATCTTGTCTCCTGTGAGAAATACAAAATACTCCCCAAACAATTTGGGATCAGCATTCCTTTTTCAAATATATTTGCCCCTTATTGTCTCAACAACCTATACTCTAAAAAAAAAGACTGGGTCCGATCGACCCAGAATCTGAATCTATATTTGGTCTCCAAACTTCCAATTTACCTCGACCATTTGGACCCAGGAAGGGGTCTTTTGTTACCCAGAAAGGGGTCCTTTTTTACCCGGAAAGGGTAGAGCAAATTTCAGGTGTCAATCTGACCATGGAGCTATTATAAACTCCATGATTTAATCCAGCAGTTTTTTTAGAATACTGCAAACGAAACAGCCACACCCACACCCCCCCCCCCCCCCCCCCAAAAAAAAAAATTAAAAAAAAAAATATATATATAATAATAATCAATCCCACCTATCAAGGTCCACGGATCAAACCACTATTCAGGATATAGGCTATTCGTCGGGTGCCCGGCAGAAGGGCACGTGAGCGTTCTGACGCGAAAATCACTTCCATACAAATTGCGTTAAAAGGCTCCAATTTTCCCACACATGTACTATGAATCCAATGTTCTCTCGCACGCGTCATAAACCGTACACATTTTATATTTGTCACACATCTGAATCACAATTTTTTGAGGGGAATTTGTGTCAAGTTCAAAAGGAAATGTTTAAATTTCCTTAAAATATAGGCCGTTGTTTTGCATATGCCCTTTTGCTGGGGACGTTTTGGTGATTACGCGTTCGCGCATAAGGGCATACGCGCATATGCCCTTCTGCCAGGCACACAACGTATTTTACTAATCGATACCATGTCGATCTTGTGGTGGGAACTAAACAAAAAACTGTCGACTGAAAGGCTTACCAGTGGGAAAGGAGCAGCATAACGCCAGAAGAAACAAGGCGTATATCCTCGTGCGACACGCCATCATGCTGGTTGCCTTTGATGAAACAAACCTCGTAGAAACAGCTCGGTATTTTCTACTTTCTCACACTACTTGACTTTAAACAAAAATATATCGAGTATATTCCCGTCTGATTTGTCCTCGTCCATAGATGGTTTGTTTTATTTATCCCGCGATTACTGTTTTCGCTTTCTAATGCAGAGTGATCACCATGGGGATGGGTTCAGAAGATCCGACCGCAAATAAAACTGTGGTTTATAATGAAGTGGTGGGTACTAGATTAAAGCGTTAGGTAGAGCGTGAAAATGTCGCCAGGCTGGCGTTTACTTTATTATGTGAACGTCTAGGTACCAGACAACGATGACTAGCCTAGTGAAGTCACGTACATTGTCAGCGAGTAACAATGGTTGGTTATGAGTTGGTGCATCATGTGAAACGACCTGTCGTTTGTTATACAAAATAGTTATACAAAATAGCTTACAGTTGCGTCACGGTTGCTAGATACAGTATATAGATATTGTATTGAAGGTAGCACTTTAAGTTTAAAAACTGACGAAAATTAACATTATAGCGGGTAAATCCAATAAAAAAGGGCCACTTTTGGTTACGTATACGCAACTAGTCCATTACATTTGTTTTTATTAATTACATATATTTACTGTAAAGATAATAACACAAGTTCCTGTGTACTCTTTTTGCAGGTGCTTAATAGTACTAGTACAACAATACACACAAAAACTGGAAATATATTAATATCTAAGGTTAAACTGTTGTTATAATCATGAAGATATATAATAAATGGCTCCATTTATTATTTAGACCATGGAGGAATAGTCGACTAAAACGTCAATGCAAATGCACATGGACACGGTTGAGTAATTTTTGTATTGAGCCAATTGCCTTGGCAACAGACAAAATATGGCATTCACTATAGGTGCATGTGCACTCTCTGAAACTGAAAGAAGAGTTCTAACAATGGTTGTTGGTGGTAACTCATAGAGTTAATCCAGTCCTTGTTGAATACATTTCATGTTCAGGATTGGATGCGTAATGTGGCCCCGCCTGTGTGCATGTGTTACTTTCCATCATGTTAGATTTGTTGGCAGAATAATTTCTAACCGTAACTTCCCCCAAAAAAAACACTGATGCATGGATGTTGTCTTGTTTTCTCTTTGAGTTTACATAGAGCAACTAGTTTATATCTAAGGGGACATACAAGTCGTGGTTTGGCCGGCATATGCAGTTTTAGGCCTTTACGAGTTTTCTTCTTTTTTCTCAGTCCTAATTTTAAATTGGATCGCTCGTTCGACCGATGCAAACCTAAATAAAAACGAGAGCTATATAGCTCCCAGTTTCAGAATCTAATATCCGCGCACAACTTGAGAAGTCAATCAATTCACGTTGGTTTTTTGTTTATATTAAAACTCACGGGTGCCTACAGGTTTTGGTTTTTTTCGCAATTTTAATTTCGTCAGGTTGACATCAACTTCCGGCTGGACACCGACACCGTACGATTCAAGCGTATCTTGGTAAACAATGAATCAACCTTCAGTTTCATAAGGGGTGGCAGCATAAATTGGTTCATCAATCCTAATAAGTCATCTTCGAAATTAGAAAAGGTCGCGACCATTACCATTGTTATCTACGACTATACCTTCTTGATTACAAAAAACACACCCCCATTTTTTTTTTTATCGCCACTACTTTGAGTTATTTTAACCAGTATTTTGATAAGAGAGCAGGGCTGCGTTCCACTTACGCGAACTGTTTGCGCGAACGTTCGCCTACGTTTTGAGTTGGCGTTAGTTGAAGTGGAACGATATTTTAAAAAGTACGTTTTCAAAATGGCGGTACCCAGTGACAGTGAGATTGTTGGGTTGGCTGCTTTTTGTCCAACTCATTATTTCTCTTTAAAAGATCCCTGTGACTGCTCAAAACAACCCACCGTTTATAACGAAAAGTATGAAACGTAAATCAAAACCGTGAAAAGAACCCTGCCGTCTGCTCACCTCTTCGCCATCTTTAAAATACGTCACTGGCCAACAGCGAACAGCTCGGAATGTCGTTCGCCGTTTTCGCTAACGTTCGCCAACATAATTGGCGCACATTGCGTTCCACTCACGCGAACAACGCTAACGTTGGCCAACGTTGGCAACGTTCGCGTGAGTGGAACGCACCCCTGCACTCATCTGTTGGTCAACTGGTTACCATTTTATACAACATAGATCGGGTAAAGTGTCACCTGTATTACCCGGAACAGCTGCAGAACAGGGGCCAATTTCATAGAGCTGTTAAGCAGAAATATTTGCTTAGCATGAAAACCAAATTTTTAGGCAACATATGTTGTTTCTTACTTATAAGAAATGAAATGCACCTGGAGTTTTTGCTGGCAACCCGTTATTTATGAGCGAGACTTGTTGGTGCTTAGCAAATGTTTGTGCTTAACAGCTCTATGAAATTGGCCTCTAGTGTTTTGCCGCAAAAGCGGTTATTGGTGGTGCACGGTGACCATGGGTTTTTGAAACCTTTGCTTCGTCTTCGGTTCGGCTTCGCCTCCGATTTCCGAATCACTGAGAAATGGAAGCAACTAGAAATGGAAGCAAATAGGAATATCCGAACTTTGGGGTTCATATCAACAGATTGAATGTTTCTAAAAGCACAAAATGAATCAGAATGTGGCTGGGGTTCTCGCAGTTGAGAGCCTAAAATCATTTTAAGCCGACGACGTAACGAATCCAGAGAATCGAAAAGGCCCAATAACAATGACCATTAGTTGTATAGCGCGCCCTCTATCCAAAGAAAGTTTAATTTAGTTTAGGCTGCAGCTAACAACTAATAATCAATACTAATTCGACGACAAAATAATAGCCCTAATTTACAAAATCAGAGAAGATATACTCACAACTTTCCAAGGTGTTTCAAAAAACCTATTAAATTGAAGCTTATATCCTCATCTTTCAGTTCCGATACGACTTTGTGGGGCCGGGGGGTAATAATCTGCTGGCTTCAAGGAGAAAACTCTATCAAACATGTCCATCCAAAGACAGTCACTCCTGAAGCTGTGGACCAAGTGAGAGCTGTGGACCAATAAATCAACTGCCATACAGCTCAGTGAAATCAGCCCCATCCCCACCAGGCCCTCGGTTTGATTTAGATCAGGAACGATAGCCTAACTGCCTATTCTCCAAGCCGTTTGAGATACCCGCTTAAGAAGATAAACTCTTCTAATTTCCTTTGGGGAACGGGGGGGGGGGGGGGGGGGGCGGTTTGTGCAGATTAACAAAACAATTAGTGTGCATTGCAATACTAAGATCTACGACAATTTTTGAGGCTCCGATGAAGAGAAGAAACCGACGAAACATGAAGAAATAGGGGGCAAAAAATTACAAGAATTGTTGTCTGCCTAAGATCTTTCCCCGTGCTCCCTTAGTGCATTATTAGTGAACAAGCTGGATCACACAGTCACTTTTTTTTCACTCGTTTAGAACGTTAACCATGCTCAATTTCTTTAGCATTTTTATTTAGTTTTTGTACCTCTTTATTTATTTTAAAATGATTTGTCTGTGTAGTAGACTTGCCGTGTCCAAATTACGCACGAGTGCACACGGGTCTATGAGATGCTGCAGCAGTTCCGTCAAGTTGTGAGTAATTTCAAGCCGCAGCCTTCGACTTCGTGCCCGATTTTAGTTTAGCGCCCTCCCTAGTCTAGTCGAGTCCAGTATCGAAATTTATCACCCACAGCCACACACATGATTCGCGATGCCGCAGCAGCATGCAGCCGGCTAAATCAGTGCAAAGTGAAATCGCGCAGGCCAGCTGTGCATAGCGGATTTATGTTGTTCAACTTTGTAAACCAAGTCTCGAAACAACGGTTTCCATCATGTAATCAGTGGTCGGGAAGGCCAGTATGTATGTGACGGAGAATATGGGTTTAGGAATGCCGAGAAATCTGACCATCTGACCAGAGGCCCGCGCCCAGGCGATAAGAGTCTTAAGACGACTTGTCAGTTGGAGTTGTATCATCGCATCATGGATTGGATGGCCGAGAATGAGAAAGGTAACTAGACTTTGTACGACCCGTAACTGCCCGTGTACATCAGTTCATCACCGCGTTTCGTATGATGTAGCCGACATGTACAAAAGTAGTGGCCCAAAAGGTAGTGGCCCAAAATGTAGTGGCCCAAAATTTGCGTCCTCCTATATTAACAAAACAATAGTGTTTACAAATTTATGATTTGTTCGTAAAGTTAAAACAAGATTTAACTACAAAAGATCTATCTCTCTGTACGTGCGGCACACGGTGTCAAATTTCAGGTCCAATGCTGTAACATTTTGAATTTGTTTTGGCCAAGTTTGAGGTCATATCAGAATGTGCAATCTGTCTGTGTGTAAAGTACATCCTTCCTATTGAGATTAGGAATACATGTAATGGTGGTTTGATAAACTTCAATTTAGTAGGAACTAGGAAGTGACACCCTATGTACCGTGTTGTGTGCACGTTTGTCATGCTTGGTAAGGTGCTGCATTAATACAGGAGTGCCCAATAATCGCGATTACAAAAATTACAAAATTGTTACCCCAAATCAAATGGTCCAAAGTCCAACCTAGGAACTCTAAGTTATATGTGTATGACGATAGATATTGCCTTGTCATTGCTGAGTCTAGACGTTTGAAAGCCCTGTGTCAAATTCATTTACAGTCCTAAACTATAGTTATTATTAACTCTGATGGGTGTGTGAATAATTGTGTTGATATTTGAAGATTTGGGACAGTTAGGGCATGGGTTATAAATGTTCAGTTCTTAGGCCAAATAACAAAAATGATTTAGTTTCTTGATCTTTTGGGCATCTTTGTAGTTTGTTTGCTGCCACATCAATTTGTTTTCCCTAATTTATTTTCAATAAAATAATAAGACAAAAGTTAATTGTTTGAGTGTTTTAAATCTAGGACCACCACCACGGAGAAAAGTCCTTAGACAACTGATTGGGCTGTCCTGGTAAAATGAATAAACATGTAAATTAAATAAATATTTAGTTTAGAAATTACTTAGGGTTATTTGAAATTAGATTTTTGTCCAAGTTTCCTGGAGTTAAGTTTGGTAGGTGAATGGTACAACACCCCCCCCCCCAAAAAAAAAAAAAAATAAATAAAAAGCTACATGTACATAGATCCCCCTGATCATTACCAAGTTCATAAAGCTCTTCTTCGTGATTCACAGTCTTTGGATTACTTTAAACACATGGAGTTTAGGGGTTCGGGCCTAGGGTGGCTCCTACATGTAGTCATCAGGGAGTGGTCCCCTGACTGTAAAGGAAGGGCTCTTCCCTAGACTCAGGAAAGCTCAATCCATTTAGGATCCGATCACTAAATACCGGCTGGGTGACATCACCGAAAGTGAGTGCCATCACTGAAAGATTTCTTTAACCCTAACTCCCTCACGGCTTTTACTAGAAAGTATCCTGATTCCGCCACAGTCCACCAATTTTGGTTTGCAAAAACTGCTGGTGTCCATCAGACTCCACCAGTATGCATTCTGGAGATATCCTGAGTCCATCATAATCCACCAGCAAAAGTTTGATGGACTGTGACGGATTCAGGATACCAAGGTGGCATACAAAATATTGCAGTGTGTTTCTCCATAGAGTCCATCACAGTCCATCACCTAAATTTCTATATCTTGAATCCATCAAACTCCTGCAGTAACGCTAGGCTTAAAATCCTCAATCCATCATACTCCTCCAGTTGTTCAATATGGAGGTATCCTGAATCCGCTAAAATCCTCCAAAACAGGAAATGGATTTTGATGGACTCAGGGTGGTTAGGGTTAAGGTTACAAAGAGGTCTTTCTGGAACTCAAATATACAATGTACTAGTACACTTCATGATTTTACCTCGAGAACAAGTGTTGGCACAAAAATACAGGGTGGTTAAAGGGATCGAATACGTTTGGTAATTGGAACCCACTGTTTGTTTCAATCCTATATAGTTATAGATATACCATAAAACTAACCTGTACAAATTTCATTTCAAAAGGTGGTAGCGATTTTGAGATATTGTCGAAATTCTGGAACAGTTTTGTCCACGCAGGAAGAATAATCTACATTGGAATACACACTCTGAGAAACGTCACTGCAGTAACGCTTCTCAGATTCAAATTTTGGGGGATAAAAAGTGATATCTTTTTCCATAACCGCGGTACTTCAAAGTGAAAAGTTTCTAAAAATGCATTATACTATCCAAAGCTGCTCTAAAGACTTACCAAGTAAGTTTTTATTGCCATTAATTTTTGGAGTAATTACCAAACGTATACGATCCCTTTAAAGCAAAAAACCCCAGTTAACCCAAGTTTAAGGTGATTGTTCACTCACCTCCTACTGGAGAATTTCAGTTGACGAGTAGGGCGTTTAGAAATAATCCTGAATTTATTTTAGGTCTTCATGTAGCTTAATTGGATTTCAAGATATTTATGGCTTATTACTGATGGAATACATACATGTACAAAGTAGCTTGTTCATGGGAGTTTCTGTCTTGTAAATAAGACAGAAACAATTAAGACCTTCTTTATTGACAAAGCCAGTTTTGTATACGATCTGTAATGGGCCATATCTTGAGATTCATTTAAGCTAGACCTAGCATTTGTTTTCAAGGATTATTTCTAACACCCTACTCATCAACACTAGGTAAACACAAACTCTCTGGAATTGTAGGAGGTGGGTGAACAACAATCGCCTTCAACTTGGGTTAACATTTATTTTTTTCTGAACTACCCTCCTTTCTCTGTGATCCAAGGTGTAGTTTTGTTGATTCAAAATCTAACCTCTTATCAACAGGGAATGAGTTTGTTTTGCGTTGCTAACACAATTATCAAAGTATCCTTATTACACTTTTGGAATGCAAAGGTTATGGTCCATTTGCTGTCCAAGGTTTGCCCTTTCTTTGCGATTGGCAAGCATGCAGGTTGATCAATACTAGTGTGAAGTTGGTCTGAATTAATCAGTTGTTTATTCAAATCCATAGGTTGTGGATAAACAGTGCTGTGTGGTACAAAAAGGTGTGGGGTCTGAACTCTGAAGGCAAAACATCTACAAGGCTCATAATAGATGAATGGGTTTTTGACCACACTGCTTGGGACGCCCCTTTGTTCAGCTCCGTCACGCTTTAGAACAGGACCTTCATGCTTCGACGAGAACTACCAATAAGCTGTCTCTAGTCTCTGGACAGGGGGTCCACGCTCAGAGAGGCAATAATCACATCAACACATGTGATTGTGTCTTCATTCGGTTAGCTACTGGTACAACCTGCTATCCTCTGTTTTGTAACCAATTCAGTGTCTTCATTTCTAGACCTCATCCCTCCTCCAATTGTGCAAGTTTAAACTGTGCCAAAGAGTGTGCTTTGATCTGTCTTGGGATTATCTGTTGTACAGCTACTGTACATGCTATAGGTGATAATTGGGATATTAGTATGTGATGACAATTCCCTTTGATGCCCTGTGTATACATGTACTATAAAGTATCTCTTCACTGATCAACTGGAACCACTGACATGCGAATGCTGTTCTACACTCTCTGTGCAGTGTGCAGTCAACCGTCCAAATGATGATGTTGTTGCCATCTGGTTTGGACGCATACGTCTGTGTCGCAAATTCACAGAACAACCGCAAGTGCAAAGAAATTAACAGACAAATTTATGTATTACAGTAGTTTAAAATGGTTTTGGAAGAGCAGAAGACTAACAAGCGACAATACAGTAGAAACGACTGCTCTGAATTCTAAGGTTTTCGAAGAGCAATCCACACCACACTTGTAACTTGTTTTGAATTATGAACTCTCTGCAAAGTCTGGGTCGGGATGGCTCTCGCACGCCCGACTTCGAGGACCCTTATGACTCCCGCTACGAGACCAAATGGGAGGCGACTCCACTTAAGCCGTTCAGGACCCAGAATGAGTACCTGTACGCCATGGTGGAGGATCTGGCCGAGTGGCTCAACAACCTCTACGCCCTGGAAATCACCCCGGACATTTTCTTCGAAAAGGTGGAGACGGGCGTGGTGCTCTGCCAGCACGCCAACAACATGCGCCGGGTGGCCCTCGAGTACCGGCAGATCCACGGCGCCAACAACAGGGACATTGTCATCAACGACAACGACCTAAAGTTTCGCCTGGATGCCAAGGAAGGGTCCTTTAACGCTCGGGACAACATCAGCAATTTCATCTCCTGGTGCCGGCACTGCCTGAACATCAAGGACGTTTTGCTGTTCGAGTCGGACGACCTGGTGCTTCGCAAGAACGAGCGGAGCTTCATCCTGTGCCTCCTGGAAGTCGCACGGCGGGGCGGCAAAGTGGGCATGCCCGTTCCGCTGCTGGTGCAGTTTGAGGAGGACATTGAGCGCGAGATCAACGCTGGTTTGATGGAGCGCGCATCTAAGTTCGGCACTCACTCGGAAGCCGGCTCAGAGCCGTCCGTTGAGCCAGCCTCCCCTACCAGCTCGGCCACCACCACCGACATTGATCACGAGCTGGGCTCAGGTTCAGACGCGGATCATGAAATGGACTCGCAGCGCTCGGAATCCCCGGACCTCAGCAGTCTCAACGGCATAAACCACAACAACAACCCATCCTCTGTTCCTTCCCGGATGCGAAAAGGGAGCAAGAAGTCGCGCCTGCCGAAGCCCTTGCCTCAACAACCCCAGTGTCGCGGATTGAATGGGTACGGGAGTGCCGAGATTGAGGTGACATCTGAGCAAGATCAAGGCCCGCCTCCTCAGATCATGTTGGAACCAGAAATACTCAAGTCTCTTCATGAAAGGGTAAGTGCCCTTTTTTTGGCAGGTTTACAGTTTTCTCATGTACTGTGCCTGATATCAACATCGAATGGTTATTAACCCTAACCCCTAAGAACCTCATCCATCCAACACCGTACATTGTATGGTAAACTCTAGATGCTAGCCAGAACATGTACATGTACCTATTCTGTACCTGGGGGTGGTTAGAGTTAAAACTGTTAAAAAAATTTTTTAACAAGGTATTTGAATAGACAAATTTTCCCAACAAGTTTTCTTGAAAAATGACACAAGTTATGCATGTGATTACTGTAGCGTACCACAGTTTGAGACTGATATGCGAAAAAACCAGTTGTGAACTAGGAAAAGAGCCGAATTTTAATATGATTTTTAAATTTCAGAATTTTACCACACAATTTGCCAGAGAACGTCCCATGACAAAAAACATTTTTTATTAAAGAGACACACAACTGAAAAAGACAAAGAACAGAGTGAGACAGATGGATTGGGCAGACTTCAAAACTATCAACAAAACCCAATTACCGGTATGCACGTCAAATTTCAACGTTTGCTACATTATGTAGTCCTATACAATTTCACAGGTAATTGGACCACTAGGGGAATATGGGATCATTATATGAAAACAACAATACCAGAGATGATGAAGTGAAACCCAATAGACAATAGTGTTATATTACAATGTAGGTACTTGGCAACAGATCAAATGGGACTTGCATTTAGATGGTCATCATTTTGAGATTGCCCTTTTGGCGCTAAGCCATCGGCCATGACCCTGGAAGAATTACTTGGTGTCTTTAGGTCAGGGTGTTATCTGCTTTGCTTTTTAATAAGACATCTGGCTTTGTTTAAAGCGAGTAGAGAATATTGAATTTGTATTTTTGTGAGCTCTTTTCTAAATTGCTTGTGATGGTCTCAATTGCATTGGGGAGTCAAATATCAGACGATGTCTACTTTACCGCAGGGCTAGTATTTCGAGAATTTCTCTGTATTTCGAAGATGTAAATTTTGTTCACTTACTTTATTTAAAAAACACATGTTGCCATTTGAGAATATGTGCCAGTCGAGGATGCACCCGAATGCTGACTGTGGCTGCAATTCGAGCGATTCACAATACATAGAAGCTGCCGTTGAAGGCGCAAATCCTGCTATACCCCCAGTGCATCATGGGAAAAAGTCGACATAAGTTTGAAAAACGGTATTCATTTTGCATGAACTCATCAGTTTTTACGTTTTTTTGGACGCGCACGATTAAAGTTCCAATTTTTTTCTGCAAATAACAATGTTTTAATCAACGACGCTTCCGGATACATTTATGTTTGTGTTGTACCTCGCGTGAACAATGAAGAATAGATATTTCACTACAGTATGATATACGGAAGAAGTCGACCGTAAAGTTTAAAAGTGGCTCTTTTGAGTCAAACGCTTGGTGGCGCACTGCATTGTGAATCGCCCGAATTCAAATCAGGTTATTCGTCGAGCACTTTTCTTTAGATTTTGAGCACGTTTTTGCTGCTTCAAACAATAAACTTGTAAGCACAAATTCGTGCAGGAGCCGCGCGGTGTGCAAAGGGGCTAATTTCACAAAACATGTAAGCACAGCAATTTGCTTAGCACAAAAATAGTTTTGCTCAGTAAAAACCGGTTACAAGCTGAAACTCCATGTGCTTTTCATGCTAACCAAAAACCGGTCTGATTATCAGTAACAAACGATAAACATCACCTGAATATTTAATTTTTAGCCTTGTTTTGTCCCCCAAGAAAGAATTTTCATGCTAAGCAAATTTTTGTGCTTGCAATGCATGAAATTGGCCCCTGGTCTACATGTTCCAGTACATAGTTCAAATGCACCAGGATACTGCATGAAATTCTCTCTAGCATCATTTCAGAATGTTTGGAACGCACGGTTCGATTCCAACCAAAACTGACACGGTCCTGTGTCTTTGTTTTTTTGGTTTTTTTTGCTCTCTGCTAATGAAGATTGTCTTCGACGCTGCTTAAAAATGCATACCTGATATTTAGTCTACGGTACATGTAGCTAATATTAGGTGTGATGTGCTTTTGCTGTGTGTATACATGTGTATGTAGACTCTACAAACAGACGGAGACTGTGTTAAAGGTAGGATACACTATATCAAAAAAAATTACTATCAAATTATTATGAAATATCTTATTTATCTGATAGTAAATAATGATTCTAGGCATCTATCAAAATGATTGCACTAGATATCCTTTAATTATTCTAAAAAATATATATTTTATTAAGAAGAATTCGCGATCGCCGTCTGGCGATCGCGAAAAAACATAACATAAGAATAACTGCTCGACGCTGGTTGAAAACAAACGCTGTTTTTCGTGCTTTTCTCGGCTTTCATGATTGTAAAACTTCGGACAGGTTAGTTAAACACCGGACGGTGATCACGAAAAAACACAAATAACATTTAAGAATAACTGCTCGACGCTGGTTGAAAACAAACGCTGTTTTTCATGCTTTTCTCGGCTTTCATGATCGGACAGGTCAGTTAAACGATATTTACTATAAAATACAACCCCCAAAAGCCATAAGCCACCCATTTATAATAATTCAAGCAATTACAAATGGTGTATCCTAAATTGTAATGTGCTTTTGCTGTGCATACATAGTAGTCTACAAAATGTATGAAACAGACGAAGACTGGTGCAAAATTGGCTGTTGCTGTGAAATTTCTGCCCCATTCTACACTTGGCTTTTACTTTACTCACCAACAAATTACGAAATCTGATTATCCACGCATTGCAGGTTCTAATCAGTCCCACCTGACAGGTGAATGAACTTTTCAGCAAACAAAACTTTGAGATTTGGTCACAGGACCCCATTAATAACCCTTGTGAAAGAATAAAGAAAATGTTCAGGTGTGAAGTTTTCTGTTGTTTCTGGCGTAGGATATTCTATAGGTTGAGGTTAATGGTACAGGGTACAACAGGTCAAAGAGCTGGTATGTGTATTGTGGGATGTTTTGGGGTTGTTTAACGATGAATGTATTTTGTTACCAATTTTGTTCGTGGTCAGGAGTTTTTTTTCCAGTTTAAACAAGGCCTATTTCATTTGGAAAATGTTACAACTGTAGAAAATTGCTCAGTTTTTTTAATAATAAACCAGAATAAATAAATAAATAAAATAATCTGCAGATGTCACCAAAACATTAGTAGGTGATACCTGACAATGTATACATGTTGAAGAAAGTGTAAAAACAAAATCCAATTTCTTTAGAAGTCACACAAAGTTTTTACACAAATGTACCAGTACAATGCCTTAATGCCTAATTCTTTCCTCCTCACCTATTCTTGTTCAATTCAAACCCATTGGGTTTTTTTACCACAGGCATTGCAATTGGTTGTTGCGGTGCACAAATTTTACCTTGAACTTTGGATAAAAACTTTTTGCTTGGTAGAGTTATTAAGAGTTTTGAGTTAAAAATTTAGGACTGACTGAACGTAAAAAGTGCAATTGAGGAAGCCATGAGAGAGTTGGGAACACAGGCAGAGTGTGAATTGAAGAGGTTGAAGAAGTTCTACAAGTACAAGGTGGTACATGTGTATACATACATTTTGTACATTGTTGGTGCTTCCAGTAAGTGTGCAGTGTGCACCCATACAGTGGCCCAGTCATGGGCCAGTTCAAGGTTGCTGCTTTGTTATCAGCAATGACCACTAGGGAACAAAAGTGGTAACCAAACAAGAAAGGTGGCAAATCAAACAATAGCAGTCCTCTGGGAGTCAACAAGGACTCTTGTGCAAGTCAAAGGTGGTGCTTGGATCCGGCCATTTATTAAAGGTAGCTAGGATACACCACTTGCAGATATTGAAAATATTTACTACCCAACTATTAAGAAATATCTTAGGCCTACTCATTTGAAAGTAAATAATAATTCTAGGCATCCATGATCCAACAAAATGATTGTACTAGATATTTTGTAATTTTCCCGAAATTGTACCAACAAATTCACGATTGCCGGATGGCGATCGCGAAAAAAACAGAACAACATAAGAACCAATGCCTGACGCCAGTTGAAAACGAACACTATTTTTCTTGCTTTTTTCAGCATCCATAATTGTAAAACTTCGGACAGGCCAGTTAAACGATATTTACTATAAAATACGACCTCCCCCCAAAAAAAACACATTCATGATACTTCAAGCAATTATCGGGGAGTCGGGTTGGTGTAGTGGTTCTTTCCTCGCCTTCCACCACTATGACCCGGGTTCGTATCCGGCCTGGGCCAATATGTGAATTGGGTTTTCAGTCCCTGCCTGACTCCGTGGGTTTTTCCCCAGGATATTGTTCTGGGGTTTTCCTCCCACCTCTAAAACTGTAACTTCTTCACATTAATTGTTGAATGAAATAAAAAATTGTTGAATGAAATTTGTTCCCGCCGTGAATATGGCCATTGATGCTGGTACGGCGTTAAACCCTAAAAACTCACTCACTCACTCAAGCAATTATCAATGGTGTATCTTTTAAAAGTGAAATTACATACTGTATAATATTTGAAGCTATCCAAAAAGTAAACCAACCAAATTTCTGTTGAAAAGCTTACTTGTTTTAAAGGTACATGTACTAATGACTCTTAACTTTCTGTGCAATTATGTCGTCTGGCATGCTGTCATTTAAAAAAAGTAAAAGAAGGGAATTTCCAAAGATTAAGTCTCGAGGACAAATATTTGGAAAATTCCATTAGTAGTTGATCTGTAGTCTGCAAATGGTGCTTGCAAGCATTGACATGACATGTACATGTTTGTTTATGGTGTAAATCGAGGAGTTTGTTTTGTTCCCCTTGATAATTTCCTTTGTTTGTACTCAAACTTTTTTCGATGGTTTTTCATTGGTTTTGTACACGAATCTCAATCGAGGACGTCCTCGATTCTAACCCTAACCCCAATTCACCTTCGTGTCGCCAGGCATGTGTCCTCCATTTACACCATAAACAAACGCACACAAACAGTTGCTATAAATATTCATACGCATCATTGCATAGTAATACAAGCTTTACATCCAATTGTTTTTCAGCCAATTTTTTTTCAGCAAAATTCAAGTTGGTTGATATCTTGCCATGTTGTTTGTTAAGCTGTTTTAAAATTCAATATTTATGTTGAAAATTGAATACTAATCAACATCCACAATTTTTTATATTTTTTATCAAATCAAATCCAAACTAAACAAGCCCAACCTTTAGTGGTAAAAAAACATAGCCGTGGGCTTACAAGTTTTATAAGTACCCTTGCAACTTATACATTTATCCCTGACCCTTCCTTTACATTGAGTTAATAACCACCAAGGCACTGAATGGAAAAGGAAACTGCTATTTTGACAAGCAGCTTGCCCCGAGGGCAGTACATGTACAACCAAATTCTGCATTCAGATGATCACTGGAGTATTTGTTAAACGTCCCTATACAAAATCTTTGTTGTTGTATGGTAGGTAAACTGTGTTCAAAAGGTGTTTGAGTTTAAGAGTGCATCCACATGTAGCACACCATTTATCAGTTGTGCATTTTTTTCATTTGAAGCAGCGAAAGTTTTTAAAATCTAAAGAATGGATACACCATTTGCAGATCGAAAATGTTTACTACCAAATTATTAAGAAATATCTTACTTATATTTAAATGTAAATAATGATTCTAGGCATTCAGCAAAATGATTGCACTAGATATCTTGTAATTGTTCCGAAATATTTACGGAATTTTTGTTTGATTTTCTGAATTTATGGCACTGAGGTTATAAATTCCATGAAATTGCACAATTTAACCCTAACCACTTACAATGTATGCCCTTTTGGCCAGGAACCATTCTAAATCTGTTCAAATCCTCATATTACCATTATGTGAAAATTTTGATTCATCCTCAATCCTCCAATTTCCAAAATCATCAGTTATTTCTTGCATTTGTTCAGTAGAGGAGTGATGACCATTGCCTTAATCCTCCAAAATCCTCATTCAATCAATGCTATGGGTTGAGTCGGTGCCGATTGACATCACAATAAAGCAGTGTGGGTGGTATTGAGTATATTAATGAAGGGTTGCATTATGCATGGCTGATCATAAAGATTGCTGGGGAAAGGCAATATGACCTTGACAATTGCATCTTTCAAAATAAACTGTCGCCTTTTGCCATTTCATCCAAATTCCTCTAAAACTGCAAGTGCAATGAGGATTTTGGAAGATTGAGAATGGTTATTAGGATTAACCCTAACCCGCACCCTGAGTCCATCAAAATCCATTTCCTGTTTTGGAGGATTTTAGCGGATTCAGGATACCTCCATATTGAACAACTGGAGGAGTGTGATGGATTGAGGATTTTAAGCCTAGCGTTACTGCAGGAGTTTGATGGATTCAGGATACAGAAATTTAGGTGATGGACTGTGATGGACTCTATGGAGAAAACGCACTGCAATTTTTTGTATGCCACCTAGGTATCCTGAATCCGTCACAGTCCATCAAACTTTTGCTGGTGGAGTATGATGGACTCAGGATCTCTCCAGAATGCATACTGGTGGAGTCTGATGGACTCAGGACACCAGCAGTTTTTGCAAACCAACATTGGTGGACTGTGGTGGATTCAGGATACTTTCTAGTAAAAGCCGTGAGGGAGTAATAGGGTTACTGAAATGAAAAACAGTTCTAACTTTATGTCCAACCGTATTCAGTACACAATACACAGTGTACACATGACAGACTTTCCTAGAAGAAAAACTAAAAAAACAAAAACCCAGTCGCGTAGGCACTGAAGCTCACACCCACGAATAATTTTTCCCGGCCCATGAAGACGTCACAACAGTCTTGTTTGTCGTTTCATCTCTCCGCTGTCCTAGCTCTGTGCGTCTACTTCCTTGCCTTGCCTGTTTTTAGGACGGGGAATATTCCTGTTGAGTGATGTCGGTCTTTTGCCGCAAGGTTTTTAACATAAGTTATTGGCTCGTATAGGACGTGATTGAGCACTTGCTCATCTGTACAGGCCAGGTGACTGTTGTATGTTTGAAATTCCTGCACCATGACAAATCTTCTATCTTGTCTTAAATACATGTATGTGTACATGACTTGTGAGATGTTTTTCTTTATGGGATTTTTTAAAAGGCTAATTTACAAATTATACTAAACTAAAAGTATTTTAAATGTATGTTTTTGACAAGGTACGTACGGTACATGTAAATTATGTACACCCCATGTACACAGCAATTGATCGTTTTGGTCCATCAGTAATTTTTGTCTGTGCATACATGTGTATTTTAAAGTTATAGTAATATACCATTTGTCATGTTTGTCAGTCGTGCATGATTATTGTTTGAAACAGCAAAAGCTCTCAAAAGTTGTCAAAGAATGGTGCTTAAAAACTATAACCTGACAAAGTTTTACAGATGTACGTGTACTAATGGGATTGGGGACATATTTTGTTTTCTTCAAAATGACAGCATGCCAGAAGGATTAATTTCACAGGAAGTGTAGACTAGAGTCATTAACCCTAATGTTCAAGGCATTCATTTTGGGGTACTGCACACAGTACCAATAATTGCTACAAAATGGACTGGTACTGCTAAATTCATACATGCCAGTGTATAGTAAGAGTACTTCAGTTTACTGTAGTTAATTTGTATTATTGGGTGACATACATGTACGTATGCAAGTGACCTGCTCCCATGAAATCGGAGTAAAGTCGACATTTTGATGATTTGAGATATTGGTATAAATCCAGATTCTTTGAATTCTTAGCTTTAAAATGATATACTTTATTGGGTAGGGTATTAATGACGCAGTTTTTGATGTGAAAATATGATCATTTCATGATATTTTCATATTTTACTTCTTGGGTACGCAAGTAAAATCAAATTCAGATTGTTTCTGCTAATCTTTTGCAACAAAATACTTGGTACAGGTAATTCGAAAGAAAACATGTAGGAATTGTATCATGCCAAAACCCCCAAAAAGATTCCCCACTGTCAAATCGGCTATTTTCAATCATAGCGTGACTTTACGCCGTTTTCGTGGGAGCAGGTCACTTATAGGGTTAACAATTTTACACAAAATAAACTTTTGAAGTTGAACAATAATTTGGTTTGTTAGGCCTACTTTTTGGATAGTTGCAAAAATTCCGGTACAGTACAGTTTCTTTAAAAATCTAAAACTACCACTCTTTCTACAACTGTGCAGTGCTCGCAAGAGTGACGCTGTGGCCAGTCGTGCAGTGATGTTTGTTACTGTTAGCAAGATTTTTCTATATTTTGCATACCTTCGGGCAGCTGATTCATGAATAAAGCGCAGTCGCCGTAGTGTATTGTGGGCTACGCATGCCTGATGCCGTATGTAGTGTTTGGAAGTTACTCAATGGTGAACGCAGCACGCTTTCTGTGATGAATGGGAACGTGGGTAATTGTTTGTCTTGTTGAAAGGACCAATAAATGTGGGAGGAAAAAAATTGTTTTGATTTTGTCAGTGATGTGTAAGGCATTCACTGTTCAATCCATCTACCACAACAGAAGCTGTGTAGAGCTTGGCCCAGAGTGCACCCAATCCACTTGATTTGTCATTGGAGGTATCAATAAAACATATAACGGACCATTTGCTATTCTTTAACGCTAGTTATCCCAAATCCTCCAAAATTCTCTTTGTAAATTGCAGGATTTTGCAGGATTTTGAACACAACCATTGTCTTAAAGGTAGGATACACCATTGTAGTTGCTGGAATGATCACAAATGGATGAATTTGAAGGGGTCGTATTTTATAGTAAATATCGTTTAACTGACCTGTCCGAAGTTTTACAATCATGGATGCTAAGAAAAAGAAGAAAAACGACGTCCATTTTTAACCAGCGTTGGGCAGTGGTTCTTATGTTATTCTAGTTTTTCCCGATTGCCGTCCAATTACAGGATATCTAGCAAATTCATTTTGCTGGATGCCTACAATCGTTATTTACTTTCAAAATAAGTAAGACATTTCTTAATAATTTGATGGTAAAAAAAATTCAAAATCTGCAAATGGTGTATCTTACCTTGAATTGCCTTTTTAATTTAATTGAGATGTTTTTCAGATAACACAAAGTTTAAAAACGAATGAAATACTTTGTTGTCTCTTTGTTAGACAATGGTTGTGTTCTTTTAATTGTCTCTTTCTTATCCAGCCCTGACCAGTTGGCGCAACTCTGATTTCACCCGATCCCTTAATTGTCTCCTGTGCAGTCATGCATGAAAACTAATCAAGTGAATCTGGCATTAAAAGAAGCAGAAAGAGTTGCTGTTCAAAGTACATATGAAAATATCTTGTCTATATTATTATTATTATTATTATTATTATTTTCTGGTAATGAAACCAAGGATCCTTCAAAAGCGCTCAAGGCACTGTAGCTCGTAAGCTAGAAGAAACCCGTAGACAGAGGCTGTGTCGGCCAGGAACACCGGGGCAAACCCCTTCTCTTAGCGATAAGTGTTCTGGGTCCTTTTACGTGCATTATACAATTTTATAATGTTATAATGGGGAAGATACACACATTATAAATTATACAACACACGGGACCTACAACTTTACGTCCCATCCGAAGGACGAAACAATAGTGGTTTAATTGCCTTGCTTAAGGACACACGTGTCGACACTGGGACTCGAACTCGCGCTCTGCGGAATAGAAAACCAAGCTCTTAACCGCTCGGCCACGACACTGCAAAAACTGTGGTGTTAAATTGTACACCAATGGTGTAAAATTTGATTATTTCCTGGTGTTTATTTTGGGCAGGGATTTGGGTGTTTTAAAAACACCAGTTTGGGAATCAAATTATTTGAACACCAATTTTGGTGTACATCCTGGTAGCAAAATTTCATGTGGATATCACGTCATTTGCTCGTCATTCTAGCTAAAAAATATACATGTACTGTTTTAACACTATAATTGTGTACATATTAACTGCATGGACAAATTACGTAATGAAATATTACCAAGAACTGACTTATTACACATTACACATCCATATACAATAATAACCTATTCCTACTGAATACGTACATATACCGGTACTACACACATAGCCATTGCCGTTAGTTAGTTTTATACTGCGCTTTTTTTGTCCACGACGAAGTCAAAGCTAGTTTTTATGAATAATGTCAAAATTTGAAAACAAATAAAATGTAAAGCGAATTTTTAACTATGTTTGCACAAAAATGAAAAATTTAATCATGGAATCGTTTAAATAATTACATATTATGGGACTAAATACAACAATTTAGCATCGACTATTGTTAACATATATCCCATAATTTCTTATAGACCAATCAGAGGGCTTTATTTCACACACGCATGCGCATGTAGTCAAATTTAACACCAAAAATACGTAACACCAGTATTTGATTTGAAACTAATACTTCAAGAATCATTTTACTCCATTTTCACACCAATTTTCATTCCAAAAGATGGCCAATTCAAAAAGTGTGTAAGGTTGTTGTTGTTTTGCTCGCACTGTACGAGATATCTCCGTTAACATCCTACTCTCGGAATACATCCCAGTCTGTCATGTTCTTGACTCTGTGCCAATCTGTTGCTTCCTGGCAAGATTTACGATTCTCTAAACTATGCATTCTCACTATCACAGTAGAGAAATGTCTTCCTCGTCAATGGGGAGATATTTTTAAACCAGTCTGGATAAGGTCAGTTTGGGCAATTCTGGGAGCATGTCCAAGGAGTCTTAAAGAGGGAATTTCCACATTTATTTGTTTACTCAAAGATTTCCAGATGAGCCTCCCGAAATATTTATTACTGGTACTTGGTAGAGACTTGTGACCTATAATTTTCATTTTAATCTAGCCAAAGATATAGTTTTATCTTCGATTCCCAACAGCATTTTGGTACATTTTTTTTCCTGATATGACTTTTTTTTCTCACTTTTTCTCACTTTTTTTTCTATAATTTTTAGCTACACTTTAGTTTACGAAAATCTTGGAAAGAATGTTGCAATCTGAAGCCGTTTTTTTTCTTATCTTCATACATCATCTCAATAAAGGTCCATCAGTGTGAACAATTTTAATAAGACATGAATTTGGGACTGAGAAAAAAACTCAGGAAATACATTACAAAAGATTGACTCTTCTTTAAAATGTATACACGCGCCAGGGCCCAATTTCATAGAGCTGCTAAGCACACAAATTTGCTTAGCACAAAAAGTCTTGCTCATTAAAAACAAGTTACCAGCCAAAATTCTACGGGTTTTTCATGCTAAGCCAAAAACCAGCTGATTATCAATCGAAAACAATAAAGATCACATGAAAATTTGGTTTTGTTTTTGCCAAGGACAAATTGTCATGCTAAGCACATTTTGTGCTTAACAGCTCTATGAAATTGGCCCCAGGATTATCGTATTCTATCAAAAAACTTTTTTACAGCCTTCTTGAAAGGAACGATTTAGAATTCTACCAGAACTAAAACAAAAAAACAACAACTTAAATCTGTGACTGAACAGGTCTGCCACCAACATTGCCTCCTGATGAAGGCCTGTGCTATCAATTTTATATTGCCTTGAATTGGAAATGGCAGTTTCACCAAGGAGCCATGGCAACTGCATGCACAACTCATCCTGATCACAGTTTACCATGGCAACGAGGGTAATCAGAGTTGCTGTACATCAGAATGTTCACTGCCTTACATTCTGTTCAGTAAGCAGTTACAGGAGTACATTTTTGTATCGTTTAAAGATATCTCTGTAGAATACACCATAAACAGATCGACCATTTTGACTTCCTAATTATTAGGAAATATCTTACTTATTTGAAAGTTAATATTGATTCTAGACATCCAGCAAAATTATTGAGCTAAATATCCTGTAATTGTTCTGAAAAATTGAATTTTATACCCCATTACAAATCAAATAAGTTAAGAGGGCCTAATATTTCGATCTTAACAAGATCTTCTTCAGAGACAAAATGGCTGTGTACAAGAAACAAACATACATGTATGTTTTAAGTATGCATAGGGCAACCTACAGCATGATGCACATCATGGTTGGCGGAACTAAAAGACCACCAAAAAAATCACAATTGCCGGATGACGATTGCAAAAAAAAAAATAAGAACAACAAATGTCCGATGCCGGTTAAAAAACAAATGCCATTTTTCTTGCTTCTTTTCTTAGCATCCATGATTGTAAAACTTTGTACAGGTCAGTTAAACGATATTTACTATAGAATACGACCCCCCGAATCCACCCATTCCTAAAAATTCAAGCAATTACCAATGGTGTATCCTACAAATCTGAACATTCACAATGCGGTTGATACCGGTATGTGTTGTTTCATACCAGTATGAAATGAGAAAAAAAGCTGGCACATAGACAAAAAATCTTTTCTGTAAAACCAACTTGACAATTGGGGTAAAAGTCCAAAACAACAATTGCAAAAGACCGCAGGAACATGTACAATGTGTATGTGAACATGTAAGAAAACCACAGCTGTTTTGGAAAATGCAAACAAAACAGACAATTTTGGACTGATTATCATATTGTTTATTCTGCTCACAACACATAAAAATGATGCAATTTTTGTAAAACAATGTGTGAATATGTACAAATGTAGGAAATATGTGCCATCTTCATATTGTAAGCAAATTGCAATACATGTACCGTATGCAAATTCAGCAAAGTGCTTTTTTGTCTTTCACTTTTTAGACTTATATAATAACACTCTTTGGAATTACATACAAATTTAATTCACCTCTATATAAACCAAATTTAAAAAAAGACAGGCTGCAGTCTATGAAGTTAATAAAGCCAATTAAACTTGTATTATTTTTAACCCCTTTGCCAGTTAATTAGTTCATCATTTTCTCACCCAACCCAACCATCCCTAAATCAATAAAATCAATTGATTATGGCAACGAGCATACATGTTGTATGATACGACAAAACAGTAAAACATAGTACATTGTATGGTCCCATAGTATAGGATACCATTTGCAGATATCGAGAAAAAAATTACTACCACCGGTACTTAATTTTTAAGAAATATCTTACTTATTTGAAAGTAAATAATGATTCCAGGCATCCAGCAAAATGATTGCGCTAGATATCTTGTAATCACGAAAGAAACAATCACAACACAAACAACTGCCCGACGCGGGTTGAAAACAAACTTCGTTTTTCTTGCTTTTTTCTCAGCATCCATGATTGTAAGACTTTGAATAGGTCAGTTGAACGATATTTACTATAAAATACAACCCCCAAAAATACCCAATTCAATTACCAATTACCATTTAGTGTATCTTGCCTTTAAATCCACCTATTCCTGATAATTCAAGCAAATTTACCAATGGTGTACAATGTATCGTACCTTTTATTGGTTTAGTAAAAAAACAAATTATTAACAGCGCTGACATTTGGTTTTCATATCTTTTTGGCAAGTACCATAACTTCAAGAAAACTACGGTATCACACAGGAGTAAAAATCTTCTAAGCCAGCGACTGCCTCTGACTATGACTACATTTGGACAACGATCAGGAACACCAACTGTCTAGACTTTACTTTCACAGTGTACACATAAGAAGAATCAGCAACCTCAGCGATCTTTCTTTTCAACACACTTGACCTTAATAAAAAGATCAGGGTCCTTACTCATCCAGTGTAGAATTTCTAAGACGAAGTGAAGAATTTTTTTTAGAAATGTTTAGAAGTACCCGTTAGTGAAAATCCCTTTTTAAAACCAGTTCGCGCCGGAGGACGTATACACGCACAATCGGTACCATCGGCCCGAACCCGCCTCGGATCGAGTTTCGTTAAAAATAATACCGCGCCTTGGCTCGGGAATGTTAAAATAATCCCGGCGCGAACTGGTTAGTACGCATACACTGTACATACAAACACTCCAGAGGTCCATCATATCCATCGTCGCAAGCAAATTTTAACCGTCGCGCTTCGTACTTTGGACCAACGAGAAAGGTAGCTGCAGCTGGCAATGTGTAAAACTGATTCTGAGAGTTATAAACATATGAAGCGCGATATGTGGCAGAGAAACTCCCCCCCCCCCCCCCCCCCCCCTCTTTTGTGTTGACCATTGTGTTCCCGGAATCTCAGGAATTCCTTTTAGGTTTCAAGGGGGGATTGGTTAGGTTACAATAGTGTTGAGTGTGTATAAAGTATAGGGATAATAGGGGGGTACCCCTCTGCCACATATCGTGCTGGGTATAGTAACGAATATCTGGATATTTGGTCAGGTGCATTTTCGAATATTCAAATACTAAATTATTCAAAAATGAACATCCCTAATTTATCTCCAGAAAAAGATAACAAGTTTAGAGTTTGAAATATTTTGGAATATTCTGATGGAAGAATGCCTAAGCATTGGGGTCACATGAACCTGTTTTTCTTTAGGGAAAATATTGCGGAAGCAATCATCATAAAACGAGTGTCAAATTGAAATTAAATGAACCAAACATTTTGAAATTACCCAAATATTAGCATTCATAATCAATCATATTGACACCTGGCCTGGCATTCCGATGACTCATTCCTTCAGCACCATTCGTCCTTAATTTAGATCCGTGCTTCTCATAAAGCTTCGGATTTCACACGCGACTGCTCGATTCCCTGCTAAATAAACCCAAAATAGTCCGACGGCAAGAAGCCGCTCAAGCGAGACAACAAAAACATCATTTTCCTGGTGGGTATTAATTGGATGGGACTGGGTGAGTGGATGTGTGATGTAATGGCCAATTGACGAGGATCGTTATCCCACATACAGTTCATGTACTTTGTTTTTTTAGGTTAATGTACATCATCCGAGCTACATGTACATGTGTATAGGGTACAATATGGTATAGTCGGCCTTTTCGAAACCCTGTCTTCGTCTTTGGCTTAAGGCAATTTTAGATTTCTTACTGCGAGATTCCTGCCACATTTTTATGCCTGCTGTGCTTCAGAAACATTCAATCGAGTGATATGAACCCAAAAGTTAGGCTACATTGTACATGTATTTCCATTTGCTTTAATTTCTATTTGCTTCCCAGTAATTCGGGATTGGAAGCGAAGCCGAAGACGAAGCAACAGTTTTGAAAAGGCAAATAAAAATGAACAAATGGCCTAAAGTATTTTACAAATTAATACAAGTTTTTTCTGATGAGTAATTTGAAATTTTCGATTGACCATCTTAATGTTTTAAGCCACATTTAAAAATGATTGAAAGTGAGAATAGAATACAAAAATTGTCTGGCACCATCCTACTGATAACAGTTCACAATTTATAAAATACAGTACATTCAGGGAGCATGACCAACATGGCTTCTCCTGAATAAGGTCCATTATACATGTATACATACTGTATGTTGTGTAGTCGAATTCTAATCATTGTGAGCTGATCTTTAAAAAATAAACTAAGCTGTCTTCAAGATGTAATTTTTGTACATCAACCAGCTTTGTAATCTTAAGTACATGTCACCTCCACCCTGCACTGGTATGTTAATTGTGTTCATATTCTGTACAGTACAGTTTAGTATTGTACAAAACATCTTGCTCAAGAACACAAGGTTGAAATCTATACAATGTAGCAATTAAACCACATAAAGCCAAGATATACATGTACCAGTATAATGGTCGAAATACGGTACCCTCTGGAGACGTGAACACAATGGGGACAATGGGAGTGAAAAGGTCTCCAAAGGGTAATTTCTATAGATGAATAGGTCTCCATTAGGAATTTCACGAATTAGATTTTTGGATTGTACTTAAATTACTCAAAAAGTAGCGTAAGGATGTGGGTTAGGGTTAGTGTTTGGGTTAGGGTATAATATACATGTAGGGTACCGGTATATTGGGTCGAAATTTGAACCCAGGAAAATAATTGAAAATAAAAATGGGAGCATTTTGAAAAACGTACTCGACTTTCTAACCATTTTGTACAAGAGAACAAAGCCATGTCTCCACAGTAATACAAAAATGCGAATCGGTGTACATGTATGAACATGTATGTTGTAAATAGGAAATTTAGCACCATCTTCATGTACCGTACCGGTATCAAGATTATTTTAAATAAAAAATTGTACTGAAACAGAAAGAGTATTTTTCTTCAGAAAATAATATTTTAATGTGTATCATCAGCATGTATACACATGTACATTGTATGTACTGTATACTTGTTGAAACATGTACATGTACAGTAGTTGATTTTTAAATACTCAGATTGTCCTTCAGTGCTATGACAACAAAAATATTACATTGTGTACAATGGAACACATGCAGTATTGGTGTGGATTATCTGCAGAGTATGAAATATTAAAATCATTCACGAAGGTGAAATATGTACATAATGTACGGTACTTGTTTTTCGGTCGATGACTCAAATGAATAACAAATGATAAAGCTTGTCAAAGCAATTAAAACATAATTAATGAGCGGAGCAAGAAACAAAAGTTTGGCACTACATAAACAAATACAAACAATATAAACAATCTTTGAAAAACACTGGCAGATGTGACACAGATTTAGATTTATTGTTAAAGAGATGTCATACAATCGAGAAAGATTAATCCCCGTTTTGTTGTGTTGCCTGTGCACATATGGATATTGTATATTTTCCTAAAATGAGGATTCACCACCAAAGAATTTCCCTATATGTGACCCGCTCTATCGTAATCAGGAATAAGTCGCTGAGGCCATTTTACACAGTTGGCTGTTGAAGTGAACGCATGGGTGAAAATCCTGACCAAGTTGATTTTTTGAACATTGTATTTTTAGGAAGTGTAGTTATCACAGATTATTGTCATTATTAAATGTCTTGTATGTAAAAACGATCAATAAAGATGAAAATGAAGAGGATTTGTGTGCGCTGTCCGTATGATTTTGGTAAATTTGGTTTATTTCAAAGCTGTTTTTCTCGGAATGTGGATTCAGCAAATAAATATACACCTGTCATCTTCATCAGACCATAACTCGTTAACCTGAATAGATACACACTTGTGATGGGTATCATTAGAAAGCTTATGAAATTCCCTCTCTCACCATGTGCATATCTCCAAAAGTCATTTGCGACTTATTCCTGATTTCGATGGAGCGTGTCACATATTTAGTATTAGATTTGTAACTTTTGTTTTCACTTTTTGCTTACCCTACTGTATACATGTACACGTACATCACCTTAATGCAAACATTGACACTGCCGTCATTCAGTTCACAAGAAACTCAAGAAACTTCAGATCAGGTGACCTGAACTTTGCAATGTCATGTGACTGTTGACGGTGCCACACATTGCGTAAAGGCGCCAGTAAACAAACTGATAAACTATGACGTCTTTTGCCCTTGTGGAAAACGTGCAATTTCGTTTTCACATGTATCATAATGCATGTTTTTGGTTTCACAGCATGAGTGATACTGTGCATATTATTAACAGAGTTGCAATCGAGTCAGTCACAGTCACTACAAGTCACCACAAGTCAATCACAAGTCATTCAGTCTTCTTAGTCAACTCACAAGCTATTTAAATGAACTTTGACAAAAACATTCCTTTGTTGGTGTTCCTCTTGACGCTTGTGAACTGACTTGCGAACTGACTTGCGAACTGACTTGTGAGCTGACCTGTGAGCTGACCTGTGAGCTGACCTGTGAGCTGACCTGCGAGCTGACCCGCGAGCTGACCCGCGAGCTGACCTGCGAGCTGACCTGCGAGCTGACCTGCGAGCTGACCTGCGAGCTGACCTGCGAGCTGACCTGCGAGCTGACCTGCGAGCTGACCTGCGAGCTGACCTGCGAGCTGACCTGCGAGCTGACCTGCGAGCTGACCTGCGAGCTGACCTTCGAGCTGACCTTCGAGCTGACCTTCGAGCTGACCTGCGAGCTGACCAGCAAACTGACCCGCAAACTGACCCGCGAACTTACCCGCGAGCTGACCAGCGAGCTGACCAGCGAACTGACCAGCAAACTGACCAGCAAACTGACCCGCAAACTGACCCGCGAACTGACCCGCGAACTGACCCGCGAACTGACCCGCGAACTGACCCGCGAACTGACCCGCGAACTGACCCGCGAACTGAATTTATTATAACCCTGCATTATTAATTACACTCTAGTAGTTACCGATTGATTGAAAATATAACCATTTGATTGGTAGAAATATCTCCAACCAATGATATTGGTTATGACCAATATCGCAGCTGATTTCATTTCAAGACTTTGTCTGGACCCAAACTTATGAGAATATCTGATACTGGTTATACGTGTACAACCCACCGATTTGTTCAGTGCAACAGTGATCTCTTTGTTCCCGCCAGGAAATCAAATCAAGTTTCCTGACGACCTATTAGCCTATGATTGTATTGTTCGGTACACCGCTAATAAAGGAACAAAGGATTAGGACGCCTTTCAAATGAATACTTGACACCCTACAAGTATCGGATGAGGGAAATTTTGAGACTGATTAGGAGGGAAATCAATAATTATTCTACTTATTTTTAAAGATGTTAAAATGGGTCTAAGAAAGTTTAGAGTGAAATTCAGAATTGTGTGGACTAGCAGGTAGTTATCGTACATGTACATGTACATACATTGTACAATGTACATTGTATCAGATCAGTATCACATACAGGACCAAGTTTGGGTGCTGCTGAACTACACTGTTTTTTACATCCCAAATTCATTGGAATTGCATTGGCAAGTATAACATTTGTGGTGTAAAACCTGGAAACATAAAGACACCAAATTTAGATGTCAATTTTTAGCTGTATTTAAAATGGAGGGAAACAATTAACAAAAACCTCAAAGTTTGAACCTTGGGTAAAAATTATTTGAGGGACTTCTTTAAGAGGAAGGGAGGGGCAGTGAATACGGTGGCTCTGCATGAACCCTGCCATTTCAGCTCGTGCGTGTGTTTGTGGAGTGGAAGGAAACTGGTTGACAGCAGACCGACAGTTCGTGTTCTCCTTGCGCCGTCTAAGCATATTTAATTAATTCATTCTCCTAAAATGTCAGAGCACATTTATAATCGGTGTATGAACAACAGGGGCATACAAATGTACCGGTAGTACAGGTACTGTACATGTACAAAATACAAAGATATACCGGGTACATGTGTGTGGGATGACTTCTTTATGTGCAATTAACGGTACATTAATTATAGGTCTACATCTTAGACCATTGTAGGCCAGAGGCCTCCCCCTCCAAGACCCCTCCCCCCTCCAAGCCCCTCTCTCCCTCCAAGCCCCCCCCCCCCCCCCCCCCCCAATTAAGAGCATGCTTTAAACAGTGCCTGTAATAGTACATTATGTACATGGACACCTTTTTAGCCTTCAGTTCCCACCCTCATGATGCCTGATTAAAATTTAGTCAGGTCACAGCTGCGGCTATGGAATATCTGGTCTGGATGCCTGACCCCTGTGACCTTAGCCCTGGCAGCACTGAATCCCAGGCATGTAAGGTTACGCTCTTATGCTGAATGAAGTTAAAGGTAGGATACACCATTAAATGAAGTTGAGCTCTCTGAAAAGGAAAAAAAAAATATGAAATACAGTTGACTCTCGTTAAAGGTAGTATACACCATTTGCAGATATCGAAAATATTTACTACCGAATTATTAAGAAATATCTTACTCATCTGAAAGTAAATGTTGATTCTGGGCATCCAGCAAAATGATTGCGCTAGATATCCTGTAATTCTTCCGAAAAATAGAATTTTATAATGAAAAATTCGCGATCGCCGGACGGCGAGCGCGAAAAAACAAAGATAACATAAGAATAACTGCTTGACCCCGGTTGAAAACAAACGCTGTTTTTCGTGCTTTTCTCAGCATCCATGATTGTAAAACTTGGAAAAAGTCAGTTAAACGATATTTACTATGAAATACAACCCCCCAAATCTAGCCATTCATGATAATTTAAGCAATTACCAATGGTGTATACTACCTTTAAGCTCTCTGAAAAGGAAAAATAAAAATGAAATACAGTTGACTCTCTTAAATACACTCCACCAGACCTGGCGAAAGTGTTTGTTATATCAGAATTTTGCAAAGTCTGGACCAGGGCTTTTTGTTTGCTATTTAACCCAAATTTGTGTTTTACATGTAATAACGAGAGTTGACTGTACAAAGAAGAAAGAAGCCCAAAGGGGAAAAAACGGCTGTCGTGAACTTCAGTTGTTTATTGTTGTCTCAACGATACAGTATCTCCCAATAGGCTTTTTTTCAATAAGGAAACAAGCAGGAACTCATAACATAAACAAATGACATGGGACAGGAAAGAGATGAAAGGTTAGAAAAACCTGGCACTCTGTCAACAAACGGAGGTATTATTTAACATCACAGTATTAAAAGGGAAAGTCCAGGGACATTATACAAATTAAAGTTGTGTTCTACCATGCTATTTTTCAAGTTTTATCTCTAGTTTTAGCTGTAGAACTTTTTTAGCTGTACATGTAAGGATGTGTAAACTTATGGGAGTTTTCAAAATGGCGGGTGGATGTGATTCAACGGCTGTTTCGTGAAACAACACAATTATACACTGACAACTTCTGAAACATTGTCCTTATTCAAGATCGTCCAAGGAAATAAAAGATAAAAGGTTAATTAATTGTCATCGGATTAAAAAAGTCTGTGTTACATGGCTGCTTATTGTGTGTACATACAGGTATAAAGGTCTACAAAATTAGGGTATGTATGGTACATGTAGGTAGGAAATTCATTTTGTTGTAAATTTGTTTTTGTGCACATCATAATGTGTCTGCACATGGTATGCACAAGGGTAAAAGGTACTACACGTAATTGATGGTTTGGGGGGGTTTTCCCTTTTTATTTCATTTTTTTTTTTTTTTTTGGGGGGGGGTAGGATAACTGGAAGCAAAACTGTTTTTTGGGGGTGGGGCCTAATGATTTTGTGCAATTAGGCATATCACGTTGTAACACATGTAGGTCCCTGGTTCAGTGGCCAAATTCATAGAGCTGCTAAGCACACAAAAAAAGTTTCTCATGTAAATTCTTCATTGGCAAAAACAGGAAATGTTCAGGTGAGGTACCGGTACATAGGCCTACCGGTACATGTACTGTTTTTGGCTGATATTCAGCTGGTTTTTGCTTTGCATAAAAAGCACATTAAATTTCTGGCGGTAAGCTGTTTTTACTGAGCAAGACTTTCTTATGCTAAGCAAATTTGTATGCTCATTTAATTAGCTCCATGAAATTGGCAATGAATTCTCACCCAAGATAAACAATTTTTCAATGATAAAAAACAAATAATGAATTACTGCTACTGCAAATATATATGAGCTTCCGTCTACCATAAGAAACCAACTTTGCGAAATAATTCATTTCTCAATACCAGTAGTTTCACTTTCTATAGTGGCATTGTACAATACACTAAAGGTTTTTCCCCTGAAGGTTGATGGAGTTTCATTTAGTTGCTGTACTTATGCAAAAATGCTGTCATATTAGGCGCAGTTACCTTAAAGATAGGATACACCATTTGCGGATATCTAAAACAATTACTACCGAAATATTAGGAAATATCTTACTATTTGAAACTATTTGAAATGATTGTAGGCATCCAGCAAAAGGATTGCACTGGTTATCCTGTAATTGTTTCGAAAAATATAAATTTATACAAAAATTCGCGATCGCGAAAATAAATAAGACAACATACCGGTACATGTATCAACAACCACTTCCTGAAGCCAGTTGAAAACGAACGTCGTTTTTTTGTGCTTTTCTCAGCATCAATGGTTGTAAAACTTTGGACAGGTCGGTTTTAAAACGATATTTACATGTACTATAAAATACAACCCCAAAAGTCCACCCATTCATGACAATTCAAGCAATTACCCGATTACCCGGTGTATCCTTCATGTACCTTTAAAACTGCAAAATGGCCTTAACATTGATTTACTGTACTGTACACACACATGAATCTTACAGGTAATTCTAAAATCCTTCTCTTCCCAAAAATGCCATAGGAGTTTCTAAAAAAACAACACCCCCATTAATTTAATCCAGTATCATGAGGGTCATCACAATAACCATCTAAAAGCTTTTATCATATAACTTCACCATTATCCCTCCTCTAGCACCCTAATTGCTTACAAGTAAAACTCGCACAATAAAGAAATCACTAGCATTATCTATAAGCTGGGGGCATAAGCAGTGTAAGTTGGCAGTTAACAGCGGCAGCCGGCCGTAAAGCGTCTTGAATCACTGCTTCCGAGACACTTTGCCGTTTTGCTGATCAATACAGGGAGTGTACATGTACATGCATGCACACGCATAGGCACGGACTAGCTTCCTGAGTGAGTGTTTCTGGCTTATCATAAAAACAGTTTGGGGCATTCGGTTAAATTCAATGAGACTGAGAAATACGGCACGGCGAAACAGTCTGGGGATTTTGCATTTTGACCTGTGACAAATTAGGGGAAATTGCTTTTCTTGCAGTCATTAATGTACACGTGCATGGTGCATGTACTGGTACGTGCACTGCTTGCATTATATTATGGGCTGCCATTTTTGAATCCCTGGCTTCGTCTTTTTAGGCTTCAGTCGATTTTAGGCCCCACCATGTACCGTAACTATGGGAACTCCGGCTGCTTGCTGCGCTGATACCTGTTAATGCTTCAGAAACATTCAATTTGTTGATATAAAAACGAAAGTTAGAATATTTCCATTTGGTCTGCTTCTCAGCATGTTCTGAGTGATTCATACAAGTTGGTAGAGGAGCCAAAGCCGAAAACAAAGCGAAGGTTTAGAAAACCCTCATAGTACATTTGTGCACATGTTCATGTACCTGGTAGGTTAAACTAATTAACACATTTATTTACTCATGTGCAAGTAAATAAAATCACCAACCATTTACCATCTTTGTCGTAACAGAATAAATTGCAGTTCATCAAAGCTTCTGGGTGAGACTTCTGATGTATATCTTGTACATGTACCAGGCCTACATGTACATACATGTACACATACCGTACTTTTCAGTAAACAGGCCATGATCGTGAGTCAGACAATAATGTTGTATAAATGGTTGTACTACAAAAAATTAAATGTACCGGTACCCCCTTCCAGTTTGCCCGGGAAAAACATTGTACATCTTCACAGTTCGATCTACCAATTTGTTGTCAAACATTGGGTTTCGCACTACATGTACCGGGTACGTTCCGACACCTCTACAATGATTGTGTTGACACCCCTACATTGATTGTGCTGAGTCAGTTTTGTGTTTTGATCCATTCCTCTGCAATCCTTTCACGAGACTCGCAAATCCACGTTCGTTTTTACTGCTCATCGGCAGACATTCGGAATGCACTTTTATTTTTCCGGTTCAGACCTCTCTGCGTACGTCAACAATATCACTGCACCTGCTCACAGAATGTGGTCTGATCTACATGTACAAAATGTACCAGTACATGTACCTGGCATTCCTCTGACTGATCCCCAAAGACATACATGTACCTGTACACGCGATGTCCAAGATGCCCTTCATGTACATTGTACCAGTATGTACATATTGTACATTGATCCATGTTTCTTCATCAAGCTCGGATGCTTGAAGAAGTGACTTGTCGATGCCAAGATAATGCCAGATGCTGCGGAGACCTCCCTCCCGTTCCCCTCAGACATTCTTCGGAGGCGCGTCTTGTCTAGTGCCCTTGACACTTTCGGTAAATACATGTACTGTATACCAGGGTACATGTGCAATGCTAGGAAAAAAATGCCGAGCGTTGCAGTCGGCCAGTATTGAATTATTTATCAGCATCAGACGGGCAGAGCATACATGTACTGTCCGAAATGTTGAGTTCCCTTCCGGTTCTTTTCAGAACGACACAAACTCACGAAAGAGATTTACCACATGCAATTTAGTGCTACCACAAACTTCTTCTGATATACTGTATTGCCTCTTAATAACCATGCAAACCTTCAAATCTTATCTAAAATTTGAATCGAACTCAGAATATTAGAGAATTCACTGACAGCAATTGTTGATATCACATTTTTTGTTTACATTTTAGTACCGTATCTTATTATGTTTAGATGTCTGCCATTTTTGTTTGACAATAGTTGGCACTGTGCCATTTAAATGTTGCTATTGATAACCAGCGTGACCGCGGTAGGTTGCTCGCGAATAGTCGACTAGACTATACATGTAGTCCAACCTTGGTCCACTAGGGTGAGTTGTTTGATCAGAGTTAGTCGCACTATACAGGGTGAACCTAAAAAAACAAAACCCACCAGAAAATGGCCATAATCCCGAAAGTATATATTTCATGGAAAAACTGAAGTCAATATCAGAAAGTAGGAGCTACAAGCTTTCTTAGTGACACCTACATCGCAGGCCTACTGTCACTGGTAACTGAGTACCATTGTCTTGAAAACCATAGGCAGATTTCAGAAATGTCCAAATAGGTGTGCGTGTTGTTATCTTCGTGTAGGCAAATAAAGGTCGCCTAGAAAAGAACAAGAACATAATTCCCTTTGTTATAACCTGTTTATTTGAAACAATAACAATGATAGTTCATTTCCATGTGGCTTACAAAATTATTGATTTGGACATTTCTGAAATCTGCCTATGGTTTTCAAGACAATGGTACTCAGTTACCAGTGATCGTAGGCCTGCGATGTAGGTGTCAGAAGAAAGCTTGTAGCTCCTACTTTCTGATATTGACTTCAGTTTTTCCATGAAATGTATACTTTCGGGATTATGGCCATTATCCAGGTGGGTTTTGTTTTTTTAGGTTCACCCTGTACATGTAGTCATTCATCAAACTTGCTCTCTGCTGGTACCACAGTTAGCATTCAGCAATCGACATGCGAATTCTGGATCGCCACCCCTCTCTATTTCTATTTATGTGGATGTTGCTGTACAATGTACCGCAGATGCCGTCCCATATGGTGTTACTGATAGCATTCGACGATCGATATACGCAATCACTCATCACCCATCCTCTTCTTCTTCGACTTGTTTGGCTGCTGCGTTGAGATGCCATCCCATATGGTCCTGCTGATTTCCCAAATGAGAAGCATCCGGCTCTTTAAACCAACCCAGTCGTGGGATAATCCTCGAAGAGATGCGGAGATAAGATGTCAATATGGGAGGTGTTGGCAAAAATGCCACTTGACTGCAGATTACCACTGTTGGAACAATTAACACCTAAAAAGGTCATGATAAATGTACTTTTGCAATAAAAAATGTAAGGCAAAAATATACTTTTTTATTTGTTCAGTCATTTACAACCAGTGTGAATCAATATTTAAAGGTAGTATACACCATTTGCAGATATTACTACCGAATTATTAAGAAATATCTTACTTATTTAAAAGTAAATAATGATTCTAGGCATCCAGCAAAATGAGGGCCCTAGATATCCTGTAATTGTTCCAGAAAATTGAATTGTATAAACCAAAATTCATTCTCGCCGTCCGGCGAGCGCGAAAAAAACAAAGATAACATAAGAATAACTGCTCGACGCCGGTGGAAAACAAACGCTGTTTTTCATGCTTTTCTCGGCATCCATGAATGTACAAATTCGGACAGGTCAGTTAAACGATATTTACTATAAAATAGAACCCCCCAAATCCACCCTTTCCTGATAATTCAACAAATTACCAATGGTGTATACTACCTTTAAGGGATTTATTATTTATTTGTAAACGTTTTTAATAATTAATTTTAACTGAAATACAATTTTGAAGTTATTAGTGTAAATACATACAAATTGTTGGTGAGACTTATATAAAAAAGTCTGATTTAGTGGAAATTTGAAACCCCAAATTGTAGCTGCAGCGTACTTTGTTTTTAGATATTTAAGACAAGTGTCAGAACAGTTTGTTATTGCTTGTGTGTCAATAAAAGTTGATGCCGACCCAATTTTGTGGTTCTCATAACCAAACTAAAATAGATTACATGTATACATCTTCCGATACATGTATGTACCGTACAGTACGTGTACCGCAAAGAGCCTCATTATGTTTATTGGCTAGTGACGTCAAGTGCATGTGTGTACAATTAGTGGACGAGACACCATGAAAATTATAATGGCCCGATGATATTCATATCTTCATAATACCCGGTACATTAATCTGTCGCCTAAATAAACAGGAAAAATCTAATCGGTTTCAGATTGATGTGCTTAAAATACATGTACCTTGTTGGTTTTTTGGTGTGAAAAATGTTTGGAATTTCTCACATATATCTGAGAATCCTTGAGCAATTTTTTAACATTTGAAAAATAAACTGAGATACATAGTGCACAAAGACTTGAAAAAAAATGAAAACATTTATAAATAACATTAAAGTCAGAAATTTGATCCAGAAATTGGATGTTGAATCCATTCCTAGCTTAAAGAAATATATTCTCTTCAAAAACAGATATTTATTTTTTCACTGAACGAGAACGCATCAAAATGATTCAACTGCAAATTCTGAAACATCTTCTTCATTTCTTTTGGGTCACAGCCTGGGGGAAACAATTCCTCAGATTGTTGTCATCATCTAGATGCACGAGAAGATTCTACGACTTGTCTCTCCAATTTTCGCAGTCAGATCTTTCCAGCTTCGTGTTTCAACGCTTGACGGATTGAATAGATTTCTACAGATGGAATGAGACAGCAAGAATTCTTGCCTTCCATATGTTATAGTGATTGCCCCAGGTCGAGTAACGTCAGACCGAAATTGCCTCTGCCTACAAGATTACTGCAGTATCCGCATCAAGTTTGCGTCGAAACGTCGCGGATTATCCAGGCGCAGGAATTTGCGTTCTCCAAATATCCTAACCAGCTTGTTTTTAGATTGATTGGATTATAACGAAAGTGACCAAATGACCAACTCATATTAAAGTCAAGTATATGATTTCCGAGAGGCTTTGGGCCTTTGATAATTGACTCAAACAATTAGGACAGATGGTCACATCGCATAATCAGGAGAGTTTTTTAATAAATTTAACTTCAGCTTGATCCACATTGGTTTGGGCCAAATTCAATTAATTTAAGTTTAAATCCATTATAAGATCTACATTTGTACAGATTAAACAAAATTAAGGGGTTTAACCGTCCTCCCTACATTGGGTACTGTGTGTGAAGTGCATTCTACAAGATTACTATAGGAGCCACATTCAAGGTTGAGCCACATTGTGTATGTATAGTATACAAGATGCGATCAAGCAAAATAAGTCTCAAGATGTCCCTGGCCACTTTTGAGTTTCTTGTATTTTCATCTCAAGCTTTAATTTGGTGAAAACCCCGTGTTGACACGACTTTCGGTTCAAAGTTACAACATGTTAATAAGAAAAGAGAAAATCCAGTTTAAAGGTAGTAGGTTTGTGTGTGGGATGACTTCTTTATGTGCAAATAACGGTACATTAATTATAGGTCTCTTAGACCATTGTAGGCCAGAGGCCTCCCCCTCCAAGCCCCTCTCCCCCTCCAAGCCCCTCTCCCCCTCCAAGCCCCTATCCCCCTCCCCGCCCCTCCACCCCCCCCCCCCCCCCCCCCCCCCCCTCCCCCAATTAAGAGCATGCTTTAAAGGTAGTATACACCATTGGTAATTGCTTGAATTATCATGAATGGGTAGATTTGGGGGGTTGTATTTCATAGTAAATATCGTTTAACTGACTTTTCCGAAGTTTTACAATCATGGATGCCGAGAAAAGCACGAAAAACAGCATTTGTTTTCAACCGGGGTCGAGCCGTTATTCTTATGTTATCTTTGTTTTTTCGCGATCGCCGTCCGGCGAATTTTTCTTTATAAAATTCAGTTAGTAGTAAATATTTTCGATATCTGCAAATGGTGTATCCTACCTTTAAAGTTTTAGTATTCCAATGAGTAGTTAAAAAGCACACTTTTGATACATGTACATGGCAGAGCTAGTCCTTAGCAATGGTAACTTTGGTGCAGGGTATGGCAAGAAGTGCAAAGTACATTGTGTAATTACATGCTGGCTTGGATCAAGACCAAAATATCACGGTATACAAGTAATGTGAGTGCAATTGTGAGGATAATTTCATAAGGTGACAGATGGAATTTCCATTCCATTAAAGCCAAGTGGAATGGATCATTTCATCTGTCACCGAATGAAATTATTTGTTTTATATGTAACCCCGACCCCAAAACAGGTCTTGGGTTATAGTATTATTTAATATTTTCTATTTTTTGTATAACTATGTTTCTCATTTGTAAGATTTCCCTTTTCACTCAACTTTTATGGTTCTTTATCTTTCCCCCACACTCGGAGCTTCATGACACCATTCAGGGATAAAAACGTCTGCCAAAGGACAATTTCCTGGGACTGTTATCTTCTGACTGGTACGGTTGACAACTATTACATTTGGGGGCTTGTCCGGGAAACGTTTTAATTTTTTGACTTGACTTCGAATATAAAGGATTTGTGTGCACCTTGATCTTGTTTGGTTTTGGATTGAGAATATCTATTGTTTTCTATTGTTCAGTGATTGATGCTAATGGTCTCTCTCAGATATATATTATTTATTTTGCGATTTGCTGTTGTATTGATTGATTGTTGACCTGTTTTCCTCAAAGGTACATGTACATTATTTATCCTGCAAATTATTTTTTTGATACTTGCCAAGAGAGCCAATATTTGTGCAATTCCTTTTTTTTTGGTGGCCATTTTCCCTGTTCCGTGCATTTTTTCGGTTGTTGCTTAATTGCTCAAACTTCACTTGTCACAAATGGCGGACACAGCACTTCGACAGAATGGTCTGGATTGGTGTAAGAAGGACGATCTCAGGCCCAGTCACTCTTTTTTGTTGTCTTTTCAATTGTCTAGTCCATTGGCGGAGACAGATATTCTAGCCTGCTCTTTGCATGATATGTTCCCTTCACTAGAGGGCCTTTCTAAGAAAGACCATGTAGACAACAACTCCGCTATTTTTCTATGTGATTTTTCTGTGCCTATCTCTTCTCTAAGGCTAGGGACTGAGATTCGTTTAAGTTGTCATTCGTCATCGACGCTTTGTCAAGTCATTCGGCTGGACAATTCTACATCAAAGAACCAGCGAGTCACTATTAGTAACCTGCGAAAGAGTGGTGTCCTAAATGCATGGCATTTGAGAGAAAGGACCTCTACGTCTGATTTCCCTTCTACTTCTGAATCTAGTCCTTCTTCTCAACAAATTCCACCCTCTGACTTCTCCAAGTCATTTGCTCGCTGCACCTTGGCGGCAAATTACCGTAAGCTTAGATGCTATTCGGGTTCTACTTCTCCCCCGAAAGATGAAGACGACTATGTAGCTTGGATCGACCACGTCGAAGGTCAGATGGATGAGTGGCAGGACTTGGACGACGCAGAGAAGAGAAAGCGTATCCGTGAGGCTCTGCGGCCACCTGCCCTCAACATCATCAACGATCTTCGACGTGACGATCCAACTGCCACTTCCCTAGAATACCTCAAGGCTTTAGACATCGCTTTTGGTGACACGGAGACGGACGACGAGTTGTTTGTGAAATTTCATGGCTTGGCCCAGGCTGCTGGTGAGTCTCCGTCTAAGTTTCTGACTAGGCTTCAAAATGTATTGAGGCGGGCTCTGAGAAGGGGTGTTGTCCCTCATTCCCAGGCTGACAAAATGCGCCTCAGCCAGTTTATCCGTGGTATCTTGTACGACGAGATGATACTGGTAAACCTGCAACTGAGAGACAAGATGAGTCAGCCACCGTCTTTCCTAGCCCTGCTGTCCATGGTCAGAAAGCAAGAAGATGAGGCCAGACTGAAGCTGCAGAGTCGTGGTTGTCCCACCCTCGGGGCACAAAAAGCTCGACATCTTCAGCACGCCGCTCACCCTCCGACTCACCACTCTAACTTTGCCTATCCTCAGGCACCATATTCTCACTCTTCACACTATCCTCATCCTGCCAGTCCTCAGGCACAGTTTCTCCATCAGAATGCCACTGCAGCTACTCCTCAGAGCATTTCACAGCACACGCAGGCCCGAAATACTCCTCGAGATCAGGCTCGGTGGAAACAACCTCGTCAGAACCCTGACCGAGGCAATGAGAGGGGCACTTTGGTAGATTTTTGTTTTTCGTGTGGTCAGGAGGGACACATCCGCCGGAGATGTATGAACCCTGCCAACGCTGAAGTGGTCAATAGAAAGTTGATCCACTTCATCCTTGGAGGACCGTCGGGAAACGGGCTCGGACGTCTGCAGGAGGGGAACCAGATGTCCGAACGCCGGTAAGCCCCAAGATTAAATATGAGGCAGGAACGGATGTTCCTCAGGGATTGGTCGGTGATACAGTCACACCACGGTGTTGGGTTGATGGACTCGACACCCACTGCCTACTGGACAGTGGCTCTCAAGTCACTCTGATATCTAAAGGTTTCTTTGACCGTCTCAATCGTCAGTTGCACCCCCTTAACGATCTCGTTTTGTTCCATGGAGGTGATGGGAAGATGCCATACTTGGGTTGGACTTATGTGTCTATGGGGTTTGACGACTCCTTCAGTGGGACCAGTAGTCAGTTCGACACCTTTGCTTTGGTCGTCCCAGATGGACGAAACTCCAGTGTCCAACCAATTATAGTTGGGACAAATTCAGGTCTTTTCCGCAGCTGTTTTGAGTCATGTAAGCAGCAGGCAGGTCATCGGGCTGTACAGAGTCTGAATATCAGTGCCACATGCCGAAAGATCTATAAGGACATCGCCGATGAGGACAAGATTCCTGGTGATGGTAGGCTTGGAACGGTCAGGACTCGTTCAAAACGTGTTCTTACCTTTCAGCCTGGCGAGCAGAAATCTGTCTGTGGGTCTCTGCGAAATGTCCTGCATAAACCAGTTACTGTGCTGGTTGAAGCCCAGGAAAGGCGTAGACTGCCGACAGGGTTGGAAGTGACACCTCTTGTCACTGAACTCCCCGGGAATTCGACAAGCACTGTCAATGTAATAGTTGTCAACCGTACCAGTCAGAAGATAACAGTCCCAGGAAATTGTCCTTTGGCAGACGTTTTTATCCCTGAATGGTGTCATGAAGCTCCGAGTGTGGGGGAACCCATGAAGGCTTCAAGCGCAAACTTTAGCGCCAAGGCTACTACAAGCAACAATGTCCACTCAAAGTCCTCTGATAGTGATTTTGACAACCTTCCTTTTGTCTGGGGTTCGATCTCCCCTGAAAGGAAGAACCAAATTCTCGACAAGATGAGGTTAAGATCTCAGGTTTTCTCTAGACACGACTGGGATGTAGGACAAACAAAACAAGCCGAGCACCAGATCAACCTTGAAGATGGCTCTCCATTTAGGGAAAGATCGCGAAGGATAGCTCCAGCTGATCTCAAAGACTTGAGGCTACACTTGCAACAGCTGTTAGACAACGACATCATCAGAGAATCACGCAGCCCATATGCTTCACCGATTGTGCTTGTTCGCAAGAAAAACGGTAGCTTGCGGATGTGTATTGACTATCGTACACTGAATGCACGCACAATTCCTGATCAGTACGCAGTCCCACTTATACAAGAGGCGATTGATTGTCTGAACGGCAGCTGTTGGTTTTCGGTGATCGATTTGAAATCTGGGTTTTATCAGATACCCATGCGTCAAGAAGACAAGGAGAAAACGGCATTCATCTGTCCTCTGGGTTTCTATCAGTTTGAACGAATGCCTCAAGGTGTCAAAGGTGCTCCTGCAACTTTCCAAAGGTTAATGGAGACCTGCATGTCTGGAATCAACATGACCGAAGTGTTGGTATACATGGATGATCTTATCATCTTTGGTCAATCCTTAGACCAGATGGAAGAAAGACTGATGAAGGTTCTTGATCGCCTTGCCGATTTTGGACTGAAAGTGTCTCCAGAAAAGTGTCAACTCTGTTGTAGGTCAGTCAAGTATCTCGGGCATGTAGTCTCAGAAAAAGGGGTACAAACTGATCCGGAGAAAATGTCTGCTCTGGAGACATGGCCTCGACCTCTGAATGTCAAGCAAGTTCGATCGTTCCTTGGTTTTGCAGGCTATTATCGTCGTTTCATTGAGAACTACTCCAAAATAGCCCGTCCTCTGAATGACCTCACTGTTGGATGTGTTTACCCTAGAAAGCGGGGCCGTCCAGCACCAAAAGCGTCATCTGATCCCAATGCTCGTAAGGTCGGCGACCCACTTGGTGAACTATGGACGACAGAGTGTGAAAAAGCGTTTCTCACTTTGAAGGATCGTCTTGTTTCTGCTCCTGTACTTGCATTTGCAGATCTGTCCAAGCCCTTTGTGTTACACATTGATGCGAGTCGTGATGGTTTGGGTGGAGTTCTGTATCAAGATCATGATGGAAAACTTCGTCCTGTCGCCTACGGTAGTCGTGGTTTGTCACATACTGAGAAAAACTACCCTGCCCATAAGCTGGAATATCTGGCATTGAAATGGGCCGTCACTGATAAATTCCGTGATTACTTGTACATGGCCAAAGGAACCAAAGTGATGACTGACAATAACCCGCTCACTTACGTTCTTTCCTCGGCCAAACTGGATGCCACTCGGCATCGATGGCTGGCGGCATTGTCAAACTTTGACTTTTCAATCCACTACAAGCCAGGGCGGACAAACACTGATGCAGATGCTTTGTCACGTAGACCCCACTCACCTGAGCTTGATCAGCAGTTCGAGGAGGAACAGCGAGACAAAATAGAGAAACTTGAAGGTCGACTTAAGGGCACTGGTGAGATACAGGATGTCATCTGTCCTAAAGAAGTTGTGGGCGCACTGTATTTCCAGTGTGGTGCCAAGGTATCTGCACGTGAACACGACAGACAGACAGATTCAGTCACATCTTGTACAAATGACAGTGTTCCACTGATCCATTCCTTGTCTGTAGGTGCAAATGCTGTCCCTGACTGTTATGCATCAGTTTCCGAGATGAGCAAGTTGGATTGGAGAGAAATTCAACGAGAGGACCCGATTATCAAACAAGCCACAACCTTTGTAAAATTGGGTAGGAAACCAGACTCACAAGCAGACCTGCCAGGTGAAGTGAAGCTGATCCTTAGGGAGTTTGACAAACTTTCCCTTTCCAATGGGATTTTGTACAGATCTGTTACAAACTCATTGGGTAACAAGTGCCTTCAACTTGTCCTTCCTTCCAAATTTCGCCTCCAAGCGATCCGAGGACTGCACAACGAGTTAGGACATCTCGGTGTCGAGCGCACACTAGCACTCGCACGAGACCGATTCTACTGGCCTCGAATGGCTGCAGAGATTGACAACTGGGTCAAACACTGTACTCGATGTGTTGCCAGAAAGACACCTCAAAAACCTGCTGCACCACTGGTAAACATTAAGACTAATGGTCCTTTGGAACTGGTCTGCATGGATTTCTTATCTTTGGAGGCAGACCGTAGCAACAAAAAGTCTATCCTGGTAGTGACTGATCATTTCACTCGCTATGCTCAGGCTTTCCCTACTAAAGACCAAACTGCTCGCACTGTGGCTAAGGTCTTATGGGAGAACTTCTTTGTTCACTATGGGTTACCCCAGCGTCTTCACTCCGACCAAGGGCGTGACTTTGAGAGCAAGGTTGTGAAAGAGTTAACACTCCTGCTAGGCATCAAAAAGTCACGGACTACGCCCTACCATCCCCAAGGTGACCCCCAACCAGAGCGATTCAATCGCACTTTGTTAAATATGCTAGGTACCTTGGAAGACGAGAAGAAAGCCCATTGGAGCAAGTATGTCAGTGCATTAGTTCATGCATACAATTGCACTAAGCATGACAGCACCGGCTTCTCGCCCTATTTTCTCATGTTTGGCAGAGAGGCAAGACTCCCCATTGACTTGAGGTATGGGATAAGTGCAGATGACTTCACAACTGCAGACCACGCACAATATGTCAAGGGGCTGAGGGAGCAGCTTACGCGCGCCTATCAGCTTGCAACCAACAATTCAGCTAGATCAGGTGAAAGTAACAAAGTTCGACATGACCGACGTGTCAGAGGACACGAGCTTCGGTCTGGCGATCGAGTGTTGATCAGAAACCTTGGCTTGCAAGGAAAACACAAGATAGCTGATCAATGGGACCCTACAATTCATTTGGTCACAGAACGCATCAGTCCAGATATGCCAGTGTACCGTGTCAAGCCAGAGACAGGAGAAGGGCGTGTCCGAACGCTGCATAGGAACATTTTGTTGCCTATCGACTACTTCAATGATGAGGAGTCCCAGCATCGTGTCACCAGGCCCAATCGTCCCGTCACGAGAGCAGCGGCTAAGATCAGCCCTCCCCGAGATCAGTCTGACTCTGAAAGTCAGCCATCCAGTGACGATGAGGTTGTTGTGGTTTTCCCGAAGAAATTGCTCAATTCCCCACTTAATGTGGAGGCACCTGAGTTTGTTCCTCAGCAACAACCATTTACTGATCTGTCGGTAGATACCTGTCAAGTAGAGGAACACATTTCAATCACAGAACAACCTTCGCATTCTCGCAAAGATGTATGTGATGGTAATGAGAACTCTGTTCTCCAACAGCCTCTACCTACTTCTGAGAAGACACCCAGTGTCTCAGATAATTTGTTCGCGGAGCAACCTCCACTTTCCCGTGAGCACACCAGTGATGATGCTGGCCCATCCAATGTTTCTGTGGCACCCCTTGCGCCATTAGATTTTTCTTCTCCTGACAAAGGTCAGGGACACTCTATGGTGGCCAGTCCTTTCAAATCACCAGAACCCGTATTGTCTCCATTAGTTCCTCAGAACGAAGGAGACGATGCGAAGAAGGAGACCAGTGAAGATGTTTGCTGCATCACTGCAAAGGATCAATCTCCTCAATGCAACGTTAGTGATGAGGTACATCATGTTACTGCTGGGGGCTCCCAAGTAACTAACGACTCCCCAACCGAAGAGTCCTTGAAAGAAATGTCTGACCCCGAATCAAACTTTGTTAGGCGCTCAGCTCGAGTGTCACGACCCCCTTTGCGAATGAAGTTTGCAGAGAAGGGGAAACCTGTATTTAGCCGGCAATTCCGATCATCTCGGATGTTTGCCGAGTTAAAGAAGAAGGTTTTCGGTCCTTAGATATGTATATACATTGTATTTCCTTGTTTTTCTTCTTTTGTTGCTCCCGGCGGTAGCAAGTTAAGTAAGGGGAGGATGTAACCCCGACCCCAAAACAGGTCTTGGGTTATAGTATTATTTAATATTTTCTATTTTTTGTATAACTATGTTTCTCATTTGTAAGATTTCCCTTTTCACTCAACTTTTATGGTTCTTTATCTTTTTTTTCTTACTGGTGAGTTTGTTCCAGTAGACCCTTTGATCTCTGCCTACCATTTGTAGGGCTAGTCTTTGATCTTTTATCTTTTATCTTTCCTGGAAGCTCAGAGGATGTTCTTTGTGTCCTCTGCCTTTTATTGGTGGCTGGTACACCAGTGTGTACACACACAATAAACTTCCAGAAAGTTAAGCAGGATGTGGGGACTCTTAACCCCTGCTGGTTTATGACATCTTGCAGGAGTTGTTAAAACAACAAGCTTCTGTTGATTTCAGGTCTCCCTGGTTACTAAGTGGCCAATCAGTTTAGAGTCATGTGTGACAATTTAAAGTTTGACCAATGAGAGCCTGGGTTGGTCATATGGTCAAGGCATGCTTCAGGTGCAAGCTTGCCTCAAATTTTAGCAAGACTTGGCATAACCGATTCTGCCATCGTGCTGACTGCATGTCTGCCATTTTCGTCTGCTGTTTTAAGCAATTTGTTGTTTTCGATTGGAGGACCCCGATTCCAAGTTTCCTCCTCTTGCACGAATATTGGCTCTCTGTTTTAGGTGAGTTTGATTTACTATTTATATTGTGTTTAGATTATTATATGTTTGCTCAGATTTTTAGTCATTGACATTTTACTGTGTTCATCCTGACTTTCCGTAAATTAAAAAGAGATTTGTCTGAGTTGTATTTCTACGAAGTCTGGACTTCAGGAATTTGAGAGAGTCCAGACATATTGTTGAAGTAAAAGACTTTGGCGATTAATTATATTGTCAAGTTTGATAATGTGCTGAGAGATCCAAAAAGGATACTCTCATGATTTTGCATTTTTTATATTAACTTTAGGTAAAGTGTTTTAAGATAAGTTTGTAGTAAGTTGGATTTGCGCCTTTTCTTTACTCTTGCATGAAGCACATGCAAGTGGCTTAGAGTCAAACCAAGAATAAGTAATGCTCCAGATTTTATTCAGCATTGTATAGACTTTTGGTGTTTTATGAAGTCAGGGTGAACAACTGACTATGGTCCCAAATTCTGGGATGATTAGATATTTGTATTGAATTTCTATTCCGCAGTTATGATTTACTTGTTAAAGTGTTTGGCGGACATTTTCCTGTGGTTTTGATTAACCCAAGCTTTAAGACACAAACTGTTGTCTTGTGTTAGAGTTTTAGGCTGTATGCGAAAAGATGCATATTCTGTATTTATTTATTCGTAGATTCCGGTCTTTAGTGCAGTTCATATATTATTCTGTTATAGATCGAAACTTAGAGATACAAATTGTTCTCTCATGATCAAGTTTGGAACTTGCTATTCCTGTATTTGAACAGTTCGATTAAGATTTGGAGTTTTCTATTTTTTGATTTGTGTCTCACGTATGAGACTGAGAAATGTAGTCCTTGTTATCGTGTTTAGTTTTAAAGTCATTCTAAAAAAATACCTTTGAGTATTTCTGAGAAGTACTAGACAACAAATTGATTTCTTTTATATTTTTTCTATGGTAAAGAAGTTCATGCAATACATGTCAATATCGTGTACATGTAGGTTGCTGTTGTTAAATTTTAAAAGCCTTCCACATGATGGATAGTAATGAAGTGTGTTAAATTTGCATGTAGAAAAGTCAGCCATTTTGACCTGACTCTGTAGTAATTAGATGGATTTAGTAATGTGGCATAGACCCCTATGCAACTCTCTGTTTTAGACTAAAACGACTGGATCGTGCCATTTGAAGGGTAACTTAGACCGGACCGTCTGCGTGTTCCCGACCTGCCCTCCAGGCATCCCATTCTGTGCTCCAGCACGTCCAGTACGCCAAGCCTACTGCTATCCTCGACGCCCAACGACAAGACGTTCGAGCGATCCAGGCACAAGAACAATCCAGCATCGCCCTAGACGTAGCCACTTCATCTTTTTGTCTTGTTCAAGACCCCGCAAGTATCTTACTTTGGTTTCACATGTACATGTAGCAACAAATGACGAGAGTCGTCATTTCTACTTCTATCTTCAATTGAACTCTTCTTCAAGTGCTCTACTTCATCATCTCGTTCTACATATTCTTCAACTCCTTCTACCCCATGACTCCGATCTACCGAGGATGGACGAATCGCGAGCGTTAACTGTTTTTTAGGTTTTGGCGCCTTTTTTATCTGAGCTCAAATTGTGTATTTAAAATCATACAGGATCCTGTGTTGCATGTAAATCATCGTAACCCATTGCATTTTCATTTGTATTGCTATTGCCTGAGATTATTTTATTTTTGAAATAAAACATTTTCTTTGTGTATGCAAATCCTGAATTGTGTGAAGTCAAGAGTTTTTTACCAAAAGGGAGTTAAATTAATATAAATTTGGTTCCTGTTATTTTGGAATGTGAACCACGGGTTACATATAAATACAACACCTCAGTAAATTCCACATCATCTGATTGGTCAGAGTGTGAACAATGGTGCACATGCTTGATTGGTACACAATTTGACCAATTCTGTCCAACATCCATAAGACAGAATGAAAATATTCAAATGATTTAGTCAATAGATGTGTAGCAAAGTGTACATGTAACTTTATGGAATGACCCGTTTTATAAACATCTACTTGTACTATTGAACCCAGAAAGGCCAGATTGCTTTCTACATGTAGGTAGTGTGTGTTGGAATACCAGCTGGCATCCTCACCCCTGCAATTTAGTTGATAAATAATTCAATTTTTGTCAAGGGCGTAAGGAATTTTCTATTGAACAGGAGTTTCTTATGAACTGCTGGCTTGCAGTGCGATGTGTCGTGTACTTTCATCATGATCGAAATATACCGTTAAAGGTAGGATACACCATTGGTAATTGCTCGAATTATCATGAATAGGTAGATTTGGGGGGTTGTATTTTATAGTAAATATCGTTTAACTGACCTGTACGAAGTTTTACAATCATGGATGCCGAGAAAAACACGAAAAACAGTGTTTGTTTTCAACCCGCGTCGAGCAGTTATTCTTATGTTATCTTTGTTGTTTCGCGATCGCCGTCCGGCGATCACAAAATTTTCTTTATAACATTCTACTTTTCGAAATAATTACAGAATATCTAGCGCAATCATTTTGCTGAATGCCTAGAATCATTATTTACTTTCAAATGAGTAAGATATTTCTTAATAATTTGGTAGTAAATATTTTCGATATCTGCAAATGGTGTATACTACCTAGACAAGTATAGTGTTGTCCAGATTTGTAGGGTTTTTACGTCAGTTTTTTTTATACCGGTACGTATATGACAAGTTTGTTTTCATGATCGCCATTTTGGTTTGGTTTGGTTTTAAAACTTACTTTCTTCAGATGCCCATTTTGACAGTTATTTAGTTTAATGCAATGTAACAGATTGTAAAGAATGCACTAAAACTGAAAAATCTAGAACAACTTTTTAACTTTTTTCAAATTGCATGTGAGAAACTCTTGACAGGCTTTTCAGTCTACTTTTTGTTTTTACCTTGCTCCCTCTTTCTCCACGTTTTATCTTGACATTTCTACCGGTTCTACCGATATTTGCTGCTTTTTCTTACTGTCTTTTTGTCCCACAACTCTGAAAAACGAAGAGTACACGGAGTACTTGTAAGTACCCGTACTGCAACTGTACTTCAAAAAGCTTATGATGCTTATGAAAGCCTACAAAATGATCATGCTTTAATACATGTAGACAGTCTACATATTGTACAATGTACGGTACATTGTACCGGTACATCTACACATTTGGATCTTAATAACCAATCTAAAATACTACCGGTACATGTACTCGTACAGTGGTTATGATGACTCTTGTACCTGTATCTGCAGGCAATTCTGTTTTAATTAGGTCGGCACTGCACCAATTTCTGAGTTTTTCACCAAAGGTGTTAGTCCTCACATCTCGCATCAACTCGGCATTTTGCCGGAGGAAATCATTCCCTAGATTCTGCTATCCATCTGGCGCTGCATCAGCATGATGTAAGGAGCCCCTCCTATATCATGTATTGAAACGACAGTGTCATAAGTTTACACACGTACTTGTACACGATGCAGTACATGACTTGCATCTCATGTGTGATGTGCTTAAAGCAACCTGCAAAAAATAAGTACATCTTGGCCAATTTCTAAATTCTTAACATTTTCTCTTCTTTGCTTTCAATCTTTTCATTAAAACTCTCTTTAGGTTTTTATACTCTGTCAAAATTGGTTGCTTGTAGGTAATTTAAAGGGATCTTATATGTTTGGTAATTGGAACCCACGTTTGTTTCAATCTTATATACATGTAGTTATAGATATATACCATAAAACTAACCTGTAAAAATTTCAAAAGGTGGTAGCGATTTTGAGATATTGCCGAAATTCTAAAGCGGTTATGTCCACGCAGGAAGAATAATTTGCATTGGAATACACACTCTGAGAAACGTCACTGCAGTAACGCTCCTCAGATTCAAATTTTTGGGGATAAAACTATCTTTTTCCATAACCGCAGTACTTCGAAGTGAAAAGTTTCTAAAAATGCATTATACTATCCAAAACTGCTGTACTTCTTACCAAGTAAGTTTTTATTGCCATTAATTTTTGGAGTAATTACCAAACGTATACGATCCCTTAAGGTTTAAACTGTATTCTAACAAAAACATATATTTCTTCATATTTAGAATTTCGTGCTCCTCCATATCTGGAAACAAAAATCAAACATTTTCCTATTTCTTAACATTTGGAGATGAGTTGTTGAAGCCTAGTTGGTTTTTATTACAAACCCATTTAAAGGTAATACAACGTTTGCAAGCCTAACAAAAACTACTAAATTATTACTTAATACCTTACTGTATGTGAATGACAGTCTAAATCATCCTGTAAAATTATGGCACCTGCTGTGCTGTAATTTTATATCAAATTTCAATGCTGGCCGACCATCATTGAAAAAAAAACTGGCTTTTTTCAATACTGCTCCCAATTTACCATATTTAGTTTTGTTAGCAATTAATAGTAATGGGTACAGCCAGCAAGACTGGTTCCCTGACTGTACAATTCCCTAATGTTTATAAAGTGGTTTGTTTCATCCTAAGTTTGGTCAGGGAACCATGAATGTGTTCCAGCATCTATGGACACAAACCTTCAAACAAGTCAGTGTAACGATATTTGCTATGCAATACTGACCCCCAAAGTCCATCCATTTCGGGAAACTTGTTTGTTCTTCATTAGGCCCTCTTAATTTATTTGATTGTTTTTTATCTGCACATTGAAATAATTTAGCTTCATTGATGATGTGTACAATATGGGACTGATTGTATTTTATTTATTTTTATTTTTTAATTTTTTAACAAGAATAACAAGAATAACGATATTCTCAATCTATTAATCTTACAGTAATTGTCACATTCTACACAAATTTAGTAAAAAGAAACATGCTGAAATTGGATCTGAAAATGTAACAGTAGACAAGTTCTCAATACATTCTTAAGCCATAAGGCTTAGGGGTAGGATACATCATTGGTCTTTGCTTGAATTATCATGAATGGGTGAATTTGGGGGGTTGTATTTTATAGTAAATTATAGTTTAACTGACCTGTCCGAAGTTTTACAATCATGGATGCCGAGAAAAGCACGAAAAACAGCATTTTTTTTCAACCGGTGTCGAGCAATTATTCTTATTTTTGTTTTTTCGCGATCGCCGTCCGGCGATCGCCAATTTTGTTTTATAAAATTCCATTTTTCTGAATAATTACAAGATATCTAGCGCAATAATTTTGCTGGTTGCCTAGAATCATGTTTTTACTTTCAAATGAGTAATATTTCTTAATAATTCGGTAGTAGATATTTTTGATATCTGCCAATGGTGTATCTTACCTTTAACACTTTGAAACAAGCACTGGTATACCTGTCATATCTTGTCAATGTGAATGATTTATCAGCGCAGCAAATGTTTTATTCGGATTTATCTGGTGGGCAACGCTGTGGTCAAGTTCACTGACCAGTCTCAGCAGTCACCACACAGAATCCCTTCAAGAATATTTGGCTTGCACTGCTTTTATATGTCTTGCTGGAGGCTAACACAGGCCGCTATATTCATCATCCTGCATGTGTATTTAAATTTGGTTTTGCAAGATGTGACTCACGGTAATTTACACGCCTGCCAGAGGCTGTTTTTTTTTAGTAGTGTACATTGTACATGATGTTTAATGGGGGTTTTCGAAACCTATGCTTCGTCTTGGACTTCGGTTTCACCTCCAAATTCTGAATCCAGTGGTTACGAAGTTTGACTCCTGTACGACGGTACGGTACACATGGGTTCGAACTCTGGCCGGGAATAAGGTGCTTGTGTTCTTGGGCAAGACACTTTGCTGCAATTGCCTCTCTCCACCCAGGAGTAATACTAACTGTAGGTACCTGTGAAGGTAGAGACCACATGCGCTGATCTTGAGCTGCTGCAGAAATGGTCTCGTTCCTAATGAACAGGGATAATAATTGTAAAGCGCTTTGAAACACTACATTGTATGGGTATAAAGCGTTATATAAGCACCATTATTAAATAACTCTGAAGTTCTATTCGTGAATCAAAATGCAAGGATTCTAGAACTAAGTAAGAGCCTAATATAGCTTAACAGAACACCTTATTAATAATCCACGCCACTGTAAATGTTTTGCAATGGCCAAATTTTCTTTTAAAAGAACTCGGTGGACAGGAAACCCATTATAGTAAACACAAAGCAGAGGACACAATCCACAAAGCTGGGTTTGTCAGAATTGTTAGTAACCTGTACAGAAAAGGCTTCCTGTTGAATGGTTTTAAGGCAGGTTTAAGGTTTATAACCTCGGCAATTTAAAAGGAATGAATCCGAACTATTCATTTCAGAGAAAAAAAAAACTAGGACTGGAATCTACATGCAGTCTATCGATTGGGGCCCTCCTGGTAAGAAAGTATTGATTTGAACAATATCTGGGTTGCCAAATATAACTCCTACGGTACATGTACTTTGTGAGGCACAACTTTTTCGTTCTGTTTAGGTCAGTAACCCAAAGTCTGTAACGAAAAGTGAAACAAAATATGATCAATCATGAAAAGTAGAACCAGAAGAGGTCCATTTACACATTTAGGAAAAATGTCTAGCATTTCATGTTATGTATAGTATGACTTTAGAGAAATTATAGACATCATGTACCGGTACATGTACACTATGTACGATACATTGGATACATTATCGGTTACACATCTTGAAAACAGGTCAGCATAACAATATTTGCTGTTAAATCTAATCCCCTTATCAATCCATTTCTGAAAATTGCCGCAAAAGATATTTGGCCAGAAATCTATATAATTCCGTGTACCTTGACTCATTTAGACAAATACAACAAATTGAAATAGTTTAGCATTTTTGTAATATTATTTGATAACATCGAACATTGTACATCTTATACATACGGTATTCAATGCCTGTAGAAAATGTTTTTACAATCATATTGTATGGTATTTTTCTCAAATTCTGAAATATTCAACATGCTAAGAGTCATCAAAGAGATCATATTATTAAATCACCTTTCTGACATTATACCGGTACATTATGTACTCTGTTCATGCATTATGTCCTCGTAACCGTACTTGAATATCAACCCACAGTTCTCCTACCGGTAATACCTCTTGACATCATCACTGTAACCATGACGACAGTCGTACCTGTCCTACTGCCCTACTTGTTTCAGGTGTGTCGAATAATAAAATAATGTACCTGCTGTTGCGCTGGGACAGGTGTTGAGCACACACTCAAACCGCCCCCTGTGATTCTCCTCAGGGTTAGGCATTTACTTATTGTATGATTACACTGGTAACCCTGCTGGGGGAACCGGTCTTGATAAGTGAACACATTTGACTGTGCGTGCAAGCATCGCTCCTGTGCATATGTACGTGTACGTGGTCGAGACATTGTTAGTCTTGCCAAATGTGTTTTTGACGTTAGATATTATTTTTTATTTTTTTTACCAGCACTGTTTTATGCTGTGTTTAGAGCAGGCCCGTACGCAGGTTTTGTTATGGGGGGGAATTTGTACTGATGGGACCCAAAAAGGAACCAAAATTGTTTGTGTGCCAGTACTGTTATTTCCACATCAAAATACCATTATTTACCCTGGAAAATGTGGATCTTTTGGTAATTTAGGGGGCGAATTTGTACTGATGGGACCAAAAATGGGACCAAAATTGTTTGTGTGCCAGTACAGTTATTTCTACAAATGTACATCAAAATACCATTATTTACCCAGGAAAATGTGGACCTTTTGGTAATTTGGGGGGGTGCGTACGCATTGGAGGTACCAGCTGGTCTTGAGTCCCCCAACATGGCGCACTTTGACAAATTCGCTTGACTTTCCCGTGCACGAAACATGCACAAAAGTTTGCAAACATTCATGTAAACATGTCAAATTATTCACGTATTATGTGTACTCTACCAGTATTTCGATCAAATTCAGTTCTGTAAAGAAACAAAAACATATGGTCTTTTAAAAAATTTCAAATAAATGCCAGGGTTTTTACGTCTAATAAACAAACCTGGTAAATTTGTACACTATACATATTCCAAATTGTTGTTTGTTTATTTACATTCGTACAGATAAAATATACAGTCATACAGAAAACTCTATTCTCCACCAGTTCAAACACAACATGAACAACATGTTACAGGACTTTTGACTGGAAATCTGCTGTTGTGTAATTAATGTTTGCCTCTGTTGTTATCCTAATAGAACCTGGCCGCAATACACTGTAAGGAACGAAAATGTTTTCCAAATGTTGTCCAAGCATTTTTTTTTTAAATGTTGGTACTAGATTTTAAGGATTGAACTTGCCTGTTATGTTCGAATGGGAATCTGTGTTTTATTTTCCAATGTTAAATAAATAAACATTCTCTTCTATTTTTAGGTTTTCTTGTTTGGATATTGCACTTGCGCACAAAATTTCGGTCGGGTTTAGGACATTGGGTGATTTTGTTTTTCTCCAAAAAGTGAAAGTTAGTTCAGGAAAAAAGTGTTTTTCCAGAAGTTGAGAAATTTAGTTCTGACAAAAGTTATGTCTAGCACTATCAAATATTTTATTGTTTGCAGCACTCAGTAGAGTGTCACTTTACTACACACGACGAGTCTGTAAAACAAAATAATTGGGAAAAACGATTATTTCTAGATTTCTGGATGAATACAATTTTGATTTTCAGTTTTGTTTTGTTTTGTTAATTGTTATTTTGATAGGTGCGGGAGTTGGTGAATGAATGCACGTGTCCCAATCAATTTCCAATGGTCAGAGAAGCAGAGGGGAAGTACAAGATTGGAGATCAATGCACGCAGATATTCGTCAGGGTGAGTATTGAACACGGATTGGTGGTACAGTTCCCTGACCTGACAATTGGTGGTACAGTTCCCTGACCTGACAATTGGTGGTACAGTTCCCTGACCTGACAATTGGTTTAAGGCCGTGTCCGAAACGGGTGTCTAAAGCTACAGCTACGGCTATTGTCTGCGTCGGCCATTTTGTAGCGCTGTCCGAAATGCCGTCTAGAGCTACAGCTACGGCTACAACGTCACAAAAATCTATCCGTAAGAGAAGTTGTCTAGCTCGGGCAGAACAAAATGGCGGCACCACTAACGTTAATTTTGAAGCTAATTTTCTATTATTTTTTTAATGATGGTGCATTGAGTAGCAACTAACAAACCAATAAGACGTCAATATCATCAGGTATTTTGACCGGCAGTAAACAAACATTGCGTAACATCTAGCAGACGATAATTGTTGTAAATTCTTACATCATAATTTTGCAAACACGAATTCAAGCATCGCTTGAGGCGCAATAAGTAGCCTTAGGCTCTGCCGTAGCCGCGTCCGAATTCCATTTACCTTAGCGCCTACGTAGACGTAGCTGTAGAGGTAGACATAGCTCTAGGCACTCGTTTTGGACATGGCCTTATGCCCAGACATCTACATGTAAATTGTAGGTCAGGTAGCCAACTGGCGACAAAAATAAATCATGACACACTACAGGATTTTTAGCTATTTTTAGAGGATACAACAATTAGAAATATTAACGGCTTTTCCCAAAGAGGCACGATGTCTGCATTGTCTTTAAATATGCATTTTGTCTGGTGGCGATTTTTTTCCAATGCTGGCTTCGATTTTATGCAAACCAGAAAAAAGAATCTGGATCGATGAACATTATTTTGTTAACGTTATTTACCCTGGTACAAACACTTAACTTCAGGAAACTCTCGAACATCGCGAACGTTAATACCCGACCATCAATAAACTGTTTTCGTTAAACTTTTGACATTTTTTGGAAACTAGAGGAATTTCTCAAGTTTTGGTCACAACAATTAGATGCACTTTCGTGTTATTTAAGGGTATTTTACCCAAAACACATGTACAGGTACATGTAGTTCTCGAAATTTTTTAAATATTTTTGTTAGGTTTAGGGAACTTATTTTTGTACATGTGCATACTATGTACCGTACAAACTCAGTTCTTCTTTTGGTACATAGCGTTATGGGGACAACCCATAGGGTTTGTGTGTAAACTGAAATCTCTCTAATCTCAAACTCGGAACACTCTAAAATTCTAAAATTTTCAGGATCACCCTAATTTGTCCTCTTCTTCATTTTCTTTCATTATACCCTAACCCAATTTTACCTTGTTCTACCTTTACTGAACACCAAACGCGCTATGGGGGCTCGACAATGTCCCCACTACTCGGTCTGTCTTTTCCAAACAAAAGAGCCTGTCCCCCTAACGCGGTGAGTGCTAACTAGTACACACTCATTTGTTGTGTAAATTAAGGAAATTTCCTCTCGACGATTTCCTTTGTTTGTACTTTAACTATTTCCGACGGCTCTCATTGGTTTTGTACACGAATCTCGATCGAGGACGTCCTCGATTACACAACTAACCCCGATTCATTGACATACATCAGGGATGTGTCCTCGATTTACACCATAAACAAGTGCTAGCATACATTGCTATCACCTACATGTACATCTGTAGCTGACAATTATTATACTGTACAGCTGGGATTCCCTTATAAGGCCTTTTCTGCATGGCCAGAAACATCAGTGACATATTTCAGTCGCACGTAATTATTACCTCGGCCAGGATATCTTCTGCCGACTATTTGTATAGGGATCTAAAAACAATTGGACGGAATGGAAAGGGTGTCTTGAGATAATAAATTGCCTCTTAGTAATCGCAACACACTGTTGACAATGCTTACTGGAGTGTTTAGTTCAGATGGAGTACATCCAAAGATGATTTGTGCTCTGGGACAATCATTAATAGGGAGGGAATAAGTGATGTTGTGTACATGTTTCTATAATACGGGGAGAAAGGGCATGCATGTTGTAGCCATTAGAATTTCAAAATTTCAAAAGTTTAATTATGTTAAGGTTAAGTTGGTTCACCTTGAAAAAGTACATTTTAGAGAAAACAAGTTGTTTGTTTGGTTTTTTTTTAATCAGGAGTAACCTTTTGGGGCTGTGCCAAATGTACCGAATATTTAAATATTCAATCATTCGCCAAATATCTGTTTTTCAAATCACAGATTTGAATAATGTGAGCAGAATCCAGTAAGGTGATTAAAAAACATCCATAGTGTAAATTCTAATCGTATATGTATAAGTTGTGTAATTTCCTAATTACAGGCATGATTTGAGAGAATCTGTGAGGATTACTTACTCAAGTCTGTTGTTGTCAAATATCAGCCACCCCCCCCCCCCCAAAAAAAAAAGGTATTAAAATTGGCAGGCACAGATCTATCCACTTGTATCTAAACTTGCAGCCACTTCAGGCTAGTGCATTATAAAACTTAATCAGAGCATTTTAAAAATTTGAAATCAAGTTCTTGTTAGAAAGAAACAAATCTAAATTATTTTAAAAAAAATAGGCACTGTTTTTAGAACTTGTACTTGTATACGTGTAGGTGTGGTTTTTTTTTTTTTTGGGGGGGGGTATTTTTGAGGAAAAAAAATGTGTTTAACAGTTTGTATCAATGTATAGATGTACTGTCATTTGTTTACCTTCTAATTTTAGACAATCTCTATATATTTGTCTAGTGGGAAAATTATATTAGGATCGCTACTGGTCTGTTTCATAGAAGTTTTGACTCCATTTCCTGGTTAGACTGACCACAGATTTCCCTTTACACACAATGTACATGTATGTTGTTTTTTCTGTCATTCTCTTCTGAAATGATAACAAAATGTCCAACCCAAACCTCTCTGGTTAATTATCATGAATACCCTAGACAGTTTACAATTTACCCATCGCCATTGGTTGAGAGCCCGTCACGTGGCTGGTATTAAACAAATGATAAAACACCCGGGTTGGTATTAAACACTTTTCCAGTGTAGCACGAAATTAAGATGCCTGTGAAATCTGGTCGCTTTACCGTTTTATTGGTTAAAACCTCACAAGGCATGCGCAACGATACCACAAACGAGTGCGTGTTTCATAGGCCCAGTTAACACGCTGTAGCAGCATCTTGCGTTCCACGTAACATCGCGCAGTACGCAGGACGCGCGCGCCAATGTCTATATTAGGAGTTGTTTACGTGTGGGACTGATCACGGCAGCGAGGATCATGCCATAAACGTACCTAGAGGGGTGTTTCACAAAAATTATGCAGTATACATGTAGTTGTTTTAGAAAATAGTTGGAAACTTATATTTTTGACTTGCTCTGATGTATTTTACGCCAAGGGTATTTATGAATGGGAATAAATATGTGGTTGGCCATTTTTAAACATATGTTTCAAACTGGCTCATTTATATATTTATAAATGTCAAATAGGAAGTAAATTGACGATAATTGGGGAGGGGGGTGAGGGGAAGGGGGTAGATAAATCACATTGCACTATTTTCCCTTCCTCTGATTGTATTAATATTGAAGCCCTGCGGCCTTATATTCATTCAATCACTGTCCCGCTGAATCATCAGTGTGGTGTATTTGGTGACACATGGTCAAGGCTGTGGCGCCCTCTTGTGGTAGACAATTGTGGAGTAAAAGTCAAATGAAAAATGATTTGGAATTTATCTGGAATTTATTTGGAGTATATAGAAAGCACTGACAAGACAGTTAAAGGTAGGATACACCATTTGCAGATATCGAACAAAAATTACTACCGAATTATTAGGAAATATCTTACTTTAATTTGAAGTAAATAATGATTGTAGGCATCCAGCAAAAGGAGTGCGCTAGATATCCTCTAATTGTTCCGAAAATTTAAATTGTATGTATACAAAAAAAAAAAATTGCCAGACGGCACTTCGAAAAAAACAAGAACAACATCGGAAACACTGCCTAATGCCAGTTAAAAACGAACATCATTTTTCTTGCTTTTCTCAGCATCCATGGTTGTAAAACTTCAGACAGGCCAGTTAAATGATATACATGTAAAATCCAACCCCCCAAATCCCCCTTTTCATGATAATTCAAGCACTTGCCAATAGTGTATCCTATTTGTAACCTCCCGCAAAATGAAACAGAAACTGAAAGATTATAAAATAAGCTTTTATTTGATGTAAAATAAGCTTTGATTTGATGTGTGTTTCAACTGAACACTTGGAGAGTTAATTGTACTGGTATTCATTTTTGAAGTGGGCATATTCATCATTACATGTATGTTCTATGGCAGTTTATTTACTTGTGTGTCCCTTATAATTAAGTCTAACATTACAACGTTCCAGTGACAGAAATGAAAATATTGTCCTAATGACTGGACATCCTGGTTTGAGTTTAGATCATCTGGCTCTATGACCTCAATGGCTAGGTCAAGTGACGACCCAGGTTCAATAGGTCACCATCTGAAGGTACCCTTGTAATGGCTGTTCAGTCTGGATGGATCTAGGGATTAAGTAAATTAAGCCAATTAACTGTGAATTTGCCCTTGCCCAGGCTCAGAGTCTATACATGTACATGTAAGGTACATTGTAGTATACAAAAGTACATGTACATGTAGGTTCTGTATTTATAAACCCTGGCTTGGGAGATGGGTTATGATTACAGCAGATGTGGGAATTGCCAACATTGCATGAAAGGGTGCCTTGTCTGTCTTAACTAGATCATATATGATTCTGGAAATAAAATAAAGATTCCGTGGGAACAGTGCCTCCATACCGATAAATGCTTTAACAAAACACACCGTGGAAAGTACGGTACAAGTATTAAGAGCTATCAATATATAACAGTTGAAAAATTCAAATTTGGGTGTCAAGTTGTTTTTGAAACCATGGGTATGCAAAATCAAATGGTCTTTTTAAAGGTAGGATACACCATTGGTAATTGGTTTAATTATCATGAATGGTAGATATAAGGGGTTGTATTTTATAGTAAATATCGTTTAACTGTCCTGTCTGAAGTTTTACAATCATGGATGGCGAGAAAAGCACGAAAAACAGAGCTTGTTTTTAACCGGCGTCGAGCAGTTATTCTTATGTTATTTGTGTTTTTTTGCGATCGCCGTACGGCGATCGCGAATTTGTCTTTATAACATTTTATTTTTCAGAATAATTACAGGATATCTTGCGCAATCATTTTGCTGGAGAATCATTATTTACTTTCAAATGAGTAAGATATTTATTAATAATTTGGTGAATATTTTTGATATCTGCAAATGGTGTATTCTACCTTTAAGCCATCAGCAACTGTGCTGCATGTACCAGTACTTGTACATTGTACCTGTACATGTACAGTACTTTGTGTCACATTATACAACACCTGTGTAAATCCCCATCATCTGATTGGTGGATCGTTGATCACCTGCATGGAATTGGATTCTTATCTGACCAATCAGATGACGAGGATTTATTCAGGTGTTGTTTAAAATAAATAATGAATGTTTCACGTTCGTGCGATGGAAAGATTCATTTCATTCGGTGACAGATAGAATGTTCTTAATTACAGAACATTTCATCTGTCACCTCATCATGAAATATTTTCGGCCATCGTACTCTTAAACATTTACTTATACTGTGCGTATTCACAGAAGAATATTAGGGATAAAACTACTGTGCTCGGGCAATTTTAAGTGTGACAGCGATTCGGGAGTACTTAAAGGTAGTATACACCATTTGCAGATATCGAAAATATTTACTACCGAATTATTAAGAAATATCTTACTCATTTGAAAGTAAATAATGATTCTAGGCATCCAGCAAAATGATTGCGCTAGATATCCTTTAATTATTCTGAAAAATAGAATTTAATAAAGACAAATTCGCGATCGCCGGCCGGCGATCGCGAAAAAACAAAAATAACATAAGAATAACTGCTTGACGCCGGTTGAAAACAAACGCCGTTTTTCGTGCTTTTCTCGGCATCCATGATTGCAAAACTTTGGACAGGTCAGTTAAATGATATTTACTTTAAAATACAACCCTACAAATCTACCCATTCATGATAATTCAAGCAATTACCAATGGTGTATCCTACCCTTAATAGGCCGGGCATTTTCATGCTGTACATGTACAGCGAGTACAGCGACTAACATTTAACCAGTTTGCGCAGGAGGACGTATATAAACGCAAAGTTTTCCCAAGAGTCGAAACGGATGACGCATAAACTAACACAAGCAAGGCCGAAAATGTCTGTGTTTGCAAATGCAAATTGTGTTCAACATTTGCAAATTTAAAGAGCGTAGTCATGATGTCTGTCAAAAGTTGGAGTTGGTTTCCACTTTTGTGACGAGTTTGAATCAGCCTATATGAGGTACTGTACATGTACCGGTACATTTAAAAATAGCTTGGCTCCTCCTTTCCGAATCCCGCCAAATCCCCTAAAACTCAAGGATGTTGGAGGGTTAAGGACAGTGATAAAACGTGCATGACACACTTTTTATACAGACCGAAAACATACATGTATTTAGCCATCTGAAGGAATGAACGACGATTGACGTCAGTGGTTTTGGGCGTGTCTCGCTGACATGTAATCAGCCATATTTCCCATCTCTGATAATCTTGAGCCAGCATCGTCTGTGCAAAGGATATGACTGTCTTATAGGGAGTCACAGGCGTGGTTTACCCTCTCAGACATGGCGCGACGGCGCTTTAAATGTACATGTTTAGATGTGCACACTCATAAAATACTCAAAGACTTGATCTGCTTGGCTGGAAGTTGTGTTTTTCAAACATTCTATACAATCCATTGTGCTTGTACTCACAGCTTTATAGTGTTAAAATACCATTCGTGGACCTTTTCTTTGTAGCCGTGTAGGGTTAAGTAAACCTGACGAAAGTAATCGTTTTACTCACACCTTGATCATTCTTCCTCCTTTGTGGTGGTCATTGTGCTTGCGGAATGTTGTGGTTTCTCAGGAATTCTTTTAAGAGGGGTGGGGGGGTGCGGGGGTGCGGGGGTGCGTTAGGTAACAATAGTCAAAAAAATGTATAGGTATGGGGGACTATCCGCTAGGTTTACCATTTAGCCTCTAGACTAAAGCCCTTTTTCAGATAGGGAGGAACCTTACATGTGGATGTAGTTAAGTCAACACAACGTCTTCACTACCAGGGGCCAATTTCATAGAGCTGCTAAGCAAACAAAAAATTGTTTAGCACAAAAAAAGTCTTGCTCATTAAAAACAGGTTACCAGCCAAATTATAGGTGTTTTTTATGCTAAGCAAAAAAAAGCTGATTATCAACCAAGAACAATAAAGATCAGGTGAAAATTTGGTCTGTTAGCTTGTTTTTGCCAAGGACAAATTTTCATGCTAAGCAAATCGTTGTGCTTAGCAGCTCTATGAAATTTGGCCCCTGTACTGTGTGGACATCTTTGGTTGCAAATTTTGCAAAACAATGTTGAATATCACTTTCGAAGCTTTCATTTATGAATTGTTATTTTGATAATATTCAAGCTACTCCTTTTTGAACGATAATTTGGTTTCCTTTACTGACTGCCTTAACCCTGCCAGATCCAGCACAGTGCATCTGTGGTGACTGCTTGACCTTGCTGGACTCTGCACACAAGTCAATGTGACAAAGTATGCAATCTGTTGCTTTTGGCAGGGTTTCTAGCCAAAATACCCTGGAGGGTTAGGGTTAACAAATAGTTTCAAGAGAGGGTTTTTAAGTTTAACCTGCTGCCATGGTAACTTGCATCTGTCCTTTGAAGATTGCAGTGTGATTGTGGACTGGAGTTAAACAAATTTTGTATGAGTGGCCACTTCAAAGTTCAAAGTTCAAACCTACCCTATGCTTTGACCTCATGAACCAGGCAAGGTTTAATTGCCAACAAGGTGTTGTTTTTTTTACTTTTTTATTTACTGTAGCACTGGAAATCATAAGCTGGAGGACTCTTTCATTGAGAGTCTTCAGTGAATAAATAAAAGCACACAGTGCTAATAGGTTCAATGTCACCATTGATAGTTGACAAGAACAAAGATACTGACAATTTGGGAGACCGCCAACATATGGGGTAGGGCAAGTTACATGTAGCTCAGTTGGTAGAGGGCTCGTTCAGTATTCCGGAGATCGTACGTTCGAGTCCCGCCTTGCCAAATTCTTTGTTCACTTTGAGATACAATGTAAGTAAGGTGGTTCAAAAAATAATTAAACTACAATTGCAGAGATCCTCAAGGTAAATTTTATACAAATTCTCTGGAATTGTAGGATGCAGTTACAATGTGGTTGGGTTGATGGCATAGGGATATAGACAGTCGCTATTATGGAACGTACATATCTTACCACGGAGCACAGCAAAAGATCGATTGATTTTGCTTACAATTATTATATTCCTGTTCATCAGGAACGAGATCATTTTATGCAGTAGCTGGAGATCAGTGCATGTGGTCTCAACCTACACTGGTACCCATTTATACCCCTGGATGGAGAGAGGTAATTGCAGTAAATTGTCTTGCCCAAAAACACAATCGCCATGTTGCCGTCAGGATTCGAACCTGTGTGCCATCGCACTCAAGTCGAGCACCTTAACCGTTGTACCACAGCGCGCGTACCATAGATGCTTATAATTCAGGAAGTAAAAGGTGTTAAGTTGAGGCCAAAGTGAAGCAGCTAGCTAAATCCTAGGATGAAGGTCTTTCAACGAGGTCAGTTGTCAAAGCGAGCTTTCTCCTTTCTCTGGGACTACGGGAAAGCGTTAGTAGACCATACTTCCTACTATTATGAGTAATGTCTAGAATCGCGAAGGAGGAAATGCTAAAGGAAAGAACCTAGATGGAAACAGGACCAAGAGTTGGCATGAAATCCTTGTTTTTAAAATAAGCCAAATGTTTATGTTGTATGTTGGGTTTAAACAATAAACCCAGATATCACTTCCTTATTATTCCGCACCAGATTTGGTCAATATTTTGCTAACATTGAAAACTGAAACTTCTCAAGTGTCCTCAATTATTGTAAGTAAATGATAGGAGCATCCTGTGAAATCATTGCAAGTTTAGTACATTGTCATTTCAGAGAAAATGGGAATTACCATCATTTTCTACAGACGGTTAAGACCCAACAAATGAGGGCTTTTAACGGGAATAAACCTTGCTTTGTGTATATATTTTCACAGTTTTCTCAAAATGTTTATTTTATACCGATAGTCAGGCAGATTGAGGTACACATTGTTTAATTCTAAAATTGTGGAATATGGCGGCTATTTTGAATATTGCTTGTTATCTAGGTTTCCACCTATATTTTTTTCAAAGGACAAATCCGCGACGGCCCTATGGCCGAATACCGGTATATTTCTCATGACATACCCTGACTGTATGCCAAACTTAAAGGGTCCTGGAAATGTGGTTTTTATTAGTTTAAATGAAAGATTATAACTAATTGAGTGATTTTCAGTTTATAAAAGTTTTATTTTTTGGTAATTAATATGAGAAAAATAATAATAAAGTGCTTTGGGGGACCGGCCCCGCCCCTAGAATGGTAGCTTATTAACATGTAAAATTTGCATAATTGTGACGTATGTTTGGGAAGACTTTGACGTCGCGACCAGCGTGCCCGTACATGCATGCATGCATCATGTGCCACGCGTATCGATGCAAAATCATTCAGTCGATGGTCGACTCAAGTTATTGTCAAAGGAATTGTCAAGTAGAATATTTTCTTCAGATGTAGGACCTGATGATACTGCAGATATTTCGTCCGATTCTGTGGAATATGCGCTCCCCGGCCCCGAACTGTCGTCTTCACTCGCCATGTCTGAACAAAATCTGCTGCGTGTGTACCCGCGTGCGTGGCATCTCTTTTTGGGGGTTGCCGAATGTTCGTCACGAACAGCGCCACCATTTGTCATTGTTTGAACATGTTAATGAGGGGGCCAATTACATTTACGGTGATTAACCCCAATAAATGTCATTTTATACCATTTTATTACCCCTGGTCTTGTTACTTACACACCAAGGCACATTTTAAATTATTAAACAGCAATTCTCTTTGAAAGGTCTGCGTAGAACCTTTAATGCTTTTATCAAGATCAAATGAACAATTCTATCATTGCAGCTATCGTTGAAATAATCCCGGCGCGAACGGGTTAATACAACAAGCCAACTATTGATCTTACAATTGGCTAATAAAGTTGTCATTGTACAAGGCATGGGTGGCGGAACTCGATCCCACCGCTCGTTTCTGTAGAAGTAAACAGTTTGTTGCATTTAGATGAAGAACCACCCCAAGTCAAAATTGAATAATTTAAATATGGCAAAACAAAAGAATTATACAGAGTTTAAACAAGATTCTACTGGGCAGGTAATACTTTAGACAGTTCATTGTGCCAACATTTTGATATATTTTTGTCACTATGTAATAAAAACGGTTTCTCCAGGTTAGATGCTCATGTTTTTACTAATTATTAAGATTTGATTTATTTAAAATTAGACACTAGAACACAGTTAGACACATTAGAACACTTTCATAAATGTTCTAGCACTCTTGGTACAGGGATGTTGCTATTTGTTTCCGTCTTGCAAGCTACATGTAACATGAGAATTTCCTTATGAAACACATTGCCAAATTGCGAACAAAATCCCTATAGGAAACCTGCCCCATGCTGTATATCCTCATGTACTGGTACATGAATGATACATGTAGGTACATATACAGTGTTCCTATTCATAATGTGGTTAAGACTCCCTGCAGATTTAGCAGGCAGCAGACATTGAATGCATGCTGAGATTCAGATCTATTTGGTTTCAATAAATCTATATGTTTCACGGAAAATGTGCCCATGTAAGGTGTACCGTATGTTAACAGAAGAGGGAAAATGGCATCATCCAAAGCAATCATTTTGCTGGATGCCTAGAATCATTATTTACTTTCAAATAAGTATGAAATTTCTTAATAATTTGGTAGTGAAATTTCTACCCAATATACCTTATGTTATACCCCAACCCGAACACTATTACCCAAACCCACATCCTAACCCTAGTATATCAAGTAATTTTGAGTTGATCCATATATTTTGTGAAAAACCTTGTGAAGACCTTTACACCTAAAGAAATTACCATGTGGAGACGTATTTATTCCCATTGTCTTCAGTGTGTTCATGTCTCCACAGGGTACCATATTTCTCCACATTAAAGGTAGGATACACCATTGGTAATTGCTTGAATTATCATGAATGGGTAGATTTGGGGGGTTGTATTTTATAGTAAATATTGTGTAACTGACCTGTCCGAAGTTTTACAATCATTGATGCCGAGAAAAGCACGAAAAACAGCGTTTGTTTTCAACCGGCGTCGAGCAGATATTCTTATGTTATTTTTTTTTTTTCTCAGAATAATTACAGGATATCTAGCGCAATCATTTTGCTGGATGCCTAGAATCATTATTTACTTTCAAATGAGTAACATATTTCTTAATAATTTGGCAGTAAATATTTTCGATATCTGCAAATGATATATCCTACCTTTAATTATCACAGTTTATATATGAATCATCAATTTGGTCTATAGAGGGGGCTCTAACGTTCCTCTTGAGTGCTTGCAGTGGGGAGTGGCTATAGAAAGTGACAAGTACGAGGTATAGGCTCAAAGTTCACTGTACCGGGGGCTTGCTTGGTGCCTGTAATGGAAAGTGATGATCAGTCGAGTGTAGCCGCAAACTTTAAGCATGATGCACAAATCTTCCAATTCATTACACACGGAGACCCCTTACCCCCCAAAAAAACACACACAAAACAACAACAAAACACAACAAATAAATTTAAAAAAAAAAAAAACAAACCTATGGAATAAACCCTATGGAATGTCCACATAACGATATGTAAGAAAAGAATTGATGTACTGTGATTAGAAAGCTCAAGTTAATTTATTACACTCCCAATCAAGAACTACGTGGTTCACCAAACGTTTGCTGATATTCAAAGTGGAAACCCCTGGAACTGCAGGTGAATGATGAATAGATTTTGTAGGAGTTGGAATGCTGTTATATGTGACCTGCTCCCACAAAATCAGAGTAAATTTGACCTTTTGAGATTTTGGTATTTCCAGATTCTCTGAATTCTTAGCTTTAAAATAATATACAATTTATTGGGTAGGGTATTTACAAAATATCTAATATTGAGCAAAACCAGCGGTCATTACACACATCAAATTAAGCATAGTTAGGAATTAATTTCAATACATTTTACTTTCTGGGTACACTCAGTAAAATCAAATTTAGATTTTTTTCTGCTAATCTTTTGCAAAAGATACTTGGTAGTTCAAGAGGGAACATATAATTGTACAATGCAAAAACTCAAAAAAATGATCCATTTTCAATCATAACTCAATATAGCATAGTGCAACTTTACGCTGTTTCCGTGCGAGCAGGTCACATATACAGGTACGCGTCAACTGGCCCAGTGGCCTCTTCTCAAGCCTAGGCTACATGTATATCCATCAGCCGGCTACAATGAGGTACAATGAAGGTGTAAAGTAATACTAAAGTTTCTTTATTTCTTAATTTGTTTCATTTTTTCCCGATTTGTTTCTGGCAGATTTTACGCAATCACGTGATGGTTCGTATCGGTGGAGGCTGGGACACGCTCGAGCACTACCTTGACAAGCATGATCCTTGCAAGTGCAAACGTAAGTCAACTTCATTTTTTTCCACAGTCGTTAAAAAAATTGTTATGGGCTGTGAAAAAAAGTGTACAAACATCATCTACAAGATTCAAACAAGAAGTCACTGTGCCCATAAGAGGTAATCTCCTGGACTGCATATATGTGACCTAGCTGCTCCAACAAAACCCAGACAAAGTTGACAATTATTTTTTTTATTATTATTATTATTTTTTTTAATTCTCTAGGTTCTCAGCTTTAAAATGATGTATCATTTACATGTACATGAACCCCCACCATATCTCCCCTGGGAAAAGGATTTAGTGATAAAACCCAGACCACCTAAATATGAGATTAACAGCTTTGAAGTTCAGATTTTTTATTTTTTTTTCTATACACAATTGTTTCACAAAATTGACAAAAAATACACTTCTGTGACGGATTATGTTAAAAGTTTGGGAGATTGTTGATTAATAGTTTGTGAATCAAAAAACCTCAAAATGGTAAAATCCACCCTGAAATCACTTCACGAGTACATTGTAATAAAGCACATTGTGCGACTTTGTCCCAGTTTCGTTGGAACAGGTCACATAATATGTACAGTTGGGCGAGTTGAAATGCATTCAACTTTTGCATTCAACTTTTTGTTCTTGATTTGTTCTTTCGTTTCAGTCCATCGTTCTGGGGGAAGAAGCCGCACCAACAGTTTTGGTAGCAACTACCGCAAGTCGCCAAAACGAAAGTAAAGATTACCTTGATCAACTCAAACTGTTGCTATCCCGATCATGAAATGTTCACCTTGTGGTCAAAGGAGGAACTTTTACCTGTCATTATTTACACGTTTTTGCAACACTAGTGTTGCATTCCAGTGTGTTACTCTTGCTGCGTCGTGTTTATCGTGTTCACGAGTTCACAAGTCGTATAATGGCGTTCTAATCGCCTGGTAACTCGTTTTCACCAGTGGTGAACTCGAGGTGGAATTTTTTTCTCCATGTTCACGACTTCATAAACGAATAAAATACTCGCGCATGCGTGTTGGTTCACGTACGAGTTCTTGTGCGATAAAGAATGTCCTTACAGGACGACTAACTCGACTGTGCGCGTGCGTCTTGGTGAGTAGCGTTTGGAATGCAACCCACTCGTGAACATGGAGAAATTCACGATAAAAACGACGCGATGGGAACGCAGCATTAGCTCTTGATACTTGCAAATATTGTGTGCGCTTTACTCTCGGATCGCATTGCGCAAACAGCAACATCAGTATTGGGCCTGTGCAAAGTGGCTATTCAATGTTGTTAAAAGTTACACTTAGTAAACGACACTGACTGCAAAAAGTTTGTCTTTTTATCTGAGTGTCAGGAGGATATACGCGAACATATTTTCGAATTTTGTCTCAAGTGTTATATATGGCAAAATATTATCTTACGGGCATTCCAGAAGCCATAAAAAATTACAAAAATTACTAAAATCTCACTGAAAATAATTCTGAAAATTAATCACGTGATTTCAAGCACAATAATTATTTGAATGGTGCGACAGTATACCCCCTTTCTGATCAAGAGTATACTCATATCCGCAGGTCGTACTCCTGCCGTTTGTGTTCTCAGGAGTATGCTTGTATTAGCTCAAGTAACACGCTCGAATGCACCCTAGGAGATATTCAATACAGACCTGTAATTGCCTTAATTAGATGGAATTAACAACAATGCTATGATGTTGGTTTCTTTTTATACTGGCTCAACCTGTCTGGTGGATGTCGTTTTGAGCCAGTGTACTGATTTTTACGTGCAGAGTTAAAGCTTGTGGACATGACAACTCAATGTGATTTTTCTCATACGTCTTGCAGGGTGTCGGTAGAGGGTTCCAAACTCTACAGCCGCAACCAGAGCGTCGAGTCTATGGATGACTGCGAAAGTCGATCGGTGCGCAGTCCGAGTCCACGCATGAAACGCGAGGACAGTAATGAGACTCTCGCAAGTCTAGACTCCAGCCACAGTGCGGACCTTCTCAACAGCCACAGTGCGGACCTCCTCAACAGCCACAGTCCTGTAAGAGAGCGACCCGGGGGCCTGGTGCGAAACAGCCCACCCAAGATCTCACTTCAGGCAGAGAAGCGTCCCTCGCAGCGTCCCCGGAGGCTGAGCCAAGTCGGCACAGGCACAGAGGAGTTTCTCAGGAAACGTCGCGTGGATGTGGGCGCCGACAGCCAGAACCATCAGGGGAACCTGGCCCGCAGTGCTCCCACAAGCCCAACACGTCACGCCAGGCCTTTGTCCTATACCCCAATTGACTTGAATGAGTCCGGTGTGCAATCTGATGTGTACAGGCGGCTGGCCCTGGCTGGTGGTCGGGAGTCGGGCTCGGCAACCCAGGCCCGTCGAAACCGCAGCTCGTCGGTGCATGTGACTAACAGTCCACGCAGCAGAGAGACCTCGCAAGACCGAGGCATCCCCATCTCACCGAATATGAGACGAAAACACCGCTCTGAGTCCCTGAATGTCGGCGCCTCGAGATCCGATAGCAAGCGACTTTCTGACAAACGTGACAACTCGGTCATCATGATCACGCGAGACACTGGAGGGCGTCATCGCCTTAACAGCACCAGCAGCTGTGATTCCAGTGATCTCAGGTCGCACGAAGGATCATCTTTACGATCCCCAACAGACAGTGAGAAATCAGCCACAGAGTGTGTGACCCAGAGACTAAAAGAACGGGAGAGAACCCGAAGCCTCTCTGTTGACCGAGGTGCTGCAAGAACCAAAATCCCTGCCTTTGAAAGGGGATCAAGGTTGCGAGCATCAACAGGTATCGGGGAAGGTAGTCCTACAGCTAGATCAAGCATCCCTGCCTTTGAGAGAGGATCCAGGTCACTTAAATCCACTGGTGTCTCCGAGGGAGTTAACTCAAGAACCCAGAGCCCAGCATTCGAGAGAGGCTCAAAACTACGTTTAACCACAGGTGGTATGGGATCCAACGTCCGACCTAAGAGTGCCACAACATTTTCGTCAAGATCAACCAAACCAGAAGCTAGCCAAGAAGCTGCCGTCCAGAATGTGCCAAAACGACAGCCCAGAGAAAGTCCGCTTCAGAGAAGTGGGTCCCTCAGGAATCCGCGGACTGACCGTAGGCTCTTCAACACCCGGGACCAAGAAGGAGGTTTAGCCAGAAACAACCCCCGAAGGCGGACCATCATGGGCAAGGAGACAAAGCCAGTAGAACTGAATGCAGAGAACCTGGCCAAGTACCTGCAGAACTACCAGAGTAGAGTGGCTCCGAGAGAGACTCGTAGCGAGACCAGAAGTAACGCCAGTTCAAGGGCCAGCTCGCGGGCCAGCTCTCCTGGAACATCGCGGCTTAGACCCAGGATCCCCGTACCTAGCCACCTGAAGGCCGAACCAAAGACTCCTATAAGGAAGGACTGCGTTGAGAATGCCCAGCCATCCCGCATTCCCATGCCCGTCCAACACAAGCGGCTGTTGTCAACGGAGGGAGGTGCTGCTGCAGCAGCCTCTTCTAGGAGTCATTCCCTCCCCGATCTGATTGCCAACATGATGGACTGGTGTCAGCGCACCATTAACATCGACAACTGCGACACCAGGAGTTTCACTAGCGCCGGTTCCATGTCTCCGACGCCTTCCCTGAGGACGGACCAGGATTCTGGTTATGAGGACAACCCTCAGAAGAACTCGCCTCTCGGCCCAGATGAGCCTTACCACCTGCGTAGGGCGGAGCGGTCCAGATCCATTGCAGAGGGAGACGAAGAGCCACCACTCTTACCTGAGGGAGCTAGGGGAACGTCGGCAAAAACATGCTAAACACTCAACTTTAACCCTTTAGTGACCAACCTTATCTATTTCAGCAATGCTACACACCAAGAGTATTCCCAACATAAAGCGAATTGTGTGGTCTATTCCAAGTAAAAATACCTTGCCAATCAACTTACTCACTGATAATTGAACTAACATTTAAAAAAGATGAGGTTGACAATTTCTGACTGTCTGTGTCACCATTATGGGCATGAAATTGTGGGCTTTTACAGTCACTGAAGGGTTAATCAACAATTTGCTAATTTCTTTCATGTTGCCAATTATATTCAACAGACCTCAAAAGAATAATCAGTGGTGGTGCATCGTCAGTGGACGTCAAGAGATATCTTGGTAACACGGTTTTTGCCAATCAGCATTCACTTGTTTACATTGAATTGAACCTTGAAGTATTATTCCGGGGATTCGGAATTCGTGTGAAAGTTGGAGAAGTTGATACCAAAGCCAAATTCTATTTCCACATCTGAACTGACAATGTGATTATATAATATATGCGCTATATGCTAATTAATATTTTAATATTTTAATTTAGTTTCAAAAATTGAAATGTGTGTTTTCCCAACTGCCAAGTTTTATGAACTCTAATTTTGGCATGAAATGTTTTGTCCGTGTATTTACATATACCAAAAGAAACAGTATTTTAATGGTCTCTTCAATTCTCGTACATGAGTTTGAATAATACCTTCGGCCTTTTCAATTAATAGTTGTTTGTAAAATTTGTAAAATATATACAAATTTTTTAATTTAAACCTGGGACACAGCGGTGGAATGCGAGGAAAAAACCGCTTCGACAATCTGACCCCCTGGCTAGGCAACAACAAATTATAATATAGAATTGAAATATTTTAACAATCGATCCTTTGTAATTCGAGTTTGGAAATACTAGAATCCAAACAAAATTTTGAGAAATTAGAATTTAGGGAAAACAAACTTGTTATATAAAGATATTAAGATTTATTGAGATAACATTTTAAGGTGGAATGTACCTTTTGCAACTACAAACATCCAAAAAGTAACCAACCAAAATACTCTTAAAAAACTTAACCGTTTTAAAGTTTTAATGATTCTAAACTCCCTGTGAAATTGTTTTGTCTGGCATGCTGTCATTTTGAAGAAAATAACTGAAGAATGCCATTTCCAAATGTGTGTCTCAGAGACGCACATTTGGACATTTCCGAAAATAGTGCGCACAAGTGTTGGAACGATGCGCGGTGCTACTATTGGTCAGTTCAGTGCATAACATGCCAGTATCTGCAATCCGCTTGCTGAGAACGATAAAAATGCACAACTGACAAATGGTCTATTGAGACTCTACTGTCCCTTTAAAATAATACTTGTCCTATTTGCTCTGACTCTAGGTATGATCATCGCTGTGCATGTTGTCTGCGCATGTCATTATACTAGTGCAGTGTTGCAACAAAATACGTAATGCCAAAATTGTTAACAGCGTTCCAAAAGTGTTTCCCTGTTGGTTGAAATATTTCGCTCGTAGTACGCTCGTAGTACGCTCGTAGTACGTAGAAGGGCCTCGTCTTTGTTGTGATGTGACCGACTGTTGAAGTGACCCGTAGTTTAGGAAGAAAACCATTGCATCGATGTGCTATTAAATGTTAATAGTGTCCATTATAACCACATATATACACACTAAATATAATGTCCTTAATGTCAAGTAAACCACTCAGCACTAACCATTTTAAATCCATCAAAGCCAACCCTCCCCCCCCCCCCCCCCCTTAATTCTGAGAGACTTGGTCCAGAAGGACTGGCTTAAAGGGATCGTACATGTATATGTTTGGTAATTGGAACCCACTGTTTGTTTCAATCCTATATAGTTATAGAATTGTACCATAAAACTAACCTGTGAAAATTTCATTTCAAAAGGTTGTAGCGATTTTGAGATATTGCCAAAATTCTGGAGCTGTTTTGTCCACGCAGGAAGAATAATCTGCATTGGAATACACAATATGAGAAACCCAGATTCAAATTGTTGAGGATAAAAAGTAATATCTTTTGCCATAACCGCAGTACTTCGGTTGAAAAGTTTCTAAAAATGCATTATACTATCTAAAGCTGCTGTACTTCTTACCAAGTAAGTTTTTATTGCCATTAATTTTTAGAGTAATTACCAAACGTATACGATCCCTTTAACAACATTTTGATAGGTTTTGATGGACTTGGGCCAGGAGGCCTGAAGCATGCTGTTGTTATAACATACATATACCGGTATGTACTAAACTTTATAAAACCACCCAGCACTTCATGATCAGTGATGGTTTCATGTCCCATGTGTATAAGAAGCAGAGCGAGTTTGATGGATTTTGGTGGATTTGGTCCTGTACTTAGTAAAAGGGAGTAGAAGTTAATCAGTAATTTTGGATCAAACTGTTAAAGAGCCAAATAAGAAGTTAACAAAAGAAATTGGTTGTCATTTTTGAATAATTGAATTAAAGTCATATGACTTGTCATACTGATATGATTGGTCAAGATTCTGTATTGAAATTATTATCCTGAGAATGAGAGTACACATGTACATTATTCCTGTAATCACATCACAGTGGTACTTAATTTATTATAATGTGCATAATTTTTTTTTTTTTAATAACTCTTTACATTTTAGAAGATGAAATCTTAAAATGTCCTTAGGCTTTATTTATCGAAAAAGCATTTGGTTATTTAAATGTGAAAAATGATTCGTGGATAAAATCTGTTTAAAAAAACCGTCTGGACAAAATAATGCCCTATATGTAAAATGTACATGTACGAAGACACGACGTCTATAAATTTTCTGTAAGGTGTTTATTCTCCGTAGATTTTAAGAGCATGAAATTGGTAGGAAAAAATGGTACATGAATTACCATTTGAATGATTCGATAAATGCATTTGCACAAAAGTGTGTTTTGATTTTTTGTTTTTACATTTTAAAGGCCAATTCTGCATTCCATGGTGCTAAACAAAAGCTGTATTTTTTACCAAAATAATGATCGCCGCACCAATGCTGATTTTAAAGTATTTAAAGTGTTTTACATAATTTTACATATTTCTGTTTTTATTTTAATTTTAACTGTTTTACGACACTTTTCTGCGTGTTTATTCTTGAGCATCAGCAGGTAGATTATCTTGTTTTGAAGGATATACGTGTTTAACATTCCATTTTTATTCAGTCTTTTTCTTGTTTTCTTTACCTTTTCCTTGCTTCCACCATTTTCATCTTTGGCAAAAAAAAACACGTCTTGGTTAAAACTTTATTCCCGTTATGGGTAAAATTGTCTTGGTCTGCAGACATATGCATCGTCAAATGAGAAAGTGCCTTTTTAAAGGTCACAACTTCAACTGACGTTAATTTGTACGATACATTTTGTTGGAAATGTTAAATATTTCACTGACTTAATTTATTATTACGTTCTTACTTAAATTATGCAAATATGGAAGTTTTATGAAGAGTTGTGATGGTATTTGATGGAAACCTCAATGTGGCAAATTGTGTGACAAAACGTGAGACGGCAGCGTGTGCATTGTAAATGGCTGGTTCGTTTTTCATGCAAATGTTTGTAAAACGTGAACACAGATTTGGTTGCAAATATTTGTTGCAAATTTGGTGACGGCCATTTGCATGACAAATGAACCAGCCCTGAAGTGTGTAATTAATGTAACATTGTATAAATAAAACAAAACTGCTTTGATGTATGAAAGTGTATAAACAAAATGCTTTGCAAAAGTGAAATTTGGCATGAAAAAAAATCGGGTGAAGATAAAACAGAGTTATGATGTTGTATATGTATTGTCAAATAATTGTTAAAAAACAACAGCCTTAAAGATGATATTCTTTTTGTCTGTTCTTTGCCGTTTGCAGAAATATTTACCTTGACCCAATTTTATTGAGCTGCCAAACGGCAAATTAATTCAAATTAATGCAAATTAATGCAAATCTGTCTTTGCAAATTAACATGTCCAGCCAAAACTAGGCAACTGCATACATACAATCTGAGCACGCAGTCAATTACATCACAATGGCCCCCTCCAATGGCCAATGGCCAATGTCGTTGCTTTGGTACTATAGCATGCACAATGGTTTCTTCATTGAAGGGGGCTTTGTGTAATGTACAGGGGCCAATTTCACGGAGCTGCTAAGCACGAAAATTTGCTTAGCATAACAATTTGTCCTTGGTAAAAACAAGGTTACAGACAAAATGTTCACATTATCTTTATTGTTTTTGATTGATAATCAGCTGTTTTTTTTGCTTAGCATGAAAAACACGTAAAATTTTGGCTGATAACTTGTTTTTAATGAGCAAGACTTGTTTGTGCTAAGCAAATTATTTTGCTTAGCAGCTCCGTGAAATTGGCCCCTGGGCCAATTTCATAGAGCTGCTAAGCACACAAATTTGCTTAGGACAAAAAAGTCTTGCTCAGTAAAAGTAGGTTACCAGCCAAAACTTTATGTGCTTTTCATGCTAAGCAAAAACCAGCCGAATACCAGTTACAAACACCATACATCACCTTAAATTGTAGTTTGTAACCCTGTTTTTGCCAAGGACGAATTGCCATGCTAAGCAAATCTTTGTGCTCAGTAGCTCTATGAAATTGGCCCCTGTACAGTGGTCATTGTGGCCAGATTACTATAAATCCGAGGGCAGCCATTTTCTGCGGTAGGACCAGGCACGCCCGCCGTGTGTCGCGCTCAGGTAGCCTATTTCGTGCTCAGGTATTTCGCGCGCACTTCTCCTTTTCACCAATAGGGTTGCGCAAACAAGGGCGCGCGAGATACCCCAAAACGGCTTCTGTTCCTCGTTTAGTCCAACTTGTTTGCTCCTTGCCAAAAGGTTTTCTGGGGATAGGATTTGAAAATGGAATTTTCATTCCGTGTGTGAAACCAATGCCTATAAAAAAAGAATAGATACAAAGAATATCAACTCGATTATAAACGGGAAGACTGTTACTTTTTGATAGCTCCATGGTTCAATTATAGCAGTTGTCGACAGAGAGTAGACGAGAAACACTGCGTGGTTGTTCCAGTCATTCTCACTTGACAAATGGAACCGAAATAAAAAGACTGCCTGAGATCTATTACAGATATATATTTTGTATTTATTAATCAGATGAGATTTTGAGGAAGATGTGTGAAATTTTTTAATTGATCGACAGTTGAAAGGAAAATTGGTGCATGATATCTTTTTGAAGGGTTTTCCCTACAGTGGCCGCGTGTTTGGCAACTCCCAAAACATAAATGTATGTCAGACAAAATGTCGGACCTTCAATCATGCATTGTGATTGGTCAATGTTTCAAGGGGCGTGACCAGAGCTGCGGTTACGGCTACGGCCATTGTCAGCACTTCCACAGATTCGTATGCAATTCGTGCTAGACTGGTTCCCAATGGACTAATACGCTGTATGAGTTTGGTTTAATTTGGTATGTGTAAATTTGCCAGGATGTATTTATTAGTGATTCTCTTTTCGGTCAATTTGCTGGAATTAATAAATTGAGGCTGTTGAAAGAAAAAAAATAAAAGATTTTTGATTTGTCAGAGTTATTTTCTTCCTGTGTCCAATCTTTATCCCAATCGTTCAATCAAACACTTTTGTTGGACAATTAAATCAGGGACCTCCAGAGTGCCATTCGGGTGCGAGGTGAAAATCCGACTCTCCCTGAAAATCAGACTCCTTTTCCGTATCTCCTCTGATCATGCGCAATGACTGAAATTCATGATACACCGGTACGGTGCTCTATGGAGGGCGCTGTCTGGGCCTCCATTCGGATATGACCACTGAGATATCAGTGGATATGACATACACGTATGTACATGTATGTAACTGCGTATGTACAGGAATAATCAAAACGCGGAATTCTTTTTTGGCGTACAATAACTGGTAATAAGGTTTAAGAATGCTATACTTCTCTTTTTAATTCCAATGTACCCAACTTGCGCCCGCTGTACTCCACCTGAACCGTTACTTTTCTTAGTATTTCCAATGTACCGACTGGCGCCCGTTGCATTTCACCATGACCCGCCTGCGCCTGTTTTATACTTGGAGAATAACAGTGTGGATATTCCGTCTTCATTGCGTAGCCACTGCGAGCCCTAAAAAAAGAAAAAAAGGGGGGAAGCCTTATGTCTTGTTTATCAAACAGACATAAACCTCTAGTTTTGGTTTTGGATTTTGCATCGTTTTTATGTCCCAAATTATGTCCGTACTGTTTTCAATGCGAAACGCTTAAAATCCACATTTACGAATAGATATTCCTGCGTGGTGCCACATCAAATATTCGAGTTATAGAGCCGGGCGGATAGATTACCAGTGTTTTAGGTTAATAATACATGTACAATGGACGCATGATTTACAGGGACGCACGATTTCTATTGTGCCATGCCAGTTACTTATTAATACCGTGGCGTTGTCATCACGTCGTGCCGTCTTCGCATACGGCGATTTTAGCCTGTGAAACGGACCGCGTCTCGTGCAGCACGGTGATTAGACTTGAAGACAAGTCGTTAGATAGTCGTGTTTAATCCGTGAATTTCAGTCGAAATTCATCGGCACGGCTGGTTTAAGACTAGTAACGTGCCGAGTTGCGACAGATCTAACGACTTGATCAATACGTTCTCGCACCGTTATTCATATATGCGTGCAGCGCAATACATATGCAATGTATTTCTGCGGTGAGATCCAATGGCGTGCTGCTATGCAAATGTTGACTCATCCATTCCGTTACATGGGGAGTTCTTCTCAATACTTTGGGAACATGTTTCTAGATCTGGTGATGTTTAACGACCAACACACTCAGCTAGGTCAATTGCGTGTTGCAATAAAATATATCATTGTGATACACTTGATTTATTTGAGTTGTGTATGCTCTATTATTACCTTTGTAATGTTACACAATACAAATTACGAACCCTTGAAGTAATGAGAATGATCTACGTAAAAAAGAATAGTATCTAAACACCTCTTTTAACCGCATGTGTTGTACGAGATCTGTGAAGGTGGTTTAAAAACACTGCCGGCGTACTGTACATGTACACCACTGACCTCTATACCTGGACAGATCGTTGCCCATATTCTGCCGTGCTGACACTTGAAGTCGGCGAGCACGCGCGGCGGCCATTTTACACTTCCAAGAGCGATACGGTTCACTATACATTGTGTAGACACTATTTTTAATTACCTGGGGCGTGTCGCTTCATTTTTTATTATTATAGGAGACCTTATAAGTTAAATCAAGCCTTGTTTTATTATTCTCCCGAAGGAAAAATAAAATGCTTTAATAAATGAATAAATTTCTGAACTGATAACCCGAAAGCTCCCCAATCCTCCAAAATCCTCATTGCAGTTTTGGAGGATTTTTGAGGATTGAGGATGTATGGAATTTAAATAAAATGAGGATTTTGGAGGATTTAGGCACGATGTGGTTTCAAGTGTGGAGGATTTTTGAGGATTGAGGCTGAATGGGGTTTTCAAAAAATCTTAAATAATGAGAATTTTGGAGGATTGACTTTTTTCAATCCCCAGAATCCTCATTGCAGTTTGAGGATTAAAAAAAATAAGGATTTTGAAGAATTGAGGCACATGATGTTGTGGAGATTTTTTGAGGATTGCTAGCAAGAAGGGCCTAGGGGGTAAGGGTTAATGAAAAAATCAATAAACAATACATTTGTAAATGATGTGCTTTCTTGCAAGATGTTTTGAAAATTCTTTACATTTTGCCATTAAACCATATAGAATTCAAGATAAAAAAAAAGGCACTTGTGATGTGGCAAAGGTTTTAAATGGTTTACGAATCATTCCTAATCACTGTATTCTTTTTTTTTCTTCTCAAAAAAATATTTTATCATCACTGACACGTATTTGAACTGTATATATTAGAATAAAGAAAATAACATGAGGTAAAATGAATTCTCAATCTTATATTGTACCGGTTTATTGTACAGGGCAATTCAACAATTTTTCATTATAAAATTCTATTTTTCAGAATAATTACAGGATATCTAGCGCAATCATTTTGCTGGATGCCCAGAATCAACATTTACTTTCAGATGAGTATGATATTTCTTAATAATTCGGTAGTAAATATTTTCGATATCTGCAAATGGTGTATACTACCTTTAAGTTCAGATTTGTCAAATAAATATTTAATACATGATGTATACAATTTATTTCAAAATTAATCCTCTTTCAACATATCAAGGGATTATTTTACAACTTTCATGAAGATAAAGTGAAACAATACGTCAATAATAACAATTCCTTTAGTAATTCTTCAGTTTGAATACAGGCACATGGCTACTCAAAACTGAATGTTTTGAAAAAGGTGTTGTTAAAGCAAAAGTAGATAATACAGAGAATACTTGTTTGTAACATATACAATTTAATATACCTTCTAAAGATGAAGCGGAAAATAAAATATTGTAAGGACAGCATCCTGAGTAAGACGAACTGTCTGCCCAGTATTGTCAAAGCAGGTCTCTTCAAAATGATTGACGTAGAGTACAGAGCTCTTGTCACGAGTCCACAAAAGTCGCTTCATGTTGACCTTCCATACTGCATTCTGCAAGTACCGACCGGCGGCTGAATGGAAACCTGCAGCAAATGTAAGCATACGAGGTAAATTAAATTATATGTAGAATAATCTACACTACAGTCTACATCAGAAGATTTATTTCCAGGGTGGGGCGACTGTAAAAAAGTGTTCCAGTATTTTTAATTAAATTCAATTCATTATTTTTTGTCAAAACAATTATCATCTGTCAAACAAATTGTCTTCTAATAACAGGTGAAGGAATGTAGGAAATTTAGATACTTCCACCCTTCTAGTGGGGAATCTAGACCACTAGAGTAGACCGATGGTGAAAGTCTGACCAAAATTCATAGGAACTAAAATAAAATGCAACTAAGTTAAAGTAAACAATGTCAATGCCCAAGTTTATTATTATATAAATATAAGAATACTAATTAATTATTGTATGCATAATCTTCAATAGAGTAATAGTATACTAGAGTTAGCATGACGTTGAATGAGGTAAATCTATGATGAATATAGACAATACCCTTTTTAAGTAAGACACTCGTCAAACTTAAAGACGTTTATTGGACTGTCAAGTTCAAGTTACAATTAACATAACAAGATGATAATTATGAATAGACTAATCGTTAGAAATTGAATCTACTTAGTCTAGTCAAAATCTATAGCATAGCATGGCATTGGATTGCTATAGATTATATCGCCTAGTATCAGCATGGTATCAGCAATGAAATGATCAGAATTACATTGAATTGCATTGCCATTGGCAATGGCATTATGCCATACCACATACGTACACACATGCATGATGCAATGCATGCATGAAATATACATTGGGAATACACAGAGCGCTAGACCGTAGACGGTACGCTAACTACTTCCAATCTGCTTTTAAAATACATAGAAAACATAGTTGAACTTACGAATGAAATATCTGTACACATCCTTTATTACACCGGTTTGAGCAGTTGATTGCAGCACATGTGGTCATTTTCAACGATTATAAAGTTCAGAAACAGAACCTGCACACAAGGCTGCAGTCGAATTGTACACAAATCTGTATTACAACCTTCTCGCACGTCGATTTTTCGGAAGTGCAACATGGCGGACCCACGGCGTCACTTCTGTGAGCCAATGATCCGTCCAGGTATAGAGGTCAGTGATGTACACACGTTCGTGCTAGTATTAGCGCACGACCGAGAAAACGAATTTAATATCGCAGGAAACGAAGTTAATATCACAAAAACAATCCAGTTTGATGAGGAAGACTAAGTTAAACATAACTATAACACCCAAGAATTACATGTTTACGCCAAGTTTAATGCTAAATAGACCTATTTTGGGGAAAAGATACAATGCAGTGCAAAGTCTATGGGAAATGTCGGACAAGTATTTTCAAGATTTTTACTTTTTTATTTCTTTATTTTTTTTATTTTTTATTTTTTTTGGGGGAGGATAATTCCACATCATAACTTTATGCACAAACCATAGGAAAAGGCAAAACGACATTTTTTGAAATTGTTGATTTAATTTTACATTCAGACAATAAAAAAGTGCCAGTTTTATGATAAAATTAAACAGAGAAAATGTCAGTGTGCTTCATGAAAATTCAATTGGCACATTAATTGGTTTGTTCGTGGGGTACTGCCACTGTGTCACTCTCGACGGTCTACGGTACGGTACGGTACGCATGCACGATACGAATTTCGCACGATACGAAGGCAACACTTCACGGCTCGCTATCCTATCATATCAATGTACATGTACATGTACATGTACGCTCGACCTATCCAGTTTGTAGAGATCGGTGGTACCGGGTACCAGTACAATACGCGAAGCAGCGTAGAATACATGCTCTATAAGCTGCTCATACATTTTTATCCCCTCTGGAATCTGAACCAATCAGAGTGCTCGCATAGAATTCGCTAGCGATTGTCATAGGTTGTGTACAAAACTGAAAACGAATTGTCCAAGTCGGTAATTTAACTTCGAACTCTGCACATTGGGAACGAGGCAACCGCAACCTCCCCCGTGTACATACCGAGTGGACCGCTATTACCGACTTGGCACCAAGTCTACACGGTGATGCATGCTGTAAGACAGTTGCTTTATCACACAAGACTGTGGGGCCATCTTCAATCTTCCCGAGTCTCTTGTTCAGTCTTCCTGTTTTAGCTATTTTCTCCAACACCCCCCCCTGTTTCACGGCGTCTTGGCCTGACCACTTATCTTCTCATCGAGCCGGGACTATGTGAGGTGCATTGCGAGTAGGTATATGCAGAGTGGATGTTGCAGTACATCGGGGGAAAAATTTAGGCCGAATTCCCCGCTGCCCACATCTGATAAAAGGAGTGGCTATAGGTCGTTGTGCATAAATTATTGGTCCTTGCATGCTCGAAGGGCTATGATATTTGTGTGGATGCATAATCAGACACCGTACAATGCAACATTTTGTCTTTCCGTGTAATTTATGACGAAGCTCATGGCGTGGCTACGTCTTTCTTGATGGGACTCCAGAAGAGCAAGCAAGGAACTGGGCTAGCGGCTTCGTACTCATGCACGCGAACAATGCAAATAGTATCGTTCGCCGACGTTTGCTATGTGTTTTTTGTATGCACATCCTAGTATCGTTCGCCGACGTTCGCTAGGTGTGTTTTTTGTGCACATCCCAGTATCGTTCGCCGACGTTCGCTAGGTGGTTTTTTTTTGGGTGCGCACCCAGTGGGAAAACTGTTCGCGCAGTTAGAGTGGAACGCGCCCCATATTGACGCTATCAGGTGGTTGTGACGATATGATATAAGGCTTCATACCGATTGTGTACTTCCCCTGTACGGTGGTTAACTTCTACTGACCAAAATGATCGAGTACAGCTAAGAACAGATCTCAGCATCTTCAACCTACAGGGTTTTTTAAAGTTCTGACACCGTATGTACACCGTACGTATGTACACTGCAAGACATTGTCTGTACATCAGGAAACTAATACATCGTATAGAAAAAATTACATGTATCCGGTTTAAAGAGACATCTTCAGAGGTTGACAGTTTTCTACGCTGTGATCTACTACTCAGGTGGTTGTGACGATGTGGAGGACTGAGATTCTGAAAAGAAGTTGTATAACGGAAAAGAAGTTGTATAACGGGAAAGAATCTTAAGTGAGCAAATCCCATCATCAAGTAATCAGATTGTTCTCAACTTAGAGATTTGGGATAATTTGAAACAGAGATGAAATAAATTTGGAAATCATCGTGCGGAATTCAAGAGGAACACACACACACAGAAGGCGAATGTTACTGTGATTGGAAACAAGTCACGTCTCCAAAGATCGTGATCTTGTCGTACATGCAAACGGAAGTCGGGTGATGGCGAAGCAAGGATTGTTCATGTTTATAGCAACTTGTGTTGAGTCATCCACCTAAGGTCTCAAATAATAAGTTCTAATCACTCCTGTCCGCTGAAGAATAACCTCCGAGAGTATGTGTTTCCTAGTCGACACGAATTTGGTGGCTACAGGGACCGTGGTCTTCTATCACGTATGCTGAATTGTAGCCGGCCCACCGTCGCTGGGGAAGTATTTTTGTGGGAACACTGGTCACCTTTGTTCTGGCGGTGTCAAGCAAATAATAATGTCTTCATATCCAACCAGACCTCCCGGGTTTCGGGCGTCGTGGACTCGGGGGTCACCAAACACAAGACATGCAAGTAAGTGTACAAGTCGAATATTGAAGCGGTTTATACCAATTGTATGGGCCATCGTCTGCGTCTTCGTTTCATTATGTAGCCCTAACATCACTTCGTTCAGCTCGGTATTTTAACTGCGCATGTGCACATGAAGATTTGACTAGTTGTTTTTTCTTTCGCGATGAACATGTCATCGTATGCGTGCAAAAGCATAGCGGGTATCAGCAGATTTAAAGAGATCGTCATGTTCTTATGTAATACACACACAAAAACGTTTGGATAGCGAAAGATTTTCAGGCGTTTTGTGTGTCCAAGTTTTTGTTCGAACAAAATGTTTCCATGGTCTTATCTGCTGCGGGGCTGTTCCTTAAGGGCTCTATTGTTTATTCAAAGTGGAAATCTTCCGTCTTGTTTGTGCACCGTGCACTCAGTTGGAATACCGAACTAGCTACTATAGCATGGACTACCTATTTAGTTAGGCCGTTAAATTACTAGTAATATTTGGATGTGGAGCAAATACTGCAAGTTGAGATATAGATGGTGCTATAGTTCGTGAATTGCCATTACGACCGAGGATCCCCTATTGTGTTTTCCTTTATTCCTTTACTGAAACCTAACCCCATTGCTTTGCGCTTATCCTGGCGATCGAGGACAAAGAGACCGTCCTTCGAGGATCTTTTGTTCCCTTTGTTTTCTTTTGTTTTTCGATCCTCGATCGCAAAAGGAAACAAGCACAATGTAGCCATAATCTGTTTAAAGGGATCGTATACGTTTGGTAATTGGAACCCACTGTTTGTTTCAATCCTATATAGTTATAGATTATACCATAAAACTAACCTGTAAACATTCATTTCAAAAGGTGGTAGCGATTTTGAGATATTGCCGAAATTAGTGGAGCGGTTTTGTCCACGCAGGAAGAATAATCTGCATTAAAATACACACTCTGAGAAACGTCCATTGCAGTAACGCTTCTCAGATTCAAATTTTTTAGGATAAAAAGTGATATCTTTTTCCATAACCGCAGTACTTTGAAGTTAAAAGTTTCTAAAAATGCATTTTACTATCCAAAGCTGCTCTACTTCTTACCAAGTAAGTTTTTATGGCCATTAATTTTTGGGGTAAATACCAAACGTATGCGATCCCTTTAATTCCATGTGTGTTGATTGCAACATTTTGATAATTGTGAGTAGCGTGCTATTGAAGATTTAGCCAAAAAACTAGATCAATGAAGCCCAATTATTTTGTTCATTTTTATTGACTACTAGATTAGATCTTGCTCTGTGATTATGCTGCGTTCCAATCGTGTCGTGTTTCTCGTGTTCACGAGTTCACTAGTCGTACTTTTGCGTTCTTGTTCACCAGTTGTAAACTCTAAGTGGAATTTTCTTCTCGAGTTCTAGACTCCAGTACTCGCGCACGCGCGTTGGTTCATGTACGAGTTTACACGCCAGACTGTCCTTGAAAACGCAACTAAACTCGACTGTGCGCGTGCGTGTTGGTGAGTGTCATTTGGAATGCAACTCACATGGAGAACATGAAGATATTCACGGTGAACACGAGAAACACGACGCGATTGGAACGCAGCAAATGACACATATACGTAAGACGCCCTCTGTTGACACAAAGGTGAGGAAGGCAGTAGCCGAAATCGAAGATAACTGCTTTAGATTCATTAGATTTAGGTTTAGACTTTTACACGCTAACTTTCCTATTTGAGTGGTCCGGAAGCGCGCCAACAGGGGTCAACTTTCAGGCTCTATTTGCCAAACGGTACCCCGATTTACGCAGGTATTTTTTTCACTCGTGCCAAAAGGTTCCCTCATTCTTCGACCTCGTGCGCACATTCCGTTAAACGGATGTTAAACGGATGACGCATAAACACGCCAAGTTCAAGTTCGGAAATGTCTGTCAGCAGCAAGCAAGGCCGGAAATGCGTGGGTGTGCTTCCCGGCACTATCGGCCTGAACCCGCTTCGGATCGAGTTTCGTTAAAAATAATTCCGCCCCTTGGCTCGGTGATGTTAAAATAATCCCGGCGCGAACTGGTTTTAAGTTACGTATTAATGTGACCCAACATGAGTAAATGAGACACTTTGAGGCAAAAATAAAATTTGAGATTTTGATTTCATAATTTAAAGCTAAACAAGCTTTAAATGATGAAATCAAAATCTCAATTTTCATTTTTGCCGCAAAGTGTCTCATTTACTCGTGCTGGGTCACATTTAAGGCCTTCCGTGAAAAAAAAAAGCAATATACTTGAGATAATCATCGGAAAGTTGGACCCTTGTACATTTTAAAATGGCATATTTATCTGTTTGCCTCACTGCACACTTTGCATATCATTATCATTTATTATTGGAAAGGCTAATTACCCACGTGGGCTGCAGTATGGGCGAAGCTAGCTTACTGGATCGGTCTAATTAAGACAGATGGGCGTTTACTAAAAGCCTCAGAGGGGGGGGGGGTATATATTTTTCTTGTGACTGCTTTCACAGTAGATGCATGAAAAAATACAAACGATTTTATCAGTGTCAAATCAGAGCGCCCTCACAAAGATCCGAACTCTTTCTGTCTGGCATGCGTTCCACGCGAACGTTTGCCAACGACGCAAACATGTGCAAAAACAGTTAGCGAACGTTGGCGAACGATTTGTTTTCATTCATATGCTCACGTCTTTTGAATACGAAATTATGCCCTCGTATAAAAAGGTACTTTTCCAACAACCAATATGCCTGACCTGGTACGTAAACAAAACAGCGCAAAGTGTTTTTGTGTATAACCCATTACTTTATACTGTTTATTGTCAGCCATTTCGACCCGGCTTCAAAAAAGGTTCAATGGTCCTGCACCAGTGACTATGCCCTCTAAATAGTTCCATGCTATTTTGTTTGCCATTCATTAGAAAACCGTCAGTAAAAAAATATGACGAATTAGTAACCTTCAAAAGTGTTGCAAAAGCCAGTGATGAAAAAAGCAATGGAAGTCAGAGGCGTACAGGGTAAGCATTATACCTATGAGTTTTGCTCAATAATTCATTAATTGTTCCAGTTTATATTTCCTTGTCGTGAGAAACTGTTGCACAAACGAACATGGTTATTGAAAGCTCTCAAAACTATAAAGTCCGTTTCTTTGTTTACTAAATCCTCCATGTATACCAAATAGGGCATACGAGCTTAATACTGAAACGTTGATGCACTATTATTATTAAGAAGTGCGTCATGTTGTATAGGGCTAAGTGCACAGTAGTTATTCATAGTTCTACCTTCACGCACGTAGTCCAGACGTACATGTTCATGTACGTACTGACTGGTAATTTGTAGAGTCGCTTTGGTATTTTTGGTTGGTGAATTACAATGGCAGACAGCGGGCCCATTCTGCCTAAAAAGCCACCCCGGACCAGACTATCGCGTCTATCAGGTTGGTATGTAGTTAGCACGATTCATTTAAAGTTTTATGTAAACTTGTAGTAACCGTATTAAAATGGTGAAACTATATGTGTCGATCTTATTGTCAAATCCTCTTTGTTTTAGCAATATATGCCAGGGTTGTAGTTCCTGCAAGTCCGTTCACAAGTCCTTTCGTGAAGCCAGTCACAAGTCCCTTCATAAAGGCAGTCACAAGTAACTGGATGAACAATGACAAAGGAATGCTTTTGTCAAAGCTGATTTGAATAGCTTGTGATTTGAATTATAACTGGAGGACTTGTGATGGACTTGCAGGGACTTACAGGGACTTGCAGGGACTTGTGATGGACTCGACTACATCCCTGGTATATGCGCAGCTTCAGCGTAATACGCGTTTCACTTTTTGAATTTCAAACTCTAAGTCAAACTCTTAAGTTAATTTAACATAAGATTTATGTTGATTGACATAAGACAAATTTGATCTCTGCCTTTCGGCAACAGCTTAGACGAATTTGATCCGAAATGACAAATATTCTCGAGCTGTTGACTAAAATATTGACTAAAGTGGGTTTGGTAAAAGTGTGCGAAATTGAATGTGAGAGTTGGTGAATTTTAACCAAACAAATGTTTTCAAATAGCCTGAACAAAACTATATTGTTCTACTTTTTCACCTGGGTCTGCATGGAAGCCTGGTATATGATCACGTGAAGAAACCCCACCAATGAGAGCGATCTATTTTTAGTTCAGTTTCCATAAACAAATTTGACTTTCGGTTTTGGTCGGAACAGTGACGTCACTCCAGCGAATCAAAGTTGCGAAAACGCCCAACCAAAGCTAAAACATGTCTCTGGTCATCACACGATCGCAAAAAAACAGGCTCCTGATTTTCTTTTGGTGATGTTCTTTTGATTTTCCGTGTAAATTCAATTTGTTTTGCAGGTGCCGTGGAACGGTTTGAATTCGGGCGAAGGGCGTCGGCCTCAGAGCGGGAACCAGAAAGTCCAAAGGTACGAAACATACATCATCAAGCTTAATAATAATACTTCAATAGCATGCACTGTACAAATCCGTAACATTTATGGTTGAAAGTCGTGCAGCGAGATGCCAGTTTTCGAACGTATTTTTAGTACGGTTAAACCGTAGTTGTATTTATCGATAACTGTATTTTTACGGTGAAAAGTCTGTACATGTTGTCACTTAAAAATCTCTACATTAAATTGTTTTAATATATTATATTCGCGCCAAACTAATGTAATTTACTTTAACGTAAAATATAAATAAATTCATCGTGTCTCTTTGTTTGAGTACGTGTCCAAAACGGGCTTCCAGGGCTACGGCTGCGCCTATACTGTCAGCCCGCTCACGTGTAGTTGTAATGGGCGAGCACCTAGACAATAGCCATAGACAAGAGATTCAGACGCAACCTTCTTTGATACTCCTAACGTATATATAATGTAACTAAAGAGGGCGCCATATACGGCACACTGTGTTCACTAATTTTTCTTATAAATCACAATAACCCGAAGGGTTGCAAATTTGCCAATTTGAGGGTTATAGGGCTAAATCTACGACACGGTTGAGATACATGTAGTTAATAAACCCAAAGAATTCAGTGAAAACTCACATTTTGAAACCAAAATCAGTTCTGAGTAATGCATAGAGTTCATGTCAACATGGCTTTAAACCTTTGACTGCATGGTTTGGGTCACCGAGGACTGGGGTAAAGCTTGCCCCGAGATCTAGACAGGAAACACGGGGGAAGCAAGAGGGGATGACTCATCGACCAGATTGATCCTCCTGGGGAGCTAGCTGGGGTTAAAGTCTTGGGGACTGCCTGCCTGAGATTGTGTAGTATAGTTTTTCCCGGCTATTTTATAATTTTTTCTATTCAATTTCACAAACTCACACATTCAATTTAGTCACAGAAAATTATTGGCATCGCTGTTCACAAAACCAATTTAGTCATTTATCATTTAATTTCCACGGTTGGTCATGCACTCTTTTTTAAACAACAGGTCGAAAATATTCGTCATTACAGATCAAATTCGTCTTAGCAACAACTTGAATTGATCATCATTATTGAGCATTCCGCTCCTAATTCGTGGGGTGGTGGTGGTGGGGGGGGGGGGGGGGGGGGGGTCTCAGTAGGTGCAGCACTGAACTGGAGCGCGAATTTGGCGCAATGATAAAAACAGTTTTTAACAATAAGTTTTAAAAAAGGCCTGCCAATGCAAACAAAATATATCATATTTGTTCGTGTTCAGTACATGGGCTTTCTTTAAAATTCGTTCGGAAAAGAAAATCGAATTTGTTTAAAAGCCCGGACAACCCAACTTTAATGCTGGAAAATATCCCCCGAAATGATGTTCTTTTTAGTCTGGTTCCGGCTCACCTTACGAATCAGTAATAATTATACAAGTCGGGGAGTCGGTGGCTAGGTCAGCAACTTTTAGCCGGCTCGCACCCGGTGTAACTATCACAAAAATGCGGACAAATTAAATTTGTTCAATTTGAGGGCAGTCAGTTTTTCCCGACGATCGTCGGTCGACCGACGTGTCAAATTGCCCGCAAAAATATTACTTTTCTTGAAAATGACAGCACACCAGGTGCCATGATTTCACATGGGTGCTTGAGTTGAGACTATTATTTACTTACAGTCAAATAAAGTATTTCCTAGTAATTTTGTTTGCACAATTTAAACATGTATATTATTACCAATAAACATAATGTTTACGCATAATTTTTAATTGGGGAGCAACAATTTGAGGACCCGGTCTTTACTGCGTATAATACCGGACCGGGTTGGGGATTGCCATCCTGGGCCACGCAGCGCTTTTACGCGCTTTCTACTAATAATAAATAACTCTCAAACCCCTGCGGACATTCGGCCGGCCAGATCCGTACGTTATTAGCGCAAAAAAACATGCGCCCAATCAGAGCCTCCGTTACAAACAGACCAAGGCCATTTCCCAAACCCTGGCTTTGGATCTGTCTCCGGCTAAAGCCTATTGCTAAACTGTATGAATGAAGCCTGAGACGAAGACAAAGCTGGGGTTCGAAAAACAGCCAAAGGCATGCGAACCAACGCGCATTTCTATTGGTCCATTCGCTTGGACATCTGAGGTGTTCTCACAAATATTCATCCTCCCACGTAAAAATTTAAATTAATCGGAAAAATTGTAGAAATTAACGTACAGAACGTGAAATAAAGCCTTGCTATTATATATTATACAGAATAAGAAACATAAAAGACTGAAAAGCTACGTAAACGCCAATAAAATTATGATAGTGGTAGAAATTGTAATTTTACCAGGGGTGGACGTTCATATTAGGCCTATGTACTATTGGCCAACTTGTTTAATGATTGCTGCGAATGTCCGCAGCGTTTGATGGCCACAATTCAAGAGCCCGTTAAACTCTGCGTGGCTCAGGATGGGGATTGCCGCTGTTATTAATGGACCGAGCCGAACAGCGGCCATAATTCAAACCGGTCCGTTATCACGCTGTTGTTAATTATCTAATTACAAATGCGTTAACATCGTCGTCTTATATAAATAAAAAAAAACGGGCAAGGCAGCGTGAAATCTCTGCGTGGCATCCAAGGATGAGGAAACGGAAATACAGAACCGGGTCAGTCCAATAGTTGTACACATGCGCACATGGTATATCCATGAATTGAATTCCAGCTCCGCTAATATTATTGTTATGCCAAAGCATTTTATTTCACGGGTCACCAGTCCATGTCGACCGTGTGGAAGAATTTCATGTCAACACAATGCGGACCCGACATGAACTACACTGTTATCTTACTTCGTGTGGCTAGAATAATATTGTGATATACAGGGCGGTATTTCTACGCCGGATTGGCTATACGCTGACTAAAACCCGCATTGCATTCGAGAAATCTTTAGATAGCAGTGACGGTGGATACGACATTGATGGGCTGAGCCGGGGTGATCGTACGAAGAACGAAAAACGGGGTCATCTGATGTGATTGTGTACAATCGTGGAAAGATGCGGCGCTATGGAAACTCAATCCGGGAGGATAATTATACGTGTAGTTTTTCATCGAGGCTTTGAGTGAAACTACTTCTCGTTCCAATTACACGCAGGCAGAGATTGGTGCAAGCTCAGAGATAATATCTAGAATGATACTCCAAAACGATTAACATGTTTCAAATTCCCGATATTATCTGTTAAATACCTGTCATACCTGTGGACCTACTTCACTAATTGACAGTAGCAATTCTGCCAATTGTAGTTGTGGTGTAATGTTAATTTATGTATTCTGTGCATTGTCGACGATCATGCACATTTTTTGGTGGCCACATTTTTGCGGGTTGCTTGTGGCATAGGTTTGATATTATGAGCCAATACACGGCAGGTGTATGTAGGTGTAATCTGTGAAGGTCTCTGATTGAGAACTTCACTGTCAACCTCAAATTCACACACCACACACGCTGTTTTAGCCTTGACATTCTTTACGGGAAACCACTGAACCACGATCCATTCAACACAAATTTGCAATTGGCAAACGAACACTACACCACACCCACTCACCGCAGACAGCTTTCAATATTAAACTATTTATGTGTGGGTTACATATCTCACGAGTACTTTTACGAGGATGGACTGATGTTTGATATCGGAGCGACAACACATAAATGACGCTTCAATCATCATGAGATATCATCGGGGATCATCGAAATATTTTATGATGAGGGGCTGATCTCGAGTTGTTGTCTCGGCCGTCAATTAGAGCTCTAGGGCCCACTAGCTTGGTGCCATGCACGCGCCGACTCTATGTATAGCATCCACGGTTGAAAACGACATTTTACGATACTACGGAGCCTGTGCTGTGGATGTATGGTGCAATGATTATCCTGATTATGAAAGAGAGTGACGATCTATAGTTGCCGTGTTTGAGACGCGGTTTTTTACTTCTTTCTTTCTGGAACATCAAGTGAATGGTTGGACTTAGGTTTTGTCGGCATCTTTATTCATCAAGACACCCAAGGATGAAAGCAACAAAAGCCTGGGAATTTATCAACGAGGAGTTATATTAGAATCTGAAAGGATGGATTGAATATTCTGACCGTGAATGTTGAATATATTAACGGCCGCCTAATTATTGTGAGCAATAATACAGTACAGCCGTGTGATGGTCAAATCAAGGACGCGATTGTTTGTGGGGAAAACAAGTCCTGTGAAGTATTGAAAGGGAAACATTTTCTATTCCGTGAAACTTGGCTACTAGGAGATGTACTCGCGAGGACAACTGTGTCGCTGTATTCAGTTTTGTACTTGTTTTGTCGAGCTCTTTCAATATTCACCGCAGTGATTTAACGAAAGTGAAAAAGGCTTTAGAAACTTGACAGTGTATTAGCTCTAAAGAGAAACTGCATTCAACCATATACCCGGCAGTGATTTTGCTATACACAGAACCGGCATGTAAAATAGATTCCAGAACGCTGCATGTTAACTGTGATTTCTGAAGCAGTTGGCCCTGCTAGCATCGAGGAGTCATAAACTCCGAGAAAACATCAACAAGTCACAGCCTTCGAATACATCATCTCAAACCTACTTGACATTGTTTGGTCCGGGAGTTGTTTTTATAGTTCGCAGTACTTTTATCCCCCCGCGTGTGTGTGCGTGGAAATCAAACGGCGAATTTTGGAGACTCCACCACGACGTGGTTTAGGCTACTACTACCTTCGACAATAATTGAAACAACAATTCTTCCATGTCGTCCAAGTTTATCTCTGCCTTTGAAAAGATGCCGACGTCTCACGTGGGTATTCAGGTTAGCGTGCTTGTATGGTTGTATAATTTTATTACGTTGAAATAATAACAATCGGGGTAATATTTTGGTGTGGCACAATTTCACATTCACATTTTCACAAAAGAGTGGCATTGTGTACAAACGAACGGTTTGTTGTTTTTCTGAGCAGCAAGCAAAGTTATACACAGATTTGAATACTGAATGGTTTGTATATTCGCAGATACGAATTGTATTGGTTTGTATGAAACTGTCGCTCTCCAAATGTAAAATCGTGAAATGCTCACTCTTAAAACGAGTGAATCTCTAGTTAAAACCACTTCAAAAAGAGTGAAATTTACTTTTTCAGAGTGAAAAAAATCACCCGCCAAACATAGTGAAAACCACTTCTTCGAGGAGCCAAATGAAGGATAACTCCTAAAAAGAGCGGTCTTCCATTGTGGCTTCCCGAAAGTGTGAACATTTCACTATTTATAAAACATTTATAAGGGATTCGGTTTTTTGGAGTGTTTTTTTTTAAAAGGGATTCAGTCTTTTGAATAATTATGTCATCACTCTTTCCCATTATAGCCCACACACAAATGTAGTTGTTTGAAAGCCTATTCCTTAAATAGATCGTATACGTTTGGTAATTAGAACCCATTGTTTGTTTCAATCCTATATAGTTATAGATATATACCATAAAACTAACCTGTAAAAATTTTATTTAAAAAGGTTGTAGAGATTTTGAGATATTGCTGAAAATCTGAAGCGGTTATGTCCACGCAGGAAGAATAATCTGCATTGGAATACACAATCTGAGAAACGTCACTGCAGTAACGCTTCTCAGATTCAAATTTGTTGGGATTAAAAGTGATACTTTTTCCATAACCGCAGTACTTCGAAGTGAACAATTTCTAAAAATGCATTATACTATCCAAAGCTGCTGTACTTCTTACCAAGTAAGTTGTTATTGCCATTAATTTTTTGAGTAATTACCAAACGTATACGATCCCTTTAACCCACACTTTTGTTTAGTCGCGTTTATTTCCGGGATCTGAGCGTGAATGAGAAACCACAACTAATAATAATCGAATTTCTCTCTCCGTACTATTCCAGTGTTTTGAACAATAACATGCATGCAGTTCGTGGCCAGTTGATACTTTGAATAGAGAACCAAATTTACGTGAGAGGTTGGGTTGAGTGATTTTTGTTTTGTTATGTTTGGGAATAAGCTTCGAATTGTTTGTGTGCGAAGGTACAATGGATTGCAATTCGACATTATTGTCTGGAAATGATAATTATACGTTGATTTATATCTTAATAATTTATATTGGGGAACAGTTTAGCACAGCGCGTGTTGTATTACAGTAAGGCCAAATAAAATAAAAAACATGTTTAGCGTCACCGCCCTCTTCCTTTTTTGGGGCCGCCTCCTTTTTTCTTTCTTTTTTCTTTTTGAAAAAAAAGAGATAAATTTGACCATTTTAGCAAAAACAATTTTTTTTTTTTTTTAAGATAATAAAATTTTCAGATCGGATTTTTAGACTTTAACATCACACTGTGTACATGCTCTGGAAATATATTTGTTCTAATACTAGGAAGGCTAGGGTGTGACGTGTAGTCGTGTACGGTGCATACATGATCGACCCACATGAATTTTAATTTTTAATCGTGGGTGAACCATGTTTTAATTTTAAATTAGAAGATAGGGTGTGACATGTTCACTACATGACTCGAATTAAGATGTGTCTGGCGGCCATTTTGGGAAAAAAAAAAAAAAAAAGGGCCTCCTCCTTCCTTTTTAAAAAAGGGCATGACGCTAAAAAAAATAAAAAAATTATTTGGCCTAAAGTAACGTTGTGTGCGAAATTATATTAAAAGAACAATATCGGATTTGTTTACGTCCTACATCGGGCATTAAAGGTAGGATACACCATTGGTAATTGCTTGAATTATCATGAATGAGTAGATTTGGGTGGTTGTATTTTATAGTAAACATCGTTTAACTGAGCTGTCCAAAGTTTTACAATCATCGATGCCGAAAAAAGCACGAAAAACAGCGGTTTTTTTCAACTGGCGTCGAGCAATTATTCTTATGTTATCTTTGTTTTTTCGCGATTGCCGTCCGGCGATCGCGAATTTTTCATTATAAAATTCAATTTTTCGGAATAATTACAGGATATCTAGCGCAATAATTTTGCTGGATGCCTAGAATCATTATTTACTTTCAAATGAGTAAGATATTTCCTAATAATTCGGTAGTAAATATTTTCGATATCTGCAAATGGTGTATACTACCTTTAAAGGTAGGATACACCATTGCAGATATCGGAAAAAAATTACTACCGAATTATTAAGAAATATCTTATTTATTTGAAAGTAAATAACGGATTGTATAGGCATCCAGCAAAATGATTGCGCTAGATATCCTGTAATTGTTCCCGAAAAATTGAATTATATATTCGGCGATAGCCAACAAAAGTACAAAACAAGAACAACATAAGAACCACTGCCCGACGCCGGTTGAAAACAAACGCCATTTGTCTTGCTTTTCTCGGCATCCATGATTGTAAAACTTAGGACATACAGGTCATCAATTAAACGACATTTACTTTAAATTACAACCCCCAAATTCACCCATTACTGATAATTCAAGCAATTACCAATGGTGTATCCTGCCTTTAAACAACATTTACTAGAAAATTCAACCCCCCAAATCCACCCATTCATGATAATTCAAGCAATAATCAATGGTGTATCCTACCTTTAAATAAATCTTTTATCATAAAGAAAAATAATCGGGTTCTAAAAAAACAATCAAAGCCCTATTTGTTTTTAACGATTAATATTATGCAACAGTTTACTATTCGACTTTAAGTCTCTAAAATTCTAAAATTCCTATTTGGCTATTTTATAAATTAAATTAATAGTGGTCCGTTTGGCGCGCGATCTGTTTTCTTAATGTCGAAACCAGGCCATGTATACTGATGAAAATGAACGTAAACACGGATACCGGTATAGTGAATGTATGTGTAATTGTTTGTGATATTCCAACTTATCTGTATTGAGTTTCAATTCAAATCATAAATTTACCGCAAGGCGTCTGCCGTTAGGAAATACTCCATCCGGCGAAGTGGACAATGTGACAATCCCACTATTTTATATATTGTTGCCAAATTAGGTCACCCGTTTCGAAAGGTCAGAAGGTCATGCGATATTTATAAATACTGGGTTCAGTAATTGCAATTTATCGCTGAGAAAAAAAAAGAGATTGTATTATTTCGATGGCAGCGAAAAGAGAGATTTATTGACTGTACTTTTAAATCGGATATGGAAAAAAAGGCAGCAATTTTGGGTTATAAAGGAGGGCCTTGGAATACAGATTTTATATGCGAGGTTAATTTTGATATTCTAGAATCCTGTGTACATAAGGCATCGGTTTTTTTTTGCTTTTGTAATACAAATTTGCTGCAAGAATTAGACTTTATGAGAAAAAAATCATTTCCCCTGTTATACAGCAACCGGGTAGGGAATATGTGGGGTTTGCTACACTACCAGACCAAGTCCATCGGAAGTCCGTCAAGAAAGGATTTGAATTCACACTCATGGTCGTAGGTAAGTAGGAATACGATGGAAAGAAAGGTTTACTGCGCAGCTAGCTATGGTGTCCCCCCAGAAAAGTCTCTTTCAGAAAAATGCCTATCGGCCTAAGCTTTAAACTTATGTTATAAACATGTCTTGGTTATCTCGTGGTCGAATTTGAGCAAAATCGGCAAGAAATTTGCTGCAAAATAACTTGAAAATCTTGGGGGAAAAAACACACAACTTGCAACATTCTGCCTTTACTGCATGTATATTCCTGTTTGGTCGATTATCTGGTAATAAAACTATCACTCAGAAGGATCCCTGGCCCTAGGCACTGCATAGCTCGTAAGCTTAAAGAAACCTGCAGAGAGAAGACAATGAGAATTATAAGGTATAGTTTTAGAGGTTGGCGGGAAAACCCTTGGGGAAAATTCACGGAATCAGGCGGGATTCGAACCCGGGTCACAGCGGTGAAAGGCATAGATCAGAACCCCTACGTCAACCTGATCCCCCAATGTCCACAATAAGTTCACATGAGCTTTAGACTACTATTATCCACTTACAATCAAGTATAAGGTATTTTCCAATAATCCAGTATTTTTATGTTTTGATGTTTGCAGATGTTGTATGTTACAAGTTTTTTATTTTTTTATTTTTTTTACGTGCACCACAGGTGAATCGGGTCTTGGTAAATCCACCTTAGTGAATAGTTTGTTTCTGACGGATTTGTACAAGGATCGAAAGGAGCTCAGTGCCGATGGTAATAAATTATTTCCTGGGGTTTTATCAATTAATGTTTGTCAGTGCTACAATTTTGTAAATATCTTCCCATAAGTATTTTGTCGATTGGATACAGTTTTTCTTTCGGTGGATCTGTTTCAGTTTTAGGCATGCCAACACTTTTCCGGGGGGTTGGGGTGGGGGGGGGGGGCTTTAGTAAGAGTGCCAAAGGTTTGCCCAACAGCCCAAGCTAGTTCCGCGACCGTCATAAATAAACGTTTCCTTTCTAACGAATTCTAGAGGGAAATAATTTGAACTATAAGTTCTTTTTTCTGTATACTATAAGATACGCACTATTTTTGGTATAGTAAAACATTGTCACAAAGATTGATACATTTAATATACAAATTTGAAATTTGAAATAATCATTGTAAATTGTGACCAAGCACGAGTAAATGAGACACCTATGAGGCAAAAATGAAAATTTAGATTTTGATTTCATCATTTAAAGCTAAACAAGCTTTAAATGATAAAATCAAAATCTCAATTTTCATTTTTGCCTCAAAGTGTCTCATTTACTCGTGCTGGGTCACAATTATCTTCAACGAAACTGGCCATTTAAGGTAGGGTATACCTCATTTCAAAAAGTTATTATGTTAAATGAGGTCTTGTCCCAAACGGGCTTCTCCGTATATATACTTAATGGCTACGGTTATAGTGAGCATTTTCTCACGCAGTTGTACATGAAATAGGCGCACACGTAGCCCTTAGCCAAGGTTAAGGACGGGTAAACCGACTTTAAGCGCTAACGCAACCTTTTTAAATCCCTCCGCAGAACGAATCGAGCAAACGGTGGAAATTAAGCAATGCTCGGTCGACATCGAAGAGCAGGGAGTCAGGCTACGATTGACCGTGGTCGACACCCCGGGGTTCGGGGACTCCGTCAACTGCGTCGACTCGTAAGTCGGACGGAAACCTTGCAATGAATCAGTCGAACAAGTGGTTGTTAATACAGTTCGATTCTATAATGATCACAAACGGATATACGGTCATTTCGAAACTGATGTAAGGCGGAAATTTGTCAATGTTTCTGTTCAACAAAATTTAAAAAAAAATGCATTTTTGTATTTTGGCTTTAAATGATTATAGGCCTACAGTGTAAAGAATTATGGTTTAACAAGCTTATTTTGGGACCCAATTTCATGTGATTTTCACAGAAATACGAGTTCGCAGTCATGTTTTGGGTATAAACCCTGAAGTTCATAGCCTATAAAAATGCTTAAATAGTAAACATAAAATAACCGAGGGCATGCAAATCGTGAATTGGTCGGCGTAGGCAAGCCGCAACCTCGAGCCTATTTACCATCCTGAGTGCAACTTTAAAAGAAAACTTAATGAACTTCATTGAGAGTGAATTTATACGATTTCCTCGTTCCCATTTCTCAAAGATGGAAACCCATTATCGACCACATCGAAGAGCAGTTCGCTCAGTATTACGAGGACGAGAGCGGTTTGAACCGGAAAAACATCGTCGACAACCGAGTGCATTGTTGTCTCTACTTTATCTCGCCGTACGGACACGGGTAAGAGGGTGTGAACAGGCGTGAACTAGGGTGTGAACTCCTGTATGTTAAATCAGTTGCATTGATATTGAAACTGTTGCGTTTGCTAAACAAAGTTTAAGATTTTTTTATAAAAGATAACAAGGAAATAGGGAATATTATTGCAAGCAAAATAAATCTTCATTAACATCGTTAAAGGTAGGATACACCATTGGTAATTGCTTGAATTATCATGAATGGATAGATTTGGGGGGTTGTATTTTATAGTAAATATCGTTTAACTGACCTGTCTGAAGTTTTACAATCATGGATGCCGAGAAAAGCACTAAAAACAGCGTTTGTTTTCAACTGGTGCCGAGCAGTTATTCTTATGTTATCTTTGTTGTTCCGCGATCGCCGTCCGGCGATCGCAAATTTTTCTTTATAAAATTTCTTTATAATTTTTTTTTGAATAATTACAGGATATCTAGCGCAATAATTTTGCTGAATACCTGGAATCATTATTTACTTTCAAATGAGTAAGATATTTCTTAATAATTCGTTAGTAAATATTTTCGATATCTGCAAATGGTGTATCCTACCTTTAAACAACAAAGACTATAATCTTGATAAAGCAAATAATTATATAAATATGTTATATGTTAACAAAAACATGAACATAAATGTAGTCTCCTTCTGTAACTAAACAAATTCACGGAGACACCCCATTATGATTAATAATAATGAGAACGTAATTTGGTTTAAAAATTTAAAATTTATGCGAACCCATCCCAATTTATTTAGTCTACTATTGCTATAATTCAGTCTTGCTTTTTATTTAAAAACACCATTTTGTTTGTGTGCACTAAGTTAACAGTCAATCAAAATCAATTCAAGTACATTCATCTCCACTTAAAGGTAGGATACACCATTTGCAGATCTCGACAAAAATTACTACCGAATTATTAAGAAATATCTTACTCATCTGAAAGTAAATAATGATTCTAGGCATCCAGTCAAATGATTGCGCTAGATATCCTGTAATTATTCTTTAAAATATAGCCTAATGTTATGAAGACAAATTCGCGATCGCCGGACGGCACGCGAAAAAAACACAAATAACATAAGAATAACTGCTCCATGCCGGTTGAAAACAAACGCTGTTTTTCGTGCTTTTATTGGCATCCATGATTGTAAAACTTCGGACAGGTCAGTTAAACGATATTTACTATGAAATACAACCCCCCAAATCTACCCATTAATGATAATTCAAGCAATTACCAATGGTGTATCCTACCTTTAATGCACAATATGTTCATATCTCGTCTGTGCTTCAGAATCCGAATACATATATAGATATGGAGCGCCTCGGGGGTTTCGATGACAGAATCAGGTGTCGTGAGTGAATTGCAAAAACCACTCCATTACAGGGGGGGGGGGGGGGGCAAATGAGGGGATAATAACTGTGCATGTGCGACGGCTGTTTTGTGTGCCGAGTCGCTTCAGGAATACAAAACTGGAAAACGTTGTCGTGTTTTGCAAAGATAAAATAATTATTTCTTTTTACAAAAGTGTAGTGACTCTGTTATGTTGTTAGCAATGCAAAAGTAAAATTTCAATTTACTATTCAAGGTAATGTGATCTACAAAACAAATTTGTATAAATGATTTTTCCCTATCACTCAACAAATTCAGGAACCTGTACATTTAAAATAACAAAAACAAATAAACAAAACACCCCCAATAACTGAGTAAATTATATACATTCTGAATCTAATTGGTTTTTCAAAAATACGTAAATTTTTCACAGTTTTTGAAATATCCAAAAATTTTGAAACCTCAAAATTGTTGAGTGATTAGTGCAGAATGAATAAATTATTATAATGCTGACTTTTGGAATTTCAAGAATTGTATTAATCTGTTTAAAGGTAGGATACACCATTGGTAATTGCTTGAATTATCATAAATGGGTGGATTTCGGGGGTTGTATTTTATAGTAAATGTCGTTTAACCAACCTGTCTGAAGTTTTACAATTATTATTGATGCAGAGAAAAGCAAGAAAAACGGCGTTCGTTTTTAACCGGCGTCAGGCAGTGGTTCTTAAATTCTATTTTTTTTTTCGCGATCGCCGTCCGGCGATCGTAATTTGTTTAAAATATTTTTTTCGGAACACTTATACAGGATATCTAGCGCAATTCTTTTGCTGGATGCCTACAGCCATTATTTTCTTTCAAATAAGTAGGATATTTCTTAATAATTTGGTTGTAAAAATGTTCGATATCTGCAAATGATGTATCTATACCTTTTAGCGCACACATCTAAACGCATGGTTCTACGAACTTCTACTAATCGTATTAAAATTAGAGGACTTTGGACTGGTAGTAGGGATAGATTTTAGAATTGCTATTTATGTATTTGTTATTCGTATGAGCAGATTGAGGCCCATTGATGTCGGGTTTATGCAACGACTTCACGATAAGGTGAACATAGTTCCGGTCCTGGCTAAGGCGGATTGTCTAACGCCAACGGAAGTGAAAACGTTGAAAGAAAGGGTACGTTTTTAATCTGAAAAAAATAAGGATTGTGGATATTATTTAAAGGGATCGTATACGTTTGGTAATTACTCCAAAAATTAATGGCAATAAAAACTTACTTGGTAAGAAGTACAGCAGCTTTGGATAGTATAATGAATTTTTTGAAACTTTTCACTTCGAAGTACTGCGGTTATGGAAAAAGATATCACTTTTTACCCCAACAATTTTAAATCTGAGAAGCGTTACTGCAGTGACGTTTCTCAGATTGTGTATTCCAATGCAGATTATTCTTCCTGCGTGGACATAACCGCTCCAGATTTTCGGCTATATCTCAAAATCGATACCTTTTTAAACGAAATGTTTACAGGTTAGTTTTATGGTATATATCTATAACTATATAGAATTGAAACAAACAGTGGGTTCCAATTACCAAACGTATACGATCCCTTTAGGAAGATTTATTTTAAATGCAGTTATATTATGAATCGATAAAGTTTTTCGGGCTATTTTAAACATTTGTTTAATTCAAATTTACCAGCTCTCGCATTCAATTTCGTCCGGGAAAAAACAACAACATGCTTTTACCAAACCAATTTAGTCATTTATCATCAATTTCAAATTTTGGTAACTTTATTATTGTAAACAATAATGTCTCTGGAATATTCGTCATTATTTCACAGATCAAATTCAGCATTCAGAGATCAAATTTGTCTTCAATATCAATTTCAAACTTATGTTAAATAGATTAGTTTGCAGACTAATTTATTTAACACATTAAGTTTGATTAGAACTTACACCAAATCGGTCAGACATAAATATCAAATGTTAAAGGTAGGGATACACCATTGGTAATTGCTTGAATTATCATGAATGGCTGGATTTGGGGGTTGTATTTTATAGTAAATATCGTTTAAACTGACCTGTTCGAAGTTTTACAAACGTGGATGCTGAGAAAAGCAAAGTAAACGGCGTTCGTTTTCAACCAGCGTCGAGCAGTTACAGGATATCTAGCGCAATCATTTTGCTTGATGCCTACAATCATTATTTATTTTCAAATAATTACACTCTTAAAACATGTATTAAAAGGTTGTTGGTTACAAAAGTTGGTTACAATTTTAACCAACAATGTGTAATTCTTTTCCAATTGTACCAATGTTGGGTATACATTTTAACCACGTTGGGCAATTTTGTTTACAATTTTGTAACCAACTGTTATGTTGTTAATTACCTGGTAACCAACTGTTGTTAAAAAGTATTCATTTTTACCCAATGTTGGTTATGTTTAACCAATTTTTACCAACGTTGGGTAGATGTACTCATTTTGACCAACTGTTGGTTACCAGGTGAACAACACAACAGTTGGTTAACAAATTGGTTAAACAGTTTGTCCAACGTTGGGTAAAATATACCCAACAATGGTCAAATTGGAAACATTTACACAATGTTAGTTAAAATGTTAACCAACTTGTTTAACCAATCAATTTTTAATACATGTTTTGAAGTAAGATATTTTTTAATAATTCGGTAGTAAACATTTTCGATATCTACCAATAGTGTATCCTACCTTTTAACACACACTGTGACAGGTGTTACGGGAGATTCGAGAGCACGATATTAACATCTACAACTTCCCTGACTGTGAATCAGACGAGGACGAAGAATACAAACAGCAAGACAAAGAGCTAAAGGTAAGGAATAATAATATCAGGACAAAAAAACCGAAAAGATTTACAATGTATAACATTTATTTACAAAACGACAACAATTTGTTAGGCCCTCATATCAATATCGAATTTGAAGTTGAAATTATAGAGTTGGTATGCCGACAATTTTTTCGTTGTAGATTGTTCTGAAAAACTTAAAGAGCAACATTTTTATTGTTGTGGTTTATCTTATTAATCTGGAGTTGTTTGAACTCTGGATTTTGTAGCCTTTACTTGTAATGTAAATTAAGAAAAAGGATTCCCCCTCCCCAAAAAACAAAACCAAAATTGCTAGACATTTCGGGTGATTAAATCTGTCTCGTCCAGATTTGTCCAGCTTACAATAATCTTTATTGTGTATTGACTTTTAAAATAAAAAAACGTAGAGTGGAAAAAATGGTACGGTTTGGAATATCAATTAATTAGCACCAACCTTTTTTGAAATTCCATTATAGCGTGAATGCCGAAGGTAAAAACATAGTCCTAAAACTATCACTATAGGCCATTTCGAAACATTTGCTTCGGCTTCGGCTTCGGCTTCGGCTTCGGCTTCGGCTTCGGCTTCGGCTTCGGCTTCGGCTTCGGCTTCGGCTTCGGCTTCGACTTCGGTTTCGCCTCCGAATTACTGAGAAGCAAATCGAATAGAAGCAAACGCAAATATTCGAATTTTGGGTTCATATCAACGGATTGAATGTTTCTGAAGCATAAACAGACACCAACATGTGGCTGGAGTGGCGAAGTTGGGTGCTCAAAATCACCCAAAAGCACGAAGACGAAGCCAGCGATTCGGAAAGGCCCTATGAACATCTAACATCAAAGAAACACGGTGCCATTGACAGTAATAATGTGTTCTGCTCCTACGAAACCCGACATAAGTCACACAGGCTATTTCGAGATACAGCTCGTCAAAGTTAAAATGGGGTGAAAAATCTGGCAGAAATCGTTTTTTGTTCTTCGTTATGTTTTTGTATTCTTTAATATGTATACTTAACTTTAATCCTCAGTTAAACAAAATCAACTTTATTGGTGAGGAAGTACACAAATCATGCATTTATTGAGGCAAACTGTGTCCTAAAAGTGGTAATTTATCTCCCAAATACATCGTCTTAAAATCCTCATAAAATTGGAAGTATGTATGGTATAAAGGTGGTTTTGGTACCAAATGAAAGATTGTAAGATTTTAATTGATCCTTTGCGAGCAGTGTAATTTCTTCATCTGAAGACTAATAAAATGTTCTTATGTCTTATGTCTTATGAAGATGATGTGTACTAAATGGAAATAACAATATCTCACTTTTAAAAAACAACAACTTATGTCTGGTTTTGTGGGAGCAGTAACACGATATTTTGATTTTTTTTTGTGTTTTTTTCTTCTCAGGCGAGTGTTCCGTTTGCCGTGATCGGTAGTAACACCGTGGTGGAGGTTGGAGGCAAGCGGGTCCGCGGTCGACTCTACCCATGGGGCATTACAGAGGGTACGGACCAAACCTCGGACCAAACCTCGCCGGGATTATTTTAACATCACCGAGCCGACGCGCGGGATTATTTTTAACGAAACTCGATCCGAAGCAGGTTCAGGCCGCCAGTACCGGGAAGCACACCCACGCTTTTCCGGCCTTGCTCGCTACTGACAGACATTTCCGGCCTTGCTTGTGGCGTGTTTATGCGTCATCCGTTTAGAATCTGGGGAAAACTGTGCGAGTATACGTTGAAAATACTGTTGAAAATTTAGCTCATAGTCAGGCAGACTGGTGCCATAAAAGAATTATTCATTATTTTGATCTTGATAAAAGCATTAAGTTTGGCATACAGTCAGGGTTTGCGTTTATATTCGTCATCCGGCGCGAACTCGTTAACTGCTAGTATACTCTCATTTTTATAAAGTATTTTGGAGGCTTATCTTAGAAAGAAAAAAAATTCAACAAGATACCTGACGACAATATGACCACATGACAAACTATTATTGGGCCAATTTCATAAAACATGTAAGCAACAAAATTGCTTAGCATGACAATTATTTCTTAATAAAAACAGCGTTACAAACCAAATGTTCTGGCGAAGTTTAGTGTTTGTGGCTGGTATTTATGCCGCTGGTTTTTGCTTAGCATGAAAAGTACAGAGTTTTGGCTGGCAAACTGTTTTTACTGGGCACGCTTTTTGTTGTGCTAAGCAAATATTTGGTGCTTACATGTTTTATGAAATTGGCCACAGGTTCTAAACATGCAGTGCTAATCTGAGACAGTTATCGAACTTAATTTTAGTTGCATTAAACCATGTAATTTTCTGCATTTCTTCCCGTTGGAAGAACAAAATCTCAAAATCTATTCAGCAGATTAACTACAGGCTTGAATTTGTAAGGGGCACCTGGGGTGCACCGAATTTTCGGGGGCGCACTGAATGGCAACAGATTGTTTGTGCGGGATTCAAAATTTCCAAATAGATTAACAATCCATGCACTCAAAAAGCATTCAAATTTGTAAATAAATTTGAATTCCAAACGAATTTGAATGTCCCTTGAACAAAACTGAACGCCCGTAAAAAAAATGGCATCAATTTGATTGTTTTTCTTACGGAACTGACGAGAAAACCTATTTTTGTTTTACTGTTTAATTTGGTGTTTTTTGCAGTGGAGAATCCCAAACATTGTGACTTTGTGAAGCTGAGAACCATGCTCATCCGGTGAGTATAACACAAACAAACAAACAAATATTGTCGGTCATGGAATTACATTTCGTCTAAAATCTTCAAAAGCTTTGTCCAATTAAGCAGTATAAAGTACACCGTTCGCCTATAGTTCTTGTCAACTCAGTTTGGAACTTGATAATGGTTTGAACAGATCTGAATGAAATGTGTTTAAAGGGATCGTATACGTTTGGTAATTTGAACCCACTGTTTGTTTCAATCCTATATAGTTATAGATATATACCATAACATGTGCAAATTTCATTTCAAAAGGTGGTAGCGATTTTGAGATATTGCCGAAAATCTGGAGCGGTTATGTCCACGCAGGAAGAATAATCTGCATTGGAATACAAAATCTGAGAAACGTCACTGCAGTAACGCTTCTCAGATTCATTTTTGTTTTGGTATAAAAGGGATATCTTTTTCCATAACCGCAGTACTTCGAAGTGAAAAGTTTCTAAAAATGCAATATACTATCCAAAGCTGCTGTATACTTCTTACCAAGTAAGTTTGTATTGCCATTAATATTTGGAGTAATTACCAAACGTATACTATCCCTTTAACTATAAGCATGAGGTTGTGGGTCTCAATCCCATTCAAAACTATGAACGACACTGAGTTAACAAGTGTTTAGCAATTATCATTGTTGGTTATACGGGTAAAACTAAATTATTGAAGGCCTCCTCGGTTTTATAAAACCCGTTTCAAATTTGATCTTAAAACACGATGATACATTTTTATAGTGATTAGGGTTCAGGACTTGTGGTCAGAGGGTATACGGTTTAGGGGTTCGAATCCAGCTGCTGGTCATTTATATGATGTGTCCTTGGGCAAGCCAGTTTACCCCTAGCTTGCCTCTATTCACCCAGGAGTATAAATTGGTACCGGCATGCATGAGCTTGGGGAGTAACTTGGGTTGAACTTGCATCCCATCCAGGGGAAATACAACATATTATCAGTCTTTTCATGCTACTGAAACAGAAGTTAAACACCGGCCTGGCATAATGACTCGAGACAGATTTACTGACGGCATTACTTTTCTCAAATTTCTTTCCCCTTTTTCCCTGTTTCCCTGTTTCTTTTCTGTTTTGTTGTTGTTTTTGTTGTCGCTAGGACTCACATGCAGGACCTGAAAGATGTAACACGGGACCTGCATTATGAGAATTACCGACTGCGAAGAATCCAGGACGAAACCGACAATCCTGACGTCAAACAGGAACGACTGTGAGTTCAGTAAACAGTTTGCTGCCAGATTTACACTCTATTGATGTCTGGCTTCGGTTTTTTTTGAAGGATTGCTATTTCATATTAATATGTTCTGCAATTAAATGTATAGTTTTCACCATTTGCAAACATACAAAAGCAAAACTACATGTATACTGAATTAGTATGTCGGGGTGTTGGGGGTGTTTGTTGGTTTGTTACCAGTGTTACGGGGAAAATATAACTATTAGAGTGATTTTAACGAAACTTAGTGGGTAGACAGCTTATGGGTCAAAGGTGGTTCCGTTGACATTTTTAGATTGATCTGGATCTAGATCAGGAATCTGGATCACTTTGAATGATTTGTTAACGTTGGCCAGGATAGCGCCATCTGTTGGTCAATGATGCACGGTTTTTATGTTCTAATTCTGTTCGGGGCTGGAAGTACGTCTATAGAGCGCCCGCTGTCTGCCCAGTTTCATTTATATTCTTTCGTCTCCCCGTTAGTAACTCCATCCGGAAGGAGAAAAGCGCCACCAAGGAGGTCAGCGAGAAGGATCGCATGCTGGAAGAGAAGGAGGCAGAGCTGCGTAAGATGCAAGACATGCTGCATAAGATGCAGGCCGAGATGGACAAACAACAGCAGGGGGCTAGCGGCGGGGGAAGCAACAAGGGCAGCTTGGCCGACCTGACCGCTAACAACAACGCGGCCAAACGCCGGGGTGACTCGGAGCCGCCCCTGCCAAAAGAGATGAGCGACCCGAACGACAGCAGAAGCAGCACGGTGGAAGTATGATCACGGTTTTAGTAACTTGCAGAAAATCGTGCTTGCGCTGATGAGCACCCAGTGTTCGACACTATTATACTTGTGGGGAAAACTATTGTTGCCCTTCTTTTGTTGCCCTTCTTTTGTTCCCCTTCTTTTGTTCCCCTTCTTTTGTTCTCCTGTTCTCCTGTGTTCGACACGAATTATACTTGTGGGGAAAACCTTTGTTGCCCTTCGTTCCCCTTCTTTTGTTATCCTTTGTCCCTATTGGAATTTCAAACGCCATAGCGTTTTCCTTGCGGGAAAGATGAACTTCTGAAGATTTTCGCTGTGGGGAAGATAGAGCCTATTTCGTGGCACAGTTGTTAACAATTTGAATTGTTTCCTCATTGATTCAAAGGTAGGATACACCATTGGTAATTGCTTGAATTGTCATGAATGGGTAGACTTGGGAGGTTGTATTTTATAGTAAATATCGTTTAACTGACCTGTCCGAAGTTTTACAATCATGGATGCCGAGAAAAGCACGAAAAACAGCGTTTGTTTTCAACCGGCGCCGAGCAGTTATTCTTATGTTAACTTTGTTTTGTCGCGATTGCCGTCGGAATAATAATTACAGGATATCTAGCGCAATCATTTTGCTGGATACCTAGAATCATTATTTACTTTCAAATGAGTAAGATATTTTTTAATAATTCGGTAGTAAATATTTTCGATATCTGCAAATGGTGTATCCTACCTTTAATAAACAAATAAACCACAAAGGATTGTGATTGATTTTAACAAAGAACGTTTATTGAGGTAAGCATGGGTTTTGTGTGCTTACTGTTTTAAGTTTTAACCTAACTTCCTTGTGTAATTTACAAGGAACCATACTCATCCTCGTAAGTTCCAACCTCATTATGGAATGTATACGCACAACTTGGACTCTGATTCTGAAGGTATTATCTGGTCTAGTACCCATCATCCTAAGAGACTCCAGCAAAACATGTTGGAGTATTTGAGTCCCTGCAAGTCCCTTTAATAAGTCAATTACGAGAACTTCATCAGTTGCAGGTCTATTTAATCCGATGTTTGGGCGTAAGCTAGAGGCTAGTAACTAAAAAAGAAGTAAACTAGGTTGGCATTATTATAATCTTTAGAGAAGAAAACGGTGCTTTTATAAATCAAATTGTTACAATGTTGTGAGAAAAATAAAGTCTAAAATGGGAGTCTTTCGTTTGGTAAAGATTGCACAAAATCAAAGGGAATACTTTATGATCTTGCCAAATTTTGGGAAGAAGAGACTGTAATGTTTCCATTTATATTGGATATCATTATGTTTGTCCCCAATGGGGAGGTTTAACCTTGCGACGTGCGGCCATTTTGTTTTTACACGAACGCGCGTCCGTACCTTTTTTCAAAGTCGCTTGTATTTCGTGTGTAACCCCATGCTGTTCGGTTTTATGGCTTTATCTCAACACTGCTTTCCCATAGTGTCTGAATAATTATATTCGATCCAATCTGGTGTTGTTGAATGGGGCAAGGCAACAATAGCATGATTAATTGCTTGGGTAGGTCTAGAAAACCAAGACTTGAAAGGCCCCATTATGTACACAAAGTAATGGGATACTCGTGGGGCAGCACATTGCTTTGCTAAAAGCTGGGTCACCGGTTCAACCAGGGTTCAAGCGGCACTTACTATGCTATTCGGCATGCTTTGAACTAGGAATACATGTAATATGAGATTTTGTCAACAAATGATGACAAATCAATTGGGTTTTTTTTTACAGCGAAGCGACTTCGAAAAAAAGTACGGTGGCACGTCGCAAGGTTAATGATTTCACACAAATAGTAAGAATTTTCTATAGCATCCGCATTACATAAATCGTAGAAAAAATGTTAATTGTAACTTCAATAAGTTAACGTAGAACAAGTTTGAAAGCATTTTTATACAGAGTTGTGTGCAAGGTTCAATATTTTTTCATAAGCTTCTGTTCACATGTTTCAAATAAAGTTAAAGGTTGTATACACCATTGGAATTTGCTTGAATTGTCAGAAATGGATGTATTTTTTTTATTTTTTTATTTTTTATTTTTTATTTTTTTTATATATTTTTTTTAATATTATTTTTTTTCTTTTTTCGGGGGGGTGGTATTTTATAGTTAATATTGTTTAACTGACCTGTCCGAAGTTTTACAATCACGGATGCCGAGAAAAACGGCGTTCTTTTTCAACCAGCGTCGGGCAGTTACGTTGTTTTTGCTGTTCTTGGTGTTTTTCGCGATTGCGGTCCGGAACATTACAGGATAGCGCAATGTCTAGAATCATTATTTACTTCCAAATAAGTATGATATATCTCAATGATTCGGTAGTATAAACATAAACAGATCGCTGCCTGCAATGGTGTCTCCAACTTTTAAGGTTTGTATTTATTTGATATGCATACATTTGGAAACATATTTATTGTAGATTATTGTTTTTTAAAGGCATTTTTATTAACCGAAGACTATTAGTATTTGGGTAAATAAAGGAGCAAATAAAATTTAATATGATTCTCTGTATTTGAAAAAAAATACAATTTTTAACTGTAATAAATGTTTTTACTAAGTTGTTTGTTACAATTGGCAAAATAAATATGCGTTGAGTTATTAAAGTCAACTAAATAAATGGTTTGTTTCCTTAATTTTTACTGGCTTTGAGATACTCTTTAAATAAATTAAAAAATATTATCAAAGTGATTAGTTTTGAAAGAAAAAAATTAGAACCGTTCGGCTACAGTGTGTCGTAACAAGCCAAAATGTGTACTTAGGATTCTCATTGGATGAAGGCATATCCAAATAATTGACGAATAAACATAATCATCAAAAAACATTTGTTCAAGATGTGTTTAAATCCGAATAAATACCAGAAGAGTTAGTATCGATTGCTCCTTGTTTTTGTTTTTTTAACGTACATAAACCACCCGTATTTGCCTAATCGATATCTCAAAATGCTCAAACCCGAGACTGGGTCATCATGCAGATTCTTAAAGAGTTTGGTCTCCTGACCATGGTATAAAAAAACATTGTATGTCAAACAAAACAAGGTTCACGCCTCCGGGTGCCGGAGTAAAGTGATTGTAAAAGGAAATTCTCGAATCATCGGCCGCAGCGTAGTCTTGGTTCCAAGACCTTCGTGTTGTTTATTCCGCGATCACTGACACAAACCACCGATGTTATAGAGGGCGCTATCTACAGACGAATCGCACCCGCGAACTCAGTGGACTCACCCAAAATCATGTACGTTTGTCAAACGTCGGCTCCAGTGCGAGTATGGATCCAGCCGCATTATGTAAACTACGCATGCGTGAGACACCAACGCACACGAAGTCGGGATTTGAAAAAGAGACAGCGTTAATATACATTTCCCGCGTTTCGAAGTATAGCGGGAAATAATTGTCTTGGGAATTCGAGCACCTGTAGCAGGTGCAGAGGTTATGTAATAAGGGCATGAGAGGGTTTAAATAGAGAAGAATAGGGGTATTCAGATCAGTTCTAGCAAGCACTACATACGAGGCACTCAAATTTTTAAATTACACAATGGAGCACACACAGCTACAGGCCAGCGCCAGCTCCATTGACGACCGAGTCAGACAAGCAGTAGCCGGTTCACAGGCCACCATGTTGGACAAGCTCGACGGTCTTATAACGTCAAAACTTTCTGCTCTCGAGAGCAAGATCAGCTGTAGTCAGAAAGACTTATCTGACACCCAGCTCACGAAGATTCAGGGCAGTATTTTGGCCAACGATGGTTACTCTTTCAAACGCAAGAGCAGCGAAGATCAGTTCAAGTTTAACGTCAAGGTAGCGAGCAAGCTGAGGGACGCAGAGTCGCACCTGGAAGGCAGAGCTAACATCAAGCAAGCATCAACAGACATTTCCGAAGGTATCGAGCTAATAAACCACAGGCAAAAACTAATCAGAATGGCTGATGGATCAGATCTAGGATGGAGAATAGTTACGGAGTACGAAACTAACCCTCTTGCTTCTGACTCAGAAGACGAGAAGAAGATGTACAGGGCCGAAGCCAGGGCCTCGAAGAAGCTCAAGACAGAACAGGCAAAGAAAAGCAGGAAGACCACCAGGTTTTCTTCATGGCCATCGGAGCGGCATACTTCGGCGGTTTCATCAGCAGCGGCACCCCGCACAGCCACAGCGGGCAAGGGCAAGCCAGGGCTTTGTTTCGGTTGCGGACAACCCGGTCATTGGAAGTACGAGTGTACTCACAAGATGGATGCCGCCAAGGCAGATAAGATAAGTGATTTCTGACGGTTTTCCGATTTGGAAGATGTGAATAACAGAATTGTACTGAATGAAGATAAAATGAAAAAGTTTGACGCAAGTTTGTATTCCGCTAATGTATCGGATAATAGGGAGATTTTGGTTCAAATTTCACCAGTTGGAAGATTACAGAAAGCTTTGGGCCAGTGGGACAAAATAAAAGTTAATCCGTTTATCAGAAATGTAATAAAGGAAGGGTATAAAATTCCATTAAGAGTTTTACCAGATACCATGTATTCAGATAATAACAAGTCGGCAAAAGAAAACCCCTTATTTGTTGTTGAAGAAATACAGAAATTACTTGGTAAAGGATGCATCTCGGAATTAAATTCACAACCATACATCGTTAATCCTTTAACGGTAGCATTTAATAAGAATGGAAAACGGAGATTGGTTCTTGATTGCAGAAATATTAATCCTCACTTGGCCAAGTTTAAATTCAAGTACGAAGATGTGACAGTTGCTAAACAGATGTTTGAAATGGGTGATTTTTTGTTCACTTTTGACTTAAAGTCTGCCTATCATCACATTGGGATATTCGGAGATCACAGAAAATATCTAGGTTTTTCATGGAATTACGGAGAGAAAAGTGTTTTCTATCATTTTAATGTGCTCCCGTTTGGGTTGGCTACAGCGCCGTACATATTCACAAAAGTAATGAGAGTGGTTGTGACCCACTGGAGATCACAAGGTTATAGGGTGATCATGTATTTAGATGACGGCCTAGGAGGGAGCCACAGCATGGAACAAGCTGAAAGGTTTAGCAATACTGTTAAATTGTCCTTGCAGGATTTCGGGTTTTTGATTGCACACGAAAAATGTGAATGGAAACCTTCACAACACGTGACTTGGTTGGGTTTCAACTGGCACACCAATACAGGCTTAGTACATGCTACTTCAGACAGAATTGAAAGAGTAATTCTCGCTTTGACTTCTTTAATTTATCAGGTTAACACCAGTCGAACTAAGCTGGTTCCTGTTAGATTCCTAGCTTCTGTAGTTGGACAAATAATTTCCCTTGCGAATTCAATCGGTAAAGTGGTAAGATTAAAAACCAGAGCATTGTATCGCAGTATTGATACCCGTGCGAGTTGGAATGCACCTGTATTGATGAGTGATGAAGCACTTGATGAGGCGTTATTCTGGAAACGCTGTGTGCAGTCCCTAAATGACAAAGGTTTAAGTATAAAAAATGTAGACTCATGTGAGATACAAGTGTTTAGTGACGCATCCGCTGTGGGATATGGTGGGTATGTGTCCCATTGTTCAGGAGTTATTACTAAAGACGTTTATGTCAATTCCCTTTGTGCGGGAGCCTTTACTAAAGGCAGTGATCCATCCATTGTTGGATGTGGTTGTACACCATCCCTTTGTGCGGGAGCCTTTACTAAAGGCAGTGATCCATCCATTGTCGGATGCGGTAGTACACCAACCCCTTGTGTGGGAAATCCTTTGGACAAGGATCAGGCGGTTGAGGGTAGCGAAGTAGTAGGGTCATGGGACAAAGAAGAGTCTAGGAGCAGCTCCACTTGGAGAGAAACGGAGGCTGTACACAGAGTACTTAAAAGTAATGAGGATTTGTTGAAGAACAAAAGAGTTAGATGTTTCAATGATAACAAAAATGTAAAAAGGGTGCTGAATAACGGAAGTAAGAAGTCTAGCTTACAAACAATCTCTTTGAGTGTGAATAATTTTTGTGAAAAGAATTCTATAATTCTTGAACCAGAGTGGATCAGAAGAAATAACAACACTAAAGCAGATTTGTTGAGTAGAACCACTGACAGTGATGGTTGGAAAATACAACCATGGATTTATAGATTACTGGATAAAGAATGGGGACCACATGATGTGGATAGATTTGCATCTAATTTGAATAATCAGTGCAAAAGATTCAACTCGAGATGGTGGTGCCCAGGAACGGAGGGAATTGACGCTTTCGGTCAGATGTGGGCAAATAATGTAAATTGGCTAGTACCTCCACCCAGGTTAATTCTGAGAGTATTGTTAAAAATGCAAACTGAAAAAGCTAAAGGTACATTGATTATTCCGATGTGGGAATCGGCACCGTTTTGGCCTTTTCTGGTGACGGAAAGTAAAGATTTTAGGCCGTTTGTACAAAATAGCATGATACTACCACAGCAGTATGTGATCATTAAAGGTCAAGGTAGTAACGGCATTTTTTCTGAGGAAACATTGAAATTCAAGATGATTGCTATGAAGCTAGTTTACTGAATTATCCAGTATTATTGCAATTGCTGGAGGGGATTGGTTAACGCTGTTTTGAATTTTTCCTACAGAGATAGGATTGAGGTACAACGTCTCCGCAGCTTTGGAGACTGTTGGAGTGGCGGACGACAAACTGGTCGACCGGATGTGTCATCACTTGATGGCTTCCAGGAGTGACGCTACGGTCAAGAAATACTTTGGGAGTTTCAAGAAATGGCAGAACTTCTGTGCCCGATCCGCATACACCTCATTACCAGCCCAGCCAATTCTCATTGCTGTGTATCTGACGGAGCTCCTGGACACGGGTGCGTCTCATCATGTCATTGCATCAGTCATTTACAGTATTAAATGGGCACACGAGATGAATGGTTTAGTCGACCCAACGAATAATTCATTTGTGAAAAATCTTCACGAATCGGCTAAACGCACAACAGGCCATAAGACCCAGAAAAAGGATGTAGTTACATCAGATATCATAGTAGAGCTTTGTGATAGATATTCTGAGGAAACAGATTTATTGGTTATTAGAGATTTGTGTATGATAACGTTAGCATTTGCAGGTTTCTTTCGGTTTAACGAATTGAGTTCTTTACGTTGTAATAATATTGTTATGTCAGATGATTATTTCACTGTTGAGATAGAGAAAAGCAAGACGGATCAATATCGATGTGGAAAAGAAGTAGTAATTGCAAAGGGTTCCACTTCAGCATGTCCTTATGCTATGTTGCTAAGGTATATGTCGACCGCAGGTATGGATAATACAACTACACGATACTTATTTAGACCCGCTGTTAGATCAGGGAACGGTTGTAAATTAATTTCCAAAGACAAAAAGTTAAGTTACACAAGGACCAGGGAGTGTGTAATCAAGATGCTATCTTCGGTAGCACCTAACCTAAATCTAGGTTTACATTCCCTCAGAGCGGGAGGAGTAACGGCTGCGGCCAACAACGAGGTAGAAGAGCGCTGTCTAAAGAGACACGGGCGCTGGAGACGGGATGAGAGTAAAGATGGATATATAGAAGACTCGCTCGAAAAGAGGTTAAGTGTGACCAAGAAACTGGGTCTGTAGAGTACATTTCTAGTTAAATTTAAATGTATTTGATCATAAAACACTTACTTGAAAAAAAAAGTTTACAAGTGACCAAAAAACAGAATCTGTAAGAACATTTTCTGTTTATTTTAGTTGAGTAGTAAAAACTCGGCCAAAAAGCGGGTTACGAGTGACCAAGAAACCAGGTCTGTAAGAACAGTTTGTTTTCTGTTAATCTGAATTAATTTGATTAGCTTTCCTAATCCCATGCTTTGGTATTTTTTCTAGAGGTGTCTCCGTGCTTTGCTATCGCCAAATCAAAAGGTGTTTTGTTGTATAATTTGTATAGGTAAAAGAAAAGATAAGACTATACATTTCCCGCGTTTCGAAGTATAGCGGGAAATAATTGTCTTGGGAATTCGAGCACCTGTAGCAGGTGCAGAGGTTATGTAATAAGGGCATGAGAGGGTTTAAATAGAGAAGAATAGGGGTATTCAGATCAGTTCTAGCAAGCACTACATACGAGGCACTCAAATTTTTAATTTTTGAAATTTTTTGTTTTAAAAAATGCGAGTACATGTAGGCCTACATGTATAAAATTGTATATATAAGGGTGAAGCCCAACACCCGCGCTGAGGAGAATTCTGAATGTTGTTGGGTACAGGTTTTTCAGAGCATTTTAAATTTATCTCTGTTTTTTGCCTGGACGTCGTCTTCTCCGTTGAAGCGTCTAAATAAGATAATTGTTACAGCATGGAGCTATAGCTCCATGGTTACAGCAACGGCAAGCTGCATTATTCAGTGATTTTCTTGTATAAGCGACAGTGATTGTACTATGTATTGTGATTGTACTATAAGTTATTATGTACAAGTGCCTAAAGCCGGGCCTAAATCTGTCAATAAAGGTGACCTAGAGGTGTCTCCGTGCTTTGCTATCGCCAAATCAAAAGGTGTTTTGTTGTATAATTTGTATAGGTAAAAGAAAAGATAAGACCGAATCTGCGCGCGTGGGCGCCGAAATAACCACTGACCTCTATAGAGGTCAGTGGAAATAACACAAGGGTCTAGGACTAGACTAGCCGCAGCGCGGCTTCTTTCCTGGCCGAAACATGTTTGCGGTCACGATCGCGAAAACAGGGGCCCCCTGCACTAACTTTAGCCAATCAAGGAAGTGCTGGACTAAACGTGTCGCTAGCGGGCGCACTGTCATACAGTGGTCCAGCGGCTCGCGAAATTATTTTCCCCACTATGGGAAAGGGTAAATGGGCGTTTCTACACCCCTCGCGTCATGATTATTCAGTAGTTTCAACAATAATACTAAAATATATTGTTATTGCTCAGTCAACTAGTTACACGTAGGCCAGAGGTACATTAAAGCACTTAGAAAAACAGCTTCTGTCGACCTCTCCCAGTAGCCAAGTAGATAATGGGTTAGGTTATAGGTCGTAAGATTGGGGTTCGAGTTCTCATGGGTTCAATTGTGCTCATTTTTCATTGACTATTTTTGTATTGTAAGTTTATTGTGGGATGAGTTTAATTTCAGGGGAAGCAAGGTTCTAAGAACCTAAGTGTCTTCCATTCAGTGTGGTCTAGACACGCCCAGTTATGATAATTGGCCTTTACCATGTTGGGAAAAAAAATCACGCCAGCGGCTCTGCAGTGGTCCAGCAGTGGTCTTTGGCAAATATACCCAGCTCGACAGACGGAGGGGCCCCCGGTCCCTGGCCTTTATAGTCCCCCATACCTCAAGTGACCCGCTCCATCGAAATCAAGAATAAGTCTCGAGATGACTTTTTGAGATATGCACGTGGTGAGAAAGGGAATTTCATAAGCTTTCTAATGATTTTTAGGTTAACGAGTTATGGTCTGATAAAGATGACAGGTGTACATTTATTTGCCGAAACCACATTCCGAGAAAAACAGCTTTGAAATAAACAAAATTTACCAAAATCATACTGCACAAATCCTCTTTATTTTCATCTTTATTTATCGTTTTTACACACTATTACTAGACATTAATGACTATTTATTATTGGCAGATCTATACCACCGACACTATGAAATGCATAGCACTTGGGCCGTTTTCTAAACACCAACTTCGTCTTTATTTGGGCTTTATTTATGCAGTTAAGCAACCGGCTAGAGCCAGATGAAACCGAAACAAGCGGTTTGGAAAACGGCCATGAACTCGGCTCTGTGTACGTGTGCGCGCGCCCTCTCACGACATACTATACTACGGGTCGTACACGCATCACCCACATACATTATCGTAGTACGCACGCTTTGTTGATCATCGAACCGTTCGTGAAATTCACCTTTCAACCATGTCAACAAACGGGGCGTTCTAATAGTGTAATAGCTGTTGAGATTATATCATTACGTGTAGTGGGTGTGTAGTTCGAAACAGCGTCGTTCTAGTAGGAGGGTTTATTTGGCATAGGAAGTGATTTAAAATTCTCGTTTTCCCTGGCGGCAGTTTAGGTTATTTTCTCCGCGCAGACGACACGCATGCGTGTGTTGTCGTCAGAGCCCAACCCACGACGAGCCTCCTTCATTCACGGTGAACGAACCGCTCCGTAGTCAGATAAGATTGTCGCGTCGCGGCCATGTTGTCCGTTCAGTTGCATCATTTGCTCGTGGCGCTCGTACAGTAGATGTGGTGGAAGTGTAATCTGCATGTACAGTGTTTCAAGAGAAGGGGATAGGCGTTTTTGCGTTCGTAAGAACGTATTACTTTTTTGAATTCACTGGATACTGTCTGCCTTGGCTTCAGCCTGTTCAAGAATTAGTATGAGCAGTTTTCAGTTTTCCACGCCAGAAAACATACGTGAGTTTGCCTTTTTTTTTATAGCAAGCATGGGAAGTTGCATGTCACTGTTGTGTCACTTGGGTGGGGTGGGCATGTCTTTTGATGTCGGTGTGTGTGCTGTGTGCTGTATTAACATGATTAAAGGTATACACCATTTGCAGATATCGAAAATATTTACTACCGAATCATTAAAAAAAAATCTTCTTACTCATCTGAAACTGAATAATGATTCTAGGCATCCAGCAAAATGATTGCGCTAGACATCCTTTAATTATTCTGAAAAATATAATTTTATAAAGAACACAATTAACATAAGAATAACTGCTCGACGCCGGTTGAAAACAACACTGTTTTTCGTGCTTTTCTTGGCTTTTATGATTGTAAAACTTGGTACAGGTTTCCGATATTTACTATAAATTACAACCCCCAAATCCACCCATTCATGATAATTCAAGCAATTACCAATGTATCCTACCTTTAAGTGGCACTACTCAAAGATTAAAACAACGTAATTAACCCTATGAGTTGAATATATGGCTCAAGGCTAAAAAGGGGGAGTATTTAACAAGAATATTGGCACCATCTGATCTATTAAATATGAGAGTTGGATCCTAGCCACGCACGTGGGAAATGCTGCCACTAAACTGCTCCTAGTTTTATTGGTCATTAACTTTAAATGTAATAAATAAATAAAATTATATCGGATACATTTTGTGCTGGTTTGTCGGTTCGTTAGTTCCCTACTTCTTTGTTATTATTATTAAAACGATTATTTGACCTGGTGACCGTATGACTGTCGCTGATGTATGCCCATGGTAGTGCAATAAGGTGTTTCACGGTAAAATGCGCCATCTTGTTCACGGGGCTAGACGCGCGCACATTTTAGAATGAACGCATGATGACTTGGAAGCGCAACAGGTTTCGATCGACAATGCGTACACAACAACGGGTGTAAATTTGCCCCGCGAACAAGATGGCGCATATTACCTTGAAACACCTTATTGCAACCAACTTCATGCATGCAAATAAGGGATATGGACCGTATCGGCAAATTTTCTTTGACTAATGTTGATGTAAAGGACTTTAATTGAAGTGTGGATTAAAAAATATAAAATATAAATTCATTGCCTGGCCGATTAATTTTGATTAAATCTCAGCTATGAAAAATCTTGACTACTAAACTAGCCTTAATTTCCTGTTCTTATAATGAACAGTAAATTTAATCAATGAATAAAATTATAACATAATAATTTGTGGGGTTTTTTTCAGGCACCTTTTGTTTTTTATTGTAAAGACAACAAAAATCTCATTCTAGCTAAACCTCCAACTAATGTCTTTAACCCATCCCTACGCATCGCTCCAATTCCCCTTTCGCGTTAGTCAAATTCTGTCTCGTCAGAAATTGATTGACCACGCACCGTAGACACAAATCACAAAACGGTTTATAAATAGCATAATAGGAACATTTATCAATTATATACATGTGTTGTAAATGTTAAATTGTTCTTAAGAATTTTTTGAATCAACTGACGATCAAGGACAGGCGTTATATGGGCGACTCATTTTGCCACATTAAAAAAAAAATCAGTTTAGTCATGAGTGGTAAAAATATACATTCGAAAATACCCACTCGTACCCTACTGGACTTCGTCTGTATATTGTGAGCCACACAGCAGCCATGTGAAATAGCAGGAAGCTACATGTATCCTGTAATTTTAGAGACAATTTTGCACATTCCCCGAAAACAACTGGGAAGCTATTGATAGGCGCATTTAACCAGTTCGCGCCGGATGACGTAGATAAACGCAAACATTTTCCCAAATTCAAAACGGATGACGCATAAACACGACAAGTTCAAGTTCGGAAATGTATGTCAGCAGCGAGCAAGGCCGGAAATGCGTGGGTGTGCTTCCCGGCACTATCAGCCTGAACCCGCTTCGGATCGAGTTTCGTTAAAAATAATCCCGCCCGTGTGCTCGGCGATGTTAAAATAATCCTGACGCAAACTGGTTAATAGTCCCATCTTTAGATTTTTGAGCAATTTTTTTTAGCTGCTTTATTAAACTAAAACATGACTTTGCAAAAACCAAACAACAATTTGAGAATGAATTTTACTTGTGTGAGCCATGTTTGTTGAAATTATTATTTTTTTTTTCCCCGAGTCTACACTATCTACATGTAATTGTCACGGTCGCGCTACAGTTCCTTGCACTCCTATTGGTTAGGTGGCTGTTTGGTGATTAATAGAACCATGGCACTTTGATCTCAACAAAACAACATACATGTAGGCCTATCACATAACACACTCAGTTGGAATTTTGTACAGTACATACACGTATGTACTTATAAATAATGCACTATTGGGAATGGGAAATGCATACTGGGAATGCATACTTAATTAAGGGAATAAATGTGTGTTCGAGAGGTTTTAATCACTCTGTTTAATACCGCTTGGAGTCTGGGTGCTGATAATTACCCTCGCCTTCGACTCGGGTAATTACCGACCGAACACACATTTATTCCCATTCATAGATATTTTTTTGTAAAATTCAGCAAAAAAAGCCCCGAAAATCCCAGAAAATTGTCGCAAGTAAATTTTGGTGTTTCGCCATTCTGTGTGTGTCAAGTGACATGTTTCCGCCTCTGTCGCTCTACACAATACATGCAATAAAGAGTATTTACTATGAACCAGACTATTACTGCCATTGGCAACCTCGTTCCCAGGGTGTAGAGCTGTACGCACCTAACACTACCCGCTCTTACAATGTACTATTGGAGACGAGGTATGGTTGGAAATAAAGTGAGCCCTTAGGACGAGTATAATGCGACATCGCTTTGTTGCCAGCTGGTTTTAAATACTTGCAGCGATGTCTTTATCGTCCGTTTAATACCGGCCACGTGACGTGCTCTCGACCAATAGGAATGCCTAAACTGTCCCAGGTATTTATGAATTAATGTTTAAAGGTCGAGTACATCATTTGCAGATATCAAAACATTTCAAAATATAATACTTATTTGAAAGTAAATAATGATTGTAGGCATCCAGTTAAATGATTGTGCTAAATATCCTATAATTGTTTCGAAAAATTGAATTTTATTAAACAAAATTCACGATTGCCCGACGGTGATCGCTAAAAAAAACAAGAACATAAGAACCACTGCCCGACGCCGGTTGAAAACGAACGTCATTTTTTTTGTTCTCACCATTCATGATTGTAAAGTTTTGGACAGGTCAGTTAAACGATATTTACTATACAATACAACTCGCAAATCCACCAATTCGTGATAATTCAACCATTGTGAACGTTCAACCAATAAATTGGATTAAAAATTTCATGTGACACTGGAAAAGTGTTTAAAACCAGCCAAACCATGTCTTTATCATCCGTTTAATACCGGTTTATAACGGCCTTGTAACAGGCTCTGGACTAGGCCTGGACGATATCGTAAATTTTGACTGGCGATAATATCGTCAGGTAAATATCGCCGATATGTCGATATATCGCCGTAATTTTCAAATTATAATGGTTAAAATAACTCAAACGAGCTGTTAATTAAACGCGGTCACACGACATGTGTGAATCGTGGCGATTCCTGAACGTCTATAAAAGAAAACTATATAAACAGAATGGTTGCTGAAAATAGACGCGACGGTGAAAATGCTCCGTCGTCTTCCACTAAAATCCAGCCGCCGTTCAAGTCGGAGGGGGCACTTGCGGTTTTATTGCGCAAAGATAGATTATTCTGATTGGCCAATTTTCATAGAGGGCAACGAACTGGGCGCTCCTTGGAAGAAAGGTTGTGGCGCTGGTTCAACAAAACCTAACTGCCAAATCCTATTGGTCCATGACTGATCAGTTGGAGGCTTATCTGACAATAATGTAATACCTTTTTTTTACTTTGTGAATTCCGCCTGGTCGGGTACTGTCGGCACTCAAAGCAACATGGGCCACTTTCCCAGCTATTGAAATGGTCGGCCACATGTTGGTCTACTTGCTACAATGTACATGTAATACATTTTGTAGGTCAGCTGTCAATCATTGTCTGGGTTGCTTGCTCCAACTTGGAATATATTTGGAAAATACTCCCGAATAATTCTCCCGTGATTTTATTTTATTCCTCGTGCACTATAAAGGTGTTTATTAAATATTATGTAAAACTACACCACAGAACCACTTATAAATTGAAAAATGTAACAAGCTCTTACAATTTCCACATCTTTTTAGGGACAAATTAACTATTATGGTTTTATTAAATAACACCCAGCAAATTATTTATTAAATTTGAATAACCACTTCTTATTAGGACGTTTAGATATTCACTTTAAGATTGAAGTACATGCTTCCGGGAGTAATTTGCTGGGATAAAACCTCAGCTCGTGCATTTTAAGGGACAATGCAGGACAACAAATAATACCCGTTTCCAAATCATGCCTTGATTTCTGGGTCTTAATTTAAAGTATTTCAAATATTCATGGCTCAGTTTATCCTGGGGTCCGCCATCGGGATTTTGTACCACCTCGATTTTATTCTTGCTTATTTATTCTTGGCTCGTGTAGGTTTGGTAAATGTTTTTAAAAGCTAGCCTTGTAATTTATGGGCCACGAAATAGATCTTTTTTGTCAAATACAAGAAAAATGGAAAATAAATCGTATTAAATTTCCCATTTAAATCTGTTGGAAAAATGTTGAGGAGCTCAAAATATTAAGTGTTAAGGTCCCGTTTTCTTTTTTGTTCTTTTTTAAACAATAAAACTAGAAATAAATATTATTATATAAACCTGGAATTTATTTCGCTAGCCTCGTAATTCAATGGTCAGGTGTATGTCGATTTTGTTAGATACCGGAAAAACCAAGAATAAATCGTATTATTATTTACCCCTGAAATTGGTTGGAAATGTTTTGGGAAATCAGACAAATAAGTCTTTAAGTACCCTTTTTCTTTTTTTCTATAAAACAAGGACAATTTCATAATTAACCTTAGAAATATATTTTTTTACGACTAGGGTTTTGTAAATAAACAGGTTCAGGGTTTTTTAACCCCTTTTTATTTTTACATCTTAATACATTTTGCAAATGAGTAGGCAAAGTTTTTTTAAAGTACTCACACCCAATTTAATGACCATCGGTTGGGCCAAGAGATAAATAAATTCGAGGAATACACCAGCCAAAGCCTTTTAAATACATTCTGTATCTGCCAGGCAAGGGCTAGTGTAAGTAAATACAATGTATCTTTGTTGGAGATAAGCGGGGCCAGGGCAACATTCTTTGAGTAGCCCTTTGTGTTGAGAGAACTCTGTGCGGAAAGCTAGAAAAGAAAGTCAACACCAAATAGCAACGAAGAATGTTTTAACTGGACTTTAGGATTGGATAACGATCTTGTCACTGAGGAAGTAGTGAGCGGCGCATCGGCTGCAATTGGGTTTGTTGACAAAGGGTACGTTCAGGGGAAGGCGTAAGTTACAATAACTTTTGCGGCACATATTAAGTTCTGATTTCAGTGAAGTTTTTTGTTTGTTTGCAAGCAGTTTTAATACATTTTGTTAAATATCGACTATATCTTGCGAATATCGTCTGGGTCACGATATTTCGATATTTTTAAAACCAAAGTCGATACTGTCGATATCGTCTTCAGTATCGTATCGTGACGATATTATCGTGATATCGTCCAGCGCTACTCTGGACCAATAGAAATGACTAAACTGTCTCGGGTATTTTTATGTACCGGTATACTTTATAATAAATTAATGCATTAATTACATACTAAAGTACCATCAGTTAAACTGAAGACTGGTTTGATACAACACCTGAATACATGAAAGTCCCCGTCATCTAATTGGTGGATTGCTGATCATGTGTCATTGAATTATTTGCCCCAATGCAAAAATAGAAGTTGCATTCAACGCCGAATAGAACTTTCATTGCCCGGTCGCATAATTGGTCGCACTCTGACCACTCAGATGACGAAGATTTATTCCGGTGTGAATGTTTGACATTCGTGCCGTGTTAAGAAGTTGCTGAATGGATTAAGGAAAGTTCTTCTAAATCACTCCAGGAGTTTGGGTCAAAAGCGAAACCTTTGTGTTGCATCCCCATACTCAACTTTGTCAGCTAAATCGACTTTGTCTGTACGATTCTCCCAACTTTCTCAGCCAAAGCCCAGCCCATATGTGACCTTCGACCTCAGACCGGCAACCAGCACCAAGTCCTTGCCTACAGGAACAGCTCGGCCAACCATGAGACCTGGGCCGTTACGTTTGCACCCGACCGCTCCTACTTTGCCTGGTCGTCGGGCAACAGCATCGTCAGGCTTGTTCCCTGGGACGCCCAGAGAAATACAGTGTAAGCACCATGTTGAAGCCTGAATCGATAATCGGGGGATTTTTAGCTTGGGAAGGCAAGTGGAAGGGCAAGGCTTAACCTTAACATTCTCGGGGCCAATTTCGTGGAGCTGCCAAGCACAGAAATTTACTTAGTACAAAAAAGTTTGCTCAGTAAGAGCATCTTACCAATCAAAACTCTGTTTTCTTTTTATGCTAAGCAAAAACCAGCTTAATACCACTCGGAAACAAAAATATACGTAACCTGAACAATTTGGTTTATAAGTAACCATGTTTTTGCCAAGAAAACATTTGTATGCTTTGCAATTATTTGTGCTTAGCTGCTCTGTGAAATTGGCCCCAGGTTGAGCCTGAGACTTGAAGCGATAATCAGGAAAAGTTTGCTTGGTAAATAAAAGGCTTAAATTGAACAATTGGACAACAGTGTTTGTTTTTTTACAAACTTGAATTTACAGTCTGGGGGTAAAGCTGCAGGTTGTGGGTTCGAGTCTAGCCAGGGGCTATTATTGCGTGTGCCCTTGGGCAAGGCACTTTGTCACTCGTTGCCTCTACCTACATAAGCTGTGTTCGCACTGGACTTTTTGTGCGGAAGGTTTTACTGAGACGATGGTAAAATAAAAAATGGTCAAATGTTACCACTGTTCGCACTTGGACTTTCGACACAGAAAAATTGTTACCGAGACCGCGGGAGAAGTAGCCGAGCTGTCATTATAATGACTCATGAAGGCGAATGTGATCACAATGCGATGTGCATGCATATCAGCGCGCGCACGAAACAATGCAAAGAGTGCATGCGCGGTGTCTTGTGTCTGTTCGCACGGGACTTATCGTCTAGGGAAAAGTTACCTGGGAAGTTTTCCCGGGCAGCAGTTGGCCGGTAAAAGTAACCACTGAGAGGAACTGAGATAACTGAGAGGAAAAAGTCCTAGGCTGTCCGCACTGGACTTAAAATGGGAAAAGTACCCATCGTCCCGGTAAGTTTTATCCAAAAAATCCAGTGCGAACAGGGCTTAAAGTGGAAATGGGTACATGTACGTGAGGGAAGAGATGGTTTCTGTGATTGATTTAGCTGCCTTACGTTGAAATGGCAGCATCCAGCTGAATACTCCCCGGGCAGCCGAGATGGTATTTGAAATAATCCATGGGCCCAATGAGACGGTGTCTTGAGTACCAGTCCTGGGCCCAATTTCATAGAGCTGCTTAACGGACGATTTTTTGCTTAAGCGGGGTGTTTAATCAAATTTTCATTTCATAGCAACCGTTAAGCAAGATTTTTTGCTTAAAGCGATAAGCAAAGAAAAAGGAGCCTTAACCACCGCATTTTACCCTAACCACCCTGAGTCCATCAAAATCCATTTCCTGTTTTGGAGGATTTTAGCGGATTCAGGATACCTCCATATTGAACCAACTGGAGGAGTGTGATGGATTGAGGATTTTAAGCCTAGCGTTACTGCAGGAGTGTGATGGATTCAGGATACAGAAATTAGGTGATGGACTGTGATGGACTCTATGGAGAAAACGCACTGCAATTTTTTGTATGCCACCTAGGTATCCTGAATCCGTCACAGTCCATCAAACTTTTGCTGGTGGAGTATGATGGACTCAGGATCTCTCCAGAATGCATACTGGTGGAGTCTGATGGACTCAGGACACCAGCAGTTTTTGCAAACCAAAATTGGTGGACTGTGGCGGAATCAGGATACTTTCTAGTAAAAGCCGTGAGGGAGTTAGGGTTAAGCAAGGTCTAACCTTAACGTAGCAACAGTTAAAATGGCGGCTATTCTTCGAAGGCGACGTGAAATTCAAATTATCTTGTGTTTCAATGTCAAAAAGGAACCCTTTAGGACCCCTCAATCACTGCTTTCTCCTCGATGTATGAGGTAGCCAGTGCCAGATCCATTTCTGCAGTAAAGGGCGACGATTTGGGCTTTGCCCCGCCCTGCGCAACTTTTGTTATAGTCTTGATCCAAGACCAAGCTAGCCGTTTATTTTTTCCGCGGCGCGCCGTCCGTATATATCCAGGCTTATTGAGGGCGCCCTTAATTATCGCCAGATTCGTTCCCCTAGATATAGATGGAAGACACTTAATACTAACCGGTGTAGCGGTTCGCGTTATTATTTTTCAGGAGCTGGGTGGTGCGTAAATGAATATTCATGAGAACGAGCAATGACAACTCATATACGTTAAAGAACTATAAAGAATTATAAAAAACGGCTTCCTCAACCAACCCGCCAGTAGCATAGTTGGTAAAGAGGAGAGCTATAGATCAAAAGGTCTGCGGTTCGAATACGACTCATTAACGTTTGTTTTTTCTTCAACGATGTTCTTATGGGTTATTTTAATCATTGAACAAGGCTGAAGGGAAAACCGGGTAAGGTTACATAAGTTTCTTGAAAAATACAACAAGAACCGCTACACTGGTTAGTTTATAGTGACTTCCTATTCAGATAGGGTACGAATCTGGCGATAATTAAGGGCGCCCTCAATAAGCCCGGATATATAAGGACGGCGCGCCGCGGAACAAATAAACGGCTAGCTTGGTCTTGGATCAAGACTACTTTTATTACGCTGTTGGTTTCGTCCGCCATTTTTATTTTATTTTGGGGGAATTTTGTGCTTAAGCAGACGATCTAAAATATTGCCCGCGCAGTTTGTTTAAGTGCTTAAGTTAGCAACCGCTGGTGAAATACGTTTACGCTTAAGCAAATTTTTCGGCTACAGTAAGCAAAAAAATGTGCTTACCGTTAAGCATCTCTATGAAATTGGGCCCTGGTACATACAGGTACAAGCACTTTATAAAAATAGCTGAATACCACTCGGAAACAAAAATATACGTAACCTGAACAATTTGGTTTATAAGTAACCATGTTTTTGCCAAGAAAACATTTGTATGCTTTGCAATTATTTGTGCTTAGCTGCTCTGTGAAATTGGCCCCAGGTTGAGCCTGAGGCTTGAAGCGATAATAAGGAAAAGTTTGCTTGGTAAATAAAAGGCTTAAATTGAACAATTGGACAACAGTGTTTGTTTTTTTACAAACTGGTACATACAGGTACAAGCACTTTATAAGAATTCAGTTATTATAAATATACTTCTGTTCCAAATGAAAATGCAAAGGTCAAGACCATGAGTCATATCTGAGTTGGTAATTGGGAAACGGAATAATGCAATAGAGATAACCTTAAAGTTCAAAGTAGATTTGGCTTAGCAATTAAAATGGAGCATTTGGCATTTAGATTCTGATCGGAACTTTAAAGAGGGACTGATGAGCCAGCAGTCTTATTTGCGTAGAAGACATTAGACCGGCAGTTGAATAATTGGACTCGGTCTAACAGTTCAGTTGGAGCCCTGGAAACAAATTATCAATTACATTGACCCAGAACTTTCCAGAACTTCCTGAAATGTTCTGGTCAAGTCGCTCGTTTCCCGAAACATTTTTAGTCCACAGGTCATGCTTTTTTTAGTGAATAGCCATAATGACCCTAACCTTTGACCTAAAATTGATATGATCTTTGAGGACCTCAATACAACCAATCAACCAAAAAATGAAGTTCGTTTGTAAAGTATTTCTCAAATTGTCCCTTCGACTTTGCCGGCAGGGCATACAAATTAACAGCAAAATCAAATGGTGTATGCCTTTACTTGTAAGTATAGTCGGCAATTTTGTTTAACCAGTTCGCGCCGGGATTATTTTAACATCGCCGAGCCGAGGGGCGGGATTATTTTTAACGAAACTCGATCTGAAGCGGGTTCAGGCTGATAGTGCCGGGACATACATTTCCGAACTTGAACTTGGCGTGTTTATGCGTCATCCGTTTTCAATTTGGGGAAATATTTGCGTTTATATACGTCATCCGGCGCGAACTGGTTAATTTCACCCTAAAGTTCACCCCTTCTGCCTGTTTTTTGTTGGTTGCAGCCAGGACATCAACAATGTCAACGTCATTCGCTACGGCGCCGTCAACCTTCAACCGAATCATAATCAACACCAACACCAGCACCCACAACAGCAGCTGCTGCAGCAGCAGGAGCAGCAACAGCGGCGAGACGAGCCCCTGGAGGTGAGAGCCGTTCACCAGATGAAGGTCCTCCAGTGCGGCGAGCCCGTCTGGTCCTTGGCCTTCGGGGCATCCAAGCCCCACAAGCGCTGGAAGCACATCAACATCAAGTACCACCACTTTGAACACCTGGACTCCAGCTATGACCTGATCCTGGCCGTGGGGCTCAAGTCGGGCAAGATCATGACCGTGGACATTGCCACAGGTTGGTGAACAATTTGAAGTCTTAAGTCGCGATTCCGGCTGAAAAGTGGGAAAAATTTATGAAATCTTCCAAACTGCAAGTATCACAAACAAACAATATGGTGTCAATTTAATGAGATAGATTGTAGTTAAAGGCAGGATATACCATTGATAATTGCTTGAATTATCAGGAATGGGTGGATGTAAAGGTAGGATACACCATTTGTGATTGCTTGAATTATCAGGAATGGGTTGATGTTAAAGGTAGGATACACCATTGGTAATTGCTTGAATTATCAGGATTGGGTGGATTTAGAGGTAGGAGACACCATTGGTAATTGTTTGAATGATCAGGAATAGGTGGATTTAGAGGTAGGATACACCATCGGTAATTGCTTGAATTATCAGGAATAGGTGGATTTAGAGGTAAGATACACCATTGGTAATTGCTTGAATTATCTGGAATGGTTGGATTTAGAGGTAGGAGACACCATTGGTAATTGCTTTATCAGGAATGGGTGGATATAAAGGTAGGATACACCATTGGTAATTGCTTGAATTATCAGGAATGGGTGGATTTAAAGGTAGGATACACCATTGGTAATTGCTTTATCAGGAATGAGTGGATATAAAGGTAGGATAAACCGTTTGTAATTGCTTGAATTATCAGGAATGGGTGGATTTAAAGATAGGATACCTTTGGTAATTGCTTGAATTATTAGGAATGGGTGGATTTGGGAGGTTGTATTTTATGGTAAATATTGTTTAACTGACCTGTCCGAAGTTTTACAATCGTGCCAAGAAAAAAGCAAGAAAAACGGCGTTCGATTTCAACCGGCGTTCGTTTTCAACTGGCGTCGGGCAGTTGTTCTTGTTGTTTTATAAAATTCAGTGATATTTAGCGCAATCATTTTTTTCCTAATATTTATTTCCTAATATTTTGGTAGTAAATTGTTTTGATATCTGAAAATGGTGTATCCTACCTTTTAAGCATCACCATGAAACTGGCTTCTGCTGTTTACATCGCATGTGCGTCTATAAGCATTGTTTGTTGGCACATTTCCAACTATGCTATGGTACGTGTTTATGTGTAGCATAGACATGACATTAACATAAAACAGTCTGAATAGCAAGTATACTCAATGTACTTTGCTCACTCAATATTTATGGTCAAGTGAACTTCCTCTTCAAGCCAATGTGCAAATAAAGTATGAAGTTAAACTGAGACATTAATCTTTCCTTTGCATCATTGCTAATCAGTCGACTGAGAAAGTCAATTTTTATCTTCTATTAACCAGTTCACGCCCTGGAGGGCGTATTTACACGTAAAGTTTTCCTCAGATTAAAAACGGATGATGCATAAACACGTCACGAGCAAGGCCAGAAATGTTTATTTACTTTTAAATAAGTAAGATATTTCCTAATAAATTTGGCAGTAATTTTTTGTTTGATATCTGCAAATAGTGTATCCTACCTTAAATCAGGGTTGTCACCAGACCATTTATAGAGCCGGGTAGTTTGTGCCATCGATCCGCAGCCTGGGTATAAGGGGAGGGGGTGTCCCCCTTCCCTTTTGAAAAATTTGAAAATTGAAAACAACAACCCCCCCCCCCCCCCCTCCCCAAAAAAGCCTACATGTAAACGCAAATATGATTGTGAAAATTGAAAACGAATTCTCCCAACGCCAACTTATTGGCCTATGACAAGTAAAAAACGTCCATGTAATATGCCTGAACAATCTCACCTAAAAAATAAACACGTCTAAAACGAAAAAGAATGTTGCAAGAAGGCAGGTCACTGGTTCACAGACATTAATTATGCAATAGAACAAGCCTTGGATACCAGCGAAATAGCTCCCGGCCCCATCCCCTACAAATACAGATCTCAATAGACAGAATCAGTGCGAAAATGTGTAATTCAGTGTAGGGACCTGTAGCCAGTCTATACATGAGAGTAGTTTGGTGCCGTGTTTTTAGTAGTAAACAACTCAACTACTTTGATATGGTTGCCATGCCACGTTCGGTTCTCCACTGCAGGTAAGTACTTCGGTGCGCGATGCGTGGCGCGGCAACCCATGGCAAGCAGCATTATGAAAACCAGTGTGCGGGAGCACGCATACGCTACGTACAATTTTACTTCCATAATGAGTCACAACGTTAACGTTAACACTTTTGAATACATAGTACATGTACAAGGTTGAGGCCTGAGTTAGGGTAAGAAATTTGTGCCGGGCGGTAAGGCTGAACTTGACCTTGAGTACCGGGCGGAAATTTTGGGAGCTGGGTAGCACCGCCCGGCGCCGCCCGGCGTGGTGACAACGCTACCTTTAAACATAAAGTACCAGCTGTTTGGCAATAAAACACGGCCTAAATAGTGTTTTATATACCTAGTGGGCTTCTAAAAGTCTGTTGACATATTTTCAATTACAATGTTCGGTATGTTTGGACACACAAATCAGGATGGTGTTATGTATAACAGAATGTTAGGCATACATGTAGCAGTGTTTAGTATAGTAGCGTTCACTGTATTTAGATATTTGGGATAAATTTAAAGGTAGGATACACCAATTGCAGATATCAAAAATATTTACTACCGAATTATTACAAAATATCTTACTCAAATGTTGATTCTAGGCACCCAGCAAAAGGATGCGTTAGATATCCTGTAATTATCCTGAAAAATATAATTTTATAATGAAAAATTCGTGAATAACCGCTGGTTGAAAAAACCCGCTGTTTTTCGTGCTTTTCTCGGCATCCATGATTGTAAAACTTCGGACAGCCAAGTTAAACGATATTTACTATAAAATACAACCCCCCAAATCTACTCATTCATGATAATTCAAGCAATAACCAATGGTGTATACTACCTTTAAAACAAAGGTGAAAGTGCCAGAGCTTTAACTATTTTAGGGATCAAACCTACTGGTATGACAGCCTATCAAATGTAATAACATGAGCCCAGCTATAACTGTTATAACCTATTACTTCATGTTTATAAAAGTATTCAGCTTTTTCTTTTTCATTTTTTTTTTTTTAAACTCGCTTCCAGAGCAAATCCTCCTCCTGGTAGACCACAAGGACGTGATCAGAGACCTGAAGTTCTGCCCGGACGGCAGCCTGATTCTCCTGTCTGCCTCCCGCGACCAAACTCTCAAAGTCTGGGACCTGAAGGATGATGGGAACATGGTGGTCACCCTACGAGGCCACACCAACTGGGTCTACGGATGTGCCTTCGCTCCGGACATGAGCATGCTGGCATCGGTCGGCGCTCAGAAATGTGTATGTATTTGAAGACTATAAAGGCCCTTCCACGTTGTGGACAAATCTCTGCTTTGGATTAGAAGTTGGCTGCCTTCTTCTTGGCAGTTGCGTTTAACTAGTTCGCGCCGGGATTATTTTAACATCAACAAGCCGAGGCGCGGGATTTTTTGTAACGAAACTCGATCCGAGGCGGGTTCAGGCCGATGGTACCAGGAAGCTCACCCACGCATTTCCGGCCTTGCTCGCCGCTGACAGACATTTCCGGCTCGTGATCGTGTTTATGTGTCATCTGTTTTGAATCTGGGGAAAACTTTGCGTGTATATACGCCCTCCGGCGCAAACTGGACAACATCTAGAGTTGAAATCTTTATTTACTTGAAGTTTGTGTTGATCTTGAATTGACTTTTTGACCAATCAGGTTATCGTCTGGGACCTGAAGGACCGTAACCTGAGACAGTGCAAGATACTCCGCCGATTGACGGGGCACCACCATGACGCAGTGTCCTGTGAATTCTCTCCGGACGGAGCCCTGCTCGCAACGGCATCGTACGACACCAGAGTGTTGATATGGGACCCACACATCGGCACAATACTACAACAGTACCAGTAAGCTTTAGTGTAACATATTGGGGAATTACTACAACTCAAAAACCAATTTATAACTCAAAGACCAAGTTCGTTTATTTCAATCACCTGAGTCAGCACGAGTTAGTCCCAGGTCGTTCATTTAGCTTACAAATTAGCATTTAGCTCATGAACCCCCAGCTTCGTCTTTGCTGTGGCTTTGTTTATGCAGTTTGGCAATGGTGATGGAGCCGAAAACGGAACATTATCCGGGCTTTGGAAAATGGCCACGAGGCTCCACAATGCGATCTCGTAAGCTGCAAACTGCTTACTGGCTGGAATGACCTGAATCTACAAATCAAATAAGTTAAGAGGGCCTACTATTTCGATCTTAAAAAGATCTTCTTCAATTGAATTTTGATCTTTTAAATTGATTTGCCTATCATCGCAAGAGGCCAACCTGACAAACTACAGAACGTTAAGACATTGCAGCCACATTAGACCTTTGTTTGTAAGCTCGGCTATGCATGTTAAAAGAAAAATACGATTGTTGTTTGTTTAAATACAACTTTTGGAGTTTCAGAATACAGTTTTGTGATCCCAAATGTTGGAAGGTCCGTGAATGTACTCGACTGCAACTCTGTTCTTTTGCCCTCCTTTCATCCCCCTACAGCCACGTCTTTCCTCCTCTGTCGCCTGTCTTTGCTGGTGGTTCCAACAACAACTACGTCAGACACATGGCCTTCTCACCGGACGGCAGTCACTTCGCTACGGTCTGTGACGATAAGTAAGAACAAACGACACGCAGTGGTCGCGGTTGTGATCAGGTTCATCATAGGCCATTCACAAGTTCACCACAAATCAGTCAATAGCAAGGCACAAATCTATCACAAGCTAGTTACAAGTCGATTACTAGCCGGTTACAAGTCGATTACTAGCCGGTTACAAGTCGATTACTAGCCGGTCACAAGTCGATTACTAGCTGGTCACAAGTCGATTACTAGCTGGTCACAAGTCGATTACTAGCTGGTCACAAGTCGATTACTAGCTGGTCACTAGTCCATTACTAGCCGGTCACTAGTCCATTACTAGCCGGTCACTAGTCGATTACTAGCCGGTCACAAGTCGATTACTAGCCGGTCACAAGTCGATTACTAGCCGGTCACTAGTCGATTACTAGCCGGTCACTAGTCGATCACAAGCCGGTCACTAGTCTGTCACAAGCTAATCACTAGTCTGTCACAAGCTAATCACTAGTCTGTCACAAGCTAATCACTAGTCTGTCACAAGCTAATCACTAGTCTGTCACAAGCTAATCACAAGTTCATCATAAGTCATCAAGTCTGAACTCTAGTGACAACTTTAATACTAAAATGAACTATAGGTCAAGTTATGTTTTTATTGACATTTTATTAAAAATAAAATTAAAAAAAAGAGCCTGAAAATCTGTTGATTTTTACCGACGGCTGGTCTGAGAGGAGCACAACAAAACATTTGCAAAGGAGGTCGGCAAACGATAACTTTGGATCCTTATAAGATTTATTTTTTGTTTTTTCATATCCTAGGTATGTGCGTTTCTGGTCGCTGTTTGACACATCAGATCCCATCTCAGTCTCTGTGGTTGTTGATGGACTGTGCTGCAGTTACTCAGCGGATGGACACGTCCTCGCTACTGGGTAAGTCTTAGCTGTCACTAGACTTGTATTCAAGTCAACAAACTCGAGGTCGAAGTCCGAGTCCAACAGTTTGATGTCATTCTTAACCAGTTTGCGTCGGAGGACGTGTATACATGCTCATTTTTTCCGAATTCAAAACACAAGGCTGTAGTGATCTGTTGAGGTCCGGCTCGAAGTGAGCGAGGCAGGAAATATCGGGGTGTGCTACCCACAGATGCCGGCCTAAACTCGTCCTGAATCAAGGTTTGTGAAAAACAATCCCGCGCCTTAGTCGGGACAATGTCAACAAACTACCAAGTCAATAGAGACAGGAAAGAAAATTTCTTGTTGAGCCCTAAAATGTATCTAAGGCAGCCTCCAGATAACTTGTCTATGGCTATCGTCTAGGTGTTCGCCAATTAAACTATGCATAAGCAGGCTGAGAATAGACGTAGCCGTAGCTCTGGAAGCCTATTTCAGACACGGCCTTAGTCAGAGTTTAACAGCAGACCACGTTATCCTTTCCTGCTAAAAGTACAGTCGTTTATTTTGTTCTGCAGGACAAGAAACGGTTCGGTTCGTTTCTTGGTAGCGCCCAAGGAGGTGCAGACGCTTCAGCACCTGTGTCGTCTTACCGTCCGCCGACTGGTGTCCAACACCAACGACCTCGTCCAGCTGGGCTTACCGCCGGGACTCGGGAATTACCTGCGATATGACATGCTTACCTGACATGTAGGTAGGTGTACAAGCCGGTGTCGTGTCAACAGTCTATGATTTGCTTGCACCAAATGACGTTTATGATGCTACTTCTGAAAGCCCACAAAGTCCTACATTTGTTTTTTTTTAAACCCACAATTATTCTACTTTTCTCCTTCCTTTCCTCTAACTATGATCCCTCTACGATGATCCTCCTGCCATGGTCCTCCTGCCATGGTCCTCCATGGTCCTCCTGCCATGGTCTATGGTCCTCCTACCCTGGCCCTCCTACCCTGGCCCTCCTACCCTGGCCCTCCTACCCTGGCCCTCCTACCCTGGCCCTCCTACCCTGGCCCTCCTACCCTGGCCCTCCTACCCTGGCCCTCCTGGATTTTTTTAGTGATTCCTAACAAGCGCAAGAACAGATCCCGTCTTGGAAATGTTGGCAAAGGGACCCAAGTAATCCCAAGCATACCTTTCATTTATTTCACTTGAGCTTGAATACAAGTTCAGTATAAGTCCCCGTAAAGTATAAGTCGTGAATAGTCTCAGTTTGATTGTCGAGTACCAAAAGGGATGTTTAGATGCCAGACGACCTGTTTTTGACCCGTGCAACTCGCCAGTATACCCAGCACGATATGTGGCAGAGGGGTACCCCCCTCTTATCCCTAAACTTTATACGCACTCAACACTATTGTAACCTAACCCATCCCCCCTTGAAACCTAAAAGGAATTCCTGAGATTCCGAGAACACAATGGTCAACACAAAAGAGGGGGTTTCTCTGCCACATATCGTGCTTCATATGCTCGCCAGTTAAGTTATGCTACTCTCACATAGGTAAAGTATTTTCACAGGTCCAAACTTTGTATCAAAATAAACATTCTCTGTTCTTCTGTTTGTTTGTTTTTTCACTAGGTGGCAAAAACGAAACCTGAAGTATCTCGACCTCTTCAGGGTATACTGTTCTTACGCTACACAGATGCCTTACGAAAGCCTTCTTGCACGAATGTCACCGCACCACTGTCCCAAAGCCAAGGACAGAAGGTCACGTAAAGAGCGATGGACGTGATGTTCTCAGATGCGTGTGATGTCCTCAGATGCGTGTGATGTCCTCAGATGCGTGTGATGTCCTTCTGTACTCCTCCCACCAAACTGCTGTGCTAAATATCTTCAGGATTTCCAGGTATCTGTTCATGTTTCCCCATACAGCGTTTAATAGTATTTAGGCACTGTAGAATGATTTAGATTCTAGTCACTTGAATCACCCTTCCCCCCCCCCCCCCCCCCCCCCTTTCATTAGCATTTAAGGGCGTCTCTTTTTTATTTCTATAGTTCTCATTCTGGGCCGGTCAGTCGAGAAAAAAAAATCTAAAATTGAAGGGAAAACTTATTTGATTAGATGGATAAATAAAATAAGTGTGTACTATCTCCAGTTTTGTTTATTGCCGTGAGTTTATCACGAGTTGATCAATATCGCTGCATACAATAAAGGGGTTGCATTGACGTCACGCGCTAATCGCACTAGCAACCGGGCCAAGCGGCCATTATTGAGGTTAAACAAAGTGCAGACGGTACATTACTGTGAATACGCAACTTGACCTCATTGGGGGCGCTGTCGTGAAGTGCGACGTGCATGTGACGCCATATGCATGAACTTTATTAAAACCATTTTTGGCTTCTGCACTCACAAGCATGCAGCTGTATTGGCAGTCATGACATACCAGTAAGGAATAATGCAGAAACTTAATATGATGAGAGGCAACATAAGGCATCCTATCATCTTCTGGGATTACACAGGTTGTTGTACGCCATATTTTGCATATAAACTAATAATTTTCAATATCTTTCAAATAACACAGAGCCGGATTGTATTTAATATTTATTTATTATATTTTGGTTGGCTAAATTTTTGGGTGAATGGGGTTCCAGATAGGTTCGGCGTTAATAAAAAGGATTTTTTTTTTTCGGTCGGGAGCCCAGAATAGGGTTGGTCGTAAATGAGAACCACAGACATAAAAAGGGACGCTCCCTAAGCATTGTGCTATTTATCGTTCAACTTGTATAGATGCCATAGAGTGCCGTGGCCTCGTGGTCTGAAGCGTTGAATTCGCCGTCTGTGGGTAAAGCTGCAGGTTGTGGGTTTCGAGTCCAGCCTGGCACTATGGTGCGTTTGCCCTTGGGCAAGGCACTTTGTCACTCATTGCTTCTTAGCTACGAAGTGAAATTACACACGTGGCTATGGTAACGGCTGCAGTCACTTCTATAGACTCGTGTGTAAGTTCAAGTTGTTGCCAAGTAGTTCAGACACGGCCATATAAACATTTCAAAATGTTTCCTGAAGTTTATTTAAGAATTTGTTTTCTTGCTTTTGTACTGTAAATATGTTTTATAAGATTTTTTTTTTATGAGACGTGCAAATATATTCATCTTTCTACTATTGTCTTGGTAAACATCATTATTCAGATTGCAATATGCATGAGGTTTTTTTTTTTTTTTTTTTTTTTTTTTACAACAGGTTTTTGAGGTTTAAGTCCTGTTCTTTTCTTTATGAAAATTCTTGAATTCGCACACTTGCACTGTAGATATTAAGGAATAAATTTTGTAAATATCAGCACAGCTGAACATGTACATATTTAAGTCGGGCCGGGATCCATTACATGTAACGTCCATACATGCATGAAGATGTTATGGGGTCATTCCGTGTCAAATCAAACACTTTTGTGTGTCAATAATCAATATCACAGATTTTTGGAGTCTGGGTGCTGATAATTACCCTCGCCTTCGGCTAATTATCAGCACCCAGACTCCAAGCGGTATTAAACAGAGTGATTAAAACCTCTCAAACACACATTTATTCCCTTATTAAAGGTATTGTTCGGATGCATGTTGCAACACAAAAATATACTACAAAAGAGCGAAACACTTAATTCACTGATCACCTTGTTATCTTAAATTGAAGCTCCTCCTAATGTAAGAAAATATCTAGGTTACGAATAAGACAGAAAAAATGCGAAATCGAGCAGAATAAACATTTCCAGCAAATTTAAAGAAAATCTGTGAGATTGACGCGGAAAAGTGTTTGATTTGACACGGAATGACCCTATGGAAAATCCTCAAGTTTTGTAGCCCTATTCCCTCGGGCATGTCAAAATCATGTGAAAATTGGAGGATTAAGACAGTTAGGAAGTGTCGTACCTATGGTCATACACATGTATTGTACAATAGTATTATGCACCAATATACAATGTAAAAAGTCCTTTTCAAAATCTGATGAAAAGTTGGTAAACCAAATAGTATTTGTTTTCGTTGTTTGGTGTGCTTTATATATTGCTTTGAAATGCAATGTTAATTTGGTACCTATCGGTAGATATTAATTCTCAAGTTTTGAGTAAAACGATTCATTTCCATGCAAGTATATTATTGACACGAATACATTGCCGGGTGGCAATCTCGAAAAATAACATGAAAAAACAACTGCCCGACCATTAAAAACGAATAAGTAATGCCGTCTTTCTGGCCCCGCCACACCCCACCCCTACATGATTGTAAAACTTTAGACAGGTCAGTTAACTGACATTTACTATAAAATCCACCCATTCGTGATAATTCAAGCAATTACCAATGGACATACGACCTTTATTTCATTTGGATATATTTTATATCTTTATTTCTTCCTTTAATATACCGGTACATCAGAAGTATTGCAGCTTTTACTGTCGAGGCAAACTAAGGCGTTTTGGGGGTGGAGCATAAAATAAGAAATTATTTATTTTTGGCGGGTGGGTGGTCATCTGTTTACATGTATTTGCTCTTTACCGGTACTTATTTCTAGTTGTCTAGCCACTCTGGTTTTACTATTCAGCAGTTATCAGTGGCAATTTCTAGTATAAACTTTAACTTCAAAGTCATTTTCACTCGGTATGTTACTCAAAAAGTGCTTTGAAACACACTGAAATTAGAGCACCTAATTTGGTTCGCTCGTTTTTTTTAATACGACTGGGTATCCAATGCAAAATTGTAAATTAAAGTGGCAAATTTTTTTAAAGAAATTTGCCAACATCTGAAATACCGGTATCTTTATATGGAAATGCTAGTAAACATGCAAATTGCCTTTGAGATCTTAATGGAATCTTGTTTTAAAAAAACTTAACCTGAAACTTTAACATACGATCATATGAAAAATGCCCCCGAACTGTTGTTGCTTAATGTGTATTTATAATTATTTACCCAACAATTAGCTACTGTTGACCAGTAAATCTCTTAAATTTTCTGTCAAGTAGAATGATCAGTAAAGAAAGTGTACCTTGCTCTATTGGTAAAACTATACACCATTGGTAATTGCTTAAATTATCAGGATTGGGTGGAATTGGGGGGTTGTATTTTATAGTAAATAATGTTTAACTTGCCTGTTTGAAGATTTACAATCATGGATGCTAACAAAAATAGTTGTTTTTTTACGATCACCATCCGGCAATCGTTTTGTTTTGTTTAATTCAAGTTTTCAGACCAATTACAAGATATCAAGTGCAATTATTTGTTTGGATGCCTAGAATCATTATAATTTCTAAAAAGTAAGATATTACTTAATAATTTGGTTGTAACTTTTTTTAATATCTGCTAATGGTATATCCTACCTTAAATACACCATTTTCAGATATCGAAAAATTGACTACCGAATTAATAACAAATATCTTACTTATTTGAAAGGTAATAAGGATTCTAGGCATCCAGCAAAATGATAGCGCTAGATATCCTGAAAAAAACAACAATAAGAACTGCCAGACGCATTGTGAAACCATTCCTGATAATTCAAGCAATTACCAATCGTGTATCCTACCTGTACCTTTAACAGATATTGTCACATTACTGGTATTGTACCTTAGTTTGTTACTGCTTGTTGTATAGAAACAAATTCAAAATCCTTTTTATGGCATGTTAAACATGTTAGCATATGTGCCTCTCTTTAACTTTACTTCAAAAAATCCAGTCTAGTAAAAAAGTACTTAAAGTACATGTATCAACCATCCAGCTAATAAATTTCCAAGTGAGTTTATCAAACCTGACTCCCAAGTTTTAATTATTTTAATTATATGATTAACTACCCTGTGGTCCCTGGTTCAACGGGGCCGCACGGGAGGGGAATCTATGCCCAAATTTTTCAAAAGTTTGGAGATAGTCTATATTTCAACATTTATCTAAAACCCCCTCCCCGGGACCCCCCCAGGACCTGTACCCGGATCTTTCTGGGCTTCAGTCCTGGGAGTGTCCTGAGGATGCCACCACCTAATGCTTGAACCCCAGATCTTCCACACAGTCCTGGGTCCTCATTATTTTTAATTTCCTTTTTTCTATCTTTCACCGCCTGGGTTTGAACCCACAACCTTCCGCACTGCAGTCCTAGGTTCATCTCACTGAGCTACTGGCTCTTGAAGAAAATATTCTCTGACATTATATATAAACCTTAGGTTCACGTATTTCATAATAAAGTATAAGTATCAACCATCCGCCTTTTTATTTCTCTGTCTTTTTCACCTGGGCTTAAACCCAGGACCCTTCTGCACTGCAGTCCTAGGCTCATCTCACTGAGCTACTGGCTCTTGAAGAAAATATTTCCGGACGTTATATTTAAACCTTAGGTTCATGTATTTTGCAAAAAAGTATCAACCAATAAACCTCTCTGGAGACTAAGTCCAAACATCCTATGGGTTTTTATAATATCAAGGTCCCAGGTTGAAAAATAGACTATCTACAAAAAAATCTCCAATAAGTAAATCTATCTGGAGACTAAGTACAAACCTCCCAAGGGTTTTCAGCCCAAACCTAAGTCCAAAGTTCCTAACCCATACCATCAGCTTCCAAATCTCTCCTGGAGACTAAGTCCAAACATCCTGGTTTTAAATTAGAGAAAGTCTACTTTTAGAAAGAAAACCCGGTAGTGTAGTTGTTAGAGCATAGATCTACTTAGACTTGGTGACAAGTCGTTAGATAGTCGTGATTCATCGGCACGGCTGGTTTAAGACTAGTAACGTGCCGAGTTGCGACTAACTTTGAACTCTTCACATTGGAAACGAGGCAACCTCCCCCGTGTATATACCGAGTGGACCGCTTATTACCGACTTGGCACCAAGTCTAAGATCTACCTACTTTGCTCGTGAGGGAGGGGACCTATTTGGATGCCACCACCTACACATGAACCCCACACCTGTAAACTCCTGGGCAATTTTATTTATCGACTACCTGTCCAGAAGATGGCACCGCCTAGGCTTGAACCCAGTACCTTCCGCACTGCAGTCCTAGGCTCATCTCACTGAGCTACTGGCTCTTGAAGAAAAATATTCTCGGACGTTATATATAAACCTTAGGTTCACGTAATTTGCAATAAAGTATAAGTATCAACCATCCAGCTAATAAACCTCTCTGGAGACTATACCCGGGTATGGCCAGCCATGCCAAATGATAATGCTACATATAATTCATAGATATCTAATAAAACCTAGACATGGCATGCGTTTTCAAAACTGTTCTTACAAAAATTATCCGCGTATATAATGTAAATACGCCAATGCTCATCACAGGCGTTGCGAGCGCACAAAAAAGCGCACGTTCGCATTACGCGTAAAATATAATTCAGGCCATGTGTGTTCCACGACACAGCCTATTTTCAGAATAATAATGACAATGATATATACATATACATATACAAGTATATACATGTTGTCGTGTCTAGGTTTTTTTTTAGATGTCTATGAAAAATGATTCTACTCAACCCAGGTGTTCTGATCATTGTTGTCCAGGCACCAATCACTGCCCTCCGCTGCTTCCACGGCAACCAGCTGGTGCTCATCTCAGCCAAAGGTGTGATTCAGATTGAGCACGTCACCGGTGTCCTTCCAACACAGTAAAGGCCTTCGTAGCAAGCTGGACAAGAGGAATATAAAAGACAAGACACAATTTTTTAGTAACTCTGGTGCCAAAAGTGTGCACGATGGACAACACGGCCAGAGGATGGGAACATATTCTTAAAGGGGTACTACGGCCTTGAAAGTGCCTAATTGGGCTACAAAAACGTGTTTTGAACAAAATAATGTTGATCAAAAAAATAGTGTTTAAAGGTGGTACAAAATGTATACAACATTTGCGGACATAAAAAAAAAAATTTATTAAATTTAATTTGTCCACATGCTATTTGCAATACTGTTACGCATCTAAGTCTGTGAATGGGTGCCAGCCAACTACATGTACATGTACACTGAACAAAAATATAAACGCCCCCAAAATGGTTATTTGTCTTGATTTGTGTCCTTCTCTGCCAGTGAGGAATTGCTCAGTGATGCAGTGATTCCAGCCACATCTGTGTTGTGGGTGGAATCACTGAGCAATTCCTCACTGGCAGAGATGGACACAAAGCTAAGACTCAATGCTCACCTTCGAGTCCTTATAGTGTTGCAGAACCATAATTACACCTGCCAATTCACGAACCGAGAAATTTGACTTGAGTCGCATTCGCAATGTTTCCACGTCTTCTATACATGTATCGATGACAGCCATGATACCACCTACGGTATTCAAACACCAAAAACAAAACAAAAACAAAACAAAAACAGGCAAATTATTCAAATTTGTTAGCAATTATTCAAATTTGTTAGTCCAAAGTAAAATATTTCCTGTGAATTAACTTACCAGTTCGCGCCGGATGACGTTTATAAACGCAAAGTTTTCCCCAGATTCAAAATGGATGACGCATAAACATGCCATGAGCAAGGCCGAAAATGTCTGTCAGCAGCGAGCAAGGCCGGAAATGCATGAATGTGCTTCCCGACACTATCGGCCTGAACCCGCTTCAGACCGCGTTTCGTTAAACGCGAACCGGGTAAATATCCAAGTGGTGGTGTTGTGTACGTTGCCTCATTTGGCATGTTCTTAACTCACTACACTTAATTGTGCTCAATCTCAAATACCTGTAAGCTCTTGGAAGTACATTTGCAGTACTGTTGCGCCCAAAGCCTTTCATTGTGTGATTATGACAGAGTGTAACATTGTTATATTTAATGAGATTTGTATTTACTTTTTAACTGTAGGGAACAGTTTAATCATCTGCAATTGAACTATTACATAATACATTTCCATACCTTTCTAATCTTTTTTGAAGTCCAATCGTACAGTTGAAAGATGTCTTTTGTCTTTCGGATTAGACCTAATAATCAAAGTGGCACCACAGTTAAACGATATTTACGATAGAATACAACCCTCCAAATCCACCCATTCCTGATAATTCAAGCAATTATCAATGGTGTATCCTACCTTTAAATAGACTCATTCCTGATAATTCTAGCAATTACCAATGGTGTATCCTACCTTTAAATCCACCCATTCCTGATAATTCAAGCAATTATCAATGGTGTATCCTAACTTTAAATCCACCCATTCCTGATAATTCAAGCAATTACCAATGGTGTATCCTACCTTTAAATCCACTCATTCCTGATAATTCAAGCAATTACCAAATGGCGTATCCTACCTTTACATCCACACATTCCTGATAATTCAAGCAATTACCAATGGTGTATCCTACCTTTACATCCACACATTCCTGATAATTCAAGCAATTACCAATGGTGTATAGTAGGGTCTTTGACATCAAACCACAAAAAGCGCAGACACAGCCACATGTTCCGAGTTGACATAGAAGTTTTGGAACATCTGCTCCACATCCCCGATCACAGCAAACTTCGCCTAGCCTAAATCGTAGGAGAATCCCCAACAGGCTATTCATCAAGTCTGGTCTATGGAGGGAGGAGTGATTTTTTTTTTTAGAAAGATGACTTTAAACTCTGCACTGGCGTCGAACATCACACCATTCTGGGTGGACACCTCATTCTGGGTGGGATGGACACCTCATTCTGGGTGGGATGGACACCTCATTCTGGGTGGGATGGACACCTCATTCTGGGTGAGATGGACACCTCATTCTGGGTGGGATGGACACCTCATTCTGGGTGGGATGGACACCTCATTCTGGCTTAGGATGGACACCTCATTCTGGGTGGGATGGACACCTCATTCTGGGTGGGATGGACACCTCATTCTGGGTGGGATGGACACCTCATTCTGGGTGGGATGGACACCTCATTCTGGGTGAGATGGACACCTCATTCTGGGTGGGATGGACACCTCATTCTGGGTGGGATGGACACCTCATTCTGGGTTAGGATGGACACCTCATTCTGGGTGGGATGGACACCTCATTCTGGGTGGGATGGACACCTCATTCTGGGTGGGATGGACACCTCATTCTGGGTGGGATGGACACCTCATTCTGGATAGGATGGACGCCTCATTCTGGGTGGGATGGACACCTCATTCTGGGTGGGATGGACACCTCATTCTGGGTGGGATGGACACCTCATTCTGGGTGGGATGGACACCTCATTCTGGGTGGGATGGACACCTCATTCTGGGTGAGATGGACACCTCATTCTGGGTGGGATGGACACCTCATTCTGGGTTAGGATGGACACCTCATTCTGGGTGGGATGGACACCTCATTCTGGGTGAGATGGACACCTCATTCTGGGTGGGATGGACACCTCATTCTGGGTAGGATGGACACCTCATTCTGGGTGAGATGGACACCTCATTCCCTGGGACTCCGCTGGTGTGGTTTCAAGTTAAATTCACTTGTCAAAAAAGGTGATGTAGTTAATTCAACATCGTCTTTGGTTTACACTGTAGGTTCTTTAGAAGGTTATGCAGAGTGTGTTGGTCCCAAGGAAGCTTGATGGGCAGAATTGGATGCTGTTTCTTGTTGAAGAGTAGAGGGAACTTTAGGTTTCCGTGTGAGTTGGTGTGGGCACCTTTTGTTAAGATGTTGGGGGGAGGTGGGAGGGGGAAGGGGGGGGGGGGAGGTGGGAGTGGGAGGGGGGGGCGAGTTCAACCAACATTAAAAGAAAGGGAGAAGGTAACAATGAGAGGCTAAGATGTATTGTTAATAATAAATCAAACAGTTTAGTTTCAATAAAAAAATTGCTTCACTGAGTTCCACATGGCATGTATATATTCTGAAAGTTTTCCAGAGTAAATATTCTTTCTAAATTGATAAAACAAAAACAAAAACAAAAACAATAGACAAAATCCAAGACAAAATTACTTTAAATGATTAAAATATACTGTATTCATTTCCTGAGTATAATATACATGCAATACAAATGTACATACAACAATTATTTTTTTAAGGCACATTTCTCGGTATTTCATTGTCAACCATCTTATATGGTTTCAGCCAATTCATATAATTTATACTAACATGCTTATTAAATATCTAACAATTTTACTACCAAATTAATAAAAAATATCTTATTTATTTGAAAGTAAATAAAGATTCTAGACATGGTGAGAGTCTCTCGGTCTCATATCATGCTGGGTATACAACTCCATATTTGTAATTAATGTAATCTTTAAAGAGGGTAGTCCTTTTCAGTTAAAGGGGAACTAAAAGTGTGTTTTTTTCGATTTTGTGTGTTTTTGTGGCAGAGTATACATGTAGATTAAAAAATAAATACAAAAAAATTGGGTAAATTAGGTAAGAAATATATTTTTTAGAGGCATTTTCTTTCTGCTCCTGCACAGCCAGAAATCTGAAAAGTCTGTATTTAAACATATGACGTCATTTTGGGAGTGGCACTGCATACATATGTATTCAGTGTCACCATTTCCCAGAATGACGTCATATACTGTACATATGTATGCAGTGCCACCGTCTCCAAGAATGACGTCATATGTTTACATACAGACGGTGATTTGACCTCTAAAAACGTAAATGCCTCTAAAAAACATAAATGCCTCTCAGTTAATAGCTTACTATTGAATATGGCCCCTGGTATATAAATCAAGTATTACACAGAATTGCTTCAATAATAAACATTTAAAAAACCTTTTTGTTACACATTTTTAGCACCATATTTTGTGTACAAATAAAACAACTACAATTACAACATTTCTGTTGTACATGTAGTAAATCATAAATATACAGGGGCAAATTTCATAAAACATGTAAGCACAACAATTTGCTAAGCACAAAAATTTGCTTAGCACAAATATTTGCTTAGCACAAAAATTTGCTTAGCACAAAAATTTGCTTAGCACAAATAGGTCTTGCTCAGTAAAACAAACTCCATGTGCTTTTTTATTCAAAGCAAAAATCAGCTGAATACCAGTCACAAACAATAATCGTCAACTGAAATTTAGGTTTGTAACCCTGTTTTTTCTCCCAAGGAAGAATTTTAATGCTAAGCAAATGTTGGTACTTACACGTTTTATGAAATTGGCCCCAGATCATTTGCATTCTAAACTTAGCATTCGGTCAAAGTAAACCGTGTTCTAGTATAACACACAAAAAAGGCATTGACAAAAAACTGAGCAGTGTAATGTATGGGCAACAGTTGTTAAAGGGATCGTATACGTTTGGTAATTACTCCAAAAATTAATGGCAATAAAAACTTACTTGGTATAAAAAGTACAGCAGCTTTGGATAGTATAATGTATTTTTAGAAACTGTTCACTTCAAAGTACTGCGGTTATGGAAAAAGATATCACTTTTTATCCCAAAAAAATTGAATCTGAGAAGCGTTACTGCAGTGACGTTTCTCAGACTGTGTATTCCAATGCAGTTTATTTTTTCTGCGTGGACATAACCGCTCCAGATTTTCGGCAATATCTCAAAATCTCTACCACCTTTTGAAATGAAAATTGTACAGGTTAGTTTTATGGTATATATCTATAACTATATAGGATTGAAACAAACAGTGGGTTCCAATTACCAAACGTATACGATCCCTTTAAGCTTTTTTCTTTCTTTTTTGGTTGCTTGACATTTCGAGGCATCACTCATCGAGAGTCTGTGCCGCGCAAACCTGCGCGGAGGAAATACGGCATATCCTGTCTTGTCTCACACCCAAGAGAAAAAAACCCCACGAAGCTAGGAAACCTGGCGTTCAAACATCAGGTGAATCAGTCAATTCAAATTGTTCAAAAGGTTTTAGGACAGACAATACTAAGGGACTGTTATGATCCGTGTCCTACTGATCCCCTTCTTAAGGCAAGGTATCTACAGTTTTAGAAAAACAGTTTTTATTGTATAGTATTTCAGATATGTGATGAGATTGTGCCTTTGATGAGACAAGCATGTAATTTGGCACATAGAGTATGTCATGTGAAAGATATTAGCTTTATATTGGCTTTAGGGCCAATCGCAGATAATGATTGGTCCATTAAAGAAATATAAGTAGAGTAATAAGCAACAGTTGGCAGCCATTTTGAAAATTTGGTCGAGAGCCTGTCATGTCATACATTGTTAAAAAGGAAATAAATGTGCTGGCTGGTTTTTAATTTTTTTTTGTAATATACATGTACTGGCCAAGCACATATTTATTCCGATTCACAAATACCTTTCAGTCAAAAAGTCACTACAAGTTGAGCATCAAAGTGCACCAGACTTTTTTTCTTGATGCACTATGCTGCGTCTGGCAGAGTTAGGGTTAACCAGTTCGCGCCGGATGACGAATATAAACGAAAGGTTTTCCCCAGATTCAAAACGGATGACGCATAAACACGCCACAAGCAAGGCCGGAAATGCCTGTCAGCAGCGTGCAAGGGCAGAAATGCGTGCAAGGGCAGAAATGCGTGCAAAGGCAGAAATGCGTGGGTGTGCTTCCCGGTACTGGCGTCCTGAACCTGCTTTTGATCGAGTTTCGTTAAAAATAATCCCGCACGTCGGCTCGGTGATGTTAAAATAATCCCGGCGCGAACTGATTAAAGTACATGTTTTCTAAATTAAATTAACGACGATTTGTGTAAGAATATCTCATCTTCCTGGCTGTACAATATACAATTGTTGACCCATAGCATAGCTATCCGAGGAACGCATAGCTATCCGAGGAACGCATAGCACCCGAGGCGAACCTGAGGGTGCTATGCGTCTTCAAGGCTGTTCAAAACGTCATATCCCACATCACAGCAGTCAACAATTGTTTCGTTTCACCTCTGTCTTGAAACTCAGCAGACATTTATGAGGACTGAAGATACAAAACTTTCAAGTAAACAAGTAAATTTTTCAGCTGATCGTCTGCTCGTTTGCTGCTCCACTACAGTTTACTATCATCAATAAGGTGTAGGTGACAATTGCCCGGGTACCAATGATATTTAACTCACAGAACAGCAACCATGTAATATCACGCCCTCAAACTGATGTGAAATCACACGGAAGGGGTGGGATATGCGTTGTGAATACACCGGACACGTGATCGTTCCAGACCAATACAAATGTGACCGGCTCTAGAAAAAGGTGTATTATGTTGCAAAATAGTAAAATAGAGTTATATACATGGTTTAAATGCCCACAACGTAAGCTTTCATTTAGTATATAATAGAGCTCCATAGCCCCTCTCATTTTGGAGATATGACGTGTTTACATATTGATTACTTCCTTGGAGTTCAAATTACACAACTGAGAAAACAGGCTTTGAAACAGCCGGCTCTGTTGTACTACAACAGAACGATGCACACAAAATGGTCGTTTTTGGCACTTTCTTTATCAAAATCAACATTTCTTTGAAAGAAACCTGAAAGTGTAGGTATTAAAAATGTCATTCATGACAAAAGATAAAAATCACATTTTTATAAAATGTTTACCCTCTCAACGTTGAGCGGGCCATTACATGATAGTGCACAGCGCGATTTAATACACCTTTTGTAGAGCCGGTCACATTATACAGTATCCAAGGCAGAGGTATTAACAATGTACACTGCACATGTAGTAACAGACACATGCATTCCAGATCAGGCAAACAATTAGTATGTACAATATAATATTACATATGCAAGTAAACATGCAAGATATAAATAACACTGATCTTACAGGAGACCTTGAAAAAAACACATCAAGACCCACGCAGACACTGCTCAATTGCAGCGGGTTGTCAACTTGGATGTAAACCGGGCAGAAATTGAAAAATTAAAAACTCCCGTAACTGAAAAGGAAATTCCCATTTAGCAATCTGAAGTCTGGCTTGTGCCAATTACAACCTGGCACTATCTCAAGGAAGAGAGAAGCTCGGCGCATTCGGGATATCCGCAAATACGGCAAAACATTTACTGGTAGAATTTTTAATTAAAAACAAATGGGGACTATAAGATAATACGTTTGCAAGTGGCACTACTGGGTCAATCTACTTTGTGAGTGTGTCTGGTGTGAAATACGGTACCCTAGTCTGGAGACTTAAACACAATGGGGACAATGGGAGTGAAAAGGTCTCCAAAGGGTAATTTCTATAGATGAATAGGTCTCCATTAGAAATTTCACGAATTAGATTTTTGGATTGTACTTAAATTACTCAAGAACTAGGGTTAGAATGTGGGTTAGGGTATATTGGGTCGAAATTTCAACCCAGGAAAATAATTGTGGTTAAAATGGGAGCATTTTGAAAAACGTGCACGACTTTCTAACCATTTTGTACACTAGAACAAAGCCATGTCTCCATAGTGATACAAAAACGCGAATACATGGTTTTGCCGAAAATTTTCATTGGAAAGTGTAAAAATCTCCTGTTCTTTGTTTTGTTTACCAAGTGGCTATAAAAAAGAAAAGAAAAACAATTCCCTAACAAAACTGGAAATGTTTCTCAGTCCCAGATTCATGTCTTGTTAACATTTGTACACTGATTGACCTTATTGAGATGATATATAAAAGAAAAAAAACAGCGTCCGGTTGCAAAATTCTTTCCAAAACCAGTACAATTATGCCAAGCCACTCCATGGGGTTTACCATATAAAAAAAATTAAAACAAGTTTTTCAACCAAAAAACGATCGAAATTCGTTCTCAAGATGATCGTCGGCCACAGCATTTTGTTTCTCAGAGGAAGCCGTCGCTCTTGTTACTACGAGTCGAACGTGGGTTCATTTCCATAAACACCATTTCGGAATTGTGTTGACTGGCCGCTCCGCTGTTGCGGTTTCGGTAGAGGTCCGTTGCTCCGATGGTCTGTAGAGAGGAGGAGGAGGACGGAACGGGGCGGAAGAGACGCAAGGGGAGGGGTTTGAAAGAGAATGTGGGCGGAGAAAAAACAAACAGACATGTTGCCGGACAAAGGATACAAATATGGTGAGATTCTTACAACATAGAGGCGACCGGATTAACCCCTTGACGCCAGTATTAACTCCTCATTGCACTGGATTCCACGCACGACTGCACAGCAGCCTTTGTCCAGTAGCTGCACTACACAATGGGCCCGAGCGTGCAGCTGCCACACAGGCCGTGTTCTACGGTGTAGCGCAGCTAAGCACATGGCATTTCAGTGAGTGACTATTCTGTGCTGTGGTATAAAGGTAGGATACACCATTTGCAGATATCGGAAAAAAATTACTACCGAATTGTTAAGAAATATCTTACTTATTTGAAAGTAAATAATGATCCTAGGCATCCAGCAAAATGATTGCGCTAGGTATCCTGACATTGTTCTGAGTTGTATAAAACAAGAAGAACAACTACCCGATGCCGGTTGAAAACGAACGCCGCTTTTCTGGCTTTTTTGTCGGCATCCATGATTGTAAAACTTTGGATAGGTCAGGTAAATGATATTTACTGTAAAACACAACCCTTCAAATCCTCTCATTCCTGATAATTCAAGCAATTACCAATGGTGTATCCTATCTTAAATGAAGGTTGGAACGCCTTGTGCTATTTTTTGTTACTGTTTGTGGGTTCGTGAATGCGCAGCGCATGTATAAGCATTCATCAGCACAGTTTAACAGAATCACATCTTGGGCAAATTTGATCAAGGATTACAGTTAACCATAGTTTAAATGTCTGATCAAACGCAAGTTAATTGATGATGGTTGTACAAGTCCAGTCGACTATTTAGGACCAGCCTACAGCGGCTGGTCACACTACAGTTAAAAGCTGGTCATGAACAGCAAGTTGTATAGCACAGTACAACAATCAACTAAAATATCAACTAAAATCAACTATCAACTAAAATTGCGTAACAATGAAAACGTTGCCATGCTAAATGTCATTTTCATTGCGTAGGTTTCCAGGTAAAAGTTTACAGTTCTGTCACTTTTGTCACCATTGTACGATAATCGCGGCGATTAGGTTGAAGGTATCCTAAAACTACACAGTCACTATAATTGTGTAAATACACAGAAACATAGTGTTAAATATTGTTAAGCTGTTGTTCAGTGCGATGTTCAGCGCCATTTTCTCAGAGACGATTGTACTTCAACGCGCATGCGCATGTACGTCCCAAACCAACCATTGGTCCTTGATCAACTTTATCCCTTTGTTTAGAGTACAGGAAAAGTACCAAAAGACCCTTGAACGTTCTGCTAATAATAATATCAACTTGGCGATTTTTAAAAGATTAACCAGTTCGCGCCAGGATTATTTTGACATTGACCGGACCAAGGGACAGGATTGTTTTTCACGAGCCTCGATCCTAGACGGGTTCAGACCGACATCTGAGGGTAGCACAACCTGATATGTCCGGCCTCTGAAAGATGCTTCCGGCCTTACTCTTGACGTGCTTATCCGTCACTCGTTTTGAATTCAGGAACAATTTTGCGTTAATAAACGTCCTCCGACGCTAACTGGTAAATTCGGAAACCCAAGATGCAAGAAAAGTACACATTTATAACGCCCGAAAAAAAATCACATTGCAGCATAAACAGATAGGATCCCAACTTGTTGACATGCTTAAAAAGGGGCCATTCCGTAGTCAAATTCAACCAACATTTTTTCACCCGACACTCACAGATTTAAACGATGCATGTATTTGGTGTCATGACTGGCCTATTATGAGAAACCCCCCAAGAATAATTTTTGGGGGGAAATTTGGCTGGTTAGTTTTTGAGATAAGGGTCAACCATAGAGAAAGGAACTGTTCCTTTCTCTATGGGTCAACAAACTTTAAGACGAATAACATGAACTACCTGTTTTAAATACTTGTACAGGTTTCCTAAAGTATAGCACATACAAACAAATCTTTTCAATCTGCGAGTGTCGGGTGACAAAACGTCTGGAATTGACACAGAATGACCCAAAGGCAGAATACATGTTCACTTTTTGATTGTTGTTAACATTGAACTGAAAACTGTCAATAAATATGCATATTTGCTGTAAGAATAGAAAGGCAGATAACATTTTTGTAAAATGTTCGGATAAGGTACATCCTACCTCCATGATTCAACCAAAATGGAACTTCCACAAAAACTACTGAATAATTCAGTAAAATAACCACTAATCAATAAAGAAACTCATTAGGAATCCAGCCATGTACTTTTTTAGCGCCAATAACAAATATTTTATGGTTGGGTGTAATTGCCAATTTAACTTTTCTTCAAAATGCCAAGTTTTTTAAACAAATTGTTTAGAAGGGACAGCAATTAATGTCTTTCTTTTAGGAATATATTCGATCATCTTTGCATCCATGTACATGTATTATGCCTTTTAAACATGACAAAAAGATAAATTAAAAGTAAAAAGAAATGCCTCTCTCGCACACACACACACAGCACGGTCAACTCACCTTGTGTTTGTGGGTTGAGACCAAAATACTGCGGGTATAGAAAAGGTTAATGCCAATCTTACTTTCAAATTATTTAAAAAAAATTTTTAGGGTGGTTACATACAAATAAGTTAACATTACCATTTAAATTAACCAGTTCGCACCGAGATTATTGTAACATTCACCGAGCAGAGGCGCCGGATTATTTTTAACACAACTCGATAGTACTGATAGTACCGATAGTACCAGGCCGATAGTACCAGGAAGCACACCCAGGCATTTTCTGGCCTTGCTCGCTGCTGACAGACATTTCCAGCCTTGCTCGTGATGTGTTTATGCATCTTCCGTTTTGAATGTCGGAATTTTTTTTCTCGTGTTTATACGTCCTCCGGCGCGAACTGGTTAACTATTTTGTGCTTTTAACGTTCACATGTATTACGGGCAATTTAGTAAATTTTATTTTGTTTAATGGACTTCTCAAACCTTACAAGCCTACAGGCACCTTCTCCAGCACAAAAGCTTTCTGAATGATTTGAGTTTGTTTAGAGGCACAACAATTGTGGACAAAAATCATGAACTTGCTTAATATAAAAGCTTGTGTTGTACATGCTAAACTACACAACTCTGATGAGGGGAAGAAAGGAAATTTTTCAGGCAGACCATGCCTAACTTTTCTCATGTTCAGTAGTACTATGCATGTTTTTTATAAAACATAAAAATCAGAATTTGGAGTGAGTGAAAACTATACCATGAATAGCTTGTTTGTTCAGCATTTTCATTTCTAGCGCACACCATGTGTTAACCCTAACCTTACAAAATCCATTAAAATCCATCCTCCCATTTTGGCGAATCTTTGGGGACTTGCGGCCCGAGGCACTGCTGGGGTAATCCCATTGATTTTGTCCATCAACTACAACTTCAGTGGTGGTTCCGTTATAAGAAGCAGAGTAAGTGATGGATTTTGGCGGATTTTGGCGGATTTTGGCGGATTTTGTCAGTAAAAGGCAGTAGGGAGTTTGGTTTAATCTTTGATCTTCTTTATAAAGACTGGATAGGACATGCGTATATTCACGAGCGGTGAAGATTAGAAAAATGCAAACAGCCCTTTCTGCGAGGGTTTGGGAAAACGCGCATGCGCATGACGCGCTGTCGTTGCCATGCCCGTCGCGTGGCCTCTGTGACAAAGTTTTAAACCACCCTCACCGGTGAAACCCACGAGCGCACACAAGATGGCGGGCGACAATCCTATCCAATCTTCATAATAGAGATCAATGGGTTAAACCCTAACCCATTGGGAATCTTTATTAGAAAATATCCTGAATCCACCAAAATCCACCAATTGTGTTGCGCACGAATATGTCGGTGTTGATGACTACTCAATATGGAAACTTGAATCCATCAAAAAATCCCCTAGTTTTCAATATGGAGGAATCCTGAATCCGCCGAAATTCTCCAAAACAGAAATATGGATTTTGATAGATTCAGGGAGGTTAGGGTTAAAAATGATGCGTCTTCATTAAGAGGAAGCAAAAATCTGAATACTTGATACTTTTAGAAGTTACATTTAAAACAATTGGAAATTATTTTTGGTTTCTCTTACCACGAGCACAGCGATAATAGATCCCATGATTGCCCCTCCCAGCACGTCACTCCAGTGGTGCTTGTAGTCCGAGACACGACTCAGACAGGTATAGAGGGCCAACAGGAGGGCGATGAACTGTACCAAGGGGCGCAGGAAAGCCGTGTCTCCCCACTTCCAACGGGACTGTAGGTACAGCTGTGAAATTGGGGAAAGAGGGTGTGTAAAGACGCCATTATGTGACCTGTTCCCAACGAAACCCAGACAAAGTCGCACAATGTGTTTTATTACAATGTACACATGAAGTCATTTCGGAGTTGATTTTATTATTTTGATGGGTTTTTTCTGAATCACGAACTATTAATCTACAATCTCCCCAAATTTGAACATAATCTGCACCTAGAAGTGTGTTTTTTATCGATTTGGTGAAACCATTTTGAATAGAAATAATACGCTTTTTTGACCTTCAAAGCTGTTTATCTCATAACTAGGTTGTCAGGGTTTTATCACAAAATCCTATCCCCAGGGGAGATAGGGTGGGGGAGATACCTTATTTTAAAGCTGAGAACCTAGAGAATTTGAAAAAAGTAACATCTAAAAAACTAAAATATTGTCAACTTTGTCCAGGTTTCGTTGGAGCAGGTCACATATTAACAAGAAAATCAGGGGTCTAGAGTTATAGTAGACCTTTTGTCAGTTGCGTTTTTATCATTTGAAAAAAATATATAGAATGATCCTTTATAACTGCGTGTTCCTACCGGTACATATGTTTTCTTTTGTACTACCAAGTATTTTTTTGCCAAAAATTAGCAGATAAAATTTCTAAATTTGATTTTACTGAGCGTACCCAAGAAGTAAAATGTAGCGAAATTAATTCTTAACTATTCTTAATTTGATGTGTGTAATGACCCCTGGTTTTGCTCAATATTCGATAATTTTTTTTAATACCCTACCCAATAATTATATGTCATTTTAAAGCTAAGAATTCAAGGAATCTGGAAATACCAATATCTCAAAATATCAAAATGTCAACTTTACTCTGATTTCGTGGAAGCATCTCACGCTTGTCATCCCTAACGGAGACGCTAAAAGGTCAACTCTCCGTTAGGTAACCCAGGCACAGCAACCTGGCCGATATGACAACCCTAACCTCCCGTATCTAACGCAACCCACCGAACCCCGAGCCAAGAAACTGTCATTTCCAACTAGAAAACAGGGCAATCCGTAATTTTCCTAAGACCACGGATTATAAACCGAAAATGTGTTGAGCTCAACTCAATTACATATTAAATTGAGTGATTTATTTATCGTCGAAACCCACAACCCTGGCCAAGTCAATATGTGACCTGTTATCACAAAATGAGCGTAAAGTCGCACGGAGTGATTTCCTAGTACAGCCAGTCAAAGTCAAAATTTGAAGGGGTGGTCGATTTTGAGATTATATGGTTTTTTTAAAGACTAAATCCCCAACAATCAATTCCCAATTTTTCAGGACGATCAGATAAAAACAAAATTAGTTTTTGAGACAATTTTGACTATGCTTTTCTATGCCTTTCACACAATTTCTCGCAAGAAATGCCCGTTTTCTCATAATCTCTGTATTATAAGACTCCAGACTAAAAAAGAAAAATAAAACAAATATTGAGTATCAAACCTCCAAGTGTTATATACCATTGGAAAGCTTTGTTTCCACAGAATTTAGAAATACCCATATCACAATTTTTGATTTTGCCGACTTGACGCTCATTTTGTGATGACAGGTCACATATATATAAACCAGTTTATAGCTTCACCCACATACTTTTTTTTCTCCCTAGGTCACCCATTTTTCAAAACCCTCGTACAAGAAACAATCTTTTGTTTTTACCTTGGCTTTACCCTCTATCTCAGTACAGCATAACCTGAACGCTAACATGTAGCAAGGGGAGATTTGATTTTAAAGTTCAGGATGTCGTGCAGATTGGCTGAACAATGATAACGAGCCCATTAAGAAGGATATAGAATCATTAGGAGTTTCCCCGGAGCGAGTAGCTAACTTTAATCCCCGACCGGGAGGATGTGTGTAATCATGAGAGAAGGAGAGGGTAGGTTTGCAAAGAAGGGGAGCAGGGATCGAGGAGGGGGAGTGATAAGGGGAGAGTGACTCACCGTCAGATATAACATGCAGTAGACGGCAGTAGCCGCGTGGCCAGACGGGAAGGAACGACTGCCAAAAGAGAAGACGGAATGAATCAAAGAAAGAAAACATAATCGACAGGACATGAGTGGGAAAGCTGCCTGTAAATGTCACAAGACATTTGGCTGTTGAGTTTAAATAGATGAACAATTGTGGCTTTACTACTACATGTACATGTACTCGTGTGGTACATAGCGTTATGGGGACAACCCATAGGGTTGTGCGTAAACTGAAATCTCTCTAATCTCAAACTCAGAACACTCTAAAATTCTAAAATTTTCAGCATCACCCTAATTTGTCCTCTTCTACATTTTCTTTCATTATACCCTAACCCAATTTTACCTTGTTCTACCTTTACTGAAGACCCAACGCGCTATGGGGACTCGAAAATGTCCCCACTACTCGGTCTGTCTTTTCCAAACAAAAGAGCCTGTCCCCCTAACGCAGTGAGTGCCTACCCACTCACGTTTGTTTATGGTGTAAATCGAGGAGTTTCTTTTGTTCCTCTCGATAATTTCCTTTGTTTGTACTCTTTTTCCGACGTGGTTTTGTACACGATCTCAATCGAGGTCGTCCTCGATTCTAACCCTAACCCCAATTCACTTTCGTTCGGTTGAGTTTAAATAGATGAACAATTGTGGCTTTACTACTACATGTACACTCACGTTTGTTTATGGTGTAAATCGAGGAGTTTCTTTTGTTCCTCTCGATAATTTCCTTTGTTTGTACTCTTTTTCCGACGTGGTTTTGTACACGATCTCAATCGAGGTCGTCCTCGATTCTAACCCTAACCCCAATTCACCTTCGTTCGGTTGAGTTTAAATAGATGAACAATTGTGGCTTTACTACTACATGTACCATCACGTTTGTTTATGGTGTAAATCGAGGAGTTTCTTTTGTTCCTCTCGATAATTTCCTTTCCTTTGTTTGTACTTTTTCCGACGTGGTTTTGTACACGATCTCAATCGAGGACGTCCTCGATTCTAACCCTAACCCCAATTCACCTTCGTTCGGTTGAGTTTAAATAGATGAACAATTGTGGCTTTACTACTACATGTACACTCACGTTTGTTTATGGTGTAAATCGAGGAGTTTCTTTTGTTCCTCTCAATAATTTCCTTTGTTTGTACTTTTTCCGACGTGGTTTTGTACACGATCTCAATCGAGGTCGTCCTCGATTCTAACCCTAACCCCAATTCACCTTCGTTCGGTTGAGTTTAAATAGATGAACAATTGTGGCTTTACTACTACATGTACATGTACCATCACGTTTGTTTATGGTGTAAATCGAGGAGTTTCTTTTGTTCCTCTCGATAATTTCCTTTGTTTGTACTTTTTTCGACGTGGTTTTGTACACGATCTCAATCGAGGTCGTCCCCGATTCTAACCCTAACCCCAATTCACCTTTGTGTTGCCAGGTATGTGTCCTCCATTTACACCATAAACAAGCGCATGTACACACAAGTGATTCTCGGGTCGCGAGTGTGCATGTTTAAACGACGACCTCTAATGGCCCCTATGTGACCTTTGACCTCGGCAATCCAATGACGAATTGTCTTTTCACCTAAGGGTCACTGCATTCAGGCTTTATCAACATTTATGAAAGCATAAACATGTACAGAAGTGTTGGTCTCGGTCTCGAGAGTGTTGGTCTCGGTTTCGAGAGCCTAGGTCTCAGCCTTTGTCTCGAAAGCCTAGGTCTTAGCCTTGGTCTCGAAAGCCTAGGTCTCAGCCTAGGTCTCGAAAGCCTAGGTCTTAGCCTTGGTCTCGAAAGCCTAGATCTCAGCCTTGGTCTTGAAAGCCTTGGTCTTGAAAGCCTTGGTCTCGAAAGCCTAGGTCTCAGCCTTGGTCTCGAAAGCCTAGTCGAAAGCCTTGGTCTCGAAAGCCTAGGTCTCAGCCTTGGTCTCGAAAGCCTAGGTCTTAGCCTTGGTCTCGAAAGCCTTGGTCTCGAAAGCCTAGGTCTCAGCCTTGGTCTCGAAAGCCTAGGTCGAAAGCCTTGGTCTCGAAAGCCTAGGTCTCAGCCTTGGTCTCGAAAGCCTAGGTCTCAGCCTTGGTCTCGAAAGCCTAGGTCTCAGCCTTGGTCTCGAAAGCCTAGGTTGAAAGCCTTGGTCTCGAAAGCCTAGGTTGAAAGCCTTGGTCTCGAAAGCCTAGGTCTCAGCCTTGGTCTCGAAAGCCTGATCTCAGCCTTGGTCTCGAAAGCTTAGATCTCAGCCTTGGTCTCGAAAGCCTTGGTCTCGAAAGCCTAGGTCTCAGCCTTGGTCTCGAAAGCCTAGGTCTCAGCCTTGGTCTCGAAAGCCTAGGTCGAAAGCCTTGGTCTCAGCCTTGGTCTCGAAAGCCTAGGTCTCAGCCTTGGTCTCGAAAGTCTAGGTCTCAGCCTTGGTCTCGAAAGCCTAGGTCGAAAGCCTTGGTCTCGAAAGCCTTGGTCTCGAAAGCCTTGGTCTCGAAAGCCTTGGTCTCGAAAGCCTTGGTCTCGAAAGCCTTAGTCTCGAAAGCCTAGGTCGAAAGCCCAGCAAGATATAGGACCGGCAGATTCCTCCTTAGTCCACCATAACTATACACTCTCTAGACTATTGTTACAATGTACCCCCCTAAAAAGCCTAAAAAGAATTCCTGAGGAACCACAACAGTCGCAAGTAGGAGGGGGGTTCTCTCCGTCCCATATCTTGTTTCATATTGCACCGCAAGCAAATTTCAAGTAACAGTTGAACACAATAAAACACAATTATATACAATAAAAACCTTACTGTGATTCCTCGATCCTGTGCGCGTCATCTCCCGTGCACTCGTAGTCCTCCACGTACAGCGGTCGCATCCCCGCCGTGCAGTTGAAGCTGTCCAAGTTGGGCTGGCAGATCTCGAAGAAGTGCGGCCGGAGCCGGCCAATCACATTCTTGGAGATGTCGTAGACGGCCAGGGTCACGCAGAAGCCGAAGAGGAACTGGGCGACATACTTGAGGAGCTGGTAGAGAAGAGGGGGTATGACTACGTCACAGCAGCAGCGATTGAAGCTGCCCTGGGGGAGGTACTCCGTATCCTGACGACGACGGTAAGCAAAGATGGTCACCTCAGTCAAGAGGATCTGCAAATAAACAAAAACAAGGATGGTTCTCAAACCACGTGTCTCGCCTACACTTTTGCGATTACCTTATTTTACAACTTGACCTCAAAAATTAGTTTTGACCTCAGTACTTGACCTTTGACATGACCATTATAATTATAAAGGTTACAATATTGCATACATGACCCAAGTTTGATCGTAACTGGGATTTCAAATGAGACAAGTTTTACACAATAAATGCCAGCAAATGTCAGAGGTAAATACAAACCTCTATGCCCGCCTGCAAAATCATCCCATTCCCACCCTTTAAATACATTGGTGACCAATAACCATTTCCTCAAACCTTCAAAAATCCTCCACCAATCGCTGCTATGGGTTGAGACATTGCCAATGACATATAATTATATAGGCAATATAAATAACGAGCATAAGGCAGGATTCCATTTAATATGGGCGACTAAACATAAACAATGCTGGGTACAGATTACATTGCACAAGCCCGACCCAATGTATGGTACCCTGAAAAATCAACCGATACTTTTTGTTGCCATTCTACTTCAATCCTAAAAAAAAACGCTCTTTTTTTTTTGGAAGATTGAGGAGGGTTCGGGTTTGAGGGTTTGGTTTCCATGAAACGTTGGCACTCGGCAGCTAGATGTGTATTGTGCATCACATTATTCAGCATTTTATTGACATTCTATTTTTCAATGTATGTGTGACCCGCTCCCACGAAACCCGACATAAGTCACACAGGCTATTTCAAAATACAGCTCTATAATTAAATAAAAAAATTAATCAACAGGAAATGATAGATATGTCATGATAAGACGCTGTAACAAATTTGATGTTGATTTAATTTGTCTAATGTACTGGTTACTATGGTGTTTTGAAACCTTACTCATTATTTGTGACCCAGCACGAGTAAATGAGACACTTTGAGGCAAAAATGAAAATTGAGATTTTGATTTCATCAAAAGCTGCACAAGCTTTAAATGATGAAATCAAAATCTCAATTTTCATTTTTGCCTCAAAGTGTCTCATTTACTCGTGCTGGGTCACATTTGATTTCCATAGAATCGCGTGTACACGCAGTCTTAAAGGTACTTGAAATTCAAAACTTTAATATGGCGAAATATACGCTTTAATAATGCTGAATACTCATTAATCGTGACCCTAAAATGAAAAGCAACATGCGCCGTGCCCCGCCCACAAAAGATGACGTCACGGTAAGAATAGAGCGTGGCTGTACAAGGCTATGCTGTATCCGCAACGTGGGATCATCGTTTGCCACAACACTAAACGTGTACATAGCCCGCAATGAATTATTATGTATACTCAGCTGGTTCTCTATAATAATGCATTGCGTGCTATGTACACGTTTGGTGTTATGACAAACGATGATCCCAAGTTGCGGATACAGTGCAGTCTTGTATTCAAGGCTAGGCTTAGTCTGGTATAGCCACGCTATATTCTTACCGTGACGTCATCTTTTGTGGGCGGGGCACGGCGCATATTGCTTTTCATTTTAGGGTCACGATTAATGAGCAAACCTAAACAAATAAGAAGTTTTTGCAGTTGTTAAGTATTCAGCGTTATTAAAGCGTATATTTCGACATATTAAAGTTTTGAATTTCAGTTACCCTTTAATATCCTCATAAAATTAGAAGTATGTATGGTATAAAGGTGGTTTTGGTACCAAATGAAAGCTGAAGATGTGTAAAATGGAAATAACAATATCTCACTTTTCAAAAAAGTCACTTATAGCTGGTTTTGTGGGAGCAGGTCACATATCCTGTCGGAAACACGGCTTAATAAACCCTACTTACACGTATCAAGGGGTGGAGAGTTTAGAATCTATAATTAGATCCTATACTATAAATCTGTATGCTGCACTATTGAGCCAGCAAATCTCTTTCTTCCTGTTTTTCAATTATTTTGTTTTCCTCAAATAACCTGTTTATTTCAATCAACTTCCAATCCCCCTCCCCAAAAAAAATACGCGCAGAACAAAACTGAACCAAAAAAAAATTTGTTCCGTTAATGTAAAGTGTGAACATTGCAAAATCAAGTAAAAATTATAGCTCTAAATTGACAGAATATTATCAACAGAGCCTAAAAGGTCACCCATAGTGGCACGCGTCCAAAGACCTTAAACAGGATGATTAAAGTACAAATTTGTTTTAACCAGTTTGCGCCAAGATTATTTTGACACTGAACCGGACACTAGGCACGGGATAGTTTTTCACGAACCTTTGATTCAATGCGGTTTTTCAGCATCTGTGGGTAGCACACCCAGCCTTGCTTGTGACGTGTTTATGGGTCTTTCCATAAATAAGGGGGCCAAAGCGTGACATGGTGTTATTTCTCAAAATGTAATTTACTTTCTATATTCTTTGCATGTTCGTATGGTGGGGATAGCTCATACGTTTAATGTATAACTTCAATTTCTCGAATCAGATTTTTTGTTTTCATATACGATCCAAAACTATCCATCACACTGTAATGGAGACACCGGTGTCTCAGTTACAGTGTGAAGTGTGAAACTTGTGACTTGTTTTGCCATAAATTAGTAGGTTTTCATTGAAAATTTAAATTTCAAAGGGTAATATGTAAACATCATTGGTATACTGTAATTCAGCTATTTTCAATGAAAACCTTCAAACGTTGGCCAAGCAGTAAAGGCCGACAGTTTTACGCGTAACCGTGACACTGGTGTCTTTGTTACACCGTGACTCAAAAAGTCATACATACACATGTAGCATGTATTACTATGCACTTTGCTCGATTCAGACATTTATGATGCATAATAAGAGAGACAGGACTTTTTGAGTCACGGTGTAACAAAGACACCAGTGTCACGGTTACGCGTAAAACTGTCGGCCTTTACTGCTTGGCCAACGTTTGAAGGTTTTCATTGAAAATAGCTGAATTACAGTATACCAATGATGTTTACATATTACCCTTTGAAATTTAAATTTTTAATGAAAACCTACTAATTTATGGCAAAACAAGTCACAAGTTTCACACTTCACACTGTAACTGAGACACCGGTGTCTCCATTACAGTGTGATGGATAGTTTTGGATCGTATATGAAAACAAAAAATCTGATTCGAGAAATTGAAGTTATACATTAAACGTATGAGCTATCCCCACCATACGAACATGCAAAGAATATAGAAAGTAAATTACATTTTGAGAAATAACGCCATGTCACGCTTTGGCCCCCTTATTTATGGAAAGACCCTTATCCGTCATCTATTTTAAAACCAGTTCGCGCCGGGATTATTTTAACATCACCAAGCCGAGGCGCGGGATTATTTTTTTTACGAAACTCAATCCGAGGCGGGTTCGATCTACCTCTAAACCTGCTTTCCAGAAAGTGGAATACACTGTGTGGACCTCTGTAGAGTCCACATAATGTCTAGAATTCCTGCACTGTGTGGACATCTTTTGTTCACAGGTCCACATAGTGATTTGTACTTTGTGGCAGGGATGTAGTCGAGTCCATCACAAGTCCCTGCAAGTCCCTGCAAGTCCCTGCAAGTCCTTCAGTTCCAATTCAAATCGCAAGCTATTCAAATCAGCTTTGACAAAGGCATTCCTTTGTCATTGTTCATCCAGTTACTTGTGATTGCCTTTACGAGGGGACTTGTGACTGGCTTCACAAAAGGACTTGTGAACGGACTTGCAGGGACTCGACTACAACCCTGCTTTGTGGACCCACTTGATAGTATAGCGGTGATCCGGCCAACACCTACCAATACGAGGGGAAGTCCTATGCCCACTGAATACAGCACAGACGAGGAGACTGTAGAATCCTTGTAGGGATAGGATAGACTCTCGTCATTACAGAAAAAACCTCGCTGGTAGATGGGTAGTTTCAGACCTGGGATACGGAATAATATTGCTGGTACTGCAACTGTAGGGGAAACAAAATCTCATAATAAAAGGTAATTCTATAAGCTGCGCCACTTTTGTTTGCTGCGCAACAATTCGCTTACGACAGTTTCACGAAAGTTTGACAGTGCGTAAGTCCACGGCTTATGCAACAAATTATGGCGTAGCTTGCGCAGTCAATTTAGGTGGCGTAAGATATGGCGTATCGACTGAAAAGGACCTTTACCAGCAAATCGTAATTGACGTGGAGCCCGTCATTGCTCAACGTATTAAGACACTCACAGTTTCATGATTGAAGTAAAGGAATCACTATTTTTCCCGTGACAGAATTGTTAATGTTGCCACACGATTTCGCGGAAAGTCGGACAAAACTATTTTTAAAATGGTGGGCGAAGATGATACAATGAAGATTTCGTGAAAGAACACAAATATACGCGAACAGTCGTCGTAAACGCTGTTTAAAACGTTGCACAGCTACGCCAAGTTTCGTGAAATGCTCCGTAAGAAAATGGTGCAAGCTACGCACTTTTCGTGAAATCGGCTGCTGCTCATTGGGCCCACGACACATTCCAATTTCCAAATACCATCTCAGCTCCCTGGGGAGTATACAGCTCAATGCTGCCATTTGGGCGCAAAGCAGCTAATAACAACCACATTAACCATCTCTGCCCTCACAGGTACCCATTTACTCATACGTTGGAAGAAGCAATGAGTGACAAAGTGCCTTGCCAAAGGGCACACGCACCATAGTCCATGGCCGGACTCGAACCCCACAACCTGCATCTTTACCCACATATGTGACCCAGCACGAGTAAATGAGACACTTTGCGGCAAAAATGAAAATTGAGATTTTGATTTCATCATTTAAAGCTAAACAAGCTTTAAATGATGAAATCAAAATCTCAATTTTTATTTTTGCCGCAAAGTGTCTCATTTACTCAGGCTGGGTCATATTTACTCATACATTTGAAGAAGCAATACATGTAAAGTGACAGAGTGCCTTGCCCAAGGGCACACGCACCATAGTCCCAGGCCGAACTCGAACCCACAACATGCATCTTTACCCACATATGGCAAATTCAATGCTCCAGACAACTAGGCCACAGCACTCGACATACAAAATCCTGTTATCCTACATTCAGCCTGTGAGGCAGCTGCATGCTCTGGTCCATTGTGCACTGCAGCTGCTGGACAAAGGCTGTTGTGCATTCATGCGTATAATCCAGTGAGAGGGAGAAAATAAAAAAAATATCATTTTGCTCCTCGCCTCGGCAACCCCATAATGGCAATCCATTACGAAAAATCTTTGGAAATATGAATTTGTTTTGGTAATATAATGCAAATACTATTGACAAGAATGAGATACAACATGGAAGAATAAAAACAAACAACCTCCTGCATTTCCTATAGCGACTACCTATTCCTGTCAGTTCATCACCAAACAGCCGTCGAGAACCCGATACATAAACCGGGCATGCGCATTGTAGCGCTGTATTTGCAAAGCATTGTTACTGTCAGGGGCCAATATCATAGAGCTGCTAAGCACAAAATGTTGCTTATTAAGCACAGAAACCCTTGCTTAATAAATCAGGTAAGGAACCAAATTGTCATGCAATTGTTATGCTAAGCTAACAACAGCTAAGTACCAATCACATACAATATACATCACATGAAGTTGTGGCTGGTACGCTGGTTTTACTAAGCAAGAATGTTGTGTGTTTAAGCAATTTGTATGCTTTAATAAGCAGCTTTATGAAATTGGCCCCAGGTCAAACTGTAGTCAGGTGCTGTAGATTTTAGTCTGGAAGTGCGTTGAACTTGAGGCCGTGTCCGAAACGGGTGTCTAGAGCTACGGCTAGGTCTATTGTCTACGGCGGCCATTTTGTAGCGCTGTCCGAAATGCCGTCTAGAGCTACAGCTACGGCTACAACGTCACAAAAATCTAGCCGTAAAAGAAGTTGTCTTGGTCCGGCAAAACAAAATGGCGGCAGCACTAACGTTAATTTTGGAGCAAATTTTTGTTTATTTTTCAATAATAGTGCATTGAATTGAAACCAACAGATTGACAAATACGTCAATTTCATCAGGTATTTGGACTGGCTGTAAACAAACATTGCGTAACATCTAGCAGACGATAATGGTTGTACATTCTTACGTCGTAATTTTGCAAACACTAATTCAAGCATCGCTTGGGGGCGCAATAACTAGCCGTAGGCTCTACCATAGCCACGTCCGAATTCTATTTGCCTTAGCGCCTACGTAGACGTAGCTGTAGAAGTAGACCGTAGCTCTAGACACTCGTTTCGGACACGGCCTAACTGGCAATGTTTTGTGCACAAGTCAGTTGGCTGTTTCAATGCACAGCTGTAGACCACAGAAACTCAGAAGAAAACCTTCTGCTTTAAGTACTTGATCGTATCTGAATTTTGACAGGATCTTTGTTGGGTGTAGGAATAGGATCGATTTCTGCCATGCCTAAACCAGTTTTCATGGTTATGTGGTGAGTGATTGCTTTCTCGCAAAGGGTGAATTTAGAGATGACCACAGGGGCCAATTTCATAGAGCTGCTAAGCACAACAATTTGCTTAGCATGACAATTTGTCCTTGGCAAAAACAAGGTTACAGACCAAATTTTTACCTGATCTTTATTGTTCTGGATTGATAATCAGCTGTTTTCTTGCTTAGCATGAAAAACATGTATAATTTTGGCTAGTAACCTGTTTTTAATGAGCAAGACTTTTTGTGCTAAGCAAATGTTTTTGCTTAGCAGCTCTATGAAATTGGGCCCAGGTAATGTCGTCAATTTCGTTCTTATCTTATATACATGTATGATAAGCTTTTAAGAACTAAAATTTTCAACTTGCTAGGCTAATGTAATGACATGCACGTGTGCGTTATATTAAAGGTAGGATACACCATTGTTTGAATTTATGAATGGGGGATTATATTTTGTAGTAAATATCGTGTAACTGACCTGTCCGAAGTTTTACAATCATTGATGCTGAGTTAAGCAAGAACAAACGGCGTTTGTTTTCAACCGGAGTCTGGCAGTAGTTCTTATGTTGTTCTTGTTTATTTCGCGGTTAACGTCCGGCAATCGTGAATTATTGTTTTTCTTCAAATCAATTCGATTTTTCGTAAAAATTTATGGATATCTAACGCAATCATTTTGCTGGATGCCTAGAATCATTATTTACTTAGTTTTAAAAAAGTAAGATATTTCTTGATAATTCGGTAGTTAAAATTTTTGATATTTGCAAATGGTGTATCCTTTGATATATAGCTCCGTACACCCATGGAGGAATAAGACTGGCTTATTCCTCCATGGTACACCGGTACCTCGCCTCGGTACGGTTTGACTTTGAAACAACAACTTAAAGTTAAACTTTAAAGTTTAACAAGAAAATTATTAATTATTTACCAAGCACCAAAGCCAAAGTATCCAGGAGAATAAATCCACATTTTGCAGCACCGCTTCCTGCCATGTTGACTCTGTAGAGTTTCTCAACGGAATGGGGGGAATTGGGCTGCAGTTTCAGTGAGTAATTTATGATTAAAAATTAGTCATTCAGTTCACACACACTGCAAAAGAAATACTGTACTATGTAACTAGCCTGACTCTTGGTGGCGCTATTCATAAACAAAAGCTCTGACAAAAAGCAAAACGTGCCCATTTTGTGAAACTGAGGTAGCCCCCGGACTTTGTCTCACAAAATTAATGTTTTTTATCTTTTTCTTTTATATACAATGTCAGGACATTATGTTAACAAAATAGAACAGATAAATTGGGTTTCAAAAGCACAATTAACTTTCAATAGTAGTGATAAAAAATTTCTAAAATCGTAAAGTTCCTACAAACAAAGCACCCCACACACATATTTTCAGGGATTAGCGTTTCAAAAATGTAAGGCTTCGCGCGGCCATGTTTCGGTTGAGGTTTCACTGTGATATGAATATCAGACTCCCGTGAAAATTTGACTCTTTTCCCCTGATTACAAAATACATGTAGGGAAAAGAGTCCGATTTTCACAATATTATTGGTTAAACCCTCTCACGTGACCGGTCACAGGTGCGCTATTGCGCATGGTCGGCACTTTGCCATTTCCAAAACAATGATATAGTATTGGACACAATGTATGATGTTATCTTATACTGTATTACCGTACGGTGTCGACCAAAAATACTGAAACATAATTCTTGTCAGAGAATGGACAGGCTCTATAGTTCACAGTGCGGCGATATACGGTGCCGTCAATAATCTGCCTACTGCAGTGCACATACTGTAGCATCATTGTACCCAGTTGTTTTTGTTCACAGTCTTTTTTTGTCCTTTTCTGTGCGGGGGGTCCCTGGATTTTGCATAGGGTATAGCTCAGAAAAACGCTACCAGCGCTAATCATCAGGCGCGGCCGGCGCTGCGCGCCGCGCCCCATTATTTGTTGGTACATGTACTGGCGTTTTCCTCAGCCATTTCCTTTGATGTAATTACAGTACAGTCCCTTAAAATGGGAATTTATTTCACACCTTTTCACACAAGTGGAATCACGCATACCTTTTCAAAAAATGTTCTATTCCCATTCGCAGTGCAGGGAATTTTTTTCACTTTTTTTTAAGCAAGTGCGAATTCTGGCATTTTCACACCTATAGCCTTTTTTTTCACACTTGGGAAACCATTTTCACTTTTTCTCCCACAATAATATTGTCCCACTTTTCACAAAATTTCATTATCAGTGTAAACTTTCAAGTATTGCACTGTACTGTAATATGCACAAACAGAATCATTGTCAAGCATATAACTTAAACGTGGGCGGACTTTGTTTCGTCGATGTTTAATTCAAAGGTACCTCCAAAAACATTTGTACCGACAGTGAAATGTGTGTGGGGGGGGGGGGGGGGTGACAGCATTAACAAAACGTTCCTAATTGTTGTAGTCCGGACACTGGCAGAAACAGTAAAACCCTGACAAATTATAGACCTAGGACTAAGGGGGGGGGGGGGGGGTAAGCCTCGCGTGTATTTTTGGGTACTTAAACTTAAAGGTAGGATACACCATTTGCAGATATCGAAAATATTTACTACTGAATTATTAAGAAGTATCTTACTTATATAAAAGTAAATAATGATTCTAGGCATCCAGCTAAATGATTGCGCTAAATATCCTGTAATTGTTCCTAAAAATTGAATTTTATTTTGAAAAATTCGCGATCGCCGAACGGTAGATGGATGATCGCAAAAAAAACACCACAAGAACAACATAAAAACCACTGCCCGACGCCGGTTAAAACGAATGCCTTTTGCCTTGCTTTTCTTGGGATCCATGATTGTAAAACTTCGGGAAAGGTCAGTTAAACGATATTTACTATAAAATACAACCCCCAAATCGACCCATTTATAATAATTCAATACACCATTAGATATTGATTTTGTTTACTACCGAATTAAAAAACAATATCTTACTTTTGAAAGTAAATTATGATTCTAGGTATCCAGTTTGTATACAAGTTGCACCTTCAGAAATGGGGGAATGTGCAGTTATTATCAGAGTTGTATTCGAGTTCCTGCAAGTCCTTGCACAAGTCCTTTCACAAGTCCAGTCACAAGTCCTTTCATAAAGCTTTTGTCGAAGCTCATTTGAATAGCTTGTGATTTGAATTGGAGCTGGAGGACTTGTGATGGACTTAAAGGAACTTACAGGGACTTGCAGGGACTTGCAGGGACTTGCAGGGACTTGTGATGGACTTGACCACATCCCTGGTTATTATTAATACATGTAGTACTTTGGCCGTGGTATGCGGTTTGTATAATGGTACATTGTGTATGTATATGTACAGACTTTGCTATCTCCTGATCAAATTTAAACAAAATCAGCAAAGCCTTGCGCTGCAAAACCACCGATTGAAATGCGCAACTTAAAAACCCAATTTGCATCATTCTGCTTCATGTTTGGCATAAGGAGTTTTTATGATTAATTGTATTTGTTTGTGTGTCATTGTATTTGTAGATTTTTTTTGTACAGTAATTGTTTGTATTTCATTGCATTACACTAAAACAATTGATGAATATTGGTGATGTATAAGTGATACAAGTCGTTCTATAATGAGCAAAATGTTACGACAGAAAGTTGCAAATTTGGGTTCTCGAGTTGCGCAATTCAATCGATGATGTTGCAGTCAATTTCTTGCCGATTTTGCTCAATTTTTACCAGGAGAAAGTCAAGACATAGTTACAACACAGGCCCAAATCTTAGACTTGTACTAGACTATTCCTGAAAGTGGCGGTACTCAATAGAAGTGTGGTGTTTTGGGGAAGACAATATAATAAACAAAGATTGGGTAGAGTGGGTTGGGCTATATTTCAAGGAGGTGACGCAGTGGCGAAACTACATGGAAGAGCTGGCGGGGGCACGCTAGCTGATTCTCAGACTAGTCATCACAGCGCTCACAAGCAATACTTTAACAACATTATAAATTAATCATAAACATACTTAATGCATCTTACGTCAACATTCAGATATGCGGGTAGACTTGGTCAGTAGTAGTCTCTGCCGTGTCGTTACAAAATGTATATGCTAATCGATTCAAATAAATATACTTTTAACATTGTAATTACTCAGTATTACGGGCGGCTACTATTTCTTGCATGCTAATACTAATGGATTTCCATCTTTAATCATACAGGTTGGGTTAATGCAATTCTTTATCGGAAACTAAACGCACGCAAGCGTATAAGCCAGATGGACATTTCAATTGCGAGACAAAATTAGTTCCGGTCAAATCTTTGTATAATGACACACTCAACATTAAAATTCAATTGTTAATTGTATACGAGTTCAAGACAGCATGTCCCAGATGTTTCGAGATGAGATTTCGATTACTAATTAATATAGAAGAGCTCAGTTTTCCTTCACTTTTAGTCAAATTAAACAAAAGGTGCATGCACTTTTGTAAACAATAGAAAAATACCAATTAATGAACTAAACCGTCCTGCGATCGTAATTATTAATTTGTATAAAGTAAACTCAATATTTCGGAACAATTACAGGATTATAGCGCAATCATTATTTTGGCTGGATGCCTAGAATCATTATTTACTTTAAAATACTAAGTAAGATATTTCCTAATAATTCGGTAGTAAAATTTGTCGATATCTGCGAATGGTGTATCCCACCTTAAATGTAGGATACACATGAATGGGTGGGAGTTTGGGGTTGTATTTTATAGTAAATATCGTTTAACTGATCTGTCTATAGTTTTACAATCATGGATGCTGAGAAAAAAGCAAGAAAAAAACTATTCGTTTTTAACCGGCGTCGGGCAGTTATTCTTATGCATGAAGTTGTTCTTGTTTTTACGCGATCGCCGCCCGGCGGTCGCGAATCTTTTAAAATATAATTCAATATTTCGGTACAATTACAGGATATCTAGCGCAATAATTTAGCTGGATGCCTAGAATCCTTATTTACTTTCAGATAAGTAAGATACTTCTTAATAATTTGGTAGTAAATATTTTCGGTATCTGCAAATGGTGTATCCTATACCTTTAAAGCCGTGTTTCAATTTGACTGCTTATTCCGCTGCCTCGCGGTTAATACTATTTTTTTATTATCTGTGTAAGACTGCTCTCTTATTTCCAAAGAGTTAAAATTCACTCCATTCGAGTGAAAATTCACTCTCACAGTTTGAAACTAGGAACCAGACGTTTTAGAGTGAAATTAATTCACTCGAAAAAAAGATTAAAATCTAATCAAATTCCGCTGAAATCTAATCAAATTCCACTGAAATGGTACCATTTTTAAGTGCGTTTCAATCTATATTTAGAGTGAGATCCACTCTAAAACCTCTAGTCCCTAGTTCCACTCTTTGGAATTCAGAGAGATAGCAGAATGTGTTGCGCATACAATCACATTTTGACCTCGAGGGGTGCACTGGCCTAATTCAAGTCCCATTAAAAACAGTGTAAAATCAACAATGTTTAGGACCAAGTTTCATGCACACCGACATCACTGGGGTTTATCTTGTCTTGGCCTTTATCTTTCCATTTCTTTTCAATTTTTAGTAGGTTAGCCGATTACATTTTTTAATATTCACACCAAAAGAAACTCACCTTCCGAAAAGTGATACTTCCCGAGCCTGAAAGCAGCCATGGCATCCCTCCACATTCTAGGGCAATTAGGACCCATTTTTCAACCGTAATTTTGTCAAGTCTGCCCTCAGATTGAAGCTCAAAAACCAGGGAGTTGATTCTATGCTATATTTACACAATCCCACCATTTCTTTCACCAAACGGCATCTTTTTTTTAAAGAAATTGTGGGGGCACATTTCATGCAGATGACCTCGCGTATAAATTCTCCTTTCAATTAGGGTGGTGCACCCCGAGACAAAGCAGTTTACGCGCGCGTGGTCGCGGTACTTTTACAGGACAAGGCGGTTCTCATTAATTTGACTTTTCAGCGTCCCAGCCGATAACTTTTCGCGACCACTTTAATTTCGGCCTGGTATAGAATAAGCAATTTGCGCGTGACCCCGAGTTAAATTTAAATAATATCTGGTACACTGACTTGTTCACACAGTACAGCTTGGCACAGTTTAACTTTAAATTCTCCAGACCAAAGACACTGTTGCTATATCACGTGATTCGGGGCAAGCTTTTGCATAGTTACGTAAGAGACGCTCAGCACCAATACATTGTTTACAATGGGTGAGAATGGCAAAAAGACACCAGACCATTCCAGAGCTGGGGGTTGCTAGCGTAAGGCTTGCCCCGAATCACGTGATATAGCAGCAGCGTCTTTGGTCTGGAGAATTTAAAGTTAAACTGTTCCAAGCTGCATGAGCAAGTCAGTGTACCAGGTGTTATTCAAATTTAACTCTGGTCACGCGCAAATGGCTTATTACATCACCGCCGCGGTACGTTGACAGGGACGTTAGCCGCGCGTTCCCATTGGGTTTCTACAGAAAAGTCGCGGTACGTTAACTAAACAAAAAGTCCAATGGGAACACGGCTTTAGTTACACGGTTGGTACCAGCAGAATAGGTACTAAAACATTCCACTGATTATTAGTGAAATTACAGCCTAAATCCCCCCCCCCCCCCAAAAAAAAAAATTGAATTGTTTACTATTTCAAACGACTGAAAAGCAATTGTATAATGAACGCTGACTCCATAGTCAACACCTAAAAACAGACGAATATCACACAGATATTCACTGTGTCGAATGTGAACTTGTCACTCGCATGTGGACAATTCACAATAGTTTTCTTTATCAGTTCAGGCCTATACGTAAACAATTGTGATCGGGACATGAGCTCTCTGAACGTGAGTTATAGCTTATAGTCTAAAATACACAATTAGGCCTATATTTTTCCTCAGTGTAGAAAAAAAGGACAATTATTCTCCAAGGCAATAGGACACGCACCCGGCTTTTGGCCAGACAATAAGTATTTTGTCGCCTGCTCCCACGAAATCAGAGTAAAGTTGACCTTTTGATATTTTGAGATATTGGTATTTTCATATTACTTGAATTCTTAGGTTTAAAGGGATCGTATATACGTTTGGTAATTTCTCCAAAAATTAATGGCAATAAAAACCTTTCTTGGTAAGAAGTACAGCAGCTTTGGATAGTACAATGCATTTTTAGAAAATTTTCACTTCGAAGTATACCGGTTATGGAAAAAGATATCACTTTTTATCCCCAAAAATTTGAATCTGAGAAGCGTAATACTGCAGTGACGTTTCTCAGATTGTGTATTCCAATGCAGATTATTATTCCTGCGTAGACATAACATCTCAAAATCGCTACCACCTTTTGAAATGAATTTTGTACAGGTTAGTTTTATGGTATATATCTATAACTGTACGGGATTTAAACAAACAGTGGGTTCCAATTACAAAACGTATACGATCCCTTTAAAATGATATATAATTTATTGGGTTGGGTATTTAACAAATATCTAATATTGAGCAAAACTAGCGGTCATTACAGACATCAATTCGAAAACAGTTACTGAGAAAACTAAATTTGCGATCACAAAGTGTCACAAACGCCGGCACGAACGAGGTAAACAAAGCGATGTGAGTAACGTTCGTCGGGGGTTTCCCATCAGCTGAACCCCCAAAACGAATCCCTACTGTCCAATCGGCTATTTTCAATCATAACTCAATATAGTATAGCGCGAATTTACGCCGTTTTCGTGGGAGCAGGTCACATTTTAGTTCACACGACACGTCTTAATTAATTGTTATTTAAAAGATGCATGGATAATTCATGGACTTTCATAACTTTAAGAAGATTGTTTTTAAAGGGATCGTATACGTTTGGTACATGCAATTGGAACCCATTGTTTGTTTCAATCCTATAACAGTTAGAGATATAGGCCTATACCATACAACTAACCTGTACAAATTTCATTTCAAAGGGTGGTAGCGATTTTGAGATATTTCCGAAAATCTGAAGCGGTTATGTCCACGCAGGAAGAATAATCTGCATTGGAATTCACAATCCGAGAAACGTCACTGCAGTAACGCTTCTCAGATTCAAATTTTTAGGGATAAAAAGTGATATCTTTTTCCATAACCGCAGTACTTTGAAGTGAAAAGTTTTTTAAATGCATTATACTATCCAAAGCTGCTGTACTTCTTGGCAAGTAAGTTTTTATTGCCAAAATTTGTTTGAGTAATTACCAAACGTATACGATCCCTTTAAGCTTCAATGACCTTAAAACGTACATACCCCAAATTAATGCCTATAATATTTTTTAGGGGTTTAACAGTCAGGTGGTTAATTTCAAACCGGATATCAATATTAATGTCGTACTAATAAAGAGCATACCCGTGTCATCGACATTTAAAATTGTAATGATTTCTTAATAGAGAAAACTAAATAAAACATTTGTGGCCGAACAATATTATAATTCGGCTCCTGCAGGGCTGCCGTTTACTAATGCGTAAAATGAATGCCTATTTCCAAAGGGTATACAGTCGCATAAAATCGCAGGAAAAGAGGTTCCTTTTTGTTGAAACGAATTGTAAAAATTGTAAAAAAAATTCTCAACAGCACAGGGCACGCATTTTTGGTAAAAGTATCTAAAGTGGATCGGGGTCTATACTTAGACAAATCATCCCCAACAAAATCGCAGCAAATCTCCCCTCCCCACACTCTTCTTTGCAGCTAGTCCACCCCCCCCCCCCCCCCCCCCCCGATCAAAACCTGAACATGCCCCTATTGTGTCACCGCATAAGTTTCAAAAGCACCACGTCTTCATTTGTTTTATTGATTGATTCAATTGACTTTACATTGCACTTTTAATATCAGTGCAGTGAGGCATGCGGGACATGCTATACCAGCAATCTCTCATAACGCTATGCAAATGTATTTTGAAATGCACGCGCGCCAACCGACCATCTGTCACGACCATGGGTTTATTTATACCCACGAAAGCTCGCAACACCCTGCATTCTGTGAAAAAGCACGGGGCATGCTGCTCTAAAGGTTTCGGTGAATTCAAGCACACGGTACTCGTAGGTATAGGTTTGCGGCGAATTCCATTAATTTCACTCAGACTTGAATCCGTTTGCGTGAAGCTAGATTGTTGCCACCTTCAAGTAACTATATTCAGAGCACCAACTCAAAGAGAGTTGTTTGTATTAAAAAAAGAAAGAAAACAAAAAGGCTCGATCTATCCGATGGACTTCTCTTTCAAAGACGAATCCGACCACCTCCAGTCTTCCCCACGTGAGCCGAACTCACCGAACTCACCAAACTCACCGAACTCATCAAATTTACCGAACTCACTGAACTCACTGAACTCACTGAACTCACTGAACTCACTGAACTCACCGAACTCACTGAACTTACCGAACTCACCGAACTCACTGAAGCTAAAAGTTGGGCATCCTCTGTTGTGCTACGGTGGCTCACTGAATGGTCTCAGCATCACAGACCATTACCGCCAAAAGGAGCGTTGCCACGTTATCCAGACGGCGGTGTCTGCGTTTATCAGTGCAGCCATGACGGACAGAGAGCGAAGAGACACAACTCACAGGGCGGGCAGGGACCGCAGGGGAGGCTCACCGCCGCTGACAAGCCATGCGTACCATCCCATCACCGTTCCGATGCTACTGCCCACGCTGGCAACACCGGCATCGTCGGCCCTACCGCCCTGGACGAGTCAAGTCAGCAAGCACTACTGCTGCAGCCCCGTCGGACGCTCGGCCGTCTTCTGCGGACTCCGGAAGAGCCTGCGAGAGATCCTGACTTCTAAGCACACCTCGTCCATGTACAGCCTGGTGCCGATGATGTACTCCCAGGCCGACCTGTTCTACAGTCCGAGGTCCAAGCGAAACGACGGCGACGAGGACACGGGCGGATCGGCCGTCACGCCTGGTGTGTCCTCGGCCTGGAAAGGGCTCAAGATTGAATTGGCGCCTAACCCCAAAGCACATCTACATTTCAATGTGAGTATCACACTGTAAAATGTTGCTGTAAAATGTTCTAAATGTACTGCATTTAATAACAATAATGTGCGGTGCTTCAATATATAAAAACATTTTAAATACCATCTCATCAGCTCTCTGCTGAGGAGTATACAAGCTCGATGCTGCCATTTCGGTGCAAAGCATCTGTCCTCACAGGTACCCATTTACTCCTGGGTGGAGAGAAGCGATGAGTGACAAAGTGCCTTGCCCAAGGGCACACGTACCACGGTAACCAGGGTGGACTCGAACCCACAACCCGCAGCCCACAGATTACAAATTCAATTCGCCAGACCACGAGGCCGCGGCACTCCACGCTACAGTTCATAATATTATACAGTAATAAACTGTATTCCATTGTCACCGTATATTTAGAGTTATTTGTGTACAGAATTTAACAGTTATTCTACACAAATCTCATTAAGCAGCAACTGTCCAATCAGAACTAAAGAAATTTGTGTTCACCAAAGTCATTTTGAATTTTTGTTTTTAGCCCTAAAACGCACTTTCTTGACCATAATGAGTTTTATTTAAACAATTCCCCAAAGTTAATTTTGTGTGTTTTGCTGTAAACATCGGCAATGAATTCCAAATGAAATATTAAAAATGTTCAGGGGAAACTGTAACTTCGTCATAAATACGGAGTATAAAGCTAAAACCGCTATAGTATTACAGTTAGTAATAGTAGTATTAGGCCTATAGTAGGTTATCGTAGCATACGTAATGTGTACATTTTATATTTCCATTTAGTCTGGTTTCCATTCTAATTCTATTCAATTTCTAAATATATAAAATTGTGGTAACCTACCGAGTACAGACTACAAAATAGCCCTTTCATGCTACTTCGCTGCGCTCATATAACGCATGGAAAACAGTTTGGTTTTCAAACACCGACACAACTTAACAAAAACAGAGTATGCAAACGAAATTCATTGCGATATTTTATTGAGCCAGCAGCATGGGACTGCACAATGATGCCAAATGCATAAACATTAATGATGTATGAAACTTCACAGAAATTACAATACCGAAGGGCATAATGCAACAAGGTAACTGCCTTATTACAATCGTGGCCATCTCGGCCTTCTGGTGTGCGCCTGGAACAACAACAACAACAATACAAAGTTAACAATTATGCACATACATTATAAGCCTCGCTGGCTCACAAGGGCAACTACCCAAGTAACACTCTGCCTCGATGGCACTCGTATTAACCAGTTCGCGCGGTATGACGTATATAAACGCAATTTTTCCCCCCAAATTCAAAACGGATGACGCATAAACACGCCAAGTTCAAGTTCGGAAATGTCTGTCAGCAGCAAGCAAGGCCAGAAATGCGTGGGTGTGCTTCCCGGCACTATCAGCCTGAACCCGCTTCGGATCAAGTTTCGTTAAAAATAATCCCGCCCCTCGGCTCGGTGTAAAATAATTCCGGCGCGAACTGGTTAAATTCGGTATTCAACAAAGTGCCGTATCGTGTTGGCAGACACATCTTACCGAATCACCCCTTAAATCTAAAAACAAAAAGTAATCAGGTCATTACGGCTTTGGATACCTCAAGTCGTTAGCTAACATCTCTTTTAAAGGTAGGATACACCATTTGCAGATATCAAAAATATTTACTACCGAATTATTAAGAAATATCTTACTCGTCTGAAAGTAAATAATGATTCTAGGCATCCAGCAAAATGATTGCGCTAGATATCCTGTAATTGTTCTGAAAAATATAATTTGATAAAGAAAAATTCGCGATCGCCGGACGGCGATCGCGAAAAAAACCAAATAACATAAGAATAACTGCTCGACGCCGGTTGAAAACAAACGCTGTTTTTCTTGCTTTTTTGGCATCCATGATTGTAAAACTTCGAATAGGTCAGTTAAACGATATTTACTATGAAATACAACCCCCAAATTCTACCTATTCATGATAATTCAAGCAATTACCAATGGTATATCATACCTTTAAATCGAAAAACAAACAGTAATCAGGTCAATACGGCTTTGGAAACCTCAAGTCGTTGGCTCAGATCTCTTTTATAACATAACGGTTCTTAGCCATTCTAGTTTTCCAGCGACCATGCCGAAGAATTATATCTTCAGAAACGTTATTCTTGGCTAGCCGATTTGTTTATTAGTATTACATTTTACTTTAACAAAAAAATACTTTTTTTGGTACAGTACATTACTGGCGCCCCTGCTGCCAGTAAAGTACTTTACTATTTTACAGTAAAAAAATGTTATAAATCACCTTCAGACTGACGAAAACTAAAACATTATATCCTCTTTTCTTTCGTGAAATCGCGTGTATCTTTATTTCGTTAAACTTTCAACCGAGAACGGACAGCCCTCGGTCGACATAGGCCGAATTACTTTCCCACAATCTTCAGACCAATGTTGGAAACACAAATGAAATGAGTATACATGTATCCATGCGTTTGTTTATGGTGTAAATGGAGGACACATGCCTGGCGACATGAAGGTGAATTGGGGTTAAGGGTTAGAATCGAGGACGTCCTCGATTGAGATTCGTGTACAAAACCAATGAGAGCCTTCGGAAAAAGTTAGAGTACAAACAAAGGAAATTATCGAGAGGAACAAAAGAAACTCCTCGATTTACACCATAAACAAACGTACATGTACTCTAGTTGTACAGTATACAGTTGACCTTAGGAAGGAAACTCTTTTAACGCCTTTTCATTTACACAGGGTACCGAATTTATAATCAAAGTAGTTTCACACCTTTTCACGCGAGAGGGAAATCTTTTTCACACCTTTTCACAATATTTCCAATTCCCATTCGCAGTGTGGGGGAGTTCTTTTCACACTTTTTCACACGTTGCCAACGCGGGAAATTATTTTCACACTTTTTTACGCGTACGTGGGAAACTGTTTTCACACTTTTCTCCACATGTAACACAAAGTCCTGTTTTACAAAATTTCATTTTCCCATATTCGCAGCAGTGTTAACCTTCAATTTCACTATTGTAGGGGTAAATGCACCACAGTTGCAGGGCCAGTTCATTTTGGTCTCAGGAGTTTAGCTGTCCCGGGGGCAATTTTTTTTCCCAAACGACATCGCCATAGAACTGGTTTTTAGCGCATCTGATTGGTTGTTTAACATCTACGTCATCCATTCATCCATGTGTCGCATTGCATGACGTGTACTAGGGTTAAAAAAGCCTAGAGTCCTAAAGGTCCAAAAGGGTTAAGGTTAGGGTCAATAAGTTGATAGTCCTAGGGTCAATAAAACCCAGAGTCCTAGGTTCAAAAAGTTGAGAATCCTAGGGTCAATAAATTGAGAGTAAAATTTACTACCATGACGTAACAGATAGCCAATTAGATACGCTAAAAACCAGTTCTGTGGCGATGTCGTTTAGAAGAAAAAAATCGCGTCCCGGGGGGGGGGGGGGGGGAGGGGGGTTCAGCATTTTATTTTCCCACAATATGGTTCGGGCAGACAGGGACCAGGGGTGCTGGAAACATGCCACATAAATTAGGGCCAACGTTAGTCAATTTTTAAGCCCACAAAATCGTCCAATTTTGTTTTTCAAGACAAAAAAAAGAGGTCCTCAGTATTTCACCAGCCATGTTTGAAAGTCTCAAATTAATATTTAAGAGAGATTTCTTCCATATATTGTTGTAAGAGTTAAGCAAAATGGTTTCTTTTTGACATAATTAGCAAGATATAAGACAGGGGGACAAACCCCCCCCCCCCCCCCTCCCTATTTTAAGTTGGTAATTGTGTTCCCGGAATCACAGGAATTATTTTTTAGTGGGGTGTGTTAGGTAATAATACTATTTTGGAGTGTAGGAACAAATGGTGTGCCCTACCTTTAATATTGCTTGCATGCTCAATGTCGTGACATTTAGTCCGAAATATAAAATAACAAAAACGGTGGCCGGGCAGCGTCTGGGAAAATGGGCACAAAATCGGCCGAATCCCTAACGTGGCTCGCAAGAATTAATCTCGGAAAATCACAAGTTAACATGTACAAATGTCTACAAATTCCGATAAGGGTAAGGTGGGGTAGGTCGAGGAGGCCTATTGTCGGTATCAGACATACAACCAGGGAGTATATCCCCTTTTCGTTGGCGCTAAACCAGAAAGATCAATTGTTGAGACGGAAAACTCCCAGTTCTCTTACCGCACCAAAGTGCTACCCATATGTTGGGCGAACGAAGGCAGATTTGAACTGCGGACCTTGCAATCCTTAGTCCGGTGCTCTACCGACTGAGCTAAACCGGCCAAATTCCGATAAACCATAAGGCATACCTATATATACCTTCGCTCATATTCCCAACAAGAAGTTTGTCAGAAAGTAATTTTTTTATTTTTGACGCAATTCTAAAGAGTAATTAATTATGGACCTCAAAAGCAGGCTACGCCAAAATACATTTGGTTGTTTACTTTGAATTAACAAGTAGGTAAACTGAAGATTTATGAATAAGAAATGTTTAGAGCTTTGAGGTAAAACATTTACAATATCAAGGAACAGTATAGATGCAAACAACCAAAGTGCACCCACGTTAGGGGCCGCGCCGCGTTCAATACGGCACATTATTCATATTTCGTCACATAGATTAAGGGAGGGGAGATTTTATTCGAACCATTTTGGTTGAAAACGCCTACATACATCGATGTTTACTAATCAGTCATGTTAATGTGACTGAACATTATGGAAAGCACTTTGGCGTAATCCCATTGTGTCTACGACGCAGTAAAATTATACAACTCATTTCAGTCCATACTGCATGACATAAGGTATCCACATTTTGAATAACTGAATTTGAGCTAGTACGCATGAATGATCGGCAACTCTTTGAAGCCAACCGACCAGCCACTTGCGAACAAGCCTTCTACGACATTCGCGCTGATTGGGCGATTAACTTTGCATAACAATTAACGCCACGTCTTGACTCGGCAGATTCTGACCATTCAGCGGGCGCCTTCTATATCGCGGTCTTGGGAAACCAATTGTTGCATCACAGCAGCCAAATTGACCAATCAACAGCCCACATCTGCATATCTGATAGAAATGACGTCACCATTTCTAAATGGCTACGACTCAGGGGCCAATTTCACGAAGCTGCTAAGCACAAAAATTTGCTTAGCACAAAAAAAGTCTTGCTCATTAAAAACAGGTTGCCAGCCAAAATTCTACGTGTTTTTCATGCTAAGCAAAAAAACAGCTGATTATCAATCAAAAACAATAAAGATCACGTGAACATTTGGACTGTAACCTTGTTTTTGCCAAGGACAATTTTCATGCTAAGCAAATTTTTGTGCTTAGCAGCTCCGTGAAATTGGCCCCAGGTCGTGTGGTCGCAAATTGCAATATCAGACGTTGAACACGGAGCGGCCGACTGGCATTATTACACAAACGGATGATACTCAGACTAAACATATTATTAAGATATGCAAATGCTAAAATCTCAAATGACTATTGCATGAAAATTTAAAGTACATGTACCAGCACAGTTCATTAAAACATGCGACAACATTAAGTTGGTCTGACCGTCCTTTTGAGAATTATGCACATACTAAGTTCCGGTGGCATTGGCGGCAATCTTCGAGTAATAAGATTACAATTAACTGTTTTTATCTGTTCGATAACAACAGATGTCTTTCCATTATTCATCGCCGCATCAGTACAATTTGTAGTTTCAACAAAGACATCATGGGAATACAGCGTGTAAGTTGACCTCGAGAACGTACGAGACTTTACGAGAAACCGAACTTCCGGGACGCATAGTTGTTTTTTTCCCAGCACCCCTCGCGTCATGACTATTCAGTAGTTTCAACAATAACACATTAACAATAAAGATCTCTAATTATGTGGGAGGTCTGTAGCATGTTGCGTTATTGTGATATACCAATTTTAATTTGACGATTTTGCGAAATCTAAAAACCCCATTCATGAGAAATCATGCATTACAAAAGATATTTCCCTTTATATGAGATGTATGCAATAGAAACCCTAAGCAACCAAGCCCTTCCCACTGTGTTAATTCAGCATGTTTTAATGTAGAAATTGAAAATATAGATCCTAACCAAGGTGAAAATCATAAAATAGAAATATCTAATTTTCTTATGAAAAATCCCCTCTCCGCGTTCAACCACCCAAATCTCATAAGCGCGCTGTGCGACATCTGACTCAATTTCACAAAGCGGGTCACATAATGTCCTCTAACTCATGATAAGCCCTGTTCGCACTGGACTTAATTTGGGCAAACTAACCGAGCCAATGGGTAACTTACCCATTTCAAGTCCAGTGCGAACAGCCTGGGTAATTTTCCTCACAGGTAACTTACCCACGCCGCGTGGGTAGTTTAACCGAGCCAAGGGTGCCCAGGAAGATTGACCAGGTCAGTTTAACCGAGCCAGAAAATCCAGTGCGGACGCGACGTCTCGGTTAAATCTTCCATCACCCATTATGTAAGAAAATAATGTTGAGAGCTAGCGTCGGGAACAGACGATCCGGTCGTGGTCATAGGACACGCAAGGCGCCCTCTTTATTGTTTTTGAGCCAGCTCGGTTAGTTTACCCACGGTCTCGGCAATTCTACCCGCGTCAATTAAATCCAAGTGTGAACGGTGGGAAGATTAACCCATCGGAATGTTACCCGGCGTCATGGTAAAGTTACCAAAAACGTTTATCCAGTGCGAACACGGCTATAGAGTCATCTAGAAATATGGATCATTTTTTATTTATTTGTGTCTTTTTAGTCTGCAGTAAGACAGGCTGTGGAGAATTACTCCGGTGTTCTCTCGAGTATGAAATGCCATCACATGAACGACATCATCACAGAGGTAAAAGACAGAGAAAATCTCACAGTTTAAAGGGATCGTATACGATTGGTAATTGGAACCCACTGTTTGTTTCAATCCTATATAGTTATAGATATATACCATAAAACTAACCTGTACAAAATTCATTTCAAAAGGTGTTAGCGATTTTGAAATGTTGCCAAAAATCTGGAGCGGTTATGTCCACGCTGGAAGAATTATCTGCATTGGAATACACAATCTGAGAAACGTCACTGCAGTAATACCCCGTCACACCGGACTGGCGTCCTTACTGCGTTCCTACGGCGACCCAGGACGCGGTAGGGACGCCATGGACGCCGCGGGGTCGTGGTGAGAACGCAGAAGGACGCCGTGGGGACCCCAAGGACGCCGAAGGTCGCAGAGCGACGGCGTTTACTTCGGACATGTTCAAAGTAAACGCCGAGGTTTGGCGTCCTGGATCAGGACGCGGTGGGATCGCCCTGGGGTCGCCATGGTCGCCGTAGCAACGCAGTAGGAACTCGAAGGACGCCCTAGGGACGCAGTATGGACGTGGTAGGGTCGCCGTGGAGACGCGAATAAATGGATCGTGGACCCCGCGGCGACCTTACTGCGTCCTTACCACGTCTATGGGGTTCTTACCACGACCCCACCACGTCTATGGCGTCCTTACTGCGATGTCGGGACGCCGTGCAAACTCAATAGAAACGCCAAGGACGCGGTAAGGTCGTGGTAGAAACGCCCAAAACGCCGTGAGGTCGCCGATGATCGCCGTGGGGACGCCGTGCAAACTCAATAGAAACGCCAAGGACGCGGTAAGGTCGTGGTGAGAACGCCGTGGGGACGCCGAGTAGACGTACAGATCGCGGAGCACAGGACCCCGGTGTGACGGGTGACCGAAATCTTGATATTTTAAAGAAAAAGGATTGGGGTTCTCACGGCGACCATCGGCGTCCTCTATTTTAGGACGCAGTAAGGACGCCAGTCCGGTGTGACGGGGGTATAACGCTTCTCAGATTCAATTTTTTTGGGATAAAAAGAGATATCTTTTTTCCATAACCGCAGTACTTCGAAGTGAACAGTTTTAAAAAATGCATTATACTATCCAAAGCTGCCGCACTTCTTAACAAGTAAGTTTCTATTGCCATTAATTTTTGGAGTAATTACCAAACGTATACGATCCCTTTAAGAGGAAACAAATGATGTGACATTTAATTTACAAACTTTGTGTCTTCAGCTGACCAATTAGTATAAGAACTCACAAACCAGTCAGGTTCGCAGAAAAATAACCATTTTATTGTGCAAAAAATTGTGAAAAAGGCAGAACCTGGGACACTGAGAAATATTTCCAATTTTATATTTTGTTTTGTAAGTACTTTGAAATTGCATGCACTCGATCAAACTCTCCATAATACCATAGGCCTACATGTACATGTACACGTACACACCATTGTACACAACCAAGGAAGTTGCGGCAGGATGAGGGATACTACATTCTTTCCAACAATTTATGAATGAGTGGAAATGAACCAATCGGAAGGCACTCATTGTAGTCAAACACTACAACCAAAACGACACCGCCGTGTGGCTATGGTTACGACATCGCCGTGCGGCTTCGGTGGTTAGTGTTAGCATTTAAGGCTATGGTCGGGATAGCTGTAGCCCCACTAACGTGGCCCTGTGTGGGGCTTGGTTCTAGGGTTGTCATTGTGGTTGCTCATTTTAAGTGCTTACCAAACCAATGTACTTTACTGCATGCAAACAGGTCATGCGCCTCTGCCCGCTACTCAGGAACGAAGTGACGGTGAAAAACAAAGTGCGACGCGCCGTAAAGTCGTACATCTGCAACGCCGTCACGCACTACAAGCGAAAGTAAGTGACAAGAAAGGGGAACAGCGCCCCCATTAGTATAAACAGTTATTCCAGGTACTCTAAACTGAATACTATATTACTAAAACCAAAAGTCATTGCAAAAGTTATTCCTTCTTCCTTTTTTTTAGTCGCAAGGGGCCACTCTTTTAAGACTAGTCCCTTGTGGTTCCTCAACAAAGTGGAAATTGCACTCTTTTGGAGTGGTTTAAACTTCTTCTTTTTTTTACTGGGGTTTTACTCCTTCGGGCTAGGTTCGATCGGTTTGTTCGTGACACACGCGAAACTCCATTCGCGCTCTTACGCCGGAAAGTTTCGGCGGACGAGTTTCGCGCGTGTCAAGAACAGACCGTCCGAACCCAGCCCAATAGAGTGGCTATGTAAGGGATTCACTCTTTTTGGAGAGTAATTTTTGTTCACTCTTAAAAACAAATATAAGAGCATAAAAAGGTGTCCCCCAAACAAACCAGGGGTGCGTTCCACTCACGCGAACGTTGCCAACGTTGGCCAACGTTAGCGTTGTTTGCGTGAGTGGAACGCAATATGCGCCAATTATTTTAGCGAACGTTAGCGAAAACGGCGAACGACATTCCGAGCTGTTCGCTGTTGGCCAGTGACGTATTTTAAAGATGGCGAAGAGGTTAGCAGACGGCAGTGTTGTTTTCACGGTTTTAATTTACGTTTCATACTTTTCGTTTTAAACGGTGGATTGTTTTGAGCATTCACAGGGATCTTTTAAAGAAAAATAATGAGCTGGACAAAAAACAGCCAACCAAACAATCTCACTGTCACTGGGGGTTCGCCATTTTGAAAACGTACTTTTTAAAATATCGTTCCACTTCAACTAACGCCAACTCAAAACGTAGGCGAACGTTCGCGCAAACAGTTCGCGTAAGTGGAACGCAGCCCTGGACAAGCATGCATCAACGGACAAAGCATATACATGTACTTTCATTACCCCGTGGCCAAAACTATACCTATAACATGGAAGGACAATCTTGGAGAAAAACGATACCAAGATATCTCGATTTGGGTTTTATAGTTTTAGCTCCAGACCCTGTAAAGCAAAGTCAGAGGTCACTTTACACCGAGAAATAACTAAACCGTTCTTGCCAATTTAACATGATTTTCTCGGTGCGAAAGGTTAAGGACGTCTGACTGTGATTCACAAAATAGGATCTACAGCTAAAACTATACTGGCCCAAATGATTATCTTGGTAGCGTTTTTCTACTAGAAAGATTCTCCGTCTATTGGTAAAGATAGTTTTGGCTAGGGTAGTGGAAGTATGCATTGTCCGTGTTTTAGGGGCCACCCTGTATAATGAATAATACAAACCAATATGGATAATAATTGATGGGAATAAACTAGTATTCCTCCATGATGTGACAGACAGCGGAATAAGGCACTATGCAGAACCGCGTCACGCGTGCACACACCCGATCACATGAGCGGGGCTCGTTCGCCTGATGATGTGGGTGATTTTTTCGGCGACTCTTCGAGTTTATATCAAGACGAACTGATCGACTACTCTAAGGCGGGTCACGCACACGGGTACGATGGGTCTGTGGCCGTCGGCGGCAGCGCTTCCCCGCAGAACAAGGCCATCGTGTACGCTCAGAGGTAAGCACCATTGATTTCTTTTCTCTAGTATAAGCAGATTTGTAGAAATTCGAGATCGAAAGAGTCAATCTTGGATACGTAGGCCGGACTCAAAATTACTTCACGGTACAAAGTACATGTACACTGTACAATCGGGTGCCCAGCAGAATGGGCATATACGAGCGTTCTGACGCAAACATCACTTTCATAAAAAAATGCGTTAAAAGGCTCCAATGTTCCCACACACGTACTATGAATCCAATGTTCTCTTACACGTGTCATAAACTGTACACATTTTATATTTGTCACACACCTGAATCACAACTTTTGAGAGCAATTTGTGTTAACTTTAAGGATAAATGTTTACAATTCATTAAAATATAGGCAGTTGTTTTGCATATGCCCTTTTGCTGGGAACATTTTTGGCGATTACGCGTTTGCGCATAAGGGCATACGTACATCCTTCTGCCGGACTGTACTTGCAAACAAATAGTCCACACAATACACGAACTGAACACCTTGTGTGGACTTGGCCACGTCCACGCAAGGTTTGTTCTTTTTTTTATATAAGAGCTCTAGAGGTAATAAATGGGTTACGGTATTATTTGGGAAAAGTGACAGTGGCTAGAAAGAATGTTCGATGTGAATGGTGTGACGTGAGGAAAATTAGTATTTTGGTGAAATTTGGTCCAGGCTAGAGTTCTTAACTATACAAATTCAAAAGAATGTCTACACAGGCGTACTTTGAAAACGCCCACTGTGCGCAAACACTTAATTATTTACTCATCAGAAATCGAGTATTTGGCCATGCATGCGAAAATAAGCTACCCGCGACGCAACTGACAATATTAGCACGGCGCGTGTTTGGGGGCGCTCTTCATAAAACAAATCTGCTACTTGGTGGTGGCGCACTTTACATTTAAAGTCGACGGACAGGTGGGAAAATGTGCAGGTACAGTCTGTTCCTCAGGCATGTCATGTGGACCAGTTAATAGAAGTGTTTAGTGTTTAGAAGTGTACTAAATAAATAATGTTAGTTGTAACTTCTTTATAATAATATATTTAGAGTATTAACGTTAATAATGTTATTAATTGTAAATTGTTGGTATAGAGTGTTATATTATTTCTGACGCCATATTAAAATTAATTTTTTATTTTTGGTTTATAATCTGGTTCCCTGACTTGAAAATACCCTAGTCGGAATCATTTGGTCTGGGCACAAGACAATGAGAAACTGAGAAACAAATTTCAAATTTGTTAGAAAATACTTTTAAAATGAACTGGACTCTCACCAGTTTGCGTTGAAGGACGTGTATATGTTTGGGTCCGGTCAATGTCAAAATAATCGCGGCGCAAACTGGTTAACATAACAAAACAATAACAAAAGTTGTCGGACAAAAAATCACAATATTTTTTTAAAAGATTTCAAAGCCACTTTTTGTGTCAATCAAGAAAAGACGTACATCTGCGCTCGTGCAGTGATTAATGTTTGAATTGTTATAATCATTTAACTAAGCTATAGGCCTGGCATGACCGAGATACGACCTTAAACAAATTATTCTGTATTCCTGTGTTAATGTAATGTTTTGCTCACTTGGGTAAATTTGTCTTAATATTTTACCTTACTTTTACCATCCCAGTCATGCGCCGTCATCCACCTTCAATAGACGTCTCTCAATTTCGTCAGTCGACACTAACTCCCAGATGGACGACGCATCCGACGGTGACCAGCAACTACAGCAAGCAAGTGCAATCGCAAAGAGCGAACTCGGCCCGGACCAACTAGGCCCGGACCAACTGTTGAACATAACGGAGGTGCGATCTTTGGACATGGACGGGGAGAACGGGGAGGACTGCGTTGCATCGTCTGGGGAAAATAACGAGAAGGAATTCCGGTTTAGCGACGGGCCGTCCATGGAAGAACTGTACGTATCTGATCCATTCAAAAGGGGGGCTTAACTATAGAATGCAGTTTAGTTAAAGGTAGTGTACACCATTTGCAGATATCAAAAATCATTAAGAAATATCTTACTTATTTGAAAGTAAATAATGATTCTAGGCATCCAGCAAAATGATTGCGCTAGATATCCTGTAATTATTCCGACAAATTAAATTTTAGAAAGAAAAATTTGCGATCCCCAGACAGCGATCGCGAAAAAACCAAAGATAACATAAGAATAACTTCTCGACGCTGGTTGAAAACAAACTTTTCTCGGCATCCGTGATTGTAAAACTTCCAGGTCAGTTAAACGGTATTTACTATAAAATACAACCCCCCAAATGTACCTATTCATGATATTTCAAGCAATTACCAATGGTGTGTTGGTGTATCCTACCTTTAAGGTTTTAAGACTTTCGCATACGAGATTGAGTCTTGACAGTTGGCAGCATCAGTTGTGTAACAAATTGTGATTTGATTCCTTTATTGCGTGTGTGTAGGAGAGCTGTTCAAGCGGAGTTTGCCAAGCAGAGAGATTGGGACCAATTCCATCAACCTAGGAACCTTCTGCTTGCTATGGTAAGACTCGCTCAAATCTCATATTAACCCTAACCCCCCAGGCCCTTTTTGCTAGCAACCATCCTCAATCCTCCAAAATCCTCATTTTGTTTTAAAACCTCATTTTTTGAGAACCCCATCTAGCCGCAATCCTCAAAAATCCTCCACACTTGAAACAACATCATGTGCCTCAATTCTCCAAAATCCTCAATTTGTTTAATCCTCCAAAACTGCAATGAGGATTCTGGGGATTGAAAAAAGTCAATCCTCCAAAATCCTCATTATGATTTTTTGAAAACCCCATTCAGCCTCATTTCTCCAAAATCCTCATTTTTTTGAAATCCTCATTCAGCCTCAATCCTTAAAAATCCTTCACACTTGAAACAACATTGTGCCTCAATCCTCAAAAATCCTCATTTTTGTAAAACCCCATACAGCCTCAATTCTCAAAAATCCTCCAAAACTGCAATGAGAATTTTGGAGGATTGAGGAGCGTTAGGGTTAAGCCATGTTTCTCCTTTTTTTATGTCCCACAACTCCCCAAAAAATCTTATTGAGTATGTCCCAACAACGTTGCACACTGTCGTATGTGAATCACATGATGAAGGGCTTTGGGCACGAGTACTGCAACTGTACGTACTTCCAGATCTTATATGTAAACAAAGGATAAGTGAGTTCAGAATATGCTGAATGAGACTTATGCTGCTGTGGACAAAAACAAAGGTGTATTAACAAAAACTACACCTTAACCAGTTCGCGCCGGAGGACGTATATACTCGCAAAATTTTCCCGAGATTCAAAACGGATGACGCATAAACACGTCACAAGCAAGGCTGGAAATGTCTGTCAGCAGCGAGCAAGGCATGAAAATGCGTGGGTGTGCTTCCCGGTACCATCAGCCTCAACCTGCCTCGAATCGAGTTTCGTAAAAAATAATCCCGGCGCGAACTGGATAAAACCCTCAAAGGTCACTACTTTTTTATATGGGTAAAGCCTGCATTCTAGGAATTCGGTGCCCAGTTGCTTTTTTTTTGTCTTGTCCCCATTACACTATACATCAGTGACTTTATAATTGTAATGTATTACATAACGTAGTCATCCTCTAAAAGCGATTATGATTAGCAAGTTATTTAGCCAACTATAAAACTAACAAATTGTTTGTGAATTAGAATAACAGATTCAAAGATGGAAACAAATACATACCGGTATATACAGAAACCTCAAAGAATTCATTTGATTTAATCTGAAAGTAATTAGGTGTTTATTTCCATTTCTGGTGAATTCCAATAAAATGCATACCCTTTTATTAATTAATTTAAAGGTAGGATACACCATTTGCAGATATCGACAAAATGTTACTACCGAATTATTAAGAAATATCTTACTCATTTGAAAGTAAATTCTAGGCATTCAGCAAAATGATTGCGCTAGATATCCTGTAATTGTTCCGAATAATTAAATTTTCTAAAAAACAAATCTTAACGTCGGTTGAAAAAAAACGCCATTTATTTTCCTTTTTTCCTTGGCAATGATTGTAAAACTTTAGGCAGGTCAGTGAAACGATATTTACTATAAAATTCAACTCCCCTAATTCAAGCAATTACCAATGGTGTATCCTACCTTTAAATACAACCTGAACAAATAGGGTAGTCACATGTGACCTGTCATCACAAAATGAGCGTAAAGTCGGCAAAATCAAAAATTGAGATATGGGTATTTCTAAATTCTGTGGAAACAGAGCTTTCCAATGGTATATAACACTTGAAGGTTTGATACTCAATATTTTTATTTTTTTTATTTTTTAGTCTAGAGTCTTAATACAGAGATTATGAGAAAACAGGCATTTCTTGCGAGAAATTGTGTGAACGCGGAAAGAAAGGCATAGTCAAAATTGTCTCATTTTTTTATTTTTGTTTATCTGATCGTCCTGAAAAATTGGGAATTGATTATTGGGGATTTAGTCTTTAAAAAAGCATATAATCTCAAAATCGACCACCCCTTCAAATTTTTACTTTGACTGGCCGTACTGGGAAATCACTCCGTGCGACTTTACGCTCATGACAAATCACATATACTAGCCAAACAAAAAAAGCCTGGTTACGTTAAAGTGGCTCTTAAATATTTATTGAAGAGCAGAGGTTGATGCAACAGCAGGTACACATAAACTTTAATAAGTCTGTTCTCCAATAAAGTTGTATCTTTTTGTGGCTGGTGTATGCACATGTAGAGTCAATACTGTTTTGTCTTTGACAAGAAATGTTGAACTTTTCTTTCCCCGTACAGATTGGAGAAGTTGGCGAAGTCTCTGAGCTTTTGTAAGTAAAATTTCAACTGAGTGACATATTCAGGATTTCCAGAAATTGTGTAATGAAAAAAATGGGAAATATAGTAAAATATAGTATAATAATAATAATGCGTATTTGTGACCCACTGAGGAATATCCCCCAAAACCTTTTTTTGAATAATCGCCATACATGAACAAACAATTTCAAAATCGATTGTGTTTTCCGTATTTTTGAGTTGCCAAGGCATCCAAAGTTCACACCGTGCATTTTTATTGTGGGAAACAAATTTGACAATTTGTATCCATAAAGCATTTGCATCAATCAGATAGGGGCTTAAGCCTTGGTGCTACAATCATTATTACCCTTTTCATTAAAACATTCTAAATATCGTCTTGGCTCGCTGTGGACTCGGGAGTATACAACCTGACGCTGGCCCTTTCGGCACAAATTAAACCACAATAACCATTTCTCTGACCTCACAGGTACCTATTTATGTATCTTGTTTTATACACAAGATCATGTGGTTCAGCGCCCTGCGAAAACAAACAGAACCACATGTCCTCTGCAAACTTCAAATCTTTTAGGCAGATGTTTGTTTTTTAATTAGATAAGCTATCCATAGCTTATCTCAAAAAAGGTAAATCAATCATACTATTGTTAATCACGAAAATACATTCTCAAAGAACAAGATGGAATTATTGTCGCAAAAGATCATTTCGTGCTTCAAAAATGATCAACATTGCCATTTTGTGTAACTTTGTTCTTTCTCTATTCTGCAGTCAGTGGCGAGGAGAGTGCAAAGAGGGATTAGAAGGTAACTACCTTTGCCTTTAAATTTATATTTTTTTTAAGGCTCTACGCAATAACTGTTGACATGTCTTCTTGGCCTTCTGAAAAAAGTTTAAGTAGTAAGTAAGTAGAGGTCCTCAAGAGGCCTATTGTCAGTATATCTCTTCTTCAAAGCGATAGACCCGGAAAATCAATTGTTGAGACGGAGCGCAACACCCGTCTTCAACTTCTAGTTGTGCTACCCATATGCTAGGTTAGTGGAGGCAGACTGGGAGGAAAAATGTTTAGGACCTTGCCAAATTGAACGACAAATGTTCACAATTCCCTTCAGATTGGTCGGAGAAGGACAAGAAGCACCTCGGTCAGGAGTTGAGCGACGTTCTCATGTACCTGATCCGACTCGCCGAGAAATGCCACGTGGACTTGCCCCGCGCCGCCTTGGAGAAAGTGGGTATCAATGCTAAGAAGTACCCAGCGCAGAAGGTGTACGGCTCCAGCAAGAAATACTCCGAGTACGACTGACGCTCGGCTGGAGTCTAGTGTCCGATAAAGTAGTCCAGGTCTAAGGTTATTCGGGATCAAAATCGCTGACGTAATGCCATTCTTATTACCATACGAGGGTCGTTTAACCTCCTTGTGTCTTCGATCACTGCGAATGACCCGAGTGATTGTGCACATGTGCAGTTGAAACACTGAACTGGCCTCATTATGGAGACACTTCCGGACCTGAGCATCTGTTTCAAGACTGTTCAGAAAAAATGCAGTATTCAGACTTGTGCTTCATCGCCTTTAAGTCTTTCATGACTCTCGGTTGGTTTATAACATTTTTTTTTATGACTGATGTGTCGAACCGCTAACTTTTTCAACTATTTTGGGTAACTTACTGTTAAATTTACTTTGCAATAAGTGAAAATACTGGCGGGGCCGGGGCCGGGGCCCGGGCCCTTAAACTGCAAGGGAAACGACCGGCCTTGCGGGACCCATTTATACAATAGTTCCTTCATTCTTTTGAAACGTTCTTATTCTTTTCCTTTGTGATAATTGTTCCTTCTGACTCCAAGTCTTATATATTCTCCACAGTTCACTTGATTGTTTTTTATTACTGCCTATTGTCTTATATTTGTACACATTCCCGCTGGAAATATGGCCACTGATGCCGGCACGGCGTTAAACCCTATTCACTCACTCCTTGCAATAAGGGGAACATTAGATTGCCATTGTGGGGACACTAGTTGGATCTCATTTTTGGGGGGTTAATTTTCCGAGAAATATTTTCCTGTCCTTGCCAAGATACAAATACTAGATTTGACAAAAAGCTTTATAACAGTATTAATTTGTGTTGAGAAGGGGGGGGGGAAATCAACGTGTGACTGATGCTGAAATTTCGCCGTCGGTATTGCTGGAACTCTTTATGCCCTCGGGCAGCTCGTAGTAGGAATCAACACGGTCGGCTCTCTCGAACAGGATGACCAGCTCGCAGTGTTTGGTGTGGGGGAACAGGTCCACGGCCACTGCCTTGGTCGGCCGGAACGGGATGCCCTTGATGCGATTGGAAATCGGTCGGCAGAGACTGGGGAAGAACCAAAATAACGGGAAATTATCTTTGTAATAACCACTAAATCCAGTCCCGAGTCAAGTTGAAAAAAAGGTATATTTTTCATGAAATGCAATTATGTGTGCATAATAACTGGATTTATACAGCGCCAAATTGCCTAAGGATAGAAGGCAATGTATAAATGTTACCCGGTCATTGGGCCAACAAAACATTCCAAATACTTTCTCAGCTCCCTGGGGAGTATACAGCTCAATGCTGCCATTTTGGCGCAAAGCAGCTAATAACGACCATCTCTGCCCTCACAGGTACCCATTTCACTCCTGGGTGGAGAGAAGTAATGAGTGACAAAGTGCCTTGCCCAAGGGCACACGCATCGTAGCCCAAAAGTTGGGCTTGAACCCACAACCTGCAGCTTTACCCACAGACGGCGAATTCAATGTTCCTGACCACGAGGCCACAATGATTGACTTGCTATAAATACAACTCGGTTTCACAGAATCCTGGTTCTGGGTTCAAATACTTTCCTATTGACTTTGCCCAAGTTAATTCCGAAAGTTCTCTTCTTTTGGTTTTTACAAAGTGAGGTCATGACATCTGACATTGGGACTTCAAAGTAAATTAACAAAATATGCACGTGCTGACATGGCTGTCATTTTAATCATGAGGTTGCATTATTTATTTTTTAGTGATATTTGTATGTACAGGGTTTCAGGTCTAAATCAAATATTTGGGGATTAAGGTTTTAATATTTGGTGATTTTGTTGAATGTTTCAATGCCATTTGTGCATTTTTACTGAATATTTATTTAATGCAGTTATATAAAAAGCAACACACTATCTCCATGTATCCATAATGTGATTTTGTGGTGAAAACCAAATGCGCTAACAGACACTGTTTCTGAACTTTTATTAAGGGTATTACCTTTTTATTTCATAGATTCTCATTTACGACTGAGCCAAGGGGGAAAAAAACCTGAACCAGTTCGCGCCGGGATTATTTTTAACAAAACTTGATCCGAGGCGGGTTCAGGCCGATAGCACATCCACGCATTTCCGGCTTTGCTCATGGCGTGTCTATACATCCTCCAGCACGAACTGGTTAACATCAAATTTTGATGCGATGTTTTTTTTACTAGTATAACGTGGTGAGCTGCATGGTGTAGATAATGTTAGTCAACTATATCTTGCATAAGATGGCTTCATTTTTGTTATATTCAATGATAAACTCACTATAGACAGTACGCACATGGCATCATTTAATTTAGTAATCTATAGACGATGTGCCCTCTATCTGTTTACATCTGTATTCAAATGTGCGCACGCATCATGTTTTACATAAATTTGGTTAAGAGATGACATCAGAGGTCATATAATTCAAAGGCGATCTGACCTGCGACGTCACTCTTTAAGCAAATTTTATGTAAAAAACGATGTGTGGGCATACTGCCGGGCACATTTTAATACAGATGTAAACACGTTACGTCAGAGGGAACATCGTCTATACAGGTGCAAGTGAAATTAATTTGTTTTCCTATTTTTATCCGACTGACCGATCTACCTCAGACGCGTAAACAAAAAATTGACGACCTAATATTGGTTATATTTTTTTCGCGTACAAATAGAATAATCCCATGTACTGATGATGTCACACTTTGTTCACATGTGACCTTTTCAAAGGGACATTATATTTTAACATATGTGACCGTCCACGACGAAAGGGCTGTAAAGTAGGCATCTTGACGTTTGAGATCTTTAGAGAAATGAAATAAGCTTTAAAATGATGTAGTACAAAGACATAGTTGGAATTTATGGTTAGCTACAACAAGTAACACTGAATACGAATTGTTTTAGTTTTTTTATAGTTGTTCACATATTTTAATGGTCCTTTTCTCAAAAATAAGCTCTGGCGACTTTACAGCCCTTTTGTCGTGAATGGTAACATAAAGATTAATTGTTCATTTCGGTTAAAAAGTTGATCAACTATGAGAATCGGGTGTTCGTTTCTCTCAATTTGGGGTTTTGTTTGAAGAAATGTTATCAAAATGGTTGAAATGATTGTCAGGTAAAGAAGTCTATGCGTAATGCTTTGCACAGTGCACTGTTGTATTTTTTTCACATTTAGCAATAAATCCTGAATTAAACTTCCGTAAACCAATTTAATGTACATGTATATTCCGACTCACTCTATGAAGTTGTTGATGGCATTCTGCGGGTGGCACGAGACGTAAATAAGACGTCTTAGGTTGGCGCATCTGCGAATGGCCTGCAGAACCTTGGGAGCTGCAATTCAGAATTCAGCCAATCAAGTGATTTTTTTTTCAATTTTACAGTTGGTCAGGAAATAAGCTTTCATTTGATATATGGCACAACTCTGTAGTGTAATGCAATGGTCTTTTACAAATTTTGGGAAATTGTCCTAGTTATATTAAAAATTTCTTTGAAAAGAAATGAAGATTTACAATTGTGGTGCTTCATCAGATGCTATGGCAAGAGAATGATAAAACCTGTATTAAATTTAATTTAGGGATCAAAACAATCTTTTCAATTGATCAGATCTGAAAATAAAGGTGTCGGAGAAACCAAAATGCCTTAAAACATAAATTTAGTTGTTGAAAAAAAATCACGTAAATTTACGTAAAAATTGTATTTTGCGACAGACTCATTTTTGCAGAGCGGGTCACATTTGATTAAAACAAAAAGTGAGCTGTTATTGGTATCATATGAAAGGAGAGAAAATGAGCTTTTCAATGATGTGTACTTTAAAAAAAAAAAAAAATCTGAATTATTGAGTAATTTGCCTGAAAAAAAATGTGTTTTCTTTTTTCGGAGGACACCCTGAATAGATAGAATCAGGGTTGTAGTCGAGTCCCTGCAAGTCCGTTCACAAGTCCTTTCGTGAAGCCAGCCACAAGTCCCTTCATAAAGGCAGTCACAAGTAACTGGATGAACAATGACAAAGGAATGCTTTTGTCAAAGCTGATCTGGATGTCTTTTGATGGACTTGCAGGGACTTGCAGGGACTTGTGATGGACTCGACTACATCCCTGGATAGAATGAGAAGGCTTACGTATGCCAGGCCTTGGGGGATCTACGATACCCACGATGTCATCACAATCCTTAAGATCTTGTGTCATGTCTGGTAACACTACCTCTGCTTTACCGCACACATACTCTATATTACTGAGATCTGAAATAGATAGGACAGACAAAGATAATAATAATAATCATGTGCGGTGCTTATACAAGGGTGTCCTTAAAAAAAGTATATGAATTTGAAAATGGGTATACTTTTTTGAAAAACTACTGAATGTTTCTGAAAAATACAAATGTTTGTTAAAAGGGTAGAATGCCCTCTGTCCAATGGTATAAGGTTAAATATGTCATTGCCATGAATGACTGAACAAACAAGACAGTTATGAAAGGTAATGAAATCAGCACTGTGACAAGTTGGGATGATAAGGCGGGCAGTGAGAGACATGAGACGAAGATGCCAGCTATGCATTAACAGGAATAGTGGCCATGTGGAGGGTACATCACCTTAAATTTGTCAGGTAAGTGTACCACAAAAAGAAAGGGATCAGAAAAAATGATTCATCGACCCAGTCATTGCTTTTTCAATGTGTTTAAACTATAAAACAATTTGTCCTTACAAACACCTGCCTGAGCTTTGTCACACAAGTAAAAACAACTTGTCACAGTGCTGATTTCAGTACCTTTCATAAATGTCTTGTTTGTTCAGTCATCCATGGCAATAACATAATGAACCTTATACCATTGGACAGAGGGCATTCTATCCTTTCAACAGACATTTGTATTTTTCAGAAACATTCAGTAGTTTTGCAATAATATGAATTTGAAGATGGGTATACTTTTTTTAAGGACACCCTGTATAGCGCTTTATCACCAACGGTCTCGAAGCGCTTCACATTATTAAACAAACCAATGTTTTCTGAACCAGTCAGCCAATCTCGGCAATCACGTGGTAAAACCTCTGCACTAATGATGTGCGTCGGGTTGTGTCATAGAGCTATATTAAATTACTAGAGCGCTAACTCTTCATTCTTACACGCGGAGATACTTTGAATCCATTCTGCGCGCAGACATTTTGAATTCATGTGCGTGTTGTAGAACATAATATAAATAGATGGATTGAATCTTAAAGAAAGTGTACTCCTACTCTAAATGCAACGCGCGTGCAAGTTGAACTGAACGCAAACAACTTTACGCGTGTCATGTCAGTTAAAAAAAAGTTACGGCAAAATCAACTGCAGCGCGCGGATACGCACGCTCATTTGCTGATCTTGCGTTTTGGTTTTGGGCGTATCGGCTTCGGTAACGCACTGTATAGATTACAAACGCAGATATGCAAAAGCCGTACAAAGTTTTGAGTTTTCCATAGGTTTGTGCACAAACATGGATGCGCCCAGCAAGCATCAATGTGTATATCGAGCCAGCGCTCTAGTAACCTAATGTAGCTCTATGGGTTGGGTTGACTAGGCCAGGGGCCAATTTCATAGAGCTGCTTAGCAAAAAAAATTGCTTAGCATGACAATTTGTCCTTGGCAAAATCAAGGTTACAGACCAAATTTTGACCTGATCTTTACTGTTCTGGATTTATAATCAGCTGTTTTTTTGCTTAGCATGAAAAACACGTAAAATTTTGGCTGGTAACCTGTTTTTAATGAGCCAGACTTTTTTATGCTAAGCAAACAATTTTGCTTAGCAGCTCTTCGAAATTGGCCCCTGGCAAACTAGGAATGTTTCCCACGTCTGATTTCAAAGCCATGCCCTGGGCTAATTAGTGCTGTCCATGTACCAGGGTTGTAGTAGAGTCCCTGCAAGTCCTTTCACAAGTCCTTTCGTGAAGCCAGTCACAAGTCCGTTCATAAAGGCAGTCACAAGTAACTGGATGAACAATGACAAAGAAATGCCTTTGTCAAAGCTGATTTGAATAGCTTGTGATTTGAATTGGAACTGAAGGACTTGTGATGGACTTGCAGGGACTTACAGGGACTTACAGGGACTTGGAGGGACTTGCAGGGACCTGTGATGGACTCGACTACATCCCTGCCATGTACTGAGCCACTGACTTACTGTTGGACTTTGCATTGAAGACTGCGTCGTTGATAGCCTGCTGGTTAATCTCTACGCCGATGACCTTCTTTACTCTCTGAAGAAAATAGAAAAACACAGTTGTAATCCGGTCAAATCTCTGGGCGATAACAAGTCAGATGTCAATCCGACTATCTCAAATCAATGCACCGATCCAGTTAGTAGGCCACGCCTGCCATAGCAATGACCCGGTAGCATGACGCGTGCCTGGCCGGTCACTTGAACAGTGCATTACAACCTAGTTACTTACAAATAGATAATGCCTTTGGCTTAGAAAACGACCACAAATTACTTTTCCCCTTTATTAACCAGTTCGCGCCGGATGACGTATATAAACGCAAAGTTTTCCCCAGATTCAAAACAGATGATGCATAAACACGCCACGAGCAAGGCTGGAAATGTCTGTCAGCAGCGAGCAAGGCCGGAAATGCGTGGGTGTACTTTCCAGGACTATCGGCCTGAAAACGCTTCGGATCGAATTTCGTTAAAAATAATCCCGCTCCTCGGCTCGGTGATGTTAAAATAATCCCGGCGCGAACTGGTTAAAAGTACTGGAAGTCAAACATAACATAACACCACCGCTTAGGATACACCATTTGCTGATATCAAAAAATGTTACTACCGAATTATTAGGAAATATCTTACTCATTTGAAAGTGAATAATGAAAACAATCGATCGCCAGGCGGTGATCGCAAAAAAAAACCAAGAACAACATAAGAACCACTGCCCAACGCCGGTTGAAAACGAACGCTGTTTTTCTTGCTTTACCTCGGCATCCATAATTGTAAAACTTCAAACAGGTCAGTTAAACGATTATTACTATGAAATACAACCCCCTCCTCCCCCCCCCCCCCCCCCCCAAAAAAAAAAAAATTCCACCCATTCATGATAATTCAAGCAATTACCAATGGTGTATCATACCTCTAACCATGACTTGGGGCATACAAGTAAAACAAAATTAAAGTTAAATCGACAAAAAGTGTGCCTCAAACTATATGCTGGAGTGAATTCTCGTTGGACAAAGTGGCAACAATTTGTCAGACCTTAAAATCATACACTGTGGTCAATTGGTCAATTTTGCTAGGGGTGTGGCCTACTTGATCTATTGTCTATTCTCAATACAATCACAAGTCACCACAAGTGATCACAAGTCAATTCTCAAGACGCCTACAAGACAATGTCACACTTTGCGTCCTGACTTCACGGAATGACCCATACGGTACCCTTCCCCTTGCCCCTGTATTATCACAGTCTGTACTGTGGTGATACAGTTCCCTAAAGCGTTCAAGAATGTGTTTGCGAGGAGCTGACCTTTGCTAGTGTGATTCCAATGGTTCCAGTACCGCAACAGATGTCCAGTACGGTGGTCGCTGGCGTCACCTCGGCCCACTCAGCTACGGTGGTGTACAGCACTTCAGCTGCCTCGGTATTCACTGCATCAGGACAAACAACAGTGGGTCAGGTTGGCCTAGCGGGTAGTAGAATGCAATAATAATAATAATATCTTGGAATTATATAGCGCTTTTCACACCCGAAGGGCATCTCAAAGCGCTTCCAACATTATTACTCGATCCTGGTCACTGGGCCATTTTCAATCCTTTAACCATCTCAGCTCCCTGGGGAGTATACAGCCTGTGCTGCAATATATGCGCTACTAGGCTAAATCAATCACAATAACCATCTCTGCCCTCGCAGGTACCCATTTTACCACTGGGTGGAGAGAAGCAATTATAGTTAAGTGCCTTGCTCATGGGACAAGTGTCACGACCGGGACTCGAACCCACACTCAGAACTTGAGTTCGGTGTTCTTATCCACTTGGCCACGACACCCCAGTGGTTATGGTGCTCGACACATGTACGATGGTGCGTGGGTTTCGAACCCTGCTAGAAACATGGTGTTTGTGCCCTTGGGCAAGACACTTGACTACAATTGCCTCTCTCCACCCAGGAGTATAAATGGGTACCGGTGAGAGTCGAGGCCGAATGAGCGCCTATAAACAGCTGCCGCCTGGTCCAGGGCCTGATGACTCGACGCGAGTCATTACAAATCTGGATTTACCTTGGAAGAATGCATCCGGCGATATTCTGAACCTGAGACCCAAGAGATCCTCTGTAATATGCTCCTCACCATCCAGGTGCACATAGGTTTGACTGCTACAAATGGGTAAAAAAACAAACATTCCACGTTATAGCTAATATACAACATTTGTATACATCTAAAAATTATTGTGAAATCTACCAATTACTGGACTGTAAGTGAATAATACTAGTCTCTGTGAAATCATGGTAGCCCCATTCTGTGGCCGTAATACTGGACTCCCTCCATATCCTTGGATACGTAGGAAGTCCAGTATTATGGCCACATAACAGGGCTAAATTTCATGAAACCTGGTGTGCTGTAATTTTGAAGAAAAAGGAAATTTTTTGTACCTATTTCCATTGATAGTCAACCCACTATCAATGGGAAACAACTGATTTTGTTCAAGTACTGCCTCCAATTTACCAAATTCAGTTAATCCACATTTTGTTTTGATTCGTCTTTCTTAAGATGGGTTAAGGACACGTATTAGCTAAGAACAATCTTAGAGCGGGGACTCGTCTTAAATCCAAAAATGAGTCGCAAGATAAGACGAGTTTCATGAAATCGGCCCCAGGAAAATGTTTTTCTTTGCGATATTGTTTTTTCATCACAGTTTTATTATTGACAGTTTTGGCCCTACATGAATCCATGTTGGGATGTTTTTGTAAACTCACTTTTGTCCCTGAAGATTCAGATACAGTGAGGTCAGCTGACAATTCTTGCCTTCCCCTTCCTTAAAGTAACTGCACAGCTTATGCTTCTCGGCCTCTATGGCTTCCTGGAAAAAAAAAATGAAAGTTTCTGAAAACAGATGATGTGCACTGCAAGTACACATCTTTGAATCTTCATTCATAAACACCCGAGACAATTACACACCTACAATGTATGTTCCAAAACACCTATGTTCAGAAACCACTATATTCCGACTACTCAGCCTATGTTCTGACACTCCTGTGTTCTGAGACCCCTATTTTTTAACTGCCTTTTTAGCCTTTCATCATCATCAATCTTGTTAAATCATTATCACAAACTTAAAGGGATCGTATACGTTTGGTAATTGGAACCCACTGTTTGTTTCAATCCTATATAGTTATTGATATATACCATAAAACTAACCTAAAAGTACAGGTACAAATTTCATTTCAAAAGGTGGTGGTGAGTTTGAGATATTGCCGAAAATCTGTCCACGCAGGAAGATTAATCTGCATGGGAATACACAATCTGAGAAACGTCACTGCAGAAACGCTTCTCAGATTCAAATCTTTTGGGATAAAAAGTGATATCTTTTTCCATAACCGCAGTACTTCGAAAGGAAAAGTTTCAAAAAATGCATTATACTATCCAAAGCTGCTGTACTTCTTACCAAGTAAGTTTTTAATGCCATTAATTTTTGGAGTAATTACCAAACGTATACGATCCCGAAGGACGTATATTTTTATACATGCAAAGTTTTTCTGAGATTCAAAATGGATGACGCATAAACACGCAACGAGCAGGGTCGGAAATGTCCGTCAGCAGCGAGCAAGATCAAAATGTCATGGGTGTGCTTCCCGGTACCATCGGCCTGAACCCGCGTCTGATCGAGTTTTGTTAAAAAAATAACCAGCGTCTAGGTTCGGTGAATGTTACAATAATCCCGGCGCGAACTGGTTTTAAAAAAAAGAAAGTATTCCAAGCTAAAAGCAGAGACCTTGGACAGCGCCTGCGGGTTCAAGAACGCAGCGGCCATCCTCCCGCCGTTCCGACTGATTCTGACTAGCAGCATCTTCCAGTGGCCAGTGTGGACCTGCGGGTCGTAGCTGGTCAGCGAGGTGTCTCGCTGCAGGTATCGCTGGAAGGTGGCCACGATGGCCTGGGTGGCCGGGCAGACGTGGCGACAGGCGGACGGGTTGACCACGGACATGTGCCCACCTGATTGGTTGAAATACCAGTCACACACGCAAACAAATATTAGGTTACGGGGACCTTGCTGGATTATGACAAGAGCTTCCTACCAGTTGCTGTAAACATCTGGAATAGGATTTCCCCTGATATCATCAGGCAGCCTTCAGATGAGGGAGCTTAGTGTTTTAAAGGTAGTATACACCATTTGCAGATATCGAAAATATTTACTACCAAATTATTAAGAAATATCTTACTTATTTCAAAGTAAATAATGATTCTAGGCATTCAGCAAAATGATTGCGCTAGATATCCTGTAATTATTCAGAAAAGTAGAATTTTATAAAGATCCGGCGATCATGAAAAAAACAAAGATAACATAAGAATAACTGCTCGACGCCGGTTGAAAACAAACGCTGTTTTTCGTGTTTTTCTCGGCATGCATGATTGTAAAGGTCAGGACAGGTCAGTTAAACGATATTTACTATAAAATACAACCACCCCCCCCCCAATCTATTTATTCATGATAATTTGAGCAATTACCAATGGTGTATCCTACCTTTAAGGAGGCTGTGCATAATTTGTTGATAGGCCATACTTAAAGCCCGGCTTCATGTATTAGAGTTCAGAGTAACTCGAGCACGTTTGTTTGTTTTTGTTTGTTTTGTTTTTTAAGTCTTATAATGTTGCTGTGCATGCTCCCAGTTTGTTGTTCTTTTCACAAGATTATTTGGCTGCTTACTGGCGTTGTTTGTCGTGTTTGATCATAGCTGGGAGTATTGTGTATTGTGTATAAAAAATATAAAAAATAACAAATAAATAAATAAAACACCCCCCAAAAAAACAAAACAACATAAAAAACTAAAACATCCACATTTGTGTGCTACATTATAATTGGTGGGTAACCACTTTTAAAATTGAAATTTCTTTGTGCAGAGTTGATCAGTAGCTACTAATAGGCCACACCCACATCTGTGTGCTACATTCTGATTGGTTGGTAACCACTCAATTCTTTTGTGCAGAGTTGATCAGTAGCTACTAGTACTAGGCCACATCCACATCTGTGTGCTACATTCTGATTGGTTGACACTCAATTACTTTGCGCAGAGTTGATCAGTAGCTACTAATAGGCCACACCCACATCTGTGTGCTACATTCTGATTGGTTGGTAACCACTCAATTCCTTTGTGCAAAGTTGATCAGTAGCTACACTAATAGGCCACACCCACAAACAGCAATTCCAATCAAACTACAAAACCGATCTACGTCTTTTGCACACAAAAAACAACGAAACTACGGAAGAAAGACTTTACCTTTGTAAGTGCCAAGCCGGAAACCAACGGTGTTATCTGTCCATGAAAATAACAAAGACATGAAACTGAAAAAACTTTGTAACAATTTATCAGGGGGTCACGTTTCATGAAAACGTCACAAGGAATTAGAAATAAACAAAAAACTTTCAGTTGCGGTATTCATAACAGGCACATTATTTGCACTTGTACATCAAGTTGTGTTTTGCAATAACGACCCAGGATCCACTATTGTGTTTCCCTTTGTTCCTGACCCCCTGTACTATAACCTAACACCATAGACTTATTGTACACTTTAACGACAGAGGACAAAATTCAACAGAAGACGAACGCCCGAAAACTGAAAAGATCTATTGTTCGCCTATTGTGCTTCTGTCCTCAGGGATTATTCCAGGCAATTTGCACTTTTTAATCATCAAAACCAAAGGACACAGAAATAAGAAATGAAGAGATTCGATTAAAGAAAAATATTGAATGCCAATTTTACTCACCGACGCCATCTACACTCTTGCCAATGGTGAACTCGCACTTATTGCGGTAACTCTCTAAAACTGGCTGTGAGTGAAGAAACGGCAACAAAAATGTAAATTAACTTCAAAATTCCCCATCCAGTCAAACTCCAACACCAGGTTTGGTTGGAATGGGGTAATGGGCCCCTAATACTGGTTTAGGCATATACCTCCAGAATTAGAGTCCAACAGTTTGTGTGTACAGTTTTCCCATATAGTGTTGGAATTTGAAAGATGGGTACAGTTCTTAGTAACGCTACACGAAGGAGATACATTGTAAGGCCTAAAAATGCAAAAACGTTTGGTTTTTTTTAACTAAAAACCTTTCCTGGACGTATACTAAAGTTTTAAGACTTGAAAAGGGGGCTTATTGTTTACGTTTTTCCATTTTTCGTTCTAACGAAAAGTTTTCACATCTTCGGGGATTTTGGGGCTTACCCCTCTTTAAGGATCATTCCTAGCAAAAAGCACCTAAGGGGTTAAAGGTAGGATATATACCATTTGCAGATATCAACAAAATTTACTACCGAATTATAAGAAATATCTTAATTATTTGTAAGTAAATAATGATTGTAGGCATCCAGCAAAATTATTGCGCGAGATATCCTGTAATTGTTCTGAAAAAATATAATTTTATTTAAAAAAATCCTAATCGCCGGACGGCGATCGCGATAAATTGGCGATCGCGATAAAACAATAACAACATAAGAACCAGGCTTTTCTCAGTATCCATGATTGTAAACAGGTCAGTTAAACTATATTTACTATAAAATGCAACCCCCTAAATCAACCTATACATGGTAATTCAAGCAATTACCAATGGTGTATCCTCTCTTTAAAGTACAAACTTTGGTCAACTAGCTCACTCACCGATGGCTTGATTGGGTCCAACTCACATGCCATCCCACTATGGTGCTTTCTGTCAAAGAAATGAAGAGGGCACTATTAACCAGTTCGCGCCGGATGACGTATATAAACGAAAAAATTCCCCCAAATTCAAAACGGATGACGCATAAACACGCCAAGTTCAAGTTTGGAAATGTATGTCAGCAGCGCGCAAGGCCGGAAATGCGTGGGTGTGCTTCCCGGCACTATCAGCCTGAACACGCTTCGGATCGAGTTTCGTTAAAAATAATCCCGCCCGTCGGCTCGGCGATGTTAAAATAATCCCGGCGCGAACTGGTTAAACACGAGACGTCGGTTTGAATCCCGACGGAGCAAATTTGTGAATTTGTTTTAAAAAAATGTTTTTTGTGCGATTGTCGCAGGAATAACACAAAAACAGGTGGTTGCACCATGTACAGGATGAGTACAAAAAAACAAAAACAAAATCAATTTTTATCAGAAAAAGAATATGTGTGCCCAAAATATATTTTACCAGAATTATGTCACGGCTATTCTGAATAGACCATGCAATTTCATAAATATGACATAATTCTGGTAAAATAAGTTTTGGGCAAAAATATATTATATTTCTGATAAAACTGACTTTGATATCAAAAAAGCATTTTGTTTTTACTCACCCTGTATACTTATATCATACTTTTAAATATGTTTTCAAACAATGCCATTTAATTTAAAATGCATTTTGTATCCCAATTGGGCATTCTAGGATAGAATTCCCCTTTAACAAATAGGCACTTATTTCCAGAGCTTTAACAATTTTTTTTTTAAGACCATCTGCCACAAAACTGTCTCGAAACTGTTTGTATTTTTTTTTTTCTGTCAGGGAAAGTCGCACGTCCAATCTGACGCGCAAACCTCCCTTGTCTTTGGTGAACACCTCACTTTTGTTCCTTCAGCCAGAGAGACATCTCCCCAACGTTCCGCTGCAGCATCTTAGATAAATTCCGCAGAAACTCTCCCGTGTTGGTCTGTTTGATGGATAGCTGCTCCTCGTACGGGCGCTTCCACAGTGGAGTCACTGTGTTGTTTAACCTGCAGAATTGAGAAAGGATGCAAAACATTGCACTCGGTACTTCAGAGTGAACTTGTTGTTGTTGTAATAGACCTTATGCATAGCGGCCATCTTACACTGGCTACCTGTTCAAAAACGCATCATCTTTAAAACGGCTGTGAATATGTACAAGGCACTCTCAGGCACGCATCCACAATACATAATACATTCACTTGACCTCAGTAAGCCCAACCGACGTGGTCTCCGCTCGGAGCATAACTTAAAAGTACAACGCACATTCAAACTTGCAGGTGATAAGGCTTTCTCTGTGGCTGGACCCAGATGCTGGAACTCAATACCTCTCAACATTCGTCATTGTAACTCTGTTCACCAGTTTAAACGTAAACTCAAATCATATCTGTTTTCATCCTAGGTTTGCTCTCATCTTTCATTTTGCAATTTCATCTTTTTCTGTTTTCGTGGAGTTGTTCTCAAGCGCATTGAAACCTTTGGAAAAATGCGCTTTATAAATACCATTATTATTATTATTATTATTATTATTGTGTACAATTACAAATGAATGCACAGCAGGTTCAATAGCATGCAAAGGCATTGCCCTCTAAGATGGCTGCTGTGCATATGGTCTAGAGCAGATTTTCAAGCAGACCAAGGTAAACAAGTAGTAAAAACGTTGGATCCAAATTTCAAAAATGGAAAGAAAAAAATACAAAAGTAGGACTTCAGAGGACAAAATTAGGGCAAAAGTAGGACTTCTATTATTTATTATTATTTCTTTTTGGCAATGAAACCGAGGCTTCCTCAAAAGCGCCCAAGGCACTGTAGCTCGTAAGCCTGAAGAAACCAGTAGGAGGATGAACGAAATGCCAGAAACACCGGGGCGAACCCCTCTTTTACGTGCGTGTCCTGGTTCAATATATACACAATACACACACACGGGACCAACGGCTTTACGTCCCATCTGAAGGACGAAGCAATGGTGGTTTAATTGCCTTGCTTAAGGACACACGTGTCGACGGCCGGGATTCAAACTCACGCTCTGTGGAACAGAAAACACACGCTCTTAACCACTCGGCCACGACACTCCACAAGCTTTCAGGAGTAGTTTTTGTTGCTACTCGCTCATGTTCAATGCACCATTTGCCTCATTTGGAATGTTCTGTACTCACTGTAGTAATCTATAGAAGAATTGTGTCTTATGGGAACATGGGCATACGGATATGGAGAAGTTAAGACTGGTAGTGCCTCCAACAATTTGTTGAGGCGACACAAAAATTACACCAAATAATTTTTTTTTTTATCACTTTGTATCCACACTGTCACAGATTTTAAAACCAGTGAACACAGAGTAATGACTTCAGATGGTTGAAAACTTGAGTTGGTTTTGGGAGTTTTTTTTGCTGGTGGTTCGAATCCATCCCAACCCTGCATTCCATCTCAATGTGTTCACCTCTCTTCTACCGGTAAGCTGTCCTCCTCCCTCCTCTTCTTAGCTTCTTTGCTGTTGCCCTCAGATTCATCTTGGCTCCGCTTCAGAGCGACGCTCTTAGTGTACGGGTCCTCGACTGGCTTGGCAAGCTGCACAAAAAAACCAGGTATGAGAATGTCAATTAAGAAAAAAGCCTGAAAAAATTGATGAAATGTCTGAAAAAAATACACATCTTTCTATATGTGACCCGTTCCATCGTAATCAGGAATAAGTCGCTGGGGGCGTTTTACGCAATCGGCCGTTGAAGTGAACGCATGGGTGAAATTTGTGACCAAGTCGTTTTTCTGAACATTGTATTTTTAGGAAGTGTAGTTATCACAGATTATTGTCATTAATGTCTTGTATGTAAAAACGATCAATAAAGATGAAAATAAAGAGGATTTGTGTTCGCTGTCCGTATGATTTTTGTCAATTTTGTTTATTTCAAAGCTGTTTTTCTCGGAATGTCAATTCGGCAAATAAATACACACCTGTCATCTTCATCAGACCATAACTCGTTAACATAAGAAGATACACACTTGTGATGGGTATCATTAGAAAGCTTATGAAATTCCCTTTCTCACCATGCGCAGATCTCAAAAAGTCATTTCGAGACTTATTCCTGATTTCGATGGAGCGTGTCACTTATAATGATGTCTTTGGCTGAGATTTTAAAAGTCTGAATTCAGATAAAAGTCTAAAAGAGCTCATGCCTAAAAAAGTCATCGTGGGAGTGTGAACCTGTAACCACAGCAGTATCAGCGCCTCTAGAACCCCTCCACTGGTAGCCAATGCTAGGGGTGCAATTCCACGGCAACTCAGGTTACATTTGAAGTAGACCTTCCATCACAACTCTTGTGCCGTTTTGTTTATAAAGTCAATGTATCAAGGGTGGGTTTTTTTTTTCTTGAAAATAAGCATCTGTTCGTTTGGCAATGGGTTGTGTTTCTTGGTAACGTTTTGGTAACTATTACGATAAAAAAAGGCCATGGCAAAATATTAAAGATGTTTTATTGCTGAATGTTTCCACATACTGTCAGTGTGCACTGAGGGGAAAATCTGTTTAGTGCCCCGATGTCATATGCCACCGTTACAATAACAACAACAATCTGTCACCAAATCTCTGGCGTACACGTATTTCAGAAACTTGCGTTACAGCTTGTCTGCCCATTTGATATTGCCATTCTACAGAAAAGTCGCAGGAGATCGACCAAAATAAGGAACACGGCTTTTGTGAATGCATGTACCGGTACCTTGGCTTTCAGCACTTGTCCTTTCCATTTGTAACCGCTGAGTACCTTCAAGGCTTCCTCCTTATCTTCTTGGCAACTGTTTGATGAGGGATACAAATGTAGCCGAAGACAGTTAAGAACTAGAAACAAAGGCCCTCGATCGATAGACCGCAGACCTCCGGCCCAACCGCAAAATATGCACAAGTATCTCCAAATGTTAAAACATCATTCGAAGTAATCCAGATTCCTAATCTGGATCCAGATGAATTTGAATATTTAATGAAAATTCCCTTTGACCCATAAGCTATCTATCTACCAAGTTTCATTAAAATCCCACCAGTTGTTTTTTTATAAAATCCTGCTAGCTAAAAGACAAACAAACAGACACCCCAACAAACAAACAACCGGCAAAAACATAATCTCCTTGGCGGAGGTATGGTAATTGCCAGCTTCGTGTGACCAGCTTGAGCAATCAAACTTGTGTGCTAGTTTGATTATCCTGAATGACCTGTGACCCATATCACTGTGTTCTAGCATACACCTAGTTGTGGGGACAGGTTCTTTTGTTTGGAAAAACCTGACCGATTTGTGGGGACATTTTCCTGTCCCTATAGCATTTTGGGTCTCCAGTAAAGGGGTCTAGAGGTAGAATTAGGTTAGGGAATAATGAAAGAAGACAACAAATTAGGGTGATGTTGAAAATGTTAGGTCAAAATATTTTTCTGAATTTGGGTTTAGAGAGATTTCTGTTTTCAGCCCTAAAGTATTGATAATGTGCAGACCAGGAACAAGCCTGCCAGCAAAGTTGATCAGGTTTTTTCGACAAACCAAAAGAAAAAGTACACGGAACTTTCTTAGTACATGTAGTTTATTTGATAGCCGAAGTCTGATTACATTTTCAGTTTCAAGTAACTAATAGAATGTGAAATTTCCTTGTTTCAAATCGTCGTTGATGCATATACATGTATGTATGTATTTCAATTATTTTCTTGATTATCCAAACACCAAAACTAAAACGTACGATGTTTCCTTGTGCTCATATTTGTGTTCCATTGCATCAGCACACTCAACTTTCACTTTTTAAGAAGCTTCAGAGTCACTCACCCCTTGACTCTAATTTCATGGTGCCAGTTTTTCTTGCGTGTCTCAAATGTGACCCGCTTCAGGAAAAGGTGACATATAGGGAGTCAGGTTGGCGTAGCGGTTCTTTCCTCGCCTTCCACCACTATGACCCGGGTTCGAACCCCGCCTGGGCCAATATGTGGATTGGGTTTTCAGTCCCTGCCTGACTCCGTGGGTTTTCCCCAGGATATTCTTCTGGGGTTTTCTTCCCACCTCTAAAACTGTACCTTCTTCTCATTGTCTTCTCTCTACTTTGTAGGGTGTCGTATCCGAGTGGATAAGAACACCGAACTCAAGCTCTGGTGTTCTATTCACCAGAGTGTGGGTTCGAGTCCCGGTCGGGACACTTGTGTCCCTGAGCAAGACACTTAACTATAATTGCTTCTCCCCACCCAGGGGCAAATGGGTACCTGTGAGGGCAGCGGTGGTTATTGTGATTGATTTAGCCTAGTAGCGCATATATTGCAGCACAGGCTGTATACTCCCCAGGGAGCTGAGATGGTTTAAGGATTGAAAATGGCCCAGTGACCAGGGGTATTAATTTGTTCAGCGCCTTGATCTAGTGTCTAGGATATGTGCGCTTTATAAGAACTGTGTATTATTATTATTATTACATATAAAGTTGCGCGATGCATTTATGAGTAATGGCATGTTAAAGTTAATAGGGTAAATATTTTTGTCAAAATTTGATTTTCATTTTTTGTCTTAAATGACGACTTGAATATCCAAAGTTTTCGATTTAATTACCCAAAAGCTGGAATTCGATAAATAAAGTGAAACAAAACTTTTAAGAGTGCATGGTTGCAATGTATTGTCCAAGTTTTGTTGTGTTTCGAAGCCTGTTTTCTCAGTTGTGTATTTTGAATTCCATGGAACCCATTAACCCTAACTCCCTCACGGCTTTTACTAGAAAGTATCCTGAATCCGCCACAGTCCACCAATTTTGGTTTGCAAAAACTGCTGGTGTCCTGAGTCCATCAGACTCCACCAGTATGCATCATCATGGAGAGATCCTGAGTCCATCATAATCCACCAGCAAAAGTTTGATGGACTGTGACAGATTCAGGATACCTAGGTGGCATACAAAAAATTGCAGTGCGTTTCTCCATGGAGTCCATCACAGTCCATCACCTAAATTTCTGTATCCTGAATCCATCAAACTCCTGCAGTAACGCTAGGCTTAAAATCCTCAATCTATCACACTACTCCAGTTGTTCAATATGGAGGTATCCTGAATCTGCTAAAATCAGAATATCACCGGAACGGGAGGGGCTATGGAGCTGTACTATGTACCAAATGAAAGCTTATATCCTGGACTTTTCAATCATGTACAGTACATAACTCTATTTTTAGTTTTCGTGACTTATGTCGCCTTTTCCTGGAGCGGGTCACAAATAGTCTGGCCAAATGAAACCGAACTGGGCAGACATCGAAATAATAGTGTATTGCAGGACTAGTCTTTAATGTTTTATTTTTTTAATGGTTCTCCAGATACATTGGGCTATACACATCCTCTGATATTATTATTATTATTAGTCTTTACCAAAGGCGACAGTAACTGATATTGTGCAAGCATTTCGAGTAAAATCTTTTTTTTGCAGTGTGCCCACAAACGACAGGATTATAGACTAGCTCCCCTAGTCATAGGCCTGCTGTCGTCTCTGCAAACCTGCAAAAATGGGGCGTGACCTTTTCATGCAAATTCGATCACAAATGTTTTTCGAATCCCATAAGAATTCACGCAGTCAACTACCCATTCAGCAGTCGCCCGGGCCTACGTTGGCTGGTTCCAGCCCCTATTATAAGTATCGATAATGTGTAGACCGGGAACCAGTCTGCCAGCAAAGTTGATCAGTTTTTGCCGAAACCAAAAGAAAAAGTACACAGGAACTTTTTTAGTTTATTATTTTATTATTTGTTAATTATTTGACAGCAGTCGCCCGGGCCTACGTTCGCTGGTTCCAGCCCCTATTATACGTATTTATAATGTGCAGACCGGGAACCAGTCTGCCAGCAAAGTTGATCAGTTTATCCAGGATATCTAATCAGCGCTGCTTGACAAAGGAATTGTGTGCGTGCGCGTATTGCAGGGCTCCCTAAAAAAACCGGCGTAGAAATAAGGAAAAAGATAAACCCCTGGAGCAGGTTTGCAAAGACGACAGTGTGAGTAGGGAAGCTGGTCTAAAATCGTGTCATTTGCAGGCGCACTGAATGAAAAAAAATTACGCGACGTGCACAATATCGATTACTGTCGTCTTTGGCAAACACTAACACAGGACTGGATACTTGCAAAGGTTGCAAAAGTTGAGAGAGTTCACATTCCATACCTGAATGTCACAAAAGCATAGGTGGCCTTGTTGACTGCCTTGACTTTCTTGGGTTTCAGATGCAAACCAAGCAGCATCTTTTTCAGTTGCTGTTAAAAGGGAAAGTACATGTACATTATACACCAATTGTCAGTTATGCACGTTTGTCATTTAACGCAGCAAATGAGTTCAAAAACAAAGGAAAGGTGCTTGACAACTCTGCGCCCAATTTCATAGAGCTAGCTGCTAAGCACACAAATTTGCTTAGCATGACATTTTGTCTTTGGCAAAAACAAGGTTACAGACCAAATTTTCACCTGATCTTTATTGTTCTGGATTGATAAACACGTAGAATTTTGGCTGGTAACCTGTTTTTAATGAGCAAGATTTTTGGGGCTAAGCAATTTTTGTTGCTTAGCAGCTCAATGAAATTGGCCCCTGATGAATTGTTAGCACTCTCAGGGTGGCTCCAAAACAACGAACAATAATATCACAACGAACAAGCATACTTCCACTACCCTGAGGCCAAAACTACCTATACCAATGGACGGAGAATCTTTCTAGAAGAACAATTACCCCAGGATATCTCGATTTGGGCTAGGATTTTTAGCTCCACCCTATTTTGTGAAGTGGAGTCAGTGGTCCTGTCACACTCACACCAGCAAATTACTAAACCATGGTTTAGCTTCTTGGTGCGAAAGGACCCCTGACTTGACTGTGCTTCACAAAACAGGGTCTGAAGCTAAAACAACTAGCCCAAATAAAGATATATGTGACCCAGCACGAGTAAATGAGACACTTTGCGGCAAAAATGAAAATTGAGATTTTGATTTCATCATTTAAAGCTAAACAAGCTTTAAATGATGAAATCAATTTGTCTCATTTACTCATGCGGGTCACGTATTGGTATCATTTTTCTCTTGAATTTTTTTTCCATCTATTGGTATAGGTGGTTTTGGCCTAATAAGGGCCACCCGTAGTCAAAGAAAACAATATTTTATGATTGTGATTGCAGCTCTAAATTTGCCAAGTCCAAAACTTGAATTGCGACTACAATCAGCATTCAGGTTACATTCTTGTTCAGCCAATTGCAGCTGAATCATGTCACGCACAGCAACCAATCAATATCAGCTCCCATGCACGCCCGTGTATCGTTTAAAGGATTGCGCACACTATTACATGTAATTGGCCCCAGGGGTAACCAGGACACTAACAAATGTCACACTTTTGGACTCCTTATTTATGAACTAACCCATCTTCCTTGTGCATGGGCAAAAGTATTTTACCAATAGCTACCAATTTTTTTTATAAACAAAAATATCACTTGGGTGGGATTCGAACCCATGGCCTCCTGCTTTCTATTGCTAGCCAGGGTTTGGCTAGCTGGTTGAAATCCCAATAGCAGCAAGTTCCGCGACCAAATGTTTCAATTTGTGTCGGGGTGATGTAAATTGAAAACTGTTTTTGTTTCCTTTATTACCAACATAATTTACAAACGATGTATACAAACTTATCCTAAATAAACAAAGAGAATATATAAAAGGGGAGAAGACACAAAGTAGATTTCAGTTTCAACTGCACACTCCTCAAAGATTCTCTGTTAGTGTTCTTACAACAAGAATACCTACACTGCATCTGCAAATAATGTTGGAAATGCTACACTGTACATGAACTATGGCCAATGGCTACCAAGAAGACAACTCCACTCTGTCAACTGAATTAAACAAGCATCTTCAGAACTTTTACAAGAGTGAAGACAGAATCAACCAAATAATATGGTTAAGTACTGAAATCATTGCACCAATCGGCATCCTCTTTAACTTTGTGTTTCTCTTCACAGTCATTCGAGTGAAGTCCATGCGTACAATCATCAACATCTACTTATCCAATCTGGCTGTGGCTGACTCACTCTTCCTTACGGGTGACTTTATATTTGCATTGTGTTCACCCTTCAAGTTAAACAACTTCCTTGCGGAAAAAGTATGTGTAAGTGTCAGATACTCGCTTCTTGCCGTTTCTCATTTCTTTGTGGTTACCATAGCAGCTGAGAGATTCTCTGCAGTGCGTAATCCTCTGACACACAAAGAGAAAGCCTCTAAATCTCGAGCAGCCAAGATATCAGCAGGAGTCTGGGTGCCTACAATCACTGTTGGTTTGATTCTGATATTCTTACCAGAGACTATCTTTACTGATGTCGTCTTTTGGATTACTTCCATTATTGCCATTGTTTGCTTGATAGTAACTCTTGCTTTGTACATCTATGTGGTAGTGAAAGTGCGCAGACAATCAGCCCTGTTGCCAAACCGTCCCAAGCGAGCAGGCAAGGTCCTCTGTATGGTGATCATCAATACTGCTGTTTTCTTCATTTTGAACTCAATACACACTGCATTGTCAATTCTTATTATTGTGCAAAACAAGTATTCAACTTCACAGGTTGTTGAACTTCTACAACTTATAGAAAAAAAATCCATTCTGATTACATGTTTTACAATTTTTGAACTCATCAATAGTTCAATCAATTCCCTGGTCTACAGTGCCACAAACGCAGACTATCGTGCAGCTGTAGTCAAGGCTTTCTCATTTCTCAAACTGTGCTGTCGTTGCTGCCCAAGACTGAATCCCAGCCAACCATCGCAGCCTGGGAAGCAGATTGAGCTCCGTGCGATTCCACAGGCAGAAAATGACCAAGAGCAGCGTGCTGCCAGGCCAAGCAGCAGCAAGCCACTAAGCCAAGAGCGTGCAAATCACCCAGAGAGTCAGCAGTCACTAGACAGCTGTCAAGAACAATGTTCCAGGCCAAGCAGCAGCAAGTTATCCACGCACAGTCAGCAGCATGTTCAAGTGCATGTTGAGGTACATGCAGAACCAGCGGAGACCCCAGAGTTTACAAGTTCTCCCCAGAAAAAATGCTCTAGTCTGACTGACTGCAAGCCATCCATGCAAAGGGAACAGTGTGTACATCCAGAACCAGCAGAGAGCCAGCAGTCACTTGCAAGTACTCAGGATCAATGTCCTGGGTTGACTGGCACCGAGCCATTATCACAAGGGCAGCAGTATGCACATCCAGAATCAGAAGGGAGTCAATCATTGGAAAGTTGTCAAGAACAATGTTATCTGGTAACTGATGAGTGCAAACCATCCATGTAAGGTCAGCAGTGTGCCGAGTCAGCAGGTACATGTAGTCAACAATCACTTTGTAAGTAACTCTCAAACAATGTTCCAGGCACAACAGCCAAGTGCCATAGGAGTAGTATTATGCGCATCACGAACCAGCAGGGAGTCACTCTAAAACTGTCAAGAACAATGTTCCAGGGTGACTGACTTCCCACCCATTCATGCAAGGGGAACAGCGGTCTCAAGAGTGCCAGCAACACTTGCAAGTTTTTAGTAACAATGATCCAGGATAAAGTTGTGAGGGTTTAAAAAAAAAAATGGTGGCAAAATACTGAAAAGCTCACTATAAAATGTCAATGCAATGTGTTCTCTCTTTAGGGATATTCTCAACGCAGTGACTATCGTTACAGCAGTTGATTATCTGATTCCCTGACTTACCTAGCCCGACATTGACAATACTATGAAATCTTTTATTCTTTGAACCTGACTATCAAATAGTCTGGTTTCAAGAGCGATATCCAGATTTTTTTGTCAATGTCGGGCTGGGTATAAGTCAAGGAATCAGATCGTCAACTGCCTTAATGATAGCCACTGCGTATTCTTAAAACTACAATGTTTCAGTGATGATATATTGCCGACTCTCAAAATAAATCCAATGGGACCTACCACACAAGTCTAAACTTCAGACATTTCAAGCCCACATTTTTGTTTCTAAAACAATTAATATTTATTTTTTACCTATATTTCATTTCTGTTCAACAAGAACTTGTGAGAATTTTGTTTAAATACATGTATAGTAAAATGTTTCAGTAATGCTCGAGTGATTAGCGCACATGAACATATTTTTATGGAATGCGTGCAATATAAATGTAATTATTATTATTATTATTATTATGTTATTGAAGTTGTAAATAAGTGAGTGAATGTACAGATGCATGCTTCTTATATACTTGTAATTTGTAACTGTTCCACTGAAATGAGCACAAAGCCATATTGTCTATCACCGACAGAGATTACCTTTCAGAATGAAATCTACCTTTGTGCTTTTTAACCAGTTCGCGCCAGGATTATTTTGACATTGACCGGGCCCAGGCGCGTGACAAATTCCCATGAACCTCGATCCGAGACGGGTTCAGGTCAGCATTCTTGGGAGCTATTACAGGCCATCCGACGCGAACCGGTTAAAGATCTCAGTCAATACTTTTTGAGGATATTAGATTTAAATTGTAATTGTAATTTTTTGTTACCATCTCTGACAAACCAAGAAGTAGTTCGTGTTTCATTATTACAAAAAAATCATTGATTTCAACCTAAAAGTGGTCTGCAGGTTACCGGGATTCATATGACTAAAATAACCCCCTCAAGTGATTTTATTTCTTTAAAAAAAAAATATACAAATTTAGAATCCGTGAGTTTTTTCGTCAAGGCAGGCAGACTTTAAAGGCATTGTATTTGAAAGGGAACTTATACTTAGGGGAGTTTAGGTTTACGTATAATGTAGACACATAATTACAAAGTGTGATCGATGTAAAAGACCGATTGATGGAAGGACCAATCAATAGATGTAAAATACCAATCAATAGATGTAAAAGACCAATCGATAGATGTAAAAGACCGATCAATCGATCGATGTAAAAGACTGATCAATGTGTTGATTGGAGTTTATGCCATTTTGGTGTTCCATATGCATTTCAAGTACAGGACCAAATCTACCCAAATCCACTCAAGTGGTGGTTGATATTGATGAACAACAGCTCAGTAATGAACGATGGACAAAATCAGACCAATTCTCCAAGCAGTGCCAACGTCCATCATAATCCAAATATATTCACCGCAGGCCTGTAGGACCAAGTTCCCCCGTCCCCCGTAACAAAAAACAAACAAAAAAACAAAAAACAAGGGTATTGATTTTAATAGATTTGGGAGGGTTAGAGTTAAATTAAAGAAGTTTTAATTTTGTCACTTTTCATTATCGGTAACATCAACCAATTTCAATCAAGGAAATACGCATTAAATACGTAATAATAAAAACTGAAACAACTTTAATTCTAAATGGCAGAAGCGAAACTGAATTATCTGCTTTGGTAACTGCTGTCACGAGATACATGCATATCACGTGCATAACAATAGGTCTTTGAGAATTGTGAGAAAATAGAGAGGAAGGGTGAACAAAACTTTCTGTTTCAACTACACACTTCTAGAAGATCTCAAGGTGTTATATTCCCCAATAGTATAAAACTGGAGCAATCTTGAAATAGGACAAACACGCTTCGCTACATGTATATCTGCAGAAAATGTTGAATGCAGCTCCAATCTACACCGCACATCATGGGTGATGGCCACTCTATCGAATGAAGTAAACAAGCATCTTGAAAAATATTACAAGAGAAAGGGTGGGGTTACATATGTATAAAATAATACACCATTTTAAAGTTGAGAACCTAGAGAATTTTTTTAAAAAGAGCAAAATCTAAATAACTAAAATTGTCAACTTTATCTGGGTTCCGTTGGAGCAGGTCACATAAACACGAATTGTCAGTTGTGCATGTTTGTAATTTGAAGCAGCAAAGGTGCTCAAAACCGAAAGAAAGGTGCATACAAACTCAATTGATTAAGTGTTAGTACTATCAATGATACAGGGTGGCCTAAAAAAAAATGTACAATAATATCACAACGGACAAGCATATGTGACCCAGCACGAGTAAATGAGACACTTTGAGGCAAAAATAAAAGTTGAGATTTTGATTTCATCATTTAAAGCTAAACAAGCTTTAAATGATGAAATCAAAATCTCAATTTTCATTTTTGCCGCAAAGTGTCTCATTTACTCGTGCTGGGTCACATATACTTCCACTAGCCTGAGGCCAAAACTACCTATACCAACAATGGAGAATGTAGTTTTAGCTCCAGATTCTATTTAGTGAAGTGAAGTCAGTGGTTCTTTCGCATCAAAAAATAAATAAACCACATTTTAGTTATTTCTCGGTGCGAAAGGACCACTGACGCGGCTGTGCTTTACAAAACAGGGTCTGGAGCTAAAACTACTAGCCCAAATCAAGATATATTGGTATCATTTTTCTCTTGAAAAGATTCTCCATCTACTGGTATAGGTAGTTTTGGCCTAAGGGTAGGGGAAGTATGCTTGTATGTTTGTTTATGGGCCACCAATAGTCCAAGAAAACAATATTTTAAGATTGCGATTGCAGCCCCAAATTTGCCGAGTCCAAAATTTGAATTGCGACCACATTCAGCATTCAGGTTACGTTCTTGTTCAGCCAATTGCAGCTGAATCATGTCACGCACAGCAACCAATCAATTACCAGCTCCAATGCACGCGTGTGCATCGTTCAAAGGTTTGCGCACACCATTCGTAGATTACAAATCAACTACTAATGGACATTTGCAAACATGCGTCTCTGGCGCGCATCTTTAGAAATTACATTCTTTTATTATTTTCTATCCAGGACTGTCCTTTAATTAGGGGTCTAAGTGTTCATATCCCTGTTACATTTGATATTAAAATAATATTTTTAAATTCAGCACGCATTCTTTGACGTCTTCTTTCTAAAAAAGTGATTTACATTAAGAAAAGTACCAGTACCTACAAAACAAATTATATAAAAAAGTTTAAAGTCAATTTCAGTGACACTTGCTTGGTAAATTACTAGACCAGGGAGCCAATTTCTAAAAACGTGTGAGCACCAACATTTGCTTAGCATGAAAATTCTTCGTTGGAAAAAAAACAGGGTTACAAACTAAAATTTCAATTGATGTTTATTGTTTGTAACTGGTATTCAGCTGGTTTTTGCTTTGAATGAAAAGCCTGTGGAGTTTTGGCCGATAACCTGTTTTTGCTGAGCAAGACTTTTTTGTGCTAAGCACATTTTTGTGCTTACATGTAATTGGCCCCAGGTGTAACCAGGACATTAAAAAATGCCACACTTTTGAACCCCTTATTTACGGACTAACCTTCTTCCTTGTGCATGCTTATGGCCAAAAGTGTTTTACCAGTAGCTACCAACGTTTTTTATAAACTATCACTTGGGTGGGACTCAAACCCACAGCCTCCTGCTTTGTATTGCAGATGCATTATTACTAGCCAGGGTTTGGCTAGCTGGTTAAAATCCTAATACATGTAGCAGTGTTCCGCAACCAAATGTTTCAATTTGTGTCGGGGTGATGTCATCACCAACGTAATTTACAAACGATGTATACAAACTTATCCTAAATAAACAAAGAGAATATATAAAAGGGGAGAAGACACAATTCAGATTTCAGTTTCAACTGCACACACCTCAAAGATTCTCTGTTAGTATTCTTACAACAAGAATACCTACACTGCATCTGCAAAAAATGTTGGAAATGCTACACTGTACATGAACTATAATGGCTGATGGCTACCAAGAAGACAACTCTACTCTGTCAACTGAAGTAAACGAGCATCTTGAGAGCTTTTACAAGAGTGTAGACAGAAAAAAACAAATAATATTGCACCAATCGGCATCCTCTTCAACTTTGTGTTTCTCTTCACAGTTTTTCGAGTGAAGTCCATGCGTACAATCAAACCCCCCCCCCCCCATCTTCATTACTCCTATTCATACTTATTTGTTAGTCCTTCCCTTTGATCTCCACCCTGGACCCCTTTCCTTGTGGCTTTACCCTTTCTGTTTTTGTTCCTACCTCGCCTTTGATCCTACCCACACTGACCTCACCCTTTAATCCCTCAGCCTAATCCTCCTTTTGTTGTTTGTTCCATTGAACTCTGTGCTTTGTTTCTTTTCAGTGCCCATGATGTGCATCATGCTGTACATTGCCCTATATATGTTTGTTTCTTGTACACAGTCATTTAGTCTCTGAAGAAGATCTTGTTAAGATCGAAATATTAGGCCCTCTTAACTTATTTGATTTGTATATTTCAGGTCATTCCAGCCAGTAAGCAGTTTGCAGCAGTATTAATCTTATTCACATTATATTACACACGGAAACGTACCTGGTTATACTGAATACTGCAGCATTTTTTAGAATGGCACATTTACTCCCAAACTCCACTTCTGCACACTTTTGAGTCATTTAAAGTTCACGTTTTATTTTCTCTAACATACATATTTAGGTTCTAGACTTGTAGAAATGTTTAAGTTAAAATGTATATTTCTCATTGACTGTAATTTGTAAATTTCTTTTAATACGACTTTTACATTTTCTAATAAAGGTAGGATAAACCATTGGTGATTGCTTGAATGATCACGAATGGGTGGATTTTGGGGTTGTATTTTATAGTAAGTATCGTTTATCTGACCTGTCCGAAGTTTTACAATCAAAGATGATGAAAAAAGCAAGAAATACATAATTTGTTTTCAACCGGCGTCGGGCATTGGTTCTTACATGTACATGTAATGTTGTTTTGGTTTTTTTTTCAATCGCCATCTGGCGATCATGATTTTTTTTATAAAAAACTGATTTATCCTCCCTTTTAAAATAACTATTTCAATCGCCATAGACGAATCGTGTGAGCCTAGTCAGTCTACATCATTACCAAGTTTCTTTGCAACAGTTATTGCAACACTACTGTCACGCCCAAACTTTTACAAAAAGCTAAGAGAAACGTGGGGGAAATAATTTAAAATATGAAGCCACTTTCTGTTTCAACTACACATTTCCAAAAGTCTTTCTGTTTCTGTTGATATAAAACTGGAGTGATCAGAAAATAAAGTAGATTTGCTACATCTGAATATTTTGTTGGATACAGCGACAATTATGCAACACTGTACATAAACTATGGGTGATGGCTACCAAGACAGCGCTAATTCTTCAAATGAGTGGAAAGTTGAACTTGAAAACTTTGACAAGAGTCAAGATAAAATTGATCAAATCAAATGGTTAAGTAATGAAATCATCGCACCAATCGGCATCCTCTTAAACTTTGTGTTTCTCTTCACAGTCATTCGAGTGAAGTCCATGCGTACAATCATCAACATCTACTTATCCAATCTGGCTGTGGCTGACTCACTCTTCCTTACGAGTGACTTTATATTTGCATTGTGTTCACCCATCGAGTACAACTTCCTTGGGCAAAAAGCATATTTAAGTGTCAGATGCATGCTTCTTGCTGTTTCTAGTTTCTTTGTGGTTACCATAGCAGCTGAGAGATTCTCTGCAGTGCGTAATCCTCTGGCACACAAAGAAAAAGCCTCTAAATCTCGAGCAGCAAAGATATCCGCAGGACTCTGGGTGCCTACAATCATTGTTGCTGTGATTCTGATGTTCTTACCAGAGACTGTCTTTGCCAACCTCATCTTTTGGATTCCTTCCATTATCAACATTGTATGTTTAATAGCAACTTTTGCTTTGTACATCTATGTGGTAGTGAAAGTGCGCAGACAATCAGCACTGTTGCCAAACCGTCCTAAGCGAGCAGGCAAAGTCCTCTGTATGGTGATCATCAATACTGCTGTTTTCTTCATTTTGTACTTAGTAGACTTATCCGCCATAATTATTATCACTGTTTTAAACCTGTATCCCCCTTTCGATGCGACTTCCCAGATTGTTGAATATTTGAAACTTGGAGAAAAAGCAATCATAGTGGATCTATGTTCAGAAATCCTGCGATATATCAACAGCTCAATCAATTCCCTGGTCTACAGTGCCACAAACGCAGACTATCGTGCGGCTGTAGTCGAGGCTTTCTCATTCCTCAAACTGTGCTGTCGTTGCTGCCCAAGATGGAATCCCAGCCGACCATCGCAGCCAGGGAAGCAGATTGAGCTCCGTGTGATTCCACAGGCAGAAAATGACCAAGAGCACCATGCTGCCAGGCCAAGCAGCAGCAAGCCACTAAGCCAAGTGCGTGCAAATCACCCAGAGAGTCAGCAGTCACTGGACAGCTGTCAAGAACAATGTTCTAGACAAAGCAGCAGCAAGGCATCCACGCACAGTCAGCAGCATGTTCAAGTGCAGGTTGAGGTACATGCAGAACCAGCGGCGGACACAGCGCTTGCAAGTTCTCACAAGAAACAATGCACTAGTCTGACTGATTGCAAGCCATCCATGCAAAGGGAACAGTGTGTACATCAAGAACCAGCAGAGAGCCAGCAGTCACTTGCAAGTACTCAGGAACAATGTCCTGGGCTGACTGGCACCGAGCCATCATCACAAGGGCAGCAGTATGCACATCCAGAACCAGAAGGGAGTCAATCAGTGGAAAGTTGTCAAGAACAATGTTATTTGGTAACTGATGTGTGCAAGCCATCCATGCAAGGTCAGCAGTGTGCAGAGCCAGAAGATACATGTACATGTAGTGGACAATAGATTTGTAAGTAACTCTCAAACAATGTTCCAGGCACAACAGCCTAGTGTCATAGAAGCAGTATATTATGCGCATCAAGAACCAGTCACTCCAAAACTGTCAAGAACTATGTTCCAGGGTGACTGACTTCCCACCCATCCCTGCAAGAGGAACAGCGGTCTCAAGAGTGCTAGCAACACTTGCAAGTTTCCAGTAACAATGATCCAGGATTAAGTAGTGAGGGTTTGCAGAGACACCATGTGGAATTCTCTTTTCAAAAGATGCAAGTTGTCAGTAACAATGATCCAGGATTGACTGATGCGGACATTTCAATGCAAGGAAGCATGAACTCAGAACTTACTGTTATATCCACCTCTCAAATCAACGTAGAAACATTATTCGAGCTCCGGTACTGATTAATATTTCAAGTTGTTTTGATTAGACTTGGGTGATATTCCAGTTAAACATATGTATTTGTGATACCAAACCATGATACCTAATGATCTGATAACACATATTGATACTGAACAAAATGTTGGCAAAATACTGAAAAGCTCACTATAAAATGTCAATACAATGTGTTCTCTTTTTAGGGATATTCTTAACGCAGTGACTATCGTTACAGCAGTTGATCATCTGATTCCCTGACTTACCCGGCCCGACATTGACAATAGTCTGAAACCTTTTACTCTTTGAACCTGACTTTCAAAAAGTCTGGTTCCATGAGCGATAACCAGATATTTTTTCCAATGTCGGGCTGGGTAAGCCGAGGAATCAGATCGTCAACTGCCTTAATGATAGCCACTGCGTATTCTTTTTTAGGGACAATATATTGCCGACTCTCAATATAAATCAAATAGGACCTACCGGTACCACACAAGTCTAAACTTCAGACATTTCAAGCCCACATTTATTTTCTAAAACAATTAATATTTATTTTCACCTATATTTCATTTCTGTTCAACAAGAACCTGTGAGAATTTTGTTTAAATAGAGTAACAAATGTTTCAGTAATGCTCAAGTGATTACCGTTACTGAAGTTGTAAATAAGTGAGTAAATGCAGATGCATGCTTCTAAATATACTTGTAATTTGTAATTGTTCAGCTGAAATGAGCACAAAGCCATATTGTCCATCACCGACAGAGATTACCTTTCACAATGAAATCTATTTTTGTGCTTTTTAACCAGTTCGCGCTGGGATTATTTTGACATTAACTGGGCCCAGGCCCCTAGATTATTTTTATGAACCTCGATCAGAGACGGGTTCAGGCTAGCATCCTTGGGAACCGGTACTCGCCATCCGACGCGAACTGGTTAAAGATACTCAGTCAATACTTTTTGAGTTTCACTCAACAATAGATTTATTTTTAAGTTGTAATTTTTGTTAACATCTATGACAAACCAAAAAGTTGTTCATGCTTCATTATTACAAAATGTTTCATTGATTTCAACTTAAATGTGGTCTGCAGATTACCGGGATTCATATGACTGAAATAACCACCTAAAGTTATTTGTTGTTGTCAAAATAAAACAAGGTTGAAAATCCATGAGTTTTTTGGTCAAGGCAGGCAGACTTCAAAGGCAATTGTATTTAAAAGGGAACTTATAGCGGTGTTTAGGTTTGCGTATGTGTAAACTGTGACACATTAATAGCAAAGGGTGATCGATGTAAAAGACCGATCGATCAATGTAAAAGACCAATCGATCGATGTAAAAGACCGATCAATCGATGTAAAAGACCGATCGATCAATTAAAAAAAACAATCGATCGATGTAAAAGACCGATTGATGGAAGGACCAATCAATAGATGTAAAAGACCAATTAATAGATGTAAAAGAACGATCAAGCGATCAATGTAAAAGACTGATCAATGTGTTGACTGGTTTTTATGCGTCTTTGGTGTTTCATACCCTACTGCATTTTTACCAGTTCGCGTCGGGATTATTTTATTATCACCGAGCCAAGGCGCGGGATTATTTTTAACGAAACTCGATCTGAGGCAGGTTCAGGCCAATGGTACCGGGAAGCACACCCACGCATTTCCGGCCTTGCTTGCTACCGACAGACATTTCCAGCCTTGCTCATGATGTGTTTATGCGTCATTCGTTTTAAATCTGGAAAAAAATTTTCGTGTACATCTTCCGGTGCGAACATGTTAAAGATGGACTACAACGGAATAATGATAAAGGCTGTGTTGCTGTTTTTGTTCGAGAAATGTATAATGATTACTAATATATCATTAGTATTCAATCAAACTTGTTCCTTCATGCAAAAAAAACAACAAAATTGATCGGCGTTCTACGACCCAGAAAAACTCAGTTTCAGCAAAAGCCCTTAACTCATGAATAATTCATACTTTGTGTGTGACGTACTACCCATGACGATTTACTCGGGTCGATCGTGTGCGTGCATTTTTACCGTACAATGCAATGCGGAATAACATGGCGTCTTTTGTTTACTCTCGGTTGCTCATGGGTAGTACGTCATCACTTTTCGCTGGTTTACAAGTCCGCTGGTACTATATCGTGGATTTCATTGTGGTTTTCAGTGGATCTTTGCCGGGAACCAGTACAGGGCGGGAAATTTCAAAATCGAAGAATCGAGGTCTAATTTTTTCGGTCAAATTGCAACAAAATTATTTAGAGAAAAACATGACCGTAACAATAAAGTGTTACCTGAACACAACATAAACAAGGTCCGATAATAAATTTAATGTGTGAGTTTTCGTTGTAGTCCATCTTTAAGTGTTAGCACTCTCAATGCTATACAGGGTGGCCTAAAACAAATGTACAATAATATCACAACGAACAAGCAAATACTTCCACTACCCTGAGGTCAAAACTATACCAATGGACGGAGAATCTTTCTAGAAGAACAATTAGACAAGGATATCTTGATTTGGGCTAGAAGCTTTAGCTCCAGACCCTATTTAGTGAAGTGAAGTCAGTGGTTCTTTCGCATCAAAAATAACTAAACCACGGTTTAGTTATTTCTCGGTGCGAAAGGACCACTGACTCGGCTGTGCTTTACAAAACAGGGTCTTGAGCTGAAACTACTAGCCCAAATCGAGATATCTTGGTATCATTTTTCCTCTGGAAACATTCTTCAGGCCTTCATTTTAAAGGAGCGCGATCGCGCTCGCGCTCCCCCGCGCTCCTTAAAAATTTTAAGGAGAGCAAAAAAAAGCGCTCCTTACAATTTTAACAAGAGCAAAAAAAAAAAAAAAAAAAAAAAAAAACATCTCTTTCCATCACCGCACACGGTTAGATGTTACGTTTTTTTCTTAATCAAAAGATAGAAGAAAAAATTATCTAAAAGCCCATACCTCATTTAACTATTTTCCAAAATAGGAAAATAGAAATAATGGCTTTTTCAAACAAAAAACAAACACACTTTTAGCCCAAAACCACAACATGAGTTCACAACCCAGGCTCTGTTTTCCGCACTACCGCATCCGAGCACCCATTGGATAATACGATGACCAATCACAACACGGTATCATCCACCATGCCACGCCGCTTTGCACGCTACTCGCACCCCCAAATAAAATCACATCAGATTTATCTTATACCAACAACGGTCATCTAGTCTTTCGTGTTCGCCCATTCCATTTATTTCGGACATAACGGGCCTAGACTAATTCACGCTTAATTAAGCCATACAAGTCACAGAGAGAGAAATGTCACTGGATGGGAAAGCGCCATCATTCTCTTAACCAAAAGTTGAACTACTGGTGAATGTTGTGTTCCTTTTCTTGAGTATGTGTTTATCAAAGGCATAGACACCTTTGGTTGTCATTTTGAGTAACTACAGATAGTGTCCAGGGCCTTTAAACTTGCGTTTTGTTAGCGAGAGCAAATCACTCTCCTTAATTCATTGTTTTGATTTAAGGAGAGCGATTTTAAAATCACTCTCCTTAATTCACCTTTTGATTTAAGGAGAGCGATGCACAGCTCTCCTCAGATTTATTAAAATGAAGGCCTGATTCTTCATCCATTGGTATACAATGTAGAGTTTTAAATCTTAGGGTAGTGGAAGTATGCTCGTCTGTTATTGAATATGGGCCACCATGTATATAGTCCAAGAAAACAATATTTTAAGATTGCGATTGCAGCTCCAAATTTGCCGAGTCCAAAATTGTAATTGCGACCACAATCAGCATTCAGGTTACTTTCTTGTTCAGCCAATTGCAGCTGAATCATGTCACGCACAGCAACCAATAATTAAACCAGCTCCGATGCACGCATGTGCATCGTTTAAAGGCTTGCGCACACCATTCGTAGATTACAAATCAACTACTAATGGACAATTGCAAACATGCGTCTCTGACGCGTATCTTTGGCAATGACATTCTTTTATTATTTTTCTATCCAGGACTGTCCTTTAATTAGGGGTCTAATTGTTCATATCCCTGTTACATTTCACATTCAAATAATATTTTTTAATTCAGCACACATTCTTTGATGTCTTCTTTCTAAAAGAGTGATTAACATAAAGAAAAGTACCAGTACCTGCAAAAGAAATTTTTTCAAAAGTTTGAAGTCAATTTCAGTGACACTTGCATGGTGAATTACATGTACTAGACTAGGGAGCCAATTTCATTAAACATGTGAGCACCAAAATTTGCTTAGCATGAACATTCTTCCTTGGGGAAAAAACAGGGTTACAAACCAACATTTCAGATGATGTTTATTTTGTGTAACTGGTATTCAGCTGGTTTTTGCTTTTAATAAAAAGCCTGTGGAGTTTTGACCGATAACCTGTTTTTACTGAGCAAGAATTGTCAGTGCTAAGCACATTTTTGTGCTTCTATGTAATTGGCCCCAGGTGTAACCAGGACACCAAAAAATGTTACAGTTTTGGACCCCTTATTTAAGGACCATCTTTCTGGTCCATGACCGAGAGTATTTTACCCGTAGCTACTTATTTATTTTTATAAATACAAATATCACTTGGGTGGGACTCAAACCCACAGCCTCCTGCTTTCTATTTCTAGCCAGGGTTTGGCTAGTCTTGGTTCCAAGACCTTCGTGTTGTTTATTTCGCGATCACTGACACAAACCACCGATGTTATAGAGGGCGCTATTTCACGACGAACCGCCACCCGTGAACTGGACCCTGTTGAAGGTCTTGGACAAGTTGGCACATTGTGGGCGTGGTCAGACTATTGTAATATATGCATTATTCATATCACGTGATAATGATGGACAGTTAAGCAAATACGTGCAGACCTGAGGGTTATTGTGTCGCGCAAAACATGTCCAGACTCGCCGCGATTGACCTGTGTACACATGTACATGTACATGTACAATGTACATTATACCATGGAGGAATTCCTCCATGATTATACATCGACACAGCAAATTATGGCTGCCCCGGCGTTTATTTGTGACTGCGGGTGCAGAAGTATTTGTCTTTGGTGTTTAAATTTGTGATGAGTGAAACCACGAAATGATAATGTTTAATTCCTTTGATTTCAGGGAAACGTAGCCAAAATGACGTACGTTCGATCTATTCCTTTCTCTATGGTTCCATACACTGGAATAAAAAAAAACGTCCCTTCTCCGCGGCACCACATTACTAACTCCTGAAGCGATGCTGCAGCGGGACTCGACAAGATTGGTACGGGTACAATGCGGCCAGGCCGCGCCGGTTGGCGGCTGCAGCTAGCTTGCACTAGTAGCACTGCCCCGGCGGGATGATCGGCCACACAATGCTATTAAGTCTGCACATTTCGCGCAATGCATACTATACGTGCATACAGTCGCCATCACATACACTGTACATGTACAATGTACATTACATGTACACTGTCTTGTGTACACATACCCAGTCATATCCTGTATTTGTGTATAATGAATAATTCATGATGAGGCTCAAACTCGGTCGCTGATTGGATCCCTCGGAAAAGCGAGGGAGAATCGTCGAAAACTAAGGTTAAAGTTAACAATTGATTGCCAACTAGTGCTAGACCCTTAGGGGAATCCAAAATCATGTACGTTTGTCAAACGTCGGCTCCAGTGCGAACATGGATCCAGCCGCATTTTGTAAACTACGCATGCGTGAGACCAAAACGCACACGAAGCCGGGATTTGAAAAAGAGACAGCGTTAACGAATCTGCGCGCGTGGTGGGCGCCGAAATAACACAAGGGTCTAGGGCTAGACTAGGGTTTGGCTAGCTGGTTGAAATCCCAATAGCATTAGCAGCGGGTTCTGCAACCAAATGTTCCAATTTGCGTCGGGGTGATGTAAATTGAATATGTTTTTGTTTCCTTCATCACCAACATAATTTATAAACGCTGTATAGTCAGTGTTGTCACAAGAGAAAGTGTTGGTAAAATTTATAAAAAATAAACAGAGAGAATATATAAAAGGGGAGAAGACAAACTGTAGTTTTCAGTTTCAACTGCACACACCTCAAAGATTCTCTGTTAGTGTTCTTACAACAAGAATTCCTGCACTGCATCTGCAAATAATGTTGGAAATGCTACACTGTACATGAACTATGGCTGATGGCTACCAAGAAGACAACTCTACTCTGTCAACTGAAGTAAACAAGCAACTTCAGAACTTTTACAAGAGTGTAGACAGAAAAAAACAAATAATATGGTTAAGTGCTGAAATCATTGCACCAATCGGCATCCTCTTCAACTTTGTGTTTCTCTTCACAGTCTTTCGTTGCTGCCCAAAACTGAATCCCAGCCAGCCATCGCAGCCTGGGAAGCAGATTGAGCTTCGTGTGATTCCACAGGCAGACAATGACCAAGAGCAGCGTGCTGCCAGGCCAAGCAGCAGCAAGCCACCAAGCAAAGAGTGTGCACAACACCCAGAGAGTCAGCAGTCACTGAACAGCTGTCCAGAACAATGTTGCAGGCAAAACAGCAGCAAGCCACTAAGCCAAGGGCAGTCACAACACTCAGAGAGTCAGCAGTCAATGGACAGCTGTTCAGAACAATGTTCCAGGCAAAGCAGAAGCAAGTTATCCAAGCCCAGTCAGCAGCATGTTCAAGTGCATGTTGAGGTACATGCAGAACCAGCGGAGATCCCAGAGTTTGCAAGTTCCCACCAGAAACAATGCTCTAGTCTGACTGACAACAAGCCATTCATATAAGGGGAACATGAGTGTGTACATCCAGAACCAGCAGAGAGCCAGCAGTCACTTGCAAGTACTCATCAGGAACAATGTCCTGGGTTGACTGGCACGGAGCCATCATCACAAGAGCAGCAGTATGCACATCCAGAACCAGAAGGGAGTCAACCATTGGAAGATTGTCAAGACCAATGTTCTCTGGTAACTGATGTGTGCAAGCCATCCATGCAAGGTCAGCAGTGTGCAGAGTCAGAAGATACATGTAGTCGACAATCACTTTGTAAGTAACTCTCAAACAATGTTCCAGGCACAACAGGCTAGTCTCACAGGAGCAGTATACATGTATTATGCGCATCAAGAACCAGTCACTCCAAAACTGTCAAGAACTATGTTCCAGGGTGACTGACTTCCCACCCATCCCTGCAAGAGGAACAGCGGTCTCAAGAGTGCTAGCAACACTGTCAAGTTTTCAGTAACAATGATCCAGGATAAAGCAGTGAGGGTTTGCAGAGACACCATGTGGAATTATCTTTTCGAAAGATGCAAGTTGTAAGTAACAATGATACAGGATTGACTGATGCTGAGATTTCAATGCAAGGAAGCATGAACTCAGAACTTAATGTTATATCCACCTCTCAAATCAACGTAGAAACATTATTCGAGCTCCGGTACTGATTAATATTCAAATTATCAATGGTGATATTCCAGTTAAACATGTATTTGTGATACCAAACCATGATACCAAATGATCTGATAACACATATTGATACTAAAACAAATGTTGGCAAAATACTGAAAAGCTCACTATAAAATGTCAATACAATGTGTTCTCTGTTTAGGGATATTCTTAACGCAATGACTATCATTACAGCAGTTGATGATCTGATTCCCTGACTTACCCAGCCCGACATTGACAATACTCTGGACCTTTTACTCTTTAAACCCGACTATCAAATAGTCTGGTTTAAAGAGCGATATCCAGATATTTTTGTCAAGGTCGTGCTGGGTAAGTCGGGGAATCAGATCGTCAACTGACATAATGATAGCCACTGCGTATTCTTAACACTACAATGTTTCAGTGATGATGTATTGCCGACTCTCAAAATAAATCCAATAGGACCTACCACACAAGTCTAAAGTTCAGACATTTTTTCTAAAACAATTAATATTTATTTTCACCTATATTTCATTTCTGTTCAACATGAGTTTGTGAGAATTTCGTTTAAATAGAGTAACAAATGTTTTAGTAATGCTTGAGTGATTACCGTTACTGAAGTTGTAAATAAGTGAGTAAATGTACAGATGCATACTTTTTATATACTTGTACATGTAATTTGTAATTGTTCCGCTGAAATGAGCACAAAGCCATATTGTCCATCACCGACAGAGATTACCTTTCACAATTAAATCTACCTTTGTGCCTGGATTATTTTGACATTGACCGGGCCAGGCGCGGGATTATTTTTCATGAACCACGATCCGAGACGGGTTCAGGCTAGCATTCTTGGGAACCGGTACACGCCATCCGACACAAACTGGTTAAAGATACTCAGTCAATACCTTTTGAGTTTTACTCAAATATAGATTTATTTTTAAATTGTAATTTTTCATTATTAAAAAATGTTTCATTGATTTTAACTTGAATGTGGTCTGCAGATTACCAGGATTCATATGACTGAAATAACCCCCTCAAGTAATTTTTTGTTGTCAAAATAAAACATACATGTAAAGGTTTAAAATCTATGAGTTTGTTGGTCAAGGCAGGCAGACTTCATAAGGATTGTATTTGAAAGGGAATTCATAGGGGACTCATTTGTACTTAACTGTAACTTACATAACTATAACAAGTTATATACTGCAACATACCGTAGAACATCTGCTTTTCAACACATCAAAAACTCCAGACCTAAATTGTGGAATGATTTACCATTCTCTCTTAGATATTCAAGGTCATATAATTTTTTTTAAACAGAAACTTAAATTGTTCCTAATGTAATATATTATAAACCATGTATCCATGTAAAAATGGACTTGGTATGGCAATCCTACATGTAGCCCAGTATTGTATTATATGTTTTTTTTACTGCTTAGAAGTATGATTGTTTTCCTATAATTTATGGTGTCCGTTCGTTTGTTTTTGTTTAATGGCATGCCTAATACAAGCTTTGCTAACAAGGTTTTGCCACCTCTGGCATTTATATCTTGTTATTCAATACTTATATAATTTTGTATCTATGTCAATTAAGAAGAGGAAATAAATGTGTGTTTGATTGAGGGTAGTTTAGGTTTACGTATATGTAAACTGTGACACATAATTGCAAAGTGTGATCGATGTAAAAGACCAATCGATCGATGTAAAAGACCATTTGATGGAAGGACCAATCAATAGATGTAAAAGGACGATCGGTGTAAAAAAGACTGATCAATGTGTTGATTGGAGTTTATGCCTATTTGGTGTTCCATACCCTACTGCATTTTAAGTACACAGGACCAAATCCACCCAAATCTACTCAAGTGGTGGTTGATATTGATGAACAACAGCTTAGTACTGCACGGTGGAAAAAATCAGTCCCATTGTCCCAACAGTGCCAACATCCATCATAATCCAAATATATTCACCCCAGGCCTGCAGGACCAAGCCCCCCCCCCCCCCCCCCCCCCCCCCCCCCACCACCACCACAACCCAAAAACAATCAAACAAACAAAAACAAAACAAGGGTATGGATTTGGATGGATTTGGGAGGATTAGGGTTAAAAAAGCGTTAGTTTTGTCACTTTTCATTATCGGTAACATCAAGCAATTTCAATCAAGGAAATATACAAAATAATAAAAACTGAAACAACTTTAATTCCAAATGGCAGTAGCGAAACTGAATTGTCTGCTTTGGTAACTGCTGTCACGAGATACATTCATATCACGTGCATTACAATATGTCTTTGAGAATTGTGGGAAAATATGGAGGGAATATCAACAAAACTTTCTGTTTCAACTACACACTTCTAGAAGATCTCAAGGTGTTATATTCCCCATTAGTATAAAAACTGGAGCAATCTTGAAATAGGACAAATGCGCTTCGCTGTATCTCCAGAAAATGTTGGATGCAGCTCCAAGCTATACTGCACATGATGGGTGATGGCTACAAAGACAGCTGCACTCTATCGAATGAAATAAACAAGCATCTTATGAACTTTCAGCTTTCAGTTTCAACTGCACACTCCTCAAAGATTCTCTGTTAGTGTTCTTACAACAAGAATACCTGCACTGCATCTGCAAATAATGTTGGAAATGCTACACTGTACATGAACTATGGCTGATGGCTACCAAGAAGACAATTCTACTCTGTCACCTGAATTGAACAAGCATCTTGAGAGCTTTTACAAGAGTAGAGACAGAACAAACGAAATAACGTGGTTAAGTGCTGAAATCATTGCACCAATCGGCATCCTCTTCAACTTTGTGTTTCTCTTCACAGTCATTCGAATGAAGTCCATGTGTACAATCATCAACATCTACTTATCCAATCTGGCTGTGGCTGACTCGCTCTTCCTTACAAGTGACTTTATATTTGCATTGTGTTCGCACTTCAAGTACAACTTCCTTGTTCAAAAAGTATATGGAGGTGTCAGATACACACTTCTTGCTGTTTCTCATTTCTTTGTGGTTACCATAGCAGCTGAGAGATTCTCTGCAGTACGTAATCCTCTGACACACAAAGAGAAAGCCTCTAAATCTCGAGCAGCAAAGATATCCGCAGGAGTCTGGGTGCCTAGAATCATTGTTGCTGTGATTCTGATATTTTTACCAGAGACTATCTTTGATGATGTCGTCTTTTGGATTAATTCCATTATTGCCATTGTTTGCTTGATAGCAACTCTTGCTTTGTACATCTATGTGGTAGTAAAAGTGTGCAGACAATCAGCCCTGTTGCCAAACCGTCCCAAGCGAGCAGGCAAGGTCCTCTGTATGGTAATAATCAATACTGCTGTTTTCTTCATTTTGAACTCAATACGCACTGCATTGTCAATTCTTGTTATTGTGCAAAGTAAGTATTCAACTTCACAGGCTGTTGAACTTTTACAACTTACAGCCAAAATGTACATTCTGTTTTCATGTCATACAATTCTTGAGCTTATCAATAGTTCAATCAATTCCCTGGTCTACAGTGCCACAAACGCAGACTATCGTGCGGCTGTAGTCGAGGCTTTCTCATTCCTCAAACTGTGCTGTCGTTGCTGCCCAAGACAGAATCCCAGCCAACCATCGCAGCCAGGGAAGCACATTGAGCTTCGTGTGATTCCACATGCAGAAAATGACCAAGAGCAGCGTGCTGCCAGGCCAAGCAGCAACAAGCCACTAAGCCAAGAGTGTGCACAACACCCAGAAAGTCAGCAGCCACTGGACAGCTATCAAGAACAATGTTTCAGGCCAAGCAGCAGCACGCCACAAAGCCCAGAGCATGCACAACACTCGGAGAGTCAGCAGTCACTGGACAGCTATCAAGAACAATTTTCCAGGCAAGGCACCAGCAAGTTATCTACCCGCAGTCAGCAGCATGTTCAAGTGCATGTTGAGGTACATGCAGAACCAGCGGGGACGTACCCCAGCGCTTGCAAGTTCTAATCGGGATCAATGCTTTAGTATAGTCTGACTGATTGCAAGGCATCTGTACAAGAACAACAGTGTGTACATCCAAAACCAGCAGAGAGCCAACAGTCACTTGCAAGAACTTAGAAACAATGTCATGGGTTGACTGGCACTGAGCCATCATCGAAGGCAGCGGCATGCACATCCAGAACCAGAAGGGAGTCAATCATTGGAAAGTTGTCAATTGAACAATGTTCTCTAGTAAATGACGAGTGCAAGCCATTCATGTAAGGGTAGCAGTGTGCAGAGTCAGCAGATACATGTAGTCAACACTCACTTTGTAAGTACATGTAACTCTCAAACAATGTTCCAGGCACAACAGTCAAGTGCCATAGGAGCAGCCAGTAATGTGCGCATCAAGAACCAGCAGGGAGTCACTCTAAAACTGTCAAGAACTATAGGCGTTTTCACACTATCTCAGTTTCGAACCGTGTTGAAACCAACCCGGTTCAGCATGGGTTGTTTTCGACACGGATCACGGAGACGCAACGTTCACACTGTTCATGCGGCAAACCAGCCGCTAGTGAACCGTGTAACGTTCAATCCGGCTAGAGCCGCCGTGCATTCACACTACCCATTTCTCAACACGGATCGCATTCAAAAAGGCGCGCTGTGATGATTTGCCCGATCCCACAATGCTTATAATCCCGCCTCAAATTTGTTAATTTATGCGGCACTGACTCAGCGTTTTGTCGTGGATTCCCTGGCCTTCGAGATCCTCAGAGTCAGACATTTTCGCGAACACCTTATTTCTTGTCGTGCCGTCCAGTTGCGAATAAACCGCATCGTCCGACCAAATCGTCAACATGGCCTTTACTTCTTTGTCCTTTCTTTGTCTTTCAGCTTTATTGTCGGTCTTTTTGGGACCCATTTTCGAACAAAATTGAAGAGAAATGCCTGGATGCGTGTTGTTGCTGTTGTATTTGGGTTTGGTGAAGAACTACGTGTAGCACATATGCAAAACATGCATGACGTGCCAGTAAATGTACATACATGTACACGCACATGTATACATATCCATGTACGTGTCACGTCGATCGCAGAACTGATTATTTATTGACCTTGTACCGCGCGTGTCCGATTTCTGTAGGATTTCGCGCCACAACTCAACACGGATCGGCGGTAAGCGAACTCAACCCGGGGCAGTTCACACTATCATTTTCGACACGGTTCACGACGAAAAATGCGATTTCAATCCGGGTTGAGATTTTCAACCCTGGTCCCTACCAGGGTTGATTTCGATCCGGCTAGAGCATGCTACCCGGGTTGGAACCGGGTTGAAATTTTAGTAGTGTGAAAAGGGTTGAAAAAAATCTCGGGGTTGCAACCGGTTCCAACCCCCAGATTTTGGACATTGTGAAAGCGCCTTATGTTCCAGGGCGACTGACTTCCCACCCATCCCTGCAAGAGGAACAGCGGTCTCAAGAGTGCCAGCAACACTTGCAAGTTTTCAGTAACAATGATCCAGGATAAAGTAGTGAGAGTTTGCGGAGACACCATGTGGAATTCTCTTTTCGAAAGATGCAAGTTGTAAGTAACAATGATACAGGATTGACTGATGCTGATATTTCAATGCAAGGAAGCATGAACTCAGAACTTACTGTTATATATCCACCTCTCAAATCAACGTAGAAACATTATTCGAGCTCCGGTACTGAATAATATTCAAAGTTATTTTGATTAGGCTTGGGTGATATTCCAGTTAAACATATGTATTTGTGGTACCAAACCTAACAAATGATCTGATAACACATATTGATACTGAACAAAATGTTGGCAAAATACTGAAAGCTCACTATAAAATGTCAATACAATGTGTTCTCTTATCAGGGATATTCTTAACGCAGTGACAATCGTTACAGCAGTTGGTCATCTGATTCCCTGACTTACCCAGCCCGACATTGACAATACTCTGAAACCTTTTACTCTTTGAACCTGACTATCAAATAGTCTGGTTCCAAGAGCGATATCCAGATATTTTTGTCAATGTCGGGCTGGGTAAGGAATCAGATCGTCAACTGCCGTAATGATAGCCACTGCGTAATCTTAAGACATGTACTACATATTTTTAGTGACGATATATTGCAGACTCTCAATATAAATCCAATAGGACCTACCGCACAAGTCTAAACTTCAGAAATTTCAAGCCCACATTTTTTTTCTAAAGCAATTAATTTTTATTTTCACCTATATTTCATCTCTATTCAACAAGAACTTGTGAGAATTTTGTTTAAATAGAGTAACAAATGTTTCAGTAATGCTCGAGTGATTAGCGCACGTGAACATATTTTTATAGAATGCGCGCTATATAAATGTAATTATTATTATTATTATTATGTTACTGAAGTTGTAAGTAAGTAAATGTACAGATGCATACTTCTTTTATACTTGTAATTTGTAATTGTTCAGCTGAAATGAGCACAAAGCCATATTGTCTATCACAGACAGAGATTACCTTTCACAATGAAATCTACCTTTGTGCTTTTTAACCAGTTCGTGCCGGGATTATTTTGACATTGACCGGGCCCAGGCGGGAGATTATTTTTCATAAACTTCGATCCGAGACGGGTTCAGGCCAGCATTCTTGGGACCCGGTACACACCATTCGACACAAACTGGTTAAAGATCTCAGTCAATACTTTTTGAGGATATTAGATTTAAATTGTAATTGTAATTTTTTGTTACCATCTCTGACAAACCAAAAAGTAGTTCGTGTTTCATTATTACTAAAAAAATCATTGATTTCAACCTAGACGTGGTCTGCAGGTTACTGGGATTCATACGACTAAAATAACCCCCTCAAGTGATTTTATTTCTTAAAAAAAAATATATACAAATTTAGAATTCATGAGTTTTTTGGTCAAGGCAGGCAGACTTCAAAGGCATTGTATTTGAAAGGGAACTTATAGGGGAGTTTAGGTTTACGTATAATGTAGACACATAATTACAAAGTGTGATCGATTTAAAAGACCGATCGTTGATGTAAAAGACCGATTGATGGGAGGACCAATCAATAGATGTAAAAGAACTATTGATAGATGTAAAAGACCGATCGATCAATGTAAAAGACTGATCAATGTGTTGATAGGACTTTATGCCTCCTTGGTGTTCCATACCCTTCTACATTTTAAGTAATCTGGTTATGCTCTTGTATGGTTTGCCTTTTGTTATGTGGAAAATAAAGTAACATTGATGTGGAAGTACTGTACAAAATCTACCCAAATCCACTCAAGTGGTGGTTGATGAACAGCTCAGTACTGAAGGATGGACAAAATCAGTCCCATTCTCCCAGCAGTGCCAACGTCCATCATAATCCAAATATATTCACCCCAGGCCTGCAGGACCAAGTTTTCCCCCACCATAACAAAACAAAAACAAAAAAACTAAAAACTAAAAACAAAAAGGGTTAGTGTTAAAGAGGATTTACTTTTGTCACTTTTCATTATCGGTAACATCAACCAATTTCAATCAAGGAAATACACATTGCATACATAATGATAAAAACTGAAACAAATTTTAATTCTAAATGGCAGTAGCGAAACTGAATTGTATGCTTTGGTAACTGCTGTCACTAGATACACTGCATCACGTGCATTACAATAGGTCTTTGAGAATTGTGAGAAAATAGAGAGGAAGGGTGAACAAAACTTTCTGTTTCAACTACACACTTCTAGAAGATCTCATTGTGTTATATTCATCATTAGTATAAAACTGGAGCAATCTTGAAACAGGGTAAACGCGCTTCGCTGTATCTGCAAAAAATGTTTGATGCAGCTCCAAGCTACACCGCAAATGATGGGCGATAGCCACTCTATTGACTGAAGTAAACAAGCATCTTGAGAACTATTACAAGAGTGAAAACAGAACCGTTCAAATAATATGGTTAAGTACTGAAATCATTGCACCAATCGGCATCCTCTTCAACTTTGTGTTTCTCTTCACAGTCTTTTGAGTGAAGTCCATGCGTACAATCATATCTGCCTGTAACATATCTGCAATTTGGCCATTTGGCCACAAGATGTATACAAAAAATCAAATCCAATCCAATCAAATCCAATCCAATCTAATCCAATCTAGTCCAAACCAATCCAGTCCAATCCAATCCAATCCAATCCAATCCAATCCAGTCCAGTCCAGTCCAGTCCAGTCCAATGCAATTCAGTTCAATCCAAAATGTGTTTTTATTGTGTATTTTTTTAAGTGTTTGATAAATGTGGACAATAGTAAAGCTATGAAATAACTACAATATCAACATATGTTTCTTGCCACAGAAATCTGGTGTGTGGTCCCATGGCCCAATCCCACTATAGTCAAACAGTAGGGATATAAACTCCCCATCCCCTATCCTTGAGGACATCGTACTTGAGGTCCCATGGCCCAATCCCACTAGTCAAACAGTAGAGATATAACCTCCCCATCCTCTATCCTTGAGGACATCATACGGAAGACCCATGGCCCAATCCCACTATAGTCAAACAGTAGGAATATATCCTCCCCATCCCCTATCCTTGAAGACATTTTACTTAAGGTACCATGGCCCAATCCCACTAGTCAAACAGTCGGGATATAACCTCCCCATCCCCTATCCTTGAGGACATCGTACTTGAGGTCCCATGGCCCAATCCCACTATAGTCAAACAGTAGGGATATATCCTCCTCATCCCCTATCCTTGAGGACATCATACTTGAGGTCCCATGGCCCAATCCCACTATAGTCAAACAGTAGGGATATATCCTCCTCATCCCCTATCATTGAAGACATTGTACTTGAGGTCCCATGGCCCAATCCCACTAGTCAAACAGTAGGGATATATCCTCCTCATCCCCTATCATTGAAGACATTGTACTTGAGGTCACATGGCCCAATCCCACTATAGTCAAACAGTAGGGATATATCCTCCTCATCCCCTATCCTTGAGGACATCATACTTGAGGTCCCATGGCCCAATCCCACTATAGTCAAACAGTAGGGATATATCCTCCTCATCCCCTATCATTGAAGACATCGTACTTGAGGTCCCATGGCCCAATCCCACTAGTCAAACAGTAGAGATATATCCTCCTCATCCCCTATCCTTGAGGACATCGTACTCGAGGTCCCATGGCCCAATCCCACTATAGTCAAACAGTAGGAATATATCCTCCCCATCCCCTATCCTTAAGGACATCATACTTAAACATGTCACATTAAACCTTGTGTGGAGAAATTTGTTTTCTTTAATATTACTGAAACAACTCATCTATGCCAATGTCAACTGTGAAACTCTATTGTCTACTTTGGTTTTGTTAGCTGTCAAAATAAAGAACAAAGTAAATTACCATATCTTATACAAAATACTGTGGGAAAAATGAAGAAGCTTTTACTTTTACTTTCAACTACACATTTCTTAAGGTCCTGTATTCCCTGTCGGTATAAAACTGGAGTGATCTTGAAATAGGGCAGACCACTCTTCGCTGCATCTGAACTGAAATGTTGGACATAGAGATCAATGCTACACTGTACATGAAATATGGGTGACTGCTACCAAGACAGCTCTACTCGATACAATTGAAGAACTTTTGAAACATCTTATGAACTTTGACAAGAGTCAATACAGATCAATGGTTATGGTTAGGTGCTAAAATCATTGTTATATTCCCATTAGTAGAAAACTGGAGCAATCTTGAAATAAGACAAACGCGCTTCGCTCTATCTGCAGAAAGTGTTGGATGCAGCTCCAAGTTGGATGCAGCTCAAAGCTGGATGCAGCTCCAAGGGGATGGGGAGATTGCTGCCAATCTTGGACTCAACATCTCCTGGCAGAAAACCAAAATCCAAGTATTGACCCCAAGCAGCACCAGCACTCCCTCTCACATTACAGTGAACAGACAGTCTGTCGACATTGTGGAGGATTTTGTATATCTTAGAAGCAAGATCTCCAACACTGAGCGCAGTAAACCTGACATCCTCAGACGACTCGGCCTTACTTCATGAACAGCCTACGCAAAATCTGGAGGCTAAAAAAGTTGAAACTCGCCATCAAACTGGGTATATACCAGACATGTGTCATTCCTGTCCTGCTGTACGGCTCAGAAACCTGGACACTCTTCAAATCCGATCTCAGAAGACTTGAGTCATTCCACCAAAGGTGTCAACGCTCGATCCTAGGTATCCAGTGGTTTGACTTCGTCAGTAATAACGAGGTCACCCGCAGAACAAGATTGCCAACCATCAACCACCAAATCCAACGTCGCCGAACCGCCTTCTTTGGTCACGTCGCTCTCCTGCTGACAACATTCCAGCCAAAAATTATCTGGGCATTGCCATCAGTTCCAGGAGAGGTCAACCGCCAACTCCCGGCTGGAAGAGACCCCATGGCCGTCCAAGATCATCCTGGTCGAAACAACTGGGACGGCCTAACGAGATTGACTATATGTGAAATGAGGCTGTAGGACGTGGGCACAGAAGATCGGCACGACGGACCTTTGCTGTCTATGCGGATGATTGATTGAGCTCCAAGATACACTGCTCATAATGGGTGATGGTTACGATGACAACTCCACTCTATTAAATGAAGTAAGCAAGCATCTTGAGAGCTATTACAAGAGTCAAGACAGAACCGATCAAATAACATGGTTAAGTGCTGAAATCATTGCACCAATCGGCATCCTCTTCAACTTTGTGTTTCTCTTCACAGTCTTTCGAGTGAAGTTCATGCGTACAATCATTAACATCTACTTATCCAATCTGGCTGTGGCCGACTCACTCCTTCTTACAGGTGACTTTATATATGCTTTGTGTTCACCCTTCAAGTTAAACAACTTCCTTGCGGAAAAAGTATGTGTAAGTGTCAGATCCATGCTTCTTGCTGTTTCTAGTTTCTTTGTGATCACCATAGCAGCTGAGAGATTCTCTGCAGTGCGCAATCCGCTGACACACAAAGAAAAAGCCTCTAAATCTCGAGCAGCAAAGATATCAGCAGGACTCTGGGCACCTACAATCACTGTTGGTGTGATTCTGATGTTCTTACCAGAGACTATCTTTAATGATGTCGTCTTCTGGATTAATTCCATTATTGCCATTGTTTGCTTGATAGCAACTCTTGCTTTGTACATCTATGTGGTAGTGAAAGTGCGCAGACAATCAGCCCTGTTGCCAAACCGTCCCAAGCGAGCAGGCAAGGTCCTCTGTATGGTGATCATCAATACTGCTGTTTTCTTCATTTTGAACTCAATACGCACTGCATTGTCAATTCTTGTTGTTATTGCGCATAGCAAGGATTCCACACCCACACCTTCACAGGTTGTTGAACTTCTACAACTTGCAGAAAAAAGTTTCATTCTGGTTATATGTTTAAGAATTTTTGAACTTATCAATAGTTCAATCAATTCCCTGGTCTACAGTGCCACAAACGCAGACTATCGTGCAGCTGTAGTCAAGGCTTTCTCATTTCTCAAACTGTGCTGTCGTTGCTGCCCAAGACTGAATCCCAGCCAACCATCGCAGCCAGGGAAGCAGATTGAGCTTCGTGTGATTCCACAGGCAGAAAATGACCAAGAGCAGCGTGCTGCCAGGCCAAGCAGCAGCAAGCCACCAAGCCAAGTGCGTGCACAACACCCAGAGAGTCAGCAGTCACTGAACAGCTGTCAAGAACAATGTTCCAGGCAAGGCAGAAGCAAGTTATCCACGCAGAAGCAGCATGTTCAAGCACATGTTGAGGTACATGCAGAACCAGCGGGGACCCCAGCACTTGCAAGTTCTCCCCGGGAAACAATGCTCTAGTCTGACAGACTGCAAGCCACCTATTCAAGGAGAACAGTGTGTGCATCCAGAACCAGCAGAGAGCCAGCAGTCACTTGCAAGTACTCAGGGGCAATGTCCTGGGTTGACTGGCACCGAGCCATCATCACAAGGGCAGCAGTATGCACATCCAGAACCAGAAGGGAGTCAATCAGTGGAAAGTTGTCAAGAACAATGTTCTCTGGTAACTGATGTGTGCAAGCCATCCATGCAAGGTCAGCAGTGTGCAGAGTCAGAAGATACATGTAGTCGACAATCACTTTGTAAGTAACTCTCAAACAATGTTCCAGGCACAACAGCCTAGTGTCATAGGAGCAGTATATTATGCGCATCAAGAACCAGTCACTCCAAAACTGTCAAGAACTATGTTCCAGGGTGACTGACTTCTCACCCATCCCTGCAAGGGGAACAGCCGTCTCAAGAGTGCTAGCAACACTTGCAAGTTTTCAGTAACAATGATCCAGGATTAAGTAGTGAGGGTTTGCAGAGACACCATGTGGAATTCTCTTTTCGAAAGATGCAAGTTGTCAGTAACAATGATTCAGGATTGACTGAAGCATGAACTCAGAACTTAATGTTACCGGTATATTCACCTCTCAAATCCACGTAAAAACATTATTCGAGCTTCAGTACTGAATAATATTCAAAATTGTTTTGATTAGACTTGGGTGATATTCCAGTTAAACATGTATTTGTGATACCAAACCTAACAAATGATCTGATAACACATATTGATACTGAACAAAATGTTGGCAAAATACTGAAAAGCTCACTATAAAATGTCAATACAATGTGTTCTCTTTTTAGGGATATTCTTAACACAGTGACTATTGTTACAGCAGTTGATCATCTGATTCCCTGACTTACCCAGCCCGACATTGACAATAGTCTGAACCTTTTACTCTTGGAAACTGACTATCAAATAGTCTGGTTCCAAAAGCGATATCCAGGTATTTTTGTCAATGTCGGGCTGGGTAAGTCAAGGAATCAGATCGTCAACTGCCGTAATGATAGCCACGGCGTATTCTTAAAACTACAATGTTTCAGTGATGATATATTGCCGACTCTCAAAATAAATCCAATAGGACCTACCACACAAGTCTAAACTTCAGACATTTCAAGCCCACATTTTTGTTTCTAAAACAATTAATATTTATTTTTTACCTATATTTCATTTCTGTTCAACAAGAACTTGTGAGAATTTTGTTTAAATACATGTATAGTAAAATGTTTCAGTAATGCTCGAGTGATTAGCGCACATGAACATATTTTTATGGAATGCGTGCAATATAAATGTAATTAGCTGTTTCGGTTTTTCACCGAAACAGCTTTTGTTTTCGTTAAAGTTTTTTTTTTTTTTTTTTTTTTTTTTTTTTTTTTTTTTTTTTTTTTCCACTTTCAGTGTTTTTACCCATAGGATTTACACACGTTTGTTCTGCCAATACACTTTGGCACTTTGCTGAATCCAATCGACTTGAGACTTGGTATACACTTAGACCTCCACCCACAGATGGTCCTAGAAGAAATTTGGCTCGATTGCGTCATTCAAGGTCACGTGACGTCACGTTAAAGGTTTAATTTTCCCCATAGGTTTTGTACACGTTTTTCTTCAGACTATTGACTTTGGCACTTCGGTAAATCCGACCGACTTGAAACTTGGCATACACTTAGAATACCACCCCCAGATGTTTCTGAAATAAATATGGCACGATTGCGTCATTCAAGGTCACGTGACGTGAAGTTAAAGGTGCAATTTTTTTCCCCATAGGGTTTGTACACGTTTCTCTTTAGACTATTGACTTTGACACTTTCGTGAATTTTATCGACTTCAGACTTAGCACATAACTCGACCACCATCACCAGGAGGGCCAAGGGAAAAATCGTAATAATGACGTCATCGTGGGTCATGTGACGTCACATTAAAGGTTTAGTTTTAAGGACCCTCTATCTCTAGAAGTACATGTCCGATTGGGGTCAAACTTGGTATGCAAGTATTCCAGGATGTGTTACAGACGAAAATTAAGATGACATCATGATGACATCATCGGGTATCATGTGACGTCACATTAAAGGTGCAGTTTTTCCCATAGGATTTGTACACGTTTTTCTTCAAAATATTGAATTTGACACTTCTGTCAATTCGATCGACTTGAGACTTAGCACAGACCTCGACCACCATCCTTAGGAGGGTCAAGAACAAAATAATCAAGATGACGTCATCGGGGGTCATGTGACGTCACATTAAAGGTGTAGTTTTTAAGACCGTCTAACTCTGAAAGTACAAGTCCGGTTGGGGTAAAACTTGGTTTGCAAGTATTCGAGGATGTGTTATAGACAAAAAATAGGAAGACGTAATTATGACATCATCGGGTGTCATGTGACGTCACATTAAAGGTTCAATTTTCTCCATAGGTTTTGTACACGTTTTTCTTCAGACTATTGAATTTGACAATTTGGTAAATCCGATCGACTTCAGACTTGGCACACATCTCGACCACCATACCCAGGAGGGCCAAGGGGGAAATCGTCAGGATGACGTCATCGTGGGTCATATGACGTCACATTAAAGGGGCAGATTTTAGGACCCTCTATCTCTGGAAGTACATGTCTGATTGGGGCCAAACTTGGTATGCAAGTATTCCAGAATGTGTAAAAGACGAAAATTAAGATGACATCATGATGACATCATCGGGATTTCAGACTTGGCACACACATAATGAAAGTTATCTTAGACATCCGAAACAGCTCTGTGTTTGTCCACAAACACATGTCTAGTTATTATTATTATTATTATGTTATTGAAGTTGTAAATAAGTAAGTAAATGTACAGATGCATACTTCTTTTATACTTGTAATCTGTAATTGTTCAGCTGAAATGAGCATAAAGCCATATTGTCTATCACCGACAGAGATTACCTTTCACAATGAAATCTACCTTTGTGCTTTTTAACCATTTCGTGCCGGGGTATTATTTTGACATTGACCGGGCCCAGGCGCGGAATTATTTTTCATGAACTTCGATCCGAGACGGGTTCGGGCCAGCATTCTTGGGAACCGGTACACGCCATCCGACGCAAACTGGTTAAAGATACTTAGTCAATACCTTTTGAGTTTTACTCAAATATAGATTTATTTTTAAATTGTAATTTTTCATTATTAAAAAATGTTCCATTGATTTTAACTTAAATGTGGTCTGCAGATTACCAGGATTCATATGACTGAAATAACCCCCTAAAGTCATTTTTTGTTGTCAAAATAAAACATACATGTAAAGGTTGAAAATCTATGAGTTTGTTGGTCAAGGCAGGCAGACTTCATAAGGATTGTATTTGAAAAGGAATTCATAGGGGACTCATTTGTACTTAACTGTAACTTACATAACTATAACAAGTTGTATGCCCACTAACTTACATTTCCATATACCGCAACATACCGTAGAACATCTGCTTTTCAACACAACATAAAAAACTCCGGACCTAAATTGTGGAATGATTTACCATTCTCTCTTAGATGTTCAAGGTCATATAATTTTTTTTACGAAAACTTAAATTGTACCTAATGTAATATATTATAAACTTCATGTATCCATGTGCAAATGAACTTGGTATGGCAATCCTACATGTAGCCCAGTATTGTATTATATATATTTTTTTACTGCTTAGAAGTATGATTGTTTTCCTATAATTATGGTGTCCGTTCGTTTGTTTTTGTTTAATGGCATGCCTAATACAAGCTTTGCTTACAAGGTTTTGCCACCTCTGGCATTTATATCTTGTTATTCAATATTTATATAATTTTGTATCTATGTCAAGAAGAGGAAATAAATGTGTGTTTGATTGGGGGTAGTTTAGGTTTACGTATATATGTAAACTGTGACACATAATTGCAAAGTGTGATCGATGTAAAAGACCAATCGATCGATGTAAAAGACCATTTGATGGAAGGACCAATCAATAGATGTAAAAGAACGATCTGTGTAAAAAAGACTGATCAATGTTGATTGGAGTTTATGCCTCTTTGGTGTTCCATACCCTACTACATTTTAAGTACACAGGACCAAATCCACCCAAATCTACTCAAGTGGTGGTTGATATTGATGAACAACAGCTTAGTACTGCACGATGGAAAAAATCAGTCCCATTCTCCCAACAGTGCCAACATCCATCATAATCCCAATATATTCACGCAAGGCCTGCAGGACCAAGTCCCCATCCCTCCCCCCCCCCCCCCCCCCCCCCCCACCACCAGAACCAAAAACAATCAAACAAACAAAAACAAAACAAGGGTATGGATTTGGATGGATTTGGGAGGATTAGGGTTAAAAAAGCGTTAGTTTTGTCACTTTTCATTATCGGTAACATCAACCAATTTCAATTAAGGAAATACACATGTACAAAATAATAAAAACTGAAACAACTTTAATTCCAAATGGCAGCAGCGAAACTGAATTGTCTGCTTTGGTAACTGCTGTCATGAGATACATGCATGTCACGTGCATAACAATAGGTCGCTGAGAATTGTGGGAAAATATGGAGGGAATGTCAACAAAACTTTCTGTTTCAACTACACACTTCTAGAAGATCTCAAGGTGTTATATTCCCCATTAGTATAAAAACTGGAGCAATCTTGAAATAGGACAAATGCGCTTCGCTGTATCTCCAGAAAATGTTGGATGCAGCTCCAAGCTACACTGCACATGATGGGTGATGGCTTCAAAGACAGCTGCACTCTATCGAATGAAGTAAACAAGCATCTTATGAACTTTCAGCTTTCAGTTTCAACTGCACACTCCTCAAAAATTCTCTGTTAGTGTTCTTACAACAAGAATATCTGCACTGCACGTCTGCAAATAATGTTGGAAATGCTACACTGTATATGAACTACCGGTATGGCTGATGGCTACCAAGAAGACAACTCTACTCTGTCAACTGATGAAGTAAACAAGCACTTCGAGAACTATTACCAGAGTGTAGACAGTTTTGATCAAATAACATGGTTAAGTGTTGAAATTATTGCACCAATCGGGATTCTCTTCAACTTTGTGTTTCTCTTCACAGTCTTTCGAGTGAAGTCCATGCGTACAATCATCAACATCTACTTATCCAATCTGGCTGTGGCTGACTCGCTCTTCCTTACGAGTGACTTGATATTTGCATTGTGTTCACCCTTCAAGTTCAACTTCCTTGCTCAAAAAGTATTGATAGGAGTCAGAGACACGCTACTTGCCGTTTCCAATTTCTTTGTGGTTACCATAGCAGCTGAGAGATTCTCTGCAGTGCGTAATCCTCTGACACACAAAAAAAAAGCCTCTAAATCTCGAGCAGCAAAGATATCAGCAGGACTCTGGGTGCCTACAATCATTGTTGGTGTGATTCTGATTTTTTTACCAGAGACTATCTTTGATGATGTCGTTATTTTGATTTATTCCATTATTGCCATTGTTTGCTTGATAGTAACTCTTGCTTTGTACATCTATGTGGTAGTAAAAGTGCGCAGACAATCAGCCCTGTTGCCAAACCGTCCCAAGCAAGCAGGCAAGGTCCTCTGTATGGTGATCATCAATACTGCTGTTTTCTTCATTTTGAACTCAATACGCAGTGCATTGTCAATTCTTGTAATAGTGCAAAGCAAGAATTTCATACATACACCTTCACAAGCTGTTGAACTTCTACAACTTGCAGAAAAAATTAACATTCTGTTTATATGTCTTAGAATTTTTGAGCTTATCAATAGTTCAATTAATTCCCTGGTCTACAGTGCCACAAACGCAGACTATCGTGCAGCTGTAGTCAAGACTTTCTCATTCCTCAAACTGTGCTGTCGTTGCTGCCAAAGACTGAATCCCAGCCAACCATCGCAGCCAGGGAAGCAGATTGAGCTTCGTGTGATTCCACAGGCAGACAATGACCAAGAGCACCATGCTGCCAGGCCAAGCAGCAGAAAGCCACCAAGCCAAGAGCATGCACAACACCCAGAGAGTCAGCAGTCACTGGACAGCTGTCAAGAACAATTTTCTAGACAAAGCAGCAGCAAGGCATCCATTCACAGTCAGCAGCATGTTCAAGTGCAGGTTGAGGTACATGCAGAACCAGTGGCGGACACAGCGCTTGCAAGTTCTCACAAGAAACAATGCTCTAGTCTGACTGACTGCAAGCCATCCATGCAAAGAGAACAGTGTGTACATCCAGAACCAGCAGAGAGCCAGCAGTCACTTGCAAGTACTCAGGAGCAATGTCCCAGGCTGACTGGCATCGAGCCATCATCACAAGGGCAGTAGTATGCACATCCAGAACCAGAAGGGAGTCAATCATTGGAAGATTGTCAAGAACAATGTTCTCTGGTAACTGATGAGTGCAAGCCATCCATGTAAGGGCAGCAGTGTGCAGAGACAGCAGATACTGTAGTCAACAATCACTTTGTACATTATGTAGTCAACAATCACTTTGTAAGTAACTCTCATACAATGTTCCAGGCACAACAGCCAAGTGCCATACTGTAGGAGCAGTTTTATATGCATCAAGAACCAGCAGGGAGTCACTCCAAAACTGTCGAGAACAATGTTCCAGGGTGACTGACTTCCAACCCATCCCTGCAAGAGGAACAGCGCTAGCGGTCTAAAGAGTGCTAGCAACACTTGCAAGAAAGTAGTGTATGCATTCAGAATTTGCCTTGTAATAAAAGTGTTCAAGCTTACCAAATTAAAAGTCAGAATTATTTAGTAAATGTATAGGCTTGGACGATATTTTAGTTTTAATAATTAACCCTAACTCGCTAGGGTGTGTGCAAAACTAAATTCTTTTTGGAGAATTTTGGAGGGTTACGCCGGGTACAGTGCTTTTGTGCCTAACCATGATGTGACGATGGATTTTGATACTGAACAATGATCACCATTTGCAGATATCAAAAAAATGTTACTACCGAATTAATAAGAAATATCTTACTTATTTAAAAGTAAATAATAATTCTAGGCATACAGAAAAAGGATCGTATTAGATATCCTGTAATATGCTGACAAATTTATCGTTTTTCTTGCTTTTTTTCTCAGCATCAATTATTGCAAAAACAGGTCAGGTCAGTTCAATTTTATTTACTATAAAATACAATCCCACCAATTCTTGATAATTCAAGCAATTACCAATGGTGTATCCCACTTTGAAACACCAAAAAACTGAGAACAAAATCAGTATAAAATGTCAATACTGTTCTACACTGTAGGTGTTATGTTTCCTCATACATGTAGGTTATCAGATGTGCAGAAGTCCTTAAAAAGAAACAACTTTGCTTCTATGTAGTGATGATTGTATTAATGGTCACTGAGTTTACTTTGGGCCTTTTCAAAAACTTTGCTTCCTCTTCGACTTCGCCTCCGAATTCCGAATCACTGAGAAGCAAATAGAAATTAAAGCAAATTAAAAATAGTCTAACATTTGGGTTCATATCAATCGATTGAATGTTTCTAAAGCACAACAGGCATACAAATGTGTCAGGGGATCTCGCAGTCGGGAATCTAAAATCGTCTTAAACCAAAGACAAAGACGAAGTCAGTCTACACCATTACCAAGTTTCTTTGCAACGGTTATTGCAACACTACGGTCACGCGCAATTAAAAAAGGCTAAGAGAAACGTGGGAGGAAAAAAGAAGGAAAAAATGTGAAGCCACTTTCTGTTTCAACTACACATTTCCAAAAGTCTTTCTGTTTCTGTTGATATAAAACTGGAGTGATCATAAAATAAAGTAGATTTGCTACATCTGAATATTTTGTTGGATACAGCGACAATTATGCAACACTGTACATAAACTATGGGTGATGGCTACCAAAACAGCGCTAATTCTTCAAATGAGTGGAAAGTTCAAGTTGAGAACTTTTCACCACTGTGACCTTCGTTCGAATGCCCGCTAAACCAATATATGGATAGGGTTTTCAGTCCCTGCCTGATTCCGTGGGTTTTCCTCAGAATGTTCTTCTGGGGTTTTTCTCCCATATCTAAAACTGTAATTTCCTCACTTTGTCTTCTCGTTACTGGGACCAATGGGATATCAGTGAATTATACTGAATAGGCTACGCAGTTGAATTAAGATATAAATAAACTCATCACAAAAAGTATCGAGACACTTCAAAATGAGCCAATAATTAACGGCCCGAAAGGGTATGGATTAATCGAGACACCTCGATTGTTGAGTTATTGTCATTTCAATGGTCGTAGGTCCAGTTTCAAAAGTGACAATCATCCCTATAGAAGCAGAAGCAGAAGCAGAAACTGATCATTCAAAACAATAATGCAAACCTGCTTCTACAGGGATAATTGTCACTTTTGAAACTGGACCTACGACCATTGAAATGACAATAACTTCGCTATGCAACATCGTAATTATTGGCTCATTTTGAAGTGTCTCGATACTTTTTGTGATGAGTATATATAAATTACACCCTTCTTTTGAATTTCTTTGTTTTACAATATTTTTCATTAATTCAATTTTGTTAAAATTATTTTTATTATTTTTTCATTATACATGTAATTGTAACATATCTGCAATTTGGCCGTTTGGCCACAAGATGTATAAAATAAATCCAATCCATTCCAAAATGTGTTTTCATTGTGTTATTATGAAATACAGTAATCACAATATCGACATTTTTTTATTGCCACAACAATCTGGTGTGTGGTTCCATGGCCCAATCACACCAGTCAAACAGTAGAGATATATCCTCCCCATCCCCTATCCTTGAGGACATCGTACTTTAGGTCCTATGGCCCAATCCCACTAGTCAAACAGTAGGGATATATCCTCCCCATCCCCTATCCTTGAGGACATCGTACTTTAGGTCCTATGGCCCAATCCCACTAGTCAAACAGTAGGGATATATCCTCCTCATCCGCTATCCTTAAGGACATCGTACTTGAGGTCCCATGGCCCAATCCCACTAGTCAAACAGTAGGGATATATCCTCCCCATCCCCTATCCTCGAGGACATCGTACTTAAACATGTCACATTAAACCTTGTGTGGAGAAATTTATTTTCTTTAATATTACAGCCTGAAACAACTCATCTATGCCAATGTCAACTGTGAAACTCTATTGTCTACTTTGGTTTTGTTAGCTGTCAAAATAAAAAACAAAGTACTTTACCATATCTTATGCAAAATACTGTGGGAAAAAATGAAGCTTTTGCTTTTACTTTTAACTACACATTTCTTAAGGTCCTGTATTCCCTGTGAGTATAAAACTGGAGTGATCTTGAAATAGGGCAGACCACTCTTCGCTTTACTGAACTAAAATGTTGGACATGGAGATCAATGCTACACTGTACATGAAATATGGGTGACTGCTACCAAGACAGCTCTACTCGATACAATTGAAGAACTTTTGAAACATCTTATGAACTTTGACAACAGTCAATACAGATCAATGGTTATGGTTAGGTGCTAAAATCATTGTTATATTCCCATTAGTAGAAAACTGGAGCAATCTTGAAATAAGACAAACGCGCTTCGCTCTATCTGCAGAAAGTGTTGGATGCAGCTCCAAGTTGGATGCAGCTCCAAGCTGGATGCAGCTCCAAGGGGATGGGGAGATTGCTGCCAATCTTGGACTCAACATCTCCTGGCAGAAAACCAAAATCCAAGTATTGACCCCAAGCAGCACCAGCACTCCCTCTCACATTACAGTGAACAGACAGTCTGTCGACATTGTGGAGGATTTTGTATATCTTAGAAGCAAGATCTCCAACACTGAGCGCAGTAAACCTGACATCCTCAGACGACTCGGCCTACGCAAAATCTGGAGGCTAAAAAAGTTAAAACTCGCCATCAAACTGGGTATATACCAGACATGTGTCATTCCTGTCCTGCTGTACGGCTCAGAAACCTGGACACTCTTCAAATCCGATCTCAGAAGACTTAAGTCATTCCACCAAAGGTGTCAACGCTCGATCCTAGGTATCCAGTGGTTTGACTTCGTCAGTAATAACAAGGTCACCCGCAGAACAAGATTGCCAACCATCAACCACCAAATCCAACGTCGCCGAACCACCTTCTTTGGTCACGTCGCTCGCCTGCTGACAACATTACAGCCAAAAATGCTCTGGGCATTGCCATCAGTTCCAGGAGAGGTCAACCGCCAACTCCCGGCTGGAAGAGACCCCATGGCCGTCCAAGATCATCCTGGTCGAAACAACTGGGACGGCCTAGCGAGATTGACTATATGTGAAATTAGGCTGTAGGACGTTGGCACAGAAGATCGGCACGACGGACCTTTGCTGTCTATGCAGATGATTGATTGAGCTCCAAGCTACACTGCTCATGATGGGTGATGGCTACGATGACAACTCCACTCTATTAAATGAAGTAAGCAAGCATCTTGAGACCTATTACAAGAGTGAAGACAGAACCAATCAAATAACATGGTTAAGTGCTGAAATCATTGCACCAATCGGGATCCTCTTCAACTTTGTGTTTCTCTTCACAGTCTTTCGAGTGAAGTCCATGCGTACAATCATCAACATCTACTTGGTAAATCTGGCTGTGGCTGACTCACTCTTCCTTACAAGTGAATTTATATTTGCATTGTGTTCACCTATCAAGTACAACTTCCTTGGGCACAAAGTATGGGCAGTTGTCAGATGCATGCTTCTTGCTGTTTCTAATTTCTTTGTGGTTACCATAGCAGCTGAGAGATTCTCTGCAGTGCGTAATCCTCTGACACACAAAGAAAAAGCCTCTAAATCTCGAGCAGCCAAGATATCAGCAGGAGTCTGGGTGCCTACAATCATTGTTGCTGTGATTCTGGTATTTTTACCAGAGACTATCTTTAATTATGTAGTTTGTTTGATTTTATCCATTATTGCCATTGTTTGCTTGATAGCAAATCTTGCTTTTTACATCTATGTGGTAGTGAAAGTGTGCAGACAATCAGCCCTGTTGCCAAACCGTCCCAAGCGAGCAGGCAAGGTCCTCTGTATGGTGATCATCAATACTGCTGTTTTCTTCATTTTGAACTCAATACGCAGTGCATTGTCAATTCTTGTAATTGTGCTAAGCAAGTATTCCATACATACATCTTTACAGGCTATTGAACTTCTACAAATTGCGGAAGAAATATACATTCTGTTTATATGTTATAAAATGTTTGAGCTTATCAATAGTTCAATCAATTCTCTGGTCTACAGTGCCACAAACGCAGACTATCGTGCAGCTGTAGTCGAGGCTTTCTCATTCCTCAAACTGTGCCGTCGTTGCAGCCCAAGACTGAATCCCAGCCGACCATCGCAGCCTGGGAAGCTGATTGAGCTTTGTGTGATTTCACAGACAGAAAATAACCAAGAGCAGCGTGCTGTCAGACCAAGCAGCAGCAAGCCACCAAGCAATGAGTGTGCACAACACCCAGAGAGTCAGCAGTCACTAGACAGCTGTCAAGAACAATGTTCTAGACAAAGCAGCAGCAAGGACTCCATTCACAGTCAGCAGCATGTTCAAGTGCACGTTGAGGTACATGCAGAACCAGTGGGGACCCCAGCGCTTGCAAGTTCTCCCCAGAAACAATGCTCTAGTCTGACTGACTGCAAGCCATCCATGCAAGGAGAACAGTGTGTACATCCAGAACCAGCAGAGAGCCAGCAGTCACTTGCAAGTACTCAGGAGCAATATCCTGGGCTGACTGGCACCGAGCCATCATCACAAGGGCAGCAGTATGCACATCCAGAACCAGAAGGGAGTCAATCATTGGAAGGTTGTCAAGAACAATGTTATCTGGTAACTGATGAGTGCAAGCCATCCATGTAAGGTCAGCAGTGTGCAGAGTCAGAAGATACATGTAGTCGACAATCACTTTGTAAGTAACTCTCAAACAATGTTTCAAGCACAACAGCCTAGTGTCATAGAAGCAGTATATTATGCGCATCAAGAACCAGTCACTCCAAAACTGTCAAGAACTATGTTCCAGGGTGACTGACTTCTCACCTATCCCTGCAACGGGAGCAGCGGTCTCAAGAGTGCCAGCAACAATTGCAAGTTTTCAGTAACAATGATCCAGAATAAAGTAGTGAGGGTTTGCAGAGACACCATGTGGAATTCTCTTTTCAAAAGATGCAAGTTGTCAGTAACAATGATCCAGGATTGACTGATGCTGACATTTCAATGCAAGGAAGCATGCATTCAAATCTTAATGTTATATATTCACCTCTCAAATCAACGTAGAAACATTATTCGAGCTCCGATACTGATTAATATTCAAAGTTGTTTTGATTAGGCTTGGGTGATAATCCAGTTAAAGATATGTATTTGTGGTACCAAACCTAACAAATGATCTGATAACACATATTTATAATGAACAAAATGTTGGCCAAATACTGAAAAGCTCACTATAAAATGTCAATAAAATTTGTTCTCTCTTTAGGGATATTCTTTTTGCAGTGACTCGTTACAGCAGTTGATCATCTGATTCCCTGACTTACCTTTTACTCTTCGAACCTGACTATCAAATAGTCTGGTTCCAAAAGCGATATCCAGGTATTTTTGTCAATGTCGGGATGGGTAAGTCAAGGATTCAGATCGTCAACTGTCGTAATGATAGCCACTGCGTATTCTTAATACTACATGTACAATGTTTCAGTGATGATATATTGCCGACTCTCAAAATAAATCCAATAGGACCTACCACACAAGTCTAAACTTCAGACATTTCAAGCCCATATTTTTTTTTCTAAAATGTTTACTATTCATTTTTACCTATATTTCATTTCTGTTCAACAAGAACTTGTGAGAATTTTGTTTAAATAGAGTAAAATGTTTCAGTAATACTCGAGTGATTAGCGCACATGAACATATTTTTATGGAATGCGCGCTATATAAATAATAATTATTATTCTTATTATTATTATTATTATTATTAAGTTACTGAAGTTGTAAATAAGTGAGTAAATGTACAGATGCATTTTTTTTTATACTTGTAATTTGTAATTGTTTAGCTAAAATCAGCACAAAACCATATTGTCTATCACAGACAGAGATTACAGTACATTTCACAATGAAATCTAACTTTGTGCTCTTTAACCAGTTTGGGCCGGAGTATTATTTTGACATTGACCGGGCTCAGGCGCGGGATTATTTTTCATGAACTTCGATCCGAGACGGGTTCAGGCCAGCATTCTTGGGAACCGGTACACGCCATCCGACGCAAACTGGTTAAAGATACTTAGTCAATATCTTTTGAGTTTTACTCAAATATAGATTTATTTTTAAATTGTCATTTTTCATTATTAAAAAATGTTTCATTGATTTTAACTTAACTGTGGTCTGCAGGGGCCGTATTCACAAAACTTAAACTTGGGAGAATACTTAAGTCAGACCTAAATCTAAGCACCCTGCTAACTTAAGTGCCGCGCTAAATTTGGTATTCACAAAAGATCTAAGCAACCCACTTATCTTAGTGCTCCACTTAACTTAAGTGTTTAAAGCATTTTCGTCATAAACGTTCCTACGCAATGAAAATTTACTATATCTGCGCAGTTTATCATGCGCGCGCGCACACGCACACAGCTAGCGACGCAGTTTTCAAGCCCAAGTTAGTGCACCAAAATAGTCTGCGTCACGCGCGCGTTAAACGAGTTCGTCATGCACGTTTTAGATGTTTTAACACAGAATAGTTGTGAAAAATTCATTTTATTTACTCTCGATTGTGAAACAAATTGTGATGGTGATTTATCCGCATTCTTTTAAACATGCTGGAAGGTAAGATAGTTCTTTTGTATTTTATAGTCGACAGTCACGTGTATTGCATGTCATTTGTTAACGTTAACGTAACATGTCATCAATCGCAATCATTCCGCCCGCCTAAAATTTAACAAATCGATCGAAAAAAATCGTTAGAATGTCAGCGAACTACAATTCTAGAGCTGTCACACATTAACTTCAAATTGGCTTCCTTTTACAATAATTCGATACTGACGAGATTTCCCATAGCCCCTAGAATATCTAATTTTGTGCCCAAAATGTACAAACCGAAGGACAGAAAAAAGCCGCCATGACACCTAAGCGCCCTGCTTAATTGAGTTAAGACTAGTCAGACCACACTTAGATTTAAGACTTGAAAATAAGTGGGGTACTTAGCAAAATTGTTTTGTGAATACCGCTAAGTCATTCAGATGTGTCTAAGTCGGGTATTTAAGTGGGGTGCTTATTTTTTTGGGACTTAAGTCGTTTTGTGAATACGGCCCCAGATTACCAGGATTCATAGGACTGAAATAACCCCCTAAAATCATTTTTGGTTGTCAAAATAAAACATAAAGGTTGAAAATCCGTGAGTTTTTTGGTCAAGGCAGGCAGACTTCACAAGGATTGTATTTGAAAGGGAATTCATAGGGGACTCATTTGTACTTAACTGTAACTTACATTTTATAACTATAACAAGTTGTATGCCCACTAACTTACATTTCCATATACCGCAACATACCGTAGAACATCTGCTTTTCAACACAACATCAAAAACTCCAGACCTAAATTGTGGAATGATTTACCATTCTCTCTTAGATATTCAAGGTCATATAATATTTTTAAACGGAAACTTAAATTGTAACTAATGTAATATATTATAAACTTCATGTATCCATGTGAAAATGGACTTGGTATGGCAATCCTACATGTAGCCCAGTATTGTATTATATATTTTTTTTTACTGCTTAGAAGTATGATTGTTTTCCTATAATTATGGTGTCCGTTCGTTTGTTTTTGTTTAATGGCATGCCTAATACAAGCTTTGCTTACAAGGTTTTGCCACCTCTGGCATTTATATCTTGTTATTCAATACTTATATAATTTTGTATCTATGTCAATTGAGAAGAGGAAATAAATGTGTGTTTGATTGAGAGTAGTTTAGGTTTACGTATATAAACTGTGACACATAATTGCAAAGTGTGATCGATGTAAAAGACCAATCGATCGATGTAAAAGACCGATTGATAGAAGGACCAATCAATAGATGTAAAAGAACGATCGATGTAAAAAAGACTGATCAATGTGTTGGTTGGAGTTTATGCCTCTTTGGTGTTCCATACCCTACTGCATTTTAAGTACAGGACCAAATCCACCCAAATCCACTCAAGTGGTGGTTGATATTGATGAACAACAGCTCATCACTACACGATGGACAAAATCAGACCCATTCTCCCAGCAGTGCCAACATCCGTCATAATCCAAATGTACATGTATTCACCCCAGGCCTGTAGGACCAAGTCCCTCCCCCACAACAACAAAAACAAACAAACAAACAAACAAAAACAAAACAAGGGTATGGATTTGGATGGATTTGGGAGGGTTAAGGTTAAAGAAGCTTTAGTATTGTCACTTTTCATTATCGGTTACATCAACCAACTTCAATCAAGGAAATACAGATTGTACATAATACTAAAAACTGAAACAACTTTAATTCAAAATGGCAGTAGCGAAACTGAATTGTCTGCTTTGGTAACTGCTGTCACGAGATACATGCATATCACGTGCATAACAATAGGTCTTTGAGAATTACGGGTAAATATAGAGGAAATGTCAACAAAACTTTCTGTTTCAACTACACACTTTTAGAAGATCTCAAGGTGTTATATTCCCCATTAGTATAAAACTGGAGCAATCTTGAAATAGGACAAACACGCTTCGCTACATGTATATCTGCAGAAAATGTTGGATTCGGCTCCAATCTACACTGCACATCATGGGTGATGGCCACTCTATCGAATGAAGTAAACAAGCATCTTGAAAACTATTACAAGAGATAGGGTGGGGTTACATATGTATAAAATAATACACCATTTTAAAGTTGAGAACCTAGATAATTTTAAAAAAAAGAGCAAAATCTAAATAACTAAAATTGTCAACTTTGTCTTGGCTCCGTTGAAGCAGGTCACATACATACACTAATTGTCAGTTGTGCATGTTTGTCATTTGAAGCAGCAAAGGTGCTCAAAAACCGAAAGAACGGTGCATACAAACTCACCTGATTAAGTGTTAGTACTATCAATGATACAGGGTGGCCTAAAAAAAAAATTGTACAATAATATCACAACGGGCAAGCATATGTGACCCAGCACGAGTAAATGAGACACTTTGAGGCAAAAATAAAATGTGAGATTTTGATTTCATCATTTAAAGCTAAACAAGCTTTAAATGATGAAATCAAAATCTCAATTTTCATTTTAACCCCACCCTATCTCTTGTACTTCCACTACCCTGAGGCCAAAACTACCTATACCAATGGATGCAGAATGTTTCTTGAAGAACGATGAAACCAAGAGGTCTCAATTCGGGCTAGTAGTTTTAGCTCCAGATTCTATTTAGTGAAGTGAAGTCAGTGGTTCTTTCGCATCAAAAAATAACTAAACCACGTTTTAGTTATTTCTCGGTGCGAAAGGACCACTGACTCGGCTGTGCTTTACAAAACAGGGTCTTGAGCTGAAACTACTAGCTTAAATCGAGATATCTTGGTATCATTTTTCCTCTGGAAACATTCTTCATCCATTGGTATACAATTTAGAGTTTTAAACCTTAGGGTAGTGGAAGTATGCTTGTCTGTTTTTTAATATGGGCCACCCTCTATAGTACAAGAAAACAATATTTTATGATTATGATTGTGATTGCAGCTCCAAATTTGCAGAGTCCAAAATTTGAATTGCGACAACAATCAGCATTCAGGTTACGTTCTTGTTCAGCCAATTGCAGCTGAATCATGTCACGCACAGCAACCAATCAATTACCAGCTCTTATGCACGCATGTGCATCGTTCAAAGGATTGCGCACACCATTCGTAGATTACAAATCAACTATACTAATGGACATTTGCAAACATGCGTCTCTGAGACGCATCTTTAGAAATGACATTCTTTTATTATTTTCTATCCGGGACTGTCCTTTAATTAGGGGTCTAATTGTTCATATCCCTGTTACATTTGACATTAAAATATTATTTTTAATTTCAGCACACATTCTTTGATGCCTTCTATTTCTAAGAGTGATTTACATAAAGCAAAGTACCTGCAAAACAAATTTTACAAAAAGTTTGAAGTCAATTTCAGTGACACTTGCTTGGTAAATTACTAGACCAGGGAGCCAATTTCATAAAACGTGTAAGCACCAACATTTGCTTAGCATGAACATTCTTCCTTGTGGAAAAAAACAGGGTTACAAACCAACATTTCAGTTGATGTTTATTGTTTGTAACTGGTATTCAGCTGGTTTTTGCTTTGAATGAAAAACATGTGGAGTTTTGGCCGAAAACCTGTTTTTACTGAGCAAGACTTATGTGATCAGCACATTTTTGTGCTTACATAATTGGCCCCAGGTGTAACCAGGACATTAAAAAATGTCACACTTTTCAACCCCTTATTTACGGACTATAACCCATCTTCCTTGTGCATGGCCAAAAGGTATTTTACCCGTAGCTACCAACGTTTTTTTATAAACAAAAATATCATTTGGGTGGGACTCAAACCCACAGCCTCCTGCTTTCTATTGCAGATGCATTATTACTAGCCAGGGTTTGGCTAGCTGGTAAAAATCCCAATAGCAGCGAGTTCCACAACCAAATTTTTAAATTTGCATTGGGGTGATGTAAATTGAATACTGGATAATTTGTTTTTAATCACCAACGTAATTTATAAATGCTGTATAGTGTTGTCACAAGAGAAAGTGTTGGTAACAGCACTGTCAAAACAATGGACAAACTTATCCTAAATAAACGAAGAGAATGTATAAAAAGGGGAGAGGACACAAAGCAGATTTCAGTTTCAACTGCACACACCTCAAAGATTCTCTGTTAGTGTTCTTACATCAAGAATACCTGCACTGCATCTGCAAATAATGTTGGAAATGCTACACTGAACATGAACTATAATGGCTGATGGCTACCAAGAAGACAACTCTACTCTGTCAACTGAAGTAAACGAGCATCTTCAGAGCTATTACAAGAGTAGAGACAGAACAAACGAAATAACGTGGTTAAGTGCTGAAATCATTGCACCGATCGGCATCCTCTTCAACTTTGTGTTTCTCTTCACAGTCTTTCGAGCAAAGTCCATGCGTACAATCATCAACATCTACTTATCCAATCTGGCTGTGGCTGACTTACTCTTCCTTACGAGTGACTTTATATTTGCATTATGTTCACCCTTCAAGTACAACCTCCTTGTTCAAAACGTATGGAGAGTTGTCAGATACACGCTTCTTGCTGATTCTTATTTCTTTGTGGTCACCATAGCAGCTGAGAGATTCTCTGCAGTGCGTAATCCTCTGACACACAAAGAGAAAGCCTCTAAATCTCGAGCAGCAAAGATATCTGCAGGACTCTGGGTGCCTACAATCATTGTTGGTTTGATTCTGATATTCTTACCAAAGACTATCTTTGATAAAGTTGTCTTTTGGATTAATTCCATTATTGCCATTGTTTGCTTGATAGCAACTCTTGCTTTGTACATCTATGTGGTAGTGAAAGTGCGCAGACAATCAGCCCTGTTGCCAAACAGTCCCAAGCAAGCAGGCAAGGTCCTCTGTATGGTGATCATCAATACTGCTGTTTTCTTCATTTTGAACTTAATGGGCACTGCATTGTCAATTCTTTTAATTGTGCACCAAAACATTTCCGTACATACAAATTCACAGACTGTTGAATTTATACAACTTACAGAAAAAATATATATTCTGTTTATATGTCATAACAGTTTTGAGCTTATCAATAGTTCAATCAATTCCCTGGTCTACAGTGCCACAAACGCAGACTATCGTGCAGCTGTAGTCAAGGCTTTCTCATTCCTCAAACTGTGCTGTCGTTGCTGCCCAAGACAGAATCCCAGCCGATCATCGCAGCCTGGGAAGCAGATTGAGCTTCGTGTGATTCCACAGGCAGAAAATGACCAAGAGCACCATGCTGCCAGGCCAAACAGCAGCAAGCCACCAAGCCAAGAGCATGCACAACACCCAGAGAGTCAGCAGTCACTAGACAGCTGTCAAGAACAATGTTCCATGCCAAGCAGCAGCAAGGCATCCATTCACAGTCAGCAGCATGTTCAAGTGCATGTTGAAGTACATCCAGAACCAGCGGGGACCCCAGCGCTTGCAAGTTCTCCCCAGAAACAATGCTCTAGTCTGACTGACTGCAAGCCATCCATGCAAGGAGAATAGTGTGTACATCCAGAACCGGCAGAGCCAGCAGTCACTTGCAAGTACTCAGGGGCAATGTCCAGGGCTGACTGTCACCGAGCCATCATCACAAGGGCAGCAGTATGCACATCCAGAACCAGAAGGGAGTCAATCATTGGAAGATTGTCAAGACCAATGTTCTCTGGTAACTGATGTGTGCAAGCCATCCATGTAAGGACAGCAGCAACCCATCCCTGCAAGGAGAACAGCGCTCTCAAGAGTACTAGCAACACTTGCAAGTTTTCAGTAACAATGATCCAGAATAAAGTTCTGAGGGTTTGCAGAGACACCATGAGGAATTATCTTTTCGAAAGATGCAAGTTGTCAGTAACAATGATCCAGGATTGACTGATGCTGAGATTTCAATGCAAGGAAGCATGAACTTAGAACTTAATGTTATATCCACCTCTCAAATCAACGTAGAAACATTATTCGAGCTCCGGTACTGAATAATTGTCAAAGTTGTTTTGATTAGGCTTGGGAGATATTCCAGTTAAACACACATGTATTTGTGATACCAAACCTTGATACCAAATGATCTGATAACACATATTGATACTGAACAAAATGTTGGCAAAATACTGAAAAGCTCACTATAAAATGTCAATACAATGTGTTCTCTCTTTTCAGGGATATTCTTAACGCAGTGACTATCGTTACAGCAGTTGATCATCTGATTCCCTGACTTACCCAGCCCGACATTGACAATAATCTGAACCTTTTACTCTTCGAACCCGACTATCAAATAGTCTGGTTTAAAGAGCGATATCCCGATATTTTTGTCAATGTCGTGCTGGGTAAGTCAAGGAATCAGATCGTCAACTGCCATAATGATACCCACTGCGTATTCTTAAAACTACAATGTTTCAGTGATGATATATTGCCGACTCTCAAAATAAATCCAATAGGACCTACCACACAAGTCTAAACTTCAAGCCCACATATTTTTTTTCTAAAACAATTAATATTTATTTTCACCTATTTTTCAATTCTGTTTAACAAGAACTTGTGAGAATTTTGTTTAAATAGAGTAACAAATGTTTCAGTAATGCTCGAGTGATTAGCGCACATGAACATATTTTTATGGAATGCGTGCAATATGTAATTATTATTATTATGTTATTGAAGTTGTAAATAAGTGAGTAAATGTACAGATGCATACTTCTTATATACATGTAATTTGTAATTGTTCAGCTGAAATGAGCACAAAGCCATATTGTCCATCACCGACAGAGATTACCTTTCACAATGAAATCTACCTTTGTGCTTTTTAACCAGTTCGCCCCGGGATTATTTTGACATTGACCGGTCCCAGGCACGTGATTATTTTTCATGAACCTCGATCCGAGACGGGTTCAGGCTAGCATTCTTGGGAACCGGTACATGCCATCCGACGCAAACTGGTTAAAGATACTTAGTCAATACCTTTTGAGTTTTACTGAAATATAGATTTATTTTTAAATTGTCATTTTTCATTATTAAAAAATGTTTCATTGATTTTAACTTAAATGTGATCTGCAGATTACCAGGATTCATATGACTTAAAAAACCCTAAAGTCATTTTTTGTTGTCAAAATAAAACATGCATGAAAATCCGTGAGTTTTTGGGTCAAGGCAGGCAGACTTCATAAGGATTGTATTTGAAAGGGAATTCATAGGGGACTCATTTGTACTTAACTGTAACTTACATAACTATAACAAGTTGTATGCCCACTAACTTACATTTCCATATACCGCAACATACCGTAGAACATCTGCTTTACAACACAACATCAAAAACTCCGGACCTAAATTGTGGAATGATTTACCATTCTCTCTTAGATGTTCAAGGTCATATAATTTTTTTAACGGAAACTTAAATTGTACCTAATGTAATATATTATAAACTTCATGTATCCATGTGAAAATGGACTTGGTAAGGCAATCCTACATGTAGCTCAGTATTATATGTTTTTTTACTGCTTAGAAGTATGATTGTTTTCCTATAATTATGTTGTCCGTTCGTTTGTTTTTGTTTAATGGCATGCCTAATACAAGCTCTGCTTACAAGGTTTTGCCACCTCTGGCATTTATATCTTGTTATTCAATACTTATATAATTTTGTATCTATATCAATTGAGAAGAGGAAATAAATGTGTGTTTGATTGAGGGTAGTTTAGGTTTACGTATATGTAAACTGTGACACATAATTGCAAAGTGTGATCGATGTAAAAGACCAATCGATCGATGTAAAAGACCGATTGATGGAAGGACCAATCAATAGATGTAAAAGACCAATCGATGTAAATAAGACTGATCAATGTGTTGGTTGGAGTTTATGCCTCTTTGGAGTTCCATACCCTACTGCATTTTAAGTACAGGACCAAATCCACCCAAATCTACTCAAGTGGTGGTTGATATTGATGAACAACAGCTCATCACTGCACGATGGACAAAATCAGTCCCATTCTCCTAACAGTGCCAACATCCATCATAATCCAAATATATTCACCCCAGGCCTGTAGGACCAAGTCCCTCCCCCACAACAACAAAACAAACAAACAAACAAAAACAAAATAAGGGTATGGATTTGGATGGATTTGGATGGATCTGGGAGGGTTAGGGTTAAAGAAGCTTTAGTATTGTCACTTTTCATTATCGGTTACATCAACCAACTTCAATCAAGGAAATACAGATTGTACATAATACTAAAAACTGAAACAACTTTAATTCTAAATGGCAGTAGCGAAACGAAAATGACTGCTTTGGTAAATGCTGTCATGAGATACATGCATATCACGTGCATTACAATAGGTCTTTGAGAATTAAGGGGAAATTAAAAGGAAATGTCAACAAAACTTTCTGTTTCAACTACACACTTTTAGAAGATCTCAAGATGTTATATTCCCCAATAGTATAAAACTGATGCAATCTTAAATTAGGGCAAACACGCTTCGCTTTATCTGCAGAAAATGTTGAATGCAGCTCCAAGCTATGTACACTGCACATGATTAGGTGATGGCCACTCTATCGAATGAAGTAAACAATCATCTTGAAAACTTTTACAAGAGTGAAGACAGAAATGACCAAATAGCGTGGTTAAGTACTCAAATCATTGCACCAATTGGCATCCTCTTCAACTTTGTGTTTCTCTTCACAGTCATTAGAGTGAAGTCCATGCGTACAATCATCAACATCTACTTATCCAATCTGGCTGTGACTGACTCACTCTTCCTTACGAGTAACTTTGGATTGTGTTCCATCGAGTACAACTTTCTTGGTCAAAGAGTATGGGTAGTTGTCAGATACTCGCTTCTTGCTGTTTCTCATTTCTTTGTGGTTACCATAGCAGCTGAGAGATTTTCTGCAGTGCGTAATCCTCTGACACACAAAGAAAAAGCCTCTAAATCTCGAGCAGCAAAAATATCAGCAGGAGTTTGGATGCCTACAATCATTGTTGGTGTGATTCTGATGTTCTTACCAGAGACTATCTTTGATTATGTAGTTTTTGGGATTAATTCCATTATTGCCATTGTTTGCTTGATAGCAACTCTTGCTTTGTACATCTATGTGGTAGTGAAAGTGCGTAGACAATCGGCCCTGTTGCCAAACCGTCCCAAGCGAGCAGGCAAGGTCCTCTGTATGGTGATCATCAATACTGCTGTTTTCTTCATTTTGAACTCAATACGCACTGCATTGTCAATTCTTGTTATTGTGCAAAGCAAGTATTCAACTTCACAGGCTGTTGAACTTCTACAACTTACAGCCAAAATGTACATTCTGTTTTCATGTTATACAATTCTTGAGCTTATCAATAGTTCAATCAATTCCCTGGTCTACAGTGCCACAAACGCCGACTATCGTGCAGCTGTAGTCGAGGCTTTCCCATTACTCAAACTGTGTTGTCCTTGCTGCCCAAGACTAAATCCCAGCCGACCATCGCAGCCAGGGAAGCAGATTGAGCTCCGTGTGATTCCACCGGCAAAAAATAACCAAGAGCACCATGCTGCCAGGCCAAGCAGCAGCAAGCCACTAAGCCAAGTGCGTGCAAATCACCCAGAGAGTCAGCAGTCACTGGACAGCTGTCAAGAACAATGTTCTAGACAAAGCAGCAGCAAGGCATCCACACACAGTCAGCAGCATGTTCAAGTGCATGTTGAGGTACATGCAGAACCAGCCGAGACCCAAGCACTTGCAAGTTCTAATCGGGATCAATGCTCTAGTATAGTTTGACTGATTGCAAGGCATCCGTGCAAGATTAACAGTGTATGTGTACACTCAGAACCAGCAGAGAGCCACCAGTCACTTGCAAGTACTCAGGAGCAATGTCCTGGGCTGACTGGCACCGAGCCATCATCACAAGGGCAGCAGTATACACATCCAGAACCAGCAGAGAGCCAGCAGTCACTTGCAAGTACTCAGGAACAATGTCCTGGGCTGACTGGCCCCGAGCCATCATCACAAGGGCAGCAGTATGCACATCCAGAACCAGAAAGGAGTCAATCCTTGGAAAGTTGTTAAGAACAATGTTCTCTGGTAACTGATGTGTCATGTGTGCAAGCCATCCTGTCAGCAGATAGTCAACAATCACTTTGTAAGTAAATCTTCTAGGCACAACAGCAGTATGCCATAGGAAGAGTATGCATCAAGAACCAGCAGAGAGTCAATCACTCCTAAACTGTCCAGAACAATGTTCCAGCTTGACTGACTCCAACCCATCCATGCAAGGGGAGCAGTGGTCTCAAGACTGCCAGCAACACTTGCGAGTTGTCAGTAACAATGATCCAGAATTGACTGATGCTGACATTTCAATGCAAGGAAACATGAACTCAGAACTTACTGTTATATATCCACCTCTCAAATCAACGTAGAAACATTATTCGAGCTCCGGTACTGAATAATATTCAAAGTTATTTTGATTAGGCTTGGGTGATATTCTAGTTAAACATATGTATTTGTGGTACCAAACCTAACAAATGATCTGATAACACATATTGATACTGAACAAAATGTTGGCAAAATACTAAAAAGCTCACTATAAAATGTCAATACAATGTGTTCTCTCTCAGGGATATTCTTAACGCAGTGACTATCGTAACAGCAGTTGATCATCTGATTCCCTGACTTACCCAGCCCGACAATGACAATACTCTGGACCTTTTACACTTCAAACCTGACTATCAAATAGTCTGGTTTCAAAAGCGATATACAGGTATTTTTGTCAATGTCGGGCTGGGTAAGTCGAGGAATCAGATCGTCAACTGCCTTTATGATAGCCACTGCGTATTCTTAAAACTACAATGTTTCAGTGATGATATATTGCCGACTCTCAAAATAAATCCAATAGGACCTACCACACAAGTCTAAACTTCAGACATTTCAAGCCCACATTTTTGTTTCTAAAACAATTAATATTTATTTTTTACCTATATTTCATTTCTGTTCAACAAGAACTTGTGAGAATTTTGTTTAAATACATGTATAGTAAAATGTTTCAGTAATGCTCGCGTGATTAGCGCACATGAACATATTTTTATGGAATGCGTGCAATATAAATGTAATTATTATTATTATTATTATTATGTTATTGAAGTTGTAAATAAGTGAGTAAATGTACAGATGCATACTTCTTATATACTTGTAATTTGTAACTGTTCCACTGAAAGAAGCACAAATCATATTGTCCATCACCGACAGAGATTACCTTTCACAATGAAATCTACCTTTGTGCTTTTTAACCAGTTCGTGCCGGGATTATTTAACATTGAATGGGACCAGACGCGGGATTATTTTTCATTAACCTCGATCCGAGACTGGTTCAGGCCAGCATTCTTGGGAACCGGTACATGCCATCCGACACGAACTGGTTAAAGATCTCAGTCAATACTTTTTGAGGATATTAGATTTAAATTGTACTTGTAATTTTTTGTTACCATCTCTGACAAACCAAGAAGTAGTTCGCGTTTCATTATTACAAAAAAAATCATTGATTTCAACCTAAACATGGTCTGCAGGTTACCGGGATTCATATGACTAAAATAACCCCCTCAAGTGATTTTATTTCTTTTAAAACAAAATATACAAATTTAGAATCCGTGAGTTTCTTGGTCAAGGCAGGCAGACTTCAAAGGCATTGTATTTGAAAGGGAACTTATAGGGGAGTTTAGGTTTACGTATAATGTAGACACATAATTACAAAGTGTGATCGATGTAAAAGACCGATCGTTGATGTAAAAGATCGATTGATGGAAGGACCAATCAATAGATGTAAAAGACCAATCGATAGATGTAAATTAAAGACCGATCGATCGATCGATTTTAAGTACAGGACCAAATCCACCCAAATCCACTCAAGTGGTGGTTGATATTGATGAACAACAGCTCATCACTACACGATGGACAAAATCAGATCCATTCTCCAAGCAGTGCAAACGTCCATCATAATCCAAATATATTCACCCCAGGCCTTCAAGACCAAGTTCCCCCGTCCCCCGTCCCCCCCAACAAAAAACACAAAAACAAGGGTATGGATTTTAATGGATTTGGGAGGGTTAGAGTTAAATTAAAGAAGTTTGAGTTTTGTCACTTTTTATTATCGGTAACATCAACCAATTTCAATCAAGGAAATACGCATTAAATACGTAATAATAAAAACTGAAACAACTTTAATTCTAAATGGCAGCAGCGAAACTGAATTGTCTGCTTTGGTAACTGCTGTCACGAGATACATGCATATCACGTGCATAACAATAGGTCTTTGAGAATTGTGAGAAAATATAGGGGAAGGGTGAACAAAACTTTCTGTTTCAACTACAAACTTCTAGAAGATCTCAAGGTGTTATATTCCCTATTAGTATAAAACTGGAGCAATCTTGAAATAGGACAAACACGCTTCGCTACATGTATATCTGCAGAAAATGTTGGATGCAGCTCCAATCTACACTGCACATCATGGGTGATGGCCACTCTATCGAATGAAGTAAACAAGCATCTTTAAAATTATTACAAGAGATAGGGTTGGGGTACATATGTATAAAATAATACACCATTTTAAAGTTGAGAACCTACCGGTAGATAATTTTTTAAAAAAGCAAAATCTAAATAACTAAAATTGTCAACTTTGTCTTGGTTCCGTTGAAGCAGGTCACATATACACTAATTGTCAGTTGCGCATGTTTGTCATTTGAAGCAGCAAAGGTGCTTAAAATCGAAAGAAAGTTGCATACAAACTCACCTGGTTAAGTGTTACTACTATCAATAATACAGGGTGGCTTAAAAAAAAATTGTACAATAATATCACAACGGACAAGCATATGTGACCCAGCACGAGTAAATGAGACACTTTGAGGCAAAAATAAAATTTGAGATTTTGATTTCATCATTTAAAGCTAAACAAGCTTTAAATGATGAAATCAAAATCTCAATTTTCATTTTAACCCCACCCTACATGTATCTCTTGTACTTCCACTACCCTGAGGCCAAAACTACCTATACCAACGAATGGAGAATGTTTCTTAAAGAACAATGATACAAGGTGTCTCAATTCGGGCTAGTAGTTTTAGCTCCAGATTCTATTTAGTGAAGTGAAGTCAGTGGTTCTTTCGCATCAAAAAATAACTAATCCACGTTTTAGTTATTTCTCGGTGCGAAAGGACCACTGACTCGGCTGTGCTTCACAAAACAGAGTCTCTGGAGCTGAAACTACTAGCCTAAATCGAGATATCTTGGTATCATTTTTCCTCTGGAAACATTCTTCATCCATTGGTATACAATGTAGAGTTTTAAATCTTAGGGTAGTGGAAGTATGCTCGTCTGTTTTTTAATATGGGCCACCGTGTATATAGTCCAAGAAAACAATATTTTATGATTGCGATTGCAGCCCCAAATTTGCCGAGTCCAAAATTTGAATTGCGACCACAATCAGCATTCAGGTTACGTTCTTGTTCAGCCAATTGCAGCTGAATCATGTCAAGCACAGCAACCAATCAATTACCAGCTCCAATGCACGCATGTGCATCGTTCAAAGGCTTGCGCACACCATTCGTAGATTACAAACCAACTACTAATGGACATTTGCAAACATGCATCTCTGACGCGTATCTTTGGCAATGACATTCTTTTATTATTTTCTATCCGGGACTGTCCTTTCATTAGGGGTCTTATTTTTCATGCCCCTGTTACATTTGACATTAAAATATTATTTTTACATTTAGCACACATTCTTTGATGCCTTCTATTTCTAAGAGTGATTTACATATAAGCAAAGTACCTGCAAAACAAATTTTATAAAAAGTTTGAAGTCAATTTCAGTGACACTTGTTTGGTAAATTACTAGACCAGGAGCCAATTTCATAAAACGTGTGAGCACCAACATTTGCTGTATATGAACGTTCTTCCTTGGGAAAAAACAGGGTTACAAACCAACATTTCAGATGATGTTTATTTTGTGTAACTGGTATTCAGCTGGTTTTTGCTTTGAATGAAAAGTCTGTGGAGTTTTGAACGATAACCTGTTTTTACTGAGCAAGACCTTTTTGTGCTAAGCACATTTTTGTGCTTATACATGTAATTTGCCCCAGGTATAGCCAGGACACCAACAAATGTCACACTTATTTATGGACTATAATCCATCTTCCTTGTGCATGGGCAAAAGTATTTTACCCGTAGCTACCAAGTTTTTTATAAACAAAAATATCACTTGGGCAGGACTCAAACACACAGCCTCCTGCTTTCTATTGCAGATGCATTATTACTAGCCAGGGTTTGGCTATGGTTAATAGCAGCGAGTTCCGCAACCAAATGTTTCAATTAGTGTCGGGATGATGTACCGGTAAATTGAATACTGTTTATGTTTCCTTCATCACCAACGTAATTTACAAACGATGTATACAAACTTATCCTAAATAAACAAAGAGAATATATAAAAGGGGAGAAGACACAAAGTAGATTTCAGTTTCAACTGCACACACCTCAAAGATTCTCTGTTAGTGTTCTTACAACAAGAATACCTGCACTGCATCTGCAAATAATGTTGGAAATGCTACACTGTACATAAACTATGGCTGATGGCTACCAAGAAGACAACTCCACTATGTCACCTGAATTGAACAAGCATCTTGAGAGCTATTACAAGAGTAGAGACAGAACAAACGAAATAACGTGGTTAAGTGCTGAAATCATTGCACCAATCGGGATCCTCTTCAACTTTGTGTTTCTCTTCACAGTCATTCGAGTGAAGTCCATGTGTACAATCATCAACATCTACTTATCCAATCTGGCTGTGGCTGACTCACTCTTCCTTACACGTGACTTTATATTTGCATTGTGTTCACCAATCGAGTACAACTTCCTTGGGCAAAAAGCATATTTAAGTGTCAGATGCACGCTTCTTGCTGTTTCTAGTTTCTTTGTGGTCACCATAGCAGCTGAAAGATTCTCTGCAGTGCGTAATCCTCTGACACACAAAGAAAAAGCCTCTAAATCTCGAACAGCAAAGATATCAGCAGGAGTCTGGATGCCTACAATCACTGTTGGGGGGATTCTGATGTTCTTACCAGAGACTATCTTTGATAATGTAGTTTGGGGGATTAATTCCATTATTGCCATTGTTTGCTTGATAGCAACTCTTGCTTTGTACATCTACGTGGTAGTGAAAGTGCGCAGACAATCAGCCCTGTTGCCAAACCGTCCCAAGCAAGCAGGCAAGGTCCTCTGTATGGTGATAATCAATACTGCTGTTTTCTTCATTTTGAACTCGATACGCACTGCATTGTCAATTCTTGTAATTGTGCTAAGAAAGTTTTCCATACATACACCTTCACAGGTTGTTGAAATTTTACAACTAGCAGAAAAAGTGTACATTTTGACTATATGTCATAACATTTTTGAGCTTATCAATAGTTCAATCAATTCCCTGGTCTACAGTGCCACAAACGCAGACTATCGTGCAGCTGTTATCGAGGCTTTCTCGTTCCTCAAACTGTGCTGTCGTTGCTGCCCAAGACGGAATCCCAGCCGACCATCGCAGCCAGGGAAGCAGATTGAGCTTCTTGTGATTCCACAGGCAGAAAATGACCAAGAGCAGCATGCTGCCAGACCAAGCAGCAGCAAGCCACCAAGACAAGGGCGTGCAAATCACCCAGAGAGTCAGCAGTCACTGAACAGCTGTCCAGAACAATGTTCCAGGCCAAGCAGCAGCAAGCCACCAAGCCAAGGGCAGTCACAACACTCAGAGAGTCAGCAGGCACTGGACAGCTATCAAGAACAATGTTTCAGGCCAAGCAGCAGCAAGCCACCAAGTCAAGAGCATGCACAACACCCAGAGAGTCAGCAGGCACTGGACAGCTATCAAGAACAATGTTTCAGGCCAAGCAGCAGCAAGCCACCAAGCCAAGAGCATGCACAACACCCAGAGAGTCAGCAGTCACTGGACAGCTGTCCAGAACAATGTTCCAGGCCAAGCAGCAGCAAGCCACCAAGCCAAGGGCAGTCACAACACTCAGAGAGTCAGCAGGCACTGGACAGCTATCAAGAACAATGTTTCAGGCCAAGCAGCAGCAAGCCACCAAGCCAAGAGCATGCACAACACCCAGAGAGTCAGCAGGCACTGGACAGCTATCAAGAACAATGTTTCAGGCCAAGCAGCAGCAAGCCACCAAGCCAAGAGCATACACTACACCCAGAGAGTCAACAGTCACTGGACAGCTGTCAAGAGCAATGTTCTAGACAAAGCAGCAGCAAGGCATCTACACACAGTCAGCAGCATGTTCAAGTGCATGTTGAGGTACATTCAGAACCAGCGGGGACCCCAGCGCTTGCAAGTTCTCACCAGAAACAATGCTCTAGTCTGACTGACAAAAAGCCATCCATGCAAAGGGAACAGTGTGTACATCCAGAACCAGCAGAGAGCCAGCAGTCACTTGCTAGTACTCAGGAAAAATGTCCTGGGTTGACTGGCACCGAGCCATCATCACAAGGGCAGCAATATGCACATCCAGAACCAGAAGGGAGTCAATCGTTAGAAAGTTGTCAAGAACAATGTTCTCTGGTAACTGATGAGTGCAAACCATCCATGTAAGGTCAGCAGTATGCACAGTCAGCAGATACATGTAGTCAACAATCACTTTGTAAGTAACACTCAAACAATGTTCCAGGCACAACAGCCAAGTGCCATAAGATTAAGAGCAGTATTATGCACATCAAGAACCAGCAGCGAGTCACTCAAAAACTGTCACAAACAATGTTCAAGGGCGACTGACCTCCAACCCATCCATACCATAAGGGGAGCAGCGGTCTCAAGAGTGCCAGCAACACTTGCAAGTTTTCAGTAACAATGATCCAGGATAAAGTTGTGAGGGTTTGCAGAGACACCATGTGGAATTCTCTTTTCGAAAGATGCAAGTTGTCAGTAACAATGATCCAGGATTGACTGATGCTGAGATTTCAACTCAGAACTTAATGTTATATCCACCTCTCAAATGGCAAAATACTGAAAAGCTCACTATAAAATGTCAATACAATGTGTTCTCTTTTTAGGGATATTCTTAAAGCCGTGACTATTGTTACAGCAGTTGATCATCTGATTCCCTGACTTACCCAGCGCGACATTGACAATACTCTGAACCTTTTACTCTTTGAACCTGACTATCAAATAGTCTGGTTCCAAGAGCGATAACCAGATATTTTTGTTAATGTAGGGCTGGGTAAGTCAAGGAATCAGATTGTTCACTGTCGCAATAATATAGCCACTGCGTATTCTTAATAATACAATGATTCAGTGATGATATATTGCTGAATCTCAAAATGAATCCAATAGGACCTACCGCACAAGTCTAAACTTCAGACATTTCAAGCCCACATTTTTGTTTCTAAAACAATTAATATTTATTTTTACCTATATTTCATTTCTGTTTAACAAGAGCTTGTGAGACTTTTGTTTAAATACATGTAGAGTAAAATGTTTCAGTAATGCTCGAGTGATTAGCGCACATGAACATATTTGTATGGAATGCGAGCTATATAAATGTAATTATTATTATTATTATTATGTTACTGAAGTTGTAAATAAGTGAGTACAGATGCATACTTCTTTTATACTTGTAATTTGTAAATATGTTCATCTGAAATAAGCACAAACCCATATTGTCTATCACAGACAGAGATTACAAGTACATTTCACAATGAAATCTACCTTTGTGCTTTTTAACCAGTTTGCGCTGGGATTATTTTGACATTGACCGGGCCCAGGCGCGGGATTATTTTTCATGAACCACGATCCGAGACGGGTTCAGGCTAGCATTCTTGGGAACCGGTACTCGCCATCCGACGCAAACTGGTTAAAGATACTCAGTCAATACCTTTTGAGTTTTACTCAAATATAGATTTATTTTTAAATTGTCATTTTTCATTATTAAAAAATGTTTCATTGATTTTAACTTGAATGTGGTCTGCAGATTACCAGGATTCATATGACTGAAATAACCCCCTAAAAGCATTTTTTGTTGTCAAAATAAAACATAAAGGTTGAAAATCCGTGAGTTTTTTGGTCAAGGCAGGCAGACTTCATAAGGATTGTATTTGAAAGGGAATTCATAGGGGACTCATTTGTACTTAACTGTAACTTACATAACTATAACAAGTTGTATGCCCACTAACTTACATTTCCATATACCGCAACATACCGTAGAACATCTGCTTTTCAACACAACATCCAAAACTCCGGACCTAAATTGTGGAATGATTTACCATTCTCTCTTAGATGTTCAAGGTCATATAATATTTTTAAACAGAAACTTAAATTGTACCTAATGTAATTATTATAAACTTCATGTATCCATGTGAAAATGGACTTGGTATGGCAATCCTACATGTAGCCCAGTATTGTATTATATGTTTTTTTACTGCTTAGAAGTATGATTGTTTTCCTCGTATAATTATGGTGTCCGTTCGTTTGTTTTTGTTTAATGGCATGCCTAATACAAGCTTTGCTTACAAGGTCTTGCTACCTCTGGCATTTATATCTTGTTATTCAATACTTATATCATTTTGTATCTATGTCAATTGAGAAGAGGAAATAAATGTGTGTTTGATTGAGGGTAGTTTAGGTTTACGTATATGTAAACTGTGACACATAATTGCAAAGTGTGATCGATGTAAAAGACCAATCGATCGATGTAAAAGACCATTTGATGGAAGGACCAATCAATAGATGTAAAAGAACGATCGATGTAAAAAAGACTGATCAATGTGTTGATTGGAGTTTATGCCTCTTTGGTGTTCCATACCCTACTGCATTTTAAGTACAGGACCAAATCCACTCAAATCTACTCAAGTGGTGGTTTATATTGATGAACAACAGCTCATCACTGCACGATGGACAAAATCAGACCCATTCTCCCAGCAGTGCCAACGTCCATCATAATCCAAATATATTCACCCCAGGCCTACAGGACCAAGTTCCCCCTCCTACCCTAACAAAACAAAAACAAAAACAAACAAAACAACAAGGGTTAGTGTTAAAGAAGCTTTAGTTTTGTCACTTTTCATTATTGGTAACATCAAGCAATTTCAATCAAGGAAATACGCATTGTACATACATTGTGTAATGATAAAAACTGAAACAACTTTAATTCTAAATGGCAGAAGCGAAACTTATTTGTCTGCTTTAGTAACTGCTGTCACGAGACACATTGCATATCATGTGCATTACAATACAATTGTGGGAAAATATGGAGGGAATGTCAACCAAACTTTCTGTTTCAACTACACACTTTTATAAGATCTCAAGGTGTTATATTCCCATTAGTAGAAAACTGGATCAATCTTGAAATAGGACAAACGCGCTTCGCTGTATCTCCAGAAAATGTTGGATGCAGCTCCAAGCTATACACTGCACATCACAGGTGATGGCCACTCTATCGAATGACGTAAAGAAGCATCTTGAAAACTATTACAAGAGATACTTGTACATGTAGGGTGGGGGTACATGTGTAAATGATACATCATTTTACAGTTGAGAACCTAGAGAATTAAAAAAAAAAAGCAAAATCTAAATAACTAAAATTGTCAACTTTATCTGGGTTCCGTTGGAGCAGGTCATATACACCAATTGTCAGTTGTGCATGTTTGTCATTTGAAGCAGCAAAGGTGCTCAAAACCGAAAGAAAGGTGCATACAAACTCAATTGATTAAGTGTTGGCACTCTCAATGCTATACAGGGTGGCCTCCAAAATATTGAAAATAATATTCCAACCTACAAGCATATACTTCCACTACCATGAGGCCAAAACTACCTATACCAACGAATGCAGAATGTTTCTTGAAGAACGATGAAACCAAGAGGTCTCAATTCGGACTAGTAGTTTTAGCTCCAGATTCTATTTAATGAAGTGAAGTCAGTGGTTCTTTCGCATCAAAAAATAACTAAATCACGGTTTAGTTATTTCTCGGTGCGAAAGGACCACTGACTCGGCTGTGCTTCACAAAACAGGGTCTGGAGCTAAAACTACTAGCCCAAATCGAGATATCTTGGTGTAATTTTTCTTCTAGAAAGATTCTCCATCCATTGGTATGGGTAGTTTTGGCCTCAGGGTAGTGAAAATATACTTGTCTGGTTTTTATTAATGGGCCACCCTGTATAGTACAAGAAAACAATATTTTATGATTGTGATTGCAGCTCCAAATTTGCCGAGTCCAAAATTTGAATTGCGACTACAATCAGCATTCAGGTTACGTTCTTGTTCAGCCAATTGCAGCTGAATCATGTCACGCACAGCAACCAATCAATTACCAGCTCCAATGCACGCATGTGCATCGTTTAAAGGATTGCGCACACCATTCGTAGATTACAAATCAACTACTAATGGACATTTGCAAACATGCGTCTCTGAGGCGCATCTTTAGAAATGACATTCTTTTATTATTTTCTATCCAGGACTGTCTTTTAATTCGGGGTCAAATTTCTCATGTGCCTGTTACATTTGACATTAAAATATTATTTTAAATTCAGCAAGCATTCTTTGATGTCTTCTTTCTAAAAGAGTGATTTACATAAAGAAAAGTACCAGTACCTGCAAAACAAATTATATAAAAAGTTTGAAGTCAATTTCAGTGACACTTGCATTGTAAATTACTAGACCAGGAGCCAATTTCATGAAACGTGTGAGCACCAACATTTGCTGAGCATGAACATTCTTCCTTGGGAAAAAAACAGGGTTACAAACCAACATTTCAGATGATGTTTATTTTGTGTAACTGGTATTCAGCTGGTTTTTGCTTTGAATGAAAAGTCTGTGGAGTTTTGACCAATAACCTGTTTTTACTGAGCAAGACCTTTTTGTGCTAAGCACATTTTTGTGCTTATACATGTAATTGGCCCCAGGTGTAACCAGGACACCCACAAATGTCACACTTTTGGACCCCTTATTTATGGACTAACCCATCTTCCCTGTGCATGGCCAAAAGTATTTTACCCGTAGCTACCAACGTTTTTTATAAACAAAAATTTCACTTGGGTGGGACTCGAACCCACAGCCTCCTGCTTTCTATTGCAGATGCATTATTACTAGCCAGGGTTTGGCTAGCTGGTTGAAATCCCAATAGCAGCGAGTTCCGCAACCAAATGTTTCAATTAGTGTCGGGATGATGTACCGGTAAATTGAATACTGTTTATGTTTCCTTCATCACCAACGTAATTTACAAACAATGTATACAAACTTATCCTAAATAAACAAAGAGAATATATAAAAGGGGAGAGGACACAAAGCAGATTTCAGTTTCAACTGCACACACCTCAAAGATTCTCTGTTAGTGTTCTTACAACAAGAATACCTACACTGCATCTGCAAATAATGTTGGAAATGCTACACTGTACATAAACTATGGCTGATGGCTACCAAGAAGACAACTCTACTCTGTCACCTGAAGTACACAAGCATCTTGAGAGCTATTACAAGAGTAGAGACAGAACAAACGAAATAACGTGGTTAAGTGCTGAAATCATTGCACCAATCGGCATCCTCTTCAACTTTGTGTTTCTCTTCACAGTCTTTCGAGTGAAGTCCATGCGTACAATCATCAACATCTACTTATCCAATCTGGCTGTGGGTGACTCGCTCTTCCTTATGAGTGACTTTATATTTGCATTATGTTCACCCTTCAAGTACAACCTCCTTGTTCAAAACGTATGGAGAGTTGTCAGATACACGCTTCTTGCTGATTCTTTTTTCTTTGTGGTCACCATAGCATTTGAGAGATTCTCTGCAGTGCGTAATCCTCTGACACACAAAGAGAAAGCCTCTAAATCTCGAGCAGCAAAGATATCTGCAGGACTCTGGGTGCCTACAATCATTGTTGGTTTGATTCTGATATTCTTACCAAAGACTATCTTTGATAAAGTTGTCTTTTGGATTAATTCCATTATTGCCATTGTTTGCTTGATAGCAACTCTTGCTTTGTACATCTATGTGGTAGTGAAAGTGCGCAGACAATCAGCCCTGTTGCCAAACAGTCCCAAGCAAGCAGGCAAGGTCCTCTGTATGGTGATCATCAATACTGCTGTTTTCTTCATTTTGAACTTAATGGGCACTGCATTGTCAATTCTTTTAATTGTGCACCAAAACATTTCCGTACATACAAATTCACATACTGTTGAATTTATACAACTTACAGAAAAAATATATATTCTGTTTATATGTCATAACAGTTTTGAGCTTATCAATAGTTCAATCAATTCCCTGGTCTACAGTGCCACAAACGCAGACTATCGTGCAGCTGTAGTCAAGGCTTTCTCATTCCTCAAACTGTGCTGTCGTTGCTGCCCAAGACAGAATCCCAGCCGATCATCGCAGCCTGGGAGGCAGATTGAGCTTCGTGTGATTCCACAGGCAGAAAATGACCAAGAGCACCATGCTGCCAGGCCAAACAGCAGCAAGCCACCAAGCCAAGAGCATGCACAACACCCAGAGAGTCAGCAGTCACTAGACAGCTGTCAAGAACAATGTTCCATGCCAAGCAGCAGCAAGGCATCCATTCACAGTCAGCAGCATGTTCAAGTGCATGTTGAAGTACATCCAGAACCAGCGGGGACCCCAGCGCTTGCAAGTTCTCCCCAGAAACAATGCTCTAGTCTGACTGACTGCAAGCCATCTATGCAAGGAGAATAGTGTGTACATCCAGAACCGGCAGAGCCAGCAGTCACTTGCAAGTACTCAGGGGCAATGTCCAGGGCTGACTGTCACCGAGCCATCATCACAAGGGCAGCAGTATGCACATCCAGAACCAGAAGGGAGTCAATCATTGGAAGATTGTCAAGACCAATGTTCTCTGGTAACTGATGTGTGCAAGCCATCCATGTAAGGACAGCAGCAACCCATCCCTGCAAGGAGAACAGCGCTCTCAAGAGTACTAGCAACACTTGCAAGTTTTCAGTAACAATGATCCAGAATAAAGTTCTGAGGGTTTGCAGAGACACCATGAGGAATTATCTTTTCGAAAGATGCAAGTTGTCAGTAACAATGATCCAGGATTGACTGATGCTGAGATTTCAATGCAAGGAAGCATGAACTTAGAACTTAATGTTATATCCACCTCTCAAATCAACGTAGAAACATTATTCGAGCTCCGGTACTGAATAATTGTCAAAGTTGTTTTGATTAGGCTTGGGAGATATTCCAGTTAAACACACATGTATTTCTGATATCAAACCATACCAAATGATGTGATAAAACATACTGATACTGAACAAAATGTTGGCAAAATACTGAAAAGCTCACTATAAAATGTCAATACAATGTGTTCTCTCTTTTCAGGGATATTCTTAACGCAGTGACTATCGTTACAGCAGTTGATCATCTGATTCCCTGACTTACCAAGCCCGACATTGACAATAATCTGAACCTTTTACTCTTCGAACCCGACTATCAAATAGTCTGGTTTAAAGAGCGATATCCCGATATTTTTGTCAATGTCGTGCTGGGTAAGTCAAGGAATCAGATCGTCAACTGCCTTAATGATAGCCACTGCGTATTCTTAATACTACAATGTTTCAATGATGATATATTGCCGACTCTCAATATAAATCAAATAGGACCTACCGGTACCACACAAGTCTAAACTTCAGACATTTCAAACCCTTTTTTTTTCTTTCTAAAACAATTAATATTAATTTTTTACCTATATTTCATTTCTGTTCAACAAGAACTTGTGAGAATTTTGTTTAAATACATGTATAGTAAAATGTTTCAGTAATGCTCGAGTGATTAGCGCACGTGAACATATTTTTATGGAATGCGTGCAATATGTAATTATTATTATTATTATTATGTTATTGAAGTTGTAAATAAGTGAGTAAATGTACAGATGCATACTTCTTATATACTTGTAATTTGTAAATGTTACACTGAAATGAGCACAAAGCCATATTGTCCATCACCGACAGAGATTACCTTTCACAATGAAATCTACCTTTGTGCTTTTTAACCAGTTCGCCCCGGGATTATTTTGACATTGACCGGGCCCAGGCAAGGGATTATTTTTCATGAACCACGATCCGAGACGGGTTCAGGCTGGCATTCTTGGGAACCGGTACACGCCATCCGACGCAAACTGGTTAAAGATACTTAGTCAATACCTTTTGAGTTTTACTCAAATATAGATTCATTATTAAAAAATGTTTCATTGATTTTAACTTAAATGTGGTCTGCAGATTACCAGGATTCATATGACTGAAAAAAAACCTAAAGTCATTTTTTGTTGTCAAAATAAAACATACATGAAAAGGTTTAAAATCTATGAGTTTGTTGGTCAAGGCAGGCAGACTTCATAAGGATTGTATTTGAAAGGGAATTCATAGGGGACTCATTTGTACTTAACTGTAACTTACATAACTATAACAAGTTGTATGCCCACTAACTTACATTTTCATATACCGCAACATACCGTAGAACATCTGCTTTTCAACACATCAAAAACTCCGGACCTAAATTGTGGAATGATTTACCATTCTCTCTTAGATGTTCAAGGTCATATAATATTTTTAAACGGAAACTTAAATTGTACCTAATGTAATATATTATAAACTTCATGTATCCATGTGCAAATGAACTTGGTATGGCAATCCTACATGTAGCCCAGTATTGTATTATATGTTTTTTTACTGCTTAGAAGTATGATTGTTTTCCTATAATTATGTTGTCCGTTCGTTTGTTTTTGTTTAATGGCATGCCTAATACAAGCTTTGCTTACAAGGTTTTGCCACCTCTGGCATTTATATCTTGTCATTCAATACTTACATGTATATAATTTTGTATCTATGTCAATTGAGAAGAGGAAATAAATGTGTGTTTGATTGAGGGTAGTTTAGGTTTACGTATATGTAAACTGTGACACATAATTGCAAAGTGTGATCGATGTAAAAGACCAATCGATCGATGTAAAAGATGGAAGGACCAATCAATAGATGTAAAAGAACGATCGATGTAAAAAAGACTGATCAATGTGTTGATTGGAGTTTATGCCTCTTTGGTGTTCCATACCCTACTGCATTTTAAGTACAGGACCAAATCCACCCAAATCCACTCAAGTGGTGGTTGATATTGATGAACAACAGCTTAGTACTGCACGGTGGACAAAATCAGTCCCATTCTCCCAACAGTGCCAACATCCGTCATAATCCAAATGTATTCACCCCAGGCCTGTAAGACCAAGTCCCTCCCCCACAACAACAAAAACAAACAAACAAACAAAAACAAAAACAAGGGTATGGATTTGGATGGATTTGGATGGATTTGGGAGGGTTAGGGTTAAAAAAGCTTTAGTATTGTCACTTTTCATTATCGGTAACATCAACCAACTTCAATCAAGGAAATACAGATTGTACATAATACTAAAAACTGAAACAACTTTAATTCAAAATGGCAGTAGCGAAACGGAAATGACTGCTTTGGTAACTGCTGTCACGAGATACATCCATATCACGTGCATTACAAAATAGGTCTTTGAGAATTGTGGGAAAATATGGAGGGAATGTCAACAAAACTTTCTGTTTCAACTACACACTTTAAGAAAATCTCAAGGTGTTATATTTCCATTAGTATAAAACTGGAGCAATCTTGAAATAGGACAAACGCGCTTCGCTCTATCTGCAAAAAAATGTTGAATGCAGCTCCAATCTACACTGCACATCATGGGTGATGGCCACTCTATCGAATGAAGTAAACAAGCATCTTGAAAAATATTACAAGAGATAGGGTTGGGGTACATATGTATAAAATAATACACCATTTTGAAGTTGAGAACCTAGAGAATTAAATTTGTCAACTTTATCTGGGTTCTGTTGGAGAAGGTCACATATACACCAATTGTCAGTTGCGCATGTTTGTCATTTGAAGCAGCAAAGGTGCTTAAAACCGAAAGAAAGGTGCATACAAACTCAATTGATTAAGTGTTAGTACTCTCAATGCTATACAGGGTGGCCTCAAAAATATTGAAAATAATATTCCAACCGACAAGCATATGACCCAGCACGAGTAAATGAGACACTTTGAGGCAAAAATTAAATTTGAGATTTTGATTTCATCATTTAAAGCTAAACAAGCTTTAAATGATGAAATCAAAATCTCAATTTTCATTTTTGCCGCAAAGTGTCTTATTTACTCGTGCTGGGTCACATATACTTCCACTACCCTGAGGCCAAAACTACCTATACCAACGAATGGAGAATGTTTCTTAAAGAACAATGATACCAAGGTGTCTCAATTCGGACTAGTAGTTTTAGCTCCAGATTCTATTTAGTGAAGTGAAGTCAGTGGTTCTTTCGCATCAAAAAATAACTAAACCACGTTTTAGTTATTTCTCGGTGCGAAAGGACCACTGACTCGGCTGTGCTTTACAAAACAGGGTCTGGAGCTAAAACTACTAGCCTAAATCGAGATATCTTGGTATCATTTTTCCTCTGGAAACATTCTTCATCCATAGGTATACAATGTAGAGTTTTAAATCTTAGGGTAGAGGAAGTATGCTCGTCTGTTTTTTAATATGGGCCACCCTGTATAAAACTACAAGTCCAAATGGAGATATCTTGGTATCATTTTTGTTCAAAAAAGATTCTGCGTCCATTGGTATACAATGTAGGTAGTTTTGGCGTCAGGGTAGTGGAAGTATGCTTGTCTGTTTTTTATGGGCCACCCTGTTCAGTCCAAGAAAACAATATTCTAGGATTGCGATTGCAGCTTCAAATTTGAATTGCGACCACAATCAGCATTCAGGGCCAATTTCACGGCGCTGCTAAGCACGCGATTTTCTGCTAACCGAGACTCCGTCTATTTCATGAAGACCGTAAGCAGTAAGCACAGCAAAAGGCATGCTTAACCAAGCGGGAAAATTTGCTTAAATCAGTGACGTAACAGTAGAATCTCCATGCGTGCGCAAACGTTAGCACAAAAAAGCCGTGAAATAGCGCGTAAGGTTAGCTAATTTTTCTGCTAAAGTTAGCACAAACTTTCCGCTAACTGTTAAGCAGCGCCGTGAAATTGGGCACAGGTTATGTTCTTGTTCAGCCAATTGCAGCTGAATCATGTCACGCACAGCAACCAATCAATTACCAGCTCTAATGCACGCATGTGCATCGTTCAAAGGCTTGCACACACCATTCGTAGATTACAAATCAACTACTAATGGACATTTGCAAACATGCGTCTCTGAGATGCATCTTTAGATAAAGAAAAGTACCAGTACCTGCAAAACAAATTATATAAAAAGTTTGAAGTCAATGTAGAGTTTTAAATCTTAGGGTAGTGGAAGTATGCTCGTCTGTTTTTTAATATGGGCCACCCTGTATATAGTCCAAGAAAACAATATTTTAAGATTGCGATTGCAGCCCCAAATTTGCCGAGTCCAAAATTTGAATTGCGACCACAATCAGCATTCAGGTTACGTTCTTGTTCAGCCAATTGCAGCTGAATCATGTCACGCACAGCAACCAATCAATTACCAGCTCCAATGCACGCATGTGCATCGTTTAAAGGATTGCGCACACCATTCGTAGATTACAAATCAACTACTAATGGACATTTGCAAACATGCGTCTCTGAGACGCATCTTTGGCAATGACATTCTTCTATTGTTTTCTATCCAGGACTGTCCTTTAATTAGGGGTCTTATTTTTCATGTCCCTGTTACATTTGACACTAAAATATTATTTTTAATTTCAGCACACATTCTTTGATGCCTTCTATTTCTAAGAGTGATTTACTTAAAGAAAAGTACCAGTACCTGCAAAAGAAATTAAAAAAAAAGTTTAAAGTCAATTTCAGTGACACTTGCATGGTGAATTACATGTACCGGTACTAGACCAGGAGCCAATTTCATTAAACGTGTGAGCACCAACATTTGCTGAGTATGAACATTCTTCCTTAGGGAAGAAACAGGGTTACAAACCAACATTTCAGTTGATGTTTATTGTTTGTAACTGGTATTCAGCTGGTTTTTGCTTTGAATGAAAAGCCTGTGGAGTTTTGACCGATAACCTGTTTTTACTGAGCAAGACCATTTTGTGCTAGCACATTTTTGTGCTTACAAAAAAGTTACATGTAATTGGCCCCAGGTGTAACCAGGACACCAACAAATGTCACACTTTTGGACCCCTTAGTTATGGACTATAACCCATCTTCTTTGTGCATGGGCAAAAGTATTTTACCCGTAGCTACCAAGTTTTTTTATAAACAAAAATATCACTTGGGCAGGACTCAAACACACAGCCTCCTGCTTTCTATTGCAGATGCATTATTACTAGCCAGGGTTTGGCTAGCTGGTTAAAATCCCAATAGCAGCGAGTTCCGCAACCAAATGTTTCAATTTGTGTCAGGGTGATGTACCGGTAAATTGAATACTGTTTATGTTTCCATCAAAACCAACGTTATTTACAAACGATGTACACAAACTTATCATAAATAAACAGAGAGAATATAAAAGGGGAGAAGACACAAAGCAGATTTCAGTTTCAACTGCACACTCCTCAAAGATTCTCTGTTAGTATTCTTACAACAAGAATTCCTGCACTGCATCTGCAAATAATGTTGGAAATGCTACAATTGTACATGAACTATGGCTGATGGCTACCAAGAAGACAACTCTACTCTGTCAACTGAAGTAAACAAGCATTTTGAGAGCTTTTACAAGAGTGTAGACAGAAAAAAACATATAATATGGTTAAGTACTGAAATCATTGCACCAATTGGCATCCTCTTCAACTTTGTGTTTCTCTTCACAGTCTTTCGAGTGAAGTCCATGCGTACAATCATCAACATCTACTTATCTAATCTGGCTGTGGCTGACTCACTCTTAATCACAAGTGACTTCATATTTGCATTGTGTTCACCCATCCAGTACAACTTCCTTGCTCAAAGAGTATATGGAGGTGTCAGATACACGCTTCTTGCTGTTTCTCAATTCTTTGTGGTCACCATAGCAGCTGAGAGATTCTCTGCAGTGCGTAATCCTCTGACACACAAAGAAAAAGCCTCTAAATCTCGAGCAGCAAAGATATCCGCAGGAGTTTGGATGCCTACAAACATTGTTGGTGTGATTCTGATGTTCTTACCAGAGACTATCTTTGATTATGTAGTTTTTGGGATTAATTCCATTATTGCTATTGTTTGCTTGATAGCAACTCTTGCTTTGTACATCTATGTGGTAGTGAAAGTGCGCAGACAATTAGCCCTGTTGCCAAATCGTCCCAAGCGAGCAGGCAAGGTCCTCTGTATGGTGATAATCAATACTGCTGTTTTCTTCATTTTGAACTCAATACGCACTGCATTGTCAATTCTTGTTGTTATTGTGAATAGCAAGTATTCAACTTCACAGGCTGTTGAACTTCTACAACTTGCAGAACAAAAATTCATTCTGGTTATATGTTTAAGAATTTTTGAACTTATCAATAGTTCAATCAATTCCCTGCTCTACAGTGCCACAAACGCAGACTATCGTGCAGCTGTAGTCGAGACTTTCTCATTCCTCAAACTGTGCTGTCATTGCTGCCCAAGACTGAATCACAGCCAACCATCGCAGCCTGGGAAGCAGATTGAGCTCCGTGTGATTCCACAGGCAGACAATGACCAAGAGCACCATGCTGCCAGGCCAAGCAGCAGCAAGCCACCAAGCAAAGAGTGTGCACAACACCCAGAGAGTCAGCAGTCACTAGACAGCTGTCAAGAACAATGTTCTAGACAAAGCAGCAGCAAGGACTCCATTCACAGTCAGCAGCATGTTCAAGTGCATGTTGAAGTACATTCAGAACCAGCGGGGACCCCAGCGCTTGCAAGTTCTAATCGGGATCAATGCTCTAGTATAGTCTGACTGATTGCAAGGCATCCGTGCAAGATTAACAGTGTGTACATCCAGTTCCAGCAGAGAGCCAGCAGTCACTTGCAAGTACTCAGGAGCAACGTCCTGGGCTGACTGGCACCGAGCCATCATCACAAGGGCAGCAGTATACACATCCAGAACCAGAAGGGAGTCAGTCATTGGAAAGTTGTCAAGAACAATGTTCTCTGGTAACTGATGAGTGCAAGCCATCCATGTAAAGGCAGCAGTGTGCAGAGACAGCAGATAGTCAACAATCACTTTGTACATTATGTAGTCAACAATCACTTTGTAATAACTCTCAAATAATGTTCCAGGCACAACAGCCAAGTGCAGAGAAGCAGTATTATGTGCATCAAGAACCAGCAGGGACTCATTCTAAAACTATCAAGAACAATGTTCCAGGGCGACTGACTTCCCACCCATCCCTGCAAGGAGAGCAGCGGTCACAAGAGTGCCAGCAACACTTGCAAGTTTTCAGTAACAATGATCCAGGATAAAATAGTGAGGGTTTGCAGAGACACCATGTGAAATTATCTTTTTGAAAGATGCAAGTTGTCAGTAACCATGATACAGGATTGACTGATGCTGAGATTTCAATGCAAGGAATCATGAACTCAGAACTTAATGTTATATCCACCTCCCAAATCAACATAGAAACATTATTCGAGCTCCGGTATTGAATAATATTCAAATTTGTTTTGATTAGGCTTGGGTGATATTCCAGTTAAACATATGTATTTGTGATACCAAACCATGATACCAAATGATGTGATAATGCATATTGATACTGAACAAAATGTTGTTAAAATATTAAAAAGCTCACTATAAAATGTCAATACAGTGTGTTCTCTGTTTAGGGATATTCTTAACGCAGTGACTATCATTACAGCAGTTGATGATCTGATTCCCTGACTTACCCAGCCCGACTTTGATAATACTCTGAAACCTTTTACTCTTGGAAACTGACTATCAAATAGACTGGTTTCAAGAGCGATATCCAGGTATTTTTGTCAATGTCGGGCTGGGTAAGTCGAGGAATCAGATTGTCAACTGCCGTAATGATAGCCACTGCGTATTCTTAAAACAAGTACATGTACTACATATTTTTAGTGACAATACATGTATATTGCCGACTCTCAATATAAATCAAATAGGACCTACCAGTACCACACAAGTCTAAACTTCAGACATTTGAAGCCCACATTTTTTGTCTAAAACAATATTTATTTTCACCTATATTTCATTTCTGTTCAACAAGAACTTGTGAGAATTTTGTTTAAATAGAGTAAAACGTTTCAGTAATACTCGAGTGATTAGCGCACACGAACATAAGTTTATGAAATGCGCGCTCTATAAATGTAATTATTATTATTACTATTATTATGTTACTGAAGTTGTAAATAAGTGAGTAAATGTACAGATACATACTTCTTTTATACTTGTAATTTGTAAATGTTCATCTGAAATAAGCACAAACCCATATTGTCTATCACAGACAGAGATTACAAGTACATTTCACAATGAAATCTACCTTTGTGCTTTTTACCCAGTTTGCGCTGGGATTATTTTGACATTGACCGGGCCCAGGCGCGGGATTATTTTTCATGAACTACGATCCAAGACGGTTTCAGGCCAGCATTCTTGGGATCCGGTACACGCCAACAGACACGAACTGGTTAAAGATACTTAGTCAGTACTTTTTTAGTTTCACTCGATAATAGATATAATTTTAAATTGTAATATTTGTTACATCTCTGACAAACCAAAAAGTAGTTCATGTTTCATTATTACAAAATTTGTCATTGATTTCAACTTAAACGTGGTCTGCAGTTTACCAGGATTCATATGACTGAAAAAACTCCCTCAAGTGATTTTTTGTTGGCAAAATAGAACATACAAATTTAGAATCCGTGAGTTTTTTGGTCAAGGCAGGCAGACTTCAAAGGCATTGTATTTGAAAGGGAACTTATAGGGGAGTTTAGGTTTACGTATGTGTAAACTGTGACACATAATTACAAAGTGTGATCGATGTAAAAGCCTGATTGATGGAAGGACCAATCAATAGATGTAAAAGACCGACCGATCGATGTAAAAGACTGATCAATGTGTTGATAGACTTTATGCCTCTTTGGTGTTCCATACCCTCCTGCATTTTAAGTACTGGACCAAATCTACCTAAATCCACTCAAGTGGTGGTTAATATTGATGAACAACAGCTCATCACTGCACGATGGACAAAATCACTCCCATTCTCCAAGCAGTGCCAACGTCCATCATAATCCAAATATATTCACCGCAGGCCTGCAGGACCAATTTCCCCCGTTCCCCCACCACACCATCCCTCCCGCCAACAAAACAAACAAACAAACAAACAAAAACAAAACAAGGGTATGGCTTTTGATGGATTTGGGTTAAAGAAGCTTTAGTTTTGTAACTTTTCATTTTCAGTAACATCAACCAATTTCAATCAAGGAAATACACATTACATACATAATAATAAAAACTGAAACAACTTTAATTCTAAATGGCAGTAGCGAAACTGAATTGTATGCTTTAGTAACTGCTGTCAAGAAATACATTCATATCACGTGCATTACAATACAATTGTGGGAAAATATGGAGAAAATGTCAACAAAACTTTCTGTTTCAACTACACACTTCTAGAAGATCTCAATGTGTTATATTTCCCATTAGTATAAAACTGGAGCAATCTTGAAAAAAACGTAAACGTGATTCGCTCTATCTGCAGAAAATGTTAGATGCAGCTCCACGCTACACTGCACATGATGGGTGATGGCTACGAAGACAACTCCACTCTATCGAATGAAGAATATAACAAGCATCTTGAGAGCTATTACAAGAGTAGAGACAGAGCAAACCAAATAAAATGGTTAAGTGCTGAAATCATTGCACCAATTGGCATCCTCTTCAACTTTGTGTTACTCTTCACAGTCTTTCGAGTGAAGTCCATGCGTACAATCATCAACATCTACTTATCCAATCTGGCTGTGGCTGACTCGCTCTTCCTTACAAGTGACTTTATATTGGCATTGTGTTCACCCATCAAGTCCAACTTCCTTACTTTCAAAGTATTGGTAGTTGTCAGATACACGCTTCTTGCTGTTTCTAGTTTCTTTGTGGTTACCATAGCAGCTGAGAGATTCTCTGCAGTGCGTAATCCTCTGACACACAAAGAAAAAGCCTCTAAATCCCGAGCAGCAAAGATATCAGCAGGAGTTTGGATGCCTAAAATCATTGTTGGGGGGATTATGATGTTCTTACCAGAGACTATCTTTGCTGATGTAGTTTTGGGGATTAATTCCATTATTGCCCTTGTTTGCTTGATAGCAACTCTTGCTTTGTACATCTATGTGGTAGTGAAAGTGCGCAGACAATCGGCCCTGTTGCCAAACCGTCCCAAGCGAGCAGGCAAGGTCCTCTGTATGGTGATCATCAATACTGCTGTTTTCTTCATTTTGAACTCAATACGCACTGCATCGTCAATTCTTGTTATTATTATGCAAAGCAAAGATCCCACACTCACACCTTCACAGGTTGTTGAACTTCTACAACTTGCAGAAAACAATTTCATTGTGGTTATATGTTTAAGAATTTTGGAACTTATCAATAGTTCAATCAATTCCCTGGTCTACAGTGCCACAAACGCCGACTATCGTGTAGCTGTAGTCAAGGCTTTCTCGTTCCTCAAACTGTGCTGTCATTGCTGCCCAAGACGGAATCCCAGCCGACCATCGCAGCCAGGGAAGCAGGTTGAGCTTCGTGTGATTCCACAGGCAGAAAATTACCAAGAGCAGCGTGCTGCCCAGCCAAGCAGCAGCAAGCCACCAAGCCAAGGGCATGCACAACACCCAGAGAGTCAGCAGTCACTGGACAGCTGTCAAGAACAATGTTCTAGACAAAGCAGCAGCAAGGCATCTACACACAGTCAGCAGCATGTTCAAGTGCATGTTGAGGTACATTCAGAACCAGCGGGGACCCCAGCGCTTGCAAGTTCTCCACAGAAACAATGCTCTAGTCTGACTGACTGCAAGCTATCCATGCAAGGGGAAGAGTGTGTATACATCCAGAACCAGCAGAGAGCCAGCAGTCACTTGCAAGTACTCATAGATCAGGAGCAATGTCCTGGGCTGACTGGCACCGAGCCATCATCACAAGGGCAGCAGTATGCACATCCAGAACCAGAAGGGAGTCAATGTTCGGAAAGTTGTTAAGAACAATGTTATCTGGTAACTGATGAGTGCAAGCCATCCATGTAATGGCAGCAGTGAGCAGGGTCAGTAGATAGTCAACAAATACTTGCACGTAACTCTGAAACAATATTCCAGGCACAACAGCCAAGTGCCACAGGAGCGCTGCATCAACAACCAGCAGGGAGTCACTACAAAACTGTCAAGAACTATGTTCCAGGGTGATTGCATGACTTTCAATGCATCTCTGCAAGGGGAACAGCGGTCTCAAGAGTGCCAGCAACACTTGCAAGTTTTCAGTAACAATGATCCAGGATAAAGTAGTAAGGATTTGCAGAGACACCATGTGGAATTCTCTTTTCGAAAGATGCAAGTTGTCAGTAACAATGATACAGGATTGATTGATGCTGAGATTTCAATGCAAGGAAGCATGAACTCAGAACTTAATGTTATATTCACCTCTCAAATCAACGTAGAAATATTATTCGAGCTCCGGTACTGAATAATATTCAAAGTTGTTTTGATTAGGCTTGGTTGATATTAACCAGTTCGCGCCGGATGACGTATATAAACGCAAAAATTCCCCCAAATTCAAAACGGATGACGCATAAACACGCCAAGTTCAAGTTCGGAAATCTATGTCAGCAGCGCGCAAGGCCGGAAATGCGTGGGTGTGCTTCCCGGCACTATCAGCCTGAACACGCTTCGGATCGAGTTTCGTTAAAAATAATCCCGTCCGTCGGGTCGGCGATGTTAAAATAATCCCGGCGTGAACTGGTTATGTACCGGTAGATACCAAACCATGATACCAAATGGTGTGACAATACACATTGACAATGAAAAAATGGTGGCAAAATACTGAAAAGCTCACTATAAAATGTCAATACAATGTGTTTTCTTTTCAGGGATATTCTTAACGCAGTGACTATTGTTACAGCAGTTGATGATCTGATTCCCTGACTTACCCAGCTCGACATTGACAATACTCTGAACCTTTTACTCTTTGAACCTAACTATCAAATAGTCTGGTTCCAAGAGCGATAACCAGATATCTTTTTCAATGTCGGGCTGGGTAAGTCAAGGATTCAGATCGTCAACTGTCGTAATGATAGTTGTGATGATGTATTGCCGACTCTCAAAATAAATCCAATAGAACCTACCACACAAGTCTAAACTTCAGACATTTTTTCTAAAACAATTAATATTTATTTTCACCTATATTTCATTTCTGTTCAACATGAGTTTGTGAGAATTTCGTTTAAATAGAGTAACAAATGTTTTAGTATAATGCTTGAGTGATTACCGTTACTGAAGTTGTAAATAAGTGAGTAAATGTACAGATGCATACTTCTTATATACTTGTAATTTGTAATTGTTCAGCTGAAAAAAGCACAAAGCCATATTGTCCATCACCGACAGAGATTACCTTTCACAATGAAATCTACCTTTGTGCCTGGATTATTTTGACATTGACCGGGCCAGGCGCAGGATTATTTTTCATGAACCACTATCCGAGACGGGTTCAGGCTAGCATTCTTGGGAACCGGTACACGCCATCCGACGCAAACTGGTTAAAGATACTAATAGTCAATACCTTTTAAGTTTTACTAAAATATAGATTTATTTTTAAATTGTAATTTTTCATTATTAAAAAATGTTTCATTGATTTTAACCTGAATGTGTTCTGCAGATTACCAGGATTCATATAACTGAAAAAACAAACCTAAAGTCATTTTTTGTTGTCAAAATAAAACATACATGTAAAGGTTGAAAATCTATGAGTTTGTTGGTCAAGGCAGGCAGACTTCATAATGATTGTATTTGAAAGGGAATTCATAGGGGACTCATTTGTACTTAACTGTAACTTACATAACTATAATAAGTTGTAAGCCCACTAACTTACATTTCCATATACCGCAACATACATGTACCGTAGAACATCTGCTTTTCAACACAACATCAAAAACTCCAGACCTAAATTGTGGAATGATTTAGATGTTCAAGGTCATATAATTTTTTTAACGGAAACTTAAATTGTGCTTAATGTAATATATTATAAACTTCATGTATCCATGTGCAAATGAACTTGGTATGGCAATCCTACATGTAGCCCAGTATTGTATTATATATTTTTACTGCTTAGAAGTATGATTGTTTTCCTATAATTATGTTGTCCGTTCGTTTGTTTTTGTTTAATGGCATGCCTAATACAAGCTTTGCTTACAAGGTTTTCTACATGTACCTCTGGCATTTATATATCTTGTTATTCAATACTTATAGAATTTTGTATCTATATCAATTAAGAAGAGGAAATAAATGTGTGTTTGATTGAGAGTAGTTTAGGTTTACGTATACATATGTAAACTGTGACACATAATTGCAAAGTGTGATCGATGTAAAAGACCAATCGATCGATGTAAAAGCCTGATTGATGGAAGGGCCAATCAATAGATGTAAAAGGACGATCGATCGATCGATCGATCGATCGATGTAAAAGACTGATCAATGTGTTGATTGGACTTTATGCCTCTTTGGTGTTCCATACCCTACTGCATTTTAAGTACAGGACCAAATCCACCCAAATCCACTCAAGTGGTGGTTGATATTGATGAACAACAGCTTAGTACTGCACGATGGACAAAATCAGTCCCATTCTCCCAACAGTGCCAACATCCATCATAATCCAAATATATTCACCCCAGGCCTGCAGGACCAAGTCCCCGTCCCGTCCCGTCCCCTCCCCCCCCCCCCCCCCCCCCCACCACCACCACAACCAAAAACAATCAAACAAACAAAAACAAAACAAGGGTATGGATTTGGATGGATTTAGGAGGATTAGGGTTAAAAAAGCGTTAGTTTTGTCACTTTTCATTATCGGTAACATCAACCAATTTCAAGCAAGGAAATACACATGTACAAAATAATAAAAACTGAAACAACTTTAACTCTAAATGGCAGTAGCGAAACTGAATTGTCTGCTTTGGTAACTGCTGTCACGAGATACATTCATATCACGTGCAATACAATATGTCTTTGAAAATTGTGGGAAAATATGGAGGGAATGTCAACAAAACTTTCTGTTTCAACTACACACTTCTAGAAGATCTCAAGGTGTTATATTCCCCATTAGTATAAAAACTGGAGCAATCTTGAAATAAAACAAATGCGCTTCGCTGTATCTCCAGAAAATGTTGGATGCAGCTCCATGCTACACTGCACATGATGGGTGATGGCTATGAAGACAGCTGCACTCTATCAAATGAAGTGAACAAGCATCTTATGAACTTTCAGCTTTCAGTTTCAACTGCACACTCCTCAAAGATTCTCTGTTAGTGTTCTTACAACAAGAATACCTACACTGCATCTGCACAAAATGTTGGAAATGCTACACTGTACATGAAGTATGGCTGATGGCTACCAAGAAGACAACTCTACTCTGTCAACTGAATTAAACAGGCATCTTGAGAGCTTTCACAAGAGTTATGACAGAGGAAAAGAAATATCGTGGTTAAGTGCTGAAATCATTGCACCAATCGGCATCCTCTTCAACTTTGTGTTTCTCTTCACAGTCTTTCGAGTGAAGTCCATGCGAACAATCATCAACATCTACTTATCCAATCTGGCTGTGGCTGACTCACTCTTCCTTACGAGTGACTTTATATTTGCATTGTGTTCACCCATCAAGTACAACTTCCTTGTTCAAAAAGTATTTGTAGTTGTCAGATACACGCTTCTTGCTGTTTCTAATTTCTTTGTGGTTACCATAGCAGTTGAGAGATTCTCTGCAGTGCGTAAACCTCTGACACACAAAGAAAAAGCCTCTAAATCTCGAGCAGCGAAAATATCAGCAGGAGTTTGGATGCCTGCAATCATTGTTGGTGTGATTCGGATGTTCTTACCAGAGACTGACTTTGATTATGTAGGTTTTGGGATTAATTCCATTATTGCTATTGTTTGCTTGATAGCAACTCTTGCTTTGTACATCTATGTGGTAGTGAAAGTGCGCAGACAATCAGCCCTGTTGCCAAACCGTCCCAAGCGAGCAGGCAAGGTCCTCTGTATGTTGATCATCAATACTGCTGTTTTCTTCTTTTTGAACTCAATACGCACTGCATTGTCAATTCTGGTTGTTATTGTGCTAAGCATGTATTCCACACCTTCACAGGCTGTTGAATTTCTACAATTTGCAGACAAAATTAACATTCTGTCAATATGTCAGAAAATTTTTCAGCTTATCAATAGTTCAACCAATTCCCTGGTCTACAGTGCCACAAACGCAGACTATCGTGCAGCTGTAATCAAGGCTTTCTCATTCCTCAAACTGTGCTGTCGTTGCTGCCCAATACTGAATCCCAGCCGACCATCGCAGCCAGGGAAGCACATTGAGCTTCGTGTGATGCCACAGGCAGAAAATGACCAAGAGCAGCGTGCTGCCAGGCCAAGCAGCAGCAAGCCACTAAGCCAAGTGCGTGCAAATCACCCAGAGAGTCAGCAGTCAACGGACAGCTGTCAAGAACAATGTTTTAGGCCATGCAGCAGCAAGCCACAAAGCCAAGAGCGTGCACAATACCCAGAGAGTAAGCAGTCACTGGACAGCTGTCAAGAACAATGTTCCATGCCAAGCAGCAGCAAGGCATCCATTCACAGTCGGCAGCATGTTCAAGTGCATGTTGAGGTACATGCAGAACCAGCAGTGACCACAGCGCTTGCAAGTTCTCACCAGAAACAATGCCCTAGTCTGACTGACTGCAAGCCATCCATGCAAAGGAAACAGTGTGTACATACAGAACCAGCAGAGAGCCCGTAGTCACTTGCAAGTACTCAGGAGCAATGTCCTGGGTTGACTGGCACCGAGCCATCATCGAAGGCAGCGGCATCCGAATCCAGAACCAGAAGGGAGTCAATCATTGGAAAGTTGTCAATCGAACAATGTTCTCTAGTAACGAGTGCAAGCCATCCATGTAAGGGCAGCAGTGTGCCGAGTCAGCAGGTACATGTAGTCAACAATCACTTTGTAAGTAACTCTCAAACAATGTTCCAGGCACAACAGCCAAGTGCCATAGGAGTAGCATTATGAGCATCAAGAACCAGCAGGGAGTCACTATAAAACTGTCAAGAACTATGTTCCAGGGTGACTGACTTCCAACCTATCCCTGCAAGGGGAACAGCGGTCTCAAGAGTGCCAACAACACTTGCAAGTTTTCAGTAACAATGATACAGGATAAAGTAGTGAGGGTTTGCAGAGACACCATGTGGAATTCTCTTTTCGAAAGATGCAAGTTGTCAGTAACAATGATCCAGGATTGACTGATGCGGACATTTCAATGCAAGGAAGCATGAACTCAGAACTTAATGTTATATTCACCTCTCAAATCAACGTAGAAACATTATTCGAGCTCCGGTACTGATTAATATTCAAAGTTGTTTTGATCAGGCTTGGGTGATATACCATTTAAACATATATCATACATGTATTTGTGATACCAAACCATGATACCAAATGATGTAACAATACACATTGATACTGAACAAAATGTTGGCAAAATACTGAAAAGCTCACTATAAAATGTCAATACAATGTGTTCTCTCTTTAGAGATATTCTTAATACAGTGACTCGTTACAGCAGTTGGTGATCTTATTCCCTGACTTACCCAGCCCGACATTGACAATACTCTGAACCTTTTACACTTTGAACCTGACTATCAAATAGTCTGGTTCCAAGAGCGATAACCAGTATTTTTTATATGTCGGGCTGGGTAAGTCAAGAAATCAGACCGTCAACTGCCGTAATGATAGCCACTGTGTATTCTTAATACTACATGTACAATGTTTCAGTGATGATATATTGCCGACTCTCAAAATAAATCCAATAGGACCTTCCACACAAGTCTAAACTTCAGACATTTCAAGCCCACATATCTTTTTCTAAAAACAATTAATATTTATTTTCACCTATATTTAATTTCTGTTTAACAAGCACTTGTGAGAATTTTGTTTAAATAGAGTAACAAATGTTTAAGAAATGCTTGAGTGTTTACCGTAACTGAAGTTGTAAATAAGTGAGTAAATGTACTATGCATACTTCTTATACAGATGCATACTTCTTATATGTGACCTGCTCCCATAAAAACAGACATAAGTGGGTTTTTTTTTAAAGTGAGATATTGTTATTTTTATTTAGTTCACATCTTCAGCTTTCACTTGGTACCAAAACCACCTTTATACCATACATACTTCCAATTTTATGAGGATTTTATTTCGATGTATTTGGGAGATAAATTACCACTTTTAGGACACAGTTTGTCTCAATACATGCATGATTTTTGTACTTTCTCATCAATAAAGTTGATTTTGTTTAACCTAGCTGAGGGTTAAAGTATGCATATTAAAGAATAAAAAAATAACGAAAAACAAAAATCGATGTCCGCCAGATTTCCCACCCCATTTCAACTTTAATGAGCTGTATCTCGAAATAGCCTGTGCGACTTATGTCGGAATTTGTAGAAGCGGGTCACATATACTTGTAATTTAGAATCCGTGAGAATCCTCCCGCATTAAATACGTAATAATAAAAACTGAAACAACTTTAATTCTAAATGGCAGCAGCGAAACTGAATTGTCTGCTTTAGTAACTGCTGTCATGAGATACATGCATATCACGTGCATAACAATAGGTCTTTGAGAATTGTGAGAAAATAGAGAGGAAGGGTAAACAAAACTTTCTGTTTCAACTACACACTTCTAGAAGATCTCAAGGTGTTATATTCCCCATTAGTATAAAACTGGAGCAATCTTGAAATAGGACAAACACGCTTCGCTACATGTATATCTGCAGAAAATGTTGGATTCAGCTCCAATCTACACTGCACATCATGGGTGATGGCCACTCTATCGAATGAAGTAAACAAGCATCTTGAAAACTATTACAAGAGATAGGGTGGGGTTACATATGTATAAAATAATACACCATTTTAAAGTTGAGAACCTAGATAAGTTCTTTTAAAAAGCAAAATCTAAATAACTAAAAATTGTCAACTTTATCTGGGTTCCGTTGGAGCAGGTCACATATATACACCAATTGTCAGTTGCGCATGTTTGTGATTTGAAGCAGCAAAGGTGCTTAAAACCGAAAGGTGCATACAAACTCACCTGGTTAAGTGTTAGTACTCTCAATGCTATACAGGGTGGCCTAAACAAATGTACAATAATATCACAACAAACAAGAATACTTCCACTACCCTCAGGCAAAAACTACCTATACCAACGAATGGAGAATGTTTCTTAAAGAACAATGAAACCAAGGTGTCTCAATTCGGGCTAGTAGTTTTAGCTCCAGATTCTATTTAGTGAAGTGAAGTCAGTGGTTCGTTCGCACACACAAATAACTAAACCACATTTTAGTTATTTCTCGGTGCGAAAGGACCACTGACTCGGCTGTGCTTTACAAAACAGGGTCTGGAGCTGAAACTACTAGCCTAAATCGAGATATCTTGGTATCATTTTTCCTCTGGAAACATTCTTCATCCATTGGTATACGATGTAGAGTTTTAAATCTTAGGATAGTGGAAGTATGCTCGTCTGTTTTTTAATATGGGCCACCCTGTATATAGTCCAAGAAAACAATATTTTATGATTGTGATTGCAGCCCCAAATTTGCCGAGTCCAAAATTTGAATTGCGACCACAATCAGCATTCAGGTTACGTTCTTGTTCAGCCAATTGCAGCTGAATCATGTCACACACAGCAACCAATGAATTACCAGCTCCCATATGCACGCATGTGCATCGTTCAAAGGATTGCGCACACCATTCGTAGATTACAAATCAACTACTAATGGACAATTGCAAACATGTGTCTCTGGCGCACATCTTTAGAAATGACATTCTTTTATTATTTTCTATCCAGGACTCTCCTTTAATTAGGGGTCTAAGTGTTCATATCCCTGTTACATTTGATATTAAAATAATATTTTTAAATTCAGCACACATTCTTTGACGTCTTCTTTCTAAAAAAGTGATTTACATTAAGAAAAGTACCAGTACCTACAAAACAAATTATATAAAAAAGTTTAAAGTCAATTTCAGTGACACTTGCTTGGTAAATTACTAGACCAGGGAGCCAATTTCTAAAAACGTGTGAGCACCAACATTTGCTTAGCATGAAAATTCTTCGTTGGAAAAAAAACAGGGTTACAAACTAAAATTTCAATTGATGTTTATTGTTTGTAACTGGTATTCAGCTGGTTTTTGCTTTGAATGAAAAGCCTGTGGAGTTTTGGCCGATAACCTGTTTTTGCTGAGCAAGACTTTTTTGTGCTAAGCACGTTTTTGTGCTTAAATGTAATTGGCCCCAGGTGTAACCAGGACACCAACAAATGTCACACTTTTGGACCCCTTATTTATGGACTATAACCCATCTTCCTTGTGCATGGCTAAAAGGTATTTTACCCGTAGCTACCAACGTTTTTTTATAAACAAAAATATCACTTGGGTGGGACTCGAACCCACAGTCTCCTGCTTTCTATTGCAGATGCATTATTACTAGCCAGGGTTTGGCTAGCTGGTTGAAATCCCAATAGCAGCGTGTTCCACAACCAAATTTTTCATATTGCGTTGGGGTAATGTAAATTGAATACTGGATAATTTGTTTTTAATGATGTTTTGTTATTTATAAATGCTGTATAGTGTTGTCACAAGAGAAAGTGTTGGTAGCGGCACTGTCAAAACAATGGACAAAATTGTCCTAAATAAACAGAGAGAATATATAAAAGGGGAGAGGACACAAAGCAGATTTCAGTTTCAACTGCACACTCCTCAAAGATTCTCTGTTAGTGTTCTTACAACAAGAATACCTGCACTGCATCTGCAAATAATGTTGGAAATGCTACACTGTACATGAACTATGGCTGATGGCTACAAAGAAGACAACTCTACTATGTCAACTGATGAAGTAAACAAGCATCTTGAGAGCTATTACAAGAGTGTAGAAAGAAGTATTAAAATGCTATGGTTAAGTACTGAAATCATTGCAACAATCGGGATCCTCTTCAACTTTGCGTTTCTCTTCACAGTCTTTCGAGTGAAGTCAATGCGTACAATCATCAACATCTACTTATCCAATCTGGCTGTGGCTGACTCGCTCTTCCTTACGAGTGACTTTATATATATGCATTGTGTTCATCCATCAAGTACAACTTCCATGTAAAAGTATTTATAGTCAGATACACGCTTCTTGCTGTTTCTCATTTCTTTGTGGTTACCATAGCAGCTGAGAGATTTTCTGCAGTGCGTAATCCTCTGACACACAAAGAAAAAGCCTCTAAGTCTCGAGCAGCAAAGATATCCGCAGGAGTCTGGGTGCCTACCATAATTGTTGGTGTGAGTCTGATATTCTTACCAAAGACTTCCTTTTATGATGTCGTCGTCTTTTGGATTACTTCCATTATTGCCATTGTTTGCTTGATAGCAACTCTTGCTTTGTACATCTATGTGGTAGTGAAAGTGCGCAGACAATCAGCCCTGTTGCCAAACCGTCCCAAGCAAGCAGGCAAGGTCCTCTGTATGGTGATCATCAATACTGCTGTTTTCTTCATTTTGAACTTAATGGGCACTGCATTGTCAATTCTTTTAATTGTGCACCAAAACATTTCCGTACATACAAATTCACAGGCTGTTGAATTTATACAACTTACAGAAAAAATATATATTCTGTCTATATGTCATAACAGTTTTGAGCTTATCAATAGTTCAATCAATTCCCTGGTCTACAGTGCCACAAACGCAGACTATCGTGCAGCTGTAGTCAAGGCTTTCTCATTCCTCAAACTGTGCTGTCGTTGCTGCCCAAGACAGAATCCCAGCCGATCATCGCAGCCTGGGAAGCAGATTGAGCTTCGTGTGATTCCACAGGTAGAAAATGACAAAGAGCAGCGTGCTGCCAGACCAAGCAGCAGCAAGCCACCAAGCCAAGGGCATGCACAACACCCAGAGAGTCAGCAGTCACTGGACAGCTGTCAAGAACAATGTTCCATGCCAAGCAGCAGCAAGGCATCCATTCACAGTCAGCAGCATGTTCAAGTGCATGTTGAAGTACATCCAGAACCAGCAGGGACCCCAGCGCTTGCAAGTTCTCCCCAGAAACAATGCTCTAGTCTGACTGACTGCAAGCCATCCATACAAGGAGAACAGTGTGTACATCCAGAACCGGCAGAGAGTCAGCAGTCACTTGCAAGTACTCAGGGGCAATGTCCAGGGCTGACTGTCACTGAGCCATCATCACAAGGGCAGCAGTATGCACATCCAGAACCAGAAGGGAGTCAATCATTGGAAGATTGTCAAGACCAATGTTCTCTGGTAACTGATGTGTGCAAGCCATCCATGTAAGGACAGCAGCAACCCATCCCTGCAAGGGGAACAGCGCTCTCAAGAGTGCTAGCAACACTTGCAAGTTTTCAGTAACAATGATCCAGGATTGACTGATGCTGAGATTTCAATGCAAGGAAGCATGAACTTAGAACTTAATGTTATATCCACCTCTCAAATCAACGTAGAAACATTATTCGAGCTCCGGTACTGAATAATATTAAAAGTTGTTTTGATTAGGCTTGGGTGATATTCCAGTTAAACATATGTATTTGTGATACCAAACCATACCAAATGCTGTGATAATACTTATTGATACTGAACAAAATGTTGGCAAAATACTGAAAAGCTCTGTATAAAATGTCAATACAACGTGTTCTCTTTTTAGGGATACTCTTAAATAGCAGTGACTATCATTACAGCAGTTGATCATCTGATTCCCTGACATTGACAATACTCTGAAACATTTTACTCTTGGAAACTGACTATCAAATAGTCTGGTTCCAAGAGCGATATCCAGATATTTTTGTCAAGGTCGGGCTTGGTAAGTCGGGGAATCAGATCGTCAACTGCCGTAATGATAGCCACTGCGTATTATTAATACTACAATTTTTCAGTGATGATATATTATGTGACCTGTCACCACAATATGAGAGTAGAGTTGGGAAAATTAAATTTTCAAATTCTTGAGAAAGAGAGCTTTCCAATGTTACATAACACTTGGGGGTTTTGAAATAAAAACATTTTACAGCGCTCCAGAAAGTCATGGGTTTCACAAAACGTGTTTGTGAGAAAACTTAATAAACATCTAAAACAAAACACGCGAAAGTTTGCAAAAACAGGAAAAGTAAGGTTCGGTTGAGCATAGCAATGGCTATGTTCTAATCATTTTTTTTTCTTTTTGAATCTTTCCAAAACGAAAATGTGGGATAGTTACGAGGACCTAATTTGCATATTAAGTTACAGTGTTAATTAGTCCACTAATGGACTTTAATCCAAACACTAACTATGCAAACACTACGCAAAATTGCGAAATTTAAGAGGTTTTCAATCATCTGATCCACAAAATGGGAATAAGTTGAGGAGGACTTGGGCTTTCCAAATTATGCAAAATCTCAAATTTGTCCACCCCTTCATATTTTGACTTTGGATGACCATATCTCCGAATCACATCGTACGACTTTATTCTCATATTGTGGTGAAAGGTCCCTTATTGCGACTCTCAAAATAAATCCAATAGGACCTACCCAGTACCACACAAGTCTAAATTTCAGACATTTCAAGCCCACATTGTTTTTTTTCTAAAACAATTAATATTTATTTTTACCTATATTTCATTTCTGTACAACAAGAACTTGTGAGAATATTAAATAGAGTAACAGTAATGCTCGAGTGATTACCATTACTGAAGTTGTAAATAAGTGAGTATATGTACATATTATGTATACTTCTTATATACATGTAATTTGTAATTGTTCAGCTGAAATAAGCACAAAGCCATATTGTCTATCACCGACAGAGATTACCTTTCACAATGAAATCTATCTTTGTGTTTTTTAACCAGAACGCTTCGGGTTATTTTTCATGAACCTCGATCCGAGACGGGTTCAGGCCAGCATTTGTGGGAACTGGTACACACTAATTGTATTGGGGAGTCAGGTTGGCGTAGTGGTTTTTTCTTCGCCTTCCACCGCTGTGACCCTCGAATGCCCGTCTGGGCCATGTGACCTGTCATCACAAAATGAGCGTAAAGTCGGCAAAATCTAAAATTGAGATATGGATATTCCTAAATTCTGTGGAAACAGAGCTTTCCAATGGTATATTATCACTTGGAGGTTTTACTCAATATATTTTTATTTTTTTATTTTTTAGTCTGGAGTCTTAATACAGAGATTATGAGAAAGCGGGCATTTCTTGCGAGAAATTGTGTGAACGCGCAAAGAAAGGCATTGTCAAAATTGTCTCAAAAACAATTTTTTTTGTTATCTGATCGTCCTGAAAAATTAGGAATTGATTGTTTGGGATTTAGTCTTTAAAAAAACATATAATCTCAAAATCGACCACCCCTTCAAATTTTGACTTTGACTGGCCATACTGGGAAATCACTCCGTGCGACTTTACACTCATTTTGTGATGACAGGTCACATGTGAATAGGGTTTTCCTCCCACCTCTAAAACTGTAGTTTCTTCACATTGTCTGGGACCAATGGGAGATCACTGAACTACACTGAATCGGCTACCCAGTTAAAATAAGATAATGAATATAAAAATTACATACTCTTGATTTTCTTTGTTTTGTAATATTTTTCATTTATTCAATTTTGTTTAAATTAGCTTTATTATTTTTTCATTTTAATTGTAACATATCTGCAATTTGGCCGTTTGGCCACAAGATGTATAAAACAAATCTAATCCAATCCAATTCAATCAAATCAAATCGAATTCAATCAAATCAAATCAAATCCAATCCAAAATGTGCTTTTATTGTATTTTTTTAAGTGTTTGATAAATGTGGACAATAGTAAAGCTATGAAATAACCACAATATCGACATTTGTTTATTTCTACAACAATCTAGTGTGTGGAACCATGGTGGGTCCCATGGCCCAATTAATCCTACTAGTCAAACAGTGGGGATATATCCTCCCCATCCCCTATCCTTGAGGACATCGTACTTGAGGTCCCATGGCCCAATCCCACTAGTCAAACAGTAGGGATATATCCTCCCCATCCACTATCCTTGAGGACATCGTACTTGAGGTCCCATGGCCCAATCCCACTAGTCAAACAGTAGGGATATATCCTCCCCATCCCCTATCCTTGAGGACATCGTACTTGAGGTCCCATGGCCCAATCCCACTAGTCAAACAGTAGGGATATATCCTCCCCATCCCCTTTCCTTGAGGACATCGTACTTGAGGTCCCATGGCCCAATCCCACTAGTAAAACAGTAGGGATATATCTTCCTCATCCCCTATCCTTGAGGACATCATACTTGAGGTCCCATGGCCCAATCTCACTATAGTCAAACAGTAGGGATATATCCTCCCCATCCCCTATCATTGAAGACATTGTACTCGAGGTCCCAAGGCCCAATCCCACTAGTCAAACAGTAGGGATATCTCCTCCTCATCACCTATCCTTGAGGACATCGTACTTGAGGTCCCATGGCCAAATCCCACTATAGTCAAACAGTAGGGATATAACCTCCCCATCCCCAATCCTTGAGGACATCGTACTTGAGGTTCCATGGCCCAATATCACTATAGTCAAAAAGTAGGGATATAGATATCCTCCCCATCCCCTATCATTGAGGACATCCTACTTGAGGTCCCATGGCCCACTCCCACTAGTCAAACAGTAGGGATATATCCTCCCCATCCACTATCCTTGAGGACATCATACTTGAAGACCCATGGCCCAATTCCACTATAGTCAAACAGTAGGGATATATCCTCCCCATCCCCTATCATTGAAGGCATCGTACTTGAGGTCCCATTGCCCAATCCCACTATAGTCAAACAGTAGGGATATATCCTCCCCATCCCCTATCCTTGAGGACATCGTACTTGAGGTCCCATGGCCAAATCCCACTAGTCAAACAGTAGGGACATCTCTTCCTCATCCACTATCCTTGAGGACATCGTACTTGAGGTCCCATGGCCCAATCCCACTAGTCAAACAGTAGGGATATATCCTCCCCATCCCCTATCCTTGAGGACATCGTACTTGAGGTCCCATGGCCCAATCCCACTAGTCAAACAGTAGGGATATATCCTCCCCATCCCCTTTCCTTGAGGACATCGTACTTGAGGTCCCATGGCCCAATCCCACTAGTAAAACAGTAGGGATATATCTTCCTCATCCCCTATCCTTGAGGACATCATACTTGAGGTCCCATGGCCCAATCTCACTATAGTCAAACAGTAGGGATATATCCTCCCCATCCCCTATCATTGAAGACATTGTACTCGAGGTCCCAAGGCCCAATCCCACTAGTCAAACAGTAGGGATATCTCCTCCTCATCACCTATCCTTGAGGACATCGTACTTGAGGTCCCATGGCCAAATCCCACTATAGTCAAACAGTAGGGATATAACCTCCCCATCCCCAATCCTTGAGGACATCGTACTTGAGGTTCCATGGCCCAATATCACTATAGTCAAAAAGTAGGGATATAGATATCCTCCCCATCCCCTATCATTGAGGACATCCTACTTGAGGTCCCATGGCCCACTCCCACTAGTCAAACAGTAGGGATATATCCTCCCCATCCACTATCCTTGAGGACATCATACTTGAAGACCCATGGCCCAATTCCACTATAGTCAAACAGTAGGGATATATCCTCCCCATCCCCTATCATTGAAGGCATCGTACTTGAGGTCCCATTGCCCAATCCCACTATAGTCAAACAGTAGGGATATATCCTCCCCATCCCCTATCCTTGAGGACATCGTACTTGAGGTCCCATGGCCAAATCCCACTAGTCAAACAGTAGGGACATCTCTTCCTCATCCCCTATCCTTGAGGACATCGTACTTGAGGTACCATGGCCCAATCCCACTAGTCAAACAGTAGGGATATATCCTCCAAATCCCCTATCCTTGAGTACATCGTACTTGAGGTCCCATGGCCCAATCCCACTATAGTCAAACAGTAGGGATATATCCTCCCCATCCCCTATCCTTGAGTACATCGTACTTGAGGTCCCATGGCCCAATCCCACTAGTCAAACAGTAGGGATATATCCTCCCCATCCCCTATCCTTGAGGACATCATACTTGAGGTCCCATGGCCTAATCCCACTAGTCAAACAGTAGGGATATATCCTCCTCATCCCCTATCCTTGAGGACATCATACTTGAGGTCCCATGGCCCAATCCCACTAGTCAAACAGTAGGGATATATCCTCCCCATCCCCTATCCTTGAGGACATCATACTTGAGGTCCCATGGCCTAATCCCACTAGTCAAACAGTAGGGATATATCCTCCTCATCCCCTATCCTTGAGGACATCATACTTGAGGTCCCATGGCCTAATCCCACTAGTCAAACAGTAGGGATATATCCTCCTCATCCCCTATCCTTGAGGACATCATACTTGAGGTCCTATGGCCCAATCCCACTAGTCAAACAGTAGGGATATATCCTCCCCATCCCCTATCCTTGAGGACATCGTACTTGAGGTCCCATGGCCCAATCCCACTATAGTCAAACAGTAGGATATATCCTCCCCATCCCCTATCCTTGAGGACATCATACTTGAGGTCCCATGGCCCAATCCCACTAGTCAAACAGTAGGGATATATCCTCCCCATCCCCTATCCTTGAGGACATCATACTTGAGGTCCCATGGCCCAATCCCACTAGTCAAACAGTAGGTATATATCCTCCCCATCCCCAATCCTTGCGGACATCATACTTGAGGTCCCATGGCCCAATCCCACTAGTCAAACAGTAGGGATATATCCTCCCCATCCCCTATCCTTGCGGACATCGTACTTGAGGTCCCATGGCCCAATCCCACTAGTCAAACAGTAGGGATATATCCTCCCCATCCCCTATCCTTGAGGACATCATACTTGAGGTCCCATGGCCCAATCCCACTAGTCAAACAGTAGGGATATATCCTCCCCATCCCCTATCCTTGAGGACATCATACTTGAGGTCCCATGGCCCAATCCCACTAGTCAAACAGTAGGGATATATCCTCCCAATCCCCTATCCTTGAGGACATCGTACTTAAACATGTCACATTAAACCTTGTGTGGAGAAATTTGTTTCCTTTAATATTACAGCCTGAAACAGCACATCTATGCCTATGTCAACTGTGAAACTCTATTGTCTATTTTGGTTTTGTTAGCTGTCAAAATAAAGAACAAAGTAAATTACCATATCTTATACAAAATACTGTGGGAAAAATGAAGAAGCTTTTACTTTTACTTTCAACTACACATTTCTTAAGGTCCTGTATTCCCTGTCGGTATAAAACTGGAGTGATCTTGAAATAGGGTAGACCACTCTTCGCTGCATCTGAACTGAAATGTTGGACATAGAGATCAATGCTTCACAGTACATGTACATGAAATATGGGTGACTGCTACCAAGACAGCTCTACTCGATACAATTGAAGAACTTTTGAAACATCTTATGAACTTTGACAAGAGTCAATACAGATCAATGGTTATGGTTAGGTGCTAAAATCATTGTTATATTCCCATTAGTAGAAAACTGGAGCAATCTTGAAATAAGACAAACGCGCTTCGCTCTATCTGCAGAAAGTGTTGGATGCAGCTCCAAGTTGGATGCAGCTCAAAGCTGGATGCAGCTCCAAGGGGATGGGGAGATTGCTGCCAATCTTGGACTCAACATCTCCTGGCAGAAAACCAAAATCCAAGTATTGACCTCAAGCAGCACCAGCACTCCCTCTCACATTACAGTGAACGGACAGTCTGTCGACATTGTGGAGGATTTTGTATACATCTTAGAAGCAAGATCTCCAACACTGAGCGCAGTAAACCTGACATCCTCAGACGACTCGGCCTTACTTCATGAACAGCCTACGCAAAATCTGGAGGCTAAAGAAGTTGAATCTTGCCATCAAACTGGGTATATAGGACATGCGTCATTCCTGTCCTGCTGTATGGCTCAGAAACCTGGCCACTCTTCAAATCCGATCTCAGAAGACTTGAGTCATTCCACCAAAGGTGTCAACGCTCGATCCTAGGTATCCAGTGGTTTGACTTCGTCAGTAATAACAAGGTCACCCGCAGAACAAGATTGCCAACCATCAACCACCAAATCCAACGTCGCCGAACCGCCTTCTTTGGTCACGTCGCTCTAAAGGGTGACAACATTCCAGCCAAAAATTATCTGGGCATTGCCATCAGTTCCAGGAGAGGTCAACCGCCAACTTCCGGCTGGAAGAGACCCCTTGGCCATCCAAGATCATCCTGGTCGAAACAACTGGGACGGCTTAGCGAGATTGACTATTATGTGGAATGAGGCTGTAGGACGTGGGCACAGGAGATCGGCACGACGGACCTTTGCTGTCTATGAGGATGATTGATTGAGCTTCAAGCTGCACTGCTCATGATGGGTGATGGCTACGATGACAACTCCACTCTATTAAATGAAGTAAGCAAGCATCTTGAGAGCTTTTACAAGAGTCGAGAAAGAACCGATCAAATAAAATGGTTAAGTACTAAAATCATTGCACCAATCGGGATCCTCTTCAACTTTGTGTTTCTCTTCACAGTCTTTCGAGTGAAGTCTATGCGTACAATCATCAACATCTACTTATCCAATCTGGCTGTGGCTGACTCGCTCTTCCTTACAAGTGAATTTATATTTGCATTGTGTTCACACATCAAGTACAACTTCCTTGTTCAAAAAGTATATGGAGGTGTCAGATACACGCTTCTTGCTGTTTCTCATTTCTTTGTGGTTACCGTAGCAGCTGAGAGATTCTCTGCAGTGCGTAATCCTCTGACACACAAAGAAAAAGCCTCTAAATCTCGAGCAGCAAAGATATCAGCAGGAGTCTGGGTGCCTACAATAATTGTTGGTGTGATTCTGATATTCTTACCAGAGACTATCTTTGATTATGTAGTTTTGGGGATTAATTCCATTATTGCCATTGTTTGCTTGATAGCAATTCTTGCTTTGTACATCTATGTGGTAGTGAAAGTGCGCAGACAATCAGCCCTGTTGCCAAACCGTCCCAAGCGAGCAGGCAAGGTCCTCTGTATGGTGGTAATTAATACTGCTGTTTTCTTCATTTTGAACTCAATGCGCACTGCAAAGTCAATTCTTGAAATTGTGCTAAGCATGTATTTCATACATGCCGTTACATCTTTACAGGTTGTTGAACTTCTACAACTTGCAGAAACACATTTCATTCTGATTATATGTTTAAGAATTTTTGAACTTCTCAATAGTTCAATCAATTCTCTGGTCTACAGTGCCACAAACGCAGACTATCGTGCAGCTGTTGTCAAGGCTTTCTCGTTCCTCAAACTGTGCTGTCATTGCTGCCCAAAATGGAATCCCAGCCGACCATCGCAGCCTGTGAAGCAGATTGAGCTTCGTGTGATTCCACAGGCAGAAAATGACCAAGAGCACCATGCTGCCAGGCCAAACAGCAGCAAGCCACCAAGCCAAGGGCATGCACAACACCCAGAGTGTCAGCAGGCATCCATTCACAGTCGGCAGCATGTTAAAGTGCATGTTGAGGTACATGCAGAACCAGCGGAGACCCCAGAATTTGCAAGTTCCCACCACAAACAATGCTCTAGTCTGACTGACTGCAAGCCATCCATGCAAGGGGAACAGTGTGTACATCCAGAACCAGCAGAGAGCCAGCAGTCACTTGCAAGTACTCAGGGGCAATGTCTTGGGCTGACTGGCACCAAGCCATCATCACAAGGGCAGCAGTATGCACATCCAGAACCAGAAGGGAGTCAATCATTGTGTTGCACCCGGCAGGTGATTAAGGGAGCGCACCAATGCTGGGGCACATTACAATTGATACACGATCTGGAAAAGGATGGCAGAGGGAGAGCAATATTGGTTGTACTGTTCACTAAGTGGGAACACTGCCATGAGTGACTTTAATAACACTAATTAACAAATCATGTCGAACACGGTAACTTCAATCAATGGAGCAAAACTTAGCTAAATAATCCATATCCGCATGTGGCACAATGCACTTCTAGTCCAATAGTAACTACACATTAAATTCCTGTGGCCATCTTCTGAAACAAGACATACAATACCCATGGCCCAGTATTCCTGTTGTTATGGCAACATGCTTTAGCCTGGCACTAGCCTTTAAACAATACAAGTAAATGAAAGGTCTACATAATACAGTTGGTAATAAAGACATTACCCCAGGCTAGGTCATAAAAGGGCCACTGGCCAGACCCCAAGGTACTGCTAATGGATTGACCACCTGCTATCGGAATGTCAGGGCTGGGCTAGGTGGCTAGCTGTGCCTCAGCTCTATAGCTAGTCTCATAGCACACATGCACAGTGTGTATTATATTGTGGGTTTGTAAACTAAGTCAACAAAACTATCTCTTACAATATAATATCGGTTAGACCAAAGCAGACAATATACTTATACATTCCTTATTGCCTGAATCTAATGCAATCAAAGTTCTGATTTCAAGTTAAAATGTAACTAAATTACTTCGCTTACAACTGACCAAGTTAAAGATCTAAATTATCATGGGATATAAGAAATCCTTTGACTATTACATGTAAATATCAATAATGTGAACTCAAAAGGTCATTGGCCTACTTATAGATTTAATATACACATAGTTATTCAAATCAAGAAATTTAGTAGTACATACCTGGAAAAGGATGGCAGAGGGAGAGCAATATTGGTTGTACTGTTCACTAAGTGGGAACACTGCCATGAGTGACCAAGTGACCAGCAGAACCACACACAGCTAGCCCTCTGCCTATCTGGACTGTTCCATTCAAGGCATGCAGGGGTTTTCTGCCTGAATGCATGCTTAACAAAAATAAGGGGGGGGGGCATCAAACCAAGAACAGACCTCTACAATTGGAAGGTTGTCAAGAACAATGTTATCTGGTAACTGATGAGTGCAAACCATCCATGTAAGGTCAGCAGTATGCACAGTCAGCAGATACATGTAGTCAACAATCACTTTGTAAGTAACTCTCAAACAATGTTCCAGGCACAACAGCCAAGTGCCAAAAGAGCAGTATTATGCACAAGAGCCAGCAGGGAGTCACTCAAGGAACAATGTTCCAGGGTGACTGACTTCCCACCCATCCCTGCAAGAGGAACAGCGGTCTCAAGAGTGCCAGCAACACTTGCAAGTTTTTAGTAACAATGATCCAGGATAAAGTAGTGAAAGTTTGCGGAGACACCAAGTGGAATTCTCTTTTCGAAAGATGCAAGTTGTCAGTAACAATGATCCAGGATTGACTGATGCCGAGATTTCAATGCAAGGAAGCATGAACTCAGAACTTAATGTTCTATCCACCTCTCAAATCAACGTAGAAACATTATTCAAGCTCCGGTTGTTTCGATTAGGCTTGGGTGATATTCCAGTTAAACATACATGTATTTCTGATATCAAACCATACCAAATGATGTGATAATACACATTGATACTGAACAAAATGTTGGCAAAATACTGAAAAGCTCACTATAAAATGTCGATACGGTGTGTTCTCTTTTTAGGGATACTCTTAAATAGCAGTGACTATCATTACAGCAGTTGATCATCTGATTCCCTGACATTGACAATACTCTGAAACATTTTACTCTTGGAAACTGACTATCAAATACAGTAGTCTGGTTCCAAGAGTGTTAACCAGATATTTTTGTCAATGTTGGGCTGGGTAAGTCGAGGAATCAGATCGTCAACTGCCATAATGATACACACTGCGTATTCTCAATACTACAATGTTTCAGTGATGATATATTGCCAACTCTCAAAATAAATCCAATAGCACCTACCACACAAGTCTAAACTTCAGACATTTCAAGCCCACATATTTTTTTTCTAAAACAATTAATATTTATTTTCACCTAGATTTAATTTCTGTTCAACAAGAACTTGTGAGAATTTTGTTTAAATACATGTATAGTAAAATGTTTCAGTAGTGCTCGAGTGATTAGCGCACATGAACATAAGTTTCTGGAATGCGCGCTATATAAATGTAATTATTATTATTATTATTATTATTATGTTACTGAAGTTGTAAATAAGTGAGTAAATGTACAGATGCATACTTCTTTTATACTTGTAATTTGTAATTGTTCGGCTGAAATGAGCACAAAGCCATATGTTATATCACAGACAGAGATTACCTTTCACAATGAAATATACCTTTGTGCTTTTTAACCAGTTCGCGCCGGGATTATTTAACATTGACTGGGCCCAGGCGCAGAATATTTGTTATGAACCTCGATTTGAGACGAGTTCAGGCCAGCATTCGTGGGAACCGGTACACGCCATCCGACGCGAACTGGTTAAAGATGTACTCAGTCAATACTTTTTGAGTTTCACTCAACAATAGATTTATTTTTAAATTGTAATTTTTGTTACATTTTTGACAAACAAAAAAGTAGTTTATGTTTTATAATTAAAAGATTTGTCATTGATTTCAACTTAAATGTGGTCTGCAGATTACCGAGATTCATATGACTGAAATAACCCCCTAAAGTGATTTGCTTTCTTCAAAATAAAAAATAAAATTTTTGAATCCGTAAGTTTTTTGGTCAAGGCAGGCAGACTTTAAAGGCATTGTATTTGAAAGGGAACTTATAGGGGAGTTTAGTTTTACTTGTGTGCAATCTGTGACACATAATTACAAAGTGTGATCGATGTAAAAGCCTGATTGATCGATGTAAAAGACTGATCAATGTGTTGATTGGAGTTTATGCCTCTTTGGTGTTCCATACCCTACTGCATTTTAAGTACTGGACCAAATCCACCCAAGTCCACTCAAGTGGTGGTTGATATTGATGAACAACAGCTTAGTACTGCATGGTGGAAAAAAATCAGTCCCATTCTCCCAGTAGTGCCAACATCCAGCATAATCCAAATATATTCAACCCAGGCCTGCAGGACCAAGTTTTGCTGTTCACCCACTATACCCCCTCCCCACACCCTCCCCCAACAAAACACACAAACAAACAAAAACAAAACAAGGGTATGGATTTTGATGGATTTCGGAGGGTTAGGGTTAAAGAAGCTTTGGTTTTAGTCACTTTTCATTATCGGTAACATCAACCAATTTCAATCAAGGAAATACACACATGTACATACAAACTGAAACAACTTTAATTCAAAAATGGCAGTAGCAAAACTGAATTTTCTGCTTTGGTAATTAACTGCTGTCACGAGATACATTCATATCACGTGCATAACAATAGGTCTTGGAGAATTGCGGGGAAATATGGAGGAAATATCAACAAAACTTTCTGTTTCAACTACACACTTTTATAAGATCTCAAGGTGTTATATTCCCATTTATTAGTATAAAACTGGAGCAATCTTGAAATAGGACAAACGCGCTTCGCTCTATAAGTAGAAAATGTTGGATGCAGCTCCAAGCTACACTGCACACGATGATAGCTACGAAGACAGCTCCACTCTATCAAATGAAGTAAACAAGCATCTTGAAAACTATTACAAGAGATAGGGCCGAGGGACATATGTGAATGATACATCATTTTAAAAATAAGAACCTATAGAGAATAAAAACCAAAAAAATAATATAAAAACCAAAAATGGTCAACTTTGTCTGGGTTCCGTTGGAGCAGGTTGTCAGTTGTGTATGTTTGTCATTTGAAGCAGCAAAGGTGCTTAAAACTGAAAGAAAGGTGCATACAAACTCACCTGATTAAGTGTTGGCACTCTCAATTCTATACAGGGTGGCCTAAACAAAATGTACAATAATATCACAATGAACAAGAATACTTCCACTACCCTGAGGCCAAAACTACCTATAACGTACGAATGGAGAATGTTTCTTAACCCTAACCCTACCTAATGCTACCTTTTACTACTAGTAGTAAAAAGTAGTATGCAGTACTCTCACTGACTTGTGTGCAATGCCTGTAGTAATTTTTAGTATTGGGTACTTCACCCCTAATTGCACTCGTAGTACTTTTTAGCATTGGGTACCTCTGCTTGCTGAGTGTGCATGGCCCATGTATGCTGTGTAAGGTGTTCTAAACTCTACAGCAAAAAATGTCACTTGGGACACAATGGGTCAAGGTTGGACTACTGCATTTTTTGCCAGGTAAGTATTACTGACCTGTATTGCCACTATTAGTATTTTGTAGTTGGCAGTATCTGTACTCTGTCAGTACACACCCAATCATCAGTCACAGAGAGACCTAATGCTACAAAATACTAAGTAGTATTCTGTAGTACGCAGTTCTTTAGCCCAAAGTAAGGCCTAGTAGGGGGTTAGGGTTAAAGAACAATGAAACCAAGGTGTCTCAATTCGGGCTAGTAGTTTTAGCTTCAGATTCTATTTAGTGAAGTGAAGTCAGTGGTTCTTTCGCACACAAAAATAACTAAACCACGATTTAGTTATTTCTCGGTGCGAAAGGACCACTGACTCAGCTGTGCTTCACAAAACAGGGTCTTGAGCTGAAACTACTAGCCCAAATCGAGATATCTTGGTATCATTTTTCCTCTGGAAACATTCTTCATCCATCAGTATACAATGTAGAGTTTTAAATCTTAGGGTAGTGGAAGTATGCTCGTCTGTTTTTTAATATGGGCCACCCTGTATATAGTCCAAGAAAACAATATTTTAAGATTGCGATTGCAGCTTCAAATTTGCCGAGTCCAAAATTTGAATTGCGACCACAATCAGCATTCAGGTTACGTTCTCGTTCAGCCAATTGCAGCTGAATCATGTCACGCACAGCAACCAATCAATTACCAGCTCCAATGCACGCATGTGCATCATTTAAAGGATTGCGCACACCATTCGTAGATTACAAATCAACTACTAATGGTCATTTGCAAACATGCATCTCTGGCGCACATCTTTGGCAATGACATTCTTTTATTATTTTCTATCCAGGACTGTCCTTTAATTAGGGGTCTAATTGTTCATATGCCTGTTACATTTGACATTAAAATAATATTTTTAAATTCAGCACGCATTCTTTGATGTCTTCTTTCTAAAAGAGTGATTTACATAAAGAAAGGTACCAGTACCTGCAAAACAAATTATATAAAAAGTTTGAAGTCAATTTCAGTGACACTTGCTTGGTAAATTAGGAGCCAATTTCATAAAACGTGTGAGCACCAAAATTTGCTTAGCATAAAAATTCTTCCTTGGGAAAAAACAGGGTTACAAACCAACATTTCAGTTGATGTTTATCACTGGTATTCAGCTGGTTTTTGCTTTGAATGAAAAGCATGTGGAGTTTTGGCCGAAAACCTGTTTTTACAGAGCAAGAATTTGTTGTTCTAAGCACATTTTTGTGCTTACATGTAATTGGCCCCAGGTGTAACCATGCAGGACACCAAAAAATGTTACAGTTTTGGACCCCTTATTTAAGGACCATTTTTCTTGTCCATGACCAAAAGTATTTTACCCGTAGCTACTTATTTATTTTTATAAATACAAATATCACTTGGGTGGGACTCAAACCCCCTCCTGCTTTCTATTGCTAGCCAGAGTTTGGCTAGCTGGTTGAAATCCCAATAGCATTAGCAGCGGGTTCTGCAACCAAATGTTCCAATTTCATCATGTTTCCTTCATCACCAACGTAATTTATAAACGCTGTATAGTCAGTGTTGTCACAAGAGAAAGTGTTGGTAATGTACAGCACTGTCAAAACACTGGACAAACTTATCCTAAATAAACAGAGAGAATATAAAAGGTGAGAGGACACAAAGCAGATTTCAGTTTCAACTGCACACTCCTCAAAGATTCTCGGTTAGTGTTCTTACAACAAGAAATACCTGCACTGCATCTGCAAATAATGTTGGAAATGCTGCACCGTACATGAACTATGGCTGATGGCTACCAAGAAGACAACTCTACTCTGTCAACTGAAGCAAACAAGCATCTTGAGAGCTTTTACAAGACTATAGACAGATCCGATCAAATAATATGGTTAAGTGCTAAAATCATTGCACCAATCGGCATCCTCTTCAACTTTGTGTTTCTCTTTACAGTCTTTCGAGTGAAGTCCATGCGTACAATCATCAACATCTACTTATCCAATCTGGCTGTGGCTGACTCGCTCTTCCTTACGAGTGACTTTATATTTACATTGTGTTCACCCATCAAGTACAACTTCCTTGCTCAAAAAGTATTGATAGGAGTCAGAGACACGCTACTTGCCATTTCCAATTTCTTTGTGGTTACCATAGCAGCTGAGAGATTCTCTGCAGTGCGTAATCCTCTGACACACAAAGAAAAAGCCTCTAAATCTCGAGCAGCAAAGATATCAGCAGGAGTCTGGGTGCCTACAATCATTGTTGGTGTGATTCTGATATTTTTACCAGAGACTATCTTTGATGATGTCGTTATTTTGATTAATTCCATTATTGCCATTGTTTGCTTGATAGTAACTCTTGCTTTGTACATCTATGTGGTAGTGAAAGTGCGCAGACAATCAGCCCTGTTGCCAAACCGTCCCAAGCGAGCAGGCAAGGTTCTCTGTATGGTGATCATCAATACTGCTGTTTTCTTCATTTTGAAGTCGATACGCACTGCATTGTCAATTCTTGTAATTGTGATAAGAAAGTTTTCCATACATACACCTTCACAGGTTGTTGAAATTTTACAACTAGCAGAAAAAGTGTACATTTTGACTATATGTCATAACATTTTTGAGCTTATCAATAGTTCAATCAATTCCCTGGTCTACAGTGCCACAAACGCAGACTATCGTGCAGCTGTAATCAAGGCTTTCTCATTCCTCAAACTGTGCTGTCGTTGCTGCCCAAGACTGAATCCCAGCCGACCATCGCAGCCTGGGAAGCAGATTGAGCTTTGTGTGATTCCACAAGTAGAAAATGACCAAGAGCAGAGTGCTGCCCGGCCAAGCAGCGACAAGCCACTAAGCCAAGTGAATGCACAACACCCAGAGAGTCAGCAGTCACTGGACAACTGTCAAGAACAATGTTCTAGACAAAGCAGCAGCAAGGACTCCACTCACAGTCAGCAGCATGTTCAAGTGCATGTTGAAGTACATGCAGAACCAGCGGGGACCCCAGCGCTTGCAAGTTCTCCCCAGAAACAATGCCCTAGTCTGACTGACTGCAAGCCACCCATGCAAGGAGAACAGTATGTACATCCAGAACCAGCAGAGAGCCAGCAGTCACTTGCAAGTACTGGGGGGCAATGTTCTGGGTTGACTGGCACCGAGCCATCATCACAAGGGCAGCAGTATGCACATCCAGAACCAGAAGGGAGTCAATGGTCGGAAAGTTGTTAAGAACAATGTTATCTGGTAACTGATGAGTGCAAGCCATCCATGTAATGGCAGCAGTGAGCAGGGTCAGTAGATAGTCAACAAATACTTGCACGTAACTCTGAAACAATATTCCAGGCACAACAGCCAAGTGCCATAGGAGCGCTGCATCAACAACCAGCAGGGAGTCACTACAAAACTGTCAAGAACAATGTTCCAGGGTGACTGACTTCCCACCCATCCCTGCAAGGGGAGCAGCGGTCACAAGAGTGCCAGCAACACTTGCAAGTTTTCAGTAACAACGATCCAGGATAAAGTAATAAGGGTTTGCAGAGACACCATGTGGAATTCTCTTTTCGAAAGATGCAAGTTGTAAGTAACAATGATCCAGGATTGACTGATGCTGATATTTCAATGCAAGGAAGCATGAACTCAGAACTTAATGTTATATCCACCTCTCAAATCAACGTAGAAACATTATTCGAGCTCCGGTACTGAATAATTTTCAAAGTTGTTTTGATTAGGCTTGGGAGATATTCCAGTTAAACATACATGTATTTCTGATATCAAACCATACCAAATGATGTGATAATACACATTGACAATGAAAAAATGGTGGCAAAATACTGAAAAGCTCACTATAAAATGTCAATACAATGTGTTCTCTTTTTAGGGATATTCTTAACGCAGTGACTATCGTTACAGCAGTTGATCATCTGATTCCCAGACTTACCCAGCCCAACATTGACAATACTCTGAACCTTTTACTCTTCGAACCCGACTATCAAATAGTCTGGTTCCAAAAGCGATATCCAGGTATTTTTGTCAATGTCGGGCTGGGTAAGTCAAGGAATCAGATCGTCAACTGCCTTAATGATAGCCACGGCGTATTCTTAAAACTACAATGTTTCAGTGATGATATATTGCCGACTCTCAAAATAAATCCAATAGGACCTACCACACAAGTCTAAACTTCAGACATTTCAAGCCCACATTTTTGTTTCTAAAACAATTAATATTTATTTTTTACCTATATTTCATTTCTGTTCAACAAGAACTTGTGAGAATTTTGTTTAAATACATGTATAGTAAAATGTTTCAGTAATGCTCGAGTGATTAGCGCACATGAACATATTTTTATGGAATGCGTGCAATATAAATGTAACTATTATTATTATTATTATGTTATTGAAGTTGTAAATAAGTAAGTAAATGTACAGATGCATACTTCTTTTATACTTGTAATCTGTAATTGTTCAGCTGAAATGAGCACAAAGCCATATTGTCCATCACCGACAGAGATTACCTTTCACAATGAAATTCTACCTTAGTGCTTTTTAACCAGTTCGCGCTGGGATTATTTTGACATTGACCGGGCCCAGGTGCAGAATTATTTTTCATAAACCTCGATCCGCGACAGGTTCAGGCCAGCATTCGTGGGAACCGGTACACGCCATCCGACGCGAACTGGTCAAAGATTTACTCAGTCAATACTTTTGAGTTTCACTCAACAATAGATTTATTTTTAAGTTGTAATTTTGGTTAACATCTATTACAAACCAAAAAGTAGTTCATGCTTCATTTTAACAAAATTTGTCATTAATTTCAACTTAAACGTGGTCTGCAGTTTACCAGGATTCATATGATTGAAAAAACTCCCTCAAGTGATTTTTTGTTGGCAAAATAGAACATACAAATTTAGAATCCGTGAGTTTTTTGGTCAAGGCAGGCAGACTTCAAAGGCATTGTATTTCAAAGGGAACTTATAGGGGAGCTAGGTTTACGTATGTGTAAACTGTGACACATTATTGCAAAGTGTGATCGATGTAAAAGACCAATCGATCAATGTAAAAGACCAATCGATCAATGTAAATGACCAATCGATCAATGTAAAAGACCGATCGATCGATGTAAAAGACTGATCAATGTGTTGACTGGTTTGTATGCCTCCTTGGTGTTTCATACCCTACTGCATTTTTACCAGTTCGCGTCGGAATTATTTTATTATCACCGAGCCAAGGCGCGCGATTATTTTTAACAAAACTCGATCTGAGGGAGGTTCAGGCCAATGGTACCGGGAAGCACTCCCACACATTTCCGGCCTTGCTCGCTACTGACAGACATTTCCAGCCTTGATCGTGACGTGTTTATGCGTCATTCGTTTTGAATCTGGAAAAAACTTTGCGTGTATATACATCCTCCGGCGCGAACTGGTTAAGTACTGGACCAAATCCACCCAAATCTACTCAAGTGGTGGTTGATATTGATAAACAACAGCTCAGTACTGAACGATGGACAAAACCAGTCCCATTCTCCCAGCAGTGCCAACGACCATCATAATCCAAATATATTCACCCCAGGCCTGCAGGACCAAGTTCCCCCGTTCCCCCACCAGCCCCCCGTTCCCCCAACAGCCCCCCCCCCCCCCCCCACCCTCCCCCAACAAAAGAAACAAACAAACAAACAAAACCAAAACAAGGGTATGGATTTGGATGGATTTGGATGGATTTGGGAAGGTTAGGGTTAAAGAAACTTTAGTTGTAGTCACTCTTCATTAACGGTAACATCAAATAATTTCAATTAAGGAAATACACATTGTACAAAAAAATAAAAACTGAAACAACTTTAATTCTAAATGGCAGTAGCGAAACTGAATTTTCTGCTTTGGTAATTAACTGCTGTCACGAGATACATGCATATCACGTGCATAACAATAGGTCTTTGAGAATTGCGGGGAAGTATGGAGGAAATGTCAACAAAACTTTCTGTTTCAACTACACACTTCTAGAAGATCTCAAGGTGTTATATTCCCCAATAGTATAAAACTGGAGCAATCTTGAAATAGGAAAAACGAGCTTCGCTATATCTGCAGAAAATGTTGGTTGCAGCTCCAATGTACACTGCACATCACGGGTGATGGCCACTCTATCGAATGACATAAACAAGCATCTTGAAAACTATTACAAGAGATACTTGTACATGTAGGGTGGGAGTACATGTGTAAATGATACATCATTTTAAAGTTGAGAACCTAGAGAATAAAAAAAAATAAAAAATCTAAAAAACTAAAATTGTCAACTTTGTCTTGGTTCCGTTGGAGCAGGTCACATATACACCAATTGTCAGTTGTGCATGTTTGTCATTTGAAGCAGCAAAGGTGCTCAAAACCGAAAGAAAGGTGCATACAAACTCACCTGATTAAGTGTTAGTACTCTCAATTCTATACAGGGTGGCCTAAAAAAATGAACAATAATATCACAACGAACAAGAATACTTCCACTACCCTGAGGCCAAAACTACCTATACCAACGAATGGAGAATGTTTCTTAAAGAACAATGATACCAAGGTGTCTTTAATTCGGACTACAAGTTTTAGCTCCAGATTCTATTTAGTGAAGTGAAGTCAGTGGTTCTTTCACATCAAAAAATAACTAAACCACGTTTTAGTTATTTCTCGGTGCAAAAGGACCACTGACTCGGCTGTGCTTTACAAAACAGGGTCTTGAGCTAAAACTACTAACCCAAATCGAGATATCTTGGTGTAATTTTTCTTCTAGAAACATTCTTCATCCATTGGTATACAATGTAGAGTTTTAAATCTTAGGGTAGTGGAAGTATGCTCGTCTGTTTTTTAATATGGGCCACCCTGTATATAGTCCAAGAAAACAATATTTTAAGATTGCGATTGCAGCCCCAAATTTGCCGAGTCCAAAATTTGAATTGCGACCACAATCAGCATTCAGGTTACGTTCTTGTTCAGCCAATTGCAGCTGAATCATGTCACGCACAGCAACCAATCAATTACCAGCTCTTATGCACGCATGTGCATCGTTCAAAGGATTGCGCAAACCATTCGTAGATTACAAATCAACTACTAATGGACATTTGCAAACATGCGTCTCTGACGCGTATCTTTGGCAATGACATTCTTTTATTATTTTCTATCCAGGACTGTCCTTTAATTAGGGGTCTAATTGTTCATATCCCTGTTACATTTGACATTAAAATATTATTTTTACATTCAGCACACATTCTTTGATGTCTTCTTTCTAAAAGAGTGATTTACATAAAGAAAAGTACCAGTACATGCAAAATAATTTTTTAAAAAGTTTGAAGTCAATTTCAGTGACACTTGCATAGTGAATTACATGTACTGGACCAGGAGCCAATTTCATTAAACATGTGAGCACCAAAATTTGCTGAGTATGAACATTCTTCCTTAGGGAAGAAACAGGGTTACAATCCAACAATTCAGATGATGTTTATTTTGTGTAACTGGTATTCAGCTGGTTTTTGCTTTGAATGGAAAGCATGTGGAGTTTTGGCTGATAACCAGGGGCCAATTTCATAGAGCTGCTAAGCACAACAATTTGCTTAGCATGACAATTCGTCCTTGGCAAAAACAAGGTTACAGACCAAATTTGTACCTGATCTTTATTGTTCTGGATTAATAATCAGCTGTTTTTTTGCTTAGCATGAAAAACACGTATAATTTTGGCTGGTAACCTGTTTTTAATGAGCAAAACTTTTTGTGCTAAGCAAATTTATTTGCTTAGCAGCTCTATAAAATTGGCATCTGTTTTTACTGAGCAAGACTTTTTTGTGCTAAGCACATTTTTGTGCTTACATAATTGGCCCCAGGTGTAACCAGGACATTACAAAATGACCCAGTTTATTTATGGACTAACCAATCTTTTTTGTGCATGGCCAAAAGTATTTTACCTGTAGCTACCAAAGTTTTCCATAAACAAAAATATAACTTAGGCAGGACTCAAACACACAGCCTCCTGCTTTCTATTGCAGATGCATTATTACTAGCCAGGGTTTGGCTAGCTGGTTAAAATCCCAATAGCAGCGAGTTCCGCAACCAAATGTTTCAATTTGCGTTGGGGTGATGTAAATTGAATACTGGATAATTTGTTTTTAATCACCAACGTAATTTATAAATGCTGTATAGTGTTGTCACAAGAGAAAGTGTTGGTAACAGCACTGTCAAAACAATGGACAAACTTGTCCTGAATAATCAGAGAAAATATATAAAAGGGGAGAAGACAAAAACGCAGCTTTCAGTTTCAACTGCACACTCCTCAAAGATTCTCTGTTCGTATTCTTACAACAAGAATACCTGCACTGCATCTGCAGATAATGTTGGAAATGCTACACTGTACATGAACTATGGCTGATGGCTACCAAGAAGACAACTCTACTCTGTCAACTGAATTAAACAAGCATCTTGAGAGCTTTTACAAGAGTGCAGACAGAACATACCAAATAATATGGTTAAGTGCTGAAATCATTGCACCAATCGGGATCCTCTTCAACTTTGTTCTTCTCTTCACAGTTTTTCGAGTGAAGTCCATGCGTACAATCATTAACATCTACTTATCCAATCTGGCTGTGGCTGACTCACTCTTCCTTACACGTGAATTTATATTTGCATTGTGTTCACCCATCAAGTACAACTTCCTTACTCACAAAGTATGGATAGTTGTCAGAAACACGCCTCTTGCTGTTTCTAATTTCTTTGTGGTCACCATAGCAGCCGAGAGATTCTCTGCAGTGCGTAATCCTCTGACACACAAAGAGAAAGCCTCTAAATCTCGAGCAGCAAAGATATCAGCCGGACTCTGGATGCCTACAATCATTGTTGGTGTGATTCTGATGTTCTTACCAGAGACTATCTTTGATTATGTAGTTTTTGGGATTAATTCCATTATTGCCATTGTTTGCTTGATAGCAACTCTTGCTTTGTACATCTATGTGGTAGTGAAAGTGCGCAGACAATCAGCCCTGTTGCCAAACCGTCCCAAGCGAGCAGGCAAGGTCCTCTGTATGGTGATCATCAATACTGCTGTTTTCTTCATTTTGAACTCAATGCGCACTGCATTGTCAATTCTTTTAATTGTGTACCAAAGCATTTCCATACATACACCTTCACAGGCTGTTGAATTTATACAACTTATAGAAAAAGTGTATATTCTGACTGTATGTCATAACATTTTAGAGCTTATCAATAGTTCAATCAATTCCCTGGTCTACAGTGCCACAAACGCAGAATATCGTGCAGCTGTAGTCAAGGCTTTCTCATTCCTCAAACTGTGCTGTCGATGCTGCCCAAGATGGAATCCCAGCCGACCATCGCAGCCTGGGAAGCAGATTGAGCTTCGCGTAATTCCACAGGCAGAAAATAACCAAGAGCAAGGTGCTGCCAGGCCAAGCAGCAGCAAGCCACTAAGCAAAGTGCGTGCAAATCACCCAGAGAGTCAGCAGTCACTGGACAGCTATCAAGAACAATGTTCCAGGCAAAGCAGCAGCAAGGACTCCATTCACAGTCAGCAGCATGTTCAAGTGCATGTTGAGGTACATGTATGCAGAACCAGCGGGGACCCAAGCGCTTTCAAGTTCTCCCCAGAAACAATGCTCTAGTCTGACTGACTGCAAGCCATCCATGCAAAGGGAACAGTGTGTACCGGTACATTCAGAACCACCAGAGAGCTAGCAGTCACTTGCAAGTACTCCGAAACAATGTCCTGGGCTGACTGGCACGGAGCCATCATCACAAGGGCAGCAGTATGCACATCCAGAACCAGAAGGGAGTCAATGGTCGGAAAGTTGTTAATAACAATGTTCTCTGGTAACTGATGTGTGCAAGCCATCCATGTAAGGGCAGCAGTAACCTATCCCTGTAATGGGAACAGCGGTCTCAAGAGTGCTAGCAACACTTGCAAGTTTTCAGTAACAACGATCCAGGATAAAGTTGTGACGGTTTGCAGAGACACCATGTGGAATTCTCTTTTCGAAAGAAGCAAGTTGTCAGTAACAATGATCCAGGATTGACTGATGCTGATATTTCAATGCAAGGAAGCATGAACTCACAACTTAATGTTATATCCACCTCTCAAATCAACGTAGAAACATTATTCGAGCTCCGGTACTGAATAATTGTTAAAGTTGTTTTGATTAGGCTTGGGTGATATTCCAGTTAAACATATGTATTTGTGGTACCAAACCTAACAAATGATCTGATATTGATACTGAACAAAATGTTGGCAAAATACTGAAAAGCTCACTATAAAATGTCAATACAATGTGTTCTCTTTTTAGGGATATATTCTTAACGCAGTTACTGTTACAGCAGTTGATGATCTGATTCCCTGACTTACCCAGCCCGACATTGACAATACTCTGAAATCTTTTACTCTTTGAACCTGACTATCAAATAGTCTGGTTTCAAGAGCGATATCCAGATATTTTTGTCAATGTCGGGCTGGGTAAGTCGAGGAATCAGATCGTCAACTGTCGTAATGATAGCCACTGCGTATTCTTAATACATGTACTACATATTTTTAGTGACGATATATTGCCGACTCTCAAAATAAATCCAATAGGACCTACCACACAAGTCTAAACTTCAGACATTTCAAGCCCACATATTTTTTGTCTAAAAACAATTAATATTTATTTTCACCTATATTTCATTTCTGTTAATAACAAGCACTTGTGAGAATTTTGTTTAAATAGAGTAACAAATGTTTCAGTAATGCTCGAGTGATTAGCGCACATGAACATATTTTTATGGAATGCGCACTATATAAATGTAATTATTATTATTATTATTATTATTATGTTACTGAAGTTGTAAATAAGTGAGTAAATGTGCATACTTCTTTTATACTTGTAATTTGTAAATATGTTCATCTGAAATAAGCACAAACCCATATTGCCTATCACAGACAGAGATTACAAGTACATTTCACAATGAAATCTACCTTTGTGCTTTTTAACCAGTTCGCGCCAAGATTATTTGACATTGACCGGGCCCAGGCGCGAGATTATTTTTCATGAACTTCGATCCGAGACGGGTTCAGGCCAGCATTCTTGGGAACCGGTACACGCCATCCGACGCGAACTGGTTAAAAATACTTAGTCAATACCTTTTGAGTTTTACTCAAATATAGATTTATTTTTAAATTGTCATTTTTCATTATTAAAAATGTTTCATTGATTTTAACTTGAATGTGGTCTGCAGATTACCAGGATTCATATGACTGAAAAAAAACCTAAAGTCATTTTTTGTTGTCAAAATAAAACATACATGAAAAGGTTTAAAATCTATGAGTTTGTTGGTCAAGGCAGGCAGACTTCATAAGGATTGTATTTCAAAGGGAATTCATAGGGGACTCATTTGTACTTAACTGTAACTTACATAACTATAACAAGTTGTATGCCCACTAACTTACATTTCCATATACCGCAACATACCGTAGAACATCTGCTTTTCAACACAACATCAAAAACTCCGGACCTAAATTGTGGAATGATTTACCGTTCTCTCTTAGATGTTCAAGGTCATATAATATTTTTAAACGGAAACTTCAATTGTACCTAATGTAATATATTATAAACTTCATGTATCCATGTGAAAATGGACTTGGTATGGCAATCCTACATGTAGCCCAGTATTGTATTATATGTTTTTTTACTGCTTAGAAGTATGATTGTTTTCCTATAATTATGGTGTCCGTTCGTTTGTTTTTGTTTAATGGCATGCCTAATACAAGCTTTGCTTACAAGGTTTTGCCCCCTCTGGCATTTATATCTTGTTATTCAATACTTATATAATTTTGTATCTACCGGTATGTCAATTGAGAAGAGGAAATAAATGTGTGTTTGATTGAGGGTAGTTTAGGTTTACGTATATGTAAACTGTGACACATAATTGCAAAGTGTGATTGATGTAAAAGACCAATCGATCGATGTAAAAGCCCGATTGATGGAAGGACTAATCAATAGATGTAAAAGAACGATCGATCGATGTAAAAGACTGATCAATGTGTTGATTGGAGTTTATGCCTCTTTGGTGTTCCATACCCTACTGCATTTTAAGTACAGGACCAAATCTACCCAAATCTACTCAAGTGGTGGTTGATATTGATGAACAACAGCTTAGTACTGCACGATGGACAAAATCAGTCCCATTCTCCCAACAGTGCCAACATCCATCATAATCCAATTATATTCACCCCAGGCCTGTAGGACCAAGTTCCCCCCCCCCCCCTCCCCCCTCCCCCAACAACAAACAAACAAACAAACAAAAACAAAACAAGGGTATGGATTTGGATGGATTTGGATGGATTTGGGAGGGTTAGGGTTAAAGAAGCTTTAGTATTGTCACTTTTCATTATCGGTAACATCAACCAACTTCAATCAAGGAAATACACATTGTACACACATTGTGTAATGATAAAAACTGAAACAATTTTAATTCAAAATGGCAGTAGCGAAACGGAAATGACTGCTTTGGTAACTGCTGTCATGAGATACATCCATATCACGTGCATAACAATAGGTCTTTGAGAATTACGGGGAAATTAAAAGGAAATGTCAACAAAACTTTCTGTTTCAACTACACACTTCTAGAAGATCTCAAGATGTTATATTCCCAAATAGTATAAAACTGATGCAATCTTGAAATAGCGCAAACGCACTTCGATTTATCTGCAGAAAATGTTGAATGCAGCTCCAAGCTATAGTACACTGCACATGATTAGGTGATGGCCACTCTATCGAATGAAGTAAACAATCATCTTGAAAACTTTTACAAGAGTGAAGACAGAAATGACCAAATAGCGTGGTTAAGTACTGAAATCATTGCACCAATTGGCATCCTCTTCAACTGTGTGTTTCTCTTCACAGTCATTAGAGTGAAGTCCATGCGTACAATCATCAACATTTACTTATCCAATCTGGCTGTGGCTGACTCACTCTTCCTTACGAGTAACTTTGGATTGTGTTCCATCGAGTACAACTTTCTTGGTCAAAGAGTATGGGTAGTTGTCAGATACTCGCTTCTTGCTGTTTCTCATTTCTTTGTGGTTACCATAGCAGCTGAGAGATTCTCCGCAGTGCGTAATCCTCTGACACACAAAGAAAAAGCCTCTAAATCTCGAGCAGCAAAAATATCAGCAGGAGTTTGGATGCCTACAATCATTGTTGGTGTGATTCTGATGTTCTTACCAGAGACTATCTTTGATTATGTAGTTTTTGGGATTAATTCCATTATTGCCATTGTTTGCTTGATAGCAACTCTTGCTTTGTACATCTATGTGGTAGTGAAAGTGCGCAGACAATCAGCCCTGTTGCCAAACCGTCCCAAGCGAGCAGGCAAGGTCCTCTGTATGGTGATAATCAATACTGCTGTTTTCTTCATTTTGAACTCAATACGCACTGCATTGTCAATTCTTGTTATTGTGCAAAGCAAGTATTCAACTTCACAGGCTGTTGAACTTCTACAACTTACAGCCAAAATGTATATTCTGTTTTCATGTTATACAATTCTTGAGCTTATCAATAGTTCAATCAATTCCCTGGTCTACAGTGCCACAAACGCCGACTATCGTGCAGCTGTAATTGAGGCTTTCTCATTTCTCAAACTGTGCTGTCGTGGCTGCCCAAAACTGAATCCCAGCCAACCATCGCAGCCAGGAAAGCAGATTGAGCTTCGTGTGATTCCACAGGCAGACAATGACCAAGAGCACCATGCTGCCAGGCCAAGCAGCAGCAAGCCACTGAGCCAAGGACCTGCACTACACCCAGAGAGTCAGCAGTCACTGAACAGCTGTCCAGAACAATTGTTGCAGGCAAAGCAGCAGCAAGCCACTAAGCCAAGGGCAGTCACAACACTCAGAGAGGGTCAGCAGTCAATGGACAGCTGTCCAGAACAATGTTGCAGGCAAAGCAGCAGCAAGCCACTAAGCCAGGGGCAGTCACAACACTCAGAGAGTCAGCAGTCAATTGACAGCTGTCCAGAACAATGTTCCAGGCAAAGCAGCAGCAAGTTATCCACGCCCAGTCAGCAGCATGTTAAAGTGCATGTTGCACATGCAGAACCAGCGGGGACCCCAGCGCTTGCAAGTTCTCCCCGGGAAACAATGCTCTAGTCTGACTGACTGCAAGCCATCCATGCAAGGGGAACAGTGTGTACATCCAGAACCAGCAGAGAGCCAGCAGTCACTTGCAAGTACTCAGGGGCAATGTCCTGGGTTGACTGGCACCGAGCCATCATCACAAGGGCAGCAGTATGCACATCCAGAACCAGGAGGGAGTCAATCGTTGGAAAGTTGTCAAGAACAATGTTATTTGGTAACTGATGAGTGCTAGCCATTCATGTAAGGGCAGCAGTATGCAGAGTCAGCAGATACATGTCGTCAACAATCACTTTGTACATGTAACTCTCATACAATGTTCAATGCACAACACCCAAGTGCCATAGGAGCAGTTTTATATGCATCAAGAACCAGCAGGGAGTCACTCCAAAACTGTCAAGAACAATGTTCCAGGGTGACTGACTTCCAACCCATCCCTGCAAGAGGAACAGCGCTAGCGGTCTAAAGAGTGCTAGCAACACTTGCAAGAAAGTAGTGTATACATTCAGAACTTGCCTTGTAATAAAAGTGTTCAAGCTTACAAAATTAAAAGTCAGAATTATTTAGTAAATGTATAGGCTTGGACGATATTTTAGTTTTAATAATTAACCCTAACTCGCTAGGGTGTGTGCAAAACTATATTCTTTTTGGAGAATTTGGGAGGGTTAGGCCGGGTACAGTGCTTTTGTGCCCAACCATGATGTGACGATGGATTTTGATACTGAACAATGATCACCTTTTGTAGATATCAAACAAATGTTACTACCGAATTATTAAGAAATTTCTTACTTATTTAAAAGTAAATAATGATTCTAGGCATCCAGCAAAAAGATCGTGATAGATATCCTGTAATTATCCTGAAATGTTTATCGCCAAAAAAAAACAAGAACCCTGTACTTCTTGCTTTTTTCTCAGCATCAATTATTGCAAAAACATTTGGACAGGTCAGTTAAATTATATTTACTTTAATAAATAACTAGGAGGGTTGCTGGCTTCTGATTGGTCGAGACTCGATCACGTGGAGTGGATTATCAGGTAGTAATATCATGGCTTTCAAGAAGAAGCGAATAAATGTTCCCTGAACCAGCATTAATAAAGCATCATGTAAGCCAATGATTGGCCGAATGCAACAGTTCTACGGTAACTTGTAACAAGGACGCGTCAAATTTGATACTGCGCGCTACAAATGTAAGCATCATAAGCCAATGATTGGCCGAATGCAACAGTTCTACGGTAACTTGTAACAAGGAAGCGTCAAATCTTGATACTACGCGCTATAAATGTACGCGTAGAACGTTTGTATATACGCGCGGCATTTTTCAAAATGCGCGTGTCGTCTGTTAACGCTAGCGTGTTGCTATGCACGGTGGGCATCAGTGGTCAGCTAGTGTGGTCTCAAAGTATGGGTTATAATAACAACACATATTGAAGAGACAGGGTACCATGCATGTCATGGCCCCTAAACATGAACACAAAATGCTGGAAATATCGCCGAAGGAAAATTCACGAAATTTGGAGCATTTTCACCATTTTTCTTGTTAAAAAGGTAATTATTAAAGGTGATAACAGTGTGGGGACCCGATTATTACTGCGTGATAATGACCGGGTTAGGGGAAGACCGCTGGTAATGGACCTCGCCTTCGGCTCGATCCATTACCAGCAGTCATCTCCCAACCCGGTCATTATTACGCAGTAATAATCGGGTGCTTGCACTGTTATTACCTAAATAAAATACAATCCCACCAATCCACCCATTCTTGATAATTCAAGCAATTACCAATGGTGTATCCCACCTTGAAACACAAAAAAACTGAGAACAAAATCAGTATGAAATGTCAATACTGTTCTACACTGTACGTGTTATGTTCCCCCATACACGTAGGTTATCAGATGTACAGAAGTCCTTAAAAAGAAACAAGTTTGCTTCTATGTATTGATGATTGTATTCATGGTCACTGAGTTTATTTTGGGCATTTTCGAAACCTGGGCCTTTTTTAAACCTTTGCCTTCTCTTCGGCTTCGCCTCCACATTTTGAATCACCGAGAAGCAAATAGAAATTAATGCAAATTAAAAATAGTCTAACATTTGGGTTCATATCAATCGATTGAATGTTTCTGAAGCACAACAGGCATACAAATGTGTCAGGGGATCTCGCAGTCGGGATTCTAAAATCGTCTTAAACCAAAGACGAAGATGAAGCCAGGGATTCAAAAAGGCCCTTTAGCTTTACTTGTCACTCAGTAGGCCCTTTCAAGTTCTGCTGATTTTGATGACATTACATTCCGCCCGGAAATTACCTGGTTATACTGAATACTGCAGCATTTTTTTTGGATTGGCATATTTACTCCTAACATACATATTTAAGTCCTAGACTTGTAGAAATGTTTAAGTTAAAATAGATATTTTTCATTGACTGTAATTTGTAAATTTCCTTTAATACGACTTTTACATTTTCTAATAAAGGTAGGATAAACCATTGGTGATTGCTTGAATGATCACGAATGGGTGGATTTTGGGGTTGTATTTTATAGTAAGTATCGTTTAACTGACCTGTCCGAAGTTTTACAATCATAGATGCTGAAAAAAGCAAGAAATACAACATTTGTTTTCAACCGGCGTCGAGCATTGGTTCTTACATGTATGTTGTTCTTGTTTTTTTTGCAATCGCCATCCGGCGATCATGATTTTTTTTATAATTTTTTGTTTTGTTGAACAATTACAGGAATTTCAGCGCAATCATTTTGCTGAATGCCTATAATCGTTATTTACTTTCAAATAAGTAAGATATTGCTTAACCCTAACCACCCTGAGTCCATCAAAATCCATTTCCTGTTTTGGAGGATTTTAGCGGATTCAGGATACCTCCATATTGAACAAACTGGAGGAGTGTCATGGATTGAGGATTTTAAGCCTAGCGTTACTGCAGGAGTTTGATGGATTCAAGATATAGAAATTTAGGTGATGGACTGTGATGGACTCTATGGAGAAACACACTCCAATTTTTTGTATGCCACCTTGGTATCCTGAATCCGCCAGAGTCCATCAACTTTTGCTGGTGGATTATGATGGACTCGTGGATCTCTCCAGAATGCATACTGGTGGAGTCTGATGGACTCAGGACACCAGCAGTTTTTGCAAACCAAAATTGGTGGACTGTGGCGGATTCAGGATAATTTCTAGTAAAAGCCGTGAGGGAGTTAGGGTTAATAATTCAGTAGTAAATTGTTTTCGATATCTGCAACTGGTTTATCCTCCCTTTAAAAATAACTATTTCACTGTTTCAATCGCCATAGACGAATCATGTGAGCCTAGTCAGTCTACAAGTACATCATTACCAAGTTTCTTTGCAACAGTTATTGCAACACTACTGTCATGCGCAATTAAAAAAGGCGAAGAGAAACGTGGGGGAAATAATTTAAAATATGAAGCAACTTTCTGTTTCAACTACACATTTCCAAAAGTCTTTCTGTTTCTGTTGATATAAAACTGGAGTGATCATAAAATAAAGTAGATTTGCTACATCTGAATATTTTGTTGGATACAGCGACAATTATGCAACACTGTACATAAACTATGGGTGATGGCTACCAAGACAGCGCTAATTCTTCAAATGAGTGGAAAGTTGAACTTGAAAACTTTGACAAGAGTCAAGATAAAATTGATCAAATCAAATGGTTAAGTAATGAAATCATCGCACCAATCGGCATCCTCTTCAACTTTGTGTTTCTCTTCACAGTCATTCGAGTGAAGTCCATGCGTACAATCATCAACATCTACTTATCCAATCTGGCTGTGGCTGACTCACTCTTCCTTACGAGTACCTTTATATTTGCATTGTGTTCACCAATCGATTACAACTTCCTTGGGCAAAAAGCATATTTAAGTGTCAGATGCATGCTTCTTGCTGTTTCTAATTTCTTTGTGGTCACCATAGCAGCTGAAAGATTCTCTGCAGTGCGTAATCCTCTGACACACAAAGAAAAAGCCTCTAAATCTCGAGCAGCAAAGATATCCGCAGGACTCTGGGTGCCTACAATCATTGTTGCTGTGATTCTGATGTTCTTACCAGAGACTGTCTTTGCCAACTTCATCTTTTGGATTCCTTCCATTATCAACATTGTATGTTTAATAGCAACTTTTGCTTTGTACATCTATGTGGTAGTGAAAGTGCGCAGACAATCAGCCCTGTTGCCAAACCGTCCTAAGCGAGCAGGCAAGGTCCTCTGTATGGTGATCATCAATACTGCTGTTTTCTTCATTTTGTCTTTAGTAGACTTATCCGCCATAATTATTACCACTGTTATAAACCTTTATCCCCGTTTCGATGCGACTTCCCAGATTGTTGAATTTTTGAAACTTGGAGAAAAAGCAATCATAGTGGATCTATGTTCAGAAATCCTGCGATATATCAATAGTTCAATCAATTCCCTGGTCTACAGTGCCTTAAACGCAGACTATCGTGTAGCTGTTGTCAAGGCTTTCTCGTTCCTCAAACTGTGCAGTCATTGCTGCCCAAGATGGAATCCCAGCCGACCATCGCAGCCTGGGAAGCAGATTCAGCTTCGTGTGATTCCACAGGCAGAAAATGACCAAGAGCAGCATGCTGCCAGACCAAGCAGCAGCAACCCACCAAGCAAAGAGTGTGCACAACGCCCAGAGAGTCAGCAGTCACTGCACAGCTGCCAAGAACAATGTTTCAGGCCAAGCAGCAGCAAGCCACCAAGCAAAGAGCATGCACAAAACTTAGAGAGTCAGCAGTCACTGGACAGCTGTCAAGAACAATGTTCTAGACAAAGCAGCAGCTAGGACTCCACTCACAGCCAGCAGCATGTTCAAGCGCATGTTGAGGTACATGCAGAACCAGCGGGGACCCCAGCGCTTGCAAGTTCTCCCCGGGAAACAATGCTCTCGTCTGACTGACTGCAAGCCATCCATGCAAGGAGAACAGTGTGTACATCCAGAACCAGAAGAGAGCCAGCAGTCACTTACAAGTACTCATCAGGAACAATGTCCTGGGCTGACTGGCACCGAGCCATCATCACAAGGGCAGCAGTATGCACATCCAGAACCAGAAGGGAGTCAATCGTTGGAAAGTTGTTAAGAACAATGTTCTCTGGTAACTGATGTGTCATGTGTGCAAGCCATCCTGTCAGCAGATAGTCAACAATCACTTTGTAAGTAAATCTTCTAGGCACAACAGCAGTATGCCATAGGAAGAGTACATGTACATGTGCATCAAGAACCAGCAGCCTGAGAGTCAATCACTCCTAAACTGTCCAGAACAATGTTCCAGGGTGACTGACTCCAACCCATCCATGCAAGGGGAGCAGCGGTCTCAAGACTGCCAGCAACACTTGCGAGTTGTCAGTAACAATGATCCAGGATTGACTGATGCTGACATTTCAATGCAAGGAAGCATGCATTCAATTCTTAATGTTATATATTCACCACTTAAATCAACGTAGAAACATTATTTGAGCTCCGGTACTAATTAATATTCAAAGTTGTTTTGATTAGGCTTGGGTGATATTCAAGTTAAACATTATGTATTTGTGATACCAAACCATACCAAATGCTGTGATAATACATATTGATACTGAACAAAATGTTGGCAAAATACTGAAAAGCTCACTATAAAATGTCAATACAATGTGTTCTCTCTTTTGGGATATTCTTAACGCAGTGACTATCGTTACAGCAGTCGATCATCTGATTCCCTGACTTACCCAGCCCAACATTGAAAATACTCTGAACCTTTTACTCTTGGAAACCGACTATCAAATAGTCTGATTCCAAGAGCGATAACCAGATATTTTTGTCAATGTCGGGCTGGGTAAGTCGAGGAATCAGATCGTCAACTGCCGTAATGATAGCCACTGCGTATTCTTTTTTAGTGACAATATATTGCCGACTCTCAATATAAATCAAATAGGACCTACCGGTACCACACAAGTCTAAACTTCAGACATTTCAAGCCCACATTTTATTTCTAAAACAATTAATATTTATTTTCACCTATATTTCATTTCTGTTCAACAAGAACCTGTGAGAATTTTTTTTAAATAACAAATGTTTCAGTAATGCTCAAGTGATTACCGTTACTGAAGTTGTAAATAAGTGAGTAAATGTACAGATGCATGCTTCTAAATATACTTGTAATTTGTAATTGTTCAGCTGAAATGAGCATAAAGCCATATTGTCCATCACCAACAGAGATTACCTTTCACAATGAAATCTATTTTTGTGCTTTTTAACCAGTTCGCGCCGGGATTATTTTGACATTGACTGGGCCCAGGACCCTAGATTATTTTTATGAACCTCGATCAGAGACGGGTTCCGGACAGCATTCTTGGGAACCGGTACACGCCATCCGACGCGAACTGGTTAAAGATCTCAGTCAATACTTTTTGAGGATATTAGATTTAAATTGTAATTGTAATTTTTTGTTACCATCTCTGACAAACCAAAAAGTAGTTTGTGTTTCATTATTACAAAAAAATCAATGATTTCAACCTAAACATGGTCTGCAGGTTACCGGGATTCATGACTAAAATAACCCCTTCAAGTGATTTTATTTCTTTAAAAAAAAAATATACAAATTTAGAATTCGTGAGTTTCTTGGTCAAGGCAGGCAGACTTCAAAGGCATTGTATTTGAAAGGGAACTTATAGGGGAGTTTAGGTTTACGTATAATGTAGACACATAATTACAAAGTGTGATCGATGTAAAAGACCGATCGTTGATGTAAAAGATCGATTGATGGAAGGACCAATCAATAGATGTAAAAGACCAATCGATAGTTGTAAATTAAAGACCGATCGATCGATCGATATAAAAGACTGATCAATGTGTTGATTGGACTTTATGCCATTTTGGTGTTCAATATGCATTTTAAGTACAGGACCAAATCTACCCAAATCAACTCAAGTGGTGGTTGATATTGATGAACAACAGCTTATCACTGCACGATGGACAAAATCAGACCCATTCTCCAAGCAGTGCCAACGTCCATCATAATCCAAATATATTCACCCCAGGCCTTCAAAACCAAGTTTCCCCGTCCCCTGTCCCCCCCAACAAAAAACAAACAAAAAACAAAAAACAAGGGTATGGATTTTAATGGATTTGGGAGGGTTAGAATTAAATTAAAGAAGTTTTAATTTTGTCACTTTTCATTATCGGTAACATCAACCAATTTCAATCAAGGAAATACGCATTAAATACGTAATAATAAAAACTGAAACAACTTTAACTCTAAATGGCAGTAGCAAAACTGAATTGTCTGCTTTAGTAACTGCTGTCACGAGATACATGCATATCACGTGCATTACAATAGGTCTTGGAGAATTGTGGGAAAATATAGAGGAAGGGTGAACAAAACTTTCTGTTTATATTTTTATATTCCCATTAGTATAAAACAGGAGCAATCTTGAAATAGGACGAACGCGCTTCGCTCTATCTGCAAAAAATGTTGAATGCAGCTCCAATCTACACTGCATATCATGGGTGATGGCCACTCTATCGGATGAAGTAAACAAGCATTTTGAAAACTATTACAAGAGATAGGGTGGGAGTACATATGTATAAAATAATACACCATTTTAAAGTTGAGAACCTAGATAAGTTCTTTTTAAAAGCAAAATCTAAATAACTAAAATTGTCAACTTTGTCTGGGTTCCGTTGAAGCAGGTCATATACTGTATACACCAATTGTCAGTTGCGCATGTTTGTGATTTGAAGCAGCAAAGGTGCTTAAAACCGAAAGGTGCATACAAACTCACCTGATTAAGTGTTAGTACTCTCAATGCTATACAGGGTGGCCTAAAAAAATGTACAATAATATCACAACGAACAAGAATACTTCTACTACCCTGAGGCCAAAACTACCTATACCAACGGATGGAGAATGTTTCTTAAAGAACAATGATACCAAGGTGTCTCAATTCGGACTAGTAGTTTTAGCTCCAGATTCTATTTAGTGAAGTGAAGTCAGTGGTTCTTTCGCATAAAAAACTCCCTAAACCACGATTTAGTTATTTCTCGGTGCGAAAGGACCACTGACTCGGCTGTGCTTTACAAAACAGGGTCTTGAGCTAAAACTACTAGCCTAAATCGAGATATATCTTGGTATCATTTTTCCTCTGGAAACATTCTTCATCCATTGGTATACAATGTAGAGTTTTAAATCTTAGGGTAGTGGAAGTATGCTCGTCTGTTTTTTAATATGGGCCACCCTGTATATAGTCCAAGAAAACAATATTTTAAGATTGCGATTGCAGCCCCAAATTTGCCGAGTCCAAAATTTGAATTGCGACCACAATCAGCATTCAGGTTACGTTCTTGTTCAGCCGATTGCAGCTGAATCATGTCACGCACAGCAACCAATCAATTACCAGCTCCAATGCACGCATGTGCATCGTTCAAAGGATTGCGCACACCATTCGTAGATTACAAACCAACTACTGTACTAATGGACATTTCCAAACATGCGTCTCTGAGGCGCATCTTTAGAAATGACATTATTTTATTATTTTCTATCCAGGACTGTCTTTTAATTCGGGGTCAAATTTCTCATGTGCCTGTTACATTTGACATTCAAATATTATTTTAAATTCAGCACGCATTCTTTGATGTCTTCTTTCTAAAAGAGTGATTTACATAAAGAAAACTACCAGTACCTGCAAAACAAATGTTACAATAAGTTTAAAGTCAATTTCAGTGACACTTGCATTGTAAATTACTAGACCAGAAGCCAATTTCATTAAACATGTAAGCACCAAAATTTGCTGAGTATGAAAGTTCTTCCTTGGGAAAAAACAGGGTTACAAACCAACATTTCAGTTGATGTTTATTGTTTGTAACTGGTATTCAGCTGGTTTTTGCTTTGAATGAAAAGCCTGTGGAGTTTTGGCCGATAACCTGTTTTTGCTGAGCAAGACCTTTTTTGTGCTAAGCACATTTTTGTGCATTTACATGTATGTAATTGGCCCCAGGTGTAACCAGGACACCAACAAATGCCACAGTTTATTGATGGACTAACCAATCTTCCTTGTGCATGACCCAAAGTATTTTACCCGTAGCTACCAAAGTTTTCCATAAACAAAAATATAACTTAGGCAGGACTCAAACACACAGCCTCCTGCTTTCTATTGCAGATGCATTATTACTAGCCAGGGTTTGGCTAGCTGGTTAAAATCCTAATAGCAGCGAGTTCCGCAACCAAATGTTTCATTTTGTGTCGGGGTGATGTACCGGTAAATTGAATACTGTTTATGTTTCCATCAAAACCAACGTTATTTACAAACGATGTATACAAACTTTTCATAAATAAACAGAGAGAATATAAAAGGGGAGAGGACACAAAGCAGATTTCAGTTTCAACTGCACACTCCTCAAAGATTCTCTGTTAGTGTTCTTACAACAAGAATACCTGCACTGCATCTGCAAATAATGTTGGAAATGCTGCACTGTACATGAACTATGGCTGATGGCTACCAAGAAGACAACTCTACTCTGTCAACTGAAGTAAACAAGCATCTTGAGAGCTATTACAAGAGTGAAGACAGAACCGATCAAATAACATTGTTAAGTGTTAAAATCATTGCACCAATCGGCATCCTCTTCAACTTTGTGTTTCTCTTCACAGTCTTTCGAGTGAAGTCCATGCGTACAATCATCAACATCTACTTATCCAATCTGGCTGTGGCTGACTCGCTCTTCCTTACGAGTGACTTTATGTATGCATTGTGTTCACCCATCAAGTACAACTTCCTTGAGCAAAAAGTATATGGAGGTGTCAGATACACGCTTCTTGCTGTTTCTAATTTCTTTGTGGTTACCATAGCAGCTGAGAGATTCTCTGCAGTGCGTAATCCTCTGACACACAAAGAAAAAGCCTCTAAATCTCGAGCAGCAAAAATATCAGCAGGAGTTTGGATGCCTACTATCATTGTTGGTGTGATTCTGATGTTCTTACCAGAGACTATCTTTGATTCTGTAGTTTTGGGGATTACTTCCATTATTGCCATTGTTTGCTTAATAGTAACTCTTGCTTTGTACATCTATGTGGTAGTAAAAGTGCGCAGACAATCAGCCCTGTTGCCAAACCGTCCCAAGCGAGCAGGCAAGGTCATCTGTATGGTGATCATCAATACTGCTGTTTTCTTCATTTTGAACTTAATGCGCACTGCATTGTCAATTCTTGTAATTGTGCTAAGCATGTATTCCACACCTTCACAGGCTGTTGAATTTCTACAATTTGCAGACAAAATTAACATTCTGTCAATATGTCGTGAAATGTTTGAGCTTATCAACAGTTCAATCAATTCCCTGGTCTACAGTGCCACAAACGTAGACTATCGTGCGGCTGTAGTCGAGGCTTTCTCATTCCTCAAACTGTGCTGTCATTGCTGCCCAAGATGGAATCCCAGCCAACCATCGCAGCCAGGGAAGCAGATTGAGCTTTGTGTGATTCCACAGGCAGAAAATGACCAAGAGCACCATGCTGCCAGGCCAAGCAGCAGCAAGCCACCAAGCCAAGGGCATGCACAACACCCAGAAAGTCAGCAGTCACTGGACAGCTGTCAAGAACAATGTTCTAGACAAAGAAGCAGCAGCAAGGCATCCAATCACAGTCAGCAGCATGTTCAAGTGCATGTTGAGGTACATGCAGAACCAGCGGGGACCCCAGTGCTTGCAAGTTCCCACCAGAAACAATGCTCTAGTCTGACTGACTGCAAGCCATTCATGCAAGGAGAACAGTGTGTACATCCAGAACCAGAAGAGAGCCAGCAGTCACTTGAAAGTACTCATCAGGAACAATGTCCTGGGTTGACTGGCACGGAGCCATCATCACAAGGGCAGCAGTATGCACATCCAGAATCAGAAGGGAGTCAATCGTTGAAAAGTTGTTAAGAACAATGTTCTGATGTGTCATGTGTGCAAGCCATCCTGACAGCAGATAGTCAACAATCACTTTGTAAGTAAATCTTCTAGGCACAACAGAAGTATACCATAGGAAGAGTATGTGCATCAAGAACCAGCAGAGAGTCAATCACTCCTAAACTGTCCAGAACAATGTTCCAGGGTGACTGACTCCAACCCATCCATGCAAGGGGAGCAGCGGTCTCAAGACTGCCAGCAACACTTGTGAGTTGTCAGTAACAATGATCCAGGATTGACTGATGCTGACATTTCAATGCAAGGAAGCATGAACTCAGAACTTAATGTTATATCCACCTCTCAAATCAACAAAGAAACATTATTCGAGCTCCGATACTGAATAATATTAAAAGTTGTTTTGATTAGGTTTGGGTGATATTCAAGTTAAACATTATGTATTTGTGATACCAAACCATACCAAATGCTGTGATAATACATATTGATACTGAACCAAATATTGGCAAAATATTGAAAAGCTCCGTATAAAATGTCAATACAACGTGTTTTCTTTTTAGGGATACTCTTAAATAGCAGTGACTATCATTACAGCAGTTGATCATCTGATTCCCTGACATTGACAAAACTCTGAAACCTTTTACTCTTAGAAACTGACTATCAAATAGTCTGGTTCCAAGAGCAATATCCAGATATTTTTGTCAATGCCGGGCTGGGTAAGTCGGGGAATTAGATCGTCAACTGCCGTATTCTTATTACTACAATTTTTACTACAATAATACTACAATTTTTACTACAATAATACAACAATGTTTTAGTGATGATATATTGCCGAATCTCAAAATTTTAAATTTCAGACATTTCAGGCCCACAGTTTTTTTTCTAAAACAATTAATATTTATTTTTACCTATATTTCATTTCTGTTCAACAAGAACTTGTGAGTTTAAATAAAGTAACAGTAATGCTCGAGTAATTACCAATACTGAAGTTGTAAATAAGTGAGTAAATGTACAGAGGCATACTTCTTACATTGTACTTGTAATTTGTAACTGTTCCACTGAAATGAGCACAAAGCCATATGTTATATCACCGACAGAGATTACCTTTCAGAATGAAATCTACCTTTGTGCTTTTTAACCAGTTCGTGCCAGGATTATTTTGACATTGACCGGGCCCAAGCGCAAGACTATTTTCCATGAACATTGATCCGAGACGGGTTCGTGCCAGCATTCTTGGGAACCGGTACTCGCCATCCGACGCGAACTGGTTAAAGATACTCAGTCAATACTTTTTGAGTTTCACTCAACAATAGATTTATATTTAAGTTGTAATTTTTGTTAACATCTCTGACAAACCAAAAAGTTGTTCATGCTTCATTATTACAAAATGTTTCATTGATTTCAACTTAAATGTGGTCTGCAGATTATCGGGATTCATATGACTAAAATAACCACCTAAAGTTATTTTTTGTTGTCAAAATAAAACAAGGTTGAAAATCCATGAGTTTTTTGGTCAAGGCAGGCAGACTTCAAAGGCAATTGTATTTGAAAGGGAACTTATAGGGGAGTTTAGGTTTACGTATACAGTGTAAACTGTGAGAAAAAATTGCAAAGTGTGATCGATGCAAAAGACCGATCGATGGAAGGACTAATCAATAGATGTAAAAGACTGATCGATCAATGTAATCGACTGATCAATGTTGATTGGACTTTATGCCTCTTTGGTGTTCCATACCCTACTGCATTTTAAGTACACAGGACCAAATCCACCCAAATCTACTCAAGTAATGTTTGATATTGATGAACAACAGCCCAGTACTGAACGATAGACAAAATCAGTCCCATTCGTCCAGCAGTGCCAACGACCATCATAATCCAAATATATTCACCCCAGGCCTGCAGGACCAAGTCCCCCCCCCCCCCCCCCCCCCTCCCCCTGTACCCTAACAAAACAAACAAAACCAAAAAAACAACAACAAGGGTATGGATTTTAATGGATTTGGGAGGGTTAGTGTTAAAGAAGCTTTAGTTTTGTCACTTTTCATTATCGGTAACATCAACCAATTTTAATCAAGGAAATACACATTGTACATACATTGTGTAATGATAAAAACTGAAACAACTTTAATTCTAAATGGCAGAAGCGAAACTGAATTGTCTGCTTTCACGAGATACAAGCATATCACGTGCATTACAATACAATTGTGGGAAAATATGGAGGGAATGTCAACCAAACTTTCTGTTTCAACTACACACTTCTAGAAGATCTCAATGTGTTATATTCCCCATTAGTATAAAAACTGGAGCAATCTTGAGATAGGACAAATGCGCTTCGCTGTATCTGCAGAAAATGTTGAATGCAGCTCCAAGCTACACCGCACACCATGGGTGATAGCCACTCTATTGACTGAAGTTAAACAAGCATCTTGAGAACTATTACAAGGGTGAAAACAGAACCAATCAAATAATATGGTTAAGAAACTGAAATCAATGCACCAATCGGCATCCTCTTCAACTTTGTGCTTCTCTTCACAGTCTTTCGAGTGAAGTCCATGCGTACAATCATATCTGCCTGTAACATATCTGCAATTTGGCCATAAGATGTATACAAAAAATCTAATCCAATCCAATCCAGCCCAAACCAATCCAGTCCAATCCAATCCAGTCCAATCCAATCCAGTCCAGTCCAATCCAGTCCAATCCAGTCCAATCTAATCCAGTCCAATCCAATCCAGTCCAATCCAGTCCAGTCCAATCCAATCCAATCCAATCCAATCCAATCCAATCCAGTCCAGTCCAATCCAAAATGTGTTTTTATTGTGTATTTTTTAAAGTGTTTGATAAATGTGGACAATATTTTGACATTGACCGGGCCCAGGCGCGAGATTATTTTTCATGAACCTCGATCCGAGACGGGTTCAGGGCCAGCATTCTTGGGATCCGGTACACGCCATCCGACGCGAACTGGTTAAAGATGTACTCAGTCAATACTTTTTGAGTTTCACTCAACAATAGATTTATTTTTAAATTGTAATATTTGTTACATCTCTGATAAACCAAAAAGTAGTTCATGTTTCATTATTAAATAATTTGCCATTGATTTTAACTTAAATGTGGTCTGCAGATAACCGGGATTCATATAACTGAAATAACCACCTAAAGTGATTTTTTTGTTGTAAAAATAAAACATAAAGGTTGAAAATCCGTGAGTGTTTTGGTCAAGGCAGGCAGACTTCAAAAACATTGTATTTCAAAGGGAACTTTTAGCGGTGTTTAGGTTTACGTATACATGTGTAAACTGTGACACATAACTGCAAAGGGTGATCGATGTAAAAGACCAATCGATCAATGTAAAAGACCAATCGATCAATGTAAAAGACCAATCGATCCATATAAAAGACCAATCGATCGATGTAAAAGACCAATCGATCGATGTAAAAGACCAATCGATCGATGTAAAAGACCGATCAATGTGTTGACTGGTTTTTATGCCTCTTTGGTGTTTCATACCCTACTGCATTTTAAGTACACAGGACCAAATCCACCCAAATCCACTCAAGTGGTGGTTGATATTGATGAACAACAGCTCATCACTGCACGATGGACAAAACCAGTCCCATTCTCCAAGCAGTGCCAACGTCCATCATAATCCAAATATATTCACCCCAGGCCTGCAGGACCAAGTCCCCCCCCCCCCCCCCCCCCCACAACAACAAAAACAAACAAACAAACAAAAATAAAACAAGGGTATGGATTTGGATGGATTTGGGAGGGTTAGGGTTAAAGAAGCTTTAGTTGTAGTCACTTTTCATTAACGGTAACATCAACCAATTTCAATCAAGGAAATACAGATGTACAAAATAATAAAAACTGAAACAACTTTAATTCTAAATGGCAGTAGCGAAACTGAATTGACTGCTTTAATTAGTAACTGCTGTCACGCGATAGTACATGTATATCACGTGCATTACAATACAATTGTGGGAAAATATGGAGGAAATGTCAACAAAACTTTCTGTTTCAACTACACACTTCTAGAAGATCTCAAGGTGTTATATTCCCCAATAGTATAAAACTGGAGCAATCTTGAAATAGGACAAACGCGCTTCGCTCTATCTGCACAAAAATATTGGATGCAGCTCCAATCTACACAGCACATGATGGGGGATGGCCACTCTATCGAATGAAGTAAACAAGCATCTTGAAAAATATTACAAGAGATAGGGTGGGGTTACATATGTATACAATAATACACCATTTTAAAGTTGAGAACCTAGAGAATTAAAAAAAAATAAAAAATCTAAATAACTAAAATTGTCAACTTTATCTGGGTTGGAGCAGGTCACATATATACACCAATTGTCAGTTGTGCATGTTTGTCATTTGAAGCAGCAAAGGTGCTTAAAACCGAAAGAAAGATGCATACAAACTCACCTGGTTAAGTGTTAGTACTCTCAATGCTATACAGGGTGGCCTAAAAAAATGTACAATAATATCACAACGAACAAGAATACTTCCACTACCCTGAGGCCAAAACTACCTATACCAACGAATGGAGAATGTTTCTTGAAGAACAATGATACCAAGGTGTCTCAATTCGGACTAGTAGTTTTAGCTCCAGATTCTATTTAGTGAAGTGAAGTCAGTGGTTCTTTCGCATAAAAAAACCCCTAAACCACGGTTTAGTTATTTCTCGGTGCGAAAGGACCACTGACTCGGCTGTGCTTCACAAAACAGGGTCTTGAGCTGAAACTACTAGCCTAAATCGAGATATCTTAGTATCATTTTTCCTCTAGAAACATTCTTCATCCATTGGTATACAATGTAGATTTTTAAACCTTAGGGTAGTGGAAGTATGCTCGTCTGGTTTTTTTAATATGGGCCACCCTGTATATAGTCCAAGAAAACAATATTTTAAGATTGCGATTGCAGCACCAAATTTGCAGAGTCCAAAATTTGAATTGCGACCACAATCAGCATTCAGGTTACGTTCTTGTTCAGCCAATTGCAGCTGAATCATGTCACGCACAGCAACCAATCAATTACCAGCTCCCATGCACGCATGTGCATCGTTGAAAGGATTGCGCACACCATTCGTAGATTACAAATCAACTACTAATGGACATTTGCAAACATGCGTCTCTGACGCGCATCTTTGGCAATGACATTCTTTTATTATTTTCTATCCAGGACTGTCCTTTAATTAGGGGTCTAATTGTTCATATCCCTGTTACATTTGACATTAAAATAATATTTTTAAATTCAGCACGCATTCTTTGATGTATTCTTTCTAAAAGAGTGATTTACATAAAAAAAGTACCAGTACCTGCAAAAGAAATTAAAAAAAAAGTTTAAAGTCAATTTTAGTGACACTTGCATGGTGAATTGCATGTACCGGTACTAGACCAGGAGCCAATTTCATTAAACGTGTGAGCACCAACATTTGCTGAGTGTGAACATTCTTCCTTAGGGAAGAAACATGGTTACAATCCAACATTTCAGATGATGTTTATTTTGTGTAACTGGTATTCAGCTGGTTTTTGCTTTGATTGAAAAGCCTGTGGAGTTTTGACCGATAACCTGTTTTTACTGAGCAAGACCTTTTTGTGCTAAGCACATTTTTGTGCTTATGTAATTGGCCCCAGGTGTAACCAGGACATTAAAAAATGCCACACTTTTGAACCCCTTATTTACGGACTAACCCATCTTCCTTGTGCATGCTTATGGCCAAAAGTGTTTTACCAGTAGCTACCAACGTTTTTTATAAACAAAAATATCATTTGGGTGGGACTCAAACCCACAGCCTCCTGCTTTCTATTGCAGATACGTTATTACTAGCCAGGGTTTGGCTAGCTGGTTGAAATCCCAATAGCATTAGCAGCGGGTTCTGCAACCAAATGTTTTGATTTGCGTCGGGGTGATGTAAATTGAATATGTTTTTGTTTCCTTCATCACCATTCACCAACGTAATTTATAAATGCTGTATAGTCAGTGTTGTCACAAGAGAAAGTGTTGGTAACAGCACTGTCAAAACAATGGACAAACCTGTCCTAAATAAACAGAGAGAATATAAAAGGGGAGAGGACACAAAGCAGTTTTCAGTTTCAACTGCACACACCTCAAAGATTCTCTGTTAGTGTTCTTACAACAAGAATACCGGCACTGCATCTGCAAATAATGTTGGAAATGCTACACTGTACATGAACTATGGCTGATGGCTACCAAGAAGACAACTGTACTCTGTCACCAGAAGTAAACAAGCATCTTGAGAGCTATTTCAAGAGTGCAGACAGAAAAAACCAAATAATATGGTTAAGTACTGAAATCATTGCACCAATCGGGATCCTCTTCAACTTTGTGTTTCTCTTCACAGTCTTTCGAGTGAAGTCAATGCGTACAATCATCAACATCTACTTATCCAATCTGGCTGTGGCTGACTCACTCGTCCTTACGAGTACCCTTATATTTGTATTGTGTTCACCCATAGAGTACAACTTTCTTGCTCAAAAAGTATGGGTAGTTGTCAGATACACGCTTCTTGACGTTTCTCATTTTTTGGTGGTCACCATAGCAGCTGAGAGATTCTCTGCAGTGCGTAATCCTCTGACACACAAAGAAAAAGCCTCTAAATCTCGAGCAGCAAAGATATCAGCAGGAGTCTGGGTGCCTACAATCATTGTTGGTGTGATTCAAATGTTCTTACCAGAGACTATCTTTGCTGATGTTTTCTTTTGGATTACTTCCATTGTTACCATTGTTTGCTTGATAGCAACTCTAGCTTTGTGCATCTATGTGGTAGTGAAAGTACGCAAGCAATCAGCCCTGTTGCAAAACCGTCCCAAGCGAGCAGGCAAGGTCCTCTGTATGGTGATCATCAATACTGCTGTTTTCTTCATTTTGAACTCAATACGCACTGCAATGTCAATTCTTTTAATTTTGCTAAGCATGTATAATTTCACACCTTCACAGGCTGTTGAAATTCTACAACTTTCAGAAAAAATTCACATTCTGATTATATGTCAACAAATTTTTGAACTTATCAATAGTTCAATCAATTCCCTAGTCTACAGTGTCACAAATGCAGACTATCGTGCAGCTGTAGTCAAGGCTTTCTCATTTCTCAAACTGTGCTGTCGTTGCTGCCCAAGACAGAATCCCAGCCGACAATCGCAGCCAGGGAAGCAGATTGAGCTTCGTGTGATTCCACAGGCAAAAAATAACCAAGAGCAGCGTGCTGCCAGGCCAAGCAGCAACAAGCAACTAAGCCAAGTGCGTGCAAATCTCCTAGAGAGTCAGCAGTCACTAGACAGATGTCAAGAACAATGTTTCAGGCCATGCAGCAGCAAGCCACAAAGCCAAGAGCGTGCACAACACCCAGAGAGTAAGCAGTCACTGGACAGCTGTCAAGAACAATGTTCCAGGCAAGGCAAAAGCAAGTTATCCAAGCCCAGTCAGCAGCATGTTCAAGTGCATGTTGAGGTACATGCAGAACCAACGGGGTCCCCAGCGCTTGCAAGTTTTCACCAGAAACAATGCTCTAGTCTGACTGACTGCAAGCCATCCATGCAAGGGGAACAGTGTACACATCCAGAACCAGAAGAGAGCCAGCAGTCACTTGCAAGTACTCAGGAGCAATGTCCTGGGTTGACTGGCACCGAGCCATCATCACAAGGGCAGCAGTATGCACATCCAGAATCAGAAGGGAGTCAATCATTGGAAAGTTGTTAAGAACAATGTTCTCTGGTAACTGATGTGTGCAAGCCATCCATGTAAGGTCAGCAGTGTGCAGAGTCAGAAGATACATGTAGTCGACAATCACTTTGTAAGTAACTCTCAAACAATGTTCGCAGTATATTATGCGCATCAAGAACCAGTCACTCCAAAACTGTCAAGAACTATGTTCCAGGGTGACTGACTTCTCACCCATCCCTGCAAGGGGAACAGCCGTCTCAAGAGTGCTAGCAACACTTGCAAGTTTTCAGTAACCATGATCCAGGATTAAGTAGCAAGGGTTTGCAGAGACACCATGTGGAATTCTCTTTTCGAAAGATGCAAGTTGTCAGTAACAATGATTCAGGATTGACTGAAGCATGAACTCAGAACTTAATGTTACCGGTATATTCACCTCTCAAATCCACGTAAAAACATTATTCGAGCTTCAGTACTGAATAATATTCAAATTTGTTTTGATTAGACTTGGGTGATATTCCAGTTAAACATATGTATTTGTGATACCAAACCATACCAAATGAGGTCACAATGCATATTGATACTGAACAAAATGTTGGCAAAATACTGAAAAGCTCACTATAAAATGTCAATACAATGTGTTCTCTTTTCAGGGATATTCTTAACGCAGTGACTATTGTAACAGCAGTTGATGATCTGATTCCCTGACTTACCCAGCCCGACATTGACAATAGTCTGAACCTTTTACTCTTTGAACCTGACTATCAAATAGTCTGGTTCCAAGAGCGATAACCAGATATTTTTGTCAATGTCGGGCAGGGTGAGTCGAGGAATCAGATCGTCAACTGCCGTAATGATAGCCACTGCGTATTCTTAAAACTACAATGTTTCAGTGATGATATATTGCCGACTCTCAAAATAAATCCAATAGGACCTAACACACAAGTCTAAACTTCAGACATTTCAAGCCCACATTTTTGTTTCTAAAACAATTAATATTTATTTTTTACCTATATTTCATTTCTGTTCAACAAGAACTTGTGAGAATTTTATTTAAATACATAGTAAAATGTTTCAGTAATGCTCGAGTGATTAGCGCACATGAACATATTTTTATGGAATGCGCGCAATATAATTATTATTATTATTAATATTATGTTACTGAAGTTGTAAATAAGTGAGTAAATGTACAGATGCATACTTCTTTTATACTTGTAATTTGTATGTTCATCTGAAATAAGCACAAACCCATATTGTCTATCACAGACGGAGATTACAAGTACATTTCACAATGAAATCTACCTTTGTGCTTTTTACCCAGTTCGCGCTGGGATTATTTTGACATTGACCGGGCCCAGGCGCGGGATTATTTTTCATGAACTTCGATCCGAGACGGGTTCAGGCTGGCTTTCTTGGGATCCGGTACACGCCATCCGACGCGAACTGGTTAAAGATGTACTCAGTCAATACTTTTTGAGTTTCACTCAACAATATATTTATTTTTAAATTGTAATATTTGTTACATCTCTGACAAACCAAAAAGTAGTTCATGTTTCATTATTAAATAATATTTCATTGATTTCAACTTCAATGTGGTCTGCAGATTACCGGGATTCATACGACTGAAATAAACCCCTCAAGTGATTTGTTTGTTGTCAAAATAAAACATAAAGGTTAAAAATCTGTGATTGTTTTGGTCAAGCCAGGCAGACTTCAAAAACATTGTATTTCAAAGGGAACTTATAGCGTTTTTTAGGTTTACGTATGTGTAAACTGTGACACATAATTGCAAAGGGTGATCGATGTAAAAGACCGATCGATCAATGTAAAAGACCGATCGATCAATGTAAAAGACCAATCGATCGATGTAAAAGACCGATCGATCGATGTAAAAGACTAATCGATCGATGTAAAAGACCAATCGATCGATGTAAAAGGACGATTGATGGAAGGACCAATCAATAAATGTAAAAGACCGATCGATCAATGTAAAAGACCGATCAATGTGTTGACTGGTTTTTATGCCTCATTGGTGTTTCATACCCTACTGCATTTTTACCAGTTCGCGCCGGGATTATTTTATTATCACCCAGCCGAGGCGGGTGATTATTTTTAACGAAACTCGATCCGAGGCAGGTTCAGGCCAATGGTACCGGGAAGCACACCCACGCATTTCCGGCCTTGCTCGCTACTGACAGACATTTCAAGCCTTGATCGTGATGTGTTTATGCATCATTCGTTTTGAATCTGGAAAAAACTTTGCGTGTATATACATCCTCCGGTGCGAACTGGTCAAGTACAGGACCAAATCCACCCAAATCCACTCAAGTGGTGGTATGAACAACAGCTCATCACTGCATGATGGACAAAATCAGACCCAGTCTCCCAGCAGTGCCAACGTCCATCATAATCCAAATATATTCACCGCAGGCCTGCAGGACCAAGTTCCCCTCCCTCTCCCCCCTCCCCCCCCCCAAAAAAAAAAAAAAACCAAACAAAAACAAAACAAGGGTATGGATTTTAATGGATTTGGGAGGATTAGGGTTAAAGAAGCATTAGTTTTGTCACTTTTCATTATCGGTATTACATCAACCAATTTTAATCAAGGAAATACACATTACATACCGGTACATAATAATAATAACTGAAACAACTTTAATTCTAAATGGCGGAAGCGAAACTGAATTTTATGCTTTGGTAACTGCTGTCACGAGATATGTATGCACAGGCCTTGCGGTAACTTTTTTTCCTGGATAGCCCACCGGGCTAGCAAACTGCAGATTTTACTAGCCCGTTTACATTTTCGCTAGCCCGTATGTACAATGCACAAAACTATTCGTTCGGCGCGGGCACGTACACGTACCAGCGCGGTACGTACAATAATGTACATGTACATCCGTAGTAATGTACACAGAGGGCGCTGTTCTGAACAGACTCTTTATCAGGGGCTATACTAGTGACACGGCAGCACGCTCATGTACTATACAGCTACGCAGTGGGCCGTTATGGTAAGAAAGGCTGAACGATGTGAAAGAGAATAGTGCACATATGTGCGGTACCCTGCGCCGTAGTTTATACTATACTAATCTCACTGAAGCCCACCAGTCTACTCTATTCGTGAGATCGCAATGCACTGCATGCACGCGTGGATCGAGCGCTCCCAGGCTATCGATAATCATGCCGAAAAACACAAACAAAAGACAGTTTATACTCGGTTTATTTTGATCCGATATTTATTTAATACACAAAAAAAACAATACAAATTTTAACATGTATTTTGATCTAAACATTTACAGGTAGGTTACTGAATTTTTTACTAGCCCACCGGGCAACCAAGGAAGTGGGTATATGGGTAGCCCGGAGCAGTTTTCGCTAGACTTTGTACGCCGGGCTAGTACTATTTCGAGGCCTGTATGCATATCAAGTGCATTACAATATGTCTTTGAGAATTGTGGGAAAATATGGAGGGAATGTCAACAAAACTTTCTGTTTCAACGACACACTTTTAGAAAATCTCAAGGTGTTTTATTCCCCTTTAGTATAAAACTGGAGCAATCTTGAAAAAGAACAAACGCGCTTCGCTGTATCTGCAAAAAATGTTGGATGCAGCTCCAAGCTACACCGCACATCATGGGTGATGGCCACTCTATTGACTGAAGTAAACAAGCATCTTGAGAACTATTACAAGAGTGAAAACAGAACCGTTCCAATAATATGGTTAAGTACTAAAATCATTGCACCAATCGGCATCCTCTTCAACTTTGTGTTTCTCTTCACAGTCTTTCAAGTGAAGTCCATGCGTACAATCATATCTGCCTGTAACATATCTGCAATTTGGCCATTTGGCCACAAGATGTATACAACAAATTCAATTCAATTCTGAATCCAGTCCAATCCAATCCAATCCAGTCCAATCCAAAATGTGTTTTTATTGTGTATATTTTTAAGTGTTTGATAAATGTGGACAATAGTGAAGCTATGAAATAACCACAATATCAACATATGTTTCTTGCCACAGTAATCTGGTGTTTGGTCCAATGGCCCAATCCTACTATAGTCAAACTGATAAATTCTCTTTGGCACTGGTAGAGAAGAGAATTATTATCTCATTGTAAGTGTGAGATCGCGTGGTTATTGGAAAGGTGCTTGTCTTATGCAAATCAGAGATTAGTGTGCAGTGGTGCACGAAGGGTTCTAAGGAATGTTTTAAGGTGCGTGTTTTAAGGTGTGTCAGTCATTCGCGGTCACCACGTCGCACAGTTCATTTCGTGTTCTCAAAATCCATTACGTTAACCCCTATCCTCAACGCAGTCTTTGCCGTTACCTTACTAACACAAATGGAGCAGGGTTTATTCAATAGCCAGAGCAGTGATTCCCAGGCCATTGCGGGCTTAGATATGAATGCCCTTTCTGCAATTTTGGACACCAAATTCGAAAAATTTAAGCGGGATTTGAGCGATGAATCTTCGCAGCAGTTTACCACTGCCGTGAAACGGGCCAGGTTGACTCCCACTCAATTTAGCAAGAAGGGTTGCAAGAACCAGTATCTTCACAACGAGGACGTCAAGGACAAAATTGAAGAGGCCGTATCAAGCTTAGACAACGGGAAAATTGATAAAGCCAAAGACAGCCTGTCAGAAGGTATAGCTTTAATTAGCAAACGTCAGAAAATTGTCAAAATAGCCGATACTCATGGGTGGGACACAGTTCAAGCGTATGTGTCTGACGATCTCGCTAGTGATTCTGACGACGACAAGCGTTTATCCAAGGCCGTACGACAGGCTGAATTTAAGCGACGGGAGAGATTTCGTAACCGTCGTTCTTCCAAGGACGTTCTTCCAAGGGTCGAACCAATTTTCGTTCCTCAACCGCCGCAAGTTTCGCATCAAGCTCAGTGCCTTACTCCGCTGTTATCGCAAGACAACCGTCCTACAACCAAGGAGCCGCTAGGGTCAACAGAAATTACCAACCATGCTGGGCCTGTGGCCAAGTCGGTCACTTTCAATACCAATGTCCCCAGAGAGCAGGAGGCCAGCAGACAGGAGGAAAAGTTTGAAAAGCTAAGTATGAATGATTATTGTGGCTTTGATAGCTCAGAAAAGAATTTTAAATTTGAGTCATCCATAAATTCAGAAAGCGTCGGTGTAGTAGGCCGATTGCGCCGCTGTAAACAGTATTGGTTTGACATACTTGATCCTCCATTGTTTGTCAAAGGTATTCTTAACCATGGTTACGTCATTCCTTTTAAAAGCTTTCCGCCGCAAGCTCATTTAAGTAATAACAGATCAAGTTTAAATCATACAGATTTTGTAACTGAGGCAATTTCTAAGTTATTGGTGACAGGTAGTATAAAGGAACATGTCTCACCTCCACATGTTGTTAATCCATTAACCGTTTCAGAAGGAAAAAAACTCAGGCTAGTTTTGGATCTCCGGCACGTTAACCAGTTTACTTTTGTGTCAAAATTTAAATACGAAGGTCTCGATACTCTAGCACAGATGTTTTCCACAGATTTTTATTTCTTTACCTTTGACTTAGAATCTGGTTACCACCATATCGATATTTTTGAGCCTCATCAAAAGTATTTAGGCTTCAGTTGGAAATTTGCCAACAAAGTGCGCTTTTTTACATTTGCTGTACTTCCTTTTGGTTTGAATACTGCTAGTCACTGTTTCACCAAAATGTTGAGACCCCTAGTCGCAAGATGGCGCTCTATGGGGCATTGTTCGATTGTTTACATTGATGACGGCATTTCAGGTCATTCCGACAAGATTTCTGCATTTGCAGCAAGCCGTATCGTTCAGAAGGATCTCGCTGGTTTAGGTCTGAAAGTCAATATTTCCAAAAGCGATTTCGTACCGAAACAATCGGGTATCTGGCTAGGCATGTTAATTGACACAATTTCTATGAAATTTCGTTTACCTAATAACAAATTGGTTAAGACACAGAATGCCGTTAGTGCGTGTTTAGATAAGCGCATGCAACATGTCCCAGTTCGAGACATCGCCCGCATTGCGGGTTTTATTATCTCTGCTTCAGCGGCAATAGGACATTTGTCAAGATTGTTCACTAGACATATGTACAAAACTATAGAGTCCCGAGAATCTTGGTCAAGTAAGGTTTTGTTATCAGCGGGTTCCTTAGCTGAATTAGAATTTTGGCACAGAAATTTGCATTGTGTAAATGGTCACCCTATCAAACCAGTGTCTTTTGTAACTTCTGCCATATATTCGGACGCAAGTGATACAGGTTTTGGTGGTCATTTTTCAGTTCAGTTTAACGACTTAATATGTTCCGGTTTATGGTCCGAATCAGAAAGCAACGAAAGTTCCACAAGTCGAGAACTTAGAGCGATTTTGTATGTCCTACGTTCATTAGGCCCCAAATTGTCGGGTAAGAAATTGAAATGGTATACAGATAGTCAAAATGCATGTCGCATTATATCAGTTGGTAGCACAAAGCCCGATTTGCAAGACTTAAGTATCAAATTGTACAATTGTTGTTTGGAATTTCATGTCAGTATTGAGCCAGAGTGGCTTCCGCGCGAATTGAACACACGCGCAGATGAATTAAGCAGGATCATTGATCCGGATGACTGGTCTTTGAACCCTAATGTGTTTCTAATGTTGAACAGACGTTTTGGTCCCCACACAGTTGATCGATTTGCGTCATTTTACAACACCCAGTTACCCTGTTTTAACTCAAGGTATTGGAACCCTGGGTGTACAGCTGCCGATTGTTTTACTCAGAATTGGGCATCCGAAAACAATTGGGTTTGCCCTCCTGTCAGTATGGTTTTGAATGCCGTAAAGCACATGATGAAATGCCAATCTAGCGGTACAGTGATTGTACCAGAATGGCCATCTGCAGCTTTCTGGCCCATTTTGTCACCCAAAATGGGTGTTTTCAAGAAATTCTTGATAGCTCAAGTGATATTGCCAAACATTCCGGATCTGTGTATTCCAGGAAGAGGACAGTGTATGTCTTACAAACCAGGAAAACGTTTATTCCAGGGATCTTTGCCATTTAAGTTAATTGCCATGAGATATGACTTCAAGCTGTCATGATTTAATTGATCATTTTGAAATTGGTATTATGGTCTGATTTATTTGTTATAACGTTGTTTTTATTTCGAACCATCAGCAGACAATAGGGATCATGACGATCTGGCCTCAAATGTTGCGAGTTTGGCCCATGAGTGGCAATACTTTTCATTATTGGATAATGACCCGTTTGGCCCATGAGTGGCGATATCTTTTACAATTGGAAAGTGACATGTTTGACCCATGAGTGGCGATATCGTTCATTTTGGAAAGTGACACGTTCGATCCATGTGTGTCGATATGTTTCATTATTGTAATGTGATACGTATGATTCATGAGTGGTAACTTAAAACCTTTTGCTCGTCAGGAGCGAATAATTGATCATGAAGATCTGAACTCACAAAATGACTTGTTCGGTTCCATGAGTGACCACTTGGTTATAAATGCTGTAATGATTTAGTTCATTTATGAGAATAATGCATGTCGAATCACAATTATATATCTTGGTGAGACAGTTGGCGTTGAAGTTGATTATGTAATTTGGTTCGTATTCATATCCTCCTTATTACATTTTTTCAGAAGTATTCGACTATGGAATTTGGAGCGACTTTGCATCCGATATCAACATTGGTGGTAGCGAATATCTCTCTGGATTGGCTTCATCTGTACAGGATACTGTGTTAGCCTCAAAAGCTTGCTCCACTACTGACAAATACCTTGGAGGATGGAAGCGCTGGAAATCCTTCGCCGGTCAGCATAAATTCCAGGTTTTTCCCGTCAAGCGTACGGAGTTGGTCTTATACATCGAACATTTATCGAGATCTGCCGCTTCCATTTCTCCAATTGACACCGCAATTTACAGCATTAGATGGGCACATAATTTAGCGGCTATGTCCTCACCTACTGAGGACAGTTTCGTGAAGTCAGTAGCGGAAGGTTGTCGCCGAAAGCTAGCCAAGCCAAAATCGCCCAAGGAGCCGATTTCGCCTGAAGTTCTCGCAAAATTAGTTGCAGATAAGGGAAAACAGGACGCATCTATATCAGACATACGTTTACTTTTCGTGTGTCTCGTGTCTTTTGCCGGCATGCTGAGGTGTGAGGAGGCCATTTCCTTGCGTGTTCGCGACATTGCATTTTTCGATGACCACATGACAGTTCATGTGCCTAAAAGGAAAAATGACCAGTACAGGCAAGGGCATACAGTTTACATCGCAAAGACAGGAAATCCTACATGTCCCGTCACCATGACCGAACGTTATATCGCCATGTTGGGAGTTTCCAATGCACCGTCTCACCCACTAGTCTGTAGATTGAGGCATTCCAAGCGAGAAGGTCTAAAACCTTCTAACAAGGCGATTTCTTACACTACCGCCAGAGAGTTGATTGTCAGAGGTTTGTCTTCTTACATCAGTAACACCGCCGCTATCGGTACGCATAGCTTAAGATCAGGAGGTGCTTCTCAAGCCGCTTCTGCAGATGCGGTCAACGAGAGATGTATCATGCGTCAGGGAGGATGGAAGTCAGCATCTTCCAAGGACATGTACATCGAGGACTCAATTTCAAACAAGTTGTCTGTGTCTCGAGCTATGAAGCTATGAAGTTATTCAAGATTATTTAATTCTTAATTAAATAAGTTACTATTTTTGTTTGTGGATAAGAATGTTATCCTTTCGCCATTACCTAATTTCGAACTTTTTGCTCGCTATTTTTTGTAGCGGTGAATCCGGGCGTGCGTGACCGTAAACCACCAAGAATAAAACATGGCAAATGTATTATGCAAATATTTGTTGGTTGCTGCAAGTCTGTTGCAAGTACATGTATGGTTTGTTATCGTGGCTGAGATGAGATTGATAAATTCTCTTTGGCACTGGTAGAGAAGAGAATTATTATCTCATTGTAAGTGTGAGATCGCGTGGTTATTGGAAAGGTGCTTGTCTTATGCAAATCAGAGATTAGTGTGCAGTGGTGCACGAAGGGTTCTAAGGAATGTTTTAAGGTGCGTGTTTTAAGGTGTTGGTCATTCGCGGTCACCACGTCGCACAGTTCATTAATTTTTGTTTTGTTTTTTGGAATGGGTTTCTTGATAAATATTTATTATTCAATGTATCCCATTTTAATGTTTTTTGTTTGTTTACGTATATATATTTAAATACTAGAAATCGGAAGTATTTTGTTTTTGATCATTTATTATTTGATCTTGGAGCTTGTCCGCTTCTTCAAGCGCTCGATCGCCTTCGGGGGTCAGACAGGAATTTTCAGAGCATCTTTTTCCTGAACACAAATAAATCCCAGGTTTTGATCTCTGTTTTTCGCCTGTCTCAAGGTCGGTAAAATAATTTTTTTTTTTTCATACATGATTTTCTCGTTTTTCAAATTCAAAGCGATATAAATTAATCACTGATAATAATTTAATATTGATAAAGCTCAAAATTGTTTTCAATCATGTAAAATGGTCATGACATTTATTCAGGTATAGCAGTAAATCCTGTAAAAAGTAAATGATATTTGTTGGAATGATTACCAATAACGCGTCGTTTGACAAATTTCGAAGTGTTCACCGTAATGGAAGACGGTCGATAGGGCTTGTCCATGTATATATGTTAAATGTCCTAATTTAGGAGTTAAAGAACGAATTTTTCAGTTCATTTACAGTTTATTTGTATTTTCACAGTGATCGAGAAAAAATGCTCAATTATTAAATATTTAAGATTATAGTAGCTTATTATGATAGTTAGTTTGGTAAGTACGCTTTCGATTTCAATCGGTAGTAAAAGCTTAAATATTGAAGTAGGCTATACATCACCATGTAATGCATATTGTAATGTATAAATAACAGAATCGTTCCTACTCAAAGAAATTATTTAAGTTTCTAGGACGAATTTATTTGAATCAAATATCAAAGCGTATAATATTCAAACATTGTGTAGGTTATAAACATATAGACAAACTGAAAGTATATTGTATCGTGTATAGATATTTTTTGTAGCGGTGAATCCGGGCGTGCGTGACCGTAAACCACCAAGAATAAAACATGGCAAATGTATTATGCAAATATTTGTTGGTTGCTGCAAGTCTGTCGCAAGTACATGTATGGTTTGTTATCGTGGCTGAGATGAGATTATATCCTCCTCATCCCCTATCCTTGAAGACATCGTACTTGAGGTCCCATGGCCCAATCCCACTAGTCAAACAGTAGGATATATCCTCCCCATCCCCTATCCTTGAGGACATCATACTTGAGGTCCCATGGCCCAATCCCACTAGTCAAACAGTAGGAATATATCCTCCCCATCCCCTATCCTTGAGGACATCGTACTTGAGGTCCTATGGCCCAATCCCACTAGTCAAACAGTAGGAATATATCCTCCCCATCCCCAATCCTAGAGGACATCGTACTTGAGGTACCATGGCCCAATCCCACTAGTCAAACAGTAGGAATATATCCTCCCCATCCCCTATCCTTGAGGACATCGTACTTGAGGTCCCATGGCCCAATCCCACTAGTCAAACAGTAGGGATATATCCTTCCCATCCCCTATCCTTGAGGACATCATACTTGAGGTCCCATGGCCCAATCCCACTAGTCAAACAGTAGGGATATATCCTCCCCATCCCCTATCCTTGAGGACATCGTACTTGAGGTCCCATCGCCCAATCCCACCAGTCAAACAGTAGGGATATATCCTCCCCATCCCCTATCCTTGAGGACATCGTACTTGAGGTCCCATGGCCCAATCCCACTAGTCAAACAGTAGGGATATATCCTCCCCATCCCCAATCCTTGAGGACATCGTACTTAAACATGTCCCATTAAACCTTGTGTGGAGAAATTTGTTTTCTTTAATATTACAGCCTGAAACAGCACATCTATGCCAATGTCAACTGTGAAACTCTATTGTCTACATTGGTTTTGTAAGCTATCAAAATAAAGAACAAAGTACATGTACTTTACCATATCTTATACAAAATACTGTGGGAAAAATGAAGCTTTTGCTTTTACTTTTAACTACACATTTCTTAAGGTCATGTATTCCCTGCGAGTATAAAACTGGAGAGATCTTGAAATAGGGCAGACCACTCTTCGCTTTAGTGAACTAAAATGTTGGACATGGAGATCAATGCTACACTGTACATTGGGGTTACTGAAAATATGGGTTACTGCTACCAAGACAGCTCTACTCTATCAATTGAAGAACTTCTGAAACATCTTAAGAACTTTGACAAGAGTCAATACAGAATTGATATATTCCCATTAGTAGAAACTGGAGCAATCTTGAAATAGGGCAAACGCCCGTTGCTGAAACTGCAGAAAATGTTGGATGCAGCTCCAATCTACACTGCACATGATGGGTGATGGCTACGAAGACAACTCAACTCTATCAACTGAAGAAATCAAGCATATTGAGAACTATTACAAGAGTGAAGACAGAACCAATCAAATAACATGGTTAAGTACTGAAATCATTGCACCAATCGGCATCCTCTTCAACTTTGTGTTTCTCTTCACAGTCATTCGAGTGAAGTCCATGCGTACAATCATCAACATCTACTTATCCAATCTGGCTGTGGCTGACTCACTCTTTCTTACGAGTACCTTTATATTGGCATTGTGTTCACCCATCAAGTACAACTTCCTTGCTCAACAAGTAGGGATAGTTGTCATAAACACGCTACTTGTCGTTTCCAATTTCTTTGTGGTCACCATAGCAGCTGAGAGATTCTCTGCAGTGCGTAATCCTCTGACACACAAAGAAAAAGCCTCTAAATCTCGAGCAGCAAAGATATCAGCAGGAGTCTGGGTGCCTACAATCATTGTTGGTTTGATTCTGATATTCTTACCAGAGACTATCTTTGATGATGTCGTCTTTTGGATTACTTCCATTATTGCCATTGTTTGCTTGATAGTAACTCTTGCTTTGTACATCTATGTGGTAGTGAAAGTGCGCAGACAATCAGCCCTGTTGCCAAACCGTCCCAAGCGAGCAGGCAAGGTCCTCTGTATGGTGATCATCAATACTGCTGTTTTCTTCATTTTGAACTCAATGCGCACTGCATTGTCAATTCTTGTAATTGTGCTAAGCATGTATTCCACACCTTCACAGGCTGTTGAATTTCTACAACTTGAAGAAAAAATAAACATTCTGATTATATGTCATAACATTTTTGAGCTTATCAATAGTTCAATCAATTCCCTGGTCTACAGTGCCACAAACGCAGACTATCGTGCAGCTGTAGTCAAGGCTTTCTCATTCCTCAAACTGTGCTGTCGTTGCTGCCCAAGACTGAATCCCAGCCGACCATCGCAGCCTGGGAAGCAGATTGAGCTTCGTGTGATTCCACAGGCAGAAAATGACCAAGAGCAGCGTGCTGCCAGGCCAAGCAGCAGCAAGCCACTAAGCCAAGAGCGTGCAAATCACCCAGAGAGTCAGCAGTCACTAGACAGCTGTCAAGAACAATGTTCCAGGCCAAGCAGCAGCAAGTTATCCACGCACAATCAGCAGAATGTTCAAGTGCATGTTGAAGTACATGCAGAACCAGCAGTGACCACAGCGCTTGCAAGTTCTCACCAGAAACAATGCTCTAGTCCGACTGACAACAAGCCATCCATGCAAAGGGAACAGTGTGTACATCCAGAACCAGCAGAGAGCCAGCAGTCACTTGCAAGTACTCGGGGGCAATGTCCTGGGCTGACTGACACCGAGCCATCATCACAAGGGCAGCACTATGCACATCCAGAACCAGAAGGGAGAACATCATTGGAAGATTGTCAAGAACAATGTTCTCTGGTAACTGATGAGTGCAAGCCATCCATGTAAAGGCAGCAGTGTGCAGTGACAGCAGATAGTCAACAATCACTTTGTACATTATGTAGTCAACAATCACTTTGTAATAACTCTCAAATAATGTTCCAGGCACAACAGCAAAGTGCAGAGAAGCAGCATTATGTGCATTAAGAACCAGCAGGGAGTCACTCTAAAACTGTCAAGAACAATGTTCCAGGGTGACTGACTTCCCACCCATTCCTGCAAGGGGAAAAGCAGTCACAAGAGTGCCAACAACACTTGCAAGTTTTCAGTAACAATGATCCAGGATAAAGTAGTGAGGGTTTGCAGAGACACCATGTGGAATTATCTCTTCAAAAGATGCAAGTTGTCAGTAACAATGATCCAGGATTGACTGATGCTGAGATTTCAATGCAAGGAAGCATGAACTCAGAACTTAATGTTATATCCACCTCTCAAATCAACGTAGAAACATTATTCGAGCTCCGGTACTGAATAATATTCAAAGTTATTTTGATTAGGCTTGGGAGATATTCCAGTTAAACATGTATTTGTGGTACCAAACCTAACAAATGATCTGATAACACTTATTGATACTGAACAAAATGTTGGCAAAATACTGAAAAGCTCACTATAAAATGTCAATACAACGTGTTCTCTCTTTTCAGGGATATTCTTAACGCAGTGACTATCGTTACAGCAGTTGATCATCTGATTCCCCGACTTACCCAGCCCGACATTGACAATACTCTGAACCGTTCACTCTTGGAACCCGACTATCAAATAGTCTGGTTTCAAGAGCGATATCCAGATATTTTTGTCAATATCGGGCTGGGTATTAAGTCAAGTAATCAGATTGCCAACTGCCGTAATGATAGCCACTGCGTATTCTTAATACTACAATGTTTCAGTGATGATATATTGCCGACTCTCAAAATAAATCCAATGGGACCTACCACACAAGTCTAAACTTCAGACATTTCAAGCCCACATATTTTTTTTCTAAAACAATTAATATTTATTTTCACCTATATTTCATTTCTGTTCAACAAGAACTGGTGAGAATTTTGTTTAAATAGAGTAACAAATGTTTCAGTAATGCTCGAGTGATTAGCGCACATGAACATAAGTTTATGGAATGCGCGCTATATAAATGTAATTATTATTATTACTATTATTATGTTACTGAAGTTGTAAATAAGTGAGTAATTATGTACAGATGCATACTTCTTATATACATGTAATTTGTAATTGTTCAGCTGAAATGAGCACAAAGCCATATTGTCTATCACAGACAGAGATTACCTTTCACAATGAAATCTACCTTTGTGCTTTTTAACCAGTTCGCGCCGGGGTATTATTTTGACATTGACCGGGCCCAGACGCGGGATTATTTTTCATGAACTTCGATCCGAGACGGGTTCAGGCCAGCATTCTTGGGAACCGGTACACGCCATCCGACGCGAACTGGTTAAAGATGTACTCAGTCAATACTTTTTGAGTTTCACTCAACAATAGATTTATTTTTAAATTGTAATTTTTGTTACATCTCTGACAAACCAAAAAGTAGTTTATGTTTTATAATTAAAAGATTTGTCATTGATTTCAACTTAACCAGTTCGCGCCGGGATTATTTTAACATCGCCGAGCCGACGGGCGGGATTATTTTTAACGAAACTCGATCCGAAGCGTGTTCAGGCCTATAGTGCTGGGTAGCACACCCACGCATTTCCGGCCTTGCGCGCTGCTGACATATATTTCCGAACTTGAACTTGGCGTATATATTCGTCATCCGTTTTGAATTTGGGGAAATTTTTGCGTTTATATTCGTCATCCGGCGCGAACTGGTTAAATGTGGTCTGCAGATTACCGGGATTCATATGACTGAAATAACCCCCTAAAGTGATTTGTTTTCTTCAAAATAAAAAATACAATTTTAGAATCCGTAAGTGTTTTAGTCAAGGCAGGCAGACTTTAAAGGCATTGTATTTGAAAGGGAACTTATAGGGGAGTTTGGGTTTACGTATGTGTAAACTGTGACACATAGTTGCAAAAAGTGATCAATGTAGAAGACCGATCGATCAATGTAAAAGCCCGATCGGTGGAAGGACTAATCAATAGATGTAAAAGAACGATCGATCGATGTAAAAGACTGATCAATGTGTTGATTGGAGCTTATGCCTCTTTGGTGTTCCATACCCTACTGCATTTTAAGTACAGGACCAAATCCACCCAAATCCACTCAAGTGGTGGTTGATATTGATGAACAACAGCTCATCACTGCACGATGGAAAAAGTCAGACCCATTCTCCAAGCATGTGCCAACGTCCATCATAATCCAAATATATTCACCCCAGGCCTTCAGGACCAAGTTCCCCCGTCCCCTGTCACCCCCAACAAAAACCCCCAAAACAAGGGTATGGATTTTAATGGATTTGGGAGGGTTAGAGTTAAATTAAAGAAGTTTTAGTTTTGTCACTTTTCATTATCGGTAACATCAACCAATTTCAATCAAGGAAATACGCATTAAATACGTAATAATAAAAACTGAAACAACTTTAATTCTAAATGGCAGAAGCGAAACTGAATTATCTGCTTTGGTAACTGCTGTCACGAGATACATGCATATCACGTGCATAACAATAGGTCTTTGAGAATTGTGAGAAAATAGAGAGGAAGGGTGAACAAAACTTTCTGTTTCAACTACACACTTCTAGAAGATCTCAAGGTGTTATATTCCCCAATAGTATAAAACTGGAGCAATCTTGAAATAGGACAAACACGCTTCGCTACATGTATATCTGCAGAAAATGTTGAATGCAGCTCCAATCTACACCGCACATCATGGGTGATGGCCACTCTATCGAATGAAGTAAACAAGCATCTTGAAAAATATTACAAGAGAAAGGGTGGGGTTACATATGTATAAAATAATACACCATTTTAAAGTTGAGAACCTAGAGAATTTTTTTAAAAAGAGCAAAATCTAAATAACTAAAATTGTCAACTTTATCTGGGTTCCGTTGGAGCAGGTCACATAAACACGAATTGTCAGTTGTGCATGTTTGTAATTTGAAGCAGCAAAGGTGCTCAAAACCGAAAGAAAGGTGCATACAAACTCAATTGATTAAGTGTTAGTACTATCAATGATACAGGGTGGCCTAAAAAAAATGTACAATAATATCACAACGGACAAGCATATGTGACCCAGCACGAGTAAATGAGACACTTTGAGGCAAAAATAAAAGTTGAGATTTTGATTTCATCATTTAAAGTTAAACAAGCTTTAAATGATGAAATCAAAATCTCAATTTTCATTTTTGCCGCAAAGTGTCTCATTTACTCGTGCTGGGTCACATATACTTCCACTACCCTGAGGCCAAAACTACCTATACCAACGAATGGAGAATGTAGTTTTAGCTCCAGATTCTATTTAGTGAAGTGAAGTCAGTGGTTCTTTCGCATCAAAAAATAAATAAACCACATTTTAGTTATTTCTCGGTGCGAAAGGACCACTGACTCGGCTGTGCTTTACAAAACAGGGTCTGGAGCTAAAACTACTAGCCCAAATCAAGATATATTGGTATCATTTTTCTCTTGAAAAGATTCTCCATCTACTGGTATAGGTAGTTTTGGCCTAAGGGTAGGGGAAGTATGCTTGTATGTTTGTTTATGGGCCACCAATAGTCCAAGAAAACAATATTTTAAGATTGCGATTGCAGCCCCAAATTTGCCGAGTCCAAAATTTGAATTGCGACCACATTCAGCATTCAGGTTACGTTCTTGTTCAGCCAATTGCAGCTGAATCATGTCACGCACAGCAACCAATCAATTACCAGCTCCAATGCACGCGTGTGCATCGTTCAAAGGTTTGCGCACACCATTCGTAGATTACAAATCAACTACTAATGGACATTTGCAAACATGCGTCTCTGACGCGTATCTTTGGCAATGACATTCTTCTATTATTTTCTATCCAGGACTGTCCTTTAATTAGGGGTCTAATTTGTCATATCCCTGTTACATTTGACATTAAAATATTATTTTTACATTCAGCACACATTCTTTGATGTCTTCTATCTCAAAGAGTGATTTACATAAAGCAAAGTACCTGCAAAACAAATTTTATAAAAAGTTTGAAGTCAATTTCAGTGACACTTGCTTGGTAAATTACTAGACCAGGGAGCCAATTTCATAAAACGTGTGAGCACCAAAATTTGCTGAGTATGAACATTCTTCCTTGGGAAAAAACAGGGTTACAAACCAACATTTCAGATGATGTTTATTGTTTGTAACTGGTATTCAGCTGGTTTTTGCTTTGAATGAAAAGTCTGTGGAGTTTTGGCCGATAACCTGTTTTTGCTGAGCAAGATCTTTTTGTGCTAAGCACATTTTTGTGCTTATGTAATTGGCCCCAGGTGTAACCAGGACATTAAAAAATGCCACACTTTTGAACCCCTTATTTACGGACTAACCCATCTTCCTTGTGCATGCTTATGGCCAAAAGTTTTTTACCAGTAGCTACCAACGTTTTTTATAAACAAAAATATCATTTGGGTGGGACTCAAACCCACAGCCTCCTGCTTTATATTGCAGATACATTATTATTAGCCAGGGTTTGGCTAGCTGGTTGAAATCCCAATAGCATTAGCAGCGGGTTCTGCAACCAAATGTTTTGATTTGCGTGGGGGGTGATGTAAATTGAATATGTTTTTGTTTCCTTCATCACCATTCACCAACGTAATTTATAAATGCTGTATAGTCAGTGTTGTCACAAGAGAAAGTGTTGGTAATGTACAGCACTGTCAAAACAATGGACAAACTTGTCCTGATTAAACAGAGAGAATATAAAAGGGGAGAAGACAATAACGCAGCTTTCAGTTTCAACTGCACACTCCTCAAAGATTCCCTGTTAGTGTTCTTACAACAAGAATACCTGCACTGCATCTGCAAATAATGTTGGAAATGCTACACTGTACATGAACTATGGCTGATGGCTACCAAGAAGACAACTCTACTCTGTCATCAGAAGTAAACGAGTATCTTGAGAGCTATTACAAGAGTAGAGACAGAGATATGCAAATAACATGGTTAAGTGCTGAAATCATTGCACCAATCGGCATCCTCTTCAACTTTGTGTTTCTCTTCACAGTTTTTCGAGTGAAGTCCATGCGTACAATCATCAACATCTACTTATCCAATCTGGCTGTGGCTGACTCGCTCTTCCTTACACATGACTTTATATTTGCATTGTGTTCACCCACCAAGACCAACTTCCTTGGTCAAAGAGTATTGACAGTTGTCAGATACATGCTACTTGCCGTTTCCAATTTCTTTGTGGTTACCATAGCAGCTGAGAGATTCTCTGCAGTGCGTAATCCTCTGACACACAAACAAAAAGCTTCTAAATCCCGAGCAGCAAAGATATCAGCAGGACTCTGGGTGCCTACAATCATTGTTGGTGTGATTCAAATGTTCTTACCAGAGACTATCTTTATTGATGTCGCCCTTTACAGTAATTTCATTATTGCCATTGTTTGCTTGATAGCAACTCTTGCTTTGTACATCTATGTGCTAGTAAAAGTGCGCAGACAATCAGCCCTGCTGCCAGACCGTCCCAAGCAAGCAGGCAAGGTCCTCTGTATGGTGATCATCAATACTGCTGTTTTCTTCATTTTGCAGTCAATACGCACTGCAATCACAATTATTTCAATTGTGTATAGCACGTATACACCTTCACAGGCTGTTAAACTTACACAATTTGAAGAAAACATTTTCATTTTGATTGTATGTTATACAATTCTTGAGCTTATCAATAGTTCAATCAATTCCCTGGTCTACAGTGCCACAAACGCAGATTATCGTGCAGCTGTTATCAAGGCTTTGTCATTCCTCAAACTGTGCTGTCGTTGCTGCCCAAGACGGAATCCCAGCCAACCATCGCAGCCAGGGAAGCAGATTGAGCTTCGTGTGATTCCACAGGCAGAAAATGACCGAGAGCACCATGCTGCCAGGCCAAGCAGCAGCAAGCCACCAAGCCAAGAGCATGCACAACACCCAGAGAGTCAGCAGTCACTGGACAGCTGTCAAGAACAATGTTCCAGGCAAGGCAGAAGCAAGTTATCCACGCACAGTCAGCAGCATGTTCAAGCGCATGTTGAGGTACATGCAGAACCAGCGGGGACCCCATCAGCGCTAGCAAGTTCTAATCGGGATCAATGCTCTAGTCTCACTCACTGCAAGCCACCTATTCAAGGAGAACAGTTTGTGCATCCAGAACCAGAAGAGAGCCAGCAGTCACTTGCAAGTACTCAGGAGCAATGTCCTGGGCTGACTGGCACCGAGCCATCAGCACAAGGGCAGCAGTATGCACATCCAGAACCAGAAGGGAGTCAATCATTGGAAGGTTGTCAAGAACAATGTTATCTGGTAACTGATGAGTGCAAACCATCCATGTAAGGTCAGCAGTGTGCACAGTCAGCAGATACATGTAGTTAACAATCACTTTGTAAGTAACTCTCAAACAATGTTCCAGGCACAACAGCCAAGTGCCATAAGAGCAGTATTATGCACAAGAGCCAGCAGGGAGTCACTCAAGAACAATGTTCCAGGGTGACTGACTTCCCACCCATTCCTGCAAGGGGAGCAGCGGTCTCAAGAGTGCCAGCAACACTTGCAAGTTTTCAGTAACAATGATCCAGGATAAAGTAGTGAGGGTTTGCAGAGACACCATGTGGAATTCTCTTTTCGAAAGATGCAAGCTTAAGTAACAATGATACAGGATTGATTGATGCTGAGATTTCAATGCAAGGAAGCATGAACTCAGAACTTAATGTTACATGTATATCCACCTCTCAAATCAACGCAGAAACATTATTTGAGCTCCTGTACTGATTAATATTCAAAGTTGTTTTGATTAGGTTGATATTCTAGTTAAACATTTATACATGTATTTGTGATACCAAACCATACCAAATGATGTGATAAAACATATTGATACTGAACAAAATGTTGGCAAAATATTGAAAAGCTCAGTATAAAATGTCAATACAATGTGTTCTCCCTTCAGAGATATTCTTAACGCAGTGACTCGTTACAGCAGTTGATCATCTGATTCCCTGACTTAGGCTGTGTCTGAAACGAGTATCTAGAGCTACGATCTGCGTCTACAGCTACAGTTACGTCTACGTAGGCGCTAAGGTAAATGGAATTAGGACGCGGCTACGGTAGAACCTACGGCTAGTTATTGCGCCCCCAAGCGATGCTTGAATTAGTGTTTGCAAACTTACGATATAAGAATTTACAACAATTATCGTCTGCTAGATGTTAAGCAATGTTTGTTTACAGCCGGTCAAAATACCTGATGATATTGACGTATTTGTCAATCTTTTAGTTTCAATTCAATGCACTATCATTGAAAAATAAACGAAAATTTGCTCCAAAATTTACGTTAGTGCTGCCGCCATTTTGTTTTGACTGAGCTAGACAACTTCTTTTACGGCTAGATATTTGTGACATTGTAGCCGTAGCTGTAGCTCTAGATGACATTTCAGACAGCGCTACGAAATGACCGACGCAGACAATAGCCGTAGCTGTAGCTCTAGACACCCGTTTCGGACACTGCCTTACCCAGCCTGGACCTTTTACTCTTGGAAACTCACTATCAAATAGTCTGGTTCCAAGAGCGATATCCAGATATTTTTGTCAATGTCGGACTGGGTTAAGTCAAGAAATCAGATCGTCAACTGCCGTAATGATAGCCACTGCGTCTTCTCAATGATACAATGTTTCATCAGTGATGATATATTGCCGGCTCTCAAAATAAATCCAATAGGACCTACCACACAAGTCTAAACTTCAGACATTTCAAGCCCACATATTTTTTTTCTAAAACAATTAATATTTATTTTCACCTATATTTCATTTCTGTTCAACAAGAACTTGTGAGAATTTTGTTTAAATAGAGTAACAAATGTTTCAGTAATGCTCGAGTGATTAGCGCACATGAACATAAGTTTATGGAATGCGCGCTATACAAATGTAATTATTATTATTATTATTATTATTATGTTACTGAAGTTGTAAATAAGTGAGTAAATGTACAGATGCATACTTCTTATATACTTGTAATTTGTAATTGTTCAGCTGAAATGAGCACAAAGCCATATTGTCCATCACCGACAGAGATTACCTTTCACAATGAAATCTACCTTTGTGCTTTTTAACCAGTTCACGCCAGGATTATTTTGACATTGACCGGGCCCAGGCGAGAGATTATTGTTTATGAACTTCGATCCGAGACGGGTTCAGGTCAGCATTCTTGGGAACCGGTACTCGCCATCCGACGCAAACTGGTTAAAGATACTCAGTCAATACCTTTTGAGTTTTACTCAAATATAGATTTATTTTTAAATTGTAATTTTTCATTATTAAAAAATGTTTCATTGATTTCAACTTAAATGTGGTCTGCAGATTACCGGGATTCATATAACTGAAATAACCCCCTAAAGTCATTTTTTGTTGTCAAAATAAAACATACCGGTACATGTAAAGGTTGAAAATCTATGAGTTTGTTGGTCAAGGCATGCAGACTTCACAAGGATTGTATTTGAAAGGGAATTCATAGGGGACTCATTTGTACTTAACTGTAACTTACATAACTATAACAAGTTGTATGCCAACTAACTTACATTTCCATATACCGCAACATACCGTAGAACATCTGCTTTTCAACACAACATCAAAAACTCCAGACCTAAATTGTGGAATGATTTACCATTCTCTCTTAGATGTTCAAGGTCAAATAATATTTTTAAACGGAAACTTAAATTGTACCTAATGTAATATATTATAAACTTCATGTATCCATGTGAAAATGGACTTGGTATGGCAATCCTACATGTAGCCCAGTATTGTATTATATGTTTTTTTACTGCTTAGAAGTATGATTGTTTTCCTATAATTATGGTGTCCGTTCGTTTGTTTTTGTTTAGAGGCATGCCTAATACAAGCTTTGCTTACAAGGTTTTGCTACCTCTGGCATTTATATATCTTGTTATTCAATACTTATACTCAGACTCATTAACGACCAAAGAGACAATTCTTGAGTTTATGGCCACAGCCTGAGATAACGCTTTATTCATCCGGATACCAGATTATGGGCATACCGGTAAATTATTAGTAAAGTTATTTTAATAAAATGGGCAACACCAGGCCCGACCAGAAATGGGGCAAAATTGTGTCTGTGCACAAAGGATGGCTGTGACAGAGTGACTGTATTTTTCAGCCAGCCGAACGCCCAGAGACGCGACGCGCGCCCGGAGAATCTCATTGGTTAAAAGTTTAACCAGCTCAATTAGCATATCAGTGACCTTTCACATTTTGCATAATTATCCCTTATAAGGCAACTACCTTACGGGGCCTGTAATCATTTACGCCCACAACACCAGAGATTTTGGTCTTATTGACAAACTGTTTGCAAGATTGATTTATACTGACGGCCTGGTGGCTACATGTCGGGATAAAGGGCTGTCGCTGAGTATAAGGCCTTTTACCCTGCAAGGGTAAAAGGAATTATACAATTTTGTATCTATGTCAATTGAGAAGAGGAAATAAATGTGTGTTTGATTGAGGGTAGTTTAGGTTTACGTATATGTAAACTGTGACACATAATTGCAAAGTGTGATCGATGTAAAAGACCAATCGATCGATGTAAAAGCCCGATTGATGGAAGGACCAATCAATAGATGTAACAGAACTTGTGAGAATTTTGTTTAAATACATGTATAGTAAAATGTTTCAGTAATGCTCGAGTGATTAGCGCACATGAACATATTTTTATGGAATGCGTGCAACATAAATGTAATTATTATTATTATTATTATTATGTTATTGAAGTTGTAAATAAGTGAGTAAATGTACAGATGCATACTTCTTTTATACTTGAAATTTGTAATTGTTCAGCTGAAATGAGCACAAAGCCATATTGTCCATCACCGACAGAGATTACCTTTCACAATGAAATCTACCTTTGTGCTTTTTAACCAGTTCGTGCCGGGATTATTTAACATTGAATGGGACCAGACGCGGGATTATTTTTCATGAACTTCGATCCGAGACGGGTTCGTGCCAGCATTCTTGGGAACCGGTACACGCCATCCGACGAGAACTGGTTAAAGATACTTAGTCAATACTTTTTTAGTTTCACTCAACAATAGATTTATTTTTAAATTGTAATATTTGTTACATCTCTGACAAACCAAAAAGTAGTTCAGGTTTCATTATTAAATAATATTTCATTGATTTCAACTTCAATGTGGTCTGCAGATGACCGGGATTCATATGACTGAAATAACTCCCTCAAGTGATTTTTTTGTTGTCAAAATAGAACATAAAGGTTGAAAATTCGTGAGTGTTTTGGTCAAGGCAGGCCGACTTCAAAAACATTGTATTTCAAAGGGAACTTTTAGCGGTGTTTAGGTTTACGTATGTGTAAACTGTGACACATAATTGCAAAGTGTGATCAATGTAAAAGACCGATTGATGGAAGGACCAATCAATAGATGTAAAAGAACGATCAATGTGTTGACTGGTTTTTATGCCTCTTTGGTGTTTCATACCCTACTGCATTTTAACCAGTTCGCGTCGGAATTATTTTATTATCACCAAGCCAAGGCGCGGGATTATTATCTAAATATATTCACCCCAGGCCTGCAGGACCAAGTTCCCCCGTTCCCCCACCAGCCCCCACCAGCCCCCCCCCCCCCCCCACCCTCCCCCTAACAAAAGAAACAAACAAACAAAACCAAAACCAAAACAAGGGTATGGATTTTGATGGATTTGGGAGGGTTAGGGTTAAAGAAGCTTTAGTTGTAGTCACTTTTCATTAACGGTAACATCAACAAATTTCAATTAAGGAAATACACATTGTACAAAATAATAAAAACTGAAACAATTCTAATTCTAAATGGCAGCAGCGAAACTGAATTGTCTGCTTTGGTAACTGCTGTCACGAGATACATTCATATCACGTGCATTACAATAGGTCTTTGAGAATTGCGGGAAAATATGGAGGAAATATCAACAAAACTTTCTGTTTCAACTACACACTTTTAGAAAATCTCAAGGTGTTATATTCCCCAATAGTATAAAACTGGAGCAATCTTGAAATAGGGCAAACATGCTTCGCTACATGTACCGGTATATCAGCAGAAAATGTTGGATTCAGCTCCAATCTACACTGCACATCATGGGTGATGGCCACTCTATCGAATGAAGTAAACAAGCATCTTGAAAACTATTACGAGAGATAGGGTTGGGGTACATATGTATAAAATAATACACCATTTTAAAGTTGAGAACCTAGAGAATTAAAAAAAAAAAGCAAAATCTAAATAACTATAATTGTCAACTTTATCTGGGTTCCGTTGGAGCAGGTCACATATATACACCAATTGTCAGTTGTGCATGTTTGTCATTTGAAGCAGCAAAGGTGCTCAAAACCGAAAGAAAGGTGCATACAAACTCACCTGATTAAGTGTTAGTACTATCAATGATACAGGGTGGCCTAAAAACAATTGTACAATAATATCACAACGAACAAGCATATGTGACCCAGCACGAGTAAATGAGACACTTTGAGGCAAAAATAAAATTTGAGATTTTGATTTCATCATTTAAAGCTAAACAAGCTTTAAATGATGAAATCAAAATCTCAATTTTCATTTTTGCCGCAAAGTGTCTCATTTACTTGTGCTGGGTCACATATACTTCCACTACCCTGAGGCCAAAACCACCTATACCAACGGATGGAGAATGTTTCTTGAAGAACAATGATACCAAGGTGTCTCAATTCGGGCTAGTAGTTTTAGCTCCAGATTCTATTTAGTGAAGTGAAGTCAGTGGTTCTTTCGCACACAAAAATAACTAAACCACGTTTTAGTTATTTCTTGGTGCGAAAGGACCACTGACTCGGCTGCGCTTTACAAAACAGGGTCTTGAGCTGAAACTACTAGCCCAAATCGAGATATATTGGTATCAATTTTCTCCTGGAAAGATTCTCCATCCATTGGTATCTATAGTTTTGGCCTCAGGGTAGTGAAAATATGCTTGTCTGGTTTTTATTAATGGGCCACCCTGTATAGTACAAGAAAACAATATTTATATCAGCCGTGCGAAGCAGGCTGATATATTGTATTCGTCGTCTTTCTTTCTTTCTTTCTTTCTTTCTTTCTTCGGGCAAACGCTCACAAAAAAATCTGCCAAATTCAATATCTGCCAAATTCTTTGACCGATTTCAACCAAATTTGGACAGGATCTTCCTTGACCCGAGTTCTATCTGTAGTGATCAGCCGGTGTGGTCAAACGTCACCTAGTGGTCACTAGTGGTCATTTTCTTTAAAAGTACAAAATGCTACTTCTTCCACAGTCTTGGTCCAATTATTGTCAAACTTGGCCAGTTACATCTCTGGACCATGCCTCATAAAAGTTGTTCACAGAATTTGGCCAGTGGTCACCAGATGGTCAGTAGGGGTCATTTTCTTCAAAATTAGGAAATGCTGCTTCTCCCAAAGTTTTGATCCAATTCATGTCAAACTTGGTCAGTTATATCTCTGGACCAAGCCTCATATAGGGTGTACACCGATAATTTGACCAATGGTCATAATGGTCAGCAGGGGTCATTTTCTTTAAAATTACGAAATGCTTCTTCTCCCACAGTCTTGGTTTAATTAATTTGGCCAATGGTCCCCTAATGGCCAGTAGGGGTCAAAATTTGGCCATTGGTCACCTAATGGTCAGTAGGGGTAATTTTCTTTTCAAAATAACGAAATGATTCTCTCACAGCCTTGATCTAATTAACTCGTAAAAGTTGTTCACAGAATTTGACCAGTGGTCACCTAATGGTCAGTAGGGGTCATTTTTTGTCAAAATAACGAAATGCTTCTCCCACAGCCTTGATCTAATTAATTTGGCCACTGGTCAACTAATGGTCAGTAGATGTCATTATATTGAAGCATATCAAATGTATTTTCTTCTATATTCTTTAGCCGATTTCAGTCAAACTTGGTTAGATGCTTTTGCAATTTGGGAGTGGTAGTCATCACCAAGTGGTTAGTGCGAGGCGGTTCACACAAGCCTTACAAAAGACTATTTAGGCTGATATCTGTGCTTCCTGAAGCACATTAGCTCCAGTTTATGATTGTGATTGCAGCTCCAAATTTGCCGAGTCCAAAATTTGAATTGCGACCACAGATTACGTTCTTGTTCAGCCAATTGCAGCTGAATCATGTCATGCACAGCAACCAATCAATTACCAGCTCCAATGCACGCATGTGCATCGTTTAAAGGATTGCACACACCATTCATAGATTACAAATCAACTACTAATGAACATTTGCAAACATGCGTCTCTGAGACGCATCTTTAGAAATGACATTCTTTTATTATTTTCTATCCAGGACTGTCGTTTAATTAGGGATCTAATTGTTCATATCCCTGTTACATTTGACATTAAAATCATATTTTTTTTAATTCAGCACGCATTCTTTGATGTCTTCTTTCTAAAAAAGTGATTTACATAAACAAAAGTACCAGTACCTGCAAAAATTGTTGTTTTTTAAGTTTAAAGTCAATTTCAGTGACACTTGCATGGTGAATTACATGTACCGGTACTAGACCAGGAGCCAATTTCATTAAACGTGTAAACACCAACATTTGCTGAGCATGAACATTCTTCCTTGGGAAAAAACAGGGTTACAAACCAACATTTCAGTTGATGTTTATCACTGGTATTCAGCTGGTTTTTGCTTTGAATGAAAAGCATGTGGAGTTTTGGCCGAAAACCTGTTTTTACAGAGCAAGAATTTGTTGTGCTAAGCACATTTTTGTGCTTACATGTAATTGGCCCCAGGTGTAACCAGGACACCAAAAAATGTTACATTTTTGGACCCCTTATTTAAGGACCATCTTTTTGTTGTCCATGACCAAAAGTGTTTTACCCGTAGCTACTTATTTATTTTTATAAATAAAAATATCACTTGGGTGGGACTCAAACCCACAGCCTCCTGCTTTTTATTTCTAGCCAGGGTTTGGCTAGTTGGTTGAAATCCCAATAGCATTAGCAGCGGGTTCTGCAACCAAATGTTTCAATTTGCGTCGGGGTAATGTAAATTGAATACTGTTTTTGTTTCCTTCATCACCATTCACCAACGTAATTTATAAATGCTGTATAGTCAGTGTTGTCACAAGGGAAAGTGTTGGTAACCTACAGCACTGTCAAAACAATGGACAAACTTGTCCTAAATAAACAGAGAATATAAAAGGGGAGAGGACACAAAGCAGATTTCAGTTTCAACTGCACACTCCTCAAATATTCTCTGTTAGTGTTCTTACAAAAAGAAATGCCTGCACTGCATCTGCAAATAATGTTGGAAATGCTACACTGTACATGAACTATGGCTGATGGCTACCAAAAAGACAACTCTACTCTGTCACCTGAATTGAACAAGCATCTTGAGAGCTATTACAAGAGTAGAGACAGAACAAACGAAATAAAATGGTTAAGTGCTGAAATCATCGCACCAATCGGGATCCTCTTCAACTTTGTGTTTCTCTTCACAGTCATTCGAGTGAAGTCCATGCGTACAATCATTAACAACTACTTATCCAATCTGGCTGTGGCTGACTCGCTCGTCCTTACGAGTACCTTTATATTTGCATTGTGTTCACCCATCGAGTACAACTTCCTTGCTCAAAAAGTATATGTAGGTGTCAGATACACGCTTCTTGCTGTTTCTTATTTCTTTGTGGTTACCATAGCAGCTGAGAGATTCTCTGCAGTGCGTAATCCTCTGACACACAAAGAAAAAGCCTCTAAATCTCGAGCAGCAAAGATATCAGCAGGAGTCTGGGTGTCTACAATCATTGTTGGTGTGATTCTTATATTTTTACCAGAGACTAGCTTTGGTTATGTAGTTTTGGGGATTAATTTCATTATTGCCATTGTTTGCTTGATAGCAACTCTTGCTTTGTACATCTATGTGGTAGTGAAAGTGCGCAGACAATCAGCCCTGTTGCCAAACCGTCCCAAGCGAGCAGGCAAGGTCCTCTGTATGGTGATCATCAATACTGCTGTTTTCTTCATTTTAAACTTAATACGCACTGCAGTGTCAATTCTTGTAATTGTTCTAAGCAAGTATTCAACTTCACAGGCTGTTGAACTTCTACAATTTGCAGACAAAATTAACATTCTGTCAATATGTCATGAAATTTTTGAGCTTATTAATAGTTCAATCAATTCGCTGGTCTACAGTGCCACAAACGCAGACTATCGTACAGCTGTAGTCAAGGCTTTCTCATTCCTCAAACTGTGCTGTCGTTGCTTCCCAAGATGGAATCCCAGCCGACCATCGCAGCCAGGGAAGCAGATTGAGCTTCGTGTGATTCCACAGGTAGAAAATGATCAAGAGCACCATGCTGCCAGGCCAAGCAGCAGCAAGCCACTAAGCCAAGGACGTGCACAACACCCAGAGAGTCAGCAGTCACTGAACAGCTGTCCAGAACAATGTTCCAGGCAAAGCAGCAGCAAGCCACTAAGCCAAGGGCAGTCACAACACTCAGAGAGTCGGCAGTCAATGGACAGCTGTCCAGAACAATGTTCCAGGCACAGCAGCAGCAAGTTATCCAATCCCAGTCAGCAGCATGTTCAAGTGCATGTTGAGGTACATGCAGAACCAACGGGGTCCCCAGCGCTTGCAAGTTCTCACCAGAAACAATGCTCTAGTCTGACTGACTGCAAGCCATCCATGCAAGGGGAACAGTGTACACATCCAGAACCAGAAGAGAGCCAGCAGTCACTTGCAAGTACTCGGGAGCAATGTCCTGGGTTGACTGGCACCGAGCCATCATCACAAGGGCAGCAGTATGCACATCCAGAACCAGAAGGGAGTCAATCATTGGAAAGTTGTTAAGAAAAATGTTATCTGGTAACTGATGTGTGCAAGCCATCCATGCAAGGTCAGCAGTGTGCAGAGTCAGAAGATACATGTAGTCGACAATCACTTTGTAAGTAACTCTCAAACAATGTTCCAGGCACAACAGCCTAGTGTCATAAGAGCAGTATATTATGCGCATCACGAACCAGTCACTCCAAAACTGTCAAGAACTATGTTCCAGGGTGACTGACTTCCCACCCATCCCTGCAAGGGGAACAGCGGTCTCAAGAGTGCCAGCAACACTTGCAAGTTTTTAGTAACAATGATCCAGGATAAAGTAGTGAGGGTTTGCAGAGACACGATGTGGAATTCTATTTTGGAAAGATGCAAGTTGTCAGTAACAATGATTCAGGATTGACTGAAGCATGAACTCAGAACTTAATGTTACCGGTATATTCACCTCTCAATTCCACGTAGAAACATATTTCGAGCTCCGGTACTGATTAATATTCGAATTGTTTTGATTAGGCTTGGGTGATATTCCAGTTAAACATATGTATTTGTGATACCAAACCTAACAAATGATCTGATAACACATATTGATAATGAACAAAATGTTGGCAAAATACTGAAAAGCTCACTATAAAATGTCAATATAATTTGTTCTCTCTCTAGGGATATTATTATTGCAGTGACTATTGTTACAGCAGTTGATCATCTGATTCCCTGACTTACCAAGCCCAACTTTGACAATAGTCTGAACCTTTTACTCTTTGAACCTGACTATCAAATAGTCTGGTTCCAAAAGCGATATCCAGGTATTTTTGTCAATGTCGAGCTGGGTAAGTCAAGGAATCAGATCATCAACTGCCTTAATGATAACCACTGCGTATTTTTAATACTACAATGTTTCAGTGATGATATATTGCCGACTCTCAAAATAAATCCAATGGGACCTACCACACAAGTGTAAACTTCAGACATTTCAAGCCCACATTTTTGTTTCTAAAACAATTAATATTTATTTTTTACCTATATTTCATTTCTGTTTAACAAGCACTTGTGAGAATCTTGTTTAAATAGAGTAACAAATGTTTAAGAAATGCTCGAGTGTTTACCGTAACTGAAGTTGTAAATAAGTGAGTAAATGTACAGATGCATACTTCTTATACAGATGCATACTTCTTATATGTGACCTGCTCCCATAAAAACAGACATAAGTGGGTTTTTTTTTAAAGTGAGATATTGTTATTTCTATTTAGTACACATCTTCATTGGTACCAAAACCACCTTTATACCCTACATACTTTCAATTTTATGAGGATTTTATTTCAATGTATTTGGGAGATAAATTACCACTTTTAGGACACAGTTTGTCTCAATACATGCATGATTTTTGTACTTTCTCATCAATAAAGTTGATTTTGTTTAACCTAGCTGAGGGTTAAAGTATGCATATTAAAGAATAATAAAAATAACGAAAAACAAAAATCGATGTCCGCCAGATTTTTCACCCCATTTCAACTTTAATGAGCTGTATCTCGAAATAGCCTGTGCGACTTATGTCGGAATTCGTAGAAGCGGGTCACATATACTTGTAATTGTTCAGCTGAAATGAGCACAAAGCCATATTGTCCATCACCGACAGAGATTACATTTCACAATGAAATCTACCTTTGTGCTTTTCAACCAGTTCGCGCCGGGATTATTTTGACATTGACCGGGCATAGGCACGAGATTATTTTTTATGAACCTCGATCCACGACAGGTTCAGGTCAGCATTCTTGGGATCCGGTACACGCCATCCGACACGAACTGGTTAAAGATACTCAGTCAATACTTTTTGAGTTTCACTCAACAATAGATTTATTTTTAAGTTGTAATTTTTTGTTAACATCTATGACAAACCAAAAAGTTGTTCATGCTTCATTATTACAAAATGTTTCATTGATTTCAACTTAAATGTGGTCTGCAGATTACCGGGATTCATATGACTGAAATAACCACCTCAAGTCATTTTTTGTTTAGAAATAAAACAAGGTTGAAAATCCATGAGTTTTTGGGTCAAGGCAGGCAGACTTCAAAGGCATTGTATTTCAAAGGGAACTTACTAATACCCCCGTCACACCGGACTGGCGTCCTTACTGCGTCCTAAAATGGAGGACGTCGATGGTCGCCGTGAGAACCCCAATCCTTTTTCTTTAAAATATCAAGATTTCGGTCACCCGTCACACCGGGGTCCTGTGCTCCGCGATCTGTACGTCTACTCGGCGTCCCCACGGCGTTCTCACCACGACCTTACCGCGTCCTTGGCGTTTCTATTGAGTTTGCACGGCGTCCCCACGGCGATCATCGGCGACCTCACGGCGTTTTTGGCGTTTCTACCACGACCTTACCGCGTCCCGACATCGCAGTAAGGACGCCATAGACGTGGTGGGGTCGTGGTAAGAACCCCATAGACGTGGTAAGGACGCAGTAAGGTCGCCGCGGGGTCCACGATCCATTTATTCGCGTCTCCACGGCGACCCTACCACGTCCATACTGCGTCCCTAGGGCGTCCTTCGAGTTCCTACTGCGTTGCTACGGCGACCATGGCGACCCCAGGGCGATCCCACCGCGTCCTGAGCCAGGACGCCAAACCTCGGCGTTTACTTTGAACATGTCCGAAGTAAACGCCGTCGCTCTGCGACCTTCGGCGTCCTTGGGGTCCCCACGGCGTCCTTCTGCGTTCTCACCACGACCCCGCGGCGTCCATGGCGTCCCTACCGCGTCCTGGGTCGCCGTAGGAACGCAGTAAGGACGCCAGTCCGGTGTGACGGGGGTATTAGGCCAAATATAAAAAAAACATGTTCAGTGTCACCGCCCACTTCCTTTTGGGGGGCCGCCTCCTTTTTTCTTTTCTTTTCTTTTCCTTTTTGAAAAAAAAATGATAAATTTTATCATTTTTTTGAGAAAAAAGAAATTAAAAAAAAAAAAAAAAAATTTAAAGATAATAACATTTTGAAAGATCGTATTTTAGACTTTAGCATCACTGTGTACATGTTGTGGAAATATATTTTTTTCTAATAGGAAGGCTAGGGTGTGACGTGTACAATGCATATATGATCGACCCACATGAATTTGGGTGAACCATGTTTTAATTTTAAATTGGAAGATAGGGTGTGACATGTTCACTACATGACTCACATTAAGATGTGTCGGGCGGCCATTTTGAACAAAAAAACATGTTTTTTTTCTTATTTGGTCTTATAGGGGAGTTTAGGTTTACGTATACATGTGTAAACTGTGACACATAATTACAAAGGGTGATCGATGTAAAAGACCAATCGATCGATTAAAAAGACCGATCGGTGGAAGGACTAATTAATAGATGTAAAAGAACGATTGATCGATGTAAAAGACTGATCAATGTGTTGATTAGACTTGATGCCTCTTTGGTGTTCCATACCCTACTGCATTTTAAGTACTGGACCAAATCCACCCAAATCTACTGAAGTGGTGGTTGATATTGATGAACAACAGCTCATCATTGCATGATGGACAAAATCACTCACATTCTCCCAGCAGTGCCAACGTCCATCATAATCCAAATATATTCACCCCAGGCCTACAGGACCAAGTTCCCCCCCCCCTACCCTAACAAAACAAAAACAAAAAAACAACAAGGGTTAGTGTTAAAGAAGCTTTAGTTTTGTCACTTTTCATTATCGGTAACATCAACCAATTTCAATCAAGGAAATACGCATTGTACATACATTGTGTAATGATAAAAACTGAAACAATTTTAATTCTAAATGGCAGTAGCAAAACTGAATTGTATGCTTTAGTAACTGCTGTCACGAGATACATTGCATATCACGTGCATTACAATACAATTGTGGGAAAATATGGAGGGAATGTCAACAAAACTTTCTGTTTCAACTACAAACTTTTATAAGATCTCAAGGTGTTATAATCCCCATTAGTATAAAACTGGAGCAATCTTGAAACAGGACAAACGCGCTTCGCTGTATCTCCAGAAAATGTTGGATGCAGCTCCAATCTACACTGCACATCAGGGTGATGGCCACTCTATCGAATGACGTAAACAAGCATCTTAAAAACTATTAGGGTGGGGTTACATATGTATAAAATAATACACCATTTTAAAGTTGAGAACCTGGAGAATTAAAAAAAAAAAGAGCAAAATCTAAATAACTAAAATTGTCAACTTTGTCTTGGTTCCGTTGCAGCTGGTCACATATACACCAATTGTCAGTTGTGCATGTTTGTCATTTGAAGCAGCAAATTGGTGCTCAAAACCAAAAGAAAGGTGCATACAAACTCAATTGATTAAGTGTTAGTACTATCAATGATACAGGGTGGCCTAAACAAAAATTGTACAATAATATCACAACGAACAAGCATATGTGACCCAGCACGAGTAAATGAGACACTTTGAGGCAAAAAAAAAATTTGAGATTTTGATTTCATCATTTAAAGCTAAACAAGCTTTAAATGATGAAATCAAAATCTCAATTTTCATTTTTGCCGCAAAGTGTCTCATTTACTCGTGCTGGGTCACATATACTTTCACTACCCTGAGGCCAAAACTACCTATACCAACGAATGGAGAATGTTTCTTAAAGAACAATGATACCAAGGTGTCTCAATTCGGACTAGTAGTTTTAGCTTCAGATTCTATTTAGTGAAGTGAAGTCAGTGGTTCTTTCGCATCAAAAAATAACTAAACCACGGTTTAGTTATTTCTCGGTGCGAAAAGACCACTGACTCGGCTGTGCTTCACAAAACAAGGTCTGGAGCTGAAACTACTAGCCTAAATCGAGATATATTGGTATCATTTTTTCTCTGGAAACATTCTTCATCCATTGGTATACAATGTAGATTTTTAAATCTTAGGGTAGTGGAAGTATGCTCGTCTGTTTTTTAATATGGGCCACCCTGTATATAGTCCAAGAAAACAATATTTTAAGATTGCGATTGCAGCCCCAAATTTGCCGAGTCCAAACTTTGAATTTTGACCACAATCAGCATTCAGGTTACGTTCTTGTTCAGCCAATTGCAGCTGAATCATGTCAAGCACAGCAACCAATCAATTACCAGCTCCAATGCACGCGTCTGCATCGTTCAAAGGATTGCGCACACCATTCGTAGATTACTAACCAACTACTAATGGCATTTGCAAACATGCGTCTCTGACGCGCATCTTTAGGAATGACATTCTTTTATTATTTTTTATCCGGAACTAGGGGTAAAATTTTTCATGTGCCTGTTACATTTGACATTAAAATATTATTTTAAATTCAGCACGAATTCTTTGATGTCTTCTTTCTCAAAGAGTGATTTACATAAAGCAAAGTACCAAAACCTGCAAAAAAAAAGTTTTGTACAAAAAGTTTGAAGTCAATTTCAGTGACACTTTCATGGTGAATTACTAGACTGGGAGCAAATTTCATTAAACGTGTGAGCACCAAAATTTGCTGAGTATGAACATTCTTCCTTGGGAAAAAACAGGGTTACAATCCAACATTTCAGATGATGTTTTTTGTTTGTAACTGGTATTCAGCTGGTTTTTGCTTTGAATGAAAAGTCTGTGGAGTTTTGGCCGATAACCTGTTTTTACTGAGCAAGACCTTTTTGTGCTAAGCACATTTTTGTGCTTATGTAATTGGCCCCAGGTGTAACCAGGACATTAAAAAATGCCACACTTTTGAACCCCTTATTTACGGACTAACCCATCTTCCTTGTGCATGCTTATGGCCAAAGGTTTTTTACCAGTAGCTACCAACGTTTTTTATAAACAAAAATATCACTTGGGTGGGACTCAAACACACAACCTCCTGCTTTCTATTGCAGATGCATTATTACTAGCCAGTGTTTGACTAGCTGGTTAAAATCCCAATAGCACCGAGTTGCGCAACCAAATTTTTCAATTTGCGTTGGGGTGATGTAAATTGAATACTGGATAATTTGTTTTTAATAATGTTTTATTATTTATAAATGCTGTATAGTGTTGTCACAAGAGAAAGTGTTGGTAACAGCACTGTCCAAACAATGGACAAACTTATCCTAAATAAACAAAGAGAATATATAAAAGGGGAGAGGACACAAAGCAGATTTCAGTTTCAACTGCACACACCTCAAAGATTCTCTGTTAGTGTTCTTACAACAAGAATACCTGCACTGCATCTGCAAATAATGTTGGAAATGCTACACTGTACATGAACTATGGCTGATGGCTACCAAGAAAACAACTCTACTCTGTCACCTGAATTAAACAAGCATCTTGAGAGCTTTTACAAGAGTAGAGACAGAACATACGAAATAACGGGGTTAAGTGCTGAAATCATTGCACCAATCGGGATCCTCTTCAACTTTGTGTTTCTCTTCACAGTCTTTCGAGTGAAGTCCATGCGTACAATCATCAACATCTACTTATCCAATCTGGCTGTGGCTGACTCACTCTTCCTTACACGTGACTTTATATTTGCATTGTGTTCACCCATCAAGTACAACTTCCTTGGGCAAAAAGTATGGGTAGTTGTCAGAAACACGCCTCTTGCTGTTTCTAATTTCTTTGTGGTCATCATAGCAGCCGAGAGATTCTCTGCAGTGCGTAATCCTCTGACACACAAAGAGAAAGCCTCTAAATCTCGAGCAGCAAAGATATCAGCAGGATTCTGGGTGCCTACAATCATTGTCAATGTGATTCTGATATTCTTACCAGAGACTATCTTTGATAATGTTGTCTTTTGGATTAATTCCATTTTTGCCATTGTTTGCTTGATAGTAACTCTTGCTTTGTACATCTATGTGGTAGTGAAAGTGCGCAGACAATCAGCCCTGTTGACAAACCGTCCCAAGCGAGCAGGCAAGGTCCTCTGTATGGTGATCATCAATACTGCTGTTTTCTTCTTTTTGAACTCAATACGCACTGCATTTTCAATTCTGGTTGTTATTGTGCATAGCAAGGATTCCACACCCACACCTTCACAGGTTGTTGAACTTCTACAACTTGCAGAAAAAAGTTTAATTCTGGCTATATGTTTAAGAACTTTTGAACTTATCAATAGTTCAATCAATTCCCTGGTCTACAGTGCCACAAACGCAGACTATCGTGCAGCTGTAGTCAAGACTTTCTCATTCCTCAAACTGTGCTGTCGTTGCTGCCCAAGATGGAATCCCAGCCGACCATCGCAGCCAGGGAAGCAGATTGAGCTTCGTGTGATTCCACAGGCAGAAAATCACCAAGAGCAGCGTGCTGCCAGGCCAAGCAGCAGCAAGCCACTAAGCCAAGTGCGTGCAAATCTCCTAGAGAGTCAGCAGTCACTAGACAGATGTCAAGAACAATGTTTCAGGCCATGCAGCAGCAAGCCACAAAGCCAAGAGCGTGCACAACACCCAGAGAGTAAGCAGTCACTGGACAGCTGTCAAGAACAATGTTCCAGGCAAGGCAGAAGCAAGTTGTCCAAGCCCAGTCAGCAGCATGTTCAAGTGCATGTTGAGGTACATGCAGAACCAACGGGGTCCCCAGCGCTTGCAAGTTTTCACCAGAAACAATGCTCTAGTCTAACTGACTGCAAGTCATCCATGCAAGGAGAACAGTGTACACATCCAGAACCAGAAGAGAGCCAGCAGTCACTTGCAAGTACTCAGGAGCAATGTCCTGGGTTGACTGGCACCGAGCCATCATCACAAGGGCAGCAGTATGCACATCCAGAATCAGAAGGGAGTCAATCATTGGAAAGTTGTTAAGAACAATGTTATCTGGTAACTGATGTGTGCAAGCCATCCATGCAAGGTCAGCAGTGTGCAGAGTCAGAAGATACATGTAGTTGACAATCACTTTGTAAGTAACTCTCAAACAATGTTCCAGGCACAACAGCCTAGTGTCATAGGAGCAGTATATTATGCACATCAAGAACCAGTCACTCCAAAACTGTCAAGAACTATGTTCCAGGGTGACTGACTTCTCACCCATCCCTGCAAGGGGAACAGCAGTCTCAAGAGTTCTAGCAACACTTGCAAGTTTTCAGTAACCATGATCCAGGATTAAGTAGCAAGGGTTTGCAGAGACACCATGTGGAATTCTCTTTTCGAAAAATGCAAGTTGTCAGTAACAATGATTCAGGATTGACTTAAGCATGAACTCAGAACTTAATGTTACCGGTATATTCACCTCTCAAATCCACGTAAAAACATTATTCGAGCTTCAGTACTGAATAATATTCAAAATTGTTTTGATTAGACTTGGGTGATATTCCAGTTAAACATATGTATTTCTGATACCAAACCATACCAAATGATGTCACAATGCATATTGATACTGAACAAAATGTTGGCAAAATACTGAAAAGCTCACTATAAAATGTCAATACAATGTGTTCTCTTTTCAGGGATATTCTTAACGCAGTGACTATTGTAACAGCAGTTGATGATCTGATTCCCTGACTTACCCAGCCCGACATTGACAATAGTCTGAACCTTTTACTCTTTGAACCTGACTTTCAAAAAGTCTGGTTCCAAGAGCGATAACCAGATATTTTTTCCAATGTCGGGCTGGGTAAGCCGAGGAATCAGATCGTCAACTGCCGTAATGATAGCCACTGCGTATTCTCAATACTACAATATGTTTCAGTGATGATATATTGCCGGCTCTCAAAATAAATCCAATAGGACCTACCACACAAGTCTAAACTTCAGACATTTCAAGCCCACATTTTTGTTTCTAAAACAATTAATATATATTTTTTACCTATATTTCATTTCTGTTCAACAAGAACTTGTGAGAATTTTGTTTAAATACATGTATAGTAAAATGTTTCAGTAATGCTCGAGTGATTAGCGCACATGAACATATTTTTATGGAATGCGTGCAATATAAATGTAATTATTATTATTATTATTATTATTATGTTACTGAAGTTGTAAATAAGTGAGTAAATGTACAGATGCATACTTCTTATATACTTGTAATTTGTAACTGTTCCACTGAAATGAGCACAAAGCCATATTGTCCATCACCGACAGAGATTACCTTTCACAATGAAATCTACCTTTGTGCTTTTTAACCAGTTCGTGCCGGGATTATTTAACATTGAATGGGACCAGGCGCGGGATTATTTTTCATGAATCTCGATCCGAGACGGGTTCAGGCTAGCATTCTTGGGAACCGGTACATGCCATCCGACGCGAACTGGTTAAAGATCTCAGTCAATACTTTTTGAGGATATTAGATTTAAATTGTAATTGTAATTTTTTGTTACCTTCTCTGACAAACCAAGAAGTAGTTCGTGTTTCATTATTACAAAAAAAATCAATGATTTCAACCTAAACATGGTCTGCAGGTTACCGGGATTCATGACTAAAATAACCCCCTCAAGTGATTTTATTTCTTTAAAAAAAAATATACAAATTTAGAATCCGTGAGTTTTTTGGTCAAGGCAGGCAGACTTCAAAGGCATTGTATTTGAAAGGGAACTTATAGGGGAGTTTAGGTTTACGTATAATGTAGACACATAATTACAAAGTGTGATCGATGTAAAAGACCGATCGTTGATGTAAAAGACCGATTGATGGAAGGACCAATCAATAGATGTAAAAGACCAATCGAGAGATGTAAAAGACCGATCGATCGATCGATGTAAAAGACTGATCAATGTGTTGATTGGACTTAATGCCATTTTGGTGTTCCATATGCATTTTAAGTACAGGACCAAATCTACCCAAATCCACTCAAGTGGTGGTTGATATTGATGAACAACAGCTCATCACTGCACGATGGACAAAATCAGACCCATTCTCCAAGCAGTGCCAACGACCATCATAATCCAAATATATTCACCCCAGGCCTTCAAGACCAAGTTCCCCCGTCCCCCGTCCCCCCAAACAAAAAACACAAAAACAAGGGTATGGATTTTAATGGATTTGGGAGGGTGAGAGTTAAATTAAAGAAGTTTGAGTTTTGTCACTTTTTATTATCGGTAACATCAACCAATTTCAATCAAGGAAATACGCATTAAATACGTAATAATAAAAACTGAAACAACTTTAATTCTAAATGGCAGCAGCGAAACTGAATTGTCTGCTTTGGTAACTGCTGTCACGAGATACATTCATATCACCTGCATTACAATAGGTCTTTGAGAATTGTGGGAAAATATAGGGGAAGGGTGAACAAAACTTTCTGTTTCAACTACACACTTCTAGAAGATCTCAAGGTGTTATATTCCCTATTAGTATAAAACTGGAGCAATCTTGAAATAGGACAAACACGCTTCGCTACATGTATATCTGCAGAAAATGTTGGATGCAGCTCCAATCTACACTGCACATCATGGGTGATGGCCACTCTATCGAATGAAGTAAACAAGCATCTTGAAAACTATTACAAGAGATAGGGTTGGGGTATATGTATAAAATAATACACCATTTTAAAGTTGAGAACCTACCGGTAGATAATTTTTTTTTAAAGCAAAATCTAAATAACTAAAATTGTCAACTTTGTCTTGGTTCCGTTGAAGCAGGTCATATACACTAATTGTCAGTTGCGCATGTTTGTCATTTGAAGCAGCAAAGGTGCTTAAAATCGAAAGAAAGGTGCATACACTCTAATCTAAAAAAAAATCTGGTTAAATTTCACCAGAGTCTGGTTGAAATTTCACCAGATTCCTGGTCCGTATACCACCCACTCTTTCCTGGTTAATTTCACCAGGATTTCCTGGTGAATGTACGTCAACCAGAATCCTGGTAAAAAATACCAGGACACACTGGTGAAATTTCCTGGTTTGTCTACCACATTCGTACCACTAAAAACTTCAGAAACTTCCACTTTAAATTCAGTAGAATGTACAAATACTATACGATAAGCCTGAATGCTATACGATAAGCCTAACTATGACTACAACTTACGACTACTATACATATATCAATAACGTGTCGCGGTTTAAATTTATATTACGCTTATTCCCGCAACGAAGAAGTCACGATTTGACCACGAATAATTCGTGTTAAAATACAAAAAAGAGATTTCGTATACATTTTTTGTACCTTTGTTTGCAAAAATGAAAATGTTATCATTGATTCGTTAGAATAATTACATATTTCGGTCAAGAAAGTGCATTTTTAGACAAAACGCCACAACTTAACATGACTTTTGTGAACACAACTTTCGTGAGTTCTGATTGGTCCGTTGGAAAACGGCCACGTCACAGGATTTCACCAGATTTATGTTGAAGTAATTCACCTAAAACCAGGATGATAATACACATGGTTTGATCACAACCAGTATCATGTTGATATGTTTGATGATAACCAGTATAATGTTAAGATATGGTTCACCAGGAAATTTTCACCAGATATTTTTTAGAGTGTACAAACTCACCTGGTTAAGTGTTAGTACTATCAATAATACAGGATGGCTTAAAAGAAATTGTACAATAATATCACAACGGACAAGCATATGTGACCCAGTACGAGTAAATGAGACACTTTGAGGCAAAAATAAAATTTGAGATTTTGATTTCATCATTTAAAGCTAAACAAGCTTTAAATGATGAAATCAAAATCTCAATTTTCATTTTAACCCCACCCTACATGTATCTCTTGTACTTCCAATAGCAGCGAGTTCCACAACCAAATTTTTCAATTTGCGTTGGGGTGATGTAAATTGAATACTGGATAATTTGTTTTTAATCACCAACGTAATTTATAAATGCTGTATAGTGTTGTCACAAGAGAAAGTGTTGGTAACAGCACTGTCAAAACAATAGACAAACTTGTCCTGAATAATCAGAGAAAATATATAAAAGGGGAGAAGACAAAAACGCAGCTTTCAGTTTCAACTGCACACTCCTCAAAGATTCTCTGTTAGTGTTCTTACAACAAGAATACCTGCACTGCATCTGCAAATAATGTTGGAAATGCTACATTGTACATGAACTATGGCTGATGGCTACCAAGTAGATAACTCTACTCTGTCAACTGATGAAGTAAACAAGCACATCGAGAACAATTACAAGAGTGTAGACATAAGAAACCAAATAATATGGTTAAGTACTGAAATCATTGCACCAATCGGGATCCTCTTCAACTTTGTGTTTCTCTTCACAGTCTTTAGAGTGAAGTCCATGCGTACAATCATCAACATCTACTTATCCAATCTGGCTGTGGCTGACTCACTCTTCCTTACGAGTGACTTTATATTGGCATTATGTTCACCCGTCAAGTACAACTTCCTTGCTTACAAAGTATATGAATGTGTCAGATACACGCTTTTTGCTGTTTCTAATTTCTTTGTGGTTACCATAGCAGCTGAGAGATTCTCTGCAGTGCGTAATCCTCTGACACACAAAGAAAAAGCTTCTAAATCCCGAGCAGCAAAGATATCAGCAGGAGTCTGGGTGCCTACAATCATTGTTGGTGTGATTCTTATATTTTTACCAGAGACTATCTTTACTGATGTCGTTATTTACAGTAATTTCATTATTGCCATTGTTTGCTTGATAGCAACTCTTGCTTTGTACATCTATGTGGTAGTAAAGGTGCGCAGACAATCAGCCTTGTTGCCAAACCGCCCCAAGCCAGCAGGCAAGGTCCTCTGTATGGTGATCATCAATACTGCTGTTTTCTTCATTTTGAAGTCAATACGCACTGCAATCACAATTATGTTTATTGTGCGAAGCACGTATACACCTTCACAGGCTGTTAAACTTATACAACTTGAAGAAAACATTTTCATTTTAATTACAATTCATACAATTCTTGAGCATATCAATGGTTCAATCAATTCCCTGGTCTACAGTGCCACAAACGCAGACTATCGTGCAGCTGTAGTCAAGGCTTTCTCATTCCTAAAACTGTGCTGTCGTTGCTGCCAAAGACTGAATCCCAGCCAACCATTGCAGCCAGGGAAGCAGATTGAGCTTCGTGTGATTCCACAGGCAGAAAATAACCAAGAGCAGCGTGCTGCCAGACCAAGCAACAGCAAGCCACTAAGCCAAGAGCATGCACAACACTCAGAGAGTCAGCAGTCACTAGACAGCTGTCAAGAACAATGTTCCAGGCAAGGCAGCAGCAAGGCATCAATGCAGATTCAGCAGCATGTTCAAGTGCATGTTGAGGTACATGTACATACAGAACCAGCAGTGACCACAGCGCTTGCAAGTTCTCACCAGAAACAATGCTCTAGTCCGACTGACAACAAGCCATCCATGCAAAGGGAACAGTGTGTACATCCAGAACCAGCAGAGAGCAAGCAGTCACTTGCAAGTACTCAGGAGCAATGTCCTGGGTTGACTGGCATCGAGCCATCATCACAAGGGCAGCAGTATGCACATCCAGAACCAGAAGGGAGTCAATCATTGGAAAGTTGTTAAGAACAATGTTCTCTGGTAACTGATGTGTGCAAGCCATCCATGCAAGGTCAGCAGTGTGCAGAGTCAGAAGATACATGTAGTCGACAATCACTTTGTAAGTAACTCTCAAACAATGTTCCAGGCACAACAGCCTAGTGTCATAGGAGCAGTATATTATGCGCATCAAGAACCAGTCACTCCAAAACTGTCAAGAACTATGTTCCAGGGTGACTGACTTTCCACCCATCCCTGCAAGGGGAGCAGCAAGTTTTCAGTAACAATGATCCAGGATAAAGTAGTAAGGATTTGCAGAGACACCATGTGGAATTCTCTTTTCGAAAGATGCAAGTTGTCAGTAACAATGATCCAGGATTGACTGATGCTGACATTTCAATGCAAGAAAGCATGCATTCAGATCTTAATGTTATATATTCACCTCTCAAATCAACGTAGAAACATTATTCGAGCTCCGGTACTGATTAATATTCAAAGTTGTTTTGATTAGGCTTGGTCAGAGTTGTATGACTCGAGTCCAGGACTCGGACTCGAGTCCGTCTCGAGTCACAATTTTGGTGACTCGGACTTGACTCGAGTCACGTCGGCAAAAGACTCGGACTCGGACTCGGACTCGACTACCATGACTCGGACTTGACCTCGAGGACTCGTGACTCGAGTCACGTATTTTCACCAACAATACCTTTTTTAGTTTTTTGTAAATATTAAAGACAATTCCAATGATCCAATCGTCATGCACATGGAGGAATATTAACGTTTAGCACACGAAATAAGCAGTTACACTGATGTTGCAAGTAATAGTGTTTGTGATTACTGTGTTGCTATGGCCATGTAGTGTACAGGTGCGAAATACCGTACCCTCTGGAGACATGAACACAATGTGTACAATGGAGACAAAACGTCTCCGGAGGGTAAATTTCTATAGATGAATAGGTCTCCATTGGGAATTTCACGAATTAGATTTTTGGATTTTGATTAAATTACTCAAAAACTACGATTAGGATGTGGGTTAGGGTTAGTGTTTGGGTTAGGGTATAATATAGGGTATATTGGGTCGAAATTTCAACCCCGGAAAAAAATTATGGTTACAATGGGAGCATTTTGAAAAACGTGCTCGACTTTCTAACCATTTTGTACACGAGAACAAAGCCATGTCTCCACAGTGATACAAAAATGCGAATACATGCGCACGTACATGTACATGTGTATGTTCAATACGCATAATAACACTGGGATATATTTATGTAAAGCATTATTGTGCACGACACCAATATTAACGCTGGTATTCTGTCAACCTTAACACCATAGCCACTGCTTGATGCATATTACCAGGGAAATAGGAATTCGTCTCCGGAATCCGAATGACGGCTTTAGCTGGCTGCGGCTATATCGCTACCTCTAAAAACATAGGCGGCTTACGCGCTGATCTAGCCATAGACGCAACCGAAGCTGACCATAGTCTGGCATGTACGGTACCTGTAAAAACACCTCCTGTATATTGCACTGAGATGGCTGTGTGTTGTTTGCGATCAATAGTGATCAAGTCATCTAAGTGAACTGGTTGAAGTATTTTAACTATTTAATTATTTAAACAAGTGACTCATGACTCGGACTCGGACTCGAACCACGTGACTCGTGACTCGGACTCGGACCAAGTGACTCGGGACTCGGACTCGGACTCGGACCAAGTGACTCGGGACTCGGACTCGGACTCGACATAGGTGACTCGACTACAACACTGGGCTTGGTTGATATTCCAGTTAAACATGTATTTGTAATACCAAACCATGATACCAAATGATGATGTGACAATACACATTGACAATGAAAAAATGTTGGCAAAATACTGAAAAGCTCACTATAAAATGTCAATACAATGTGTTCTCTCTTTAGGGATATTCTTAATACAGTGACTCGTTACAGCAGTTGGTGATCTGATTCCCTGACTTATCCAGCCCGACATTGACAATACTCTCAAACCTTTTACTATTTAAACCCGACTATCAAATAGTCTGGTTTAAAGAGCGATATCCAGATATTTTTGTCAATGTCGGGCTGGGTAAGTCAAGGAATCAGATCGTCAACTGCCGTAATGATAGCCACTGCGCATTCTTAATACTACAATTTTTCAGTGATGATATATTGCCGACTCTCAAAATAAATCCAATGGGACCTACCACACAAGTCTAAACTTCAGACATTTCAAGCCCACATTTTTGTTTCTAAAACAATTAATATTTATTTTTTACCTATATTTCATTTCTGTTCAACAAGAACTTGTGAGAATTTTGTTTAAATACATGTATAGTAAAATGTTTCAGTAATGCTCGCATGATTAGCGCACATGAACATATTTTTATGGAATGCGTGCAACATAAATGTAATTATTATTATTATTATTATTATGTTATTGAAGTTGTAAATAAGTGAGTAAATGTACAGATGCATACTTCTTATATACTTGTAATTTGTAACTGTTACACTGAAATGAGCACAAAGCCATATTGTCCATCACCGACAGAGATTACCTTTCACAATGAAATCTACCTTTGTGCTTTTTAACCAGTTCGTGCCGGGATTATTTAACATTAAATGGGACCAGACGCGGGATTATTTTTCATGAACTTCGATCCGAGACGGGTTCGGGCCAGCATTCTTGGGAACCGGTACACGCCAGCCGACGCGAACTGGTTAAAGATACTTAGTCAATACTTTTTTAGTTTCACTCAACAATAGATTTATTTTTAAATTGTAATATTTGTTACATCTCTGACAAACCAAAAAGTAGTTCAGGTTTCATTATTAAATAATATTTCATTGATTTCAACTTCAATGTGGTCTGCAGATGACCGGGATTCATATGACTGAAATAACTCCCTCAAGTGATTTTTTTGTTGTCAAAATAAAACTTAAAGGTTAAAAATCTGTGAGTGTTTTGGTCAAGGCAGGCAGACTTCAAAAACATTGTATTTCAAAGGGAACTTATAGCGGTTTTTAGGTTTACGTATGTGTAAACTGTGACACATAATTGCAAAGGGTGATCGATGTAAAAGACCGATCGATCAATGTAAAAGACCGATCGATCAATGTAAAAGACCAATCGATCGATGTAAAAGACCGATCGATTGATGTAAAAGACCGATCAATGCGTTGACTGGATTTTATGCCTCTTTGGTGTTTTATACCCTACTGCATTTTTACCAGTCGAGATTATTTTATTATCACCGAGCCAAGGCGCGGGATTATTTTTAACGAAACTCGATCTGAGGAAGGTTCAGGCCAATGGTACCAGGAAGCACACCCACACATTTCCGGCCTTACTCGCTACTGACAGACATTTCCGGACATGCTCGTGACGCGTTAATGCGTCATTCGTTTTGAATCTGGAGAAAACTTGGCATGTATATACCTCCAGCGCAAACTTGTTAAGTACAGGACCAAATCCACCCAAATCATCTCAAGTGGTGGTTGATATTGATGAACAACAGCTTAGTACTGCACGGTGGAAAAAATCAGTCCCATTGTCCCAACAGTGCCAACATCATCATAATCCAAATATATTCACCCCAGGCCTGTAGGACCAAGTTCCCCCCCCAAAAAAAATTAAAAAAAATAAAATAAAACAAGGGTATGGATTTGGATGGATTTGGAGGGTTAGGGTTAAAGAAGCTTTAGTATTGTCACTTTTCATTATCGGTAACATCAACCAACTTCAATCAAGGAAATACACATCTAGGGTGACGCGGGAGCGTCACACCCAACGGGTTCGCCCGGCTGGGAGTGGCAGCGCCGCGGCACCCTTACTTTGCCAGTGCACCGATTTTGCGTTAATTTTATTCTTCTTTCTTCAGTCCGACTGGAATAACTCGCGATCGCTCCACGGAATCGAAAAGAACCCAATAACGAAAATGATCAGGAGATCAAGGGCATGAGTTCTATTGGGACAGAATTTTGATTTTCGACTTCTCAGAGGGGGTTGTCATATGAATCTGACCATCTGACAATGACAAAACAATGTGAATGAATGAATTTCCTCAGTTCGACGACAGAGGGGGTTGTCATACGAATCTGACCATCTGACCAACCCAGTCTCCTTCTTAAATTGTGTACATATCACAATTGACCAATTGTGTGTATATCACAATTTAAGAAACTGTACATGCGCAGTAATACCGGCAAAACGGAGGTTGGTCTTGAAAGAGTGAATAAACAAGTGTATGATGTTCTTATTACTTGAATTAGTTGGTTTAAGTTCATTACTTTGTTTTGGGGTAGAATAAGGGAAAAGTCCGGGTTAGGGTACAGAAAGAAAAACAAAACTTGAGATACAATGCAATTAAACTTGCGTCAAATAATAACAATAATAAGAATTGTTTTTTTCTTGTACCCTAACCCGACTTTTTCCTTTTCCAATCCCAAACTTAAACAACTACTGCAACTAATAAGAACATCATACACTTGTTTATTCACTCTTTGAGGGCCAACCTCCGTTTTGCCAGCATTACTGCGCATGTACAGTTTCTTAAATTGTGATATACACACAATTGGTCAATTGTGATGTGTACACAATTTAAGAAGGAGACTGGGTTGCAACTGACATGTGAATGAATTTCCTCAGTTCGACGACAGAGGGGGTTGTCATACGAATCTGACCATCTGACATGTGAGGGTGACGCGGGAGCGTCACACCCAACGGGTTCGCCCGGCTGGGAGTGGCAGCGCCGCGGCACCCTTACTTTGCCAGTGAACCGATTTTGCGTTAATTTTATTCTTCTTTCTTTCTTCTTCAGTCCGACTGGAATAACTCGCGATCGCTCAACGGAATCGAAAAGAACCCATATAACGAAAATGATCAGGAGATCAAGGGCATGAGTTCTATTGGGACAGAATTTTGATTTTCGACTTCTCAGAGGGGGTTGTCATACGAATCTGACCATCTGACATGTGAATTTCCTCAGTTCGACGAAAACGGCACTAAAAGCATATGTGAATGAATGCATTCCTAAGTGAAACTCGGTGCAAGAATGTGTGATATTTCTTGCGTTTTTGTGAGTTTCGGGCGTTTTAGCATTTGCTAGTGTCAGTGCGCATGTACTGCGCAATTGTGCGGCGTTGTTTGCAAGTGTGCGCTGCGCAAATGCCGCCAAAACGCTTGCGCACACAACCACAAATTTCAGCTCTGGTAATAATTTTCGCTGTCTGAATCGCTTCAAATTATCGGCAATTTCGGTCAATTCTGTGTTTCTGTCTAACTGTCTTGCTTCTGCCGCAATTTTGTTTCATTTCCTGCTGAAAATTGTCAAACTATTTCGCTTTTTTGCAGCAGTCACAGTGTGCCCTTTGTAGTGAAGCACAACGGCAACTTGACGCTGGGCAATATCATCACAATCGCAGACGTTCGCCGATGACAACGACGACGCCGACTCGCAGGAGGGGGGGGGGGAGGTTAAAAAAAAGTAACAAAACACCCGAAATAACGAAGCTAAAACGTATTTTGGCTTCCAAAGTGACCAATTTAGACAATTAAGACAGAAACAACGAAGTAGCAGCTGCTATTGACTAGTGCTATCTCCTCACAGGGTAGGAGCTAATGGGTATACGGAGAACAATGTAATGGTGTACAGTACTATATAGTATATACATACTAGTAGCCCGTAGGTCTGTGGCAAGACGCAACACCGTAGGTCTGACGGCAAAGTAGGCTGATTGGTTTATTTAGAGTCGGGTAGGTTAGTGGCTCGACTAACTGTAACGGGTGGTTCTGTTCTGTGTGGGAACAACGTGTACCGAGGTACTCAACAACCGTTTGCTGTTTGTTCGCACATCGGCAAACTTACATTGTGTTTTTTTGCAGGTTTCCTTCGCTCAAACAAAACACAAAACTAAAAAAAATAATGGCGCGCAGTGCGGCCGACAAGCGACGGCCACCCAAGTCGTCGCCGCGTCGCCGACTGCGTCGCAAACCCTACGGGGCGCGGGAGAGTGAGCTGCCACTCGTCGACAGCAGCCAGTCGCAGTACACTAGCGACGCGCACGAGATACAAGCGCACATGCCCAAGTCGCCGCAGGGCGACAACACCGAGCCGCAGGCGGCGCATCGCGCGCGGGCGCACTCGTGCTCGCGCGATAGGGCGCATAAGATCAATCGGCGTCGGCGCAGTCACTCCGCGCAGCCACGCGACGACACGCGTCCGGCCCAGCACGTGCAGCTGCTCTACACGCAGTTCATGCACATATGGCTGGACGCGCGTCGCGACCGCATGGCGCGCATTCCGCATCGAAAGCGACGCCCCAAGTTCCATGCGCCGGCGCCGCTCACCATCACCAAGCGAGAGAGTGAGCTGACACTCTGCAACAACAGCCCGCCGCAGTACAAGGGCACCTCACTGCCGCACAAACAGAAGTGTGCCGGCAAGTGCAGCCAGCTGCCCTCCGAGTAGACTTGATCCAAGTCGGGATTATGTGGTAACATTGCTCATGGTCATCCACACTGTGCGCCTCGCGTCACGTCCACGCTTATCAGTAGCGCGCCCTCATGCGCCACCCATGCTCATGTGTGGTTCAGAAATCCCGACTTGACGGATCTGCCACACGTTTGTACACAACCTATGGGCTCATCTACCGAAAACGGTAGCGGCCAATCAAATTGCAGAATTGTATAAATTAGCATATATCTGTAATAATATGAACTTTGACCCAGTTGTGTGACGGACATACGTGGACATTGTGATGTACAATGTACATACACATGTGCATAGTGTACATTATGTGTAAATGTACAAACGGTTTAATAGTCTTGCTATCGTGTACATTGTCCGGCCGTTAAGTTTGCACTATACCATACTCTAACTAAATAAACGAAGTATGGACGCAGTTATTTAATTTGAAAAAGGCATCTAGTGACAGTACTGCCTACCATTCCTCCATAGTCCGTTAGCGGTCTAGCGAGTCCGTACCGATTGGCGGACTTATTTGGCATACATCGCGCATAACCATGTGATGCGTATGCAAATAATTTATGAATAACTACATATCACCGCGGGGGGTTTGATTGGCCGATCCGTCAAGTCGGATTTACTGCACTGACATGATGACATCGCGTTGATGCCGATAGCGGAACGACAACCAGATGACGGCGCCTTTTTTCTAAGGCCAACAAAGCACATAACTATTCGGCCGGATTGACGAAAGCAAATTGGTAGTCTTAACTCCATGGTAAGTCCGACTTGGGTCAAGTCTACCCTCCGAGTACATTTGCGCGCGCCTCTACGCGGCATACGAGAAAATGCGCCGACTGCGCACGCACAAGCGGCGTATCACCCGCCTCTTCAAAGAGGATGCGCAGTGGTGGGCGCACACGGGCATCAAAGCGCTGCTGCCGCCGTCCACCATCATCGAGCTCCTCTTCAAAGAGGATGCGCAGTGGTGGGCGCAAACGGGCGCAAAAGCGCTGCTGGCGCCGCCCGTGACGGTCGAGCAGACGTCGCTCCCAACGCCTGCCATGCAAATCGTACAGTCGCCCGGCGCCGACATGACGATGCTCGGTCACGTCGCTGGCGCTCGTACGGCGAAAGCCAAAAAGAAGCGCGCGAGCGTTGCAGTGAAAAATCTGCCCAAGCGCGCCGCCACCAGCACATCCGCGCAGCCAAGCAGCGCAGCGCCGCCACCGCAAAAGCAGGCGCAACCGAAGCGCAAAGAGCAGCGCGAGCGTCTGCGGCAGTTGCAGTCGGCGGCAGTTGCAGTCGGCCGCTGTCGACGCCGAGTTTGCCGCTTACGACAGTCGCGCCGACAACCGTGACGCGCTCGAAGCGCGCTTGCGTGAGCTTGTTGCCATGGCGGCGGACGGTGACTGCATTCTGTCGGCGCGCGAAAAACTTCTTACTGTTCAAACACAAGCTACTAAATAAAAGGAAGTGGACAAGTCAAAGGTAAAATGCTCTGAGAGCATAATAAAAGGGCCAACGGGTTTCCAGTTAAAGTAAAATGCTGTGCGAGCATTCCAGCTAAAGTAAAATGCTGTCTCAGCACTGCACTCGCGTCAAAAAGGAAGTGGACAAGAGAATGCCAACGGGTTTTACCTCTTACTACCCCACCCACCCCCCCCCCCCCCCCCCCCCCCAACAAGCGCAGACCGAGCGAAAGGTCAGCAGGTGTGGGCCACTAGTTCGGTGTGGGCGGGTCGAAACCGTTGCCCTCCCACCGAGCAGTAGATGTTAACTGGTTAGCACCGTACCGTAATCACTGCATTTATTTGCATACACTAATGCTGGTGGGTCATCGTAAGATAGCCCTTACGGCTTGGATGGAGTTCAATTTTGGTTTTGCTTTGCTATAAAGAGTACTATCACCTATGTTCGATATACGCTGCGCGCTCTCCTGCACTGACGACACTGTCTGAGAGGTCCTAGGTGCCGCTATGCACGCTCTTCTACTCTTGGGCATACTAGCTACGCCCATAATTCTAACCTACACCCTCCAGCTAGCCCAAGACACTTGACAGCCTTCGCTCCGCTTTGCATGCACATCTGCGCCGGCGTACTTTCAGCATCTGTCAGCTACACCTAATGCATGAGCGCCTGTGCCTGCATAGGGTTGCACTTCATACACTGCAACAGGTCATCACGTCAGTTGACAATGACAATTCTACTTAGCACCGCCTTCTTTCTCCGCCTTTAGACCACCGTACGTAGCTGTGCCTTGCGCGCATTTGTCTCACAAACGCTCGCAAATACACAGCGAACGCACTGATTCTCTAATTCATCCGACACGTGTGCCGGATTCCAAAAAAAACGATGTCACCTTGCTTCAATACTCAACAACTTTTGCACGGAAACATGTGAGCGCCAACAGCAGCATACTTACTACTTGATACACAGCGCGCACAGAGCGGGTAAGAAGTGAACTTCACCGTGGGCCCACAGCGCGCGTCGAGATTATCCGTTAATAAGCCCATTATAAGCTTATTTATAAGCTCGTGCTCATCCGCCCTATCGCGCGAGCACGAGTTATTGTTTACGCGCCGTCCATTTCGTGCCAGTTATTCAGCTACGTGACCACCGACCGCGTTACATAGCCGGTGATCGCCTTCCCACTCTCTTGCGTTGCGGCCTTCTCTCTCTCGCAGAGAGTGCAGCGCTTTCCCCTCCAATGCGTGTGTCTCTCTCTCATTGGCTCATTGAGTCGGTGCTTTAGACTACCCGATTGTGAGTCCATGCTGCTATGGGAGGAGGGGGCGAGGTGGGAGGGCAACGGTTTCGACCCGCCCACACCGAACTAGTGGCCCACACCTGCTGACCTTTCGCTCGGTCTGCGCTTGTTGGGGGGGGGGGGGGGGGTAAGAGGTAAAACCCGTTGGCATTCTCTTGTCCACTTCCTTTTTGACGCGAGTGCAGTGCTGAGACAGCATTTTACTTTAGCTGGAATGCTCGCACAGCATTTTACTTTAACTGGAAACCCGTTGGCCCTTTTATTATGCTCTCAGAGCATTTTACCTTTGACTTGTTGTACATACATTGTGTAAAGATAAAAACTGAAACAATTTTAATTCAAAATGGCAGTAGCGAAACTAAAATTTCTGCTTTGGTAATTAACTGCTGTCACGAGATACATGCATATCACGTGCATTACAATAGGTCTTTGAGGATTGCGGAGAAATATGGAGGAAATATCAACAAAACTTTCTGTTTCAACTACACACTTCTAGAAGATCTCAAGGTGTTATATTCCCCAATAGTATAAAACTGGAGCAATCTTGAAATAGGACAAACACGCTTCGCTATATCTGCAGAAAATGTTGAATGCATCTCCAATCTACACTGCACATCATGGGTGATGGCCACTCTATCGGAAGAAGTAAACAAGCATCTTGAAAACTATTACAAGAGATAGGGTGGGGTTACATATGTATACAATAATACACCATTTTAAAGTTGAGAACCTAGAGAATTTTAAAAAAAGAGCAAATCTAAATAACTAAAATTGTCAATTTTGTCTTGGTTCCGTTGAAGCAGGTCACATATTCACGAATTGTCAGTTGCGCATGTTTGTCATTTGAAGCAGCAAAGGTGCTCAAAACCGAAAGAAAGGTGCATACAAACTCAATTGATTAAGTGTTAGTACTATCAATGATACAGGGTGGCCTAAAAACAATTGTACAATAATATCACAATGGACAAGCATATGTGACCCAGCACGAGTAAATGAGACACTTTGAGGCAAAAATAAAATTTGAGATTTTGATTTCATCATTTAAAGCTAAACAAGCTTTAAATGATGAAATCAAAATCTCAGTTTTCATTTTTGCCGCAAAGTGTCTCATTTACTCGTGCTGGGTCACATATACTTCCACTACCCTGAGGCCAAAACTACCTATACCAACGGATGGAGAATGTTTCTTAAAGAACGATGAAACCAAGAGGTCTCAATTCGGACTAGTAGTTTTAGCTCCAGATTCTATTTAGTGAAGTGAAGTCAGTGGTTCTTTCGCATCAAAAAATAACTAAACCACGTTTTAGTTATTTCTCGGTGCGAGAGGACCACTGACTCGGCTGTGCTTCACAAAACAGGGTCTGGAGCTGAAACTACTAGCTTAAATCGAGATATCTTGGTATCATTTTTCCTCTGGAAACATTCTTCATCCATTGGTATACAATGTAGAGTTTTAAATCTTAGGGTAGTGGAAGTATGCTCGTCTGTTTTTTAATATGGGCCACCCTGTATATAGTCCAAGAAAACAATATTTTAAGATTGCGATTGCAGTTCCAAATTTGCCGAGTCCAAAATTTGTATTGCGACCACAATCAGCATTCAGGTTACGTTCTTGTTCAGCCAATTGCAGCTGAATCATGTCACGCACAGCAACCAATCAATTACCAGCTCCCATGCACGCGTGTGCATCGTTCAAAGGATTGCGCACACCATTCGTAGATTACAAATCAACTACTAATGGACAATTGCAAACATGCGTCTCTGGCGCGCATCTTTAGAAATTACATTCTTTTATTATTTTCTATCCAGGACTGTCCTTTAATTAGGGGTCTAAGTGTTCATATCCCTGTTACATTTGATATTAAAATAATATTTTTAAATTCAGCACGCATTCTTTGACGTCTTCTTTCTAAAAAAGTGATTTACATTAAGAAAAGTACCAGTACCTACAAAACAAATTATATAAAAAAGTTTAAAGTCAATTTCAGTGACACTTGCTTGGTAAATTACTAGACCAGGGAGCCAATTTCTAAAAACGTGTGAGCACCAACATTTGCTTAGCATGAAAATTCTTCGTTGGAAAAAAAACAGGGTTACAAACTAAAATTTCAATTGATGTTTATTGTTTGTAACTGGTATTCAGCTGGTTTTTGCTTTGAATGAAAAGCCTGTGGAGTTTTGGCCGATAACCTGTTTTTGCTGAGCAAGACTTTTTTGTGCTAAGCACATTTTTGTGCTTACATGTAATTGGCCCCAGGTGTAACCAGGACATTAAAAAATGCCACACTTTTGAACCCCTTATTTACGGACTAACCTTCTTCCTTGTGCATGCTTATGGCCAAAAGTGTTTTACCAGTAGCTACCAACGTTTTTTATAAACTATCACTTGGGTGGGACTCAAACCCACAGCCTCCTGCTTTGTATTGCAGATGCATTATTACTAGCCAGGGTTTGGCTAGCTGGTTAAAATCCTAATACATGTAGCAGTGTTCCGCAACCAAATGTTTCAATTTGTGTCGGGGTGATGTCATCACCAACGTAATTTACAAACGATGTATACAAACTTATCCTAAATAAACAAAGAGAATATATAAAAGGGGAGAAGACACAATTCAGATTTCAGTTTCAACTGCACACACCTCAAAGATTCTCTGTTAGTATTCTTACAACAAGAATACCTACACTGCATCTGCAAAAAATGTTGGAAATGCTACACTGTACATGAACTATAATGGCTGATGGCTACCAAGAAGACAACTCTACTCTGTCAACTGAAGTAAACGAGCATCTTGAGAGCTTTTACAAGAGTGTAGACAGAAAAAAACAAATAATATTGCACCAATCGGCATCCTCTTCAACTTTGTGTTTCTCTTCACAGTTTTTCGAGTGAAGTCCATGCGTACAATCAAACCCCCCCCCCCCCCCCCCCATCTTCATTACTCCTATTCATACTTATTTGTTAGTCCTTCCCTTTGATCTCCACCCTGGACCCCTTTCCTTGTGGCTTTACCCTTTCTGTTTTTGTTCCTACCCCGCCTTTGATCCTACCCACACTGACCTCACCCTTTAATCCCTCAGCCTAATCCTCCTTTTGTTGTTTGTTCCATTGAACTCTGTGCTTTGTTTCTTTTGTGTTTTTTCAGTGCCCATGATGTGCATCATGCTGTACATTGCCCTATATATGTTTGTTTCTTGTACACAGTCATTTAGTCTCTGAAGAAGATCTTGTTAAGATCGAAATATTAGGCCCTCTTAACTTATTTGATTTGTATATTTCAGGTCATTCCAGCCAGTAAGCAGTTTGCAGCAGTATTAATCTTATTCACATTATATTACACACGGAAACGTACCTGGTTATACTGAATACTGCAGCATTTTTTAGAATGGCACATTTACTCCCAAACTCCACTTCTGCACACTTTTGAGTCATTTAAAGTTCACGTTTTATTTTCTCTAACATACATATTTAGGTTCTAGACTTGTAGAAATGTTTAAGTTAAAATGTATATTTCTCATTGACTGTAATTTGTAAATTTCTTTTAATACGACTTTTACATTTTCTAATAAAGGTAGGATAAACCATTGGTGATTGCTTGAATGATCACGAATGGGTGGATTTTGGGGTTGTATTTTATAGTAAGTATCGTTTATCTGACCTGTCCGAAGTTTTACAATCAAAGATGATGAAAAAAGCAAGAAATACATAATTTGTTTTCAACCGGCGTCGGGCATTGGTTCTTACATGTACATGTAATGTTGTTTTGGGGGTTTTTTCAATCGCCATCTGGCGATCATGATTTTTTTTATAAAAATCTTTTTTGGGGGAACAATTACAGGATTTTTAGCGCAATCATTTTGCTGAATGCCTACAATCGTTATTTACTTTCAAATAAGTAAGATATTTCTTAATAATTCAGTAGTAAATTGTTTTCGATATCTGCAACTGATTTATCCTCCCTTTTAAAATAACTATTTCAATCGCCATAGACGAATCGTGTGAGCCTAGTCAGTCTACATCATTACCAAGTTTCTTTGCAACAGTTATTGCAACACTACTGTCACGCCCAAACTTTTACAAAAAGCTAAGAGAAACGTGGGGGAAATAATTTAAAATATGAAGCCACTTTCTGTTTCAACTACACATTTCCAAAAGTCTTTCTGTTTCTGTTGATATAAAACTGGAGTGATCAGAAAATAAAGTAGATTTGCTACATCTGAATATTTTGTTGGATACAGCGACAATTATGCAACACTGTACATAAACTATGGGTGATGGCTACCAAGACAGCGCTAATTCTTCAAATGAGTGGAAAGTTGAACTTGAAAACTTTGACAAGAGTCAAGATAAAATTGATCAAATCAAATGGTTAAGTAATGAAATCATCGCACCAATCGGCATCCTCTTAAACTTTGTGTTTCTCTTCACAGTCATTCGAGTGAAGTCCATGCGTACAATCATCAACATCTACTTATCCAATCTGGCTGTGGCTGACTCACTCTTCCTTACGAGTGACTTTATATTTGCATTGTGTTCACCCATCGAGTACAACTTCCTTGGGCAAAAAGCATATTTAAGTGTCAGATGCATGCTTCTTGCTGTTTCTAGTTTCTTTGTGGTTACCAATACCATAGCAGCTGAGAGATTCTCTGCAGTGCGTAATCCTCTGGCACACAAAAGCCTCTAAATCTCGAGCAGCAAAGATATCCGCAGGACTCTGGGTGCCTACAATCATTGTTGCTGTGATTCTGATGTTCTTACCAGAGACTGTCTTTGCCAACCTCATCTTTTGGATTCCTTCCATTATCAACATTGTATGTTTAATAGCAACTTTTGCTTTGTACACTATGTGGTAGTGAAAGTGCGCAGACAATCAGCCCTGTTGCCAAACCGTCCTAAGCGAGCAGGCAAAGTCCTCTGTATGGTGATCATCAATACTGCTGTTTTCTTCATTTTGTACTTAGTAGACTTATCCGCCATAATTATTATCACTGTTTTAAACCTGTATCCCCCTTTCGATGCGACTTCCCAGATTGTTGAATATTTGAAACTTGGAGAAAAAGCAATCATAGTGGATCTATGTTCAGAAATCCTGCGATATATCAACAGCTCAATCAATTCCCTGGTCTACAGTGCCACAAACGCAGACTATCGTGCGGCTGTAGTCGAGGCTTTCTCATTCCTCAAACTGTGCTGTCGTTGCTGCCCAAGATGGAATCCCAGCCGACCATCGCAGCCAGGGAAGCAGATTGAGCTCCGTGTGATTCCACAGGCAGAAAATGACCAAGAGCACCATGCTGCCAGGCCAAGCAGCAGCAAGCCACTAAGCCAAGTGCGTGCAAATCACCCAGAGAGTCAGCAGTCACTGGACAGCTGTCAAGAACAATGTTCTAGACAAAGCAGCAGCAAGGCATCCACGCACAGTCAGCAGCATGTTCAAGTGCAGGTTGAGGTACATGCAGAACCAGCGGCGGACACAGCGCTTGCAAGTTCTCACAAGAAACAATGCACTAGTCTGACTGATTGCAAGCCATCCATGCAAAGGGAACAGTGTGTACATCAAGAACCAGCAGAGAGCCAGCAGTCACTTGCAAGTACTCAGGAACAATGTCCTGGGCTGACTGGCACCGAGCCATCATCACAAGGGCAGCAGTATGCACATCCAGAACCAGAAGGGAGTCAATCAGTGGAAAGTTGTCAAGAACAATGTTATTTGGTAACTGATGTGTGCAAGCCATCCATGCAAGGTCAGCAGTGTGCAGAGCCAGAAGATACATGTAGTGGACAATAGATTTGTAAGTAACTCTCAAACAATGTTCCAGGCACAACAGCCTAGTGTCATAGAAGCAGTATATTATGCGCATCAAGAACCAGTCACTCCAAAACTGTCAAGAACTATGTTCCAGGGTGACTGACTTCCCACCCATCCCTGCAAGAGGAACAGCGGTCTCAAGAGTGCTAGCAACACTTGCAAGTTTCCAGTAACAATGATCCAGGATTAAGTAGTGAGGGTTTGCAGAGACACCATGTGGAATTCTCTTTTCAAAAGATGCAAGTTGTCAGTAACAATGATCCAGGATTGACTGATGCGGACATTTCAATGCAAGGAAGCATGAACTCAGAACTTACTGTTATATCCACCTCTCAAATCAACGTAGAAACATTATTCGAGCTCCGGTACTGATTAATATTTCAAGTTGTTTTGATTAGACTTGGGTGATATTCCAGTTAAACATATGTATTTGTGATACCAAACCATGATACCTAATGATCTGATAACACATATTGATACTGAACAAAATGTTGGCAAAATACTGAAAAGCTCACTATAAAATGTCAATACAATGTGTTCTCTTTTTAGGGATATTCTTAACGCAGTGACTATCGTTACAGCAGTTGATCATCTGATTCCCTGACTTACCCGGCCCGACATTGACAATAGTCTGAAACCTTTTACTCTTTGAACCTGACTTTCAAAAAGTCTGGTTCCATGAGCGATAACCAGATATTTTTTCCAATGTCGGGCTGGGTAAGCCGAGGAATCAGATCGTCAACTGCCTTAATGATAGCCACTGCGTATTCTTTTTTAGGGACAATATATTGCCGACTCTCAATATAAATCAAATAGGACCTACCGGTACCACACAAGTCTAAACTTCAGACATTTCAAGCCCACATTTATTTTCTAAAACAATTAATATTTATTTTCACCTATATTTCATTTCTGTTCAACAAGAACCTGTGAGAATTTTGTTTAAATAGAGTAACAAATGTTTCAGTAATGCTCAAGTGATTACCGTTACTGAAGTTGTAAATAAGTGAGTAAATGTACAGATGCATGCTTCTAAATATACTTGTAATTTGTAATTGTTCAGCTGAAATGAGCACAAAGCCATATTGTCCATCACCGACAGAGATTACCTTTCACAATGAAATCTATTTTTGTGCTTTTTAACCAGTTCGCGCTGGGATTATTTTGACATTGACTGGGCCCAGGCCCCTAGATTATTTTTATGAACCTCGATCAGAGACGGGTTCGGGCCAGCATTCTTGGGAACCGGTACACGCCATCCGACGCAAACTGGTTAAAGATACTCAGTCAATATTTTTTGAGTTTCACTCAACAATAGATTAAATTTTAAGTTGTAATTTTTGTTAACATCTATGACAAACCAAAAAGTTGTTCATGCTTCATTATTACAAAATGTTTCATTGATTTCAACTTAAATGTGGTCTGCAGATTACCGGGATTCATATGACTGAAATAACCACCTAAAGTTATTTGTTGTTGTCAAAATAAAACAAGGTTGAAAATCCATGAGTTTTTTGGTCAAGGCAGGCAGACTTCAAAGGCAATTGTATTTAAAAGGGAACTTATAGGCGAGTTTAGGTTTACGTATACAGTGTAAACTGCAAAAAAAAATTGCAAGAGTGATCGATTCAAAAGACCGATCGGTGTAAGGACTAATCAATAGATGTAAAAGACCGATCGATCGATGTAAACGACTGATCAATGTTGATTGGACTTTATGCCTCTTTGGTGTTCCATACCCTACTGCATTTTAAGTACACAGGACCAAATCTACCTAAATCCACTCAAGTGGTGGTTGATATTGATGAACAACAGCTCATCACTGCACGATGAACAAAATCAGTGCCATTCTCCTAGCAGTGCCAACGTCCATCATAATCCAAATATATTCACCCCAGGCCTGTAGGACCAAGTCCCCCCCCCCCCCACCACCACAACCAAAAACAATCAAACAAACAAAACAAGGGTATGGATTTGGATGGATTTGGGAGGGTTAGGGAACTTAGGGTTAAAGTAGCTTTAGTATTGTCACTTTTCATTATCGGTAACATCAACCAACTTCAATCAAGGAAATACAGATTGTACATACCGGTAATACTAAAAACTGAAACAACTTTAACTCTAAATGGCAGTAGCGAAACTGAATTGTCTGCTTTGGTAACTGCTGTCACGAGATACATTCATATCACGTGCATAACAATAGGTCTTTGAGAATTACGGGGAAATTAAAAGGAAATGTCAACAAAACTTTCTGTTTCAACTACACACTTCTAGAAGATCTCAAGATGTTATATTCCCCAATAGTATAAAACTGATGCAATCTTAAATTAGGGCAAACGCGCTTCACTTTATCTGCAGAAAATGTTGAATGCATCTCCAAGCTATGTACACTGCACATGATTAGGTGATGGCCACTCTATCGAATGAAGTAAACAATCATCTTGAAAACTTTTACAAGAGTGAAGACAGAAATGACCAAATAGCGTGGTTAAGTACTGAAATCATTGCACCAATTGGCATCCTCTTCAACTGTGTGTTTCTCTTCACAGTCATTAGAGTGAAGTCCATGCGTACAATCATCAACATCTACTTATCCAATCTGGCTGTGGCTGACTCACTTTTCCTTACGAGTAACTTTGGATTGTGTTCCCTCGAGTACAACTTTCTTGGTCAAAGAGTATGGGTAGTTGTCAGATACTTGCTTCTTGCTGTTTCTCATTTCTTTGTGGTCACCATAGCAGCTGAGAGATTCTCTGCAGTGCGTAATCCTCTGACACACAAAGAAAAAGCCTCTAAATCTCGAGCAGCAAAAATATCAGCAGGACTCTGGGTGCCTACAATCATTGTTGGTGTGATTCTGATGTTCTTACCAGAGACTATCTTTAATTCGAGCGATTCACAATACCTAGAAGCTGCCGTTGGAGGCGCAAATCCTGCTATACCCGCAGTGCGTCATGGGGAAATGTCGACATCGGTTTGAAAAACGGTATTCATTTTGCATGAACTCATCAGTTTTTACGTCTTTTTTGACGCGCACGATTAAAGTTCTAATTTGTTTCTGCAAATAACAATGTTTTAATCAACGACGCTTCCGGATACATTGATGTTTGTGTTGTAACTCGCGTGAACAATGAAGAATATATATTTCACAACAGTATGATATACGGAAGAAGTCGACCGTAAAGTTTAAAAGTGGCTCTTTTGAGTCAAACGCTTGGTGGCGCACTACATTGTGAATCGCCCGAATTATGTAGTTTTTGGGATTAATTCCATTATTGCTATTGTTTGCTTGATAGCAACTCTTGCTTTGTACATCTATGTGGTAGTGAAAGTGCGCAGACAATCGGCCCTGTTGCCAAACCGTCCCAAGCAAGCAGGCAAGGTCCTCTGTATGGTGATAATCAATACAATACTGCTGTTTTCTTCATTTTGAACTCGATACGCACTGCATTGTCAATTCTTGTTATTGTGCAAAGCAAGTATTCAACTTCACAGGCTGTTGAACTTCTACAACTTACAGCCAAAATATACATTCTGTTTTCATGTTATACAATTTTTGAGCTTATCAATAGTTCAATCAATTCCCTTGTCTACAGTGCCACAAACGCAGACTATCGTGCAGCTGTAGTCAAGACTTTCTCATTTCTCAAACTGTGCTGTCGTTGGTGCCCAAGACGGAATCCCAGCCAACCATCGCAGCCAGGAAAGCAGATTAAGCTTTGTGTGATTCCACAGGCAAAAAATGACCAAGAGAAGCGTGCTGCCAGGCCAAGCAGCAGCAAGCCACTAAGCCAAGTACGGGCATATCACCCAGAGAGTCAGCAGTCACGAGACAGCTGTCAAGAACAATGTTCCAGGCAAGGCAGAAGCAAGTTATCCACGCACAGTCAGCAGCATGTTCAAGCGCATGTTGAGGTACATGCAGAACCAGCGGGGACCCCAGCGCTTGCAAGTTCTCACCAGAAACAATGCTCTAGTCTGACTGACTGCAAGCCATCCATGCAAGAAGAACAGTGTGTACATCCAGAACCAGCAGAGAGCCAGCAGTCACTTGCAAGTACTCAGGAGCAATGTCCTGCCGTTGACTAGCACCGAGCCATTATCACAAGGGCAGCAGTATGCACATCCAGAACCAGAAAAGAGTCAATCATTGAAAGATTGTCAAGACCAATGTTCTCTGGTAACTGATGAGTGCAAGCCATCCATTTAAGGGCAGCAGTGTACAGAGGCAGCAGATAGTCAACAATCACTTTGTACATTTGTAACTAACTCTCAAACAATGTTCCAGGCACAACAGCCAAGTGACAAGTGCCATAGTATTATGCGCATGAAGAACCAGCAGGGAGTCACTCCAAAACTGTCAAGAACAATGTTCCAGGGTGACTGATCTGATTCCCTGACTTACCCAGCCCGACATTGACAATACTCTGAACCTTTTGAATATTAAATAGTCTGGTTCTAAGAGAACGATATCCAGATATTTTTGTCAATATCGGGCTCGGTAAGTCAAGGAATCAGATCGCAAACTGCCATAATGATAGCCACTGCGTATTCTTAACACTACAATGTTTCAGATATGATATATTGCCGACTCTCAAAATAAATCCAATAGGACCTTCCACACAAGTCTAAACTTTAGACATTTCAAGCCCACATTTTTTTTCTAAAACAATTAATATTTATTGTCACCTACCGGTATATTTCATTTCTGTTCAACAAGAACTTGTGAGAATATTGTTTAAATACATGTATAGTAAAATGTTTCAGTAATGCTCGAGTGATTAGCGCACGTGAACATATTTTTATGGAATGCGTGCAATATGTAATTATTATTATTATTATTATGTTATTGAAGTTGTAAATAAGTGAGTAAATGTACAGATGCATACTTCTTATATACTTGTAATTTGTAACTGATCCACTGAAATGAGCACAAAGCCATATTGTCCATCACCGACAGAGATTACCTTTCACAATGAAATCTACCTTTGTGCTTTTTAACCAGTTCGCCCCGGGATTATTTTGACATTGACCGGGCCCAGGCAAGGGATTATTTTTCATGAACCACGATCCGAGACGGGTTCAGGCTGGCATTCTTGGGAACCGGTACACGCCATCCGACGCAAACTGGTTAAAGATACTTAGTCAATACCTTTTGAGTTTTACTCAAATATAGATTTATTTTTAAATTGTAATTTTTCATTATTAAAAAATGTTTCATTGATTTTAACTTAAATGTGGTCTGCAGATTACCACGATTCATATGACTGAAATAACCCCCTCAAGTCATTTTTTTTGGTCAAAATAAAACATACATGTAAAGGTTGAAAATCTATGAGTTTGTTGGTCAAGGCAGGCAGACTTCATAAGGATTGTATTTGAAAGAGAATTCATAGAGGACTCATTTGTACTTAACTGTAACTTACATAACTATAACAAGTTGTATGCCCACTAACTTACATTTCCATATACCGCAACATACCGTAGACAACATACCGTAGAACATCTGCTTTTCAACACAACATCAAAAACTCCGGACCTAAATTGTGGAATGATTTACCATTCTCTCTTAGATGTTCAAGGTCATATAATATTTTTAAACGGAAACTTAAATTGTGCTTAATGTAATATATTATAAACTTCATGTATCCATGTGAAAATGGACTTGGTATAGCAATCCTACATGTAGCCCAGTATTGTATTATATATATTTGTTTACTGCTTAGAAGTATGATTGTTTTCCTATAATTATGGTGTCCGTTCGTTTGTTTTTGTTTAATGGAATGCCTAATACAAGCTTTGCTTACAAGGTTTTGACACCTCTGGAATTTATATCTTGTTATTCAATACTTACATGTATATAATTTTGTATCTATATCAATTGAGAAGAGGAAATAAATGTGTGTTTGATTGAGGGTAGTTTAGGTTTACGTATGTAAACTGTGACACATAATTGCAAAGTGTGATCGATGTAAAAGACCAATCGATCGATGTAAAAGCCCGATTGATGGAAGGACCAATCAATAGATGTAAAAGAACGATCGATGTAAAAAAGACTGATCAATGTGTTGATTGGAGTTTATGCCTCTTTGGTGTTCCATACCCTACTGCATTTTAAGTACAGGACCAAATCTACCCAAATCCACTCAAGTGGTGGTTGATATTGATGAACAACAGCTTAGTACTGAACGATGGACAAAATCAGTCCCATTCTTCCAGCAGTGCCAACATTCATCATAATCCAAATATATTCACCCCGGGCCTGCAGGACCAAGTCTCCCCCCCTCCCCCCGTACCCTAACAAAACCAACAAAACCAACAACAAAAACAACAAGGGTATGGATTTTGATGGATTTGGGATGGTTAGTGTTAAAGAAGCTTTAGTTTTGTCACTTTTCATTATCGGTCGGTAACATCAACCAATTTCAATCAAGGAAATACGCATTGTACATACATTGTGTAATGATAAAAACTGAAACAACTTTAATTCTAAATGGCAGTAGCGAAACTGAATTGTCTGCTTTGGTAACTGCTGTCACGAGATACATGCATATCACGTGCATTACAATAGGTCTTTGAGAATTGCGGGAAAATATGGAGGGAAAGGTGAACAAAACTTTCTGTTTCAACTACACACTTCTAGAAGATCTCAAGGTGTTATATTCCCATTAGTATAAAACTGGAGCAATCTTGAAATAGGACAAACGCGCTTCGCTCTATAAGCAGAAAATGTTGGATGCAGCTCCAAGCTACACTGCACATGATGGGTGATAGCTACGAAGACAGCTCCACTCTATCAAATGAAGTAAATAAGCATCTTGAAAACTATTACAAGAGATAGGGCCGAGGGACATATGTGAATGATACATCATTTTAAAAATAAGAACCTATAGAGAATAAAAACCAAAAAAATAATCTAAAAACCAAAAATGGTCAACTTTGTCTGGGTTCCGTTGGAGCAGGTTGTCAGTTGCGTAACTAGTCTATCATCATTGCCTGAGCGAAGTCCGGATTTCTTTGATTGATAGGGAATGATGAGGTCTGAAAGATACGTTGGTGCCTGATTGGTGAAACATTTGTATACAACAGTTAAAATCTTAAACACAATACGCGAGTGGACAGGCAACCAATGGAGTTGTTTGAGAAATGGCGACGCAAGATCATACTTTTTAGCCTGGAAAACAAGTTTGGCTGCACGATTTTGGAGACGCTGAAGACGTTTGATATCAGAAACATTTATACCATGAAGGAGAGAGTTAGCATAATCCAAACGCGATGTAACAAGAGCACGAACGGCGTGATGGCAAGTAGTCTGGTCAATAAACATTCTAATTTGAGATAAATTGCGGATATGGAAGTTTAGTGAACGACAAATCGAAGTCACATGGGTGGACATGTTCATATTTTGGTTAAATTCCACACCAAGATTTCTGACGGAGGTGGATGGCCTGATGACAATATTACCAATCTTGAGAGAGATGTCCCGCAACGTATGTGATAATCTTGGAGTGACAGCAACAAAGAATTCAGTTTTAGTGTCATTTAATTGCAGCATATTATGCGTCATCCATGTTTTGATTTCAAGAATACAAGTGGTCAATGTCGACAAAGCATGTTTCACATCATTTGGGTCTCTAGGATCACAGGTAATATACACCTGGGTGTCGTCAGCGTAGAAATGAAATTTGACATTGGTATGGCGCTTAATGATGTCGGCGAGTGGATGCGTATAGAATGTTAATACTCTCAATGCTATACAGGGTGGCCTAAAAAAATGTACAATAATATCACAACGAACAAGAATACTTCCACTATCCTGAGGCCAAAACTACCTATACCAACAATGGAGAATGTTTCTTGAAGAACAATGATACCAAGGTGTCTCAATTCGGACTAGTAGTTTTAGCTCCAGATTCTATTTAGTGAAGTGAAGTCAGTGGTTCTTTCGCATCAAAAAATAACTAAACCACGGTTTAGTTATTTCTCGGTGCGAAAGGACCACTGACTCGGCTGTGCTTCACAAAACAGGGTCTTGAGCTGAAACTACTAGCCTAAATCGAGATATCTTGGTATCATTTTTCCTCTGGAAACTTTCTTCATCCATTGGTATACAATGTAGAGTTTTAAATCTTAGGGTAGTGGAAGTATGCTCGTCTGTTTTTTAATATGGGCCACCCTGTATATAGTCCAAGAAAACAATATTTTAAGATTGCGATTGCAGCCCCAAATTTGCCGAGTCCAAAATTTGAATTGCGACCACAATCAGCATTCAGGTTACGTTCTTGTTCAGCCAATTGCAGCTGAATCATGTCATGCACAGCAACCAATCAATTACCAGCTCCCATGCACGCGTGTGCATCGTTCAAAGGATTGCGCACACCATTCGTAGATTACAAATCAACTACTAATGGACATTTGCAAACATGCGTCTCTGGCGCGCATCTTTGGCAATGACATTCTTTTATTATTTTCTATCCAGGACTGTCCTTTAATTAGGGGTCTAATTGTTCATATCCCTGTTACATTTGACATTAAAATAATATTTTTAAATTCAGCACGCATTCTTTGATGTCTTCTTTCTAAAAGAGTGATTTACATAAAGAAAAGTACCAGTACCTGCAAAAGAATTTTTTTTTAAAAGTTTGAAGTCAATTTCAGTGACACTTACATGGTGAATTACATGTACTGGACCAGGAGCCAATTTCATTAAACATGTGAGCACCAAAATTTGCTGAGTATGAACATTCTTCCTTAGGGAAGAAACAGGGTTACAATCCAACAATTCAGATGATGTTTATTTTGTGTAACTGGTATTCAGCTGGTTTTTGCTTTGAATGGAAAGCATGTGGAGTTTTGGCTGATAACCAGGGGCCAATTTCATAGAGCTGCTAAGCACAACAATTTGCTTAGCATGACAATTCGTCCTTGGCAAAAACAAGGTTACAGACCAAATTTGTACCATATCTTTATTGTTCTGGATTAATAATCAGCTGTTTTTTTGCTTAGCATGAAAAACACGTATAATTTTGGCTGGTAACCTGTTTTTAATGAGCAAAACTTGTTGTGCTAAGCAAATTTATTTGCTTAGCAGCTCTATGAAATTGGCATCTGTTTTTACTGAGCAAGACTTTTTTGTGCTAAACACATTTTTGTGCTTACATAATTGGCCCCAGGTGTAACCAGGACATTACAAAATGACCCAGTTTATTTATGGACTAACCAATCTTTTTTGTGCATGGCCAAAAGTATTTTACCTGTAGCTACCAAAGTTTTCCATAAACAAAAATATAACTTAGGCAGGACTCAAACCCACAGCCTCCTGCATTCTATTGCAGATGCATTATTACTAGCCAGGGTTTGGCTAGCTGGTTGAAATCCTAAAAGCACTGAGTTCCACAACCAAATGATTCAATTTGCGTCGGGGTGATGTAAATTGAATACTTGATAATTTGTTTTTAATCACCAACGTAATTTATAAACGCTGTATAGTCAGTGTTGTCACAAGAGAAAGTGTTGGTAACGTACAGCACTGTCAAAACAATGGACAAACTTGTCCTACATAATCATAGAGAATATATAAAAGGGGAGAAGACAATAACGCAGCTTTCAGTTTCAACTGCACACTCCTCAAAGATTCTCTGTTAGTGTTCTCATAACAAGAATACCTGCACTGCATCTGCAAAAAATGTTGGAAATGCTACACTGTACATGAACTATGGCTGATGGCTATCAAGAAGACAACTCTACTCTGTCAACTGAAGTAAACGAGTATCTTGAAAGCTATTACAAGAGTCTAGACAGAAGTTTTCAAATAATATGGTTAAGTACTGAAATCATTGCACCAATCGGCATCCTCTTCAACTTTGTGTTTCTCTTCACAGTCTTTAGAGTGAAGTCCATGCGTACAATCATCAACATCTACTTATCCAATCTGGCTGTGGCTGACTCACTCTTCCTTACGGGTGACTTTATATTTGCATTATGTTCACCCTTCTACAACTTCCTTGTTCAAAAAGTATGGAGAGTTGCCAGATACACGCTTCTTGCTGTTTCTCATTTCTTTGTGGTCACCATAGCAGCTGAGAGATTCTCTGCAGTGCGTAATCCTCTGACACACAAAGAGAAAGCCTCTAAATCTCGAGCAGAAAAGATATCAGCAGGACTCTGGGTGCCTACAATCATTGTTGGTGTGATTCTGATATTCTTACCAAAGACTAGCTTTAATTATGTAGTTTTGGGGATTACTTCCACTATTGCCATTGTTGGCTTGATAGCAACTCTTGCTTTGTACATCTATGTGGTAGTGAAAGTGCGCAGACAATCAGCCCTGTTGCCAAACCGTCCCAAGCGAGCAGGCAAGGTCCTCTGTATGGTGATCATCAATACTGCTGTTTTCTTCATTTTGAACTTAATGCGCACTGCAAAGTCAATTCTTGTAATTGTGCTAAGCATGTATTCCACACCTTCACAGGCTGTTGAATTTCTACAATTTGCAGACATTCTGTCAATATGTCATGAAATTTTTGAGCTTATCAATAGTTCAATCAATTCCCTGGTCTACAGTGCCACAAATGCAGACTATCGTGCAGCTGTAGTCAGGGCTTTCTCATTCCTCAAACTGTGCTGTCGTTGCTGCCCAAGACGGAATCCCAGCCGACCATCGCAGCCTGGGAAGCAGATTGAGCTTCGTGTCATTCCACAAGCAGAAAATGACCAAGAGCAGCGTGCTGCCAGGCCAAGCAGCAACAAGCCAATAAGCCAAGGGCGTCCAAATCACCGAGAGAGTCAGCAGTCACTGGACAGCAGTCAAGAACAATGTTATAGACAAAGCAGCAGCAAGGCATCCATTCACAGTCAGCAGCATGTTCAAGTGCATGTTGAGGTACATGCAGAACCAGCGGGGACCCCAGCGTTTTCAAGTTCTCCCCAGAAACAATGCTCTAGTCTGACTGACTGCAAGCCATCCATGCAAGGGGAACAGTGTGTACATCCAGAACCAGCAGAGAGCCAGCAGTCACTTGCAAGTACTCCGAAACAATGTCCTGGGCTGAATGGCATCGAGCCATCATCACAAGGGCAGCAGTATGCACATCCAGAACCAGAAGGGAGTCAATCAGTGGAAAGTTGTCAAGAACAATGTTATTTGGTAACTGATGTGTGCAAGCCATCCATGTAAGGTCAGCAGTATGCACAGTCAGCAGATACATGTAGTTAACAATCACTTTGTAAGTAACTCTCAAACAATGTTCCAGGGTGACCGACTTCCCACCCATCCATGCAAGGGGAGCAGCGGTCTCAAGAGTGCCAGCTACACTTGCAAGTTTTCAGTAACAATGATCCAGGATAAAGTAGTGAGGGTTTGCAGAGACACCATGTGGAATTCTCTTTTCGAAAGATGCAAGTTGTCAGTAACAATGATCAAGGATTGACTGATGCTGAGATTTCAATGCAAGGAAGCATGAACTCAGAACTTAATGTTATATCCACCTCTCAAATCAACGTAGAAACATTATTCGAGCTCTGGTACTGATTAATATTCAAAGTTATTTTGATTAGACTTGGGTGATATTCCAGTTAAACATATGTATTTGTGATACCAAACCATGATACCAAATGATCTGTTAACACATATTGATACTGAACAAAATGTTATTGTTAGCAAAATACTGAAAAGCTCACTATAAAATGTCAATACAATGTGTTCTCTTTTCAGGGATATTCTTAACGCAGTGACTATTGTTACAGCAGTTGATGATCGGATTCCCTGACTTACCCAGCCCGACATTGACAATACTCTGAACCTTTTATTATTTGAACCTGACTATCAAATAGTCTGGTTCCAAGAGCGATATCCAGATATTTTTGTCAATGTCGGGCTGGGTAAGTCAAGGAATCAGATTGTTCACTGTCGTAATAATATAGCCACTGCGTATTCTTAATAATACAATGTTTCAGTGATGATATATTGCCGACTCTCAAAATAAATCCAATAGGACCTACCGCACAAGTCTAAACTTCAGACATTTCAAGCCCACATTTTTTTTTCTAAAACAATATTTATTTTCACCTATATTTCATTTCTGTTCAACAAGAACTTGTGAGAATTTTGTTTAAATAGAGTAACAAATGTTTTGGTAATGCTCGAGTGATTAGCGCACATGAACATATTTTTATGGAATGCGGGCTACATAAATGTAATTATTATTATTATTATTATGTTACTTAAGTAAGTAAATGTACAGATGCGTACTTCTTATACTTGTAATTTGTAATTGTTCAGCTGAAATAAGCACAAACCCATATTGTCTTTCACAGACAGAGATTACAAGTACATTTCACAATGAAATCTACCTTTGTGCTTTTTATTACCAAGTTCGCGCCGGGATTATTTTGACATTGACCGGGCCCAGGCGTGGGATTATTTTTCATGAACCTCGATCCGAGACGGGTTCAGGCCAGCATTCTTGGGAACCGGTACACGCCATCCGACGCAAACTGGTTAAAGATGTACTCAGTCGATACTTTTTGAGTTTCACTCGACAATAGATTTATTTTTAAATTGTAATATTTGTTACATCTCTGACAAACCAAAAAGTAGTTTGTGTTTCATTATTAAATAATATTTCATTGATTTCAACTTCAATGTGGTCTGCAGATGACCGGGATTCATATGACTGAAATAACCACCTTAAGTGATTTTGTGTTGTCAAAATAGAACATAAAGTTTGAAAATCCGTGAGTGTTTTGGTCAAGGCAGGCAGACTTCAAAGGCAATGTATTTCAAAGGGAACTTATAGCGGTGTTTAGGTTTACGTATGTGTAAACTGTGACACATAACTGCAAAGGGTGATCGATGTAAAAGACCAATCGATCGATGTATTAAAGACCAATCGATCAATGTAAAAGACCGATTGATGGAAGGACCAATCAATAGATGTAAAAGACCAATCGATAGATGTAAAAGACCGATCGATAGATGTAAAAGACCGATCAATCAATGTAAAAGACTCACTGATCAATGTATTGACTGGTTTTTATGCCTCTTTGGTGTTTCATACCCTACTGCATTTTTACCGGTTCGTGCCGCGATTATTTTATTATCACCGAGCCAAGGCGCAGGATCATTTTTAACGAAACTCGATCTGAGGCAGGTTCAGGCCAATGGTACCAGGAAGCACACCCACGCATTTCCGGCCTTGCTCGCTACTGACAGACATTTTCGGACATGCTCGTGACGCATTAATGCGTCATTCGTTTTGAATCTGGAGAAAACTTTGCGTGTATATACATCCTCCAGCGCAAACTGGTTAAGTACAGGACCAAATCTACCCAAATCCACTGAAGTGGAGGTTGATATTGATGAACAACAGCTCATCACTACACGATGGAAAAAGTCAGACCCATTCTCCAAGCAGTACCAACGTCCATCATAATCCAAAAATATTCACCCCAGGCCTTCAATACCAAGTTCCCCCGTCCCCCGTCCCCCCCAACAAAAAAACAAAACAAAACAAAAAAAAACAAAAAAAAACAAGGGTATGGATTTTAATGGATTTGGGAGGGTTAGAGTTAAATTAAAGAAGTTTTAGTTTTGTCACTTTTCGTTATCGGTAACATCAACCAATTTCAATCAAGGAAATACGCATTAAATACATACAAATAAAAACTGAAACAACTTTAATTCTAAATGGCAGCAGCGAAACTGAATTGTCTGCTTTGGTATGCTGTCACGAGATACATGCATATCACGTGCATAACAATAGGTCTCTGAGAATTGTGAGAAAATAGAGAGGAAGGGTGAACAAAACTTTCTGTTTCAACTACACACTTCTAGAAGATCTCAAGGTGTTATATTCCCCAATAGTATAAAACTGGAGCAATCTTGAAATAGGACAAACACACTTCGCTACATGTATATCTGCAGAAAATGTTGGATGCATCTCCAATCTACACTGCACATCATGGGTGATGGCCACTCTATCGAATGAAGTAAACAAGCATCTTGAAAACTATTACAAGGGATAGGGTGGGGTTACATATGTATAAAATAATACACCATTTTAAAGTTCAGAACCTAAATAATTTTAAAAAAAAGAGCAAAATCTAAATAACTAAAATTGTCAACTTTGTCTTGGTTCCGTTGAAGCAGGTCACATATACACCAATTGTCAGTTGCGCATGTTTGTCATTTGAAGCAGCAAAGGTGCTCAAAAACCGAAAGAAAGGTGCCATACAAACTCACCTGATTTACCCTAACTCCCTCACGGCTTTTACTAGAAAGTATCCTGATTCCGCCACAGTCCACCAATTTTGGTTTGCAAAAACTGCTGGTGTCCTGAGTCCATCATAATCCACCAGCAAAAGTTTGATTGACTGTGACAGATTCAGGATACCTAGGTAGCATACAAAAAATTGCAGTGCGTTTCTCCATAGAGTCCATCACAGTCCATCACCTGAATTTCTGTATCCTGAATCCATCAAACTCCTGCAGTACGCTAGGCTTAAAATCCTCAATCCATCACACTCCTCCAGTTGTTCAATATGGAGGTATCCTGAATCCGCTAAAATCCTCCAAAACAGGAAATGGATTTTGATGGACTCAGGGTGGTTAGGGTTAAACACCAAAATACTGAGAAAAAAATCAGTATAAAATGTCAATCTGTTCTACACTGTACAGGTTATGTTCCATTATACACGTCAGGTTAACAGATGTGCAGAAGTCCTTAAAAAGAAACAACTTTGCTGAGTTTACTTTGGGCCTTTTCGAAACCTTTGCTTCCTCTTCGGCTTCGCCTTTAAATTCCGAATCACTGAGAAGCAAATAGAAATTAATGCAAATTAAAAATAGTCTAACTTTTGGGTTCATATCAATCGATTGAATGTTTCTGAAGCACAACAGGCATACAAATGTGTCAGGGGATCTCGCAGTCGGGAATTTAAAATCGTCTTAAACCAAAGACGAAGACAAAGCCAGGGATTAAAAAAGGCCCTTTAGCTTTACTTGCCACTCAGTAGGCCCTTTCAAGTTAATTTTGATGACATTACATTCCGCCCGGAAACGTACCTGGTTATACTGAATACTGCAGCATTTTTTTTGGATTGGCACATTTACTCCTAAACTCCAATTCTGCAAATTGTTGAGTCATTTAAAGTCCACGTTTTATTTTATCGAACATACATATTTAGGTTCTAGACTCTTAGAAATGTTTAAGTTAAAATGTATATTTCTCATTGACTGTAATTTGTAAATTTCCTTTAATATGACTTTTACATTTTCTAAGCTTGTACATATAGTTGGAACTAATAAAGGTAGGATACACCATTAGTGATTGCTTGAATGATCAAGAATGGGTGGATTTGGGGGTTGTATTTTATAGTAAGTATCGTTTAACTGACCTGTTTTACAATCATAGATGCTGAAAAAAGCAAGAAATACGACATTTGTTTTGAACCGGCATCGGGCATTGGTTCTTATGTTGTTCTTGTTTTTTCGCAATCCCCATCTGGCGATCATGATTTTTTTTTATAAAATTCATTTATTTTTGTACAATTACAGGATTTCTAGCGCAATCATTTTGCTGGATGCCAACAATCGTTATTTACTTTCAAATAAGTAAGATATTGCTTAATAATTCAGTAGTAAATTGTTTTCGATATCTGCAACTGGTTTATCCTCCCTTTTAAAATAACTATTTCACTCTATTTCAATCGCCATAGACGAATCGTGTGAGCCTAGTCAGTCTACATCATTACCAAGTTTCTTTGCAACAGTTATTGCAACACTACTGTCACGCGCAAACTTTTACAAAAGTCTAAGAGAAACGTGGGGGAAATAATTTAAAATATGAAGCAACTTTCTGTTTCAACTACACATTTCCAAAAGTCTTACTGTTTCTGTTGATATAAAACTGGAGTGATCATAAAATAAAGTATATTTGCTACATCTGAATATTTTGTTGGATACAGCGACAATTATGCAACACTGTACATAAACTATGGGTGATGGCTACCAAGACAGCTTTACTTCTTCAAATGAGTGGAAAGTTAAACTTGAAAACTTTAACAAGAGTCAAGATAAAATTGATCAAATCAAATGGTTAAGTGCTGAAATCATTGCACCAATCGGCATCCTCTTCAACTTTGTGTTTCTCTTCACAGTCATTCGAGTGAAGTCCATGCGTACAATCATCAACGTCTATTTATCCAATCTGGCTGTGGCTGACTCACTCTTCCTTACGAGTACCTTTATATTTGCATTGTGTTCACCCATCGAGTACAACTTCCTTGGGCAAAAAGCATATTTAAGTGTCAGATGCATGCTTCTTGCTGTTTCTAGTTTCTTTGTGGTTACCATAGCAGCTGAGAGATTCTCTGCAGTGCGTAATCCTCTGACACACAAAGAAAAAGCCTCTAAATCTCGAGCAGCAAAGATATCAGCAGGAGTCTGGGTGCCTACAATCATTGTTGGTGTGATTCTAATGTTCTTACCAGAGACTATCTTTGCCAACCTCATCTTTTGGATTCCTTCCATTATCAACATCGTATGTTTAATAGCAACTTTGCTTTGTACATCTATGTGGTAGTGAAAGTGCGCAGACAATCAGCCCTGTTTCCAAACCGTCCCAAGCGAGCAGGCAAGGTCCTCTGTATGGTGATCATCAATACTGCTGTTTTCTTCATTTTGTACTTAGTAGACTTATCCGCCATAATTATTACCACTGTTTTAAACCTTTATCCCCGTTTCGATGCGACTTCCCAGATTGTTGAATATTTGAAACTTGGAGTAAAAGCAATCATAGTGGAACTATGCTCAGAAATCCTGCGATATATCAACAGCTCAATCAATTCCCTGGTCTACAGTGCCACAAACACAGACTATCGTGCAGCTGTAGTCAAGGCTTTCTCATTCCTCAAACTGTGCTGTCGTTGCTGCCCAAGATGGAATCCCAGCCGACCATCGCAGCCAGGGAAGCAGATTGAGCTTCGTGTGATTCCACAGGCAGAAAATGACCAAGAGCAGCGTGCTGCCAGGCCAAGCAGCAGCAAGCCACTGAGCCAAGGACGTGCACAACACCCAGAGAGTCAGCAGTCACTGAACAACTGTCCAGAACAATCTTCCAGGCAAGGCAGAAGCAAGTCATCCACGCAAAGTCAGCAGCATGTTCAAGCGCATGTTGAGGTACATGCAGAACCAGCGGGGACCCCAGCGCTTGCAAGTTCTCATCAGGAACAAAGCTCTAGTCTGACTGACTGCAAGCCATCCATGCAAGGACAACAGTGTGTACATCCAGAACCAGCAGAGAGCCAGCAGTCACTTGCAAGTACTCAGGAACAATGTCCTGGGATGACTGGCACCGAGCCATCATCACAAGGGCAGCAGTATACACATCCAGAACCAGAAGGGAGTCAGTCATTGGAAAGTTGTCAAGAACAATGTTCTCTGGTAACTGATGAGTGCAAGCCATCCATGTAAAGGCAGCAGTGTGCAGAGACAGCAGATAGTCAACAATCACTTTGTACATTATGTAGTCAACAATCACTTTGTAATAACTCTCAAATAATGTTCCAGGCACAACAGCCAAGTGCAGAGAAGCAGTATTATGTGCATCAAGAACCAGCAGGGACTCATTCTAAAACTATCAAGAACAATGTTCCAGGGCGACTGACTTCCCACCCATCCCTGCAAGAGGAACAGCGGTCTCAAGATGCTATTGGGATTTCAACCAGCTAGCCAAACCCTGGCTAGCAATAGAAAGCAGGAGGCTGTGGGTTTGAGTCCCACCCAAGTGATATTTGTATTTATAAAAATAAATAAGTAGCTACGGGTAAAATACTTTCTGAGATGGACAAGAAAGATGGGTTAATTAGTCCTTAAATAAGGGGTCCAAAAGTGTGACATTTGTTGGTGTCCTGGTTACAACTGGGGCCAATTACATGTACTAACACAACAATGTACTTAGCACAAAAAAAGTCTTGCTCAGTAAAAACAGGTTATCGGCCAAAACTCCACAGGCTTTTCATTCAAAGCAAAAACCAGCTGAATACCAGTTACAAACAATAAACATCAACTGAAATGTTGGTTTGTAACCCTGTTTTTTTCCCAAGGAAGAATTTTCATGTTAAGCAAATGTTGGTGCTCACATGTTTAATGAAATTGGCTCCTGGTCTAGTACATGTAATTCACCATGCAAGTGTCACTGAAATTGACTTTAAACTTTTTTAAAAATTTCTTTTGCAGGTACTGGTACTTTTCTTTATGTAAATCACTCTTTTAGAAAGAAGACATCAAAGAATGCGTGCTGAATGTAAAAATAATATTTTAATGTCAAATGTAACAGGGACATGAACAATTAGACCCCTAATTAAAGGACGTTCCCGGATAGAAAATAATAAAAGAATGTCATTTCTAAAGATGCGTCTCAGAGACGCATGTTTGCAAATGTCCATTAGTAGTTGATTTGTAATCTACGAATGGTGTGTGCAATCCTTTAAACGATGCACACGCGTGCATAAGAGCTGGTAATTGATTGGTTGCTTTGCTTGACATGATTTAGCTGCAATTTGCTGAACAAGAAAGTAACCCGAATGCTGATTGTTGTCGCAATTCAAATTTTGGACTCTGCAAATTTGGAGCTGCAATTACAATTGTTCCACTGAGCCAGTGAGATTGTGACTGTAGCTTGAAGAGCGCCCTCTATTGACTGTAGTTTATTGTTTACATGTGGTTTTGTCAGCCATGTTTCAGCATGTTTTACTGTAGCAGTTTTTAGCCGAAAAGTTTGTAGTTAAACCAGCAGTTAATCAGTTTCTACTTCAGAGATTATGGACACCTGGTTATCCTAGAGTCTTGCCAAAGAAGTGAGTAGATTTTCAGTTGTTTTTTATGATGATATAAGCCCTTATAAAAGCAGACATATTTCACCAGTTTTCATGTTGAACTTAGGGTACATGTACATGTACATGTACATGCAACTTGTTTACAAATTACATGCAGATGAAGTACATGAACGTATAAGAAGTTTCCCAGCTTTACCAGTTTCAGACCAGATAAGAGAAATTAGGGATTGTTTATCTATGAAGGACGTTACTGAGAACTAAGGAAAGTTTGATATGTTTCCCAAGTATTTTCGGGATTATTATGAAGGTTAAAGGAGAGTTTTAAGAACCACTTTCTTACTGATAAGTTAGCACCCTTGATTTAGGATGACATGTATTCAGGATCTCTTATTTGTTTGTTTATTTACAGTTCGAATTACATTAAAATACGAAAGCAAGATTTCTAGTCCGTGTCACACCTGTATGCCTTACTCCTCGATGAGCCACAACATTCGAATTCTATTCTGCTAACCTGGGATCAGAAGGGAGTACAGCACAGCATTTGTATCAGAATGACCGACTCCACAGTAAAGGGGTTGAAGGTCAAAAGACGGAATGCCAAGGCGGCACTGACAAGACAGGGAAAAGCCCTACGCTTGATGATTGAAGGTAACAGGGCAACCATTGAAATTTCAAGTCAGCTTGAAAAGTTTGAACTGGTGTATGACAACCTAGTTCAGAAGCATGAGGCTTATACCGAGCAGATTTTTGATGATGATGAATTTATTGCCGAAGAGAAATGGTTGGAAGAATGCCAACAAAAGTTCATAGAGTTGCAGTGTGAGGCAAAAGATCATCTAACTCCAACACCTACTGAAAAAGAGTTAAACCCGAAAGCAGAAGACAGTGCCAGTACAGAGCAAACTAGTTCCAGTGCAGAGCAGTCCAGTTCCAGTTCCAGTGCAGAGCAGTCCAGTTCCAGTTCCAGTGCAAAGCAGTCCAGTTCCAGTGCAGAGCAAATATCCAGTGTCAAGCAGATAACTGAATCTGATAGCCATATCAGCATAAATGAAGCAGGTAATCAGGAGGAAGAGCAGAAGAAAGTGAATACAACAACCCATGATATCGACAAATTCTGTGGGTTTAAAATGGAAAAGCCAAAGATGCCCAAGTACACGGGGGATGTCAGAGATTACGCCATCTTTAAAGATGACTTCAAGCACATGGTCGATAAGAGGTATGGTAAGAGGGATGCCATCACACTGTTACGTACATGCCTACAAGGAAAGCCGTTGGAGCTGATTAAGGGAATTGGGTCCGACTACGATGCAGCCTGGGAGTATCTCGACTCCATATATGGGGATCCACGATTCATTACTGACACCGTCACCCAAGACATCATGAAGTTTAAGCCACTCCGAGACGGAGAAGACGCCAGATTCTGTGAGTTAGTTCATCTTGTGAGAAGGAGTTATAACACATTGAAGGAGGTGGGGCGACGGAACGACATGGATAATAATCATATGCTAGCAGTCATTGAGCAGAAAATGAACTCTGACGACCGGAAGGTGTGGTCCAGACACTTGGAAAGGGAAAAAGAAATGGCGACACTACAAGGACTGCTAGACTGGATGTCATCAGAAATGAAATTGAGGATGAGGGCAACGGCATCAGTACGATGTGTAGCTCAAAGTCCCCGATCAAGCATCAATCACATTCAGCAGAAAGACCCAAACTCAATGCCGCTTCGTGACAAGTGCTGGATTTGTCACGCTTCCAGCCACTGGACAGACCAGTGTGAGAAGTTCAAGGGGATGAGTCCAGGAAACCGATTTAAGATGGTTAAAGAAAACCATGTCTGCTTCAGCTGCCTCAAAAGGGCAGGAAAAGGCCATAATGTGTCTACATGTTCGAGAAGACGACAGTGCACGGAGATGATGAACAGAATCCAGTGTAAACACTTTCACCATCAGTTACTGCATCTTACCCCCCAGCAAGCCACCGGTTCAGTCAACGTTGCAGTAAGTACAACCCGAGCAGAAGTATTACTACCAGTCCTACAAGTGCAGATCATGGGAACCCAGATTACTCAATCAGCAAATGTCCTTCTTGACTCCGGGGCACAGATATCATTGATCAGAAAGTCCCTCGCCGAAAACTTGAAGCTCAAGGGAAAGGATGTAAATACTATCATCACCAAAGTGGGAGGAGAAGAAGAAGAGCTTCAAACAAAAGTCTATGAGATCCGTCTTCGTCCGAAGCACAAAGGTCTAACTTACACTATTACTGCCATTGGTATCCCCTGCATAAGCGACGATATTGCTGAAGTTGACCTATCAGAGATGGCCAAACTCTTCAAACTGCATCCAAGCAGTCTCCATCGAGGTAGCGGCCCAGTCGATCTACTCATTGGCATTGATCATGCAAGCATACATGCTGGTGAAACCCATGAAGCCCAGAATCTGATTGCCCGCCAATCACCACTTGGTTGGGTGATTTTTGGAACCGGCCCTGGGGACCAAACCAAGACAAGCCGAGTTCTCCATGTGAAGTTCTCAGCACCAGTAGACATGACAGATTTCTGGAGAACTGAAGCTATGGGAGTAGCTGTGAAGTCCTGCACATGTGAACCAGAAAAGCTCAGCCCAGTAGAACTAAAGGAAGCCAAAATAATAGAAGAATCCTGTACCCGAGATGGAAACCGATGGACCGTCCCTTACCCTTGGAAAAGGGATCCGAAACAGCTACCGGATAACAAGATCGAGATAGAGAAGAGGCTCTATTCAACAGAACGCCGACTTGCAAAAAACGCAACTCATGCAGAAGCCTATGATGCCCAGATAAAGGAAATGGTGAAAAAGAAGTTTGCCCGAATGCTGTCTGAAACTGAGCTAAAGTCATACAAAGGTCCTGTACACTACATCGCTCATCATGGAGTTCTGAGGCCAGAAAGTAAGAGCACACCTCTCCGAATCGTCTTCAATTCTTCTGCAACTTACCATGGGCAATGTCTGAATGACTACTGGTACAAGGGGCCTGACCTTCTAAACAACTTATTTGGAGTCATTATGAAGTTCCGTGAAAATGAAGTGGCAGTCATTGCAGACATCTCAAAGATGTACCACCAAATTCTGATTCCAGAGCGTGATCAGCATGTTCATCGCTTCTTGTGGAGAAACCTAAATGCTGACCGTACACCTGATGTTTACATCAAGACAGTTCTGACGTTTGGGGATAAGCCAGCTCCCGCCATGGCACAGATCGCCCTGAGGAAAACAGCTGAGGCTGCCGAGAAACAATCTCCAGATGCAGCACGAGTCCTAAAAGAGAACACGTATATGGACGACATATGCGATTCCGTCCACACTGTAAATGAGGCTAAGGAGCTGACGAGTGAAATAGATGAGGTGTTAGCTGAAGGGGGATTTCGAGTAAAAGGCTGGCTATCTAACAAAGCTCTGGAAGAAAACCATAACAGTGACAAGGAAGATGAGATAATGAAGTTTCTGGACACCACAACTGATGAAAAAGTGCTGGGGACAGTATGGAACCGCAAAACTGACGAATTCCACTACAAGGTCAACTTGGACTTGGACAAGAATTTGTCCACCGATGACCGAGAAGTGATGCAGAGAAAGTTAACAAAGCGTCAAATCCTAAGCCAGATTGCACAGATCTTTGACCCGATTGGATTTGCTGCAGCCTTTCTAATCCGTTACAAGATTGGAATGCAGCATCTATGGCAACAGGGTCTAGACTGGGACCAAGAAATACCCAAGACAGATCATGACCGCTGGATTCAACTATTCAAAGAGATGAAAGGGTTGAACGAGATCAGTTTCAAAAGATGTCTCACCCCGTCGAATGCTGTTAGTGTGCCCATGCTGTGTATCTTCTGCGATGCTTCAGAGGAAGCTTTCGGAGCCTGTGCCTATGTTCGATGGCAAATATATGATGGCACCTATGATGTCCGATTCGTTGCAGCCAAGTCTAGAGTAGCACCACTGAAGAGGCTCACCATCCCACGATTGGAACTGCAGGCAGCAGTTATGGGTACAAGGCTGTACCAGGCCATCATGGAAGAAATGCGCCTACCAGTGAAGGAATCAGTGTTTATGACTGACAGTATGATTGCCCTATCTTGGATTCGAAGCCAAGCCAGAGGTTTCAAACCATTTGTATCCAACCGAGTAAGCGAGATTCAGAGCCAAACAGATCCGTCACAGTGGAGGCATGTTCCAGGAGAGCTAAATGTAGCAGATGACATCTCTCGTGGAGTACCTGTGAAACAATTGACCCAGCGTTGGAAAAATGGTCCAGAATTCCTGCGCTTCCCAGAAGAAAGTTGGCCACAAGAAGCAGAGAGAGTGAACCAGATAGAGGTAGATAAGGAACGACACAAGACCAAAGCTGTATTCATAACAACCGAAACTCAGGAAGTCATGGACGGCAAGAAGTATTCCAGCTGGAGAAAGCTAATCAGAGTCACAGCCTACGTTCATCGATTTGTCCAGAACATACGAGCCAAGATGCAGTCTTGTGTAAACAAGGAGTCTAAACAGGGTCCACTCTCACCCCAAGAGCTGACAGAAGCTGCCAACTACTGGATTATCAAGGCACAGAAAAATCTACACAAACGCATGGCCAACGGAGAGTTCAAGTCATTGAGTCCCTTCACCGATGATGCAGGAATCTTAAGGGTTGGAGGCCGATTGCAGGAGTCTACGATGTTGTACACTACAAAGCACCCAGCACTGCTTCCCCATGATCATCACATTTCCATTCTGATTGTGCGGAATATACACCAACAGGGCCACACGGGAGTTGCCACCACTGTTGCGAAAACAAGGCAAAGATACTGGATCCTGAAGGCACACAACCTAGCCAAGACGATCAAATACCGCTGTGTGGTTTGCAGAGAAGCAGAGCACAAACTGGAGACACAGATCATGGCTGATTTACCGAAGCAACGCCTGGCACCATACACGCCACCATTCTACTTCACAGCATGTGACTACTTTGGACCCTACCAAGTGAAGATTGGACGTAACAAGACAGCCAAACACTATGGAGTGATCTTTACTTGCCTGAACACCAGAGCAGTGCACCTAGAGCTAGCAGTAGACTGTTCCACTATGGAATACATTCAAGTGCTTCGCAGATTCTTCTCTATTAGAGGCTATCCAGCTAAGATGATTAGTGACAACGGGACCCAACTGGTCGGAGCACAACGGGAACTTCAAAAGATGATTCAAGGTTGGAACATCGAAGAGCTGAAACAGTTCGGGGCAGAGAAAGGCATGGAATGGAAGTTCATCACACCAAGAGCACCACATCAAAATGGGTGTGCAGAGGCATTAGTCAAGAGCTGCAAGACCGCGCTGAAAAGGGCTGTTGGGGCTCAGGTGCTGACTCCATTTGAGCTTTACACAGTTTTACTAGAAGTTGCGAACCTCGTAAACCAACGCCCGATTGGAAGGATCCCAAATGACCCAGATGATGGTTCCTACCTGAGTCCGAATGATATACTACTTGGAAGGGCATCGACTGATGTTCCTCAGGGGCCATTCCAGGAGACCAAAAATCCTAGGCACCGCGTGGAGTTTGTGCAGAAGATCATCGATTCTTTCTGGAAGCGCTGGAGCCGAGATGTTCTACCCTGCCTGGTACCACGCAAGAAATGGAGAGCTGAAAGGCGTAACGTACGGGTTGGTGATGTGGTAACTGTGTCAGATACCAATGCAGTCCGGGGCAAGTGGTGTGTCGGTAGGGTTCTCGAGGTCTTCCCTGGATTGGATGGCATGGTAAGGAACGTGAAGGTGAAGACTGAGAGCGGAGAGTACCAGAGGCCTATCACAAAGATAGCAGTGATCTACCCGGCAGAAGGTTATGATGAGGACTAGTCGCTCATCGGGGCGAGGATGTTCCACTGAGCCAGTGAGATTGTGACTGTAGCTTGAAGAGCGCCCTCTATTGACTGTAGTTTATTGTTTACATGTGATTTTGTCAGCCATGTTTCAGCATGTTTTACTGTAGCAGTTTTTAGCCGAAAAGTTTGTAGTTAAACCAGCAGTTAATCAGTTTCTACTTCAGAGATTATGGACACCTGGTTATCCTAGAGTCTTGCCAAAGAAGTGAGTAGATTTTCAGTTGTTTTTTATGATGATATAAGCCCTTATAAAAGCAGACATATTTCACCAGTTTTCATGTTGAACTTAGGGTACATGTACATGTACATGTACATGCAACTTGTTTACAAATTACATGCAGATGAAGTACATGAACGTATAAGAAGTTTCCCAGCTTTACCAGTTTCAGACCAGATAAGATAAATTAGGGATTGTTTATCTATGAAGGACGTTACTGAGAACTAAGGAAAGTTTGATATGTTTCCCAAGTATTTTCGGGATTATTATGAAGGTTAAAGGAGAGTTTTAAGAACCACTTTCTTACTGATAAGTTAGCACTCTTGATTTAGGATGACATGTATTCAGGATCTCTTATTTGTTTGTTTATTTACAGTTCGAATTACATTAAAATACGAAAGCAAGATTTCTAGTCCGTGTCACACCTGTATGCCTTACTCCTCGATGAGCCAACAATCATAATCATAAAATATGGTTTTCTTGTACTATACAGGGTGGCCCATATTAAAAAACAGACGAGCATACTTCCACTACCCTAAGATTTAAAACTCTACATTGTTATACCAATGGATGAAGAATGTTTCCCGAGGAAAAATGATACCAAGATATCTCGTTTGTAGTTTCAGCTCAAGACCCTGTCTTGTAAAGCACAGCCGAGTCAGTGGTCCTTTCGCACCGAGAAATAACTAAAACGTGGTTTAGTTATTTTTTGATGCGAAAGAACCACTGACTTCACTTCACTAAATAGAATCTGGAGCTAGAACTACTAGTCCGAATTGAGACCTCTTGGTTTCATCGTTCTTTAAGAAACATTCTCCATTCGTTGGTATAGATAGTTTTGGCCTCAGGGTAGTGGAAGTATATGTGACTCAGCACGAGTAAATGAGACACTTTGCGGCAAAAATGAAAGTTGAGATTTTGATTTCATCATTTAAAGCTTGTTTAGCTTTAAATGATGAAATCAAAATCTCAAATTTTATTTTTGCCTCAAAGTGTCTCATTTACTCGTGCTGGGTCACATATGCTTGTCCGTTGTGATGTTATTGTACAATTTTTTTAGGCCACCCTGTATCATTATAGTACTAACACTTAATCAATTGAGTTTGTATGCACCTTTCTTTTGGTTTTGAGCACCAATTTGCTGCTTCAAATGACAAACATGCACAACTGACAATTGGTGTATATGTGACCTGCTTCAACGGAACCAAGACAAAGTTGACAATTTTAGTTATTTAGATTTTGCTTTTTTTTTTTTTAATTCTCCAGGTTCTCAACTTTAAAATGGTGTATTATTTTATACATATGTAACCCCACCCTAATAGTTTTTAAGATGCTTGTTTACGTCATTCGATAGAGTGGCCATCACCCTGATGTGCAGTGTAGCTTGGAGCTGCATCCAACATTTTCTAGAGATACAGCGAAGCGCGTTTGTCCTATTTCAAGATTGCTCTAGTTTTCTACTAATGGGGAATATAACACCTTGAGATCTTCTAGAAGTGTGTAGTTGAAACAGAAAGTTTGGTTGACATTTCCTCCATATTTTCCCACAATTGTATTGTAATGCACGTGATATGCATGTATCTCGTGACAGCAGTTACTAAAGCAGACAAATAAGTTTCGCTTCTGCCATTTAGAATTAAAATTGTTTCAGTTTTTATCATTACACAATGTATGTACAATGTGTATTTCCTTGATTGAAATTGGTTGATGTTACCGATAATGAAAAGTGACAAAACTAAAGCTTCTTTAACACTAACCCTTGTTGTTGTTGTTGTTGTTGTTTTTGTTTTGTTTTTTAGGGTACGGGGGAGGGGGGGAACTTGGTCTTGCCGGCCTGGGGTGAATATATTTGGATTATGATGGACGTTGGCACTGCTTGGAGAATGGCACTGATTTTGTCCATCGTTCAGTACTGAGCTGTTGTTCATCAATATCGACCATCACTTGAGTAGATTTGGGTGGATTTAGACCTGTGTACTTAAAATGCAGTAGGGTATGGAATTACCAAAGAGGCATAAAGTCCAATCAACATTGATCAGTCGTTTACATCGATCGTTCGGTCTTTTACATCTATTGATTAGTCCTTCCAGCGATCGGTCTTTTGAATCGATCACACTTTGCAATTTTTTCTCACAGTTTACACTGTATACGTAAACCTAAACTCCCCTATAAGTTCCCTTTCAAATACAATTGCCTTTGAAGTCTGCCTGCCTTGACCAAAAAACTCATGGATTTTCAACCTTGTTTTATTTTTACAACAACAAATAACTTTAGGTGGTTATTTCAGTCATATGAATCCCGGTAATCTGCAGACCACATTTAAGTTGAAATCAATGAAACATTTTTTAATAATGAAACTACTTTTAGGTTTGTCGTAGATTGTAAGAAAAATGACAATTTCAAAATAAATCTTTTTTTGAGTGAAACTCAAAAAGTATTGACTGAGTATCTTTAACCAGTTCGCGTCGGATGGCGTGTACCGGATCCTAAGAATGCCAGCCTGAACCCGTCTCGGATCGAGGTTCATGAAAAATAATCCCCCGCCTGGGCCCGGTCAATGTCAAAATAATCCCGGCACGAACTGGTTAAAAAGGACAAAGGTAGATTTCATTGTGCAAGGTAATCTCTGTCGGTGATGGACAATATGATTGGTGCTTATTTCAGCTGAACAAATACAAATTACAAGTATATACAATGTAAGAAGTCTGCCTCTGTACATTTACTCACTTATTTACAACTTCAGTATTGGTAATCACTCGAGCATTACTGTTACTCTATTTAAACAAAATTCTCACAAGTTCTTGTTGAACAGAAATGAAATATAGGTAAAAATAAATATTAATTGTTTTAGAAAAAAAAATGTGGGCTTGAAATGTCTGAAATTTACACTTGTGTGGTAGGTCCTATTGGATTTATTTTGAGAGTCGGCAATATATCATCACTGAAACATTGTAGTATTATTGTAGTAAAAATTGTAGTAATAAGAATACGGCAGTTGACGATCTAATTCCCCGACTTACCCAGCCCGACATTGACAAAAATATCTGGATATTGCTCTTGGAACCAGACTATTTGATAGTCAGTTTCCAAGAGTAAAAGGTTTCAGAGTATTGTCAATGTCAGGGAATCAGATGATCAACTACTGTAACGATAGTCACTGCTATAAAGTATCCCTAAAAAGAGAACACATTGTATTAACATTTTATATGGAGCTTTTCAATATTTTGCCAACATTTTGTTCAGTATGCATTGTCACATCATTTGGTATGGTTTGGTATCACAAATACATGTTTAACTTGAATATCACCCAAGCCTGATCAAAACAACTTTGAATATTAATCAGTACCGGAGCTCGAATAATGTTTCTACATTGATTTGAGAGGTGAATATAACATTAAGTTCTGAGTTCATGCTTCCTTGCATTGAAATGTCCGCATCAGTCAATTGTTACTGACAACTTGCATCTTTCGAAAAGAGAATTCCACATGGTGTCTCTGCAAACCCTCACTACTTTTTCCTGGATCATTGTTACTGAAAACTTGCAAGTGTAATTGCTAGCACTATCTTGAGACCGCTGTTCCTCTTGCAGGGATGGGTGGGAAGTCAGTCACCCTGGAACATTGTTCTTGACAGTTTTATAGTGACTCCCTGCTGGTTCTTGATGCTCATAATGCTACTCCTATGGCACTTGGCTGTTGTGTCTGGAGCATTGTTTGAGAGTTACTTACAAAGTGAGTGTTGACTACATGTACCTGCTGACTCTGCACAATGCTGCCCTTACATGGATGGCTTGCACTCGTCAGTTATCAGGAAACATTGTTCAATTGACAATGATTGACTCCCTTCTGGTTCTGGATGTGCATACTGCTGCCCTTGTGATGATGGCTCGGTGCCAGTCAACCCAGGACATTGCTCCTGAGTACTTGCAAGTGACTGCTGGCTCTCTGCTGGTTCTGGATGTACACACTGTTCTTCTTGCATGGATGGCTTGCAGTCAGTCAGACTAGAGCATTGTTTCTGGGGAGAACTTGTAAGCTCTGGGGTCTCTGCTGGCTGTATGTACCTCAACATGCACTTGAACATGCTGCTGACTGTGAATGGAGTACTTGCTGCTGCTTTGCCTAGAACATTGCTCTTGACAGCTGTCTAGTGACTGCTGACTCTCTGGGTGTTGTGCAAGCCCTGGGCTTAGTGGCTTGCTGCTGTTTGGCCTGGTAGCACGCTGCTCTTGGTGATTTTCTGCCTGTGGAATCACACGAAGCTCAATCTGCTTCCCTGGCTGCGATGGTCGGCTGGGATTCAGTCTTGGGCAGGAACGACAGCACAGTTTGAGGAATGAGAAACCCTTGATTACAGCTGCACGATAGTCTGCGTTTGTGGCACTGTAGACCAGGGAATTGATTGAACTATTGATAAGCTCCAAAATGTTATGACATATAGTCAGAATATACATTTTTTCTGTAAGTTGTATAAATTCAAGAGCCTGTGAATTTGTATGTATGGAAATGGTTTGGTACACAATTGAAAGAAATGACAATGCAGTGCGTATTGACTTCAAAATGAAGAAAACAGCAGTATTGATTATCACCATACAGAGGACCTTGCCTGCTTGCTTGGGACGGTTTGGCAACAGGGCTGATTGTCTGCGCACTTTCACTACCACATAGATGTACAAATCAAGAGTTGCTATCAAGCAAACAATGGCAATAATGGAATTAATCCCAAAAACTACATAATCAAAGATAGTCTCTGGTAAGAATATCAGAATCACACCAACAATGATTGTAGGCACCCAGACTCCTGCGGATATCTTTGCTGCTCGAGATTTAGAGGCTTTTTCTTTGTGTGTCAGAGGATTACGCACTGCAGAGAATCTCTCAGCTGCTATGGTGACCACAAAGAAATGAGAAACAGCAAGAAGCATGTATCTGACAAATACCCCTACTTTTTTAGCAAGGAAGTTGTACTTGATGGATGAACACAATGCAAATATAAAGTCACTTGTAAGGAAGAGCGAGTCAGCCACAGCCAGATTGGATAAGTAGATGTTGATGATTGTACGCATTGATTTCACTCGAAAGACTGTGAAGAGAAACACAAAGTTGAAGAGGATCCCGATTGGTGCGATGATTTCAGCACTTAACCATATTATTTGAATACTTCTGTCTCGACTCTTGTAATAGCTCTCAAGATGCTTGCTTACTTCATTCAATAGAGTGCAGTTGTCATCGTAGCAATCACCCATCATGAGCAGTGCAGCTTGAAGCTCAATCAGTCATCCCCATAGACAGCAAAGGTCCGTCGTGCCGATCTCCTGTGCCGATCTCCTGTGCCCACGTCCTACAGCCTCATTCCACATAATAGTCAATCTCGCTAGGCCGTCCCAGTTGTTTCGACCAGGATGATCTTGGATGGCCACGGGGTCTCTTCCAGCCGGGAGTTGGCGGTTGACCTCTCCTGGAACTGATCGATGGCAATGCCCAGATTATTTTTGGCTGGAATGTTGTCAGCAGGAGAGCGACGTGACCAAAGAAGGCGGTTCGGCGACGTTGGATTTGGTGGTTGATAGTTGGCAATCTTGTTCTGCGGGTGACCTTGTTATTACTGACGAAGTCAAACCACTGGATACCTAGGATCGAGCCTTGACACCTTTGGTCTTCTGAGATCGGATTTGAAGAGTGTCCAGGTTTCTGAGCCGTACAGCAGGACAGGAATGACACATGTCTGGTACATGTTTATACCCAGTTTGATGGCGAGTTTCAACTTTTTGAGCCTCCAGATTTTGCGTAGGCTGTTCATGAAGTAAGGCCGAGTCGTCTGAGGATGTCAGGTTTACTGCGCTCAGTGTTGGAGATCTTGCTTCTAAGATATACAAAATCCTCCACAAAGTCGACAGACTGTCCGTTCACTGTAATGTGAGAGGGAGTGCTGGTGCTGCTTGGGGTCAATACTTGGATTTTGGTTTTCTGCCAGGAGATGTTGAGTCCAAGATTGGCAGCAATCTCCCCATCCCCTTGGAGCTGCATCCAGCTTGGAGCTGCATCCAACACTTTCTGCAGATAGAGCGAAGCGCGTTTGTCTTATTTCAAGATTGCTCCAGTTTTCTACTAATGGGAATATAACAATGATTTTAGCACCTAACCATAACCATTGATCTGTATTGACTCTTGTCAAAGTTCATAAGATGTTTCAAAAGTTCTTCAATTGTATCGAGTAGAGCTGTCTTGGTAGCAGTCACCCATATTTCAAGTACATTGCAGCATTGATCTCCATGTCTAACATTTCAGTTCAGATGCAGCGAAGAGTGGTCTGCCCTATTTCAAGATCACTCCAGTTTTATACCGACAGGGAATACAGGACCTTAAGAAATGTGTAGTTGAAAGTAAAAGCAAAAGCTTCATTTTTCCCACAGTATTTTGTATAAGATATGGTAAAGTACTTTGTTCTTTATTTTGACAGCTCACAAAACCAAAGTAGACAATAGAGTTTCACAGTTGACATTGGCATAGATGAGTTGTTTCAGGCTGTAATATTAAAGAAAACAAATTTCTCCACACAAGGTTTAATGTGACATGTTTAAGTATGATGTCCTTAAGGATAGGGGATGGGGAGGATATATTCCTACTGTTTGACTATAGTGGGATTGGGCCATGTGACCTCAAGTACGATGTCCTCAAGGATAGGGGATGGGGAGGATATATCCCTACTGTTTGACTAGTGGGATTGGGCCATGGTACCTTAAGTAAAATGTCTTCAAGGATAGGGGATGGGGAGGATATATTCCTACTGTTTGACTATAGTGGGATTGGGCCATGGGTCTTCCGTATGATGTCCTCAAGGATAGAGGATGGGGAGGTTATATCTCTACTGTTTGACTAGTGGGATTGGGCCATGGGACCTCAAGTACGATGTCCTCAAGGATAGGGGATGGGGAGGTTATATCTCTACTGTTTGACTATAGTGGGATTGGGCCATGGGACCACACACCAGATTTCTGTGGCAAGAAACATATGTTGATATTGTAGTTATTTCATAGCTTTACTATTGTCCACATTTATCAAACACTTAAAAAAATACACAATAAAAACACATTTTGGATTGAACTGAATTGCATTGGACTGGACTGGACTGGACTGGACTGGATTGGATTGGATTGGACTGGATTGGTTTGGACTAGATTGGATTAGATTGGATTGGATTTGATTGGATTGGATTTGATTTTTTGTATACATCTTGTGGCCATTAAATGGCCAAATTGCAGATATGTTACAGGCAGATATGATTGTACGCATGGACTTCACTCGAAAGACTGTGAAGAGAAACACAAAGTTGAAGAGGATGCCGATTGGTGCAATGATTTCAGTACTTAACCATATTATTTGAACGGTTCTGTTTTCACTCTTGTAATAGTTCTCAAGATGCTTGTTTACTTCAGTCAATAGAGTGGCTATCGCCCATCATTTGCGGTGTAGCTTGGAGCTGCATCAAACATTTTTTGCAGATACAGCGAAGCGCGTTTACCCTGTTTCAAGATTGCTCCAGTTTTATACTAATGATGAATATAACACAATGAGATCTTCTAGAAGTGTGTAGTTGAAACAGAAAGTTTGGTTGACATTTCCTCCATATTTCCCCATAATTTTCAAAGACCCATTGTAATGCACGTGATGCAGTGTATCTAGTGACAGCAGTTACCAAAGCATACAATTTAGTTTCGCTAAGTGCATTTAGATTAAAATTTGTTTCAGTTTTTATCATTATGTATGCAATGTGTATTTCCTTGATTGAAATTGGTTGATGTTACCGATAATGAAAAGTGACAAAAGTAAATCCTTTTTAACACTAACCCTTTTTGTTTTTAGTTTTTAGTTTTTTTGTTTTTGTTTTGTTATGGTGGGGGAAAACTTGGTCCTGCAGGCCTGGGGTGAATATATTTGGATTATGATGGACGTTGGCACTGCTGGGAGAATGGGACTGATTTTGTCCATCCTTCAGTACTGAGCTGTTCATCAACCACCACTTGAGTGGATTTGGGTAGATTTTGTACAGTACTTCCACATCAATGTTACTTTATTTTCCACATAACAAAAGGCAAACCATACAAGAGCATAACCAGATTACTTAAAATGTAGAAGGGTATGGAACACCAAAGAGGCATAAAGTCCTATCAACACATTGATCAGTCTTTTACATTGATCGATCGGTCTTTTACATCTATCAATAGTTCTTTTACATCTATTGATTGGTCCTCCCATCAATCGGTCTTTTACATCAACGATCGGTCTTTTAAATCGATCACACTTTGTAATTATGTGTCTACATTATACGTAAACCTAAACTCCCCTATAAGTTCCCTTTCAAATACAATGCCTTTGAAGTCTGCCTGCCTTGACCAAAAAACTCACGAATTCTAAATTTGTATATATTTTTTTTTAAGAAATAAAATCACTTGAGGGGGTTATTTTAGTCGTATGAATCCCAGTAACCTGCAGACCACGTCTAGGTTGAAATCAATGATTTTTTTGGTAATAATGAAACACGAACTACTTTTTGGTTTGTCAGAGATGGTAACAAAAAATTACAATTACAATTTAAATCTAATATCCTCAAAAAGTATTGACTGAGATCTTTAACCAGTTTGTGTCGAATGGTGTGTACCGGGTCCCAAGAATGCTGGCCTGAACCCGTCTCGGATCGAAGTTCATGAAAAATAATCTCCCGCCTGGGCCCGGTCAATGTCAAAATAATCCCGGCACGAACTGGTTAAAAAGCACAAAGGTAGATTTCATTGTGAAAGGTAATCTCTGTCTGTGATAGACAATATGGCTTTGTGCTCATTTCAGCTGAACAATTACAAATTACAAGTGTAAAAGAAGTATGCATCTGTACATTTACTTACTTACAACTTCAGTAACATAATAATAATAATAATAATTACATTTATATAGCGCGCATTCTATAAAAATATGTTCACGTGCGCTAATCACTCGAGCATTACTGAAACATTTGTTACTCTATTTAAACAAAATTCTCACAAGTTCTTGTTGAATAGAGATGAAATATAGGTGAAAATAAAAATTAATTGCTTTAGAAAAAAAATGTGGGCTTGAAATTTCTGAAGTTTAGACTTGTGCGGTAGGTCCTATTGGATTTATATTGAGAGTCTGCAATATATCGTCACTAAAAATATGTAGTACATGTCTTAAGATTACGCAGTGGCTATCATTACGGCAGTTGACGATCTGATTCCTTACCCAGCCCGACATTGACAAAAATATCTGGATATCGCTCTTGGAACCAGACTATTTGATAGTCAGGTTCAAAGAGTAAAAGGTTTCAGAGTATTGTCAATGTCGGGCTGGATAAGTCAGGGAATCAGATGACCAACTGCTGTAACGATTGTCACTGCGTTAAGAATAGCCCTGATAAGAGAACACATTGTATTGACATTTTATAGTGAGCTTTCAGTATTTTGCCAACATTTTGTTCAGTATCAATATGTGTTATCAGATCATTTGTTAGGTTTGGTACCACAAATACATATGTTTAACTGGAATATCACCCAAGCCTAATCAAAATAACTTTGAATATTATTCAGTACCGGAGCTCGAATAATGTTTCTACGTTGATTTGAGAGGTGGATATATAACAGTAAGTTCTGAGTTCATGCTTCCTTGCATTGAAATATCAGCATCAGTCAATCCTGGATCATTGTTACTTACAACTTGCATCTTTCGAAAAGAGAATTCCACATGGTGTCTCCGCAAACTCTCACTACTTTATCCTGGATCATTGTTACTGAAAACTTGCAAGTGTTGCTGGCACTCTTGAGACCGCTGTTCCTCTTGCAGGGATGGGTGGGAAGTCAGTCGCCCTGGAACATTGTTCTTGACAGTTTTAGAGTGACTCCCTGCTGGTTCTTGATGCGCACATTACTGGCTGCTCCTATGGCACTTGACTGTTGTGCCTGGAACATTGTTTGAGAGTTACATGTACTTACAAAGTGAGTGTTGACTACATGTATCTGCTGACTCTGCACACTGCTACCCTTACATGAATGGCTTGCACTCGTCATTTACCAGAGAACATTGTTCAATTGACAACTTTCCAATGATTGACTCCCTTCTGGTTCTGGATGTGCATGCCGCTGCCTTCGATGATGGCTCAGTGCCAGTCAACCCATGACATTGTTTCTAAGTTCTTGCAAGTGACTGTTGGCTCTCTGCTGGTTTTGGATGTACACACTGTTGTTCTTGTACAGATGCCTTGCAATCAGTCAGACTATACTAAAGCATTGATCCCGATTAGAACTTGCAAGCGCTTGGGGTACGTCCCTGCTGGTTCTGCATGTACCTCAACATGCACTTGAACATGCTGCTGACTGCGGGTAGATAACTTGCTGGTGCCTTGCCTGGAAAATTGTTCTTGATAGCTGTCCAGTGACTGCTGACTCTCCGAGTGTTGTGCATGCTCTGGGCTTTGTGGCGTGCTGCTGCTTGGCCTGAAACATTGTTCTTGATAGCTGTCCAGTGGCTGCTGACTTTCTGGGTGTTGTGCACACTCTTTGCTTAATGGCTTGCTGCTGCTTGGCCTGGCAGCACGCTGCTCTTGGTCATTTTTTGCCTGTGGAATCACACGAAGCTCAATCTGTTTCCCTGGCTGCGATGGTTGGCTGGGATTCTGTCTTGGGCAGCAACGACAGCACAGTTTGAGAAATGGGAAAGCCTCGACTACAGCTGCACGATAGTCTGCGTTTGTGGCACTGTAGACCAGGGAATTGATTGAACTATTGATAAGCTCAAGAATTGTATGACATGAAAACAGAATGTACATTTTGGCTGTAAGTTGTAAAAGTTCAACAGCCTGTGAAGTTGAATACTTACTTTGCACAATAACAAGAATTGACAATGCAGTGCGTATTGAGTTCAAAATGAAGAAAACAGCAGTATTGATTATTACCATACAGAGGACCTTGCCTGCTCGCTTGGGACGGTTTGGCAACAGGGCTGATTGTCTGCACACTTTTACTACCACATAGATGTACAAAGCAAGAGTTGCTATCAAGCAAACAATGGCAATAATGGAATTAATCCAAAAGACGACATCATCAAAGATAGTCTCTGGTAAAAATATCAGAATCACAGCAACAATGATTCTAGGCACCCAGACTCCTGCGGATATCTTTGCTGCTCGAGATTTAGAGGCTTTCTCTTTGTGTGTCAGAGGATTACGTACTGCAGAGAATCTCTCAGCTGCTATGGTAACCACAAAGAAATGAGAAACAGCAAGAAGTGTGTATCTGACACCTCCATATACTTTTTGAACAAGGAAGTTGTACTTGAAGTGTGAACACAATGCAAATATAAAGTCACTTGTAAGGAAGAGCGAGTCAGCCACAGCCAGATTGGATAAGTAGATGTTGATGATTGTACACATGGACTTCACTCGAATGACTGTGAAGAGAAACACAAAGTTGAAGAGGATGCCGATTGGTGCAATGATTTCAGCACTTAACCACGTTATTTCGTTTGTTCTGTCTCTACTCTTGTAAAAGCTCTCAAGATGCTTGTTCAATTCAGGTGACAGAGTAGAATTGTCTTCTTGGTAGCCATCAGCCATAGTTCATGTACAGTGTAGCATTTCCAACATTATTTGCAGATGCAGTGCAGGTATTCTTGTTGTAAGAACACTAACAGAGAATCTTTGAGGAGTGTGCAGTTGAAACTGAAAGCTGAAAGTTCATAAGATGCTTGTTTATTTCATTCGATAGAGTGCAGCTGTCTTTGTAGCCATCACCCATCATGTGCAGTATAGCTTGGAGCTGCATCCAACATTTTCTGGAGATACAGCGAAGCGCATTTGTCCTATTTCAAGATTGCTCCAGTTTTTATACTAATGGGGAATATAACACCTTGAGATCTTCTAGAAGTGTGTAGTTGAAACAGAAAGTTTTGTTGATATTCCCTCCATATTTTCCCACAATTCTCAAAGACATATTGTATTGCACGTGATATGAATGTATCTCGTGACAGCAGTTACCAAAGCAGACAATTCAGTTTCGCTACTGCCATTTGGAATTAAAGTTGTTTCAGTTTTTATTATTTTGTATATATGTGTATTTCCTTGATTGAAATTGGTTGATGTTACCGATAATGAAAAGTGACAAAACTAACGCTTTTTTAACCCTAATCCTCCCAAATCCATCCAAATCCATACCCTTGTTTTGTTTTTGTTTGTTTGATTGTTTTTGGGTTGTGGTGGTGGGGGGGGGGGGGGGGGGGGCTTGGTCCTGCAGGCCTGGGGTGAATATATTTGGATTATGATGGATGTTGGCACTGTTGGGACAATGGGACTGATTTTTTCCACCGTGCAGTACTAAGCTGTTGTTCATCAATATCAACCACCACTTGAGTAGATTTGGGTGGATTTGGTCCTGTGTACTTAAAATGCAGTAGGGTATGGAACACCAAAGAGGCATAAACTCCAATCAACACATTGATCAGTCTTTTTTACACCGATCGTTCTTATACATCTATTGATTGGTCCTTCCATCAATCGGGCTTTTACATCGATCGATTGGTCTTTTACATCGATCACACTTTGCAATTATGTGTCACAGTTTACATATACGTAAACCTAAACTACCCTCAATCAAACACACATTTATTTCCTCTTCTCAATTGACATCTAGATACAAAATTATATAAGTATTGAATAACAAGATATACATGCCAGAGGTGGCAAAACCTTGTAAGCAAAGCTTGTATCAGGCATGCCATTAAACAAAAACAAACGAACGGACACCATAATTATAGGAAAACAATCATACTTCTAAGCAGTAAAAAAACATATAATACAATACTGGGCTACATGTAGGATTGCCATACCAAGTCCATTTTCACATGGATACATGAAGTTTATAATATATTACATTAGGTACAATTTAAGTTTCTGTTTAAAAATATTATATGCCCTTGAACATCTAAGAGAGAATGGTAAATCATTCCACAATTTAGGTCCGGAGTTTTTGATGTTGAATTGAAAAGCAGATGTTCTACGGTATGTTGCGGTATATGGAAATGTAAGTTAGTGGGCATACAACTTGTTATAGTTATGTAAGTTACAGTTGTACAAATGAGTCCCCTATGAATTCCCTTTCAAATACAATCCTTGTGAACTCTGCCTGCCTTGACCAACAAACTCATAGATTTTCAACCTTTACATGTATGTTTTATTTTGACCAAAACAAATTACTTTAGGGGGTTATTTCAGTCATATGAATCGTGGTAATCTGCAGACCACATTGAAGTTAAAATCAATGAAACATTTTTTAATAATAAAAAATTACAATTTAAAAATAAATTTATATTTGAGTAAAACTCAAAAGGTATTGACTAAGTATCTTTAACCAGTTTGCGTCGGATGGCGTGTACCGGTTCCCAAGAATGCTAGCCTGAACCCGTCTCGGATCGAGATTCATGAAAAATAATCCCGTGCCGGGGACCGGTCAATGTCAAAATAATCCCGGGGCGAACTGGTTAAAAAGCACAAAGGTAGATTTCATTGTGAAAGGTAATCTCTGTCGGTGATAGACAATATGGCTTTGTGCTCATTTCAGTGTAACATTTACAAATTACAAGTATATAAGAAGTATGCATCTGTACATTTACTCACTTATTTACAACTTCAATAACATAATAATAATAATAATAATAATTACATATTGCACGCATTCCATAAAAATATGTTCATGTGCGCTAATCACTCGAGCATTACTGAAAATTTTTACTATACATGTATTTAAACAAAATTCTCACAAGTTCTTGTTGAACAGAAATGAAATATAGGTGAAAATAAATATTAATTGTTTTAGAAAAAAAAATGTGGGCTTAAAATGTCTGAAGTTTAGACTTGTGTGGTAGGTCCTATTGGATTTATTTTGAGAGTCGGCAATATATCGTCACTGAATCATTGTATTATTAAGAATACGCAGTGGCTATATTATTACGACAGTGAACAATCTGATTCCTTGACTTACCCAGCCCTACATTGACAAAAATATCTGGATATCGCTCTTGGAACCAGACTATTTGATAGTCGGGTTCGAAGAGTAAAAGGTTCAGAGTATTGTCAATGTCGGGCTGGGTAAGTCAGGGAATCAGATGATCAACTGCTGTAACAATAGTCATTGCGTTAAGAATATCCCTAAAAAGAGAACACATTGTATTGACATTTTATAGTGAGCTTTTCAGTATTTTGCCAACATTTTGTTCAGTATCAATATCAGATCATTTGTTAGGTTTGGTACCACAAATACATATGTTAAACTGGAATATCACCCAAGCCTAATCAAAATAACTTTGAATATTATTCAGTACCGGAGCTCGAATAATGTTTCTACGTTGATTTGAGAGGTGAATATATAACATTAAGATCTGAATGCATGCTTCCTTGCATTGAAATCTCAGCATCAGTCAATCCTGGATCATTGTTACTGACAACTTGCATCTTTCGAAAAGAGAATTCCACATGGTGTCTCTGCAAACCCTCACTACCTAATACTGGATCATTGTTACTGAAAACTTGCAAGTGTTGCTGGCACTCTTGAGACCGCTGTTTCCCTTGCAGGGATGGGTGGGAAGTCAGTCACCCTGGAACATTGTTCTTGACAGTTTTAGAGTGACTCCCTGCTGGTTCTTGATGCACATAATACTACTCCTATGGCACTTGGCTGTTGTGCCTGGAACATTGTTTGAGAGTTACTTACAAAGTGATTGTTGACTACATAATGTACAAAGTGATTGTTGACTATCTGCTGACTCTGCACACTGCTGCCCCTAAATGGATGGCTTGCACACATCAGTTAACAGAGAACATTGTTCTTGACATCTTTCAAATGATTGACTCCCTTCTAGTTCTGGATGTGCATACTGCTGCCCTTGTGATGATGGCTAGATGTCAGTCAGCCCAGGACATTGCCCCTGAGTACTTGCAAGTGACTTCTGGCTCTCTGCTGGTTCTGGATGTACACACTGTTCTCCTTGCATGGATGGCTGGCAGTCAGTCAGACTAGAGCATTGTTTCTGGTGGGAACTTGCAAGTTCTGCATGTGCATGAACATGCAATTTAACATGCGGCTGACTGGGCGTGGATAACTTGCTGCTGCTTTGCCTGGAACATTGTTCTGGACAGCTGTTCAGTGACATGCTGACTCTCTGGGTGTAGTGCACGTCCTTGGCTTGGTGGCTTGCTGCTGCTTTGCCTGCAACATTGTTCTGGACAGCTGTCCATTGACTGCTGACTCTCTGAGTGTTGTGATTACCCTTGGCTTAGTGGCTTGCTGCTGATTGGCCTGGAACATTGTTCTGGACAGCGGTCCATTGACTGCTGACTCTCTGAGTGTTGTGACTGCCCCTGGCTTGGTGTCTTGCTGCTGCTTTGCCTGTAACATTGTTCTGGACAGCTGTCCATTGACTGCCGACTCTCTGAGTGTTGTGACTGCCCTTGGCTTAGTGGCTTGCTGCTGCTTTGCCTGGACAGCTGTTCAGTGACTGCTGACTCTCTGGGTGTTGTGCACACTCTTTGCGTGGTGGCTTGCTGCTGTTTGGCCTGGCAGCATGGTGCTCTTGGGCATTGTCTGCCTGTGGAATCACACGAAGCTCAATCTGCTTCCCAGGCTGCGATGGTTGGCTGGGTTTCAGTCTTGGGCAGCAACGACAGCACAGTTTGAGGAATGAGAAAGCCACGACTACAGCCGCACGATAGTCTGCGTTTGTGGCACTGTAGACCAGGGAATTGATTGAACTATTGATAAGCTCAAAAATTGTATGACATGAAAACAGAATGTACATTTTGGCTGTAAGTTGTAAAAGTTCAACAGCCTGTGAAGTTGAATACTTGCTTTGCACAATAACAAGAATTGACAATGCAGTGCGTATTGAGTTCAAAATGAAGAAAACAGCAGTATTGATTATCACCATACAGAGGACCCTGCCTGCTCGCTTTGGACGGTTTGGCAACAGGGCTGATTGTCTGCACACTTTTACTACCACATAGATGTACAAAGCAAGAGTTGCTATCAAGCAAACAATGGCAATAATGGAATTAATCCAAAAGACGACATCATCAAAGATAGTCTCTGGTAAAAATATCAGAATCACAGCAACAATGATTCTAGGCATCCAAACTCCTGCTGATATCTTTGCTGCTCGAGATTTAGAGGCTTTCTCTTTGTGTGTCAGAGGATTACGTACTGCAGAGAATCTCTCAGCTGCTATGGTAACCACAAAGAAATGAGAAACAGCAAGAAGCGTGTATCTGACACCTCCATATACTTTTTGAACAAGGAAGTTGTACTTGAAGGGTGAACACAATGCAAATATAAAGTCACTTGTAAGGAAGAGCGAGTCAGCCACAGCCAGATTGGATAAGTAGATGTTGATGATTGTACGCATGGACTTCACTCGAATGACTGTGAAGAGAAACACAAAGTTGAAGAGGACCCCGATTGGTGCAATGATTTCAGCACTTAACCACGTTATTTCGTTTGTTCTGTCTCTACTCTTGTAAAAGCTCTCAAGATGCTTGTTTAATTCAGTTGACAGAGTAGAGTTGTCTTCTTGGTAGCCATCAGCCATAGTTCATGTACAGTGTAGCATTTCCAACATTATTTGCAGGTGCAGTGCAGGTATTTCTTGTTGTAAGAACACCAACAGAGAATCTTTGAGGAGTGTGCAGTTGAAACTGAAAGCTGAAAGTTCACAAGATGCTTGTTCACTTCATTCGATAGAGTATAGCTGTCTTCGTAGCCATCACCCATCATGTGCAGTGTAGCTTGGAGCTGCATCCAACATTTTCTGGAGATACAGCGAAGCGCGTTTGTCCTATTTCAAGATTGATCCAGTTTTCTACTAATGGGGAATATAACACCTTGAGATCTTATAAAAGTGTGTAGTTGAAACAGAAAGTTTTGTTGACATTCCCTCCATATTTTCCCACAATTGTATTGTTATGCACGTGATATGCATGTATCTCGTGACAGCAGTTACTAAAGCAGACAAATAAGTTTCGCTTCTGCCATTTAAAATTAAAGTTGTTTCATTTTTTATCATTACACAATGTATGTACAATGCGTATTTCCTTGATTGAAATTGCTTGATGTTACCGATAATGAAAAATGACAAAACTAAAGCTTCTTTAACACTAACCCTTGTTGTTGTTGTTGTTGTTTTGTTGTTGTTGTTAGGGTACGGTGGGGGGGGGGGGGGGGGGGAACTTGGTCTTGCCGGCCTGGGGTGAATATATTTGGATTATGATGGACGTTGGCACTACTCGGAGAATGGGACTGATTTTGTCCATCGTGCAGTGATGAGCTGTTGTTCATCAATATCAACCACCACTTGAGTAGATTTGGGTGGATTTGGTCCTGTGTACTTAAAATGCAGTAGGGTATGGAACACCAAAGAGGCATAAAGTCCTATCAACACATTGATCGGTCTTTTACATCTATTGATTGGTCCTTTCATCAATCGGTCTTTTACATCAACGATCGGTCTTTTACATCGATCACACTTTGTAATTATGTGTCTACATTATACGTAAACCTAAACTCCCCTATAAGTTCCCTATTAAATACAATGCCTTTGAAGTCTGCCTGCCTTGACCAAAAAACTCACGGATTCTAAATTTGTATATTTCTTTTAAAAATAAAATCACTTGAGGGGGTTATTTTAGTCGTATGAATCCCAGTAACCTGCAGACCACGTTTAGGTTGAAATCAATGATTTTTTTAATAATATTGAAACACAAACTTCTTTTTGGTTTGTCAGAGATGGTAACAAAAAATCTCAATTAGAATTTAAATCTTATATCCTCAACAAGTATTGACTAAGTATCTTTAACCAGTTCGTGTCTGTTGGCGTGTACCGGCTCCCAAGAATGCTGGCCTGAACCCGTCTCGGATCGAGGTTCATGAAAAATAATCCCGCGCCTGGTCCCATTCAATGTTAAATAATCCCGGCACGAACTGGTTAAAAAGCACAAAGGTAGATTTCATTGTAATAATGATAATACAAGGCATTTATATGGCGCTCTACAAAGAACACAGCGCCTCACATCAACAACAGAATTAATACAATGAAATACAGAAAATGCAGTAAAACAAACAAATCATAAGCTGGGAAATAGGTGAGTTTTGAGTTGGCGCTTGAAGGTCGCAGTAGATGTCGCTTCCCTGATTGCACACGGCAGCTTGTTCCACAATTTAGGGGCAACAACAAAGAATGAACTGTCCCCAGCCTTCTTTTTGGATCGCGGAACAATCAGCCGGGTGACATCAGAAGAAGAGCGAAGCCCCCTGCGACCTCCAGGCCCCTCAGTATTATATACATTTAGACCGTCAGAAATGTAACTTGGAGATTGCCGTTGGAAAAATTTATAAACAAACAGGAGAATTTTGAAAGTGATTCTTTCCTTGACGGGGAGCCAGTGAAGTGAGCACAGTAATTGAGCTGATGAGAATTGATCTCTAGCGCATGCAAACACAAGACACGCAGCTTTGTTTTGAAGGCGCTGTACTCGTCTGAGGTCCACTTCCCTGGCTCCGTATAACAATGAGTTGGCATAATCAATGCGTGAAAGAACCAATGATCTGACAGCATTATGACAAGCATCCTTGGTGAGGAAACGGCGTATACGCCACAAATTGCGAATATGAAAATTCACACTTCTGCAGACTGTACTGATGTGTTTGTTCATTAACAAGGATGAGTCAAGAGTAACCCCAAGATTTTTTACAGTGGTAGAAGGATTTATGCAAATGTCTCCAACTCTTAATACAAGATTAGGTAAAGTACTGATGACCTTCGGGGAACCAAAAACAAAAAAATCTGTTTTGTTTTGATTAAGCTGCAGCTTGTTTTGCACCATCCAGTTATTAATCTTAGAAATACACGTGGACAGAATAAAAAGAGCACGATTGGAATCACCTGCAACTTTGGGATCAAATTCAGTATAGAGTTGGGTGTCATCAGCGTAAACATGAAAATTGACATTGTATTCTCTTATAATATCACCAACTGGATGAGTATACATGGTAAAGCACTGTGGTCCAATGACGGAGCACTGAGGTACTGAGAAACTGAGAACATGCTCCACAGATTTGGCATTCCTAATGGACACTCTGGTACGACGTTCATTGAGATACGACCTAAACCAGGATTTAGCAGTACCTGTAATGCCAAAACAAGTCTCTATTCTATCAATAAATATGCCATGGTCAACGGTATCAAATGCAGCTGACATGTCAAGTAATACCAGGAGAATAACTTTGTGCAAGATAATCTCTGTCAGTGATAGACAATATGGCTTCGTGCTCATTTCAGTGGAACAGTTACAAATTACAAGTATATAAGAAGCATGCATCTGTACATTTACTCACTTATTTACAACTTCAGTAACATAATAATAATAATAATAATTACATTTATATAGCACACATTCCATAAAAATATGTTCATGTGCGCTAATCACTCGAGCATTACTGAAACATTTTACTATACATGTATTTAAACAAAATTCTCACAAGTTCTTGTTGAACAGAAATGAAATATAGGTAAAAAATAAATATTAATTGTTTTAGAAACAAAAATGTGGGCTTGAAATGTCTGAAGTTTAGACTTGTGTGGTAGGTCCTATTGAATTTATTTTGAGAGTCGGCAATATATCATCACTGAAACATTGTAGTTTTAAGAATACGCAGTGGCTATCATTAAGGCAGTTGACGATCTGATTCCTTGACTTACCCAGCTCGACATTGACAAAAATATCTGGATATCGCTCTTGAAACCAGACTATTTGATAGTCAGGTTCAAAGAGTAAAAGGTTTCAGAGTATTGTCGATGTCGGGCTAGGTAAGTCAGGGAATCGGATGATCAACTGCTGTAACGATAGTCACTGCGTTAAGAATATCCCTGAAAAGAGAGAACACATTGTATTGACATTTTATAGTGAGCTTTTCAGTATTTTGCCAACATTTTGTTTAGTATCAATACGCATTGTCACATCATTTGGTATGGTTTGATATCAGAAATACATGTTTAACTGGAATATCAACCAAGCCTATAATCAAAACAACTTTAACAATTATTCAGTACCGGAGCTTGAATAATGTTTCTACGTTGATTTGAGAGGTGGATATAACATTAAGTTTTGAGTTCATGCTTCCTTGCATTGAAATCTCAGCATCAGTCAATCCTGGATCATTGTTACTGACAACTTGCATCTTTCGAAAAGATAATTCCACATGGTGTCTCCGCAAATTCTCACTACTTTATCCTGGATCATTGTTACTGAAAACTTGCAAGTGTTGTTGGTATTCTTGAGACTGCTGTTCCTCTTGCAGGGATGGGTGGGATTAAGTCGGTCACCCTGGAACATTGTTCTTGAGTGACTCCCTGCTGGTTCTTGATGTGCATAATACTGCTCTTAATCTTATGGCACTTGGCTGTTGTGCCTGGAACATTGTTTGAGAGTTACTTACAAAGTGATTGTTGACTACATGTATCTGCTGACTGTGCACACTGCTGACCTTGCATGGATGGCTTGCACACATCAGTTACCAGAGAACATTGTTCTTAACAACTTTCCAATGATTGACTCCCTTCTGGTTCTGGATGTGCATACTGCTGCCCTTGTGATGATGGCTCGGTGCCAGTCAACCCAGGACATTGCTCCTGAGTACTTGCAAGTGACTGCTGGCTCTCTTCTGGTTCTGGATGTACACACTGTTCCCCTTGCATGGACGGCTTGCAGTCAGTCAGACTAGAGCATTGTTTCTGGTGAGAACTTGCAAGCACTGGGGTCCCCGCTGGTTCTGCATGTACCTCAACATGCACTTGAACATGCTGCTGACTGTGAGTGGATGCCTTGCTTCTGCCTTGCCTGGAACGTTGTTCTTGACAGCTGTCTAGTGACTGTTGACTCCCTGAGTGTTGTGCATGCACTTTGCTTGGTGGCTTGCTGCTGCTTGGCCTGGAACATTGTTCTTGACAGCTGTTCAGTGAGTGCTGACTCTCTGGGTGTTGTGCACGTCCTTGGCTCAGTGGCTTGCTGCTGCTTGGCCTTGGTCATTTTTTGCCTGTGGAATCACACGAAGCTCAATCTGATTCCCTGGCTGCGATGATCGGCTGGGATTCTGTCTTGGGCAGCAACGACAGCACAGTTTGAGGAACGAGAAAGCCTCGATTACAGCTGCACGATAGTCTGCGTTTGTGGCACTGTAGACCAGGGAATTGATTGAACTATTGATAAGCTCAAAAATGTTATGACATATAGTCAAAATGTACACTTTTTCTGCTAGTTGTAAAATTTCAACAACCTGTGAAGGTGTATGTATGGAAAACTTTTTTAGCACAATTACAAGAATTGACAATGCAGTGCGTATCGAGTTCAAAATGAAGAAAACAGCAGTATTGATGATCACCATACAGAGGACCTTGCCTGCTCGCTTGGGACGGTTTGGCAACAGGGCTGATTGTCTGCGCACTTTCACTACCACATAGATGTACAAAGCAATAGTTGCTATCAAGCAAACAATGGCAATAATGGAATTAATCAAAATAACGACATCATCAAAGATATTCTCTGGTAAAAATATCAGAATCACACCAACAATGATTGTAGGCACCCAGACTCCTGCTGATATCTTTGCTGCTCGAGATTTAGAGGCTTTTTCTTTGTGTGTCAGAGGATTACGCACTGCAGAGAATCTCTCAGCTGCTATGGTAACCACAAAGAAATTGGAAACGGCAAGTAGCTTGTCTCTGACTCCTATCAATACTTTTTGAGCAAGGAAGTTGTACTTGATGGGTGAACACAATGCAAATATAAAGTCACTCGTAAGGAAGAGCGAGTCAGCCACAGCCAGATTGGATAAGTAGATGTTGATGATTGTACGCATGGACTTCACTCGAAAGACTGTAAAGAGAAACACAAAGTTGAAGAGGATGCCGATTGGTGCAATGATTTTAGCACTTAACCATATTATTTGATCGGATCTGTCTATAGTCTTGTAAAAGCTCTCAAGATGCTTGTTTGCTTCAGTTGACAGAGTAGAGTTGTCTTCTTGGTAGCCATCAGCCATAGTTTATGTACAGTGTAGCATTTCCAACATTATTTGCAGATGCAGTGCAGGCATTTCTTGTTGTAAGAACACTAACAGGGAATCTTTGAGGTGTGTGCAGTTGAAACTGAAATCTGCTTTGTGTCCTCTCCCCTTTTATATATTCTCTGATTATTCAGGACAAGTTTGTCCATTGTTTTGACAGTGCTGTAGGTTTCCAACACTTTCTCTTGTGACAACACTGACTATACAGCGTTTATAAATTACGTTGGTGAATGGTGATGAAGGAAACAAAAACATATTCAATTTACATCACCCCGACGCAAATCGAAACATTTGGTTGCGGAACACTGCTACATGTATTTCAAAAGGTGGTAGCGATTTTGAAATATATTGCCGAAAATCTGAAGCGGTTATGTCCACGCAGGAAGAATAATATGAATTGGAATACACAATCTGAGAAACGTCACTGCAGTAACGCTTCTCAGATTCAAATTTTTAGGGATAAAAAGTGATATCTTTTTCCATAACCGCAGTACTTCGGAATGAAAAGTTTATAAAAATGCATTATATACTATCCAAAGCTGCTGTACTTCTTGGCAAGTAAGTTTTTATTGCCAAAATTTGTTTGAGTAATTACCAAACGTATACGATCCCTTTAAGCTTCAATGACCTTAAAACGTACATACCCCAAATTAATGCATATAATATTTTTTAGGGGTTTAATAATAGTCAGGTGGTTAATTTCAAACCGGATATCAATATTAATGTCGTACTAATAAAGAGCATGCCCGTGTCATCGACATTTAAAATTGTAATGATTTCTTAATAGAGAAAACTAAATAAAACATTTGTGGCCGAACAATATTATAATTCGGCTCCTGCAGGGCTGCCGTTTACTAATGCGTAAAATGAATGCCTATTTCCAAAGGGTATACAGTCGCATAAAATCGCGGGAAAAGAGGTTCCTTTTTGTTGAAACGAATTGTAAAAATTGTAAAAAAAATTCTCAACAGCACAGGGCACGCATTTTTGGTAAAAGTATCTAAAGTGGATCGGGGTCTATACTTAGACAAATCATCCCCAACAAAATCGCAGCAAATCTCCCCTCCCCACACTCTTCTTTGCAGCTAGTCCACCCCCCCCCCCCCCGATCAAAACCTGAACATGCCTCTATTGTGTCACCGCATAAGTTTCAAAAGCACCACGTCTTCATTTGTTTTATTGATTGATTCAATTGACTTTACATTGCACTTTTAATATCAGTGCAGTGAGGCATGCGGGACATGCTATACCAGCAATCTCTCATAACGCTATGCAAATGTATTTTGAAATGCACGCGCGCCAACCGACCATCTGTCACGACCATGGGTTTATTTATACCCACGAAAGCTCGCAACACCCTGCATTCTGTGAAAAAGCACGGGGCATGCTGCTCTAAAGGTTTCGGTGAATTCAAGCACACGGTACTCGTAGGTATAGGTTTGCGGCGAATTCCATTAATTTCACTCAGACTTGAATCCATTTGCGTGAAGCTAGATTGTTGCCACCTTCAAGTAACTATATTCAGAGCACCAACTCAAAGAGAGTTGTTTGTATTAAAAAAAGAAAGAAAACAAAAAGGCTCGATCTATCCGATGGACTTCTCTTTCAAAGACGAATCCGACCACCTCCAGTCTTCCCCACGTGAGCCGAACTCACCGAACTCACCAAACTCACCGAACTCATCAAATTTACCGAACTCACTGAACTCACTGAACTCACCGAACTCACTGAACTTACCGAACTCACCGAACTCACCAAACTCACCGAACTCATCAAATTTACCGAACTCACTGAACTCACTGAACTCACCGAACTCACTGAACTTACCGAACTCACCGAACTCACTGAAGCTAAAAGTTGGGCATCCTCTGTTGTGCTACGGTGGCTCACTGAATGGTCTCAGCATCACAGACCATTACCGCCAAAAGGAGCGTTGCCACGTTATCCAGACGGCGGTGTCTGCGTTTATCAGTGCAGCCATGACGGACAGAGAGCGAAGAGACACAACTCACAGGGCGGGCAGGGACCGCAGGGGAGGCTCACCGCCGCTGACAAGCCAGGCGTACCATCCCATCACCGTTCCGATGCTACTGCCCACGCTGGCAACACCGGCACCGTCGGCTCTACCGCCCTGGGCGAGTCAAGTCAGCAAGCACTACTGCTGCAGCCCCGTCGGACGCTCGGCCGTCTTCTGCGGACTCCGGAAGAGCCTGCGAGAGATCCTGACTTCTAAGCACACCTCGTCCATGTACAGCCTGGTGCCGATGATGTACTCCCAGGCCGACCTGTTCTACAGTCCGAGGTCCAAGCGAAACGACGGCGACGAGGACACGGGCGGATCGGCCGTCACGCCTGGTGTGTCCTCGGCCTGGAAAGGGCTCAAGATTGAATTGGCGCCTAACCCCAAAGCACATCTACATTTCAATGTGAGTATCACACTGTAAAATGTTGCTGTAAAATGTTCTAAAATGTACTGCATTTAATAACAATAATGTGCGGTGCTTCAATATATAAAAACATTTTAAATACCATCTCATCAGCTCCCTGCTGAGGAGTATACAAGCTCGATGCTGCCATTTCGGTGCAAAGCATCTGTCCTCACAGGTACCCATTTACTCCTGGATGGAGAGAAGCGATGAGTGACAAAGTGCCTTGCCCAAGGGCACACGTACCACGGTAACCAGGGTGGACTCGAACCCACAACCCGCAGCCCACAGATTACAAATTCAATTCGCCAGACCACGAGGCCGCGGCACTCCACGCTACAGTTCATAATATTATACAGTAATAAACTGTATTCCATTGTCACCGTATATTTATAGTTATTTGTGTACAGAATTTAACAGTTATTCTACACAAATCTCATTAAGCAGCAACTGTCCAATCAGAACTAAAGAAATTTGTGTTCACCAAAGTCATTTTGAATTTTTGTTTTTAGCCCTAAAACGCACTTTCTTGACCATAATGAGTTTTATTTAAACAATTCCCCAAAGTTAATTTTGTGTGTTTTGCTGTAAACATCGGCAATGAATTCCAAATGAAATATTAAAAATTTTCAGGGGAAACTGTAACTTCGTCATAAATACGGAATATAAAGCTAAAACCGCTATAGTATTACATTTAGTAATAGTAGTATTTGGCCTATAGTGGGTTATCATAGCATACGTAATGTGTACATTTTATATTTCCATTTAGTCTGGTTTCCATTCTAATTCCATTCATTTCTCTAAATATATAAAATTGCGGTAACCTACCGAGTACAGACTACAAAATAGCCTTTTCATGCTACTTCGCTGCGCTCATATAACGCATGGAAAACAGTTTGGTTTTCAAACACCGACACAACTTAACAAAACAGAGTATGCAAACGAAATTCATTGCGATATTTTATTGAGCCAGCAGCATGGGACTGTGGCCTGCATGCACAATGATGCCGAATGCATAAACATTAATGATGTATGAAACTTCACAGAAATTACAATACCGAAGGGCATAATGCAACAAGGTAACTGCCTTATTACAATCGTGGCCATCTCGGCCTTCTGGTCTGCGCCTGGAACAACAACAACAACAATACAAAGTTAACAATTATGCACATACATTATAAGCCTCGCTGGCTCACAAGGGCAACTACCCAAGTATAACACTCTGCCACGATAACCCTATTACAAACATGATAGCAATAAAACATTCATTAGAATAAATTCGGTATTCAACAAAGTGCCGTATCGTGTTGGCAGACACATCTTACCGAATCACCCCTCAAATCTAAAAACAAAAGGTAATCAGGTCAATACGGCTTTGGATACCTCAAGTCGTTAGCTAACATCTCTTTTAAAGGTAGGATACACCATTTGCAGATATCAAAAATATTTACTACCGAATTATTAAGAAATATCTTACTCGTCTGAAAGTAAATAATTATTCTAGGCATCCAGCAAAATGATTGCGCTAGATATCCTGTAATTATTCTGAAAAGTATAATTTGATAAAGAAAAATTCGCGATCGCCGGACGGCGATCGCGAAAAAACCCAAATAACATAAGAATAACTGCTCGACGCCGGTTGAAAACAAACGCTGTTTTTCTTGCTTTTTTGGCATCCATGATTGTAAAACTTCGAATAGGTCAGTTAAACGATATTTACTATGAAATACAACCCCCAAATTCTACCTATTCATGATAATTCAAGCAATTACCAATGGTATATCCTACCTTTAAATCGAAAAACAAATAGTAATCAGGTCATTACGCCTTTGGATACCTCAAGTCGTTCGCTAACATCTCTTTTAACATAACGGTTATTGGCCATGGTAGTTTTCCAGCGACCATGCCGAAGAAATATTTCTGCAGAAACGTTATTCTTGGCTAGCCGATTTGTTTATTAGTACATGTATAACATTACTTTAACAAAAATACTGTTATTGTTTTACAGTACATTACTGGCGCCCCTGCTGCCAGTAAAGTACTGTACTTTTTTACAGTAAAAAATGTTATAAATCACCTTCAGACTGACGAAAACTAAAACATTATATCCTCTTTTCTTTCGTGAAATCGCGTGTATCTTTATTTCGTTAAACTTTCAACCGAGAACGGACAGCCCTCGGTCGACATAGGCCGAATTACTTTCACACAATCTTCAAACCAATGTTGGAAACACAAATAAAATGAGTATACATGTATCCATGCGTTTCTTTATGGTGTAAATGGAGGACACATGCCTGGCGACACGAAGGTGAATAGGGGTTAGGGTTAGAATCGAGGACGTCCTCGATTGAGATTCGTGTACAAAACCAATGAGAGCCTTCGGAAAAAGTTAGAGTACAAACAAAGGAAATTATCGAGAGGAACAAAAGAAACTCCTCGATTTACACCATAAACAAACGTACATGTACTCTAGTTGTACAGTATACAGTTGACCTTAGGAAGGAAACTCTTTTAACGCCTTTTCATTTACACAGGGTACCGAATTTATAATCAAAGTAGTTTCACACCTTTTCACGCGAGAGGGAAATCTTTTTCACACCTTTTCACAATATTTCCAATTCCCATTCGCAGTGTGGGGGAGTTCTTTTCACACTTTTTCACACGTTGCCAACGCGGGAAATTATTTTCACACTTTTTTACGCGTACGTGGGAAACTGTTTTCACACTTTTCTCCACATGTAACACAAAGTCCTGTTTTACAAAATTTCATTTTCCCATATTCGCAGCAGTGTTAACCTTCAATTTCACTATTGTAGGGGTAAATGCACCACAGTTGCAGGGCCAGTTCATTTTGGTCTCAGGAGTTTAGCTGTCCCGGGGGCAATTTTTTTTCCCAAACGACATCGCCATAGAACTGGTTTTTAGCGCATCTGATTGGTTGTTTAACATCTACGTCATCCATTCATCCATGTGTCGCATTGCATGACGTGTACTAGGGTTAAAAAAGCCTAGAGTCCTAAAGGTCCAAAAGGGTTAAGGTTAGGGTCAATAAGTTGATAGTCCTAGGGTCAATAAAACCCAGAGTCCTAGGTTCAAAAAGTTGAGAATCCTAGGGTCAATAAATTGAGAGTAAAATTTACTACCATGACGTAACAGATAGCCAATTAGATACGCTAAAAACCAGTTCTGTGGCGATGTCGTTTAGAAGAAAAAAATCGCGTCCCGGGGGGGGGGGGGGGGAGGGGGGTTAAGCATTTTATTTTCCCACAATATGGTTCGGGCAGACAGGGACCAGGGGTGCTGGAAACATGCCACATAAATTAGGGCCAACGTTAGTCAATTTTTAAGCCCACAAAATCGTCCAATTTGGTTTTTCAAGACAAAAAAAAGAGGTCCTCAGTATTTCACCAGCCATGTTTGAAAGTCTCAAATTAATATTTAAGAGAGATTTCTTCCATATATTGTTGTAAGAGTTAAGCAAAATGGTTTCTTTTTGACATAATTAGCAAGATATAAGACAGGGGGACAAACCCCCCCCCCCCCCCCCCCCCCTCCCTATTTTAAGTTGGTAATTGTGTTCCCGGAATCACAGGAAGTATTTTTTAGTGGGGTGTGTTAGGTAATAATACTATTTTGGAGTGTAGGAACAAATGGTGTGCCCTACCTTTAATATTGCTTGCATGCTCAATGTCGTGACATTTAGTCCGAAATATAAAATAACAAAAACGGTGGCCGGGCAGCGTCTGGGAAAATGGGCACAAAATCGGCCGAATCCCTAACGTGGCTCGCAAGAATTAATCTCGGAAAATCACAAGTTAACATGTACAAATGTCTACAAATTCCGATAAGGGTAAGGTGGGGTAGGTCGAGGAGGCCTATTGTCGGTATCAGACATACAACCAGGGAGTATATCCCCTTTTCGTTGGCGCTAAACCAGAAAGATCAATTGTTGAGACGGAAAACTCCCAGTTCTCTTACCGCACCAAAGTGCTACCCATACGTTGGGCGAACGAAGGCAGATTTGAACTGCGGACCTTGCAATCCTTAGTCCGGTGCTCTACCGACTGAGCTAAACCGGCCAAATTCCGATAAACCATAAGGCATACCTATATACCTTCGCTCATATTCCCAACAAGAAGTTTGTCAGAAAGTAATTTTTTTATTTTTGACGCAATTCTAAAGAGTAATTAATTATGGACCTCAAAAGCAGGCTACGCCAAAATACATTTGGTTGTTTACTTTGAATTAACAAGTAGGTAAACTGAAGATTTATGAATAAGAAATGTTTAGAGCTTTGAGGTAAAACATTTACAATATCAAGGAACAGTATAGATGCAAACAATCAAAGTGCACCCACGTTAGGGGCCGCGCCGCGTTCAATACGGCACATTATTCATATTTCGTCACATAGATTAAGGGAGGGGAGATTTTATTCGAACCATTTTGGTTGAAAACGCCTACATACATCGATGTTTACTAATCAGTCATGTTAATGTGACTGAACATTATGGAAAGCACTTTGGCGTAATCCCATTGTGTCTACGACGCAGTAAAATTATACAACTCATTTCAGTCCATACTGCATGACATAAGGTATCCACATTTTGAATAACTGAATTTGAGCTAGTACGCATGAATGATCGGCAACTCTTTGAAGCCAACCGACCAGCCACTTGCGAACAAGCCTTCTACGACATTCGCGCTGATTGGGCGATTAACTTTGCATAACAATTAACGCCACGTCTTGACTCGGCAGATTCTGACCATTCAGCGGGCGCCTTCTATATCGCGGTCTTGGGAAACCAATTGTTGCATCACAGCAGCCAAATTGACCAATCAACAGCCCACATCTGCATATCTGATAGAAATGACGTCACCATTTCTAAATGGCTACGACTCAGGGGCCAATTTCACGAAGCTGCTAAGCACAAAAATTTGCTTAGCACAACAAAAGTCTTGCTCATTAAAAACAGGTTGCCAGCCAAAATTCTACGTGTTTTTCATGCTAAGCAAAAAAACAGCTGATTATCAATCAAAAACAATAAAGATCACGTGAACATTTGGACTGTAACCTTGTTTTTGCCAAGGACAATTTTCATGCTAAGCAAATTTTTGTGCTTAGCAGCTCCGTGAAATTGGCCCCAGGTCGTGTGGTCGCAAATTGCAATATCAGACGTTGAACACGGAGCGGCCGACTGGCATTATTACACAAACGGATGATACTCAGACTAAACATATTATTAAGATATGCAAATGCTAAAATCTCAAATGACTATTGCATGAAAATTTAAAGTACATGTACCAGCACAGTTCATTAAAACATGCGACAACATTAAGTTGGTCTGACCGTCCTTTTGAGAATTATGCACATACTAAGTTCCGGTGGCATTGGCGGCAATCTTCGAGTAATAAGATTACAATTAACTGTTTTTATCTGTTCGATAACAACAGATGTCTTTCCATTATTCATCGCCGCATCAGTACAATTTGTAGTTTCAACAAAGACATCATGGGAATACAGCGTGTAAGTTGACCTCGAGAACGTACGAGACTTTACGAGAAACCGAACTTCCGGGACGCATAGTTGTTTTTTTCCCAGCACCCCTCGCGTCATGACTATTCAGTAGTTTCAACAATAACACATTAACAATAAAGATCTCTAATTATGTGGGAGGTCTGTAGCATGTTGCGTTATTGTGATATACCAATTTTAATTTGACGATTTTGCGAAATCTAAAAACCCCATTCATGAGAAATCATGCATTACAAAAGATATTTCCCTTTATATGAGATGTATGCAATAGAAACCCTAAGCAACCAAGCCCTTCCCACTGTGTTAATTCAGCATGTTTTAATGTAGAAATTGAAAATATAGATCCTAACCAAGATGAAAATCATAAAATAGAAATATCTAATTTTCTTATGAAAAATCCCCTCTCCGCGTTCAACCACCCAAATCTCATAAGCGCGCTGTGCGACATCTGACTCAATTTCACAAAGCGGGTCACATAATGTCCTCTAACTCATGATAAGCCCTGTTCGCACTGGACTTAATTTGGGCAAACTAACCGAGCCAATGGGTAACTTACCCATTTCAAGTCCAGTGCGAACAGCCTGGGTAATTTTCCTCACAGGTAACTTACCCACGCCGCGTGGGTAGTTTAACCGAGCCAAGGGTGCCCAGGAAGATTGACCAGGTCAGTTTAACCGAGCCAGAAAATCCAGTGCGGACGCGACGTCTCGGTTAAATCTTCCATCACCCATTATGTAAGAAAATAATGTTGAGAGCTAGCGTCGGGAACAGACGATCCGGTCGTGGTCATAGGACACGCAAGGCGCCCTCTTTATTGTTTTTGAGCCAGCTCGGTTAGTTTACCCACGGTCTCGGCAATTCTACCCGCGTCAATTAAATCCAAGTGTGAACGGTGGGAAGATTAACCCATCGGAATGTTACCCGGCGTCATGGTAAAGTTACCAAAAACGTTTATCCAGTGCGAACACGGCTATAGAGTCATCTAGAAATATGGATCATTTTTTATTTATTTGTGTCTTTTTAGTCTGCAGTAAGACAGGCTGTGGAGAATTACTCCGGTGTTCTCTCGAGTATGAAATGCCATCACATGAACGACATCATCACAGAGGTAAAAGACAGAGAAAATCTCACAGTTTAAAGGGATCGTATACGATTGGTAATTGGAACCCACTGTTTGTTTCAATCCTATATAGTTATAGATATATACCATAAAACTAACCTGTAAAAAATTCATTTCAAAAGGTGTTAGCGATTTTGAAATGTTGCCAAAAATCTGGAGCGGTTATGTCCACGCTGGAAGAATTATCTGCATTGGAATACACAATCTGAGAAACGTCACTGCAGTAATACCCCGTCACACCGGACTGGCGTCCTTACTGCGTTCCTACGGCGACCCAGGACGCGGTAGGGACGCCATGGACGCCGCGGGGTCGTGGTGAGAACGCAGAAGGACGCCGTGGGGACCCCAAGGACGCCGAAGGTCGCAGAGCGACGGCGTTTACTTCGGACATGTTCAAAGTAAACGCCGAGGTTTGGCGTCCTGGATCAGGACGCGGTGGGATCGCCCTGGGGTCGCCATGGTCGCCGTAGCAACGCAGTAGGAACTCGAAGGACGCCCTAGGGACGCAGTATGGACGTGGTAGGGTCGCCGTGGAGACGCGAATAAATGGATCGTGGACCCCGCGGCGACCTTACTGCGTCCTTACCACGTCTATGGGGTTCTTACCACGACCCCACCACGTCTATGGCGTCCTTACTGCGATGTCGGGACGCCGTGCAAACTCAATAGAAACGCCAAGGACGCGGTAAGGTCGTGGTAGAAACGCCCAAAACGCCGTGAGGTCGCCGATGATCGCCGTGGGGACGCCGTGCAAACTCAATAGAAACGCCAAGGACGCGGTAAGGTCGTGGTGAGAACGCCGTGGGGACGCCGAGTAGACGTACAGATCGCGGAGCACAGGACCCCGGTGTGACGGGTGACCGAAATCTTGATATTTTAAAAAAAAAGGATTGGGGTTCTCACGGCGACCATCGGCGTCCTCTATTTTAGGACGCAGTAAGGACGCCAGTCCGGTGTGACGGGGGTATAACGCTTCTCAGATTCATTTTTTTTGGGATAAAAAGAGATATCTTTTTTCCATAACCGCAGTACTTCGAAGTGAACAGTTTTAAAAAATGCATTATACTATCCAAAGCTGCCGCACTTCTTAACAAGTAAGTTTCTATTGCCATTAATTTTTGGAGTAATTACCAAACGTATACGATCCCTTTAAGAGGAAACAAATGATGTGACATTTAATTTACAAACTTTGTGTCTTCAGCTGACCAATTAGTATAAGAACTCACAAACCAGTCAGGTTCGCAGAAAAATAACCATTTTATTGTGCAAAAAATTGTGAAAAAGGCAGAACCTGGGACACTGAGAAATATTTCCAATTTTATATTTTGTTTTGTAAGTACTTTGAAATTGCATGCACTCGATCAAACTCTCCATAATACTGTGACGGAAAGTGCAAGGACTTAGTGCCAGTTTATGTTGTAATTCTAAAGTTTATGAATGAACTGTAACCACGGGCAGACATGACCTGTAGTTGCGCGCGCTGGCTGGGCGGAGCTTACCGCTCAGTGACTCGCTGCATGATTGCACGCGATTGGGTAACAAAGCCCATATGCTTAAGTACATGTATGTGTTTCACATGGTGTGCGTGTTTACCTGGGTGGTAGACACGTAATATCCATGGTCAGTTGTTCGAGAGCTGCACGGCAGATAAGACGTAGGTAACTGGTGCTGCGTTTTGTGCGATGCTTATGCGAATCGGTACAAAGCGGTATAGCTGTACATTGTTTACGCAAGCCTGCATGGTTAATGTGTTGGTGGTACAAAGCTGAGATAGCTAGCTGTACATAGCTGACGCAAACTGGCATGGTTAATGCGTAGCAGGTGCAAAGCTGTACTGGTTGTACACAGCTTACTTGGGCATGTAATGCTGACTAAGCACTTGATGCTGACTAGGCACTTGATGCTGACTAGGCACTTGATGCTGACTAGGCACGTAATGCTGACTAGGCGCTTAATGCTGACTTCGCTTGTGTAATGTCAGGATGGCTTTTGCGTTCTGAACAGTGCAGTTATTGTGCATTGCTGCTGAGGACCCTAGTATTTAAACAGCCCACTTAATTTCCAATTACTGTGCATTTCTTGATTGTTGTGAATAAATCATCTTTATTGTTCATTGTACCGTCAACCCAGTTGTCAAGGAGTCTTTGTTACAGGTTATAGTGTAATCAACAGAGAGTAATCGCTATCATCATAATCGGCGGTATATTTCCTCCAAAACGGACCTGCACCCTTAGCCTTTTAGGTCGCTCTGAGTGATCTCTCGTCTAGGGAAGAGCCTTAGGTTGGGAAGATTGTCGTCGCTTTAATAGGTGTCCGACTTATCCTAACAGCCTTAGGTTGGCCCGGGGAGTTCCCGCCACAAATGGTGTCAGAAGTGGGATGATTGTGATTGATTAGGTTGATTTCCTCTGTTGGATAGTTGAATTGTTGTTGTTGTTTTTTTTTGGAGGTATGAGCGAAGGCTCGAAAGGTCGAGTGGGCACCTCAGGTGCTGAGGTGCAAAGACTGCGCATGGAAGCCCAATTTCTGCAATGGGAAAATGACCTCATTGCAAAGAAGTTGAAGGCTGCCATGGAGTTGCAGTCGGGTGTTTCCCCAATGGAAGGAAACATGAACACGCCAGGTCAAGGCCGGCGTGTACTCCATCAGGTTGACACCGATGTTGAGTTTAGGGTACCCGAAGAGACTACCGGGTATGACTCCGGAACATCGGAGAGAGTCTTGGGCGCAGAAATGCGGCCTGAGTTGGCCCCTTATGTGGGGAGAGTCTTGGGCGCAGAAATGCGGCCTAAGTTGGCCCCTTATGTGGGGCGGGGTGTGACTTTCAGGGAAAGTACACCTTGGCGAGGACGGAGCTCGGGGATTTCCCCCCGAGCACAGTCGACGCCTGTTGCCGGGGAGACAGATGATCCAAATGATGATCTGATGTCGTTAACCCCTGAAGGTGGCATGGAAAGGGCTAAGGCGAGCGCCAACCCGTTCGTTTGCCACATGGTAGACCCTAAACGGGTACATGGCGAATTGTTAAGTTTCGCTACTCGACCAGTCGAGGCGAAGAACAACAGTTCAGCTAAAGCCGACATCTCGTCAGTGGGTCCATGGCCACTAAAACGAGAGGCACGGGTCCATGGTGACGTGGGTCAGGAGGAAGGTTTGGAGCGACTAAATCGCAGGCCAAATATAACCCCTGATCGGTACAGCGGTAGAGTGCTCTGGAAAGAGTACTTCCGCCATTTTGAGTCGTGTCGTGAGGTGAACATGTGGGGCGAGGAACAAGCTGCAACGTGGTTAGCCGCAAGCTTGCAAGGGGACGCTCTACGGTTATTAGGTGACTCTGGCCACAAGCACACGTATGGTGCGCTTGTAAAGTTGCTGGAGCGCAGGTTTGGATCAGCTCGACAGAGTGAAAATTATCTCGTCGAACTGAGACATCGGCGCCAAAAGCCGAAGGAAACTTTGCTTGAATTAGGACAAGCAATTCACGAATTGACGGCGAGGGCATACCCTGAGTTGCAGGAAGATGCTCGTGAAAGGTTGGCTAAGAACCACTTCATGGACGCCGTTGACAGTCATTCAGTGAGAGAGGGCATCAATAGGGCCCGTCCAAAAACTTTGGACGAAGCGGTCCAGGCTGCCCTGGAGACTGAAAACTTTGAGAAGGTTGAGCAGGAAAGGTTGCTTGACCGGAAGCCCGCCAAATATGCGAGGGCTTTGGACTCTGGAACAGAGCAGAGGTTGGTGACTTTAGAGGGAAGTCTAAGTAAACAGGCCAAGACATTGAAGTCTGTGGCCGAGTTGGTGAAGTCGTTGTCAAGTCAGATCAAGGGCCAGGATCACGGCAAGGGTGTGACGTCTCCCCAGACACACAAACCCTGGAAAGCCGAGCCTGGAACCCTGCGGTGTTTCAGATGTGGTGAGAAAGGGCACTTCGCCCGGGAGTGTAAAGAAACTCCTAAGCAGGGAAACGGCAGTCAGCCCCCCCGTAGGACCCGCGGGAAGGCTGCATGGCCGAGAGGGTCCAAAAGGCGACTCGGTGACAGCGATGGTGATGGTGAAAAAAGGTCCAAACAAGGGGATGGGCAGCGAGTAATAACTCTGCCTAGCCCAGTTCGCGGACCTCGTTATGGCTTATTTGTTGATGGGACGGTAAGAGCAACCAAGTGTCGATTTTTGATCGACACGGGGTCCACCGACACTTTGATAAGTAGCACGGTGTACTACCAAATCCCAAAGGAGAGGAGACCTGTCTTGGAGACAGAAGATGTTCAGGTGAAGCAAGTTGACGGTAGTCAACTAGCCGTGCTGGGCATAACTTGGGTAGACGTGCAAGTGGGTGGAACCACACACCAAGTCAGGGCAGTGTTTGTCGAAATGAAATACTGTGGTATCTTGGGCATGGATTTCCTGGTACCCACAGGTGGAAATTTAGATTTCCAGTCGAAAGAGTGGAGGCTCAACGGTGAGCGAATTAAGTGCACAAATGGTGCAGGTGAGCTCTTTGTGGGTCGCGTTGTAGTTCTTAAAACTACGGTTATCCCACCAGGTCATGAAGCCGTGGTCCCGGGGATAATTGCTCGGAAGGGTGCCGACTTGGTCGGGCCAGCCATGGTGGAACCATTGGAAGGTGGCGGTGACCTAGCCAAAAAGGGTTTGGTGTTGGCCAGATCTCTAGTGGAGATTGGGGCCGATGTTGTTCCGTTGCGGGTCTTCAATCCCGGAAGGGAGAAAAGGGTTGCCCGTGAGGGAGCAACAGCGGGTGTGATTTCCCAGGTGGAAGTTGGTTCAATTCATGGTGAGTTGGACGGGTTGGCAGGTGTTGGTGAAGAGTTACCCCAACACTTGCAGGATTTGTTTGAGAGGGGTACATCCAAGGTGGAGGCTATGTACCACGGGGATGTCCGGAAATGTTTAGTAGACTTCCAGGACGTGTTGTCCAAGGGTGACCATGACATTGGTCGCACGGACGTGGTCCGGCATCACATAAACACAGGTGATGCTAGGCCAATGAAAGAACGGATGAGGCGTCATCCGTATTGCCATCAGGAGGAGATCCAGAGGCAAGTCGGTGATTTGGAAAAGAGGGGGGTGATTGAACCTTCCGACAGTCCATGGGCGGCAAATGTCGTTTTGGTTGACAAAAAGGATGGCACGAAACGCTTCTGTATTGATTACAGAAAGTTGAATTCGGTGACCATCAAGGATGCCTATCCGGTGCCGCGCATTGATGAAACATTCGATGCGTTGCATGGGGCAAAGTGGTTTTGTACACTTGACTTGGCGTCGGGGTACTGGCAAGTCGCTCTGGATGAGGACGCCAGCCAAAAGTCAACATTTGTTGTGAGAAGCGGGTTGTACCGGTGGAAATGCATGCCTTTCGGGCTGTGCAATGCCCCGGCGACCTTTGAGCGCCTCATGGAAAAGGTCATGGCCGGCTTGCAGTGGGAAATCCTTTTGATTTATTTGGATGACATCATCGTGTTTGGTCAGTCGGTACAGGAGACCCTAGACCGTCTCCGATTAGTGTTGGGCAGGCTAAGAAACGCTGGGCTTAAACTCAAGCCCAGCAAGTGTCATTTGTTTCAAAAGTCAGTGGCTTACCTGGGGCACATTGTGTCCTCAGAGGGCGTAGCGACCGACTCTAAGAAGGTTGAAGCAGTGGCAAATTGGCCAGTTCCAAGGTGTGTACGAGATGTGAGAAGTTTCTTAGGCCTCGCATCGTACTACCGGAAATTCATAAAGGGTTTTGCAGAGGTGGCAAGTCCACTGCATGCCTTGACTGAGAAAGCAAGGCAATTTGTGTGGACTGAGAGTTGTCAAGAGGCATTTGACGAGTTAAAGGGCAGGCTTCAAGCCGCCCCAATTCTGTCATATCCAATGCCCGAAGGCGATTTTATCTTAGACACCGATGCCAGCGGTGAAGGTATCGGGGCAGTATTGTCTCAGATCCAGGGTGGTGATGAAAAAGTGCTTGCGTATGCGAGCCGAAAGCTCAGCAAACCTGAGCGGAATTATTGTGTCACTCGTCAAGAGTTGTTGGCTGTGGTTGTGTACTTGAAGTATTTCAAACAATACTTGTACGGCCGCAGGGTAACGGTTCGAACTGACCATGCCGCATTGCGGTGGGTACTTAATTTTAAGAACCCCGAAGGTCAGCTGGCGAGGTGGATGGAAGTCCTGTCACAGTATGACTTGGTCGTTGAGCACAGAAGTGGTAAGAAGCATGGTAATGCTGATGGGTTGTCAAGACGGCAATGCAAACAGTGCGGCCGTGATGAGGTGGTCAATGATGTTGAGGCAACTGGTGTGGTACCCGAGGGTCAGCCTCAGGGGAGTGAGTTCTTGGTTAGGGGCGTAGCTGCCCAACCCTGTCTCGTAGTGCTTTAAAGGAAGCACAGTCACAGGGTGACACCATGAGTTGGCTCATAAAGTTGAAGGAAGAGGGTAGTGGTCGTCCTGAGTGGAAGACAATTTCCCACTTGTCATCAACCTGCAAGACCTATTGGTCGCAGTGGGACCAGTTGGAAGTCCGTGAGGGAGTTCTGCACAGGCGGTGGGACTCCGATGACGGAAGGTCTATCCGGTGGCTATTGGTGTTACCATCAAAGTCCCGGAAAGACATTTTGTCAGAGTTGCACGGTGGGCAACTAAGTGGTCATTTGGGGGTCAGCAAAACTCTGGCTAAAGTCAAAGCCAGGTTCTTCTGGCCAGGCATGTCTGCGGACGTGCGGTCATTTCTCCGAGGCTGCAATGTCTGTGCCAGGAGAAAATCGGCTGCTAAGAAAAGGGTTGCACCCCTGCAGCAGTATCGAGTTGGTGTTCCAATGGAACGAATAGCAATAGACTTGCTCGGGCCATTGCCGTGACGGACAATGCTAATTGTCTGTTGTTGAGTAAAATTGTGGGTTTTTGTTTGTTTGAGCTTTGGAGTCCTTTACATCGTCATCCTGTGTCGATTGGAGGTCTGCGCTACACTTGGCATCGAGATGGTTTTCCGGCGAAAATAGGCCGTGGATTACCACGTTCGTCAAAGGACGAACTGACCCAGATCAACGCAGCAGAGATCCGACCCAAGATGTCGACACCACCCCTGAGGACAGCGATAGTGCGTTCCAGTACCTAGACCCAGACGTGGCTGGATGGCAACATAGCCGCCTCCGAGGAGCACGACGGGTGTACTGCAAGCAAGTCAAGTCCAGTGGAGTCGGCAGGGGTGAGCGTGGAAACCCAATGTTGATAATTTAAGAACTATTTTTGTTCAAATTTGAACAGTTTTTACAATCGGTACATTTGAGCATTAATTTCTTCAAATTATAATGTTAATTCGACCACTCAAATTTTGTGAAGAAAACAAATCACTGTGTAAATAGTTTATCAGTAAATAGTTTATTGCATTTTCTGCTTTGCAAGAACTTGTGATATATTTGCTCAGTGGAATCTTGTAAAATTTTGATTTATCTAAATTTAACTGTTTAATTCATCAGTGTACATTTTATGATCTGTAGAAACTATCCTGTCTGATTGACATTTGATTTATGTATTAAGTGATTCTTCTTAAAATTTAGGGGACATTTAAATCAGCCAAAATCCTGCCAATTTAAACTCTGTGAAATCTCATAGTCTGTAATTTCTTTAAGTCGACCTTCAAATCGAGTGTACAGTTTCAATTTATCCTCAAACAATTTGTCAAGAATTTGGTTTAAATTTTGTATCTGTTAAAATTAGTGCAAAATTTCATTACGTGTGTGATTCCTGTATAATTTTGGAGCAAAATCGAGTGTGAAATTATGTACAAAATCTTGTGAATATTTAATAAGCTTAACTTTTATATAAAATTATAAAGGAAAAGTTAAGGAATGGACACTTTCCATTTAGTTTTTATGGCTTTTAGAGTATGGGGACATCCTCTGCCATGCTCGGGCCTGTGTGACGGAAAGTGCAAGGACTTAGTGCCAGTTTATGTTATTGTAATTCTAAAGTTTATGAATGAACTGTAACCACGGGCAGACATGACCTGTAGTTGCGCGCGCTGGCTGGGCGGAGCTTACCGCTCAGTGACTCGCTGCATGATTGCACGCGATTGGGTAACAAAGCCCATATGCTTAAGTACATGTATGTGTTTCACATGGTGTGCGTGTTTACCTGGGTGGTAGACACGTAATATCCATGGTCAGTTGTTCGAGAGCTGCACGGCAGATAAGACGTAGGTAACTGGTGCTGCGTTTTGTGCGATGCTTATGCGAATCGGTACAAAGCGGTATAGCTGTACATTGTTTACGCAAGCCTGCATGGTTAATGTGTAGCAGGTGCAAAGCTGTACTGGTTGTACACAGCTTACTTGGGCATGTAATGCTGACTAAGCACTTGATGCTGACTAGGCACTTGATGCTGACTAGGCACTTGATGCTGACTAGGCACGTAATGCTGACTAGGCGCTTAATGCTGACTTCGCTTGTGTAATGTCAGGATGGCTTTTGCGTTCTGAACAGTGCAGTTATTGTGCATTGCTGCTGAGGACCCTAGTATTTAAACAGCCCACTTAATTTCCAATTACTGTGCATTTCTTGATTGTTGTGAATAAATCATCTTTATTGTTCATTGTACCGTCAACCCAGTTGTCAAGGAGTCTTTGTTACAGGTTATAGTGTAATCAACAGAGAGTAATCGCTATCATCATAATCGGCGGTATATTTCCTCCAAAACGGACCTGCACCCTTAGCCTTTTAGGTCGCTCTGAGTGATCTCTCGTCTAGGGAAGAGCCTTAGGTTGGGAAGATTGTCGTCGCTTTAATAGGTGTCCGACTTATCCTAACAGCCTTAGGTTGGCCCGGGGAGTTCCCGCCACAATACCATAGGCCTACATGTACATGTACACGTACACACCATTGTACACAACCAAGGAAGTTGCGGCAGGATAAGGGATACTACATTCTTTCCAACAATTTATGAATGAGTGGAAATGAACCAATCGGAAGGCACTCATTGTAGTCAAACACTACAACCAAAACGACACCGCCGTGTGGCTATGGTTACGACATCGCCGTGCGGCTTCGGTGGTTAGTGTTAGCATTTAAGGCTATGGTCGGGATAGCTGTAGCCCCACTAACGTGGCCCTGTGTGGGGCTTGGTTCTAGGGTTGTCATTGTGGTTGCTCATTTTAAGTGCTTACCAAACCAATGTACTTTACTGCATGCAAACAGGTCATGCGCCTCTGCCCGCTACTCAGGAACGAAGTGACGGTGAAAAACAAAGTGCGACGCGCCGTAAAGTCGTACATCTGCAACGCCGTCACGCACTACAAGCGAAAGTAAGTGACAAGAAAGGGGAACAGCGCCCCCATTAGTATAAACAGTTATTCCAGGTACTCTAAACTGAATACTATATTACTAAAACCAAAAGTCATTGCAAAAGTTATTCCTTCTTCCTTTTTTTTAGTCGCAAGGGGCCACTCTTTTAAGACTAGTCCCTTGTGGTTCCTCAACAAAGTGGAAATTGCACTCTTTTGGAGTGGTTTAAACTTCTTCTTTTTTTTACTGGGGTTTTACTCCTTCGGGCTAGGTTCGATCGGTTTGTTCGTGACACACGCGAAACTCCATTCGCGCTCTTACGCCGGAAAGTTTCGGCGGACGAGTTTCGCGCGTGTCAAGAACAGACCGTCCGAACCCAGCCCAATAGAGTGGCTATGTAAGGGATTCACTCTTTTTGGAGAGTAATTTTTGTTCACTCTTAAAAACAAATATAAGAGCATAAAAAGGTGTCCCCCAAACAAACCAGGGGTGCGTTCCACTCACGCGAACGTTGCCAACGTTGGCCAACGTTAGCGTTGTTTGCGTGAGTGGAACGCAATATGCGCCAATTATTTTAGCGAACGTTAGCGAAAACGGCGAACGACATTCCGAGCTGTTCGCTGTTGGCCAGTGACGTATTTTAAAGATGGCGAAGAGGTTAGCAGACGGCAGTGTTGTTTTCACGGTTTTAATTTACGTTTCATACTTTTCGTTTTAAACGGTGGATTGTTTTGAGCATTCACAGGGATCTTTTAAAGAAAAATAATGAGCTGGACAAAAAACAGCCAACCAAACAATCTCACTGTCACTGGGGGTTCGCCATTTTGAAAACGTACTTTTTAAAATATCGTTCCACTTCAACTAACGCCAACTCAAAACGTAGGCGAACGTTCGCGCAAACAGTTCGCGTAAGTGGAACGCAGCCCTGGACAAGCATGCCTCAACGGACAAAACATATACTTTCATTACCCTGAGGCCAAAACTATACCTATAACATGGAAGGCGAATCTTGGAGAAAAACGATACCAAGATATCTCGATTTGGGTTTTATAGTTTTAGCTCCAGACCCTGTAAAGCAAAGTCAGAGGTCCCTTTACACCGAGAAATAACTAAACCGTTCCTGCCAATTTAACATGATTTTCTCGGTGCGAAAGGTTAAGGACGTCTGACTGTGATTCACAAAATAGGATCTACAGCTAAAACTATACTGGCCCAAATGATTATCTTGGTAGCGTTTTTCTACTAGAAAGATTCTCCGTCTATTGGTAAAGATAGTTTTGGCTAGGGTAGTGGAAGTATGCATTGTCCGTGTTTTAGGGGCCACCCTGTATAATGAATAATACAAACCAATATGGATAATAATTGATGTGACCATGGAGGAATAAACTAGTATTCCTCCATGATGTGACAGACAGCGGAATAAGGCACTATGCAGAACCGCGTCACGCGTGCACACACCCGATCACATGAGCGGGGCTCGTTCGCCTGATGATGTGGGTGATTTTTTCGGTGACTCTTCGAGTTCATACCAAGACGAACTGATCGACTACTCCAAGGCGGGTCACGCACACGGATACAATGGGTCTGTGGCCGTCGGCGGCAGCGCTTCCCCGCAAGAAAAGGCCATCGTGTACGCTCAGAGGTAAGCACAATTGATTTATTTTCTCTAGTATAAGCAGATTTGTAGAAATTCGAGATCGAAAGAGTCAATCTTGGGTACGTAAGTACGCGCGCGGCAGAGGCCGGACTCGAATTTACTTCGACGGTACAAAGTACGTGTACACAGTACAATCGGGTGCCCGGTAGAACGCCCGGCAGAACGGGCATACGAGCGTTCTGACGCAAACATCACTTTCATAAAAAAATGCGTTAAAACTAAAAGGCTCCAATGTTCCCACACACGTACTATGAATCCAATGTTCTCTTACACGTGTCATAGTACACATTTTATATTTGTCAAACACCTGAATCACAATTTTTGAGAGAACTTTGTGTTAACTTCAAGGATAAATGTTTACAATTCATTAAAATATAGGTAGTTGTTTTGCATATGCCCTTTTGCTGGTAACATTTTGGCGATTACGCGTTTGCGCATAAGGGCATACGTACATCCTTCTGCCGGGCACATGGTAATGTGTATATCAACCTTGCAAACGCTGTGCGGACTGTACTTGCAAACAAATAAGTCCACACAATACACGAACTGAACACCTTCTGTGGACTTGGCCACGTCCACGCAAGGTTTTTTTTTTATTTTTTATAAAGAGCTCTAGAGGTAATAAATGGGTTAGGGTATTATTTGGGAAAAGTGAAGAGGAACACTTATTGACACAGTCACACAGTGGCTAGAAAGAATGTTCGATATGAATTTGGTCCAGGCTAGAGTTCTTAACTATACAAATTCAAAAGAATGTTTACACAAGCGTACTTTGAAAACGCCCACTGTGCCGAAACACTTAATTATTTACTCATAAGAAATTGAGTATTTGGCCATGCATGCGAAAATAAGCTACCCGTACGTCGGTTTGCGACGCAACTGACGTTATGAGCACGGCGCGTGTTTGGGGGCGCTCTTCATAAAACAAATCTGCTACTTGGTGGCGCACTTTACATTTAAAGTGGACGGACAGGTGGAAAATGTGCAGGTCGAATGCCAAAGCCGGTGCCATCCAAACAACAACAACAACAACAAAATGTGCAGGTCTGTTCCTCAGGCTCAGGCATGTGGACCAATTAGAAGTGTTTAGAAGTGTACTAAATAAATAATGTTAGTTGTAACTTCTTTATAATAATATATATTAATAGTACGTTAATAATGTTATTAATTGTAAAATGTTACATTATTTCTGACGCCATATTAAAATTCATTTTTTATTTTTGGTTTATAATCTGGTTCCCTGACTTGAAAATACCCTAGTCGGAATCATTTGGTCTGGGCACAAGACAATGAGAAACTGAGAAACAAATTTCAATTTTGTTAGAAAATACTTTTAAAATGAACTGGACTCTTGTAGCGGCCGCTAATACCAATACTATATGTACATGTATGTTCTCCCAACTATGCTTACCTAATTATAATATGTAAATGATGTAACCGCAAAGCATGCTGGGAGACTTTGCAATATGGCTGCCAGTCACGCTGGCTCAACTTCCGTGAATGTCTGATATTAAAAGGTCAGTTTATCGTTAGAAATAGTCTTTAACTTATTATCTCTTAACTCTAGTCTGTGCATTCGCAACCTTAGTGACGTTTGACCCGTTACACTGGCGTAGTCGGCAGGATGCACTAAGGATTTGGAGATATTTGCGGATTATTTTTATCGTGTTGAACTGAACAAATTGTCACGATTTCTGTCGCCAATTTGCCGAACGTTTTTCGGGCGTTTTATTTGCAAGTCGTCAACTGACAAATAATACAAACCTGTCAGTTTTGTGAACTATATACAGCTAGTACTTCTCCACATGTGAAACTGTTTCGTGAACTTGTTTTGAACTAAGAGGCTTCGTGTCGTCTGATATCCTTCTGGCTACCGTCGACTGCCTTCGTTCCATAAACATTAACTTCTCTAGAGTTTTACATCGTCACTGCTGATATTGTTTGTTCACTGATATTTGGCAACCCCTTGGGATACCAAATCATGTCGGACAGAACGACATACCTTCGCAGGTTCACAGCTGAACACATAGGTAGACTGTGTGAGCTCAATCACATTGACACTACAGTGATAGCAACCAAACAAGAACGCACTGAATGTCTGTGTGATCTTCCAAACATGGTGGAAGACGCAGATGCAGGTACACCGTCTAAAGGACTTGGGGCATCTGAACTTGTCCAGTTGCTTCACGGACTTGAAATTGATCGTCGACATGAAACGGACCGAATCTGCAAGTCTTTTTCAGAGGCAATCGCCGAGGCATCAAAACGACCATCGGTACAGCTGGGACCCAAACTCCCCGACTTCCATAAACTTGGAAGCGACGACGATATAACTTGTTATTTGACCACGTTTAAACGCTTGGCCACCGCAGCTAAGAAGCCAAAGGGAGATTGGCCTAGACTTCTAGAGCCATACCTGACTGGCAAGGCACAGAAAGTCTTCTACTCTCTGAGCGAGACTGACAAGCTTAACTTTGATACAATTGTCGCAGCAATCGAAAGAAGATACCTTCGTACGCCAGAGGCGTATCGTCAACTCTTCAAAACTGATCAAAAGAAAGCAGACGAGACTTTCGAAGATTACTCCACGCGACTTGGACTGTACTTCCATAAGTGGATGGAACTAGGAGAGGAGGCCGAGAAGACTCCTGAAATAACTCGTTGCTTCAACTTGGTCATGATAGACCAATTTCTATCGACTATCCGAAATGACGGACTTCGGCTCAAACTTCAAGAGCGCAAACTGAAGACAGTTGCCGAAGTTGCCAGAGCAGCGGACGAACACCTGTTGCATCAGCGTTCGACTTCGCATTCCACTCCACCCATATCGTCGAACAAAACCTCCAACGCTCTGCCTCCACCAGCAACCTACAAAGCCTCGCCTGCCAAACCGGCATCGCAACCTAACAGACAATACAGGCCGGGACAATTCACCAGTGTCTGCTACCGCTGTAAGCAGATGGGACACAAGGTACAGGAATGTCCCCTCCCTCCCCCCATGCAATCGCCTTATCAATCGACAGCCAGGCCCTCTCCTCCACCAGCTAAGCCTGAAACTAGGCCTTTCTCAGCGAACAAGGTGAACTTTGTGCAGACAACGGCACCACAAAAAAGTGGTCCACAAATTGAAGTGACTGTCAACGGCAACAGTGTCATGGCCTTTGTTGACACTGGCTCCAGTCTGTCCTTGGTAACTGAGGACATATGCCAAGGGCTTGACTTATCCCCCGCCTCCCAAGACTCAACAGAGACTTTAGTCATGGTTGATGGGACCAAGCTCTGCACGCTTGGTACCGTCCCAGTGACACTCGGTGTTGGTGGTGTTCTGACAACTGTTCAACTTCACCGGGTTCATCGACTGCCGGCCCCCATCCTGCTCGGCATGGACTTTGTACACAAAGCGCATCTTACTTTGGATTTCGGTGAGAACTGCTACTGGTCAGAGACCATAGATTCTGACCACCACATCAAGTTCCCTTTGCTGGGTGTCCCCTCTCAACCGCCTGCACAGGTTGAGACAGTCTCCACCGTCTACAATGACTTACCTGAACGGTCTGCATCCTCGCTCGACAAGCCTGTCTTGACAGGTGACGAACACCAACAGCTGGACACTCTTCTCAATGAGTTCCCTGACGTTATCTCCGACCAGCCAGGTCACACGGACATAGCACAACATCACATTGTGGTTGGTGACGCGCAACCACTACGTTCCCCGCCATATCGGCTTTCACCAGACAAAAGACGGGCTCTAAGGGACGACCTTGACACACTTCTCCAGTCTGGGAAAGTGGTTCCGTCGAAGTCTCCTTGGGCTGCACCTGTCCTGATGGTCCCGAAGAAATCGGGCCAATACCGTCTTTGTGTGGACTACCGTAAACTGAACAGGGTTACGAAACTGGACGCATACCCCATGCCTACAATTGATGCCATTCTGGACTCTCTTCATGGTGCCCAGGTGTTCAGCTCACTAGATCTTAAGAGTGGGTACTGGCAAATGGGCATGAAACCAGATGATGCAGAAAAAACCGCATTCATCTGCGAGGAAGGTCTCTTTCACTTCAAGGTTATGCCTTTCGGTGTCGTTAACGGCCCCGCCAGCTTTCAGCGTCTCATGTCTGAAGTGCTGGGCAATCTCGTCGGGCATAACTGCTTCGTCTACTTGGACGATATAATCTGCTACTCAAACACCGTAGAACAACACTTCAGTGATCTTCACGAGATTCTGTTGAAGCTTCGCGCTGCACACCTAACAGTGAACTTTGAGAAGTGCAACTTTGCCTGCAGAGAAATGTCATACTTAGGCCACGTCACCAGTCGCGATGGCCTGAAACCAAACCCCAACAAGATCGCGACCATATCGACCTACCCTGTGCCCAACACGCTTAAACAACTTGAGCGTTTTCTCGGGATGGTAGGCTGGTACCAGAAATTCATCCCCAACTTTGCGGATGTTGCAGAGCCCCTACACCAGCTGCGGAGAAAAAACACCACCTGGTGTTGGTCTCCAGCATGCAAAGCCGCGTTTGAAACACTAAGAAATGCACTGACATCAGAACCAATCCTCGGTTACCCGGAGATGGATCGACCCTTTGCTGTGCACACTGATGCAAGCGACATCGGCCTCGGAGCCATCCTTCTCCAGACCCAAGAGACTGGCCAACGAACAATCGCATATGCCAGCAGAGCCCTTACTGCTGCTGAACGCAACTACAGCACCACAGAGAGGGAATGCCTCGCTGTCGTCTGGGCCCTTGAAAAGTGGCGACCCTACCTTGAAGGCCAACGCTGCCGTGTAGTGACTGACCATCAGGCCCTTTGCTGGTTGTTTCGCAAAGCGAAACAGACTGGTAGACTGGCTCGATGGGTCCTCCGACTGCAGGACTTTGTCTTTGATGTAGTATACAGACCGGGTCCACTTCACTGCGTTCCTGACGCATTGTCCAGAATCGCGGAAATGCCAAATGTCATAGGAGTGGTTCAAGCACAAGTTCTAGAGACACCCCGTGACACTACTCCTACTACCGACACATCACATTATGCTGATGTGGACGACAACCCTCCCATGTCACTCTGTGCAGCTACTGTGTGCTGCGACCCCCAAGATGAGGTGATCAATTGGATCCAATGTGATGACTGCAATGCCTGGTTTCATCACAAGTGTGTACATATCCGGCCCAAACGCGCCGCTTCCATGGCGAAATACTCGTGTCCGTCATGTCGAAAAAAGCGATGGGAACACCGCAAAGAACTGGAGTGGACCACCTTCCACACCTCGGATAGGAACGCGCCTACCATGTTCTCTCGCGCCCAGCTAAAATCTGCACAGCTCGCGGACACACAACTGTGTCTTTTGATACAATTCCTCGCAGAAAACCAGCTACCGACCGATTCGCGTGAATCCAATCGCATCCGCAAACAAGCTACTGAATACAGAGTTCGTGATGGTGTCCTACTCCATTACATAAATCCAACCTGGTCTATCGTCGTCCCTGCATCCCTCCAACGAGATGTTATGGTTGAGCTCCATGCTAAACCAGCGGCCGGCCATCTTGGAAGGACAAAGACTCTGGATCGCATAGCCCACCAGTATCTGTGGTGGAAAGGAGTGTCAAAATCAGTCCGTAGTTTCGTCCGCTCATGCCGCACGTGTCAGGTGACAAAGCCAACATATCGCAAACCAGCTGGTCTCATGCTATCCACGCACTCTGATGCACCTTGGGAAGTCGTGGCCGTTGATCTGATGGGACCCCTCCCAAAAAGCTACGGAGGTCATGAGTATCTCCTAGTCGCAGTGGATCATTTCTCTAAATGGACAGAAATCTTTCCTCTGAAAAATGCCACCGGAAAAACAGTTGCGTGCACCATAGTTCGCCAACTCTTCAGTCGCTATGGCGCCCCACGGTCGCTCCTCTCCGATAACGGCCCCCAATTCACGAGTCGCGCCCTTGCCTCTGTCTGTTCTGATTGGGGTGTCGAGCAACTGTTCATATCGCCGTATCACCCTCAATCTAACTGGGTGGAACGAGTGAATAGGAACATAAAAGCGATGTTGCAGGCGTACACCAGTACCGACCATCGCACATGGGATACGCATGTCTCGGAATTCGCGTTCGCATTGAACTCTGCCACACATGAGACAACAGGAGTGGAACCAGCGGTACTCATGTTAGGACGCAGCATGAAAACTCCGCTCACCAACAAGTGGGACACATCTCGTCTTGGTAACCCGCCACCACCTGATGCTGTGGATGTCCATGAGCAAGTCGTTGTACACGCCGAACAGGCTCGTCGCAAACGCAAGCAGCACTACGACAAGGCTCGCTCTGAACCCACGGTGAAAACAGGAGATCATGTCATGGTGCAAACCCACCCCCAGTCCAAGGCGAGCAAGTCCTTCAGTGCCAAGTTAGCACCACGTTGGCAAGGACCGTTTGTGGTGATGGAACGCACCACTCCAGTCAATCTTAAGATTGCTCACATTCATACTCCTCACAAGGAACTGATCGTTCATGTCGGGCAGATCAAGCCAGTTCCAAAACCAAACTCCTCTCCATGAAGGAACCTTTGACATTTATACTGTCATAGCATTGTTGCATTTTTGTTTTTCTAGCTGTGCTGAAAATTAGTTGTGTTTTTGATTGAGGATACAAAGGCAAAAGAACTTTACCAAGTGTTTAAACTTTTTAACATGTTACTGGTGTTATTGTTGAAAAAAAAAAACTTTAATTCTCCCACATTGACAAATTGTGTGATTTTGGCTGATTTGATTGTTAACAAGCCTAGAACAGTCTCTCCTATTATCTGGTCTATTTGTAGCAAAAAACATGTTTTTTGACCATCTGTAGGTATTTTCTGAAGTGCATGGTGTCATACGATCCCAGATACTTGGATCAAGTTGTTATTTTAAAAGTACACCTTATTCATTGTTTGAGCAGATAGCCATGAACAGTTAATTTGTATTTGTATTTGTTATACTACCAGAAAGACAAGCGTCTTGTTTTTTTTCAGAGATGACGAGAAAAAACTTTGTGAGAAATATTGTTTGGCACTTTTGTTTCTCCCTCTTCTGCTTTTGTAGACATAGTCTAAGAGGGGGGAGTGTAGCGGCCGCTAATACCAATACTATATGTACATGTATGTTCTCCCAACTATGCTTACCTAATTATAATATGTAAATGATGTAACCGCAAAGCATGCTGGGAGACTTTGCAATATGGCTGCCAGTCACGCTGGCTCAACTTCCGTGAATGTCTGATATTAAAAGGTCAGTTTATCGTTAGAAATAGTCTTTAACTTATTATCTCTTAACTCTAGTCTGTGCATTCGCAACCTTAGTGACGTTTGACCCGTTACACTCTCACCAGTTTGCGTCGAAGGACATGTATATGTTTGGGTCCGGTCAATGTCAAAATAATCCCGGCGCAAACTGGTTAACATAACATAACAATAACAAAAGTTGTCAGACATTCACAATATTTTTTAAAAAGATTTCAAAGCCACTTTTTGTGTCAATCAAGAAAAGACGTACATCTGCGCTCGTGCAGTGATTAATGTTTGAATTTTTATAATCATTTAACTAAGCTATAGGCCTGGCATGACCGAGATACGACCTTAAACAAATTATTCTGTATTCCTGTGTTAATGTAATGTTTTGCTCACTTGGGTAAATTTGTCTTAATATTTTACCTTACTTTTACCATCCCAGTCATGCGCCGTCATCCACCATCAATAGACGTCTCTCAATTTCGTCAGTCGACACTAACTCCCAGACGGACGACGCATCCGACCGTGACCAGCAACTACAGCAAGCAAGTGCAATCGCAAAGAGCGAACTCGGCCCGGACCAACTAGGCCCGGACCAACTGTTGAACATAACGGAGGTGCGATCTTTGGACATGGACGGGGAGAACGGGGAGGACTGCGTTGCATCGTCTGGGGAAAATAACGAGAAGGAATTCCGGTTTAGCGACGGGCCGTCCATGGAAGAACTGTACGTATCTGATCCATTCAAAAGGGGGGCTTAACTATAGAATGCAGTTAAGTTAAGCTAACTGTTAGTAAGCTTAGTATTAGCTTATTTCTTTAAGGGGAAACCTTTTTTTTTAAAGCAAATCTCTGAACCCCTCCCCAACTCAAAAGTTTAATACCCCTTTTGGAGCAATTATAGAATGCAGAGCCAATGGTGTATTGGTGTAAACTACCTTAAAGGTAGGATACACCATTTGCAGATATCAAAAATATTTACAACCGAATTATTAAGAAATATCTTACTCATCTAGAAGTAAATAATGATTCTAGGCACCCAGCAAAATAATTGCGCTAGATATCCTGTAATTATCCTGAAAAATAACATCTTATAAAGAAAAACTCCGGACGGCGATCGCAAATAACATAAGAAATAACATAAGAATAACTTCTCAACGCCGGTTGAAAACAAACGCTGTTTTTCGTGCTTTTCTCGGCATTCGTGAATGTAAAACTTCGGACAGGTCAGTTAAACGATATTTACTATAAAATACAACCCCCAAAATCCACCCATTCATGATAATTCAAGCAATTACCAATGGTGTATCCTACCTTTAAGGTTTTAAGACTCTCGCGTACGGGATTGAGTCTCGACAGTTGGCAGCATCAGTTGTGTAACAAATTGTGATTTGATTCCTTTATTGCGTGTATGTAGGAGAGCTGTTCAAGCTGAGTTTGCCAAGCAGAGAGATTGGGACCAATTCCATCAACCTAGAAACCTCCTGCTTGCTATGGTAAGACTCGCTCAAATCTCATATTAACCCTAACCCCCTAGGCCCTTTTTGCTAGCAACCATCCTCAATCCTCAAAAATCCTCTCTTTTTTTTAAAACCTTTTTTTTTTTCAAAACCCCATCTAGCCTCTATCCTCAAAAATCCTCTACACTTAAAACAACATCATGTGCCTCAATTCTCCAAAATCCTCAATTTTTTTAATCCTCCAAAACTGCAATGAGGATTCTGGGGATTGAAAAAAGTCAATCCTCAAATCCTCATTATGATTTTTTGAAAACCCCATTCAGCCTCATTTCTCCAAAATCCTCATTTTTTCGAAATCCTCATTCAGCCTCAATCCTCAAAAATCCTTCACACTTGAAACAACATTGTGCCTCAATCCTCAAAAATCCTCATTTTTGTAAAACCCCATACAGCCTCAATTCTCAAAAATCCTCAAACTGCAATGAGAATTTTGGAGGATTGAGGAGCGTTAGGGTTAAGCCATGTTTCTCCTTTTTTTATGTCCCACAACTCCCAAAAAAATCTTATTGAGTATGTCCCAACAACGTTGCACACTGTCGTATGTGAATCACATGATGAAGGGCTTTGGGCTCGAGTTCTGCGACTGTACGTACTTCCAAGATCTTATATGTAAACAAAGGATAAGTGAGTGCAGAATATGCTGAATGAGACTTATGCTGCTGTGGACATGGGGAGTATTAACAAAAACTACACCTTAACCAGTTCGCGCCGGAGGACGTATATACTCGCAAAACTTTCCCGAGATTCAAAACGGATGACGCATAAACACGGCACGAGCAAGGCTGGAAATGGCTGTCGGCAGCGAGCAAGGCATGGAAATGCGTGGGTGTGCTTCCCGGCACCATCGGCCTGAACCCGCCTCGGATCGCATCTCGGCGCGAACTGGGTAAAACCCTCAAAGGTCCTACTTTTTAATCTGGGTAAAGCCTGCATTCTATAAATTTGGTGCCCAGTTGCTTTTTTTCTTCTTGTCTCCCAGTTGCTTTTTTTCTTCTTGTCTCCATTACACTATACATCAGTGACTTTATAATTGTAATGTATTACATAACGTACTCATCCTCTAAAAGCGATTATGAATAGCAAGTTATTTAGCCAACTATAAAACTAACAAATTGTTTGTGAATTAGAATAACAGATTCAAAGATGGAAACAAATACATACCGGTATATACAGAAACCTCAAAGAATTCATTTGATTTAATCTGAAAGTAGTTTGGCGTTTATTTCCATTTCTGGTGAATTCCAATAAAATGCATACCCTTTTATTAATTAATTTAAAGGTAGGATACACCATTTGCAGATATCGACAACATGTTACTGCCGAATTGTTAAGAAATATCTTACTTATTTGAAAGCAAAATAATTGCTCTAGATATCCTGTAATTGTTTCGAAAAATTAAATTTTCAAAAAAAAAAATCTTGATTGTCAACAAGAACAACTACTTGACGCCAGATGGAAACGAATGACATTTTTCCTGCTTTTTTCCAAGGCATTCATGATTGTAAAACAATATTTACTATAAAATACAACTTCCAAAATCCACCCATTCCTGATAATTCAAGCAAGTACCAATGGTGTATTCTACCTTTAAGTACAACCTAAACAAATAGGGTAGTCATAAAAAAGCCTGGTTACGTTAAAGTGGCTCTTAAAATAATCTTGAAGATTGGAGAGCAGAGGTTGATACAACAGCATGTACACATAAACTTTAATAAGTCTGTTCTCCAATAAAGTTGTATTTTTTTGGTTGGTGTATGCACATGTACAGTCAATACTGTTTTGTCTTTGCCAAGAAATGTTTAACTTTTCTTTCCCCGTACAGATGGGAGAAGTTGGCGAAGTCTCTGAGCTTTTGTAAGTAAAATTTCAATGGAGTGACATATTCGGGATTTCCAGAAATTGTGTAATGAAAAAGATGGGAAATATAGTAAAACAATTTATTCCCTAAAAAATACATTCGGAGGGAGCTATTTCCAAGTGGTCTTCCCCCAAATCCCTGTTGGGGGAGCTCTAATAATAATACGTATTTGTGACCCACTGAGGCATGTCCCTTAAAACCTTGTTTAGAGTAATCGGCACCTACAGGTTAGCCATACGTAAAAAAATAGTTTCAAAATCGATTGCGAGTTTCAAAGAAAATGACAATTGTTCTACTTGTTCTTCCTCTATTCTGCAGTCAGTGGCGAGGAGAGTGCAAAGAGGGATTAGAAGGTAACTACCTTTGCTTTTTTCTTCTTTTTTTTTAGGCTCTACTTAATTCTTCCAAATAGGCACTTGGGGAGACAAATTGGCGTAAGTTTTTAGGTAATAAGGAGACATTTCAGTGTCTAGCTATCCTAAAAAACAATATTTGGGAGTTATTTTTGCTCTAGAATGACAGATTTTGGTCTAAATAGCATAAGTCTCGAAGATCTTAGAGAAAAGGGTTAGGGTTAACAAGTTAGGACTGTTTTAGGTTTGTGTACATCTCTATGGGATTGTCTCCCCAAGTGCCTATTTGGAGGTATAATAACTATTGACATGTCTTTGTGGCCTTCTAAAAAAAGGTTTAAGTAGTAAGTAAGTAGAGGCCTATTGTCAGTATCAGCCATACAACGAGAGAATATATCTTCTCTTCAAAGCGCTAGACCAGGAAAATCAATTGTTGAGACAGAGCACCCCACTCGTCTTCAACTTCTAGTTTATTTACCGCACCGGTAAGTGTTACCCATATGCTGGGTAAGTGGAGGCAGACTGGGAGGAAAAAAGTTTAGGACCTTGCCAAATGTTCACAATTCCCTTCAGGTTGGTCGGAGAAGGACAAGAAGCACCTCGGTCAGGAGTTGAGCGACGTTCTCATGTACCTGATCCGACTCGCCGAGAAATGCCACGTGGACTTGCCCCGCGCCGCCTTGGAGAAAGTGGGTATCAATGCCAAGAAGTACCCAGCGCAGAAGGTGTACGGCTCCAGCAAGAAATACTCCGAGTACGACTGACGCTCGGCTGTAGTCTAGGTCAAAGGTTATTCGGGATCAAAATCGTTGACATTCTTATTGTAATTACCACAAGAGGGTCATTTTAACCTCCTTGTGTGTTCGATCACTGCGAATGACCCGAGTGATTGTGCACAAGCGAAGTTGAAACTTTGAACTGGCCTCATTATGGAGACACTTCCGGACCTGAGCATCTGTTTCAAGACAGAAGACTGTTCAGGAAAAATGCAGTATTCAGACTTGTGCTTCATCGCCTTTGTCTTTCATGACTCTCGGTTGGTTATTAACTTTTTCAACTATTTTGGGTAACTTACTTGCAATAAGGGAACATTAGGTCACCATACAGCAGATTGCCATTGTGGGGACACTCTAAATTAACTACAAGTTAGATCTAGTTTTTAGGGGATCTTTTCCTGTTATTGCCAAGATACAAAGGCAAATACTAGATTTGACAAAAAGCTTTATAACAGTATTAATTTGTGTTGGGGAGGGGGGGAGGGGGGGAGGGGAATCAACGTGTGACTGATGCTGAAATTTCGCCGTCGGTATTGCTGGAACTCTTGACGCCCTCGGGCAGCTCGTAGTAGGAATCAACACGGTCTGCTCTCTCAAACAGGATGACCAGCTCGCAGTGTTTGGTGTGGGGGAACAGGTCCACGGCCACTGCCTTGGTCGGCCGGAACGGAATGCCCTTGATGCGATTGGAAATCGGTCGGCAGAGACTGGGGAAGAACCAAAATAACAGGAAATTATCTTCGTAATAACCACTAAACATAACAATACAATTACTGAAATACAATTACTGTTATGTGTGCATAATAACTGGATTTATACAGCGCCAAATTGCCTAAGGATAGAAGGCAATGTATAAATATTACCCGGTCATTGGGCCAACGAAACATTACAAATACTTTCTCAGCTCCCTGGGGAGTGTACAGCTCGATGCTGCCATTTTGGCGCAAAGCAGCTAATAACGACCATCTCTGCCCTCACAGGTACCCATTTCACTCCTGGGTGGAGAGAAGCAATGAGTGACAAAGTGCCTTGCCCAAGGGCACACGCATCGTAGCCCAAAAGTTGGGCTCGAACCCACAACCTGCAGCTTTACCCACAGATGGCGAATTCAATGTTCCTGACCACGAGGCCACGAGGATCGACTTGCTATAAATACAACTCGGTTTCACAGAATCCTGGTTCTGGGTTCAAATACTTTCCTATTGACTTTGCCCAAGTTAATTCCGAAAGTTCTCTTCTTTTGGTTTTTACAAAGTGAGGTCATGACATCTGACATTGGGACTTTAAAGTAAAATAAACAAAATATGCGTGTGCCGACATGACTGACATTTAAATCGTGAAGTTTTTAGATTTGTATGTACAGGGTTTCGAGTATTTTGGGGATTAAGGTTTAAATTTTTGGTTATTTTGTTGAAATTTTAATGTTTCAAAATAAACTTTTAATAACCATAATAGACTCGCCATTTGTGCATTTTTACTGAATATTTATTTAATGCAGTTATATAAAAAGCAACACACTATCTCTATGTATCCATAATGTGATTTTGTGGTGAAAACCAAATGCGCTAACAGACACTGTTTCTGAACTTTTAGTAAGGGTATTACCTTTTTATCTCATTGATTCTCATTTACGACTAAGCCAAGGGGGAAAAAAACCTTAACCAGTTCGTGGCGGTATTATTTTTAACAAAACTTGATCCGAGGCGGGTTCAGGCCGATAGCACATCTACGCATTTCGGCCTTGCACTTTGCGTGTCTATACGTCCTCCAGCACGAACTGGTTAACATCAAATTTTGATGCGATTTATTTTTACTGGTATAACGTGGTGAGCTGCATGGTGTAGATAATGTTAGTCAACTATATCTTGCATAAGATGGCTTCATTTTTGTTATATTCAATGATAAACTCACTATAGACAGTACGCACATGGCATTATTTAATTTAGTAATCTATAGACGATGTGCCCTCTATCTGTTTACATCTGTATTCAAATGTGCACAAGCATCATGTTTTACATAAATTTGGTTAAGAGATGACATCAGAGGTCATATAATTCAAAGGCGATCTGACCTGCGACGTCACTCTTTAAGCAAATTTTATGTAAAACACGATGTGTGCGCATCACTGCCGGGCACATTTGAATACAGATGTAAACATGTGACGTCAGAGGGCACATCGTCTATACAGGTGCAATTGAAATTGTTATTTGTTTTCCTATTTTTATTCGACTGACCGATCTACCTCAGACGCATAAAAAAATTAAGAAGCCCTAATATTGGTTATATTTATTTCGCGTATCTTAAAATAGAATAATCCTATGTCCTGATGATGTCACACTTCGTTTACATGTGACCGTCCACGACGAAAGGGCTGTAAAGTAGGCATCTTGACGATTGAGATATTTAGAGAAATGATGTAGTACAAAGACATAGTTGAAATTTATGGTTTGCTACAACAAGTAACACTGAATACGAATTGTTTTAGTTTTTTACAGTTGTTCACATAATTATTTTAATGGTCCTTTTCTCAAAAATAAGCTCTGGCGACATCCCTTTTGTCGTGGATGGTAACATAAAGATTAATTGTTCATTTCGGTTAAAAAGTTGATCAACTACGAGAAACGGGTGTTTGTTTCAATTTGGGGTTTTGTTTGAAGAAATGTTATCAAAATGGTTGAAGTGATGTCTATGCGTAATGCAGTGCACCGTTGTACTTTTTTTCACATTTAGCAATTAATCCTGAATTAAACTTCCGTAAACCAATTTAATGTACATGTATATTCCGACTCACTCTATGAAGTTGTTGATGGCATTCTGCGGGTGGCACGAGACGTAAATAAGACGTCTTAGGTTGGCGCATCTGCGAATGGCCTGCAGAACCTTGGGAGCTGCAATTCAGAATTCATCCAATCAAGTGAATGTTGACTTATTTGTGACTGAGTCTATGTTTTTGTTTTTTTCAATTTTACAGTTGGTCAGGAAATAAGCTTTCATTTGATATATGGCACAACTCTGTAGTGTAATGCATTGGTCTTTTACAATTTGGGGAAATTTTTTCTCAGTTATATAAAAAAATGTCTTTGAAAAGAAATGAAGATTTACAATTGCGGTGCTTCATCAAATGCTATGGTAAGAGAATGACAAAACCTGTATTAAATTAAATTTAGGGATCAAAACAATCTTTTCAATTGATAAGATCTGAAAATAAAGGTGTCAGAGAAACCAAACTGCCTTAACACATAAATTTATTTGTTGAACAAAAATCACCTCCGAGATAATAAACAGCCCTTAACGTAAAAATTGTATTTTGCGACTGCAGAGCGGGTCACATTTGATTAAAACAAAAAGTGAGCTATTATTGGAGAGAAAATGAGCTTTCCAATGATGTGTACATTTTGTTTAAAAATAATTTTGAATTATTGAGTAATTTGCCTGAACAAAAATGGGTTTTCTTTTTTCGGAGGACACCCTGAATAGATAGAATGAGAAGGCTTACGTATGCCAGGCCTTGGGGGATCTACGATGCCCACGATGTCATCACAATCCTTCAGATCTTGTGTCATGTCTGGTAACACTACCTCTGCTTTACCGCACACATACTCTATATTACTGAGATCTGAAATAGATAGGACAGACAAAGATAAAAATAATAAAGTACAATACTTATAAAGCGCTTTATCACCAACGGTCTCGAAGCGCTTCACATTATTAAACAAACCAATGTTATCTGAACCAGCCAGCCAACCTCGGCAACCACGTGGTAAGACCTCTGCAATAATGATGTGCATCGGGGTGTGTTGACTAAGCCTGGCAAACTGACCCAAAACATACTAGGTGAGAACCGAATTCGAACCGAAACCAATATGAACTTCCCAACCCGAACCCCCATAAGCTCAGCACTAAATATATATTTTGCTTATTAACCATAATAATTTTGGCATTGACCGGCCTAGGCGTGGGATTGTTTTTCACGAACCTTGATCCGAGTCGGGTTCAGGCATCTGTGGGTAGCACACCCTGATAATTACGGCCCTGCTCGCTGTGAGCCGGTGTTTATCCGTCATTCTTTTTGAATTTCTAGAAATTTTTTGCATGTATACACGGTGCAAACTGGTAACAAAAATAAACTTCTGACAGACAAACGAAGACAATGACAACATTGGGAAAACAGAAACAGGCTTGGATAGTTGCAGTTGGTAGAGCACTGGAACAGCAATCTGGAGGTTGCTGGTTCAAGCCCCGCTCCAGTCATCAATTTCTTTATTTAAATAAAATAAATTACAAACACTTGTAGAGGGTACCACCCAAAGTTAAAATTAAATCAAATTGTTTATTTTCTGTATTAATTCAACAGTGAACCAGAATGTTAAATTTCTTTTTTTCAAACCAGGAATTTTGAGTTTCCCACGTCTGATTTCAAATCCATGCCCTGGGCTACTTAGTGCTGTCCATGTACATGTACCAGGGTTGTAGTCGAGTCCCTGCAAGTCCTTTCGTGAAGCCAGACACAAGTCCCTTCATAAAGGCACTCACAAGTAACTGGATGAACAATGACAAAGGAATGCCTTTGTCAAAGCTGATTTGAATAGCTTGCGATTTGAATTGGAACTGAAGGACTTGTGATGGACTTACAGGGACTTACAGGGACTTGCAGGGACCTGTGATGGACTCGACTACATCCCTGCCATGTACTGAGCCACTGACTTACTGTTGGACTTTGCATTGAAGACTGCGTCGTTGATAGCCTGCTGGTTAATCTCTACGCCGATGACCTTCTTTACTCTCTGAAGAAAATAGAAAAACACAGTTGTAATCCGGTCAAATCTCTGGGCGATCACAAGTCAGATGTCAATCCGACAATCTCAAATCAATGCACCGATCCAGTTAGTAGGCCACGCCTGCCATAGCAATGACCCGGTAGCATGACGCGTGCCTGGTCGGTCACTTGCACAGTGCATTGCAACCTAGTGTAATTACAAATAGATAATGCCTTTGGCTTAGAAAACGACCACAAATTACTTTTTCCCTTTATTAACCAGTTCGCGCCGGATGACGTATATAAATGCAAGTTTTCCCCAGATTCAAAACAGATGACGCATAAACACGCCACGAGCAAGGCCGGAAATGACTGTCAGCAGCAAGCAAGGCTGGAAATGCGTGGGTGTACTTCCTGGCACTATCGGCCTGAAAACGCTTCGGATCGAATTTCGTGAAAAATAATCCCGCCCCTCGGCTCGGTGATGTTAAAATAATCCCGGCGCGAACTGGTTAAAAGTACTAGAAGTCAAATTTACAATTAACATAACACCACCACTTAGGATACACCATTTGCAGATATCCAAAAATGTTACTACCGAATTATTAACAAATATCTTACTTGTTTGAAAGTAAATAATGATTGTAGGAATCCAGCAAAATGATTGCACTAAATATCTTATAATTGTTCCGAAAAGCTGGTGGTTTTTTTTAAAGCCGGGCGCCGATCACGAAAAAAACTAAGAACAACATAAGAACCACTCCCTAACGCCGGTTGAAAACGAATGCCGTCTTGCTTTCCTCGGCATCTATGATTGTAAAACTTCAAACAGGTCAGTTAAAGGATATTTACTATAAAATAAAACTATACTATAAACCCCCCCCCAAAAAAAAACAACACACCCATTGGTGATAATTCAAGCAATTACCGATGGTGTATCCTACCTTTAACCATGCCTTGGGGAATACAAGTGGAACAAAATTAAAGTTAAATCGACAAAAAGTGTGCCTCAAACTATATGCTGGAGTGAATTCTCGTCGGACAAAGTGGCGACAATTTGTCCAGGGGTGTGGCCTACTTGATCTATTGTCTATTCTCAAGACAATCACAAGTCACCACAAGTGATCACAAGTCAATTCTGAAGACGCCTACAAGACACAATGTCACACTTAGTGTCCTGACTTCACGGACTGACCCATACGGTACCCTCCCCCTTGCCCCTGTATTATCACGGTCTGTACTGTGGTGATACAGTTCCCTAAAGCGTTCAAGAATTTGTTTGCGAGGAGCTGACCTTTGCTAGTGTGATTCCAATGGTTCCAGTACCGCAGCAGATGTCCAGTACGGTGGTCGCTGGCGTCACCTCGGCCCACTCAGCTACGGTGGTGTACAGCACTTCGGCTGCCTCAGTATTCACTGCATCAGGACAAACAACAGTGAGCCAGGTTGGCCTAGCTGGCAGTAGAATGCAATAATAATAATAATATCTTGGATTTATATAGCGCTTTTCACACCCGAAGGTCATCTCAAAGCGCTTCCAACATTATTACCCCTGGTCACTGGGCCATTTTCAATCCTTAAACTATCTCAGCTCCCTGGGGAGTATACAGCCTGTGCTGCAATATATGCGCTACTAGGCTAAATCAATCACAATAACCATCTCTGCCCTCGCAGGTACCCATTTTACCCCTGGGTGGAGAGAAGCAATTATAGTTAAGTGCCTTGCTCAGGGACACAAGTGTCACGACCGGGACTCAAACCCACACTCTGCTGAACAGAAACACCAGAGCTTGAGTTCGGTGTTCTTATCCACTTGGCCACGACACCCCAGTGGTTATGGTGCTCGACACATGTACGATGGTGCATGGGTTTCGAACCCTGCTAGAAACATGGTGTTTGTGCCCTTGGGCAAGACACTTGACTACAATTGCCTCTCTCCACCCAGGAGTATAAATGGGTACCGGTGAGAGGACAAATGAGCGCCTATAAACAGCTGCCGCGTGGTTCAGTAATGGTAATAATTGTAAAGCACTTTGAGATCGTTGATACGATGTAAAAGTGCTTTATTTCACTAAATGAGCACTTACAATGTAGGAAGACAAATTAGCTTACTTTTTTTATTAATAAGGAGACAGTGACACTCTAAGTGTCTAGCTACCTTAAACAAAGATATTTGGGAGTTATTTTTGCTCTAGAACGACAGATTGGGGTCTAAATAGCATGAATCTCGAAGATCTTGGAGTAAAGGGTTAGGGTAAACAAGTTATAGGACTGTTTTAAGTTTGTGTACATCCCTATGGGATTGTCTCCCTAAGTGTCGGTGTTTTTTAAAATTATTATTATTATTATTATTATTACTTTCCTCGCCTTTTCCACTGTGACCCAGGTTCGAAACCCACCTGGGCCAATAGAGTGGAGTCTCCTAACATGGCGCACTTTGACGTTTCCCTCGACTTTCCTCATGCCGTGCTGCTCAACCTCCTTGTTGGCAAACTTCAAATTCATTCAGTTATTAAAAACTGGTACATTTTACCTTTAACCAGTTCGCGCCGGATGACGTATATAAACGCAAAGTTTTCCCCAAATTCAAAACGGATGACGCATAAACACGCCAAGTTCAAGTTCGGAAATCTCTGTCAGCAGCGAGCAAGGCCAGAAATGCGTGGGTGTGCTTCCCGGCACTATCGGCCTGAACACGCTTCGGATCGAGTTTCGTTAAAAATAATCCCGCCCCTCGGCTCGGTGATGTTAAAATAATCCCGGCACTAACTGGTTAATAATGTTTGCTGCTGAACCTTCGTAAACAATTTCAGTGTCTTAAAATTCAGTCCACAATTCAAAAAACAGTGCCGTCTGGTAATCAGGACACATAATCTGCCAAGTGTTCCCTATAAATGCAACGCACTTGAATAAATATTGGAAAATCACAATTTAGCATTTAAGAATTTCTTCAGTGCCTGCAGTGACTCGATTCAGGTAGAGTCATTTACCCCCGTCGGGAGTCGAGTTGCATTGCCAACATTTGTGACTCAAGTCAGACTTGAGTCGAGTCATTTTCAATACATGTCGGGACTCGAGTTGAATTGAGTCATCAAAATTGTGACTCGAGTTGTGACTTGTGACTCGACGCTAGTCATTGACTCGACGCGAGTCATTACCAATCTGGCTTTTGCTGCGTTCCAATCGCGTCGTGTTTATCGTGTTCACGAGTTCACAAGTCGTATAATGGCATTCTAATCGCCTGGTAACTCGTGTTCACCAGTGGTGAATTCGAGGTGGATTTCTTTTCTCCATGTTCACGACTTCATAACGAATAAAATACTCGCGCATGCGTGTTGGTTCACGTACGAGTTCTCGGACGAGAATGTCCTTACCGCACAACTAAACTCGACTGTGCGCGTGCGTCTTGGTGGGTAGCGTTTGGAATACAACCTACTCGTAAATATAGATAAATTCACGGTGAACACGATAAATACGACGCGATTGGAACGCAGCATTTACCTTGGAAGAATGCATCCGGCGATATTCTGAACCTGAGACCCAAGAGATCCTCTGTAATATGCTCTTCCCCATCCAGGTGCACATAGGTTTGACTGCTACAAATGGGTAAAAAACAAACATTCCACGTTATAGCTAATATACAACATTTGTATACATCTACAAATTATTGTGAAATATACAATACATGTACCTAAATACTTGACTGTAAGTGAATAATACTAGTCTCTGTAAAATCATGGTAGCCCCATTCTATGGCCGTAATACTGGACTCCCTCCATATCCTTGGATACGTAGGAAGTCCAGTATTACGGCCACATAGGGCTAAAATCATGAAACCAGCAGCCGATTTCACGAAACTGTGCGTAACTTACGCCTTAACTGGATGTGGCGCAAGACTTACGCCATAACTTTAATGCGTAGCTGCGCCATAAGTTAAAATCGATTTCACGAAACTCGACTTAGCTGCGCAACATCCTATTTTCACTAAAAACTTTTATATTTGTAGGACGAGGGTGACCTCAAGTTCTAACAACGACTGTTTGCAGTTGTTGCACAAATATACATAAAACAGACGTTACAATTATACGTGTTTACGCGGATTTTTGTTGGAGGCCGCCATTTTTGGGGGGCTGTGTTAATTGTAGCGTGAATACCGATTTTAAAGCCGTTTTTGTCTCAATGAAAAACCCATAGTACGATCGCGCCTTGTCTTGACCTATAATGGGAAATTGAAGCAGCAACTTGAACAAAGATAGGATAGGGATTGTCATCAGTCACGTAAGGTTTGTCACTTGATCATATTGTCGATCGTTGCGTCGATCGATCGAGCCGAGGATGAGCGGCCGGCGGTGTTCGTCTGCTAACGATGATTTAGCGGGTAATTATATAAGTAAATCTGGTAAAAACAGTGAGCACAACATGGCAACTTGAATGTTTGTGATCGATGTTGAGCGTTATACCGAATACAATGATAGAACTAGTAAAGAAAACAAATGTGGCAGTGGCACTAACTGGGGAGTGGGGGGAGGGCAGAACTAAATATTTTAACTGAATTTGTGAGAGAAAATTTAACACGGTTGTTTGGCAACAATTATAAAACTTAAAAGGGAAAAGGTCATAGATGAATATAGAAAGGTAAAAAAGCTGTGTTGGCAGAGTGCTGTGACAGCGGATGTCAACAAAAGATTGGTTTAAAGCGAGAAAGAGGTGGGGCCTGGGGGAAGGGGGAGCTTGCTGCAAAAGCTAGAAAATAAAAATGGCCGGGATGGAGAAAAGAGTGGTAGCTAGTAATTCATTGGTAAGGCATAATAATATTAGGCATAATAATCTGTGCTCTTTTTTTCCTTCCGTGTTGATCGAGCTGAATACAACTAGGAAATAATTCCATAGGGACCTAGGCATTATTAGGCCTATAACGTTACGGACATCATCACCCTGATTTGTGCACAAACCAGGCTAGCATGGCTAGGGATGAGACTGGTCTGAACAAAAGTCTGTAGTGTTTTCTTGTTCCTAGGCCCTAGTACTAGTAGGGTTTTTTGCTTAGATATTTTTTAAGCAACATTTTACGATTGTGTTTATTGCAGCTTTCTTTCAAATTGAGGATTGCGATAAAGATAATGCTGCTGATGATGATGATGACGACAACGCTGATCACGACCGGACGACCCATCAGAAAGATTTACTAACTAAACTGGAAGCCTCCATTGCCTCTACATCATCAAGGCCAGACCTGTCAACACAGACTGCAACCCCGAGTGGTGTAAAACATGTACAACCTAAAGAATTATCAATAACAAATAGGAAAATGTATGAATTGGACAAATTTACTTCTGGAAATTGAGAAGAAAAGGCTATGGTTGCAAAGGAACATTTAAAAGTGTCGCAGTATCTTAATGCTAATTTGCAGATGGTCATTGCTATTGCCTGTCAGCAGCGTGCCATCATTTTGGTGCCAGCTGAAGATAATGCTTAACGTCTTAACTTCTCATTTCCAGATGTTCTTTATTCCCTGTCATAATTTTCCCTATTTATTGGGGCCATTAAAAGTAATCAACGTTTACAAAATGTTGACTCTAAAATGTAGGGGAATTGTCTCCTATGGAGCGTCAAAAGTGGACAACCGTATTTTCCGATTTTCTCAGAGCTAGTATAATTTTAGGTTTTCAGAAATTGCGACACTGGTTAAAAAAAACCTGGATTTTATGCTAGCAGAAATTTGGATTTTACTATCTGTGTCGCAGTTTCTGAAAACTTAAAATGTTTGTTCTACATGTACTAGCTTTTGACGCTCCATAGTCTCCACCAGTTCGCGCCGGGATTATTTTAACATCACCGAGCCGACGCGCGGAATTATTTTTAACGAAACTCGATCCGAGGTGGGTTCAGCCCGATGGTACCGGAAAGCACACCCACGCATTTCCGGCCTTGCTCCCTGCTGACAGACATTTCTGGCCTTGTTCGTTGCTGACGAACATTTTCGGCCTTGCTCGTGGCTTGTTTATGTGTCATCCGTTTTGAATCTGGGAAAAACCTTGTGTTTGTATATGTCATCCGGCGCGAACTGGTTAAAAGTCAAACTTAAAAACATTGATATTTTGAATGCCCCTTTATACTTGACATTGAAATTAGTCTTGGTTTCAAGATTACGTAAGCGGAGTGATCTTACAAAAGCCAGTCAGCCACCCCACTATGAAATTTTGGTTGCAAGACGTCCTAATCGTGGTATGCAGCGTGCGTAGGCTGCCGATGCGGGCGCCCTTTAACATACGCTACAGACCACGCCATGACGTTCAAATAGGATGTCTTGGCTAACTGACAATCGCTCAAAAATTTATGAGCAGAATTGTGATGCATTTTCATGCGCGTGTGACGTTGCGTGCATAATTACGTGACGTAACAGAAACTTGACCAATGAGTATGATTATGCATGTTACGTCAACGCGATTATACACACAATGTCACGTCACACGCGCATGCAAATTCTGCTGGAAATTTTTGTTAAGTGATTATGTCCATTAGCGAAGACGTTCAATTTAAAGGTCATGGCGTTTATTAAGAGGGCGCCCGCATAGGCGGTCTACGCGCACTGCATACTGAGATTAGGACGTTTTGCAACCAAGACTACCCACTGTGTAGCAGAATAATGTAAAAATATACTGCAAAAATGGAGAATGCACCCGAGTTCCTGCATTTAGAGGCCAAAAATTAACTTAAGACAAAGCCAGGGAAAGGCATATTGTTTGTATATCCAATGAGAAGTCAAGTTTATAAAATTGCCATGATAATACAAACAAGTCTTGTTTATATTTATTTATATTTATTGTCTTTCTTTATTATAATTTCTTTCTTGGAACAATTTGTGTATATACAATGTACATGTAGAATTTATTTATAAATAAAAAACAGAAGCCTTGTTCCTAGACTTGCATTGGTTTCTCAATTTGTCATGTTTTGTAGTGTTTTATATAACCTATAAGCCTATAAACTGGGTACAAAAACTACAAAAACAATCCTTTGGTTCGGGATTTGATTTTAACAGGTGGGTTGCTTATCTAACAATACATTTGGAGAACGCACTCCTTACAAACCACATTCCCTTTCATTCCCGAGTACATTATGTATTTTGTTCGACCAATATAGGCCTACATTCATCTTTTAGGGGTGCATGAGGGCGCTGTTTAACTTTTGAGACGAAAAAGTGCGCCGGAGATTTGTTAAAGTGAGATTTAAACGAGGGTCACGGTGGGTTTTTTTTGCACGCGACATTTACTAACGTTAACGGAAAATGAGAAACTATCCTTGTAGGACGCTCCAAACATGTCGTAAATCTTTAACGATTTGGAAAATACCCTTCCGAGAAGAGCGATACCGTCCTCTGATTTCGTCGTCTTCGTGATGATATAGGGGATTTATTCGGTCACGGAACAATCTTTCACGGCGAAGCGCTCTTCGGTGTTCACGTTGAACGCCATGTTTACGACACATAGCCAAGACTTACGCCACCTAAAGTCATGGCGTAAGTTACGCCACATCTTATGGCGTAACTCGGTGAGTTACGACATATCCCGATAATGCGTAACTTTCGTGAAATCCGTCCTAAAGTTATAGCGCAACTTGCGCAATAAGTTATGGCGTAAGTCCACTTACGCCATAAAGTAAAGTTTCGTGAAATCGGCTGCTGGTGTGCTGTCATTTTGAAGAAAAGGTAATTTTGTGTACCTATTTCCAACGATAGTCAGCCCACTATCAATGGAAAACAACTGATTTTGTTCAAGTACTGCCCCAAATTTACCAAATTCAGTTAACCCACATTTTGTTTTGATGCGTCTTTCTTATAGATGGGTTTAGGACACGTCTTAGCTAAGATCAATCTTAGAGCGGGGACTCGCCTTAAATCCAAAAATGAGTCGCAAGATAAGATAGACGAGTTTCATGAAATCGGCCCCAGGAAACTGATTTTTTTTGCAATATTGTTTTTTCGTCACAGTTTTATGATTGACAGTTTTGGCCCTACATGAATCCCTGTTGAGATGTTTTTGTAAACTCACTTTTGTCCCTGAAGATTCAGATACAATGAGGTCAGCTGACAATTCTTGCCCTCCCCTTCCTTAAAGTAACTGCACAGCTTCTGCTTCTCAGAATCTATGGCTTCCTGGAGAGAAAAAAGAATGAAAGTTTCTGAAAACAGATGATGTGCACTGCACTTCATTCATAAATACTTGAGATGATTACACACCTATGTTCCGACACCCCTATGTTCAGACACCCCTATGTTCAGACACCCCTATGTTCCGACACCCCTATGTTCCGACACCCCTATGTTCCAACACCCCTATGTTCCAACACCCCTATGTTCCGACACCCCTATGTTCCGACACCCCTATGTTCCGACACCCCTATGTTCCGACTCTCCTATGTTCCGACACCCCTATGTTCCGACACCCCTATGTTCCGACACCCCTATGTTCCGACTACTCAGCCTATGTATCGACACCCCTATGTATCGACACCCCTATGTTCCGACACCCCTATGTTCCGACACCCCTATGTTCCGACACCCCTATGTTCCGACACCCCTATGTTCCGACACCCCTATGTTCCGACACCCCAATGTTCCGACACCCCAATGTTCCGACACCCCTATGTTCCGACACCCCTATGTTCCGACACCCCTATGTTCCGACACCCCTATGTTCCGACACCCCTATGTTCCGACACCCCTATGTTCCGACACCCCTATGTTCCGACACCCCAATGTTCCGACACCCCTATGTTCCGACACCCCTATGTTCCGACACCCCTATGTTCCGACACCCCTATGTTCCGACACCCCTATGTTCCGACACCCCTATGTTCCGACACCCCTATGTTCCGACACCCCTATGTTCCGACACCCCTATGTTCCGACACCCCTATGTTCCGACACCCCTATGTTCCGACACCCCTATGTTCCGACACCCCTATGTTCCGACACCCCTATGTTCCGACACCCCTATGTTCCGACACCCCTATGTTCCGACACCCCTATGTTCCGACACCCCTATGTTCCGACACCCCTATGTTCCGACACCCCTATGTTCCGACACCCCTATGTTCCGACACCCCTATGTTCCGACACCCCTATGTTCCGACACCCCTATGTTCCGACACCCCTATGTTCCGACACCCCTATGTTCCGACACCCCTATGTTCCGACACCCCTATGTTCCGACACCCCTATGTTCCGACACCCCTATGTTCCGACACCCCTATGTTCCGACACCCCTATGTTCCGACACCCCTATATAACTGCCTTAAAATCCTTTTATCATCATCAATCTCGTTAAATCATTATCACAAACTTAACTCAAACACTATTAACCCTTTTGCGCCGGAAGACGTATATACACGTAAAGTTTTTCCGAGATTCAAAATGGATGACGCATTAACACGCAACGAGCAGGGCCCGAAATGTCTGTCAGCAGCGAGCAAGGCCGGAAATGTCATGGGTGTGCCTCCCAGGACCATCGGCCTGAACCCGTGTCGGATCAAGTTTCGTAAAAGAAATAACCCCGCGCCTAGGCTCGGTGAATGTTGCAATAATCCCAGCGCGAACTGGTTTTAAAAAAAAAAGGATTCCAAGCTAAAAAAGCAGAGACCTTGGACAGCGCCTGAGGGTTCAAGAACGCAGCGGCCATCCTCCCGCCGTTCCGACTGATTCTGACTAGCAGCATCTTCCAGTGGCCAGTGTGGACCTGCGGGTCGTAGCTGGTCAGCGAGGTGTCTTGCTGCAGGTACCGCTGGAAGGCGGCCACGATGGCCTGAGTGGCCGGGCAGACGTGGTGACAGGCGGACGGGTTGACCACCGACATGTGCCCACCTGGTTGGTTGAAATACCAGTCAAACACGCAAACAAATATTAGGTTACGGGGACCTTGCTGGATTATGGACAAGAGCTTCCTACCAGTTGCTGTAAACATCTGGAATAGGATTTCCCCTGATATCATCAGGCAGCCTTCAGATGAGGGAGCTTAGTGTTTTAAAGGTAGTATACACCATTTGCAGATATCGAAAATATTTACTACCAAATTATTAAGAAATATCTTACTCATTTCAAAGTAAATAATGATTCTAGGCATTCAGCAAAATGATTGCGCTATAGATATCCTGTAATTATTCTGAAAAGTAGAATTTTATAAAGAAAAATTCGGGATCGCCGGACGGCGATCGCGAAAAAAACAAAGATAACATAAGAATAACTGCTCGACGCCGGTTGAAAACAAACGCTGTTTTTCGTGTTTTTCTCGGCATGCATGATTGTAAAACTTCGGACAGGTCAGTTAAACGATATTTACTATAAAATACAACCCCCCCAAATCTACTTATTCATGATAATTTGAGCAATTACCAATGGTGTATCCTACCTTTAAGGAGGCTGTGCATAATTTGTTGATAGGCCATACTTAAAGCCCGGCTTCATGTATTAGAGTTCAGAGTAACTCGAGCACGTTTTTTTTTTTTTTTTTTTTTTGTGTATAATGTTGCTGTGCATGCTCCCAGTCTGTTGTTCTTTTCATGAGATTATTTGATTGCTCACCAGCGTTGTTTGTCGTGTTTGACCGTAGCTGGGAGGATTGGGTTGTGTATAAAAAAACAAAAAACTAACAAATAAATAAATAATAATAATACATAAAAAACAAAAATATCCACATCTGTGTGCTACATTCTGATTGGTGGGTAACCAATTTTAAAATTAAAATGTCTTTGTGCAGAGTTGATTGGTAGCTACTAATAGGCCACACCCACATCTATGTGCTACATTCTGATTGGTTGGTAACCACTCAATTCCTTTGTGCAGAGTTGATCAGTAGTTACTAATACTAGGCCACATACACATCTGTGTGCTACATTCTGATTGGTTGGTAACCACTCAATTCCATTGTGCAGAGTTGATCAGTAGCTACTAATAGGCCACACCCACATCAGTGTGCTACATTCTGATTGGTTGGTAACCACTTAATTCTTTGTGCAGAGTTGATTAGTAGCTACTAATAGGCCACACCCACAAACAGCAAATCCAATAAAACTACAAAACCGATCTACGTCTTTTGCACACACAAAAACGAAACTAAAGAGGAAAGACTTTACCTTTGTAGGTGCCAAGTCGGAAACCAACGGTGTTATCTGTCCATGAAAATAACAAAGACATGAAACTGAAAAAACTTTGGAACAATTTATCGGGGGTCAAGTTTCATGAAAACGTGACAAGAAATTAGGGAAAAAAACAAATACTTTCAGTTGCGGTGTTCATAATAGGCACATTATTTGCACTTGTACATCGAGTCGTGTTTTGCAATAACGACCGAGGATCCCCTATTGTGTTTCCCTTTGTGCCTGTGCTATAACCTTACACCATAGACTTATCGTACACTTTAACGACAGAGGACAAAATTCAACAGAAGGCGAACGTCCGAAAACTGAAAGGCTCTATTGTTCGCCTATTGTCTTTATTTCCTCGGAGATTATTCCAGGCAATTTGCACTTTTTAATCATCCAAAATGGACACAGAAATAAGAAATGCAGAGATTCGATTAAAAAAAATATTGAATGCCAGTTTTACTCACCGACGCCATCTACACTCTTGCCAATGGTGAACTCGCACTTATTGCGGTAACTCTCTAAAACTGGCTGTAAGTGAAGAAACGACAACAAAACTGTAAATTAACCAGTTTGCGCCAGATGACGTATAAAGTTTTACACAAAGTTTTCCCCAGATTCAAAACAGATGACGTATAAACACGCCACGAGCAAGGCTGAAAATGTCTGTCAGCAGCAAGCAATGCCGGAAATGCGAGGGTGTGCTACCCGATACTATCGGCCTAAACCCGCCTCGGATCGAGTTTTGTAAAAAATAATCCCACGCATCGGCTAGGTGATTGTAAACAGGTCACTTAAAGGTAAACTATATTTACTATAAAATGCAAGCCCCTAAATCAACCTATACATGGTAATTCAAGCAATTACAAATGGTGTATCCTCTCTTTAAAGTAAAGATGACGATGTTTATCGATCTGAGATCCCCATTAACAATTCTACAGATAAATTTACAGAAAATCTCGGTTTTTTTCGTCATCAAACTTCGATCAACTAGCTCACTCACCGATGGCTTGATTGGGTCCAACTCACATGCCATCCCACTATGGTGCTTTCTGTCAAAGAAATAAAGAGTGCACTATTAAACACGAGGGCATTGGTTCCGATGGAGCAAATTTGTGAATTCGTTAACAAAATTCTTGTGCGACTATCGCAGAAATAGCACAAAAACGGTTGGTTGCATCTCACTCAGGCTGAGTCAAAAAAACACACAATTTTTTAAAGTCTATTTTCATCAGAAAAAGAATAAGTGAGCCCAAAATATATTTAACTAGAAATATGTCACGGCTATTCTGAATAGATCATGCAATTTCATAAATATGACATAATTCTGGTCAAATAAGTTTTGGGCAAAAATATATTCTATTTCTGATAAAACTGACTTTGATAATAAAAAAGCATTTTGTTTTTACTCACCCTGTATATTTACATGTATATCATACTTTTAAATGAAGTTGCGCAAACAATGCCATTTAATATAAAATGCATTCTGTAGCCCATTTAGGCGTTCCAGGATAGAATTCCCCTTTAACAAATAGGCACTATTTTCCAGAGCTTTAACAATTTTTTGGGGCGGCTGTACATCTAAGACCATCTGCCACAAAACTGTCTCGAAACTTTTTTGTATTTTGTTGTTGTCTGTCAGGGAAAGTCGCACGTCCAATCTGACACGCAAACCTCCTTTGTCTTTGGTGAACACCTCACTTTTGTTCCTTCAGCCAGAGAGACATCTCCCCAACGTTCCGCTGCAGCATCTTAGATAAATTCCGCAGAAACTCTCCCGTGTTGGTTTGTTTGATGGATAGCTGCTCCTCGTACGGGCGCTTCCACAGTGGAGTCACTGTGTTGTTTAACCTGCAGAATTGAGAAAAGATGCAAAACATTGCACTCGGTACTTCAGAGTGAACTTGTTGTTGTTGTAATAGACCATATGCATAGCGGCCATCTTACACTGGCTACCTGTTCAAAAACGCATCATCTTCAAAACGGCTGTGAATATGTACAAGGCACTCTCAGGCACGCATCCACAATACATAATACATCCACTTGACCTCAGTAAGCCCAACCGACGTGGTCTCCGCTCGGAGCATAACTTAAAAGTACAACGCACATTCAAACTTGCAGGTGATAAGGCTTTCTCTGTGGCTGGACCCAGATGCTGGAACTCAATACCTCTCAACATTCGTCATTGTAACTCTGTTCACCAGTTTAAACGTAAACTCAAATCATATCTGTTTTCATCCTAGGTTTGCTCTCATCTTTCATTTTGCAATTTCATCTTTTTCTGTTTTCTTGGAGTTGTTCTCAAGCGCATTGAAACCTTTGGAAAAATGCGCTTTATAAATGCCATTATTATTATTATTATTATTATTATTATTGTGTACAATTACAAATGAATGCACAGCAGGTTCAATAGCATGCAAAGGCATTGCCCTCTAAGATGGCTGCTGTGCATATGGTCTATAGCAGGTTTTCAAGCAGACCAAGGTAAACAAGTAGTAAAAACGTTGGATCCAAATTTCAAAAATGGAAAGAAAAAAATACAAAAGTAGGACTTCAGAGGACAAAATTAGGGCAAAAGTAGGACTTCTGCAAGCTTTCAGGAGTAGTTTTTGTTGCTACTCGCTCATATTCAATGTACCATTAGCCTCATTTGGCATGTTCTGTACACACTGTAGTAATCCAATGAAGAATTGTGTCTTATGGGAACATGGGCATATGGATATGGAGAATTTAGGACTGCTAGTGCCTCCAACAATTTGTTGAGGCGACACAAAAATTACACCAAATGAGTATATATTTTTTTCTTTCACTTTTTATCCACACTGGCACAGAATTTAAAACCAGTGAACACAGAGTAATGACTTCAGACGGTTGAAAACTTGAGTTGGTTTTGGGAGGTTTTTGTTTGCTGGTGGTTCGAATCCATCCTAACCCTGCATTCCATCTCAATGTGTTCACCTCTCTTCTACCGGTAAGCTGTCCTCCTCCCTCCTCCTCTTAGCTTCTTGGCTGTTTCCCTCGGATTCATCTTGGCTCCGCTTCAGAGCGACGCTCTTAGTGTACGGGTCCTCGACTGGCTTGGCAAGCTGCACACAAAAAACAGGTATGAGAATGTCAATTAAGAAAAAAACCTGAAAAAATTGATGAAATGTCTGAACAAAATACACATCTTTCTATATGTGACCCGCTCCACCGTAATCAGGAATAAGTCGCTGGGGCCGTTTTACGGAATTGGTCGTTGAAGTGAACGCATGGGTGAAATTCGTGACCAAGTCGTTTTTCTGAACATTGTATTTTTAGGAAGTGTAGTTATCACAGATTATTGTCATTAATGTCTTGTATGTAAAAACGATCAATACAGATGAAAATAAAGAGGATTTGTGTTCGCTGTCCGTATGATTTTTGTGAATTTTGTTTATTTCAAAGCTGTTTTTCTCGGAATGTCAATTCGGCAAATAAATACACACCTGTCATCTTCATCAGCCCATAACTCGTTAACCTAAGAAGATACACACTTGTGATGGGTATCATTAGGAAGCTTATGAAATTCCCTTTCTCACCATGCGCATATCTCAAAAAGTCATTTCGAGACTTATTCCTGATTTCGATGGAGCGGGTCACATATAATGATGTCTTTGGCTGAGATTTTAAAAGTCTGAATTCAGATAAAAGTCTGAAAGAGCTCATGCCTAAAAAAGTCATCATGGGAGTGTGAACCTGTAACCACAGCAGAATCAGCGCCTCTAGAACCCCTGTATTGGTAGCCAATGCTAAGGGTGCAATTCCATGGCAACTCAGGTTAGATTTGAAGTAGAGCTTCCATCACAACTCTTGTGCCGTTTTGTTTATAAAGTCAATGTATCAAGAGTGGATTTTGTTCAGATTTAATCGCTTGAAATTAAGCATCTGTTGGTTTGGCAATGGGTTGTGTTTCTTGGTAACTTTTTGGTAACTATTATGATAAAAAAAGGGCATGGCAAAATATTAAAGGTAGGGTACACCATTGGTAATTGTTTGAATTATCATTAATGGGTAGATTTCATAGTAAATATCGTTTAACTGACCTGTCCAAAGTTTTACAATCATGGATGTTGAGAAAAGCACGAAAAACAGCATTTGTTTTCAACCGGCGTCGAGCAGTTATTCTTATGTTATCTTTGTTTTTTCGCTATCGCCGTCCGGCGATCGCATTTTTTTCTTTATAAAATTCTAATTTTCGAAATATTTACAGGATATTTAGCGCATTCATTTTTGCTGGATGCCTAGAATCATTATTTACTTTCAAATGAGTAAGATATTTCTTAATAATTTGGTAGTAAATATTTTCGATATCTGCAAATGGTGTACTCTACCTATAAAGATGTTTTATTGCTGGATGTTTCCACATACTGTCAGTGTGCACTGAGGGGAAAATCTGTTTAGTGCCCCGATGTCATATGCCACCATTACAATTACAACCAAAATCTGTCACAAAATCACTTGAGGGACGTTCATGTATTTCAGAAACTCACGTTACAGTTTGTCTGCCCATTTTATATTGCCATTCTACAGAAAAGTTGGCAGGAGATCGACCAAAAAAAGGAACACGGCTTTTGTGAATGCATGTACCGGTACCTTGGCTTTCAGCACTTGTCCTTTCCATTTGTAACCGCTGAGTACCTTCAAGGCTTCCTCCTTATCTTCTTGGCAACTGTTTGATGAGGGATACAAATACAAATGTAGCCGAAGACAGTCAAGAACTAGAAAAAAGGCCCTCGATCGATAGACCGCGCAGACCTCTGGCCCAACCGCAAAATATGCACAAGTATCTCCAAATGTTAAAACATCATTCGAAGTAATCCAGATTCCTAATCTGGATCCAGATGAATTTGAATAGTTAATGAAAATCCCCCTTGACCCATAAGCTATCTACCTACCAAGTTTCGTTAAAATCCCACCAGTTGTTTTTTTCATATAATCCTGCTAGCTAACAGACAAACAACCAGACACCCCAACAAACAAACAATCGGCAAAAACATTACCTCCTTGGAGGAGGTATGGTAATTGCGAGCTTCATGCTACGAGCTTGCGCATTCAAACTTGTGCGCTAGTTTGATTATCCCGAATGACCTGTGATCCATATCACTCTGTTCTAGCATACACCTAGTTGTGGGGACAGGTTCTTTTGTTTGGAAAAACCTGACCGATTTGTGGGGACATTTTCCTGTCCCCATAGCATTTTGGGTCTCCAGTAAAGGGGTCTAGAGGTAGAATTGGGTTAGGGAATAATGAAAGAAAATGTAGAAGACAACAAATTAGGGTGATGTTGAAAATGTTAGGTCAAAATATTTTTCTGAATTTGAGTTTAGAGAGATTTCTGTTTTCAGCCCTCAAGTATTGATAATGTGCAGACCAGGAACAAGCTAGCCAGCAAAGTTGATCAGGTTTTTGCCGAAACCAAAAGAAAAAGTACACGGGAACTTTCTTAGTACATGTAGTTTATTTGATAGCCGAAGTCTGATTATATTTTCAGTTTCAAGTAACTAATAGAATGTGAAATTTCCTGGTTTCAAATCTTCGTTGATGCACTACACATGTATGTATATTTTTCAATTATTTTCTTGATTATCCAAACATCAAAACTAAAACGTGCAAAGTTTCCTTGTGCTCATATTTGTGTTCCATTACATCAGAATACTCAACTTTCACTTTTTAAAAAGCTCCAGAGTCACTCACCCCTTGACTCTAATTTCACGGTGCCGGTTTTTCTTGCGTGTCTCAAATGTGACCCGCTCCAGGAAAAGGTGACACAAGTCGCGCTATGCATTTATGAGTAATGGCTTTTTAAAGTTAATAGGGTAAATATTGTTGTCAAAATTTGATTTTCATTTTTTGTCTTAAATGACGACTTAATTACCCAAAAGCTGAATTTGATAAATAAAGTGTAACAAAACTTTTAAGAGTGCATGGTTCCAATGTATTGTCTAAGTTTTGTTGTGTTTCGAAGCCTGTTTTCTCAGTTGTGTATTTTTAATTCCATGGAACCATTAATATGCAAAAACGCAATATCACAGGAACGGGAGGGGCTATGGAGCTGTACTATGTACCAAATGAAAGCTTACATCCTGGACTTTTTAATCATGTACAGTACATAACTCTATTTTTAGTTTTCGCGACTTATGTCACCTTTTCCTGGAGCGGGTCACAAATAGTCTGGCCAAATGAGACCGAACTGGGCATTGCAGGACTAGTCTTTAATGTTTTTTTTTAATGGTTCTCCAGATACATTGCGCTATATACATCCTCTGATATTATTATTATTACTGTCTTTGCCAAAGGCGGACAGTAATTGATATTGTGCACGCATGTCGCGTAAAATCCTTTTTTTGCAGTGTGCCCACAAACAACAGGATTATAGACTAGCTCCCCTAGTCATAGGCCTGCTGTCGTCTCTGCAAACCTGCGAAAACGGGGCGTGACCTTTTCATGCAAATTCGATCACAAATGTTTTTCGAATCCCATAAGAATTCACGCAGTCAACTACCCATTCAGCAGTCGCCCGGGCCTACGTTGGCAGGTTCCAGCCCCTATTATAAGTATCGATAATATCCAGACCGAGTACCAGTCTGCCAGCAAAGTTGATCAGTTTATCCAGGATATCTAATCAGCGCTGCTTGACAAAGGAATTGTGTGCGTGCGCGTAGTACATGTTGCACGTATGTTTAAACCGCCGTTCTGCAAACGCTGTTTGCAGGGCTCCCTAAAAAAAACCTGCGTAGAAATAAGAAAAAAGATAAACCACTAGCGCAGGTTTGCAAAGACGACAGTGTGAGTAGGAAAGCTGGTCTATAATCGTGTCATTTGCAGGCGCACTGAATGAAAAAAAAATTACGCGACGTGCACAATATCGACTACTGTCGTTTTTGGCAAACACTAACACAGGACTGGATACTTGCAAAGGTTGCAAAAGTTGAGAGAGTTCACATTCCATACCTGAATGTCACAAAAGCATAGGTGGCCTTGTTGACTGCCTTGACTTTCTTGGGTTTCAGATGCAAACCAAGCAGCATCTTTTTCAGTTGCTGTTAAAAGGGAAAGTACATGTACATTATACACCAATTGTCAGTTATGCGTGTTTGTCATTTAAAGCAGCAAATGAGTTCAAAAACAAAGGAAAGGTGCTTGACAACTCTGGGCCCAATTTCATAGAGCTGCTAAGCACACAAATTTGCTTAGCATGACATTTTGTCTTTGGCAAAAACAAGGTTACAGACCAAATTTTCACCTGATCTTTATTGTTCTGGATTGCTAATCAGCTGTTTTTTTTGCTTAGCATGAAAAACACGTAGAATTTTGGCTGGTATAGTAACCTGTTTTTAATGAGCAAGATTGTTGGTGCTAAGCAATATTTTTTGCTTAGCAGCTCTATGAAATTGGCCCCTGATGAATTGTTAGCACTCTCAGGGTGGCTCCAAAACAACGAACAATAATATCACAACGAACAAGCATACTTTCACTACACTGAGGCCAAAACTGCCTATACCAATGGACGGAGAATCTTTCTAGAAGAACAATTACACAAGGATATCTTGATTTGGGTTAGAAGCTTTAGCTCCACCCTATTTTGTGAAGTGGAGTCAGTGGTCCTGTCACACTCACACCAGCAAATTACTAAACCATGGTTTAGCTTCTTGGTGCGAAAGGACCCCTGACTTGAATGTGCTTCACAAAACAGGGTCTGAAGCTAAAACAACTAGCCCAAATAAAGATATATGTGACCCAGCACGAGTAAATGAGACACTTTGATGCAAAAATGAAAATTAAGATTTTGATTTCATCATTTAAAGCTAAACAAGCTTTAAATGATGAAATCAATTTGTCTCATTTACTCATGCGGGTCACGTATTGGTATCATTTTTCTCTTGAAAAGATTCTCCATCTATTGGTATAGGTGGTTTTGGCCTAATAAGGGCCACCCGTAGTCAAAGAAAACAATATTTTATGATTGTGATTGCAGCTTTAAATTTGCCAAGTCCAAAATTTTAATTGCGACCACAATCAGCATTTAGGTTACGTTCTTGTTCAGCCAATTGCAGCTGAATCATATGTCAACCAATCAATATCAGCTCCCATGCACGCGCGTGTATCGTTTAAAGGCTTGCGCACACTATTACACTAACAAATGTCACACTTTTGGACTCCTTCCATCTTCCTTGTGCATGGGCAAAAGTAATTTACCAATAGCTACCAATTTTTTTTATAAACAAAAATATCACTTGGGTGGGATTCGAACCCATGGCCTCCTGCTTTATATTTCTAGCCAGGGTTTGGCTAGCTGGTTGAAATCCCAATAGCAGCAAGTTCCGCGACCAAATGTTTCAATTTGTGTCGGGGTGATGTAAATTGAATACTGTTTTTGTTTCCTTTATTACCAACATAATTTACAAACGATGTATACAAACTTCTCCTAAATAAACAAAGAGAATATATAAAAGGGGAAAGGACACAAAGTAGTTTTCAGTTTCAACTGCACACACCTCAAAGATTCTCTGTTAGTGTTCTTACAACAAGAAATACCTGCACTGCATCTGCAAATAATGTTGGAAATGCTACACTGTACATGAACTATGGCCGATGGCTACCAAGAAGACAACTCCACTCTGTCAACTGAATTAAACAAGCATCTTCAGAACTTTTACAAGAGTGAACTTGAAGACAGAACCAATCAAATAATATGGTTAAGTACTGAAATCATTGCACCAATCGGCATCCTCTTCAACTTTGTGTTTCTCTTCACAGTCTTTCGAGTGAAGTCCATGCGTACAATCATCAACATCTACTTATCCAATCTGGCTGTGGCTGACTCACTCTTCCTTACGGGTGACTTTATATTTGCATTGTGTTCACCCTTCAAGTTAAACAACTTCCTTGCGGAAAAAGTATGTGTAAGTGTCAGATACTCGCTTCTTGCCGTTTCTCATTTCTTTGTGGTTACCATAGCAGCTGAGAGATTCTCTGCAGTGCATAATCCTCTGACACACAAAGAAAAAGCCTCTAAATCTCGAGCAGCCAAGATATCAGCAGGAGTCTGGGTGCCTACAATCATTGTTGGTTTGATTCTGATATTCTTACCAGAGACTATCTTTACTGATGTCGTCTTTTGGATTACTTCCATTATTGCCATTGTTTGCTTGATAGTAACTCTTGCTTTGTACATCTATGTGGTAGTGAAAGTGCGCAGACAATCAGCCCTGTTGCCAAACCGTCCCAAGCGAGCAGGCAAGGTCCTCTGTATGGTGATAATCAATACTGCTGTTTTCTTCATTTTGAACTCAATACACACTGCATTGTCAATTCTTATTATTGTGCAAAACAAGTATTCAACTTCACAGGTTGTTGAACTTCTACAACTTGCAGAAAAAAAATCCATTCTGATTATATGTTTTACAATTTTTGAACTCATCAATAGTTCAATCAATTCCCTGGTCTACAGTGCCACAAACGCAGACTATCGTGCAGCTGTAGTCAAGGCTTTCTCATTTCTCAAACTGTGCTGTCGTTGCTGCCCAAGACTGAATCCCAGCCAACCATCGCAGCCTGGGAAGCAGATTGAGCTCCGTGCGATTCCACAGGCAGAAAATGACCAAGAGCAGCGTGCTGCCAGGCCAAGCAACAGCAAGCCACTAAGCCAAGAGCATGCACAACACCCAGAGAGTCAGCAGTCACTAGACAGCTGTCAAAAACAATGTTCAAGACAAAGCAGCAGCAAGGCATTCATTCACAGTCAGCAGCATGTTCAAGTGCATGCTGAGGTACATACAGAACCAGAAGAGACCCCAGAGCTTACAAGTTCTCCCCAGAAACAATGCTCTAGTCTGACTGACTGCAAGCCATCCATGCAAGGGGAACAGTGTGTACATCCAGAACCAGCAGAGAGCCAGCAGTCACTTGCAAGTACTCAGGAGCAATGTCCTGGGCTGACTGGCATCGAGCCATCATCACAAGGGCATCAGTATGCACATCCAGAACCAGAAGGGAGTCAATCATTGGAAAGTTGTTAAGAACAATGTTCTCTGGTAACTGATGCGTGCAAGCCATCCATGTAAGGGCAGCAGCAACCTATTCCTGCAAGGGGAGCAGCGGTCTCAAGAGTGCTAGCAACACTTGCAAGTTTTCAGTAACAATGATCCAGGATAAAGTAGTGAGGGTTTGCAGAGACACCATGTGGAATTCTCTTTTCGAAAGATGCAAGTTGTAAGTAACAATGATCCAGGATTGACTGCATGCTGATATTTCAATGCAAGGAAGCATGAACTCAGAACTTACTGTTAAATATCCACCTCTCAAATCAACGTAGAAACATTATTCGAGCTCCGGTACTGAATAATATTTAAAGTTATTTTGATTAGGCTTGGGAGATATTCCAGTTAAACATATGTATTTGTGGTACCAAACCTAACAAATGATCTGATATTGATACTGAACAAAATGTTGGCAAAATACTGAAAAGCTCACTATAAAATGTCAATACAATTTGTTCTCTCTTTTAAGGGATATTCTTAACGCAGTGACTATCGTTACAGCAGTTGATCATCTGATTCCCTGACTTACCTAGCCCGACATCGACAATACTCTGAACCTTTTACTCTTTGAACCTGACTATCAAATAGTCTGGTTCCAAAAGCGATATCCAGGTATTTTTGTCAATGTCGGGCTGGGTAAGTCAAGGAATCAGATCGTCAACTGCCTTAATGATAGCCACTGCGTATTCTTAAAACTACATGTACAATGTTTCAGTGATGATATATTGCCGACTCTCAAAATAAATCCAATGGGACCTACCACACAAGTCTAAACTTCAGACATTTCAAGCCCACATTTTTTTTCTAAAACAATTAATATTTATTTTCACCTATATTTCATTTCTGTTCAACAAGAACTTGTGAGAATTTTGTTTATATAGAGTAACAAATGTTTCAGTAATGCTCGAGTGATTAGCGCACATGAACATATTTTTATGGAATGCGCGCTATATAAATGTAATTATTATTATTATTATTATGTTACTGAAGTTGTAAATAAGTGAGTAAATGTACAGATGTATACTTCTTATACATGTAATTTGTAATTGTTCAGCTGAAATGAGCACAAAGCCATATTGTCTATCACCGACAGAGATTACCTTTCACAATGAAATCTACCTTTGTGCTTTTCAACCAGTTCGCCCCGGGATTATTTTGACATTGACCGGGCCCAGGCGCGGGATTATTTTTCAAGAACCACGATCCGAGACGGGTTCAGGCCAGCATTCTTGGGAGCCGGTACATGCCATCCGACGCAAACTGGTTAAAGATACTTAGTCAATACCTTTTGAGTTTTACTCAAATATAGATTTATTTTTAAATTGTAATTTTTCATTATTAAAAAATGTTTCATTGATTTTAACTTAAATGTGGTCTGCAGATTACCAGGATTCATATGACTGAAATAACCCCCTAAAATCATTTTTTGTTGTCAAAATAAAACATAAAGGTTGAAAATCCGTGAGTTTTTTGGTCAAGGCAGGCAGACTTCACAAGGATTGTATTTGAAAGGGAATTCATAGGGGACTCATTTGTACTTAACTGTAACTTACATAACTATAACAAGTTGTATGCCCACTAACTTACATTTCAATATACCGCAACATACCGTTGAACATCTGCTTTTCAACACAACATCAAAAACTCCGGACCTAAATTGTGGAATGATTTATCATTCTCTCTTAAATGTTCAAGGTCATATAATATTTTTAAACGGAAACTTAAATTGTACCTAATGTAATTATTATAAACTTCATGTATCCATGTGCAAATGGACTTGGTATGGCAATCCTACATGTAGCCCCGTATTGTATTATATGTTTTTTTACTGCTTAGAAGTATGATTGTTTTCCTATAATTATGGTGTCCGTTCGTTTGTTTTTGTTTAATGGCATGCCTAATACAAGCTCTGCTTACAAGGTTTTGCCACCTCTGGCATTTATATCTTGTTATTCAATACTTATATAATTTTGTATCTATGTCAATTGAGAAGAGGAAATAAATGTGTGTTTGATTGAGAGTAGTTTAAGTTTACGTATATGTAAACTGTGACACATAATTGCAAAGTGTGATCGATGTAAAAGACCAATCGATCGATGTAAAAGCCCGATTGATGGAAGGACCAATCAATAGATGTAAAAGGACGATCGATCGATCGATCGATCGAGCCCACCTCCATCATAATCCAAATGTATTCACCCCAGGCCTGCAGGACCAAAGTCCCTCCCACACAACAAACAAACAAACAAACAAACAAACAAACAAACACAAAAACAAGGGTATGGAATTGGATGGATTTGGATGGATTTGGGAGAGTTAGGGTTAAAGAAGCTTTAGTATTGTCACTTTTCATTATCGGTAACATCAACCAACTTCAATCAAGGAAATACAGATTGTACATAATACTAAAAACTGAAACAACTTTAATTCAAAATGGCAGTAGCGAAACGAAAATGACTGCTTTGGTAACTGCTGTCATGAGATACATGCATATCACGTGCATTACAATACATGTAGGTCTTTGAAAATTACGGGGAAATTAAAAGGAAATGTCAACAAAACTTTCTGTTTCAACTACACACTTCTAGAAGATCTCAAGATGTTATATTCCCCAATAGTATAAAACTGATGCAATCTTGAAATAGGGCAAACGCGCTTCGATTTATCTGCAGAAAATGTTGAATGCAGCTCCAAGCTATGTACACATGTACACTGCACATGATTAGGTGATGGCCACTCTATCGAATGAAGTAAACAATCATCTTGAAAACTTTTACAAGAGTGAAGACAGAAATGACCAAATAGCGTGGTTAAGTACTGAAATCATTGCACCAATTGGCATCCTCTTCAACTGTGTGTTTCTCTTCACAGTAATTCGAGTGAAGTCCATGCGTACAATCATCAACATCTACTTATCCAATCTGGCTGTGACTGACTCACTCTTCCTTACAAGTAACTTTGGATTGTGTTCCATCGAGTACAACTTTCTTGGTCAAAGAGTATGGGTAGTTGTCAGATACTCGCTTCTTGCTGTTTCTCATTTCTTTGTGGTTACCATAGCAGCTGAGAGATTCTCTGCAGTGCGTAATCCTCTGACACACAAAGAAAAAGCCTCTAAATCTCGAGCAGCAAAAATATCAGCAGGAGTTTGGATGCCTACAATCATTGTTGGGGGATTCTGATGTTCTTACCAGAGACTATCTTTGATTATGTAGTTTTGGGGATTACTTCCATTATTGCCATTGTTTGCTTGATAGCAACTCTTGCTTTGTACATCTATGTGGTAGTGAAAGTGCGCAGACAATCGGCCCTGTTGCCAAACCGTCCCAAGCGAGCAGGCAAGGTCCTCTGTATGTTGATCATCAATACTGCTGTTTTCTTCATTTTGAACTCAATACGCACTGCATTGTCAATTCTTGTTATTGTGCAAAGCAAGTATTCAACTTCACAGGCTGTTGAACTTCTACAACTTACAGCCAAAATGTACATTCTGTTTTCATGTTATACAATTTTTGAGCTTATCAATAGTTCAATCAATTCCCTGGTTTACAGTGCCACAAACGCAGACTATCGTGCGGCTGTAGTCGAGGCTTTCTCATTTCTCAAACTGTGCTGTCGTGGCTGCCCAAAACTGAATCCCAGCCAACCATCGCAGCCTGGAAAGCAGATTGAGCTTCGTGTGATTCCACAGGCAGAAAATGACCAAGAGCAGCGTGCTGCCAGGCCAAGCAGCAGCAAGCCACCAAGCAAAGAGTGTGCAACAACACCCAGAGAGTCAGCAGTCACTGAACAGCTGTCCAGAACAATGTTCCAGGCAAAGCAGCAGCAAGCCACTAAGCCAAGGGCAGTCACAACATTCAGAGAGTCAGCAGTCAATGGACAGCTGTCCAGAACAATGTTCCAGGCAAAGCAGCAGCAAGTTATCCAAGCCCAGTCAGCAGCATGTTCAAGTGCATGTTGAGGTACATGCAGAACCAACGGGGTCCCCAGCGCTTGCAAGTTCTCACCAGAAACAATGCTCTAGTCTGACTGACTGCAAGCCATCCATGCAAGGGGAACAGTGTACACACCCAGAACCAGAAGAGAGCCAGCAGTCAGTTGCAAGTACTCGGGAGCAATATCCTGGGCTGACTGGCACCGAGCCATCAGCACAAGGGCAGCAGTATGCACATCCAGAACCAGAAGGGAGTCAATCATTGGAAAGTTGTCAATCAATCGAACAATGTTCTCTAGTAACTGACGAGTGCAAGCCATCCATGTAAGGGCAGCAGTGTGCCGAGTCAGCAGGTACATGTAGTCAACAATCACTTTGTAAGAAACTCTCAAACAATGTTCCAGGCACAACAGCCAAGTGCCATAGGAGTAGCATTATGTGCATCAAGAACCAGCAGGGAGTCACTCTAAAACTGTCAAGAACAATGTTCCAGGGTGACTGACTTCCAACCCATCCCTGCAAGGGGAACAGCGGTCTCAAGAGTGCCAGCAACACTTGCAAGTTTTCAGTAACAATGATTCAAGATAAAGTAGTAAGGGTTTGCAGAGACACCATGTGGATACAGAATTGACTGATGCTGACATTTCAATGCAAGGAAGCATGCATTCAATTCTTAATGTTATATATTCACCTCTCAAATCAACGTAGAAACATTATTCGAGCTCTGGTACTGATTAATATTTAAAGTTGTTTTGATTAGACTTGGGTGATATTCCAGTTAAACATTATGTATTTGTGATATCAAACCATACCAAATGCTGTGATAATACATATTGATACTGAACAAAATGTTGGCAAAATACTGAAAAGCTCCGTATAAAATGTCAATACAATGTGTTCTCTTTTTAGGGATACTCTTATAGCAGTGACTATCATTACAGCAGTTGATCATCTGATTCCCCGACATTGACAATACTCTGAAACCTTTCACTCTTGGAAACTGACTATCAAATAGTCTGGTTCCAAGAGCAATATCCAGATATTTTTGTCAATGCCGGGCTGGGTAAGTCGGGGAATTAGATCGTCAACTGCCGTATTCTTATTACTACAATTTTTACTACAGTAATACTACAATTTTTACTACAATGTTAATAGTGATGATATATTGCCGAATCTCAAAAGTGTATATTTCAGACATTTCAGGCCCACATTTTTTTTTCTAAAACAACTAATATTTATTTTTACCTATATTTCATTTCTGTTCAACAAGAACTTGTGAGTTTAAATAGAGTAACAGTAATGCTCGAGTGATTACCAATACTGAAGTTGTAAATAAGTGAGTAAATGTACAGAGGCATACTTCTTACATTGTACATGTATACTTGTAATTTGTAATTGTTCAGCTGAAATAAGCACCAATCATATTGTACATCACCGACAGAGATTACCTTTCAGAATGAAATCTACCTTTGTGCTTTTTAACCAGTTCGTGCCGGGATTATTTTGACATTGACCGGGCCCAGGCGCAAGACTATTTTCCATGAACCTCGATCCGAGACGGGTTCGGGCCAGCATTCTTGGGAACCGGTACAAGCTATCCGACGCAAACTGGTTAAAAACACTCAGTCAATACTTTTTTAGTTTCACTCAACAATAGATTTATTTTTAAATTGTAATATTTGTTACATCTATGACAAACCAAAAAGTAGTTCATGTTTCATTATTAGATAATTTGCCATTGATTTCAACTTAAATGTGGTCTGCAGATTACCGGGATTCATATGACTGAAATAAACACCTAAAGTGATTTTGTGTTGTCAAAATAGAACATAAAGGTTGAAAATTCGCGAGTGTTTTGGTCAAGGCAGGCAGACTTCAAAGGCAATGTATTTGAAAGGGAACTAATAGGGGAGTTTAGGTTTACGTGTGTGCAAACTGTGACACATAGTTGCAAAGTGTGATCGATGTAAAAGACCGATCGATCCATGTAAAAGCCCGATCGGTGGAAGGACCAATCAATAGATGTAAAAGAACGATTGATCGATCGATCGATCGATCGATCGATGTAAAAAAGACTGATCAATGTGTTGATTGGAGTTTATGTCTCTTTTTGGTGTTCCATACCGTACTGCATTTTAAGTACAGGACCAATCTACCCAAATCCACTCAAGTGGTAGTTAATATTGATGAACAACAGCTTAGTACTGAACGATGGACAAAATCAGTCCCAGTCTCCGAGTAGTGCCAACGTCCATCATAATCCAAATATATTCACCCCAGGCCTGCAGGACCAAGTCGTCCCCCCCCCCCCCCCCCCCCGTACCCTAACAAAAAAACAAAAAAACAACAACAACAACAACAACAACAAGGGTTAGTGTTAAAGAAGCTTTAGTTTTGTCACTTTTCATTATCGGTAACATCAACCAATTTCAATCAAGGAAATACGCATTGTACATACATTGTGTAATGATAAAAACTGAAACAACTTTAATTTTAAATGGCAGAAGCGAAACTTATTTGTCTGCTTTAGTAACTGCTGTTACGAGATACATGCATATCACGTGCATTACAATAAAATTGTGGGGAAAATATGGAGGGAATGTCAACAAAACTTTCTGTTTCAACTACACACTTTTATAAGATCTCAAGGTGTTATATTCCCCATAAGTATAAAAACTGGAGCAATCTTGAAATAGGACAAATGCGCTTTGCTGTATCTCCAGAAAATGTTGGATGCAGCTCTAAGCTACACTGCACATGATGGGCGATGGCTACGAAGACAACTGCACTCTATCGAATGAAGTAAACAAGCATCTTATGAACTTTCAGATTTCAGTTTCAACTGCACACTCCTCAAAGATTCTCTGTTAGTGTTCTTACAACAAGAATACCTGCACTGCATCTGCAAATAATGTTGGAAATGCTACACTGTACATGAACTATGGCTGATGGCTACCAAGGAGACAACTCTACTCTGTCAACTAAAGTAAACAAGCATCTTGAGAGCTTTTACAAGAGTAGAGACAGAAGAAACGAAATAAAATGGTTAAGTACTGAAATCATTGCACCAATCGGCATTCTCTTCAACTTTGTATTTCTGTTCACAGTCCTTCGAGTGAAGTCAATGCGTACAATCATCAACATCTACTTATCCAATCTGGCTGTGGCTGACTCACTCTTCCTTACCAGTGACTTTATATTTGCAATGTGTTCTCCCATCAAGTTCAACTTCCTTGCTTCCAAAGTATGGGTAGTTGTCAGATACACGTTTGTTGCTGTTTCTAGTTTCTTTGTGGTTACCATAGCAGCTGAGAGATTTTCTGCAGTGCGTAATCCTCTGACACACAAAGAAAAAGCCTCTAAATCTCGAGCAGCAAAGATATCAGCAGGACTCTGGGTGCCTACAATCATTGTTGGTGTGATTCTGATATTCTTACCAGAAATTATCTTTGATGATGTCGTCTTTTGGATTACTTTCATTATTGCCATTGTTTGCTTGATAGTAACTCTTGCTTTGTACATCTATGTGGTAGTGAAAGTGCGCAGACAATCAGCCCATGTTGCCAAACCGTCCCAAGCGAGCAGGCAAGGTCCTCTGTATGGTGATCATCAATACTGCTGTTTTCTTCATTTTGAACTCAATGCGCACTGCATTGTCAATTCTTGTAATTGTGCTAAGCATGTATTCCACACCTTCACAGGTTGTTGAATTTCTACAACTTGAAGAAAAAATGAACATTCTGATTATATGTCATAACATTTGTGAGCTTATCAATAGTTCAATCAATTCCCTGGTCTACAGTGCCACAAACGCAGACTATCGTGCAGCTGTAGTCAAGACTTTCTCATTCCTCAAACTGTGCTGTCGTTGCTGCCCAAGACTGAATCCCAGCCAACCATCGCAGCCAGGGAAGCAGATTGAGCTTCGTGTGATTCCACAGGCAGAAAATGACCAAGAGCACCACGCTGCCAGGCCAAGCAGCAGCAAGCCACTAAGCCAAGGACGTGCACAACACCCAGAGAGTCAGCAGTCACTGGACAGCTATCAAGAACAATGTTTTAGGCCAAGCAGCAGCAAGCCACCAAGCCAAGGGCAGTCACAACACTCACAGAGTCAGCAGTCACTGAACAGCTGTCAAGAACAATGTTCTAAACAAAGCAGCAGCAAGGCATCTACACACAGTCAGCAGCATGTTCAAGTGCATGTTGAGGTACATTCAGAACCAGCGGGGACCCCAGCGCTTGCAAGTTCTAATCGGGATTATTGATCTAGTATAGTCTGACTGATTGCAAGGCATCCGTGCAACATTAACAGTGTGTACATCCAGTTCCAGCAGAGAGCCAGCAGTCACTTGCAAGTACTCAGGAACAATGTCCTGGGCTGACTGTCACCGAGCCATCATCACAAGGGCAGTAGTATGCACATCCAGAATTAGGATGGAGTCAATCATTGGAAGATTGTCAAGAACAATGTTCTCTGGTAACTGATGAGTGCAAGCCATCCATGTAAAGGCAGCAATGTGCAGAGACAGCAGATAGTCAACAATCACTTTGTACATTTTGTAGTCAGCAATCACTTTGTAATAACTCTCAAATAATGTTCCAGGCACACAACAGCCAAGTGCAGAGAAGCAGTACTTTATGCACATCAAGAACCAGCAGGGAGTCACTCTAAAACTGTCAAGAACAATGTTCCAGGGTGACTGACTTCCCACCCATCCCTGCAAGGGGAACAGCGGTCACAAGAGTGCCAGCAACACTTTTCAGTAACAATGATCCAGGATAAAGTAGTAAGGGTTTGCAGAGACACCATGTGGAATTCTCTTTTCGAAAGATGCAAGTTGTCAGTAACAATGATCCAGGATTGACTGATGCTGAGATTTCAATGCAAGGAAGCATGAACTCAGAACTTAATGTTATATCCACCTCTCAAATCAACGTAGAAACATTATTCGAGCTCCTGTACTGAATAATATTCAAAGTTATTTTGATTAGGCTTGGGGGATATTCCAGTTAAACATATGTATTTGTGGTACCAAACCTAACAAATGATCTGATAACACATATTGATACTGAACAAAATGTTGGCAAAATACTGAAAAGCTCACTATAAAATGTCAATACAATGTGTTCTCTCTTTTCAGGGATATTCTTAACGCAGTGACTATCGTTACAGCAGTTGATCATCTGATTCCTTGACTTACCCAGCCCGACATTGACAATACTCTGAACCTTTTACTCTTGGAAACTGACTATCAAATAATCTGGTTCCAAGAGCGATATCCAGATATTTTTGTCAATGTCGGGCTGGGTAAGGAATCAGATCGTCAACTGCCGTAATAATAGCCACTGCGTAATCTTAAGACATGTACTACATATTTTTAGTGATGATATATTGCAGACTCTCAATATAAATCCAATAGGACCTACCGCACAAGTCTAAACTTAAGAAATTTCAAGCCCACATATTTTTTTTCTAAAGCAATTAATTTTTATTTTCACCTATATTTCATTTCTGTTCAACAAGAACTTGTGAGAATTTTGTTTAAATAGAGTAACAAATGTTTCAGTAATGCTCGAGTGATTAGCGCACATGAACATATTTTTATGGAATGCGCGCTATATAAATGTAGTTATTATTCTTATTCTTATTATTATGTTACTGAAGTTGTAAATAAGTAAGTAAATGTACAGATGCATACTTCTTTTATACTTGTAATTTGTAATTGTTCAGCTGAAATGAGCACAAAGCCATATTGTCTATCACCGACAGAGATTACCTTTCACAATGAAATCTACCTTTGTGCTTTTTACCCAGTTCGCGCCGGGATTATTTTGACATTGACCGGGCCCAGGCGTGGGATTATTTTTTATGAACTTCGATCCGAGACGGGTTCAGGTCAGCATTCTTGGGAACCGGTACACGCCACCCGACGCGAACTGGTTAAAGATGTACTCAGTCAATACTTTTGAGTTTCACTCAACAATAGATTTATTTTTAAATTGTAATATTTGTAACATCTCTGACAAACCAAAAAGTAGTTTGTGTTTCATTATTAAATAATTTGTCATTGATTTCAACTTAAATGTGGTCTGCAGATGACCGGGATTCATACGACTGAAATAACCCCCTCAAGTGATTTGTTTGTTGTCAAAATAAAACAAAGGTTTAAAATCCGTGTGTGTTTTCGTCAAGGCAGGAAGACTTCAAAGGCATTGTATTTCAAAGATAACTTATAGCGGAGTTTCGGTTTACGTACAACATGTGTAAACTGTGACACATAATTGCAAAGGGTGATCGATGTAAAAGACCGATCAATCAATGTAAAAGACCAATCGATCAATTAAAAAAAAACAATCGATCGATGTAAAAGACCGATTAATAGATGTAAAAGACTGATCGCTCAATGTAAAAGACTGATCAATGTGTTGACTGGTTTTTATGCCTCTTTGGTGTTTCATACCCTACTGCATTTTTACCAGTTCGCGTCGGGATTATTTTATTATCACCGAGCCAAGGCGCGGGATTATTTTTAACGAAACTCGATCTGAGGCAGGTTCAGGCCAATGGTACCGGGAAGCACTCCCACACATTTCCGGCCTTGCTCACTACTGACAGACATTTCCAGCCTTGCTCGTGACTTGTTTATGCGTCATTCGTTTTTGAATCTGGGGAAAACTTTGTGTGTATATACATCCTCCGGCGCGAACTGGTTAAGTACAGGACCAAATCTACCCAAATCCACTCAAGTGGTGGTTGATATTGATGAACAACAGCTCATCACTACACGATGGACAAAATCAGTCCCAGTCTCTCAGCAGTGCCAACGTCCATCATAATCCAAATATATTCACCGCAGGCCTGCAGGACCAAGTTCCCCTCCCTCTCCCCCCTCCCCCCAACAAAAAAACAAACAAAAACAAAACAAGGGTATGGATTTTAATGGATTTGGGAGGATTAGGGTTAAAGAAGCTTTAGTTGTAGTCACTTTTCATTAACGGTAACATCAACCAATTTCAATTAAGGAAATACAGATGTACAAAATAATAAAAACTGAAACAACTTTAATTCTAAATGGCAGTAGCGAAACTGAATTGACTGCTTTAATTAGTAACTGCTGTCACGAGATAGTACATGCATATCACGTGCATTACAATACAATTGTGGGAAAATATGGAGGAAATGTCAACAAAACTTTCTGTTTCAACTACACACATCTAGAAGATCTCAAGGTGTTATATTCCCCAATAGTATAAAACTGGAGCAATCTTGAAATAGGACAAACACACTTCGCTACATGTATATCTGCAGAAAATGTTGGATTCAGCTCCAATCTACACTGCACATCATGGGTGATGGCCACTCTATCGAATGAAGTAAACAAGCATCTTGAAAACTATTACAAGAGATAGGGTGGGGTTACATATGTATAAAATAATACATAATTTTAAAGTTGAGAACCTAGATAAAAAAAAAAGCAAAATCTAAATAACTAAAATTGTCAACTTTGTCTTGGTTCCGTTGAAGCAGGTCACACATACACCAATTGTCAGTTGCGCATGTTTGTCATTTGAAGCAGCAAAGGTGCTCAAAACCGAAAGAAAGGTGCATACAAACTCAATTGATTAAGTGTTAGTACTATCAATGATACAGGGTGGCCTAAAAACAATTGTACAATAATATCACAACGGACAAGCATATGTGACCCAGCACGAGTAAATGAGACACTTTGAGGCAAAAATAAAATTTGAGATTTTGATTTCATCATTTAAAGCTAAACTAGCTTTAAATGATGAAATCAAAATCTCAATTTTCATTTTTGCCGCAAAGTGTCTCATTTACTCGTGCTGGGTCACACATACTTCCACTACCCTGAGGCCAAAACTACCTATACCAACGGATGGAGAATGTTTCTTAAAGAACGATGAAACCAAGGTGTCTCAATTCGGACTAGTAGTTTTAGCTCCAGATTCTATTTAGTGAAGTAAAGTCAGTGGTTCTTTCGCACACAAAAATAACTAAACCACGTTTTAGTTATTTCTCGGTGCGAAAGGACCACTGACTCGGCTGTGCTTCACAAAACAGGGTCTTGAGCTAAAACTACTAGCCCAAATCGAGATATCTTGGTGTAATTTTTCTTCTAGAAAGATTGTCCATCCATTGTTATACAATGTAGGTAGTTTTGGCCTCAGGGTAGTGAAAGTATGCTTGTCTGATTTGTTTAATGGGCCACCCTGTATATAGTCCAAGAAAACAATATTTTATAATTGCGATTGCAGCTTCAAATTTGCCGAGTCAAAAATTTGAGTTGCGACCATAATCAGCATTCAGGTTACTTTCTTGTTCAGCCAATTGCAGCTGAATCATGTCATGCACAGCAACCAATCAATACCAGCTCCAATGCACGCATGTGCATCGTTCAAAGGATTGCGCACACCATTCGTAGATTACGAACCAACTACTAATGGACATTTGCAAACATGCATCTCTGACGCGTATCTTTGGCAATGACATTCTTTTATTATTTTCTATCCGGGACTGTCCTTTCATTAGGGGTCTTATTTTTCATGCCCCTGTTACATTTGACATTAAAATATTATTTTTACATTCAGCACACATTCTTTAAGTTGATGCCTTCTATTTCTAAGAGTGATTTACATAAAGCAAAGTACCTGCAAAACAAATTTTATAAAAAGTTTGAAGTCAATTTCAGTGACACTTGTTTGGTAAATTACTAGACCAGGAGCCAATTTCATAAAACGTGTGAGCACCAAAATTTGCTGAGTATGAACATTCTTCCTTGGGAAAAAACAGGGTTACAAACCAACATTTCAGATGATGTTTATTGTTTGTAACTGGTATTCAGCTGGTTTTTGCTTTGAATGAAAAGCATGTGGAGTTTTGGCCGATAACCTGTTTTTGCTGAGCAAGACCTTTTTGTGCTAAGCACATTTTTGTGCTTATGTAATTGGCCCCAGGTGTAACCAGGACATTAAAAAAATGCCACACTTTTGAACCCCTTCTTTACGGACTAACCCATCTTCCCTGTGCATGACCCAAAGTATTTTACCCGTAGCTACCAACGTTTTTTATAAACACAAATATCACTTGGGTGGGACTCAAACCCACAGCCTCCTGCTTTCTATTGCAGATGCATTATTACTAGCCAGGGTTTGGCTATGGTTAAAATCCCAATAGCAGCGAGTTCCACAACCAAATGATTCAATTTGCGTCGGGGTGATGTAAATTGAATACTGTTTTTGTTTCCTTCATCACCAACGTAATTTATAAACGCTGCATAGTCAGTGTTGTCACAAGAGAAAGTGTTGGTAAAATTTATAATAAATAAACAGAGAGAATATATAAAAGGGGAGAAGACAAACTGCAGCTTTCAGTTTCAACTGCAAACTCCTCAAAAATTCTCTGTTAGTGTTCTTACAACAAGAATACCTGCGCTGCATCTGCAAATAATATTGGAAATGCTACACTGTACATGAACTATGGCTGATGGCTACCAAGAAGACAACTCTACTCTGTCAACTGAATTAAACAAGCATCTTGAGAGCTTTTACAAGAGTGCAGACAGAACATACCAAATAATATGGTTAAGTGCTGAAATCATTGCACCAATCGGCATCCTCTTCAACTTTGTGTTTCTTTTCACAGTCTTTCGAGTGAAGTCCATGCGTACAATCATCAACATCTACTTATCCAATCTGGCTGTGGCCGACTCGCTCTTCCTTACAAGTGACTTTATATTTGCATTGTGTTCACCCATCAAGTACAACTTCCTTGGGCAAAAAGTATATGGAGTTGTCAGATACACGCTTCTTGCTGTTTCTCATTTCTTTGTGGTTACCATAGCAGCTGAGAGATTCTCTGCAGTGCGTAATCCTCTGACACACAAAGAAAAAGCCTCTAAATCTCGAGCAGCAAAGATATCTGCAGGACTCTGGGTGCCTACAATCATTGTTGGTGTGATTCTGATATTCTTACCAGAGACTAGCTTTGATTATGTCGTCATTTGGATTAATTCCATTATTGCCCTTGTTTGCTTGATAGCAACTCTTGCTTTGTACATCTATGTGGTAGTGAAAGTGCGCAGACAATCAGCCCTGTTGCCAAACCGTCCCAAGCGAGCAGGCAAGGTCCTCTGTATGGTGATCATCAATACTGCTGTTTTCTTCATTTTGAAGTCAATACGCACTGCAGAGTCAATTCTTTTAATTGTGCTAAGAAAGTATTCCATACATTCCGGTACATATTTACAGGTTGTTGAACTTTTACAACTTGCAGAAACAATTTACATTCTGTCTATATGTCATACAATTCTTGAGCTTATCAATAGTTCAATCAATTCCCTAGTCTACAGTGCCACAAACGCAGACTATCGTGCAGCTGTAGTCAAGGCTTTCTCATTTCTCAAACTGTGCTGTCGTTGCTGCCCAAGATGGAATCCCAGCCGATCATCGCAGCCAGGGAAGCAGATTGAGCTTCGTGTGATTCCACAGGCAGAAAATGACCAAGAGCAGCGTGCTGCCAGACCAAGCAACAGCAAGCCACCAAGCCAAGAGCATGCACAACACCCAGAGAGTCAGCAGGCATCCATTCACAGTCGGCAGCATGTTAAAGTGCATGTTGAGGTACATGCAGAACCAGCGGAGACCCCAGAGCTTACAAGTTCTCCCCAGAAAAAATGCTCTAGTCTGACTGACTGCAAGCCATCCATGCAAAGGGAACAGTGTCTACATCCAGAACCAGCAGAGAGCCAGCAGTCACTTGCAAGTACTCAGGATCAATGTCCTGGGTTGACTGGCACCGAGCCATCATCACAAGGGCAGGAGTATACACATCCAGAACCAGAAGGGAGTCAATCATTGGAAGATTGTCAAGAACAATGTTATCTGGTAACTGATGAGTGCAAACCATCCATGTAAGGTCAGCAGTGTGCACAGTCAGCAGGTACATATAGTCAACAATCACCTTGTAAGTAACTCTCAAACAATGTTCCAGGCACAACAGTCAAGTGCCATAAGATTAAGAGCAGTATTATGCACATCAAGAACCAGCAGGGAGTCACTCAAGAACAATGTTCCAGGGTGACTGACTTAATCCCACCCATTCCTGCAAGGGTAGCAGAGGTCAGAGTGCCAGCAACACTTGCAAGTTTTCAGTAACAATGATCCAGGATAAAGTAGTGAGGGTTTGCAGAGACACCATGTGGAATTCTCTTTTCGAAAGATGCAAGTTGTCAGTAACAATGATCCAGGATTGACTGATGCTGAGATTTCAATGCAAGGAAGCATGAACTCAGAACTTACTGTTATATCCACCTCTCAAATCAACGTAGAAACATTATTCGAGCTCCGGTATATTCAAATTTGTTTTGATTAGGCTTGGGTGATATTCCAGTTAAACATATGTATTTGTGGTACCAAACCTAACAAATGATCTGATAACACATATTGATACTGAACAAAATGTTGGCAAAATACTGAAAAGCTCACTATAAAATGTCAATACAATGTGTTCTCTCTTTAGGGATATTCTTTTTGCAGTGACTCGTTACAGCAGTTGATCATCTGATTCCCCGACTTACCCAGCCCGACATTGACAATACTCTGAACCTTTTACTCTTTGAACCTGACTATCAAATAGTCTGGTTCCAAGAGCGGTAACCAGATATTTTTTTAAATGTCAGGCTGAGTTAAGTCAAGAAATCAGATCGTCAACTGACATAATGATAGCCACTGCGTATTCTTAGTACATACTACATATTTTTAGTGACGATATATTGCCGACTATATAGGACCTACCACACAAGTCTAAACTTCAGACATTTCAAGCCCACATATTTTTTTATAAAACAATTAATGTTTATATTTCATTTCTGTTCAACAAGAACTTGTAAGAATTTTGTTTAAATAGAATAACAAATGTTTCAGTAATGCTCAAGTGATTAGCGCACATGAACATATTTTTATGGAATGCGGGCTATATAAATGTAATTATTATTATTATTATTATGTTACTGAAGTTGTAAATAAGTAAGTAAATGTACAGATGCATACTTCTTTTATACTTGTAATTTGTAAATATGTTCATCTGAAATAAGCACAAACCCATATTGTCTATCACAGACAGAGATTACAAGTACATTTCACAATGAAATCTACCTTTGTGCTTTTTAACCAGTTCGCGCCAAGATTATTTGACATTGACCGGGCCCAGGCGCGAGATTATTTTTCATGAACCTCGATCCGAGACAGGTTCAGGCCAGCATTCGTGGGAACCGGTACACGCCATCCGATGCAAACTGGTTAAAGATACTTAGTCAATACCTTTTGAGTTTTACTCAAATATAGATTTATTTTTAAATTGTAATTTTTCATTATTAAAAAATGTTTCATTGATTTTAACTTGAATGTGGTCTGCAGATTACCAGGATTCATACGACTGAAATAACAGCCTAAAGTCATTTTTTGTTGTCAAAATAAAACATACATGTAAAGGTTGAAAATCTATGAGTTTGTTGGTCAAGGCAGGCAGACTTCACAAGGATTGTATTTGAAAGGGAATTCATAGGGGACTCATTTGTACTTAACTGTAACTTACATAACTACAACAAGTTGTATGCCCACTAACTTACATTTCCATATACCGCAACATACCGTAGAACATCTGCTTTTCAACACAACATCAAAAACTCCGGACCTAAATTGTGGAATGATTTACCATTCTCTCTTAGATGTTCAAGGTCATATAATTTTTTTAAACAGAAACTTAAATTGTACCTAATGTAATATATTATAAACTTCATGTATCCATGTGCAAATGGACTTGGTATGGCAATCCTACATGTAGCCCAGTATTGTATTATATTTTTCTTACTGCTTAGAAGTATGATTGTTTTCCTATAATTATGGTGTCCGTTCGTTTGTTTTTGTTTAATGGCATGCCTAATACAAGTTTTGCTTACAAGGTTTTGCCACCTCTGGCATTTATATCTTGTTATTCAATCTATATAATAATACGCTACTCTCTGTCTGTGTGTCTGTGCGCGCTTTTTCGTCCCCTTCCCGGGGTCGTGCGGCGTTCAAACTCGGTGGGTGGGTCCGGCTCGGTCCCCGCAAGAACCAGTTTGCATTCGCTAGAGCGTACGAGGTCAAAGGTCATCTAGGGGTCACCTTTTTGAAGTCTGTGCGCGCTTTTTCGTCCCCTTCCCGGGGTCGTGCGGCGTTCAAACTCGGTGGGTGGGTCCGGCTCGGTCCCCGCAAGAACCAGTTTGCATTCGCTAGAGCGTACGAGGTCAAAGGTCATCTAGGGGTCACCTTTTTGAAGTCTGTGCGCGCTTTTTCGTCCCCTTCCCGGGGTCGTGCGGCGTTCAAACTCGGTGGGTGGGTCCGGCTCGGTCCCCGCAAGAACCAGTTTGCATTCGCTAGAGCGTACGAGGTCAAAGGTCATCTAGGGGTCACCTTTTTGAAGTCTGTGCGCGCTTTTTCGTCCCCTTCCCGGGGTCGTGCGGCGTTCAAACTCGGTGGGTGTGTCCGGCTCGGTCCCCGCAAGAACCAGTTTGCATTCGCTAGAGCGTACGAGGTCAAAGGTCATCTAGGGGTCACCTTTTTGAAGTCTGTGCGCGCTTTTTCGTCCCCTTCCCGGGGTCGTGCGGCGTTCAAACTCGGTGGGTGGGTCCGGCTCGGTCCCCGCAAGAACCAGTTTGCATTCGCTAGAGCGTACGAGGTCAAAGGTCATCTAGGGGTCACCTTTTTGAAGTCTGTGCGCGCTTTTTCGTCCCCTTCCCGGGGTCGTGCGGCGTTCAAACTCGGTGGGTGTGTCCGGCTCGGTCCCCGCAAGAACCAGTTTGCATTCGCTAGAGCGTACGAGGTCAAAGGTCATCTAGGGGTCACCTTTTTGAAGTCTGTGCGCGCTTTTTCGTCCCCTTCCCGGGGTCGTGCGGCGTTCAAACTCGGTGGGTGGGTCCGGCTCGGTCCCCGCAAGAACCAGTTTGCATTCGCTAGAGCGTACGAGGTCAAAGGTCATCTAGGGGCACCTTTTTGAAGTTGGTCGGATCGTGCTTAAACTCGGTGATCGCAATGCTCGATGCGAGGTGAGCGTGGCAAAAATAAAACGGGTTAGCGTTTTTCGGGTCTTCCGGGGTCAAAGGTCGTCTAAGGGTCGAATTTCAAAGTTTGTCCTATCGGGCTTAAACTCGGGGACGGGAAGCCCGAATGCAAGTTGAGCGTGAAAAAAAAAGCGTTTGTCGGGTCAAAGGTCATCTAGGGGTCAACTTTTTGAAGTTGGTCCGATCGGGCTTAAACTCGGGGACGGGAAGCCCGAATGCGAGTCGAAGTTGGAAAAAAAAACGTTTGTCGGGTCAAAGGTCATCTAAGGGTCGAATTTTCAAAGTTGGTCCGATCGGGCTTAAACTCGGGGACGGGAAGCCCGAATGCGAGTCGAAGTTGGAAAAAAAACGTTTGTCGGGTCAAAGGTCATCTAAGGGTCGAATTTTCAAAGTTTGTCCGATCGGGCTTCAACTCGGGGACGGGAAGCCCGAATGCGAGTCGAACTTGAAAAAAAAAGCGTTTGTCGGGTCAAAGGTCATCTAAGGGTCGAATTTTCACAGTTTGTCCGATCGGGCTTAAACTCGGGGACGGGAAGCCCGAATGCGAGTCGAACTTGGAATGATAGAGTCAACATGTATCCACAATCCCCATCCATCCAGGGAAGTAGCTACAAACCCGAGAACCGACAAACCCCGGGTGACCGCCTAGTACTTATATAATTTTGTATCTATATCAATTGAGAAGAGGAAATAAATGTGTGTTTGATTGAGGGTAGTTTAGGTTTACGTATGTAAACTGTGACACATAATTGCAAAGTGTGATCGATGTAAAAGGCCAATCGATCGATGTAAAAGCCTGATTGATGGAAGGACCAATCAATAGATGTAAAAGAACGATCGATGTAAAAAAGACTGATCAATGTGTTGATTGGAGTTTATGCCTCTTTGGTGTTCCATACCCTACTGCATTTTAAGTACAGGACCAAATCCACCCGAATCCACTCAAGACAAGTGGTGGTTGATATTAATGAACAACAGCTCAGTACTGAACGATGGACAAAATCAGTCCCATTCTTCCAGCAGTGCCAACATTCATCATAATCCAAATATATTCACCCCGGGCCTGCAGGACCAAGTCTCCCCCCCCCCCTCCCCCGTACCCTAACAAAACCAACAAAAAACAAAAACAAGGGTATGGATTTTGATGGATTTGGGAGGGTTAGTGTTAAAGAAGCTTTAGTTTTGTCACTTTTCATTATCGGTTGGTAACATCAACCAATTTCAATCAAGGAAATACGCATTGTACATACATTGTGTAATGATAAAAACTGAAACAACTTTAATTCTAAATGGCAGAAGCGAAACTTAATTGTCTGCTTTAGTAACTGCTGTCACGAGATACATTGCATATCACATGCATAACAATACAATTATGGGAAAATATGGAGGAAATGTCAACCAAACTTTCTGTTTCAACTACACACTTCTAGAAGATCTCAAGGTGTTATATTCCCATTAGTATAAAAACTGGAGCAATCTTGAAATAGGACAAACGCGCTTCGCTCTATAAGCAGAAAATGTTGGATGCAGCTCCAAGCTACACTGCACATGATGGGTGATAGCTACGAAGACAGCTCCACTCTATCAAATGAAGTAAATAAGCATCTTGAAAACTATTACAAGAGATAGGGCCGAGGGACATATGTGAATGATACATCATTTTACAAATAAGAACCTATAGAGAATAAAAACCAAAAAAATAATCTAAAAACCAAAAATGGTCAACTTTGTCTGGGTTCCGTTGGAGCAGGTTGTCAGTTGTGTATGTTTGTCATTTGAAGCAGCAAAGGTGCTTAAAACTGAAAGAAAGGTGCATACAAACTCACCTGATTAAGTGTTAATAATAATAATAATGTAAGCATTTATATAGCGCTCAAACACAGAAGAAACTGGTATCAGAGCGCTTAACAAAATACAAGGGACAAAAACTAAACCAATTAAAATAGAAAAGTCTTAAGATCTTTCTTGAACTTTGTTAATGATGTGGCATGACGGATGCAGTGAGGCAAGTTATTCCATAGCTTAGGACCAGCAGCGTAAAAACCCTTGTCACCAGACAGAGTGTTGGTTTTAGGTACCGTAACTAGTCTATCATCATCGCCTGAGCGAAGTCCGGATTTCTTCGATTGATAGGGAATGATGAGGTCTGAAAGATACGTTGGTGCCTGATTGGTGAAACATTTGTATACAACAGTTAAAATCTTAAACACAATACGCGAGTGGACAGGCAACCAATGGAGTTGTTTGAGATATGGCGACGCAAGATCATACTTTTTAGCCTGGAAAACAAGTTTGGCTGCACGATTTTGGAGACGCTGAAGACGTTTGATATCAGAAACATTTATACCATGAAGGAGAGAGTTAGCATAATCCCAACGCGATGTAACAAGAGCACGAACGGCGTGATGGCAAGTAGTCTGGTCAATAAACATTCTAATTTGAGATAAATTGCGGATATGGAAGTTTAGTGAACGACAAATCGAAGTCACATGGGTGGACATGTTCATATTTTGGTTAAATTCCACACCAAGATTTCTGACGGAGGTGGATGGCCTGATGACAATATTACCAATCTTGAGAGAGATGTCCCGCAACGTATGTGATAATGTTGGAGTGACAGCAACAAAGAATTCAGTTTTAGTGTCATTTAATTGCAGCATATTATGCGTCATCCATGTTTTGATTTCAAGAATACAAGTGGTCAATGTCGACAAAGCATGTTTCACATCATTTGGGTCTCTAGGATCACAGGTAATATACACCTGGGTGTCGTCAGCGTAGAAATGAAATTTGACATTGGTATGGTGCTTAATGATGTCGGCGAGTGGATGCGTATAGAATGTTAATACTCTCAATGCTATACAGGGTGGCCTAAAAAAATGTACAATAATATCACAACGAACAAGAATACTTCCACTACCCTGAGGCCAAAACTACCTATACCAACGGATGGAGAATGTTTCTTAAAGAACAATGATACCAAGATGTCTCAATTCGGACTAGTAGTTTTAGCTCCAGATTCTATTTAGTGAAGTGAAGTCACTGGTTCTTTCACATCAAAAAATAACTAAACCACGTTTTAGTTATTTCTCGGTGCGAAAGGACCACTGACTCGGCTGTGCTTTACAAAACAGGGTCTTGAGCTGAAACTACTAGCCTAAATCGAGATATCTTGGTATCATTTTTCCTCTAGAAACATTCTTCATCCATTGGTATACAATGTAGAGTTTTAAATCTTAGGGTAGTGGAAGTATGCTCGTCTGTTTTTTAATATGGGCCACCCTGTATATAGTCCAAGAAAACAATATTTTAAGATTGCGATTGCAGCCCCAAATTTGCCGAGTCCAAAATTTGAATTGCGACCACAATCAGCATTCAGGTTACGTTCTTGTTCAGCCAATTGCAGCTGAATCATGTCACGCACAGCAACCAATCAATTACCAGCTCATATGCACGCATGTGCATCGTTCAAAGGTTTGCGCAAACCATTCGTAGATTACAAACCAACTACTATTGTTATACCACGGCAATAGATTGTGAATTTTTATTGGTCGAGAAGCGTTCACGTGACATGCCACAAAAACGCATGTATCCGAGTGTGCCGATGTATGAGCATGGTATGAGTGATGTACGCTGAGTACGCGTGGTACATGAGTTCATGTACCCCACGGGGTACATGAACTTTCTTTTTCCAGGCCGCGGAATTTTTTTTTACACGCTAGCGCATAGCCTGGCCGGCCATTTCTGTGATAAATACCATGGAAGCGACTGATATTAGAGTCTAGCAACCTTTGACATGGCGCTGTGTTATATTAGCTGGTACTACGTAAATTGATGTATGTTCCTGTGCGATGTAAACAGGGAACAGTGAAGTTAGCACTTTCGGCAACGACTGACGACCGCCATTGTTGTTTACACCGGCTTTCGTTTATGCTGTTCGTCTGCTTTTTTTCTGTTTCAATTTTGCCTTATTTTCTCCGTAAGAATCTATTACCGTGGTATAACAAAACAATTGTTGCCTGCTGTGACATGGTCCATGGCGTTTTGTACACCCTCGGGGGCAAATGGCACCCTCGGCTTCGCCTCGGGTGCCATTTGCCCCCTCGGGTGTACAAAACGCCATGGACCATGTCACAGCAGGCAACAATTGTATAATGGACATTTGCAAACATGCGTCTCTGATGCGCATCTTTGGCAATGACATTCTTTTATTATTTTATTATCCGGGACTGTCCTTTAATTAGGGGTCTAATTGTTTATGTCCCTGTTACATTTGACATTAAAATAATATTTTTAATTTCAGCACGCATTCTTTGATGCCTTCTATTTTTTAAGCCGCGTTCGCATTGGACTTTTTTTTTGTAAAACCTACGGAAACTTTAACCAAATTAAATCCAATGCGGACAGGCGGTAACATTGTCAAATTGTTCATTTTATCCTCCGCAACCGTAAGATCTACAGGCCCAAGTTTCTAGCGGAGGATTTAACACCGTGAACTTTGACAATCACGTACCGTAACATTTGACAATATTAAGTCCAATGCGAACGCGGCTTAAGAGTGATTTACATAAAGCAAACTACCTGCAAAACAAATTTTACAAAAAGTTTAAAGTCAATTTCAGTGACACTTGCTTGGTAAATTACTAGACCAGGAGCCAATTTCATAAAACGTGTGAGCACCAAAATTTGCTGAGTGAGAACATTCTTCCTTGGGAAAAAACAGCGTTACAAACCAACATTTCAGATGATGTTTATTTTGTGTAACTGGTATTCAGCTGGTTTTTGCTTTGAATGAAAAGCCTGTGGAGTTTTGACCGATAACCTGTTTTTACTAAAGCAAGACTTTTTTGTGCTAAGCACATTTTTGTGCTTACATAATTGGCCCCAGGTGTAACCAGGACATTAAAAAATGCCACACTTTTGAACCCCTTATTTACGGACTAACCCATCTTTCTTGTGCATGCTTATGGCCAAAAGGTATTTTACCCGTAGCTACCAACGTTTTTTATAAACAAAAATATCATTTGGGTGGGACTCGAACCCACAGCCTCCTGCTTTCTATTGCAGATACATTATTACTAGCCAGGGTTTGACTAGCTGGTTGAAATCCCAATAGCATTAGCAGCGGGTTCTGCAACCAAATGTTTCGATTTGCGTCGGGGTGATGTAAATTGAATATGTTTTTGTTTCCTTCATCACCATTCACCAACGTAATTTATAAACGCTGTATAGTCAGTGTTGTCACAAGGGAAAGTGTTGGTAACGTACAGCACTGTCAAAACAATGGACAAACTTGTCCTGAATAATCAGAGAGAATATATAAAAGGGGAGAAGACAATAATGCAGCTTTCAGTTTCAACTGCAAACTCCTCAAAGATTCTCTGTTAGTGTTCTTACAACACGAATTCCTGCACTGCATCTGCAAATAATGTTGGAAATGCTACAATTGTACATGAAGTATGGCTGATGGCTACCAAGAAGACAACTTTACTCTGTCAAGTGAATTGAACAAGCATCTTGAGAGCTATTACAACAGTAAAGACATACTAAGCGAAATAATATGGTTAAGTACTTTAATCATTGCACCAATCGGGATCCTCTTCAACTGTGTGTTTCTCTTCACAGTCTTTCGAGTGAAGTCCATGCGTACAATCATCAACATCTACTTATCCAATCTGGCTGTGGCCGACTCACTCTTCCTTACAAGTGAATTTATATTTGCATTGTGTTCACCCATCAAGTACAACTTCCTTGCTCTAAAAGTATATGGAGGTGTCAGATACACGCTTCTTGCTGTTTCTAATTTCTTTGTGGTTACCATAGCAGCTGAGAGATTCTCTGCAGTGCGTAATCCTCTGACACACAAAGAAAAAGCTTCTAAATCTCGAGCAGCAAAGATATCAGCAGGACTCTATGTGCCTACAATCATTGTTGGTGTGATTCTGATGTTCTTACCAGAGACTATCTTTGTTGATGTCGTTTTTTGGATTACTTCCATTATTGCCATCGTTTGCTTGATAGCAACTCTTGCTTTGTACACCTATGTGGTAGTAAAAGTGCGCAGACAATCGGCCCTGTTGCCAAACCGTCCCAAGCGAGCAGGCAAGGTCCTCTGTATGGTGATCATCAATACTGCTGTTTTCTTCATTTTGAACTCAATACGCACTGCATTGTCAATTCTTGTTATTATTGTGCAAAGCAAGTATTCCACACCCACACCTTCACAGGTTGTTGAACTTCTACAACTTGCAGAAAAAAATTTCATTCTGGTTATATGTATAAGAATTTTTGAACTTATCAATAGTTCAATCAATTCCCTGGTCTACAGTGCCACAAACGTAGACTATCGTGCAGCTGTTGTCAAGGCTTTCTCGTTCCTCAAACTGTGCTGTCATTGCTGCCCAAGATGGAATCCCAGCCCACCATCGCAGCCTGGGAAGCAGATTGAGCTTCGTGTGATTTCACAGGCAGAAAATGACCAAGAGCAGCATGCTGCCAGACCAAACATCAGCAAGCCACCAAGCAATGAGTGTGCTCAACGCCCAGAGAGTCAGCAGTCACTGGACAGCTGCCAAGAACAATGTTCTAGACAAAGCAGCAGCAAGGCAGCTACACACAGTCAGCAGCATGTTCAAGTGCATGTTGAGGTACATGCAGAACCAGCGGGGACCCCAGCGCTTTTAAGTTCTCCCCAGAAACAATGCTCTAGTCTGACTGACTGCAAGCCATCCATGCAAAGGGAACAGTGTGTACATCCAGAACCAGAAGAGAGCCAGCAGTCACTTGCAATTAGTACTCATCAGGAACAATGTCCTGGGTTGACTGGCACGGAGCCATCAGCACAAGGGCAGCAGTATGCACATCCAGAACCAGAAGGGAGTCAATCGTTGGAAAGTTGTTAAGAACAATGTTTCCTGATAACTGATGGGTGCAAGCCATTCATGTAAGGGCAGCAGTATGCAGAGTCAGCAGATACATGTAGTCAACACTCACTTTGTAAGTAACTCTCAAACAATGTTCCAGGCACAACAGCCAAGTGCCATAGGAGTAGTATTATGTGCATCAAGAACCAGCAGGGAGTCACTCCAAAACTGTCAAGAACAATGTTCCAGGGTGACTGACTTCCAACCCATCCCTGCAAGAGGAACAGCGCTAGCGGTCTAAAGAGTGCTAGCAACACTTGCAAGAAAGTAGTGTATGCATTCAGAACTTGCCTCGTAATAAAAGTGTTCAAGCTTACCAAATTATAAGTCAGAATTATTTAAAAAATGTATAGGCTTGGACGATATTTTAGTTTTAATAATTAACCCTAACTCGCTAGGGTGTGTGCAAAATCATAATCATTTTGGAGAATTTGGGAGGGTTAGGCCGGGTACAGTACTTTTGTGCCCAACCATGATGTGACGATGGATTTTGATACTGAACAATGATCACCATTTGTAGATATCAAACAAATGTTACTACCGAATTATTAAGAAATTTCTTACTTATTTAAAAGTAAATAATGATTCTAGGCATCCAGCAAAAGGATCGTGTTAGATATCCTGTAATTATCCTGACAAATTTATTGTTTTTCTTGCTTTTTTTCTCAGCATCAATTATTGCAAAAACATTTGGACAGGTCAGTTCAATTATATTTACTATAAAATACAATCCCACCAATTCTTGATAATTAAAGCAATTACCAATGGTGTATCCCACCTTGAAACAGCAAAATACTGAAAAGCTCCGTATAAAATGTCAATACTGTTCTACACTGTACATGTTATGTTCCCTCATACACATAGGTTATCAGATGTGCAGAAGTCCTTAAAAAGAAACAACTTTGCTTCTATGATGATTGTAATGGTCACTGAGTTTACTTTGGGCCTTTTCGAAACCGTTGCTTCCTCTTCGGCTTTGCCTCTGAATTCCGAATCACTGAGAAGCAAATAGAAATTAATAAGGGAATAAATGTGTGTTCGGTCGGTATTAATCACTCTGTTTAATACCGCTTGGAGTCTGGGTGCTGATAATTACCCGAGCAATCATTTTGCTGAATGCCTACAATCGTTATTTACTTTCAAATAAGTAAGATATTGCTTAATAATTCAGTAGTAAATTGTTTTCGATATCTGCAACTGATTTATCCTCCCTTTTAAAATAACTATTTCAATCGCCATAGACGAATCGTGTGAGCCTAGTCAGTCTACACCATTACCAAGTTTCTTTGCAACGGTTATTGCAACACTACGGTCACGCGCAATTAAAAAAGGCTAAGAGAAACGTGGGAGGAAAAAAGAAGGAAAATATGAAGCCACTTTCTGTTTCAACTACACATTTCCAAAAGTCTTTCTGTTTCTGTTGATATAAAACTGGAGTGATCATAAAATAAAGTAGATTTGCTACATCTGAATATTTTGTTGGATACAGCGACAATTATGCTACACTGTACATAAACTATGGGTGATGGCTACCAAGACAGCGCTAATTCTTCAAATGAGTGGAAAGTTGAACTTGAAAACTTTAACAAGAGTCAATATAAAATTAATCAAATCAAATGGTTAAGTGCTGAAATCATCGCACCAATCGGCATCCTCTTAAACTTTGTGTTTCTCTTCACAGTCTTTCGAGTGAAGTCAATGCGTACAATCATCAACATCTACTTATCCAATCTGGCTCTGGCTGACTCACTCTTCCTTACGATTGACTTTATATTTGCATTGTGTTCACCCATCGAGTACAACTTCCTTGGGCAAAAAGCATATTTAAGTGTCAAATGCATGCTTCTTGCTGTTTCTAGTTTCTTTGTGGTTACCATAGCAGCTGAGAGATTCTCTGCAGTGCGTAATCCTCTGACACACAAAGAAAAAGCCTCTAAATCTCGAGCAACAAAGATATCCACAGGACTCTGGGTGCCTACAATCATTGTTGCTGTGATTCTGATGTTCTTACCAGAGACTGCTTTTGCCTACTTCATCTTTTGGATTCCTTCCATTACCAACATTGTATGTTTAATAGCGACTTTTGCTTTGTACATCTATGTGGTAGTGAAAGTGCGCAGACAATCAGCCCTGTTGCCAAACCGTCCTAAGCGAGCAGGCAAGGTCCTCTGTATGGTGATCATCAATACTGTTGTTTTCTTCATTTTGTACTTAGTAGACTTATCCGCCATAATTATTACCACTGTTTTAAACCTTTATCTCCAATTCGATGCGACTTCCCGGATTGTTGAATATTTTAAACTTGGAGAAAAGGCAATCATAGTGAAAATATGCTCAGAAATTCTGCGATATATCAACAGCTCAATAAATTCCCTGGTCTACAGTGCCACAAACGCAGACTATCGTGCAGCTGTAGTCAAGGCTTTCTCATTCCTCAAACTGTGCTGTCCTTGCTGCCCAAGACAGAATCCCAGCCGACCATCGCAGCCAGGGAAGCAGATTGAGCTTCGTGTGATTCCACAGGCAGAAAATGACCAAGAGTACCATGCTACCAGGCCAAGCAACAGCAAGCCACCAAGCCAAGTGTGTGCACTACACCCAGAGAGTCAACAGTCACTAAACAGCTGCCAAAAACAATGTTCCAGGCAAAGCAGCAGCAAGGCATTCATTCAAAGTCAGCAGCATGTTCAAGTGCAAGTTGAGGTACATGCAGAACCAGCGGAGATCCCAGTGCTTGCAAGTTCTACCCAGAAACAATGCTCTAGTCTGACTGACTGCAAGCCATCCATGCAGGGGGAACATTGTGTACATCCATAACCAGCAGAGAGCCAGCAGTCACTTGCAAGTACTTGTTCTAGGCTGACTGGCACCAAGCCATCATCGAAGGAAACGGCATGCACATCCAGAACCAGAAGGGAGTCAATCATTGGAAAGTTGTCAATCGAACAATGTTCTCTAGTAACTGACGAGTGCAAGCCATCCATGTAAGGGCAGCAGTGTGCAGAGTCAGCAGGTACTGTACATGTAGTCAACAATCACTTTGTAAGTAACTCTCAAACAATGTTCCAGGCACAACAGCCAAGTGTCATAGGAGCAGTATTATGCGCATCACGAACCAGCAGGGAGTCACTCTAAAACTGTCTAGAACAATGTTCCAGGGCGACTGACTTCCCACCCATTCCTGCAAGGGCAGCGGTCTCAAGAGTGCCAACAACACTTGCAAGTTTTCAGTAACAATGTTCCAGGATAAAGTAGGTTGATATTCCAGTTAAACATTTATGTACTTGTGATACCAAACCAAACCATACCAAATGATGTGATAAAACATACTGATACTGAACAAAATGTTGGCAAAATACTGAAAGCTCACTGTAAAATGTCAATACAATATCAGGGATATTCTTAACGCAGTCACTATCGTTACAGCAGTTGATCATCTGATTCCCTGACTTACCCAGCCCGACATTGACAATACTCTGAAACCTTTTACTCTTTGAACCCGACTATCAAATAGTCTGGTTTCAAGAGCGATATCCAGATATTTTTGTCAATATCGGGCTCGGTAAGTCAAGGAATCAGATCGCCAACTGCCATAATGATAGCCACTGCGTATTCTTAACACTACAATGTTTCAGTGATGATATATTGCCGACTCTCAAAATAAATCCAATAGGACCTACCACACAAGTCTAAACTTTGGACATTTCAAGCCCACATTTTTTTTCTAAAACAATTAATATTTATTTTTCACCTAGATATTTCATTTCTGTTTAACAAGAACTTGTGAGAATTTTGTTTAAATAGAGTAACAAATGTTTCAGTAATGCTCGAGTGATTAGCGCACATGAACATATTTTTATGGAATGCGCGCTATATGTAATTATTATTATTATTATTATTATGTTACTGAAGTTGTAAATAAGTGAGTAAATGTACAGATGCATACTTCTTTTATACTTGTAATTTGTAATTGTTCCGCTGAAATGAGCACAAATCATTGTCTATGATTACCTTTCACAATGAAATCTACCTTTGTGCTCTTTAACCAGTTCGCGCCGGGGTATTATTTTGACTTTGACCGGGCCCAGGTGCGGGATTATTTTTCATGAACCTCGATCCGAGACGGCCGAGTTGAGGCCAGCATTCGTGGGAACCGGTACACGCCATCCGACGCGAACTGGTTAAAGATCTCAGTCAATACTTGTTGAGGATATTAGATTTAAATTGTAAATGTAATTTTTTGTTACCATCTCTGACAAACCAAGAAGTAGTTCGTGTTTCATTATTACAAAACAAATCATTGATTTCAACCTAAACGTGGTCTGCAGGTTACCGGGATTCATATGACTAAAATAACCCCCTCATGTGATTTTATTTCTTTAAAAAAAAAATATACAAATTTAGAATCCGTGAGTTTCTTGGTCAAGGCAGGCAGACTTTAAAGGCATTGTATTTGAAAGGGAACTTATAGGGAAGTTTAGGTTTACGTATAATGTAGACACATAATTACAAAGTGTGATCGATGTAAAAGACCGATCGTCGATGTAAAAGACCGATTGATGGAAGGACCAATCAATAGATGTAAAAGACCAATCAATAGATGTAAAAGACCAATCAATAGATGTAAATTAAAGACCGATCGATCGATCGATATAAAAGACTGATCAATGTGTTGATTGGACTTTATGCCATTTTGGTGTTCCATATGCATTTTAAGTACAGGACCAAATCCACCCAAATCTACTCAAGTGGTGGTTGATATTGATGAACAACAGCTCATCACTGCACGATGGACAAAATCAGTCCCATTCGTCCAGCAGTGCCAACGTCCATCATAATCCAAATATATTCACCCCAGGCCTGCAGGACCAAGTCCCCCCCCCCCCCCAACAAAAAACAATAAAAACAACAAGGGTTTGGATTTGGATGGAGTTGGGAGGATTAGGGTTAAAGAAGCTTTAACCATTTTCAATTAAGAAAATACCGATTGTACATAATACTAAAAACTGAAACAACTTCAATTAAAAATGGCAGAAGCGAAACTAAATTGTCTGCTTTGGTAACTGCTGTCACGAGATACATCCATATCACGTGCATAACAATAGGTCTTTGAGAATTGCGGAGAAATATGGAGGAAATATCAACAAAACTTTCCGATTCAGCTACACACTTCTAGAAGATCTCAAGGTGTTATAATCCCATTAGTATAAAACTGGAGCAATCTTGAAATAGGACAAATGCGCTTCACTCTATCTGCAAAAAATGTTGAATGCATCTCCAATCTACACTGCACATCAGGGTGATGGCCACTCTATCGAATGAAGTAAACAAGCATCTTGAAAACTATTACAAGAGATATGGTGGGGTACATTATACATATATATAAAATAATACACCATTTTAAAGTTGAGAACCTAGATAAGTTCTTTTAAAAAGCAAAATCTAAATAACTAAAATTGTCAACTTTGTCTGGGTTCCGTTGGAGCAGGTCATATACTGTATACACCAATTGTCAGTTGTGCATGTTTGTGATTTGAAGCAGCAAAGGTGCTTAAAACCGAAAGGTGCATACAAACTCACCTGGTTAAGTGTTAGCACTCTCAATGCTATACAGGGTGGCCTAAAAAAAATGAACAATAATATCACAACGGACAAGAATACTTCCACTACCTTGAGGCCAAAACTACCCATACCAACGAATGGAGAATGTTTCTTGAAGAACAATGATACCAAGGTGTCTCAATTCGGGCTAGTAGTTTTAGCTCCAGATTCTATTTAGTGAAGTCAAGTCAGTGGTTCTTTCGCATCAAAAAATAACTAAACCATAGTTTAGTTATTTCTCGGTGCGAAAGGACCACTGACTCGGCTGTGCTTCACAAAACAGGGTCTTGAGCTGAAACTACTAGCCTAAATCGAGATATCTTGGTATCATTTTTCCTCTGGAAACATTCTTCATCCATTGGTATACAATGTAGAGTTTTAAATCTTAGGGTAGTGGAAGTATGCTTGTCTGTTTTTTAATATGGGCCACCCTGTATATAGTCCAAGAAAACAATATTTTATGATCGCGATTGCAGCACCAAATTTGCTGAGCCCAAAATTAGAATTACGACCACAATCATCATTCAGGTTACTTTCTTGTTCAGCCAATTGCAGCTGAATCATGTCACGCACAGCAACCAATCAATTACCAGCTCCAATGCACGCGTGTGCATCGTTCAAAGGCTTGCGCACACCATTCGTAGATTACTAACCAACTACTAATGGCATTTGCAAACATGCGTCTCTGACGCGCATCTTTAGGAATGACATTCTTTTATTATTTTCTATCCGGAACTAGGGGTCAAATTTGTCATGTGCCTGTTACATTTGACATTAAAATAATATTTTTAAATTCAGCACGCATTCTTTGATGTCTTCTTTCTCAAAGAGTGATTTACTTTATAAAGCAAAGTACCAAAACCTGAAAAACAAAAAGTTTTGTACAAAACGTTTGAAGTCAATTTCAGTGACACTTTCATGGTGAATTACTAGACCAGGAGCCAATTTCATAAAACGTGTGAGCACTAAAATTTGCTTAGCATGAACATTCTTCATTGGGAAAAAACAGGGTTACAAACCAACATTTCAGATGATGTTTATTTTGTGTAACTGGTATTCAGCTGGTTTTTGCTTTGAATGAAAAGTCTGTGGGGTTTTGACCGATAACCTGTTTTTACTGAGCAAGACCTTTTTGTGCTCGGCACATTTTTGTGCTTATACATGTAATTTGCCCCAGGTGTAGCCAGGACACCAACAAATGTCACACTTATTTATGGACTATAATCCATCTTCCTTGTGCATGGGCAAAAGTATTTTTATAAACAAAAATATCACTTGGGCAGGACTCAAACACACAGCCTCCTGCTTTCCATTGCAGATGCATTATTACTAGCCAGGGTTTGGCTATGGTTAAAATCCTAATAGCACCGAGTTCCGCAACCAAATGTTTCAATTTGTGTCGGGGTGATGTACCGGTAAATTGAATACTGTTTATGTTTCCTTCATCACCAATGTTATTTACAAACAATGTATACAAACTTATCCTAAATAAACAAAGAGAATATAAAAGGGGAGAGGACACAAAGCAGATTTCAGTTTCAACTGCACACTCCTCAAAGATTCTCTGTTAGTGTTCTTACAAGAAGAATACCTGCACTGCATCTGCAAAAAATGTTGGAAATGCTACACTGTATATGAACTATGGCTGATGGCTACCAAGAAGACAACTCCACTCTGTCAACTGAAGTAAAAAAGAATCTTCAGAGATATTACAAGAGTAGAGACAAAACCGATCAAATATCGTGGTTAAGTACTGAAATCATTGCACCAATCGGCCTCCTCTTTAACTTTGTGTTTCTCTTCACAGTCTTTCGAGTGAAGTCCATGCGTACAATCATCAACATCTACTTATCCAATCTGGCTGTGGCTGACTCACTCTTCCTTACGAGTGACTTTATATTGGCATTGTGTTTACCCGTCAAGTACAACTTCCTTGCTTACAAAGTATATCAATGTGTCAGATATACGCTTCTTGCTGTTTCTCATTTCTTTGTGGTTACCATTGACATTGACAATACTCTGAAACCTTTTACTCTTTGAACCCGACTATCAAATAGTCTGGTTTCAAGAGCGATATCCAGATATTTTTGTCAATATCGGGCTCGGTAAGTCAAGGAATCAGATCGCCAACTGCCATAATGATAGCCACTGCGTATTCTTAACACTACAATGTTTCAGTGATGATATATTGCCGACTCTCAAAATAAATCCAATAGGACCTACCACACAAGTCTAAACTTTGGACATTTCAAGCCCACATTTTTTTTCTAAAACAATTAATATTTATTTTTCACCTAGATATTTCATTTCTGTTTAACAAGAACTTGTGAGAATTTTGTTTAAATAGAGTAACAAATGTTTCAGTAATGCTCGAGTGATTAGCGCACATGAACATATTTTTATGGAATGCGCGCTATATGTAATTATTATTATTATTATTATTATGTTACTGAAGTTGTAAATAAGTGAGTAAATGTACAGATGCATACTTCTTTTATACTTGTAATTTGTAATTGTTCCGCTGAAATGAGCACAAATCATTGTCTATGATTACCTTTCACAATGAAATCTACCTTTGTGCTCTTTAACCAGTTCGCGCCGGGGTATTATTTTGACTTTGACCGGGCCCAGGTGCGGGATTATTTTTCATGAACCTCGATCCGAGACGGCCGAGTTGAGGCCAGCATTCGTGGGAACCGGTACACGCCATCCGACGCGAACTGGTTAAAGATCTCAGTCAATACTTGTTGAGGATATTAGATTTAAATTGTAAATGTAATTTTTTGTTACCATCTCTGACAAACCAAGAAGTAGTTCGTGTTTCATTATTACAAAACAAATCATTGATTTCAACCTAAACGTGGTCTGCAGGTTACCGGGATTCATATGACTAAAATAACCCCCTCATGTGATTTTATTTCTTTAAAAAAAAAATATACAAATTTAGAATCCGTGAGTTTCTTGGTCAAGGCAGGCAGACTTTAAAGGCATTGTATTTGAAAGGGAACTTATAGGGAAGTTTAGGTTTACGTATAATGTAGACACATAATTACAAAGTGTGATCGATGTAAAAGACCGATCGTCGATGTAAAAGACCGATTGATGGAAGGACCAATCAATAGATGTAAAAGACCAATCAATAGATGTAAAAGACCAATCAATAGATGTAAATTAAAGACCGATCGATCGATCGATATAAAAGACTGATCAATGTGTTGATTGGACTTTATGCCATTTTGGTGTTCCATATGCATTTTAAGTACAGGACCAAATCCACCCAAATCTACTCAAGTGGTGGTTGATATTGATGAACAACAGCTCATCACTGCACGATGGACAAAATCAGTCCCATTCGTCCAGCAGTGCCAACGTCCATCATAATCCAAATATATTCACCCCAGGCCTGCAGGACCAAGTCCCCCCCCCCCCCCCAACAAAAAACAATAAAAACAACAAGGGTTTGGATTTGGATGGAGTTGGGAGGATTAGGGTTAAAGAAGCTTTAACCATTTTCAATTAAGAAAATACCGATTGTACATAATACTAAAAACTGAAACAACTTCAATTAAAAATGGCAGAAGCGAAACTAAATTGTCTGCTTTGGTAACTGCTGTCACGAGATACATCCATATCACGTGCATAACAATAGGTCTTTGAGAATTGCGGAGAAATATGGAGGAAATATCAACAAAACTTTCCGATTCAGCTACACACTTCTAGAAGATCTCAAGGTGTTATAATCCCATTAGTATAAAACTGGAGCAATCTTGAAATAGGACAAATGCGCTTCACTCTATCTGCAAAAAATGTTGAATGCATCTCCAATCTACACTGCACATCAGGGTGATGGCCACTCTATCGAATGAAGTAAACAAGCATCTTGAAAACTATTACAAGAGATATGGTGGGGTACATTATACATATATATAAAATAATACACCATTTTAAAGTTGAGAACCTAGATAAGTTCTTTTAAAAAGCAAAATCTAAATAACTAAAATTGTCAACTTTGTCTGGGTTCCGTTGGAGCAGGTCATATACTGTATACACCAATTGTCAGTTGTGCATGTTTGTGATTTGAAGCAGCAAAGGTGCTTAAAACCGAAAGGTGCATACAAACTCACCTGGTTAAGTGTTAGCACTCTCAATGCTATACAGGGTGGCCTAAAAAAAATGAACAATAATATCACAACGGACAAGAATACTTCCACTACCTTGAGGCCAAAACTACCCATACCAACGAATGGAGAATGTTTCTTGAAGAACAATGATACCAAGGTGTCTCAATTCGGGCTAGTAGTTTTAGCTCCAGATTCTATTTAGTGAAGTCAAGTCAGTGGTTCTTTCGCATCAAAAAATAACTAAACCATAGTTTAGTTATTTCTCGGTGCGAAAGGACCACTGACTCGACTGTGCTTCACAAAACAGGGTCTTGAGCTGAAACTACTAGCCTAAATCGAGATATCTTGGTATCATTTTTCCTCTGGAAACATTCTTCATCCATTGGTATACAATGTAGAGTTTTAAATCTTAGGGTAGTGGAAGTATGCTTGTCTGTTTTTTAATATGGGCCACCCTGTATATAGTCCAAGAAAACAATATTTTATGATCGCGATTGCAGCACCAAATTTGCTGAGCCCAAAATTAGAATTACGACCACAATCATCATTCAGGTTACTTTCTTGTTCAGCCAATTGCAGCTGAATCATGTCACGCACAGCAACCAATCAATTACCAGCTCCAATGCACGCGTGTGCATCGTTCAAAGGCTTGCGCACACCATTCGTAGATTACTAACCAACTACTAATGGCATTTGCAAACATGCGTCTCTGACGCGCATCTTTAGGAATGACATTCTTTTATTATTTTCTATCCGGAACTAGGGGTCAAATTTGTCATGTGCCTGTTACATTTGACATTAAAATAATATTTTTAAATTCAGCACGCATTCTTTGATGTCTTCTTTCTCAAAGAGTGATTTACTTTATAAAGCAAAGTACCAAAACCTGAAAAACAAAAAGTTTTGTACAAAAAGTTTGAAGTCAATTTCAGTGACACTTTCATGGTGAATTACTAGACCAGGAGCCAATTTCATAAAACGTGTGAGCACTAAAATTTGCTTAGCATGAACATTCTTCCTTGGGAAAAAACAGGGTTACAAACCAACATTTCAGATGATGTTTATTTTGTGTAACTGGTATTCAGCTGGTTTTTGCTTTGAATGAAAAGTCTGTGGGGTTTTGACCGATAACCTGTTTTTACTGAGCAAGACCTTTTTGTGCTCGGCACATTTTTGTGCTTATACATGTAATTTGCCCCAGGTGTAGCCAGGACACCAACAAATGTCACACTTATTTATGGACTATAATCCATCTTCCTTGTGCATGGGCAAAAGTATTTTTATAAACAAAAATATCACTTGGGCAGGACTCAAACACACAGCCTCCTGCTTTCCATTGCAGATGCATTATTACTAGCCAGGGTTTGGCTATGGTTAAAATCCTAATAGCACCGAGTTCCGCAACCAAATGTTTCAATTTGTGTCGGGGTGATGTACCGGTAAATTGAATACTGTTTATGTTTCCTTCATCACCAATGTTATTTACAAACAATGTATACAAACTTATCCTAAATAAACAAAGAGAATATAAAAGGGGAGAGGACACAAAGCAGATTTCAGTTTCAACTGCACACTCCTCAAAGATTCTCTGTTAGTGTTCTTACAAGAAGAATACCTGCACTGCATCTGCAAAAAATGTTGGAAATGCTACACTGTATATGAACTATGGCTGATGGCTACCAAGAAGACAACTCCACTCTGTCAACTGAAGTAAAAAAGAATCTTCAGAGATATTACAAGAGTAGAGACAAAACCGATCAAATATCGTGGTTAAGTACTGAAATCATTGCACCAATCGGCCTCCTCTTTAACTTTGTGTTTCTCTTCACAGTCTTTCGAGTGAAGTCCATGCGTACAATCATCAACATCTACTTATCCAATCTGGCTGTGGCTGACTCACTCTTCCTTACGAGTGACTTTATATTGGCATTGTGTTTACCCGTCAAGTACAACTTCCTTGCTTACAAAGTATATCAATGTGTCAGATATACGCTTCTTGCTGTTTCTCATTTCTTTGTGGTTACCATTGACATTGACAATACTCTGAAACCTTTTACTCTTTGAACCCGACTATCAAATAGTCTGGTTTCAAGAGCGATATCCAGATATTTTTGTCAATATCGGGCTCGGTAAGTCAAGGAATCAGATCGCCAACTGCCATAATGATAGCCACTGCGTATTCTTAACACTACAATGTTTCAGTGATGATATATTGCCGACTCTCAAAATAAATCCAATAGGACCTACCACACAAGTCTAAACTTTGGACATTTCAAGCCCACATTTTTTTTCTAAAACAATTAATATTTATTTTTCACCTAGATATTTCATTTCTGTTTAACAAGAACTTGTGAGAATTTTGTTTAAATAGAGTAACAAATGTTTCAGTAATGCTCGAGTGATTAGCGCACATGAACATATTTTTATGGAATGCGCGCTATATGTAATTATTATTATTATTATTATTATGTTACTGAAGTTGTAAATAAGTGAGTAAATGTACAGATGCATACTTCTTTTATACTTGTAATTTGTAATTGTTCCGCTGAAATGAGCACAAATCATTGTCTATGATTACCTTTCACAATGAAATCTACCTTTGTGCTCTTTAACCAGTTCGCGCCGGGGTATTATTTTGACTTTGACCGGGCCCAGGTGCGGGATTATTTTTCATGAACCTCGATCCGAGACGGCCGAGTTGAGGCCAGCATTCGTGGGAACCGGTACACGCCATCCGACGCGAACTGGTTAAAGATCTCAGTCAATACTTGTTGAGGATATTAGATTTAAATTGTAAATGTAATTTTTTGTTACCATCTCTGACAAACCAAGAAGTAGTTCGTGTTTCATTATTACAAAACAAATCATTGATTTCAACCTAAACGTGGTCTGCAGGTTACCGGGATTCATATGACTAAAATAACCCCCTCATGTGATTTTATTTCTTTAAAAAAAAAATATACAAATTTAGAATCCGTGAGTTTCTTGGTCAAGGCAGGCAGACTTTAAAGGCATTGTATTTGAAAGGGAACTTATAGGGAAGTTTAGGTTTACGTATAATGTAGACACATAATTACAAAGTGTGATCGATGTAAAAGACCGATCGTCGATGTAAAAGACCGATTGATGGAAGGACCAATCAATAGATGTAAAAGACCAATCAATAGATGTAAAAGACCAATCAATAGATGTAAATTAAAGACCGATCGATCGATCGATATAAAAGACTGATCAATGTGTTGATTGGACTTTATGCCATTTTGGTGTTCCATATGCATTTTAAGTACAGGACCAAATCCACCCAAATCTACTCAAGTGGTGGTTGATATTGATGAACAACAGCTCATCACTGCACGATGGACAAAATCAGTCCCATTCGTCCAGCAGTGCCAACGTCCATCATAATCCAAATATATTCACCCCAGGCCTGCAGGACCAAGTCCCCCCCCCCCCCCCCCCCAACAAAAAACAATAAAAACAACAAGGGTTTGGATTTGGATGGAGTTGGGAGGATTAGGGTTAAAGAAGCTTTAACCATTTTCAATTAAGAAAATACCGATTGTACATAATACTAAAAACTGAAACAACTTCAATTAAAAATGGCAGAAGCGAAACTAAATTGTCTGCTTTGGTAACTGCTGTCACGAGATACATCCATATCACGTGCATAACAATAGGTCTTTGAGAATTGCGGAGAAATATGGAGGAAATATCAACAAAACTTTCCGATTCAGCTACACACTTCTAGAAGATCTCAAGGTGTTATAATCCCATTAGTATAAAACTGGAGCAATCTTGAAATAGGACAAATGCGCTTCACTCTATCTGCAAAAAATGTTGAATGCATCTCCAATCTACACTGCACATCAGGGTGATGGCCACTCTATCGAATGAAGTAAACAAGCATCTTGAAAACTATTACAAGAGATATGGTGGGGTACATTATACATATATATAAAATAATACACCATTTTAAAGTTGAGAACCTAGATAAGTTCTTTTAAAAAGCAAAATCTAAATAACTAAAATTGTCAACTTTGTCTGGGTTCCGTTGGAGCAGGTCATATACTGTATACACCAATTGTCAGTTGTGCATGTTTGTGATTTGAAGCAGCAAAGGTGCTTAAAACCGAAAGGTGCATACAAACTCACCTGGTTAAGTGTTAGCACTCTCAATGCTATACAGGGTGGCCTAAAAAAAATGAACAATAATATCACAACGGACAAGAATACTTCCACTACCTTGAGGCCAAAACTACCCATACCAACGAATGGAGAATGTTTCTTGAAGAACAATGATACCAAGGTGTCTCAATTCGGGCTAGTAGTTTTAGCTCCAGATTCTATTTAGTGAAGTCAAGTCAGTGGTTCTTTCGCATCAAAAAATAACTAAACCATAGTTTAGTTATTTCTCGGTGCGAAAGGACCACTGACTCGGCTGTGCTTCACAAAACAGGGTCTTGAGCTGAAACTACTAGCCTAAATCGAGATATCTTGGTATCATTTTTCCTCTGGAAACATTCTTTATCCATTGGTATACAATGTAGAGTTTTAAATCTTAGGGTAGTGGAAGTATGCTTGTCTGTTTTTTAATATGGGCCACCCTGTATATAGTCCAAGAAAACAATATTTTATGATCGCGATTGCAGCACCAAATTTGCTGAGCCCAAAATTAGAATTACGACCACAATCATCATTCAGGTTACTTTCTTGTTCAGCCAATTGCAGCTGAATCATGTCACGCACAGCAACCAATCAATTACCAGCTCCAATGCACGCGTGTGCATCGTTCAAAGGCTTGCGCACACCATTCGTAGATTACTAACCAACTACTAATGGCATTTGCAAACATGCGTCTCTGACGCGCATCTTTAGGAATGACATTCTTTTATTATTTTCTATCCGGAACTAGGGGTCAAATTTGTCATGTGCCTGTTACATTTGACATTAAAATAATATTTTTAAATTCAGCACGCATTCTTTGATGTCTTCTTTCTCAAAGAGTGATTTACTTTATAAAGCAAAGTACCAAAACCTGAAAAACAAAAAGTTTTGTACAAAAAGTTTGAAGTCAATTTCAGTGACACTTTCATGGTGAATTACTAGACCAGGAGCCAATTTCATAAAACGTGTGAGCACTAAAATTTGCTTAGCATGAACATTCTTCCTTGGGAAAAAACAGGGTTACAAACCAACATTTCAGATGATGTTTATTTTGTGTAACTGGTATTCAGCTGGTTTTTGCTTTGAATGAAAAGTCTGTGGGGTTTGACCGATAACCTGTTTTTACTGAGCAAGACCTTTTTGTGCTCGGCACATTTTTGTGCTTATACATGTAATTTGCCCCAGGTGTAGCCAGGACACCAACAAATGTCACACTTTGAACTCCTTATTTATGGACTATAACCCATCTTCCTTGTGCATGGCCAAAAGTTATTTTACCCGTAGCTACCAATTTGTTTTCATAAACAAAAATATCACTTGGGCGGGACTCAAACTCACAGCCTCCTGCTTTCTATTGCAGATACATTATTACTAGCCAGGGTTTGGCTAGCTGGTTGAAATCCTAATAGCAGCGAGTTCCGCAACCAAATGTTTCAATTTGCGTCGGGGTGATATAAATTAAATACTGTTTATGTTTCCTTTATCACCAAAATAATTTACAAACGATGTATACAAACTTATCTTAAATAAACAAAGAGAATATATAAAAGGGGAGAGGACACAAAGAAGATTTCAGTTTCAATTGCACACTCCTCAAAGATTCTCTGTTAGTGTTCTTACAACAAGAATACCTGCACTGCATCTGCAAATAATGTTGGAAATGCTACACTGTACATGAACTATGGCTGATGGCTACCAAGAAGACAACTCCACTATGTCACCTGAATTGAACAAGCATCTTGAGAGCTATCACAAGAGTAGAGACAGAACAAACGAAATAACGTGGTTAAGTGCTGAAATCATTGCACCAATCGGGATCCTCTTCAACTTTGTGTTTCTCTTCACAGTCATTCGAGTGAAGTCCATGTGTACAATCATCAACATCTACTTATCCAATCTGGCTGTGGCTGACTCGCTCTTCCTTACGAGTACCTTTATATTTGCATTGTGTTCACCCATCAAGTACAACTTCCTTGCTCACAAAGTATATGAAGGTGTCAGATACACGCTTCTTGCTGTTTCTCATTTGTTTGTGGTCACCATAGCAGCTGAGAGATTCTCTGCAGTGCGTAATCCTCTGGCACACAAAGAAAAGGCCTCTAAATCTCGAGCAGCAAAGATATCAGCAGGAGTCTGGATGCCTACAATCACTGTTGGGGGGATTCGGATGTGCTTACCAGAGACTATCTTTGATTATGTAGTTTGGGGGATTAATTCCATTATTGCCATTGTTTGCTTGATAGCAACTCTTGCTTTGTACATCTACGTGGTAGTGAAAGTGCGCAGACAATCAGCCCTGTTGCCAAACCGTCCCAAGCAAGCAGGCAAGGTCCTCTGTATGGTGATCATCAATACTGCTGTTTTCTTCATTTTGAACTCGATACGCACTGCATTGTCAATTCTTGTAATTGTGATAGGAAAGTTTTCCATACATACACCTTCACAGGTTGTTGAAATTTTACAACTAGCAGAAAAAGTGTACATTTTGACTATATGTCATAACATTTTTGAGCTTATCAATAGTTCAATCAATTCCCTGGTCTACAGTGCCACAAATGCAGACTATCGTGCAGCTGTAGTCGAGGCTTTCTCATTCCTAAAACTGTGCTGTCCTTGCTGCCCAAGACAGAATCCCAGCCTACCATCGCAGCCAGGGAAGCAGATTGAGCTTCGTGTGATTCCACAGGCAGAAAATGACCAAGAGCAGCGTGCTGCCAGGCCAAGCAGCAGCAAGCCACTAAGCCAAGTGCGTGCAAATCTCCTAGAGAGTCAGCAGTCACTGGACAGCTGCCAAGAACAATGTTCCATGCCAAGCAGCAGCAAGGCATTCATTCACAGTCAGCAGCATGTTCAAGTGCATGTTGAAGTACATGCAGAACCAGCGGGGACCACAGCGCTTGCAAGTTCTCCCCAGAAACAATGCTCTAGTCTGACTGACTGCAAGCCATCCATGCAAGGGGAACAGTGTACACATCCAGAACCAGAAGAGAGCCAGCAGTCACTTGCAAGTAATCATCAGGAGCAATGTTCTGGGCTGACTGGCACCGAGCCATCATCACAAGGGCAGCAGTATGCACATCCAGAACTAGAAGGGAGTCAATCATTGGAAAGTTGTCAAGAACAATGTTCGATCTCTGGTAACTGATGAGTGCAAGCCATCCATGTAAAGGCAGCAATGTGCAGAGACAGCAGATAGTCAACAATCACTTTGTACATTATGTAGTCAACAATCACTTTGTAATAACTCTTAAATAATGTTCCAGGCACAACAGCCAAGTGCAGAGAAGCAGCATTATGTGCATCAAGAACCAGCAGGGAGTCACTCTAAACTGTCAAGAACAATGTTCCAGGGTGACTGACTTTTAGTAACAATGATCCAGGATAAAGTAGTAAGGGTTTGCAGAGACACCATGTGGAATTCTCTTTTCGAAAGATGCACGTTGTCAGTAACAATGATACAGGATTGACTGATGCTGAGATTTCAATGCAAGGAAGCATGACCTCAGAACTTAATGTTATATCCACCTCTCAAATCAACGGAGAAACATTATTCGAGCTCCTGTACTGAATAATTTACAAAGTTGTTTTGATTAGGTTGATATTCCAGTTAAACATTTATACATGTATTTGTGATATCAAACCATACCAAATGATGTGATAATACATATTGATACTGAACAAAATGTAGGCAAAATACTGAAAAGCTCACTATAAAATGTCAATACAATGTGTTCTCTTTTTAGGGATATTCTTAACGCAGTGACTATTGTTACAGCAGTTGATCATCTGATTCCCTGACATTGACAATACTCTGAAACATTTTACTCTTGGAAACTGACTATCAAATAGTCTGGTTCCAAGAGTGATATCCAGATATTTTTGTCAAGGTCGGGCTTGGTAAGTCGGGGAATCAGATCGTCAACTGCCGTAATGATAGCCACTGCGTATTCTTAATACTACAATGTTTCAGTGATGATATATTGCTGAATCTCAAAATAAATCCAATAGGACCTACCGCACAAGTCTAAACTTCAGACATTTCAAGCCCACATTTTTTTTTCTAAAACAATTAATATTTATTTTCACCTATATTTCATTTCTATTCAACAAGAACTTGTAAGAATTTTGTTTAAATACATGTAGAGTAAAATGTTTCAGTAATGCTCGAGTGATTAGCGCACGTGAACATATTTTTATGGAATGTGCGCTATATAAATGTAATTATTATTATTATTATTATGTTACTGAAGTTGTAAATAAGTGAGTATATGTACAGATGCATACTTCTTTTATACTTGTAATTTGTAAATATGTTCATCTGAAATAAGCACAAACCCATATTGTCTATCACAGACAGAGATTACAAGTACATTTCACAATGAAATCTACCTTTGTGCTTTTTAACCAGTTCGCGCTGGGATTATTTTGACATTGACCGGGCCCAGGCGCGGGATTATTTTTCATGAACTTCGATCCGAGACGGGTTCAGGCCAGCATTCTTGGGATCCGGTACACGCCATCCGACACGAACTGGTTAAAGATGTACTCAGTCAATACTTTTTGAGTTTCACTCAACAATAGATTTATTTTTAAATTGTAATATTTGTTACATCTCTGACAAACCGAAAAGTAGTTTGTGTTTCATTATTAAATAATATGTCATTGATTTCAACTTAAATGTGGTCTGCAGATAACCGGGATTCATATGACTGAAATAACCACCTTAAGTGATTTTGTGTTGTCAAAATAGAACATAAAGTTTGAAAATCCGTGAGTGTTTTGGTCAAGGCAGGCAGACTTAAAGGCAATGTATTTCAAAGGGAACTTATAGCGGTGTTTAGGTTTACGTATGTGTAAACTGTGACACATAACTGCAAAGGGTGATCGATGTAAAAGATCAATCGATCGATGTAAAAGACCGATTGATGGAAGGACCAATCAATAGATGTAAAAGACCAATCAATAGTAAGTAAAAGACCAATCGATAGATGTATTAAAGACCGATCAATCAATGTAAAAGACTCACTGATCAATGTATTGACTGGTTTTTATGCCTCTTTGGTGTTTCATACCCTACTGCATTTTTACCGGTTCGCGCCGCGATTATTTTATTATCACCGAGCCAAGGCGCAGGATCATTTTTAACGAAACTCGATCTGAGGCAGGTTCAGGCCAATGGTACCAGGAAGCACACCCACGCATTTCCGGCCTTGCTCGCTACTGACAGACATTTCCGGACATGCTCATGACGCGTTAATGCGTCATTCGTTTTGAATCTGGAGAAAACTTTGCGTGTATATACATCCAGCGCAAACTTGTTAAGTACAGGACCAAATCTACCCAAATCCACTCAAGTGGTGGTTGATATTGATGAACAACAGCTCATCACTGCACGCTGGACAAAATCAGTCCCAGTCTCCCAGCAGTGCCAACGTCCATCATAATCTAAATATATTTACCCCAGGCCTGCAGGACAAAGTCACCCCCCCCCCCTCCCCCCTCTCCCCAACAAAAAAACAAACAAAAACAAAACAAGGGTATGGATTTTAATGGAATCAGGAGGGTTAGGGTTAAAGAAGTTTTAGTTTTGTCACTTTTCATTATCATAATCAACAAATTTCAATCAAGAAAATACGCATTGTATAAAATAATAAAAACTGAAACAACTTTAATTCTAATGGCAGCAGCGAAACTAAATTGTCTGCTTTGGTAACTGCTGTCACGAGATACATGCATATCACGTGCATTACAATATGTCTTTGAGAATTGTGGGAAAATATGGAGGGAATGTCAACAAAACTTTCTGTTTCAACTACACACTTTTATAAGATCTCAAGGTGTTATATTCCCCAATAGTATAAAACTGGAGCAATCTTGAAATAAAACAAACACGCTTCACTACATGTATATCTGCAGAAAATGTTGGATTCAGCTCCAATCTACACTGCACATCATGGGTGATGGCCACTCTATCGAACGAAGTAAACAAGCATCTTGAAAACTATTACAAGAGATAGGGTTGGGGTACATATGTATAAAATAATACACCATTTTAAAGTTGAGAACCTAGAGAATTAAAAAAAAAGAGCAAATCTAAATAACTAAAATTGTCAACTTTGTCTTGGTTCCGTTGAAGCAGGTCACATATTCACGAATTGTCAGTTGCGCATGTTTGTCATTTGAAGCAGCAAAGGTGCTCAAAACCGAAAGAAAGGTGCATACAAACTCAATTGATTAAGTGTTAGTACTATCAATGATACAGGGTGGCCTAAAAACAATTGTACAATAATATCACAATGGACAAGCATATGTGACCCAGCACGAGTAAATGAGACACTTTGAGGCAAAAATAAAATTTGAGATTTTGATTTCATCATTTAAAGCTAAACAATTAGCTTTAAATGATGAAATCAAAATCTCAGTTTTCATTTTTGCCGCAAAGTGTCTCATTTACTCGTGCTGGGTCACATATACTTCCACTACCCTGAGGCCAAAACTACCTATACCAACGGATGGAGAATGTTTCTTAAAGAACGATGAAACCAAGAGGTCTCAATTCGGACTAGTAGTTTTAGCTCCAGATTCTATTTAGTGAAGTGAAGTCAGTGGTTCTTTCGCATCAAAAAATAACTAAACCACGTTTTAGTTATTTCTCAGTGCGAAAGGACCACTGACTCGGCTGTGCTTTACAAAACAGGGTCTCTGGAGCTGAAACTACTAGCCTAAATGGAGATATCTTGGTATCATTTTTCCTCTGGAAACATTCTTCATCCATTGGTATACAATGTAGAGTTTTAAATCTTAGGGTAGTGGAAGTATGATCGTCTGTTTTTTAATATGGGCCACCCTGTATATAGTCAAAGAAAACAATATTTTATGATTGCGATTGCAGCTCCAAATTTGCCGAGTCCAAAATTTGAATTGCGACCACAATCAGCATTACGTTCTTGTTCAGCCAATTGCAGCTGAATCATGTCAAGCACAGCAACCAATCAATTACCAGCTCCAATGCACGCATGTGCATCGTTCAAAGGATTGCGCACACCATTCGTAGATTACAAATCAACTATCAATGGACATTTGCAAACATGCGTCTCTGAGACGCATCTTTAGAAATGACATTCTTTTATTATTTTCTATCCAGGACTGTCCTTTAATTAGGGGTCTTATTTTTCATGCCCCTGTTACATTTGACATTAAAATAATATTTTTTAATTCAGCACGCATTCTTTGATGTCTTCTTTCTAAAAGAGTGATTTACATAAAGAAAAGTAGCAGTACCTGCAAAAGAATTTTTTTTTTAAAGTTTGAAGTCAATTTCAGTGACACTTGCATGGTGAATTACATGTACTGGACCAGGAGCCAATTTCATTAACCCTAACCCTACCTAATGCTACTTTTTACTACTAGTAGTAAAAAGTAGCATGCAGTACTCTCACTGACTTGTGTGCAATGCCTGTACTGTAGTAATTTTTAGTATTTGGTACTTCACCCCTTATTGCACTTGTAGTACTTTTTAGCATTGGGTCCCTCTGCTTGCTGAGTGTGCATGGCCCATGTATGCTGTGTAAGGTGTTCTAAACTCTACAGCAAAAATTGTCACTTGGGACACATCAGTGGGTCAAGGCTGGACTAACTGCATTTTTTGCCAGGTATTACTGACCTGTATTGCCAATATTACTAGTATTTTGTAGTTGGCAGTATCTGCACTCTGTCAGTACACACCCAATCATCAGTCACGGAGAGACCCAGTGCTACAAAATACTAAGTAGTATTCTGTAGTATGCAGTTCTTTAGCCCAAAGTAAGGCCTAGGGGGTTAGGGTTAAACATGTGCGCACCAAAATTTGTTGAGTATGAACATTCTTCCTTAGGGAAGAAACAGGGTTACAATCCAACAATTCAGATGGTGTTTATTTTGTGTAACTGGTATTCAGCTGGTTTTTGCTTTGAATGAAAAGCATGTGGAGTTTTGGCTGATAACCAGGGGCCAATTTCATAGAGCTGCTAAGCACAACAATTTGCTTAGCATGACAATTTGTCCTTGGCAAAAACAAGGTTACAGACCAAATTTTTACCTGATCTTTATTGTTCTGGATTGATAATCAGCTGTTTTTTTGCTTAGCATGAAAAACTCGTATAAATTTGGCTGGTAACCTGTTTTTTATGAGCAAGACTTTTTGTGCTAAGCAAATTTATTTGCTTAGCAGCTCTATGAAATTGGCCCCTGTTTTTACTGAGCAAGACTTTTTTGTGCTAAGCACATTTTTGTGCTTACATAATTGGCCCCAGGTGTAACCAGGACATTACAAAATGCCCCAGTTTATTTATGGACTAACCAATCTTCCTTGTGCATGGCCAAAAGTATTTTACCTGTAGCTACCAAAGTTTTCCATAAACAAAAATATAACTTAGGCAGGACTCAAACACACAGCATCCTGCATTCTATTGCAGATGCATTATTACTAGCCAGGGTTTGGCTAGCTGGTTAAAATCCCAATAGCAGCGAGTTCCACAACCAAATTTTTCAATTTGCGTTGGGGTGATGTAAATTGAATACTGGATAATTTGTTTTTAATCACCAACGTAATTTATAAATGCTGTATAGTGTTGTCACAAGAGAAAGTGTTGGTAACAGCACTGTCAAAACAATGGACAAACTTGTCCTGAATAATCAGAGAGAATATATAAAAGGGGAGAAGACAATAACGCAGCTTTCAGTTTCAACTGCACACTCCTCAAAGATTCCCTGTTAGTGTTCTTACAACAAGAAATACCTAAGCTGCATCTGCAAATAATGTTGGAAATGCTACAATGTACATGAACTATGGCTGATGGCTACCAAGAAGACAACTCTACTCTGTCAACTGATGAAGTAAACAAGCACTATTACAAGAGTGTAGACAGAAGTATTCAAATAACATGGTTAAGTGCTGAAATCATTGCACCAATCGGGATCCTCTTCAACTTTGTGTTTCTCTTCACAGTTTTTCGAGTGAAGTCCATGCGTACAATCATCAACATCTACTTATCCAATCTGGCTGTGGCTGACTCACTCTTTCTTATGACCGAGTTTATATATGCATTGTGTTCACCCACCAAGTACAGCTTCCTTGCTTACAAAGTATTTGTAGTTGTCAGAAACACGCTTCTTGCTGTTTCCAATTTCTTTGTGGTTACCATAGCAGTTGAGAGATTCTCTGCAGTGCGTAATCCTCTGACACACAAAGAAAAAGCTTCTAAATCCCGAGCAGCAAAGATATTAGCAGGAGTCTGGGTGCCTACAATCATTGTTGGTGTGATTCTGATGTTCTTACCAGAGACTATCTTTGATTATGTAGTTTTTGGGATTAGTTCCATTATTGCCATTGTTTGCTTGATAGCAACTCTTGCTTTGTACATCTATGTGGTAGTAAAAGTGCGCAGACAATCAGCCCTGTTGCCAAACCGTCCCAAGCGAGCAGGCAAGGTCCTCTGTATGGTGATCATCAATACTGCTGTTTTCTTCATTTTGAAGTCAATACGCACTGCAATCACAATTATTTTAATTGTGCAAAGCACGTATACACCTTCACAGGCTGTTAAACTTACACAACTTGAAGAAAACATTTTCATTTTGATTATATTTCTTAAAATTTTCGAGCTTATCAATAGTTCAATCAATTCCCTGGTCTACAGTGCCACAAACACCGACTATCGTGCAGCTGTAGTCGAGGCTTTCTCATTTCTCAAACTGTGTTGTCCTTGCTGCCCAAGACTAAATCCCAGCCGACCATCGCAGCCAGGAAAGCAGATTGAGCTCCAGGTGATTCCACAGGCAGAAAATGACCGAGAGCAGCGTGCTGCCAGGCAAAGCAACAGCAAGCCACCAAGCCAAGGGCGTGTGCAACACTCAGATAGTCAGCAGTCACGGAACAGCTGTCAAGAACAATGTTCGAGACAAAGCAGCAGCAAGGCATCTACACCCAGTCAGCAGCATGTCCAAGTTCATGTTGAAGTACATACATTGTTATATCATTCTCCGAGTAGTGCCAACGTCCATCATAATCAAAATATATTCACCCCAGGCCTGCAGGACCAAGTCTCCCCCCCCCCCCTCCCCCCTGTACCCTAACAAAACCAACAAAACCAAAAAAACAAAACAACAAGGGTATGGATTTTGATGGATTTGAGAGGGTTAGAGTTAAAGAAGCTTTAGTTTTGTCACTTTTCATTATCGGTCGGTAACATCAACCAATTTCAATCAAGGAAATACGCATTGTACATACATTGTGTAATGATAAAAACTGAAACAACATTAATTCTAAATGGCAAAAGCGAAACTTAATTGTCTGCTTTAGTAACTGCTGTCATGAGATACATGCATATCACGTGCATAACAATACAATTGTGGGAAAATATGGAGGGAATGTCAACCAAACTTTCTGTTTCAACTACACACTTTTATAAGATCTCAAGGTGTTATATTCCCATTAGTATAAAACTGGAGCAATCTTGAAATAGGACAAATGCGCTTCGCTGTATCTCCAGAAAATGTTGGATGCAGCTCCAAGCTACACTGCACATGATGGGTGATGGCTACGAAGACAGCTCCACTCTATCGAATGAAGTGAACAAGCATCTTATGAACTTTCAGCTTTCAGTTTCAACTGCACACTCCTCAAAGATTCTCTGTTAGTGTTCTTACAACAAGACTACCTGCACTGCATCTGCAAATAATGTTGGCAGTGCTACACTGTACATGAACTATGGCTGATGGCTACCAAGAAGACAACTCTACTCTGTCACCTGAATTGAACAATCAACTTGAGAGTTATTACCAGAGTCGAATAAGATTTTATCAAATTCAATGGTTAGGTGATAAAATCATTGCACCAATCGGCATCCTCTTCAACTTTGTGTTTCTCTTCACCGTCTTTCGAGTGAAGTCCATGCGTACAATCATCAACATCTACTTATCCAATCTGGCTGTGGCTGACTCACTCTTCCTTACACGTGACTTTATATTTGCATTGTGCTCACCCATCAAGTTCAACTTCCTTGCGGAAAAAGTATGGATAGTTGTCAGAAATACGCCTCTTGCTGTTTCTAATTTCTTTGTGGTTACCATAGCAGCTGAGAGATTCTCTGCAGTGCGTAATCCTCTGACACACAAAGAAAAAGCCTCTAAATCTCGAGCAGCCAAGATATCAGCAGGAGTCTGGGTGCCTACAATCATTGTCGGTCCGATTCTAATATTCTTACCAAAGACTATCTTTGATAATGTTGTCTTTGGGATTAATTCCATTATTGCCATTGTTTGCTTGATAGTAACTCTTGCTTTGTACATCTATGTGGTAGTGAAAGTGCATAGACAATCAGCCCTGTTGCCAAACCGTCCCAAGCAAGCAGGCAAGGTCCTCTGTATGGTGATCATCAATACTGCTGTTTTCTTCATTTTGAAATCAATGCGCACTGCATTGTCAATACTTGTAATTGTGCAAAGCAAGCATTCCATAGACACACCTTCACAGGTTGTTAAAGCTCTACAACTTACAGAAAAAATTGACATTCTGAGTGTATGTTCTATGATTTTTGAGCTTCTCAATAGTTCAATCAATTCCCTGGTCTACAGTGCCACAAACACAGACTATCGTGCAGCTGTAGTCGAGGCTTTTTCACTCTTCAAACTGTGTTGTCGTTGCTGCCAAAGATGGAATCCCAGCCGACCATCGCAGCCAGGGAAGCAGATTGAGCTTCGTGTGATGCCACAGGCAGAAAATGACCAAGAGCAGCATGCTGCCAGACCAAGCAGCAGCAAGCCACCAAGCCAAGGGCATGCACAACACCCAGAGAGTAAGCAGTCACTAGACAGCTGTCAAGAACAATGTTCTAGACAAAGCAGCAGCAAGGCATCCATTCACAGTCAGCAGCATGTTCAAGTGCATGTTGAAGTACATGCAGAACCAGCGGGGACCCCAGCGCTTGCAAGTTCTCCCCAGAAACAATGCTCTAGTCTGACTGACTGCAAGCCACCCATGCAAGAAGAACAGTGTGTACATCCAGAACCAGCAGAGAGCCAGCAGTCACTTGCAAGTACTCAGGAGCAATATCCTGGGCTGACTGGCACCAAGCCATCATCACAAGGGCAGCAGTATGCACATCCAGAACCAGAAGGGAGTCAATCATTTGAAAGTTGTCAATCGAACAATGTTCTCTAGTAACTGACGAGTGCAAGCCATCCATGTAAGGGCAGCAGTGTGCCGAGTCAGCAGGTACATGTAGTCAACAATCACTTTGTAAGTAACTCTCAAACAATGTTCCAGGCACAACAGCCAAGTGCCATAGGAGTAGTATTATGCGCATCACGAACCAGCAGGGAGTCACTATAAAACTGTCAAGAACAATGTTCCAGGGTGACTGACTTCCCACCCATCCCTGCAAGAGGAACAGCGGTCTCAAGAGTGCATGCCAGCAACACTTGCAAGTTTTCAGTAACAATGATCCAGGATAAAGTTGTGAAGGTTTGCAGAGACACCATGTGGAATTCTCTTTTGGAAAGATGCAAGTTGTCAGTAACAATGATTCAGGATTGACTGAAGCATGAACTCAGAACTTAATGTTACCGGTATATTCACCTCTCAATTCCACGTAGAAACATATTTCGAGCTTCGGTACTGATTAATATTCAAAATTGTTTTGATTAGACTTGGTTGATATTCCAGTTAAACATACGTATTTGTGATACCAAACCTAACAAATGATCTGATAACACATATGGCAAAATACTGAAAAGCTCACTATAAAATGTCAATACAATGTGTTCTCTTTTTAGGGATATTCTTAACGCAGTGACTTGTTACAGCAGTTGATGATCTGATTCCCTGACTTACCCAGCCCGACATTGACAATACTCTCAAACCTTTTACTATTTAAACCCGACTATCAAATAGTCTGGTTTAAAGAGCGATATCCAGATATTTTTGTCAATGTCGGGCTGGGTAAGTCAAGGAATCAGATCGTCAACTGCCTTAATGATAGCCACTGCGTATTCTTAAAACTACATGTACAATGTTTCAGTGATGATATATTGCCGACTCTCAAAAAAAATCCAATGGGACCTACCACACAAGTCTAAACTTCAGACATTTCAAGCCCACATTTTTGTTTCTAAAACAATTATTATTTATTTTCACCTATATTTCATTTCTGTTAATAACAAGCACTTCTGAGAATTTTGTTTAAATAGAGTAACAAATGTTTCAGTAGTGCTCGAGTGATTAGCGCACATGAACATATTTTTATGGAATGCGCGCTATATAAATGTAATTATTATTATTATTATTATGTTACTGAAGTTGTAAATAAGTGAGTAAATGTACAGATGCATACTTCTTTTATACTTGTAATTTGTAAATATGTTTATCTGAAATAAGCACAAACCCATATTGTCTATCACCGACAGAGATTACCTTTCAAAATGAAATCTACCTTTGAGCTTTTTAACCAGTTCGCGCCAAGATTATTTGACATTGACCGGGCCCAGGCGCGAGATTATTTTTCATGAACCTCGATCCGAGACAGGTTCAGGCTAACATTCTTGGGAACCGGTACACGCCATCCGACGCGAACTGGTTAAAGATACTTAGTCAATACCTTTTGAGTTTTACTCAAATATAGATTTATTTTTAAATTGTAATTTTTCATTATTGAAAAATGTTTCATTGATTTTAACTTGAATGTGGTCTGCAGATTACCAGGATTCATATGACTGAAATAACCCTCTAAAGTCATTTGTTGTTGTCAAAATAAAACATACATGTAAAGGTTGAAAATCTATGAGTTTGTTGGTCAAGGCAGGCAGACTTCACAAGGATTGTATTTGAAAGGGAATTCATAGGGGACTCATTTGTACTTAACTGTAACTTACATAACTATAACAAGTTGTATGCCCACTAACTTACATTTCCATATACCACAACATACCGTAGAACATCTGCTTTTCAACACAACATCAAAAACTCCGGACCTAAATTGTGGAATGATTTATCATTCTCTCTTAAATGTTCAAGGTCATATAATTTTGTTAACGGAAACTTAAATTGTACCTAATGTAATATATTATCAACTTCATGTATCCATGTGCAAATGGACTTGGTATGGCAATCCTACATGTAGCCCAGTATTGTATTATATATATTTTTTTACTGCTTAGAAGTATGATTGTTTTCCTATAATTATGGTGTCCGTTCGTTTGTTTTTGTTTAATGGCATGCCTAATACAAGCTTTGCTTACAAGGTTTTGCCACCTCTGGCATTTATATCTTGTTATTCAATACTTATATAATTTTGTATCTATGTCAATTGAGAAGAGGAAATAAATGTGTGTTTGATTGAGGGTAGTTTAGGTTTATGTAAACTGTGACACATAATTGCAAAGTGTGATCGATGTAAAAGACCAATCGATCGATGTAAAAGCCCGATTGATGGAAGGACTAATCAATAGATGTAAAAGAACGATCGATGTAAAAAAAAATGATCAATGTGTTGATTGGAGTTTATGCCTCTTTGGTGTTCCATACCCTACTGCATTTTAAGTACAGGACCAAATCTACCCAAATCCACTCAAGTGGTAGTTGATATTGATGAACAACAGCTCAGTACTGAACGATAGACAAAACCAGTCCCATTCTCCCAACAGTGCCCACCTCCATCATAATCCAAATATATTCACCCCCCCCCCCCAACAAACAAAAAAACAAACAAACAAACAAAAACAAAAACAAGGGTAGGGATTTGGATGGATTTGGATGGATTTGGGAGGGTTAGGGTTAAAGGTTAAAGAAGCTTTGGTTTTAGTCACTTTTCATTATCGGTAACATCAACCAATTTCAATCAAGGAAATACACATAGTGTACATAATAATAAAAACTGAAACAACTTTAATTCTAAATGGCAGCAGCGAAACTGAATTGTATGCTTTGATAACTGCTGTCATGAGATACATGCATATCACGTGCATTACAATAGGTCGCTGAGAATTGTGAGAAAATAGAGAGGAAGGGTGAACAAAACTTTCTGTTTCAACTACACACTTCTAGAAGATCTCAAGGTGTTATATTCCCCATTAGTATAAAACAGGAGCAATCTTGAAATAGGACAAACGCGCTTCGCTACATGTATATCTGCAGAAAATGTTGGATTCGGCTCCAATCTACACTGCACATCATGGGTGATGGCCACTCTATCGAATGAAGTAAACAAGCATCTCGAAAACTATTACAAGAGATACTTGTACATGTAGGGTGGGGGTACATGTGTAAAATAATACACCATTTTAAAGTTGAGAACCTAGATAAGTTCTTTTAAAAAGCAAAATCTAAATAACTAAAATTGTCAACTTTGTCTGGGTTCCGTTGGAGCATGGTTGGAGCAGGTCATATACTGTATACACCAATTGTCAGTTGTGCATGTTTGTGATTTGAAGCAGCAAAGATGCTTAAAACCGAAAGATGCATACAAACTCACCTGGTTAAGTGTCTAGTACTCTCAATGCTATACAGGGTGGCCTAAAAAAAATTACAATAATATCACAACGAACAAGAATACTTCCACTACACTGAGGCCAAAACTACCTATACCAACGAATGCAGAATGTTTCTTAAAGAACAATGATACCAAGGTGTCTCAATTCGGACTAGTAGTTTTAGCTCCAGATTCTATTTAGTGAAGTGAAGTCAGTGGTTCTTTCGCACACAAAAATAACTAAACCACGTTTTAGTTATTTCTCGGTGCGAAAGGACCACTGACTCGGCTGTGCTTTACAAAACAGGGTCTGGAGCTGAAACTACATGTACTAGCCTAAATCGAGATATCTTGGTATCATTTTTCATCTAGAAACATTCTTCATCCATTGGTATACAATGTAGAGTTTTAAATCTTAGGGTAGTGGAAGTATGCTCGTCTGTTTTTTAATATGGGCCACCCTGTATATAGTCCAAGAAAACAATATTTTAAGATTGCGATTGCAGCCCCAAATTTGCCGAGTCCAAAATTTGAATTGCGACCACAATCAGCATTCAGGTTACGTTCTTGTTCAGCCAATTGCAGCTGAATCATGTCAAGCACAGCAACCAATCAATATCAGCTCCAATGCACGCGTGTGCATCGTTTAAAGGATTGCGCACACCATTCGTAGATTACAAATCAACTACTAATGGACATTTGCAAACATGCGTCTCTGACGCGCATCTTTGGCAATGACATTCTTCTATTATTGTCTATCCAGGACTGTCCTTTAATTAGGGGTCTAATTTGTCATATCCCTGTTACATTTGACATTAAAATAGTATTTTTAAATTCAGCATGCATTCTTTGATGCCTTCTTTCTAAAAGAGTGATTTACATAAAGAAAAGTACCAGTACCTACAAAACAAATTATATAAAAAGTTTGAAGTCAATTTCAGTGACACTTGCTTGGTGAATTACTAGACCAGGAGCAAATTTCATAAAACGTGTGAGCACCAACATTTGCTTAGCATGAAAATTCTTCCTTGGAAAAAAAACAGGGTTACAAACCAACATTTCAGATGATGTTTATTTTGTGTAACTGGTATTCAGCTGGTTTTTGCTTTGAATGAAAAACATGTGGAGTTTTGGCCGAAAACCTGTTTTTACTGAGCAAGACCTTTTTGTGCTAAGCACATTTTTGTGCTTATACATGTAATTTGCCCCAGGTGTAGCCAGGACACCAACAAATGTCACACTTATTTATGGACTATAATCCATCTTCCTTGTGCATGGGCAAAAGTATTTTTATAAACAAAAATATCACTTGGGCAGGACTCAAACACACAGCCTCCTGCTTTCTATTGCAGATGCATTATTACTGGCCAGGGTTTGGCTAGCTGGTTAAAATCCTAATAGCAGCGAGTTCCGCAACCAAATGTTTCAATTAGTGTCGGGGTGATGTACCGGTAAATTGAATACTGTTTATGTTTCCATCAAAACCAACGTTATTTACAAACGATGTATACAAACTTATCATAAATAAACAGAGAATATAAAAGGGGAGAAGACACAAAGCAGATTTCAGTTTTAATTGCACACTCCTCAAAGATTCTTTGTTAGTGTTCTTACAACAAGAATATCTGCACTGCATCTGCAAATAATGTTGGAAATGCTACACTGTACATAAACTATGGCTGATGGTTACCAAGAAGACAACTCCACTCTATTAAATGAAGTACGCAAGCATATGCAGAACTATTACAAGAGTCGAGACAGTAGTCTTCAAATAGATTGGTTAAGTACTGAAATCATTGCACCAATCGGCATCCTCTTCAACTTTGTGTTTCTCTTCACAGTCTTTCGAGTTAAGTCCATGCGTACAATCATCAACATCTACTTATCCAATCTGGCTGTGGCGGACTCGCTCTTCCTTACAAGTGACTTTATATTTGCATTGTGTTCACCCACCAAGTACAACTTCCTTGCTCAAAAAGTAGTGGTATTTGTCAGATACACGCTTCTTGCCGTTTCTCATTTCTTTGTGGTTACAATAGCAGCTGAGAGATTCTCTACAGTGCGTAATCCTCTGACACACAAAGAAAAAGCCTCTAAATCTCGAGCAGCAAAGATATCAGCAGGACTCTGGGGACCTACAATCACTGTTGGTTTGATTCTGATATTCTTACCAGAGACTATCTTTGATGATGTCGTCTTTTGGATTACTTCCATTATTGCCATTGTTTGCTTGATAGTAACTCTTGCTTTGTACATCTATGTGGTAGTGAAAGTGCGCAGACAATCAGCCCTGTTGCCAAACCCTCCCAAGCGAGCAGGCAAGGTCCTCTGTATGGTGATCATCAATACTGCTGTTTTCTTCATTTTGAACTCAATACACACTGCATTGTCAATTCTTGTTGTTATTGTGAATAGCAAGGATTCCACACCTTCACAGGTTGTTGAACTTCTACAACTTGCAGAAAAAAGTTTAATTCTGGTTATATGTTTAAGAATTTTTGAACTTATCAATAGTTCAATTAATTCCCTGGTCTACAGTGCCACAAACGCAGACTATCGTGCAGCTGTAGTCGAGGCTTTCTCATTTCTCAAACTGTGCTGTCGTTGCTGCCCAAGACGGAATCACAGCCGACCATCGCAGCCAGGGAAGCAGATTGAGCTTCGTGTGATTCCACAGGCAGAAAATGACCAAGAGCAGCGTGCTGCCAGACCAAGCAGCAGCAAGCCACCAAGCAAAGAGTGTGCACAACGCCCGGAGAGTCAGCAGTCACTAGACAGCTGTCAAGAACAATGTTCTAGACAAAGCAGCAGCAAGGCATCCATTCACAGTCAGCAGCATGTTCAAGTGCAGGTTGAGGTACATGCAGAACCAGTGGGGACCCCAGCGCTTGCAAGTTCTCCCCAGAAACAATGCTCTAGTCTGACTGACTGCAAGCCATCCATGCAAGGGGAACAGTGTGTACATCCAGAACCAGAAGAGAGCCAGCAGTCACTTGCAAGTACTCAAAAACAATGTCCTCGGCTGACTGGCACCGAGCCATCAGCACAAGGGCAGCAGTATGCGTATCCAGAACCAGAAGGGAGTCAATCATTGGAAGATTGTCAAGACCGATGTTCTCTAGTAACTGATGAGTGCAAGCCATCCATTTAAGGGCAGCAGTGTGCAGTGACAGCAGATAGTCAACAATCACTTTGTACATTATGTAGTCAACAATCACTTTGTAATAACTCTCAAATAATGTTCCAGGCACAACAGCAAAGTGCAGAGGAGCAGTATTATGTGCATCAAGAACAATGTTCCAGGGCGACTGACTTCCCACCCATCCCTGCAAGGGGAACAGCGGTCACAAGAGTGCCAGCAACACTTGCAAGTTTTCAGTAACAATGATCCAGGATAAAGTAGTGAGGGTTTGCAGAGACACCATGTGGAATTCTCTTTTCGAAAGATGCAAGTTGTAAGTAACAATGATCCAGGATTGACTGATGCTGAGATTTCAATGCAAGGAAGCATGCATTCATAACTTACTGTTATATCCAGCTCTCAAATCAACGTAGAAACATTATTCGAGCTCCGGTACTGAATAATATTCAAAGTTATTTTGATAAGGCTTGGGTGATATTCCAGTTAAACATACATGTATTTGTGGTATCGAACCTTACAAATGATCTGATATTAATACTAAACAAAATGTTGGAAAAATACTGAAAAGCTCACTATAAAATGTCAATACAATGTGTTCTCTTTTTAGGGATATTCTTAACGCAATGACTATTGTTACAGCAGTTGATCATCTGATTCCCCGACTTATCCAGCCTGACTTTGACAATACTCTGAAACCTTTTACTCTTCGAACCCGACTATCAAATAGTCTGGTTTCAAGAGCGATATCCAGATATTTTTGTCAATGTCGGGCTGGGTAAGTCGAGGAATCAGATCGTCAACTGCCATAATGATAGCCACTGCGTATTCTTAACACTACAATGTTTCAGTGATGATGCCGACTCTCAAAATAAATCCAATAGGACCTACCACACAAGTCTAAATTTCAGACTTTTCAAACCCACATTTTTTTTTTTTCTAAAACAATTAATACTTATTTTCACCTATATTTCATTTCTGTTCAACAAGAACTTGTGAGAATTTTGTTTAAATACATGTATAGTAAAATGTTTCAGTAATGCTCGAGTGATTAGCGCACATGAACATATTTTTATGGAATGCGTGCAATATAAATGGTAATTATTATTATTATTATTATTATGTTATTGAAGTTGTAAATAAGTGAGTGAATGTACAGATGCATGCTTCTTATATACTTGTAATTTGTAACTGTTCCACTGAAATGAGCACAAAGCCATATTGTCTATCACCGACAGAGATTACCTTTCGGATGAAATCTACCTTTGTGCTTTTTAACCAGTTCGCGCCGGGATTATTTTGACATTGACCGGGCCCAGGCGCGTGACAAATTCCCATGAACCTCGATCCGAGACGGGTTCAGGTCAGCATTCTTGGGAGCTATTACAGGCCATCCGACGCGAACTGGTTAAAGATACTTAGTCAATACTTTTTGAGGATATTAGATTTAAATTGTAATTGTAATTTTTTGTTTATCTCTGACAAACTAAGAAGTAGTTCGTGTTTCATTATTACAAAAAAAATCATTGATTTCAACCTAAACGTGGTCTGCAGGTTACCGGGATTCATATGGCTAAAATAACCCCCTCAAGTGATTTTATTTCTTTTAAAACAAAATATACAAATTTAGAATCCGTGAGTTTCTTGGTCAAGGCAGGCAGACTTCAAAGGCATTGTATTTGAAAGGGAACTTATAGGAGAGTTTAGGTTTACGTATAATGTAGACACATAATTACAAAGTGTGATCGATGTAAAAGACCGATCGTCGATGTAAAAGACCGATTGATGGAAGGACCAATCAATAGATGTAAAAGACCAATCGAGAGATGTAAAAGACCGATCGATCGATCGATGTAAAAGACTGATCAATGTGTTGATTGGACTTAATGCCATTTTGGTGTTCCATATGCATTTTAAGTACAGGACCAAATCTACCCAAATCCACTCAAGTGGTGGTTGATATTGATGAACAAAAGCTCATCACTGCACGATGAACAAAATCAGACCCATTCTCCAAGCAGTGCCAACGACCATCATAATCCAAATATATTCACCCCAGGCCTTCAAGACCAAGTTCCCCCGTCCCCCGTCCCCCGTCCCCCCCAACAAAAAACACAAAAACAAGGGTATGGATTTTAATGGATTTGGGAGGGTTAGAGTTAAATTAAAGAAGTTTGAGTTTTGTCACTTTTTATTATCGGTAACATCAACCAATTTCAATCAAGGAAATACGCATTCAATACGTAATAATAAAAACTGAAACAACTTTAATTCTAAATGGCAGCAGCGAAACTGAATTTTCTGCTTTGGTAACTGCTGTCACGAGATACATGCATATCACGTGCAATACAATAGGTCTTTGAGAATTGTGAGAAAATATAGGGGAAGGGTGAACAAAACTTTCTGTTTCAACTACACACTTCTAGAAGATCTCAAGGTGTTATATTCCCTATTAGTATAAAACTGGAGCAATCTTGAAATAGGACAAACACGCTTCGCTACATGTATATCTGCAGAAAATGTTGGATGCAGCTCCAATCTACACTGCACATCATGGGTGATGGCCACTCTATCGAATGAAGTAAACAAGCATCTTGAAAACTATTACAAGAGATAGGGTTGGGGTACATATGTATAAAATAATACACCATTTTAAAGTTGAGAACCTACCGGTAGATAATTTTTTTTAAAGCAAAATCTAAATAACTAAAATTGTCAACTTTGTCTTGGTTCCGTTGAAGCAGGTCATATACACTAATTGTCAGTTGCGCATGTTTGTCATTTGAAGCAGCAAAGGTGCTTAAAATCGAAAGAAAGGTGCATACACTCTAATCTAAAAAAAAATCTGGTTAAATTTCACCAGAGTCTGGTTGAAATTTCACCAGATTCCTGGTCCGTATACCACCCACTCTTTCCTGGTTAATTTCACCAGGATTTCCTGGTGAATGTACGTCAACCAGAATCCTGGTAAAAAATACCAGGACACACTGGTGAAATTTCCTGGTTTGTCTACCACATTCGTACCACTAAAAACTTCAGAAACTTCCACTTTAAATTCAGTAGAATGTACAAATACTATACGATAAGCCTGAATGCTATACAATAAGCCTAACTATGACTACAACTTACGACTACTATACATATATATCAATAACGTGTCGCGGTTTAAATTTATATTACGCTTATTCCCGCAACGAAGAAGTCACGATTTGACCACGAATAATTCGTGTTAAAATACAAAAAAGAGATTTCGTATACATTTTTTGTACCTTTGTTTGCAAAAATGAAAATGTTATCATTGATTCGTTAGAATAATTACATATTTCGGTCAAGAAAGTGCATTTTTAGACAAAACGCCACAACTTAACATGACTTTTGTGAACACAACTTTCGTGAGTTCTGATTGGTCTGTTGGAAAACGGCCACGTCACAGGATTTCACCAGATTTATGTTGAAGTAATTTACCTAAAACCAGGATGATAATACACATGGTTTGATCACAACCAGTATCATGTTGATATGTTTGATGATAACCAGTATAATGTTAAGATATGGTTCACCAGGAAATTTTCACCAGATATTTTTTAGAGTGTACAAACTCACCTGGTTAAGTGTTAGTACTATCAATAATACAGGGTGGCTTAAAAAAAATTGTACAATAATATCACAACGGACAAGCATATGTGACCCAGCACGAGTAAATGAGACACTTTGAGGCAAAAATAAAATTTGAGATTTTGATTTCATCATTTAAAGCTAAACAAGCTTTAAATGATGAAATCAAAATCTCAATTTTCATTTTAACCCCACCCTACATGTACATGTATCTCTTGTACTTCCACTACCCTGAGGCCAAAACTACCTATACCAACGAATGGAGAATGTTTCTTAAAGAACAATGATACAAGGTGTCTCAATTCGGGCTAGTAGTTTTAGCTCCAGATTCTATTTAGTGAAGTGAAGTCAGTGGTTCTTTCGCATCAAAAAATAACTAAACCACGTTTTAGTTATTTCTCGGTGCGAAAGGACCACTGACTCGGCTGTGCTTTACAAAACAGGGTCTTGAGCTGAAACTACTAGCCTAAATCGAGATATCTTGGTATCATTTTTCCTCTGGAAACATTCTTCATCCATTGGTATACAATGTAGAGTTTTAAATCTTAGGGTAGTGGAAGTATGCTCGTCTGTTTTTTAATATGGGCCACCCTGTATATAGTCCAAGAAAACAATATTTTAAGATTGCGATTGCAGCCCCAAATTTGCCGAGTCCAAAATTTGAATTGCGACCACAATCAGCATTCAGGTTACGTTCTTGTTCAGCCAATTGCAGCTGAATCATGTCGCGCACAGCAACCAATCAATTACCAGCTCCAATGCACACATGTGCATCGTTCAAAGGATTGCGCACACCATTCGTAGATTACAAATCAACTACTAATGAGCATTTGCAAACATGCGTCTCTGAGACGCGTCTTTAGAAATGACATTCTTTTATTATTTTCTATCCAGGACTGTCCTTTAATTAGGGATCTAATTGTTCATATCCCTGTTACATTTGACATTGAAAGTAATATTTTTTTAATTCAGCACGCATTCTTTGATGTCTTCTTTCTAAAAGAGTTATTTACATAAAGAAAAGTACCAGTACCTGCAAAACAAATTATATAAAAAGTTTGAAGTCAATTTCAGTGACACTTGCTTGGTAAATTACTAGACCAGGGAGCCAATTTCATAAAACGTGTGAGCACCAAAATTTGCTGAGTATGAACATTCTTCCTTTGGAAAAAACAGGGTTACACACCAACATTTCAGTCGATGTTTATTGTTTGTGACTGCTATTCAGCTGGTTTTTGCTTTGAATGAAAAGCCTGTGGAGTTTTGACCGATAACCTGTTTTTACTGAGCAAGACCTTTTTGTGCTAAGCACATTTTTGTGCTTATACATGTTATTGGCCTCAGTTGTAACCAGGGCACCCACAAATGTCACACTTTTGGACCCCTTATTTATGGACTAACCCATCTTCCCTGTGCATGGCCAAAAGTATTTTACCCGTAGCTACCAACGTTTTTTATAAACAAAAATTTCACTTGGGTGGGACTCGAACCCACAACCTCCTGCTTTCTATTGCAGATGCATTATTACTAGCCAGGGTTTGGCTAGCTGGTTGAAATCCCAATAGCAGCGAGTTCCACAACCAAATGTTTCAATTTGCGTCGGGGTGATATAAATTAAATACTGTTTATGTTTCCTTTATCACCAAAATAATTTACAAACGATGTATACAAATTTATCCTAAATAAACAAAGAGAATATATAAAAGGGGAGAGGACACAAAGAAGATTTCAGTTTCAATTGCACACTCCTCAAAGATTCTCTGTTAGTGTTCTTACAACAAGAATACCTGCACTGCATCTGCAAATAATGTTGGCAATGCTACACTGTACATGAACTATGGCTGATGGCTACCAAGAAGACAACTCTACTCTGTCACCTGAATTAAACAAGCATCTTGAGAGCTTTTACAAGAGTAGAGACAGAACAAACGAAATATCGTGGTTAAGTGCTGAAATCATTGCACCAATCGGCATCCTCTTCAACTTTGTGTTTCTCTTCACAGTTTTTCGAGTGAAGTACATGCGTACAATCATCAACATCTACTTATCCAATCTGGCTGTGGCTGACTCGCTCTTCCTTACAAGTGACTTTATATATGCATTGTGTTCACCCATCAAGTACAACTTCCTTGCTCAAAAAGGATGGAAAGTTGTCAAATACACGCTTCTTGCTGTTTCTTATTTTTTTGTGGTTACCATAGCAGCCGAGAGATTCTCTGCAGTGCGTAATCCTCTGACACACAAAGAAAAAGCCTCTAAATCTCGAGCAGCAAAGATATCAGCAGGAGTCTGGATGCCTACAATCATTGTTGGTGTGATTCTGATATTTTTACCAGAGACTATCTTTGAAGATGTCGTCTTTTGGATTACTTCCATTATTGCCATTGTTTGCTTGATAGCAACTCTTGCTTTGTACATCTATGTGGTAGTAAAAGTGCGCAGACAATCAGCCCTGTTGCCAAACCGTCCCAAGCGAGCAGGCAAGGTCCTCTGTATGGTGATCATCAATACTGCTGTTTTCTTCATTTTGAACTCAATACACACTGCATTGTCAATTCTTGTTGTTATTGTGAATAGCAAGGATTCAACTTCACAGGCTGTTGAACTTCTACAACTTGCAGAAAAAAGTTTCAATCTGGTTATATGTTTAAGAATTTTTGAACTTATCAATAGTTCAATCAATTCCCTGGTCTACAGTGCCAAAAACGCAGACTATCGTGCGGCTGTAGTCAAGGCATTCTCATTTCTCAAACTGTGCTGTCGTTGCTGCCCAAGACTGAATCCCAGCCTACCATCGCAGCCAGGGAAGCAGATTGAGCTTCGTGTGATTCCACAGGCAAAAAATGCCCAAGAGCAGCGTGCAGCCAGGCCAAGCAGCAGCAAGCCACTAAGCCAAGAGCATGCACAACACCTAGAGAGTCAGCAGTCACTAGACAGCGGTCAAGAACAATGTTCTAGACAAAGCAGCAGCAAGGCATCCATTCACAGTCGGCAGCATGTTAAAGTGCATGTTGAGGTACATGCAGAACCAGCGGAGACCCCAGAGCTTACAAGTTCTCCCCAGAAACAACGCTCTAGTCTGACTGACTGCAAGCCATTCATGCAAGGGGAAGAGTGTGTACATCCAGAACCAGCAGAGAGCCAGCAGTCACTTGCAAGTACTCAGGAGCAATGTCCTGGGCTGACTGGCACCGAGCCATCATCACAAGGGGAGCAGTATGCACATCCAGAACCAGAAGGGAGTCAATGGTTGGAAAGTTTTTAAGAACAATGTTCTCTGGTAACTGATGTGTCATGTGTGCAAGCCATCCTGTCAGCAGATAGTCAACAATCACTTTGTAAGTAAATCTTCTAGGCACAACAGCAGTATGCCATAGGAAGAGTATGTGCATCAAGAACCAGCAGCCGGTGAGTCAATCACTCCTAAACTGTCCAGAACAATGTTCCAGGGTGACTGACTCCAATCCATCCATGCAAGGGGAGCAGCGGTCTCAAGACTGCCAGCAACACTTGCGAGTTGTCAGTAACAATGATCCAGGATTGACTGATGCTGATATTTCAATGCAAGGAAGCATGCATTCATAACTGTTATATCCACCTCTCAAATCAACGTAGAAACATTATTCGAGCTCCGGTACTGAACAATATTCAAAGTTATTTTGATTAGGCTTGGGTGATATTCCAGTTAAACATATGTATTTGTGGTACCAAACCTAACAAATGATCTGATAATACATATTGATACTGATTCAAAATGTTTTCAAAATACTGAAAAGCTCACTATAAAATGTCAATACAATGTGTTCTCTCTTTAGGGATATTCTTAACGCAGTGACTCTCGTTACAGCAGTTGATCATCTGATTCCCTGACTTACCCAGCCCGACATTGACAATACTCTGAACCTTTTACTCTTTAAACCCGACTATCAAATAGTCTGGTTTAAAGAGCGATAACCAGATATCTTTTTCAATGTCGGGCTGGGTAAGTCAAGGATTCAGATCGTCAACTGTCGTAATGATAGTTGTGATGATGTATTGCCGACTCTCAAAATAAATCCAATAGAACCTACCACACAAGTCTAAACTTCAGACATTTTTTCTAAAACAATTAATATTTATTTTCACCTATATTTCATTTCTGTTCAACATGAGTTTGTGAGAATTTCGTTTAAATAGAGTAACAAATGTTTTAGTATAATGCTTGAGTGATTACCGTTACTGAAGTTGTAAATAAGTGAGTAAATGTACAGATGCATACTTCTTATATACTTGTAATTTGTAATTGTTCAGCTGAAAAAAGCACAAAGCCATATTGTCCATCACCGACAGAGATTACCTTTCACAATGAAATCTACCTTTGTGCCTGGATTATTTTGACATTGACCGGGCCAGGCGCAGGATTATTTTTCATGAACCACTATCCGAGACGGGTTCAGGCTAGCATTCTTGGGAACCGGTACACGCCATCCGACGCAAACTGGTTAAAGATACTTAGTCAATACCTTTTGAGTTTTACTCAAATATAGATTTATTTTTAAATTGTAATTTTTCATTATTAAAAAATGTTTCATTGATTTTAACTTAAATGTGGTCTGCAGATTACCACGATTCATATGACTGAAATAACCCCCTCAAGTCATTTTTTTTTGTCAAAATAAAACATACATGTAAAGGTTGAAAATCTATGAGTTTGTTGGTCAAGGCAGGCAGACTTCATAAGGATTGTATTTGAAAGAGAATTCATAGGGGACTCATTTGTACTTAACTGTAACTTACATAACTATAACAAGTTGTATGCCCACTAACTTACATTTCCATATACCGCAACATACCGTAGACAACATACCGTAGAACATCTGCTTTTCAACACAACATCAAAAACTCGGGACCTAAATTGTGGAATGATTTACCATTCTCTCTTAGATGTTCAAGGTCATATAATTTTTTTAACGGAAACTTAAATTGTACCTAATGTAATATATTATAAACTTCATGTATCCATGTGAAAATGGACTTGGTATGGCAATCCTACATGTAGCCCAGTATTGTATTATATGTTTTTTTACTGCTTAGAAGTATGATTGTTTTCCTATAATTATGTTGTCCTTTTGTTTGTTTTTGTTTAATGGCATGCCTAATACAAGCTCTGCTTACAAGGTCTTGCTACCTCTGGCATTTATATCTTGTTATTCAATACTTATATAATCGTGTATCTATGTCAATTGAGAAGAGGAAATAAATGTGTGTTTGATTGAGGGTAGTTTAGGTTTACGTATATGTAAACTGTGACACATAATTGCAAAGTGTGATCGATGTAAAAGACCAATCGATCGATGTAAAAGCCCGATTGGTGGAAGGACCAATCAATAGATGTAAAAGAACGATCGATGTAAAAAAGACTGATCAATGTGTTGATTGGAGTTTATGCCTCTTTGGTGTTCCATACCCTACTGCATTTTAAGTACAGGACCAAATCCACCCAAATCCACTCAAGTGGTGGTTGATATTGATGAACAACAGCTCAGTACTGAACGATAGACAAAACCAGTCCCATTCTCCCAGCAGTGCCAACGTCCATCATAATCTAAATATATTCACCCCAGGCCTGCAGGACCAAGTTCCCCCGTTCCCCCACCAGCCCCACCAGCCCCCCCCCCCCCCCCCCACCCCAACAAAAGAAACAAACAAACAAAACCAAAACAAGGGTATGGATTTGGATGGATTTGGGAGGGTTAGGGTTAAAGAAGCTTTAGTTGTAGTCACTTTTCATTAACGGTAACATCAACCAATTTCAATCAAGGAAATACACATGTACAAAATAATAAAAACTGAAACAACTTTAATTCTAAATGGCAGTAGCGAAACGGAAATGACTGCTTTAATTAGTAACTGCTGTCACGAGATAGTACATGCATATCACGTGCATTACAATACAATTGTGGGAAAATATGGAGGAAATGTCAACAAAACTTTCTGTTTCAACTACACACTTCTAGAAGATCTCAATGTGTTATATTCCCCAATAGTATAAAAACTGGAGCAATCTTGAAATAGGACAAAAGCGTTTCGCTATATCTGCAGAAAATGTTGGATGCAGCTCCAAGCTACACTGCACATGATGGGTGATGGCTACGAAGACAGCTCCACTCTATCATCTGAAGTAAACAAGCATCTTATGAACTTTCAGCTTTCAGTTTCAACTGCACACTCCTCAAAGATTCTCTGTTAGTGTTCTTAAAACCAGAATACCTGCACTGCATCTGCAAATAATGTTGGAAATGCTACACTGTACATGAACTATGGCTGATGGCTACCAAGTAGATAACTCTACTCTGTCAACTGAAGTAAACAAGCACATCGAGAACAATTACAAGAGTAGAGACATAAGTCTTCAAATAATATTGTTAAGTACTGAAATCATTGCACCAATCGGGATCCTCTTCAACTTTGTGTTTCTCTTCACAGTTTTTCGAGTGAAGTCCATGCGTACAATCATCAACATCTACTTATCCAATCTGGCTGTGGCTGACTCACTCTTCCTTATGACCGAGTTTATATATGCATTGTGTTTACCCTTCAAGTACAACTTCCTTGCTTACAAAGTATGTGTAGTTGTCAGAAACACGCTTCTTGCTGTTTCTAATTTCTTTGTGGTCACCATAGCAGCTGAGAGATTCTCTGCAGTGCGTAATCCTCTGACACACAAAGAAAAAGCCTCTAAATCTCGAGCAGCAAAGATATCAGCAGGACTCTGGGTGCCAAACATTATTGTTGGTGTGATTCCGATATTCTTACCAGAGACTATCTTTTATGGTGTCGTCTTTTGGATGACTTTCATTATTGCCATTGTTTGTTTGATAGCAACTCTTGCTTTGTACATCTATGTGGTAGTGAAAGTGCGCAGACAATCAGCCCTGTTGCCAAACCGTCCAAAGCGAGCAGGCAAGGTCCTCTGTATGGTGATCATCAATACTGCTGTTTTCTTCATTTTGAACTTAATGCACACTGCATTGTCAATTCTTGCAATTGTGCACGAAAACATTTCCATACATACAAATTCACAGGCTGTTGAATCTATACAACTTGCAGAAAAATTGTATATTCTGACTGCATGTCATAACATTTTGGAGAAAATCAATAGTTCAATCAATTCCCTGGTCTACAGTGCCACAAACGCAGACTATCGTGCAGCTGTAGTCAAGGATTTCTCAATCAAACTGTGCTGTTGTTGCTGCCCAAGACTGAATCCCAGCCGACCATCGCAGCCAGGGAAGCAGATTGAGCTTCGTGTGATTCCACAGGCAAAAAATAACCAAGAGCAGCGTGCTGCCAGGCCAAGCAGCAGCAAGCCACTAAGCCAAGTGCGTGCAAATCTCCTAGAGAGTCAGCAGTCAATAGACAGATGTCAAGAACAATGTTTCAGGCCATGCAGCAGCAAGCCACAAAGCCAAGAGCATGCACAACACCTAGAGAGTAAGCAGTCACTGGACAGCTGTCAAGAACAATGTTCCAGGCAAGGCAGAAGCAAGTTATCCAAGCCCAGTCAGCAGCATGTTCAAGTGCATGTTGAGGTACATGCAGAACCAGCAGAGACGCCAGAGTTTGCAAGTTCCCACCAGAAACAATGCTCTAGTCTGACTGACAACAAGCCATCCATGCAAAGGGAACAGTGTGTACATCCAGAACCAGCAGAGAGCCAGCAGTCACTTGCAAGTACTCAGGAGCAATGTCCTGGGTTGACTGGCACCGAGCCATCATCACAAGGGCAGCAGTATGCACATCCAGAACCAGAAGGGAGTCAATCGTTGGAAAGTTGTTAAGAACAATGTTCTCTGGTAACTGATGTGTCATGTGTGCAAGCCATCCTGTCAGCAGATAGTCAACAATCACTTTGTAAGTAAATCTTCTAGGCACAACAGCAGTATGCCATAGGAAGACTATGTGCATCAAGAACCAGCAGAGAGTCAATCACTCCTAAACTGTCCAGAACAATGTTCCAGGGTGACTGACTCCAACCCGTCCATGAAAGGGGAGCAGCGGTCTCAAGACTGCCAGCAACACTTGCGAGTTGTCAGTAACAATGATCCAGGATTGACCGATGCTGATATTTCAATGCAAGGAAGCATGCATTCATAACTTACTGTTATATCCACCTCTCAAATCAACGTAGAAACATTATTCGAGCTCCGGTACTGAATAATATTCAAATTTGTTTTGATTAGACTTGGGTGATATTCCAGTTAAACATGTATTTGTGATACCAAACCATGATACCAAATCATGTGACAATACACATTGACAATGAAAAAATGGTGGCAAAATACTGAAAAGCTCACTATAAAATGTCAATACAATGTGTTCTCTGTTTAGGGATATTCTTAACGCAGTGACTATCGTTACAGCAGTTGATTATCTGATTCCCTGACTTACCTAGCCCGACATTGACAATACTCTGGACCTTTTTTCATATGACTGAAATAACCACCTAAAGTGATTTTGTGTTGTCAAAATAGAACATAAAGGTTGAAAATTCGTGAGTGTTTTGGTCAAGGCAGGCCGACTTCAAAAACATTGTATTTCAAAGGGAACTTATAGCGGTGTTTAGTATGTGACACATAATTGCAAAGTGTGATCAATGTAAAAGACCAATAAATCGAGGTAAAAGACCGATCAATCGATGTAAAAGACCAATCGATCGATGTAAAAGACCGATTGATGGAAGGACAAATCAATAGGTAAAAGAGCGATCAATAGATGTTAAAGACCAATCAATAGATGTAAAAGACCAATCAATAGATGTAAAAGACCAATCAACAGATGTAAAAGACTGATCAATGTGTTGACTGGTTTTTATGCCTCTTTGGTGTTTCATACCCTACTGCATTTTTACCAATTCGCGGCGGAATTATTTTATTATCACCGAGCCAAGGCGCGGGATTATTTTTAACGAAACTTGATCTGAGGCAGGTTCAGACCAATGGTACCGGGAAGCACACCCACACATTTCCGACCTTGCTCGTTACTGACAGACATTTCCAGCCTTGCTTATGACTTGTTTATGCGTCATTCGTTTTTGAATCTGGGGAAAACTTTGCGTGTATATACATCCTCCGGCGCAAACTGGTTAAGTACAGGACCAAATCCACTCAAGTGGTGGTTGATATTGATGAACAACAGCTCATCACTGCACGATGGACAAAATCAGACCCATTCTCCTAGTAGTGCCAACGTCCATCATAATCCAAATATATTCACCCCAGGCCTTCAAGACCAAGTTCCCCCGTCCCCCCCAACAAAAAACAAACCAAAAACCAAAAAACAAGGGTATTGATTTTAATGGATTTGGGAGGGTTAGAGTTAAATTAAAGAAGTTTGAGTTTTGTCACTTTTCATTATCGGTAACATCAACCAATTTCAATCAAGGAAATACGCATTAAATACGTAATAATAAAAACTGAAACAACTTTAATTCTAAATGGCAGTAGCGAAACTGAATTGACTGCTTTGGTAACTGCTGTCACGAGATACATGCATATCACGTGCATTACAATAGGTCGCTGAGAATTGTGAGAAAATAGAGAGGAAGGGTGAACCAAACTTTCTGTTTCAACTACACACTTTTATAAGATCTCAAGGTGTTATATTCCCCAATAGTATAAAACTGGAGCAATCTTGAAATAAAACAAACACGCTTCGCTACATGTATATCTGCAGAAAATGTTGGATTCAGCTCCAATCTACACTGCACATCATGGGTGATGGCCACTCTATCGAACGAAGTAAACAAGCATCTTGAAAACTATTACAAGAGATAGGGTTCGGTTACATATGTATAAAATAATACACCATTTTAAAGTTGAGAACCTAGATAATTTAAAAAAAAAGAGCAAAATCTAAATAACTAAAATTGTCAACTTTGTCTGGGTTCCGTTGGAGCAGGTCACATATTCACGAATTGTCAGTTGTGCATGTTTGTCATTTGAAGCAGCAAAGGTGCTCAAAACCGAAAGAAAGGTGCATACAAACTCACCTGATTAAGTGTTAGTACTATCAATGATACAGGGTGGCCTAAAAAAAAATGTACAATAATATCACAACGGACAAGCATATGTGACCCAGCACGAGTAAATGAGACACTTATGAGGCAAAAATAAAATTTGAGATTTTGATTTCATCATTTAAAGCTAAACAAGCTTATTTTAAGATTGCGATTGCAGCCCCAAATTTACCGAGTCCAAAATTTGAATTGCGAGTACAATCAGCATTCAGGTTACGTTCTTGTTCAGCCAATTGCAGCTGAATCATGTCACGCACAGCAACCAATCAATACCAGCTCCAATGCACGCATGGGCATCGTTTAAAGGATTGCGCACACCATTCGTAGATTACAAATCAACTACTAATGGACATTTGCGTCTCTGACGCGTATCTTTGGCAATGACATTCTTTTATTATTTTCTATCCAGGACTGTCCTTTAATTAGGGGTCTAATTGTTCATATCCCTGTTACATTTGACATTAAAATAATATTTTTAAATTCAGCACGCATTCTTTGATGTCTTCTTTCTAAAAGAGTGATTTACATAAAGAAAAGTACCAGTACCTGCAAAACAAATTATATAAAAAGTTTGAAGTCAATTTCAGTGACACTTGCATTGTAAATTACTAGACCAGGGAGCCAATTTCATAAAACGTGTAAGCACCAAAATTTGCTTAGCATGAACATTCTTCCTTGGGAGAAAAAAAAGGGTTACAAACCAACATTTCAGTTGATGTTTATAACTGGTATTCAGCTGGTTTTTGCTTTGAATGAAAAGCCTGTGGAGTTTTGGCCGATAACCTGTTTTTGCTGAGCAAGACTTTTTTGTGCTAAGCACATTTTTGTGCTTACATGTAATTGGCCCCAGGTGTAACCAGGACACCAACAAATGTCACACTTTTGGACCCCTTATTTATGGACTAACCCATCTTCCCTGTGCATGGCCAAAAGTATTTTACCCGTAGCTACCAACGTTTTTTATAAACAAAAATTTCACTTGGGTGGGACTCAAACCCACAGCCTCCTGCTTTCTATTGCAGATGCATTATTACTAGCCAGGGTTTGGCTACCTGGTTGAAATCCTAAAAGCACTGAGTTCCACAACCAAATGATTCAATTTGCGTCGGGGTGATGTAATTGAATACTTGATAATTTGTTTTTAATCACCAACGTAATTTATAAATGCTGTATAGTACTAGTGTTGTCACAAGAGAAAGTGTTGGTAACGTACAGCACTGTCAAAACAATGGACAAACTTGTCCTGAATAATCAGAGAGAATATATAAAAGGGGAGAAGACAAAAACGCAGTTTTCAGTTTCAACTGCACACTCCTCAAAGATTCTCTGTTAGTGTTCTTACAACAAGAATACCTGCACTGCATCTGCAAATAATGTTGGAAATGCTACACTGTACATGAACTATGGCTGATGGCTACCAAGAAGACAACTCTACTCTGTCAACTGATGAAGTAAACAAGCACATCGAGAACTATTACAAGAGTAGAGACAGAAGAATTCAAATATCGTGGTTAAGTGCTGAAATCATCGCACCAATCGGCATCCTCTTCAACTTTGTGTTTCTCTTCACAGTCATTCGAGTGAAGTCCATGCGTACAATCATCAACATCTACTTATCCAACCTGGCTGTGGCTGACTCACTCTTCCTTACAAGTGACTTTATATTTGCATTGTGTTCACCCACCAAGTTCAAATTCATTGCTTTCAAAGTATCGGTAGTTGCCAGATACACGCTTCTTGCTGTTTCTCATTTCTTTGTGGTCACCATAGCAGCTGAGAGATTCTCTGCAGTGCGTAATCCTCTGACACACAAAGAAAAAGCTTCTAAATCCCGAGCAGCAAAGATATCAGCAGGAGTCTGGGTGCCTACAATCATTGTTGGTGTGATTCTTATATTTTTACCAGAGACTATCTTTAGTGATGTCGTCCTTTACAGTAATTTCATTATTGCCATTGTTTGCTTGATAGCAACTCTTGCTTTGTACATCTATGTGGTAGTAAAAGTGCGCAGACAATCAGCCCTGTTGCCAAACCGTCCCAAGCGAGCAGGCAAGGTCCTCTGTATGGTGATCATCAATACTGCTGTTTTCTTCATTTTGAAGTCAATACGCACTGCAATCACAATTATTTTAATTGTGCGAAGCACGTATACAACTTCACAGGCTGTTAAACTTATACAACTTGAAGAAAACATTTTCATTTTGATTATATTTCATACAATTTTTGAGCTTATCAATAGTTCAATCAATTCCCTGGTCTACAGTGCCACAAATGCAGACTATCGTGCAGCTGTAGTCAAGGCTTTCTCATTCCTCAAACTGTGCTGTCGTTGCTGCCCAAGATGGAATCCCAGCCGACCATGGCAGCCAGGGAAGCAGATTGAGCTTCGTGTGATTCCACAGGCAGAAAAAGACCAAGAGTACCATGCTACCAGGCCAAGCAACAGCAAGCCACCAAGCCAAGTGTGTGCACAACACCCAGAGAGTCAGCAGTCACTAAACAGCTGTCAAAAACAATGTTCCATGCCAAGCAGCAGCAAGGCATCCATTCACAGTCGGCAGCATGTTCAAGTGCATGTTGAAGTACATGCAGAACTAGCGGGGACCCCAGCGCTTGCAAGTTCTCCCCAGAAACAATGCTCTAGTCCGACTGACTGCAAACCATCCATGCAAGGAGAACAGTATGTACATCCAGAACCAGAAGAGAGCCAGTAGTCACTTGCAAGTACTCAGGAGCAATGTCCTGGGCTGACTGGCACCGAGCCATCATCACAAGGGCAGCAGTATGCACATCCAGAACCAGAAGGGAGTCAATCATTGGAAGGTTGTCAAGAACAATGTTATTTGGTAACTGATGAGTGCAAGCCATCCATGTAATGACAGCAGTGAGCATCAGTAGATAGTCAACAAATACTTGCACGTAACTCTGAAACAATATTCCAGGCACAACAGCCAAGTGCCATAGGAGCGCTGCATCAACAACCAGCAGGGAGTCAAAACAAAACTGTCAAAAACTATGTTACAGGGTGACTGCATGGCTTCCAACGCATCTCTGCAAGGGGAGCAGCGGTCTTAAGACTGCCAGCAACACTTGCAAGTTGTCAGTAACAATGATCCAGGATTGACTGATGCTGAGATTTCAATGCAAGGAAGCATAAACTCAGAACTTAATGTTATATCCACCTCTCAAATCAACATAGAAACATTATTCGAGCTCCGGTACTGAATAATATTCAAAATGTTGGCAAAATACTGAAAAGCTCACTATAAAATGTCAATTCAATGTGTTCTCTTTTCAGGGATATTCTTAACGCAGTTGATCATCTGATTCCCCGACTTAATACCCAGCCCGACATTGACAATACTCTGGACCTTTTACTCTTTAAACCCGACTATCAAATAGTCTGGTTTAAAGAGCGATATCCAGATATTTTTGTCAATGTCGGGCTGGGTAAGTCAAGGAATCAGATCGACAACTGCCGTAATGATAGCCACTGCGTAATTTTTAATACTACAATGTTTCAGTGATGATATATTGCCGACTCTCAAAATAAATCCAATAGGACCTACCACACAAGTCTAAACTTCAGACATTTCAAGCCCACATTTTTTTTTTCTGAAACAATTAATATTTATTTTCACCTATATTTCATTTCTATTCAACAAGAACTTGTGAGAATTTTGTTTAAAAAGAGTAACAAATGTTTCAGTAATGCTCGAGTGATTAGCGCACATGAACATATTTGTATGGAATGCGCGCTATATAAATGTAATTATTATTATTACTGTGTTACTGAAGTTGTAAATAAGTTACTGAAAAAGTAAATGTGCAGATGCATACTTCTTTTATACTTGTAATTTGTAATTGTTTAGCTGAAATAAGCACAAATCATATTGTCTATCACGGACTAGAAATTACCTTTCACAATGAAATATATTTTTGTGCTTTTTAACCAGTTCGCGCCGGGATTATTTAACATTGACTGGGCTGGGCCCAGGATTATTTGTTATGAACCTCGATTTGAGAAGGGTTCAGGCCAGTATTCGTGGGAACCGGTACACGCCATCCGACGCAAACTTAAAGATGTACTCAGTCAATGCTTTTTGAGTTTCACTCAACAATATATTTTTTTTTAAATTGTAATATTTGTTACATCTCCGACAAACCAAAAAGTAGTTCGTGTTTTATTATTAACCAGTTCGCGCCGGATGACGTATATAAACGCAAAAATTCAAAACGGATGACGCATAAACACGCCAAGTTCAAGTTCGAAAATGTATGTCAGCAGCGCGCAAGGCCGGAAATGCGTGGGTGTGCTTCCCGGCACTATCAGCCTGAACACGCTTCGGATCGAGTTTCGTTAAAAATAATCCCGCCCGTCGGATCGGCGTTGTTAAAATAATCCCGGGGCGAACTGGTTAAAAAAGATTTCAACTGAAATAACCCCCTAAAGTGATTTTTTGTTGTCAAAATAGAACATAAAGGTTAACAATTTGTGAGTGTTTTGGTCAAGGCAGGCAGGCAGACTTCAAAGGCATTGTATTTCAAAGGGAACTTATAGCGGTGTTTAGGTTTACGTATGTGTAAACTGTGACACATAATTGCAAAGTGTGATCAATGTAAAAGACCAATCGATCAATGTAAAAGACCAATCGATCGATATAAAAGACCAATCAATCGATGTAAAAGACCGATTGATGGAAGGACCAATCAATAGATGTAAAAGACCAATCAATAGATGTAAAAACCGATCCATCAATGTAAAAGACCAATCGATCGATGTAAAAGACCAATCGATCGATGTAAAAGACCGATTGATGGAAGGACCAATCAATAGATGTAAAAGACCAATCAATAAATGTAAAAGACCAATTAATAAATGTAAAAGACCGATCGATCAATGTAAAAGACCGATCAATGTGTTGACTGGTCTTTATGCCTCTTTGGTGTTTCATACCCTACTGCATTTTTACCAATTCGCGGCGGAATTATTTTATTATCACCGAGCCAAGGCGCGGGATTATTTTTAACGAAACTTGATCTGAGGCAGGTTCAGACCAATGGTACCGGGAAGCACTCCCACACATTTCCGGCCTTGCTCGCTACTGACAAACATTTCCAGCCTTGCTTGTGACGTGTTTATGCGTCATTCGTTTTGAATCTGGAAAAAACTTTGCGTGTATATACTGTACATGTACATCCTCCGGCGCGAAGTGGTTAAGTACAGGACCAAATCTACCTAAATCCACTCAAGTGGTGGTTGATATTGATGAACAACAGCTCATCACTGCACGATGGACAAAATCAGACCCATTCTCCAAGCAGTGCCAACGTCAATCATAATCCAAATATATTCACCCCAGGCCTTCAAGACCAAGTTCCCCCGTCCCCCGTCCCCCCAACAAAAAACGATAAAAAAAACAAAAAAAAACAAGGGTATGGATTTTAATGGATTCGGGAGGGTTAGAATTAAATTTAAGAAGTTTTAATTTTGTCACTTTTCATTATCGGTAGCATCAACCAATTTCAATCAAGGAAATACGCATTAAATACGTAATAATAAAAACTGAAACAACTTTAATTCTAAATGGCAGCAGCGAAACTGAATTGTCTGCTTTGGTAACTGCTGTCACGAGATACATGCATATCACGTGCAATACAATAGGTCTTTGAGAATTGTGAGAAAATAGAGAGGAAGGGTGAACAAAACTTTCTGTTTCAACTACACACTTCTAGAAGATCTCAAGGTGTTATATTCCCAATAGTATAAAACTGGAGCAATCTTGAAATAGGACAAACACGCTTCGCTACATGTATATCTGCAGAAAATGTTGGATTCAGCTCCAATCTACACTGCACATCATGGGTGATGGCCACTCTATCGAATGAAGTAAACAAGCATCTTGAAAACTATTACAAGAGATAGGGTGGGGTTACATATGTATAAAATAATACACCATTTTAAAGTTGAGAACCTAGAGAATTTAAAAAAAAAAAGCAAAATCTAAATAACTAAAATTGTCAAATATATCTGGGTTCCGTTGGAGCAGGTCACATATACACCAATTGTCAGTTGTGCATGTTTGTCATTTGAAGCAGCAAAGGTGCTTAAAACCGAAAGAAAGGTGCATACAAACTCACCTGATTAAGTGTTAGCACTCTCAATGCTATACAGGGTGGCCTAAAAAAAATGAACAATAATATCACAACGGACAAGAATACTTCCACTACCCTGAGGCCAAAACTACCCATACCAACGAATGCAGAATGTTTCTTGAAGAACAATGATACCAAGGTGTCTCAATTCGGGCTAGTAGTTTTAGCTCCAGATTCTATTTAGTGAAGTCAAGTCAGTGGTTCTTTCGCATCAAAAAATAACTAAACCATAGTTTAGTTATTTCTCGGTGCGAAAGGACCACTGACTCGGCTGTGCTTCACAAAACAGGGTCTTGAGCTGAAACTACTAGCCTAAATCGAGATATCTTGGTATCATTTTTCCTCTAGAAACATTCTTCATCCATTGGTATACAATGTAGAGTTTTAAATCTTAGGGTAGTGGAAGTATGCTTGTCTGTTTTTTAATATGGGCCACCCTGTATATAGTCCAAGAAAACAATATTTTATGATCGCGATTGCAGCACCAAATTTGCTGAGCCCAAAATTAGAATTACGACCACAATCATCATTCAGGTTACTTTCTTGTTCAGCCAATTGCAGCTGAATCATGTCACGCACAGCAACCAATCAATTACCAGCTCCAATGCACGCGTGTGCATCGTTCAAAGGCTTGCGCACACCATTCGTAGATTACTAACCAACTACTAATGGCATTTGCAAACATGCGTCTCTGACGCGCATCTTTAGGAATGACATTCTTTTATTATTTTCTATCCGGAACTAGGGGTCAAATTTGTCATGTGCCTGTTACATTTGACATTAAAATAATATTTTTAAATTCAGCACGCATTCTTTGATGTCTTCTTTCTCAAAGAGTGATTTACTTTATAAAGCAAAGTACCAAAACCTGAAAAACAAAAAGTTTTGTACAAAACGTTTGAAGTCAATTTCAGTGACACTTTCATGGTGAATTACTAGACCAGGAGCCAATTTCATAAAACGTGTGAGCACTAAAATTTGCTTAGCATGAACATTCTTCATTGGGAAAAAACAGGGTTACAAACCAACATTTCAGATGATGTTTATTTTGTGTAACTGGTATTCAGCTGGTTTTTGCTTTGAATGAAAAGTCTGTGGGGTTTTGACCGATAACCTGTTTTTACTGAGCAAGACCTTTTTGTGCTCGGCACATTTTTGTGCTTATACATGTAATTTGTCCCAGGTGTAGCCAGGACACCAACAAATGTCACACTTATTTATGGACTATAATCCATCTTCCTTGTGCATGGGCAAAAGTATTTTTATAAACAAAAATATCACTTGGGCAGGACTCAAACACACAGCCTCCTGCTTTCTATTGCAGATGCATTATTACTAGCCAGGGTTTGGCTAGCTGGTTAAAATCCCAATAGCAGCGAGTTCCACAACCAAATGTTTCAATTTGTGTCGTGGTGATGTACCGGTAAATTGAATACTGTTTATGTTTCCTTCATCACCAATGTTATTTACAAACAATGTATACAAACTTATCCTAAATAAACAAAGAGAATATAAAAGGGGAGAAGACACAAAGCAGATTTCAGTTTCAACTGCACACTCATCAAAGATTCTCTGTTAGTGTTCTTACAACAAGAATACCTGCACTGCATCTGCAAATAATGTTGGAAATGCTACACTGTATATGAACTATGGCTGATGGCTACCAAGAAGACAACTCCACTCTGTCAACTGAAGTAAAAAAGAATCTTCAGAGATATTACAAGAGTAGAGACAAAACCGATCAAATATCGTGGTTAAGTACTGAAATCATTGCACCAATCGGCCTCCTCTTTAACTTTGTGTTTCTCTTCACAGTCTTTCGAGTGAAGTCCATGCGTACAATCATCAACATCTACTTATCCAATCTGGCTGTGGCTGACTCACTCTTCCTTACGAGTGACTTTATATTGGCATTGTGTTTACCCGTCAAGTACAACTTCCTTGCTTACAAAGTATATCAATGTGTCAGATACTCGCTTCTTGCTGTTTCTCATTTCTTTGTGGTTACCATAGCAGCTGAGAGATTCTCTGCAGTGCGTAATCCTCTGACACACAAAGAAAAAGCCTCTAAATCTCGAGCAGCAAAAATATCAGCAGGAGTTTGGATGCCTACAATCATTGTTGGTTTGATTCTGATATTCTTACCAGAGACTATCTTTGATTATGTAGTTTTTTGGATTAATTCCATTATTGCCATTGTTTGCTTGATAGCAACTCTTGCGTTGTACATCTATGTGGTAGTAAAAGTGCGCAGACAATCAGCCCTGTTGCCAAACCGTCCTAAGCGAGCAGGCAAGGTCCTCTGTATGGTGATAATCAATACTGCTGTTTTCTTCATTTTAAACTCAATACACACTGCATTGTCAATACTTGTAATTGTGCAAAGCAAGCATTCCATAGACACACCTTCACAGTTTGTTGAAGTTCTACAACTTACAGAAAAAATTGACATTCTGATTGTATGTTCTATCATTTTTGAGCTTATCAATAGTTCAATCAATTCCCTGGTCTACAGTGCCACAAACGCAGATTATCGTGCAGCTGTAATCGAGGCTTTCTCATTCCTCAAACTGTGCTGTCGTTGCTGCCAAAGACTGAATCCCAGCCAATCATTGCAGCCAGGGAAGCAGATTGAGCTTCGAGTGATTCCACAGGCAAAAAATAACCAAGAGCAGCGTGCTGCCAGGCCAAGCAGCAGCAAGCCACTAAGCCAAGTGCGTGCAAATCTCCTAGAGAGTCAGCAGTCACTAGACAGATGTCAAGAACAATGTTTCAGGCCATGCAGCAGCAAGCCACAAAGCCAAGAGCATGCACAACACCCAGAGAGTCAACAGTCACTAGACAGCTGTCAAGAACAATGTTTTAGCTAAAACAGCAGCAAGGACTCCATTCACAGTCAGCAGCATGTTCAAGTGCATGTTGAGGTACATACAGAACCAGCAGAGACCCCAGAGCTTACAAGTTCTCCCCAGAAACAATGCTCTAGTCTGACTGACTGCAAGCCATCCATGCAAGGGGAACAGTGTGTACATCCAGAACCAGAAGAGAGCCAGCAGTCACTTGCAAGTACTCATGTCCTGGGTTGACTGGCACTGAGCCATCATCACAAGGGGAGCAGTATGCACATCCAGAACCAGAAGGGAGTCAATCATTGGAAAGTTGTTAAGATTGATGTTCTCTGGTAACTGATGTGCGCAAGCCATGTACATGTTGTGTGTAAGGTCAGCAGATACATGTAGTCAACAATCACTTTGTAAGTACATGTAACTCTCAAACAATGTTCCACAGCCAAGTGTCATAGGAGCAGTATTATGTGCATCAAGAACCAGCAGGGAGACACTCCAAAACTGTCAAGAACAATGTTTCAGGGTGACTGACTTCCAAGTCCAACCCATCCCTGCAAGGGGAGCAGCGGTCTCAAGAGTGCCAGCAACACTTGCAAGTTTTCAGTAACAATGATCCAGTATATAGTGAGGGTTTGCAGAGACACCATGTGGAATTCTCTTTTCGAAAGATGCAAGTTGTCAGTAACAATGATTCAGGATTGACTGAAGCATGAACTCAGAACTTAATATTACCGGTATATTCACCTCTCAAATCCACGTAAAAACATTATTCGAGCTTCGGTACTGAATAATATTCAAAGTTATTTTGATTAGACTTGGGTGATATTCCAGTTAAACATATGTATTTGTGATACCAAACCTAACAAATGATCTGATAACACATATTGATACTGAACAAAATGTTGGCAAAATACTGAAAAGCTCCGTATAAAATGTCAATACAATGTGTTCTCTCTTTTCAGGGATATTCTTAACGCAGTGACTATTGTTACAGCAGTTGATGATCTGATTCCCTGACTTACCCAGCCGACATTGACAATAGTCTGAACCTTTTACTCTTTGAACCTGACTTTCAAAAAGTCTGGTTCCAAGAGCGATAACCAGATATTTTTTCCAATGTCGGGCTGGGTAAGCCGAGGAATCAGATCGTCAACTGCCGTAATGATAGCCACTGCGTATTCTTTTTTAGTGACAATATATTGCCGACTCTCAATATAAATCAAATAGGACCTACCGGTACCACACAAGTCTAAACTTCAGACATTTCAAGCCCACATTTTTTTTCTAAAACAATTAATATTTATTTTCACCTATATTTCATTTCTGTTCAACAAGAACCTGTGAGAATTTTTTTTAAATAACAAATGTTTCAGTAATGCTCAAGTGATTACCGTTACTGAAGTTGTAAATAAGTGAGTAAATGTACAGATGCATGCTTCTAAATATACATGTAATTTGTAATTGTTCAGCTGAAATGAGCACAAAGCCATATTGTCTATCACCGACAGAGATTACCTTTCACAATGAAATATATTTTTGTGCTTTTTAACCAGTTCGCGCCGGGATTATTTTGACATTGACTGGGCCCAGGACCCTAGATTATTTTTCATGAACCTCGATCAGAGACGGGTTCAGGCCAGCATTCTTGGGAACCGGTACACGCCATCCGACGCAAACTGGTTAAAGATCTCAGTCAATACTTTTTGAGGATATTAGATTTAAATTGTAATTGTAATTTTTTGTTACCATCTCTGACAAACCAAGAAGTAGTTCGTGTTTAATTATTACAAAAAAAATCATTGATTTCAACCTAAACGTGGTCTGCAGGTTACCGGGATTCATAAGACTAAAATAACCCCCTCAAGTAATTTTAATTCTTTAAAAAAAAAAATGAACAAATTTAGAATCCGTGAGTTTTTTGGTCAAGGCAGGCAGACTTCAAAGGCATTGTATTTGAAAGGGAACTTATACTTAGGGGAGTTTATGTTTACGTATAATGTAGACACATAATTACAAAGTGTGATTGATGTAAAAGACCGATCGTTGATGTAAAAGACCGATTGATGGAAGGACCAATCAATAGATGTAAAAGAACGATTGATAGATGTAAAAGACCGATCGATCGATCGATGTAAAAGACTGATCAATGTGTTGATTGGACTTTATGCCTCTTTGGTGTTCCATATGTATTTTAAGTACAGGACCAAATCTACCCAAATCCACTCAAGTGGTGGTTGATATTGATGAACAACAGCTCATCACTGCACGATGGACAAAATCAGACCCATTCTACAAGCAGTGCCAACGTCCATCATAATCCAAAAATATTCACCCCAGGCCTGCAGGACCAAGTTTCCCGCCCACCCTAACAAAACAAAAACAAAAAAAACAACAAGGGTTAGTGTTAAAGAAGCTTTAGTTTTGTCACTTTTCATTATCGGTAACATCAAGCAATTTCAATCAAGGAAATACGCATTGTACATACATTGTGTAATGATAAAAACTGAAACAACTTTAATTCTAAATGGCAGAAGCGAAACTTAATTGTCTGCTTTAGTAACTGCTGTCACGAGATACATTGCATATCACGTGCATTACAATACAATTGTGGGAAAATATGGAGGGAATGTCAACAAAACTTTCTGTTTCAACTACACACTTTTATAAGGTCTCAAGGTGTTATATTCCCCATAAGTATAAAAACTGGAGCAATCTTGAAATAGGACAAATGCGCTTTGCTGTATCTCCAGAAAATGTTGGATGCAGCTCCAAGCTACACTGCACATCATGGGTGATGGCTACAAAGACAGCTGCACTCTATCGAATGAAGTAAACAAGCATCTTATGAACTTTCAGATTTCAGTTTCAACTGCACACTCCTCAAAGATTCTCTGTTAGTGTTCTTACAACAAGAATACCTGCACTGCATCTGCAAATAATGTTGGAAATGCTACACTGTACATGAACTATGGCTGATGGCTACCAAGGAGACAACTCTACTCTGTCAACTGAAGTAAACAAGAATCTTGAGAGCTTTTACAAGAGTAGAGACAGAAGAAACGAAATAAAATGGTTAAGTACTGAAATCATTGCACCAATCGGCATTCTCTTCAACTTTGTATTTCTGTTCACAGTCCTTCGAGTGAAGTCTATGCGTACAATCATCAACATCTACTTATCTAATCTGGCTGTGGCTGACTCACTCTTCCTAAACAGTGACTTTATATTTGCAATGTGTTCTCCCACCAAGTTCAACTTCCTTGCTTCCAAAGTATGGGTAGTTGTCAGATACACGTTTGTTGCTGTTTCTAGTTTCTTGGTGGTTACCATAGCAGCTGAGAGATTTTCTGCAGTGCGTAATCCTCTGACACACAAAGAAAAAGCCTCTAAATCTCGAGCAGCAAAAATATCCGCAGGACTCTGGGTGCCTACAATCATTGTTGGTGTGATTCTGATATTCTTACCAGAAATTATCTTTGATGATGTCGTCTTTTGGATTACATTCATTATTGCCATTGTTTGCTTGATAGTAACTCTTGCTTTGTACATCTATGTGGTAGTGAAAGTGCGCAGGCAATCAGCCCTGTTGCCAAACCGTCCCAAACGAGCAGGCAAGGTCCTCTGTATGGTGATCATCAATACTGCTGTTTTCTTCATTTTGAACTCAATGCGCACTGCATTGTCAATTCTTGTAATTGTGCTAAGCATGTATTCCACACCTTCACAGGTTGTTGAATTTCTACAACTTGAAGAAAAAATGAACATTCTGATTATATGTCATAACATTTGTGAGCTTATCAATAGTTCAATCAATTCCCTGGTCTACAGTGCCACAAACGCAGACTATCGTGCAGCTGTAGTCAAGACTTTCTCATTCCTCAAACTGTGCTGTCGTTGCTGCCCAAGACTGAATCCCAGCCAACCATCGCAGCCAGGGAAGCAGATTGAGCTTCGTGTGATTCCACAGGCAACAAATGACCAAGAGCAGCGTGCTGCCAGGCCAAGCCGTAGCAAGCCACCAAGCCAAGTGCGTGCACAACACACAGAGAGTCAGCAGTCACTAGACAGCTGTCAAGAACAATGTTCCATTCCAAGCAGCAGCAAGGCATCCATTCACAGTCGGCAGCATGTTCAAGTGCATGTTGAAGTACATGCAGAACCAGCAGGGACCCCAGCACTTGCAAGTTCTCCCCAGAAACAACGCTCTAGTCTGACTGACTGCAAACCATTCATGCAAAGGGAACAGTGTGTACATCCAGAACCAGCAGAGAGCCAGCAGTCACTTGCAAGTACTCAGGAGCAATGTCCTGGGCTAATCACTGGCACCGAGCCATCATCACAAGGGCAGCAGTATACACATCCAGAACCAGAAGGGAGTCAGTCGTCGGAAAGTTGTCAAGAACAATGTTCTCTGGTAACTGATGAGTGCAAGACATCCATGTAAAGGCAGCAGTGTGCATAGACAGCAGATAGTCAACAATCACTTTGTACATTATGTAGTCAACAATCACTTTGTAATATAACTCTCAAACAATGTTCCAGGCACAACAGCCTAGTGTCATAGGAGCAGTATATTATGCGCATCAAGAACCAGTCACTCCAAAACTGTCAAGAACTATGTTCCAGGGTGACTGACTTCTCACCCATCCCTGCAAGGGGAACAGCAGTCTCAAGAGTGCTAGAAACACTTGCAAGTTTTCAGTAACCATGATCCAGGATTAAGTAGCAAGGGTTTGCAGAGACACCATGTGGAATTCTCTTTTCAAAAGATGCAAGTTATCAGTAACAATGATTCAGGATTGACTGAAGCATGAACTCAGAACTTAATGTTACCGGTATATTCACCTCTCAAATCCACGTAAAAACATTATTCGAGCTTCAGTACTGAATAATATTCAAAATTGTTTTGATTAGACTTGGGTGATATTCCAGTTAAACATATGTATTTGTGATACCAAACCATACCAAATGATGTCACAATGCATATTGATACTGAACAAAATGTTGGCAAAATACTGAAAAGCTCACTATAAAATGTCAATACAATGTGTTCTCTTTTTAGGGATATTCTTAACGCAGTGACTATCATTACAGCAGTTGATGATCTGATTCCCTGACTTACCCAGCCCGACATTGACAATAGTCTGAACTTTTTACTCTTTGAACCTGACTTTCAAAAAGTCTGGTTCCAAGAGCGATAACCAGATATTTTTTCCAATGTCTGGCTGGGTAAGCCGAGGAATCAGATCGTCAACTGCCTTAATGATAGCCACTGCTAATTCTTTTTTAGGGACAATATATTGCCGACTCTCAATATAAATCAAATAGGACCTACCGGTACCACACAAGTCTAAACTTCAGACATTTCAAGCCCACATTTTTTTTCTAAAACAATTAATATTTATTTTCACCTATATTTCATTTCTATTTAACAAGAACTTGTGAGAATTTTGTTTAAATAGAGTAACAAATGTTTCAGTAATGCTCAAGTGATTACCGTTACTGAAGTTGTAAATAAGTGAGTAAATGTACAGATGCATGCTTCTAAATATACTTGTAATTTGTAATTGTTCAGCTGAAATGAGCATAAAGCCATATTGTCCATCACCGACAGAGATTACCTTTCACAATGAAATCTATTTTTGTGCTTTTTTAACCAGTTCGCGCCGGGATTATTTAACATCGACTGGGCTGGGCCCAGGATTATTTGTTATGAACCTCGATTTGAGACGGGTTCAAGCCAGTATTCGTGGGAACCGGTACACGCCATCCGACGCGAACTGGTTAAAGATACTCAGTCAATACTTTTTGAGGATATTAGATTTAAATTGTAATTGTGATTTTTTGTTACCATCTCTGACAAACCAAAAAGTAGTTTGTGTTTCAATATTACAACAAAAATCATTGATTTCAACCTAAACGTGGTCTGCAGGTGACCGGGATTCATATGACTAAAAAAAAAACTCAAGTGATTTTATTTCTTTAAAAAAAAACTATACAAATTTAGAATCCGTGAGTTTTTTGGTCAAGGCAGGCAGACTTTAAAGGCATTGTATTTGAAAGGGAACTTATAGGGGAGTTTAGGTTTACGTATAATGTAGACACATAATTACAAAGTGTGATCGATTTAAAAGACCGATCGATGATGTAAAAGCCTGATTGATGGAAGGACCAATCAATAGATGTAAAAGAACTACCGATGCAAAAGAGACTGATCAATGTGTTGATTGGAGTTTATGCCTCTTTGGTGTTCCATATGCATTTTAAGTACAGGACCAAATCTACCCAAATCCACACAAGTGGTGGTTGATTGATGAACAACAGCTCATCACTGCACGATGGACAAAATCAGTCCCATTCTCTCAGCAGTGCCCACGTCCATCATAATCCAAATATATTCACCCCAGGCCTGCAGGACCAAGTTCCCCCCCCCCCCCCCCCTCCCCCCTCCCCCCAACAAAAAAACAAACAAAAACAAAACAAGGGTATGGATTTTAATGGATTCGGGAGGGTTAGGGTTAAAGAAGTTTTAGTTTTGTCAGTTTTCATTATCATAATCAACAAATTTCAATCAAGAAAATATGCATTGTATAAAATAATAAAAACTGAAACAACTTTAATTCTAAATAGCAGTAGCGAAACTAAATTGTCTGCTTTGGTAATTGCTGTCACGAGATACATGCATATCACGTGCATTACAATACAATTGTGGGAAAATATGGAGAAAATGTCAACCAAACTTTCTGTTTCAACTACACACTTCTAGAAGATCTCAATGTGTTATATTCCCCATTAGTATAAAAACTGGAGCAATCTTGAAACAGGGTAAACGCGCTTTGCTGTATCTGCAGAAAATGTTGGATGCAGCTCCAAGCTACACCGCACATCATGGGTGATGGCCATTCTATTGACTGAAGTAAACAAGCATCTTGAGAACTATTACAAGAGTAAAAACAGAACCGTTCAAATAATATGGTTAAGGACTGAAATGATTGCACCAATCGGCATCCTCTTCAACTTTGTGTTTCTCTTCACAGTCTTTCGAGTGAAGTCCATGCGTACAATCATATCTGCCTGTAACATATCAATTTGGCCATTTGGCCACAAGATGTATACAACAAATCCAATCCAATCCTGAATCCAGTCCAATCCTGAATCCAGTCCAATCCAATCCAATCCAATCCAATCCAATCCAAAATGTGTTTTTATTGTGTATTTTTTTAAGTGTTTGATAAATGTGGACAATAGTAAAAGATATATCCTCCCCAACCCCTATCCTTGAGGACATCGTACTTGAGGTACCATGGCCCAATCCCACTAGTCAAACAGTAGGGATATATCCTCCCCAACCCCTATCCTTGAGGACATCGTACTTGAGGTCCCATGGCCCAATCCCACTAGTCAAACAGTGGGGATATATCCTCCCCATAAAACCCCTATCCTTGAGGACATCGTACTTGAGGTCCCATGGCCCAATCCCACTAGTCAAACAGTAGGGATATATCCTCCTCTTCCCCTATCCTTGAGGACATCATACTTGAGGTCCCATGGCCCAATCTCACTAGTCAAACAGTAGGGATATATCCTCCTCATCCCCTATCCTTGAGGACATCGTACTTGAGGTCCCATGGCCCAATCCCACTAGTCAAACAGTAGGGATATATCCTCCCCATCCCCTATCCTTGAGGACATCATACTTGAGGTCCCATGGCCCAATCCCACTAGTCAAACAGTGGGGATATATCCTCCTCTTCCCCTATCCTTGAGGACATCATACTTGAGGTCCTATGGCCCAATCCCACTAGTCAAACAGTAGGGATATATCCTCCTCATCCCCTATCCTTGAGGACATCGTACTTGAAGTCCCATGGCCCAATCCCACTAGTCAAACAGTAGGGATATATCCTACTGTTGAAATTTGTTTTCTTTAATATTACAGCCTGAAACAGCTCATCTATGCCAATGTCAACTGTGAAACTCTATTGTCTACTCTGGTTTTGTAAGCTGTCAAAATAAAGAACAAAGTAAATTACCATATCTTATACAAAATACTGTGGGGGGGGGGGGGGGGTGGGAATGAAGAAGATTTTACTTTTGCTTTCAACTACACATTTCTCAAGGTCCTGTATTCCCTGTCGGTATAAAACTGGAGTGATCTTGAAATAGGAAAGACCACTCTTCGCTGCATCTGAACTAAAATGTTGGACATGGATGGAGATCAATGCTACACTGTACAAGAAATATGGGTCACTGCTACCAAGACAGCTCTACTCTATCAATTGGACTTCTTCTGAAGCATCTTATGAACTTTGACAAGAGTCAACACAGAATTGATCAAGTAATATGATTAAGTGCTGAAATCATTGTTATATTCCCATTAATAGAAACTGGAGCAATCTTAAAATAGGACAAACGCGCTTTGCTGTACAGTGTATGCAGAAAATGTTAGATGCAGCGCATATGATGGGTGATGGCTACGAAGACAACTCCACTCTATTTAATAAAGTAAACAAGCTTCACAAGAGTTTAGACAGAACCAATCAAATAATATGGTTAAGTGCTGAAATCATTGCACCAATCGGCATCCTCTTCAACTTTGTGTTTCTCTTCACAGTCTTTCGAGTGAAGTCCATGCGTACAATCATCAACATCTACTTATCAAATCTGGCTGTGGCTGACTCACTCTTCCTTACGATTGACTTTATATTTGCATTGTGTTTACCCACCAAGTTCAAATTCCCTGCTTACAAAGTGTTTGTAGTTGTCAGAAACACGCCTATTACTGTTTCCCATTTCTTTGTGGTTACCATAGCAGCTGAAAGATTCTCTGCAGTGCGTAATCCTCTGACACACAAAGAAAAAGCCTCTAAATCTCGAGCAGCAAAGATATCAGCAGGAGTCTGGGTGCCTACAATCATTGTTGATGTGATTCTGATATTCTTACCAGAGACTATCTTTGAAGATGTCGTTATTTGGATTACTTTCATTCTTGCTATTGTTTGCTTGATAGCAACTCTTGCTTTGTACATCTATGTGGTAGTGAAAATGTGCAAACAATCCGCCCTACATGTATTGCCAAATCGTCCCAAGCGAGCAGGCAAGGTCCTCTGTATGGTGACCATCAATACTGCTGTTTTCTTAATTCTAAACTCATTACACACTGCAGTGTCAATTCTTGTTTTAATTGTGAAAAGAAACCATTATGCACACACACCTTCACAAGTTGCTGAACTTGTACAACTTGCAGAACAAGGTTTCATTCTGATGATATGTCAACAGATTTTTGAACTTATCAATAGTTCAATCAATTCCCTAGTCTACAGTGCCACAAACGCAGACTATCGTGCAGCTGTAGTCAAGGCTTTCTCATTCCTCAAACTGTGCTGTCCTTGCTGCCCAAGACAGAATCCCAGCCAACCATCGCAGCCAGGGAAGCAGATTGAGCTACGTGTGATTCCACAGGCAGAAAATGACCAAGAGCACCGTGCTGCTAGGCCAAACAGCCGCAAGCCACTAAGCCAAGAGCATGCACAACACCCAGAGAGTCAGCAGGCATCCATTCACAGTCGGCAGCATGTTAAAGTGCATGTTGAGGTACATGCAGAACCAGCGGAGACCCCAGAGTTTGCAAGTTCCCACCAGAAACAATGCTCTAGTCTGACTGACAACAAGCCATTCATACAAGGGGAACATGAGTGTGTACATCCAGAACCAGCAGAGAGCCAGCAGTCACTTGCAAGTACTCATCAGGAACAATGTCCTGGGTTGACTGGCACGGAGCCATCATCACAAGGGCAGCAGTATGCACATCCAGAACCAGAAGGGAGTCAACCATGATGTGTGCAAGCCATCCAAGCAAGGTCAGCAGTGTGCAGAGTCAGAAGATACATGTAGTCGACAATCACTTTGTAAGTAACTCTCAAACAATGTTCCAGGCACAACAGGCTAGTGTCATAGGAGCAGTATATTATGCGCATCAAGAACCAGTCACTCCAAAACTGTCAAGAACTATGTTCCAGGGTGACCGACTTCCCACCCATCCCTGCAAGGGGAACAGCAGTCTCAAGAGTGCCAGCAACACTTAGTAACAATGATCCAGGATAAAGTAGTGAGCGTTTGCGGAGACACCATGTGGAATTCTCTTTTCGAAAGAAGCAAGTTGTCAGTAACAACGATCCAGGATTGACTGATGCTGAGATTTCAATGCAAGGAAGCATGAACTCAGAACTTAATGTTATATCCACCTCTCAAATCAACGTATAAACATTATTCGAGCTCCGGTACTGAATAATATTCAAAGTTATTTTGATTAGGCTTGGGTGATATTCCAGTTTAACATATGTATTTGTGGTACCAAACCTAACAAATGATCTGATATTGATACTGAACAAAATGTTGGCAAAATACTGAAAAGCTCACTATAAAATGTCAATACAATGTGTTCTCTCTTTTCAGGGATATTCTTAACGCAGTGCCTATCGTTACAGCAGTTGATCATCTGATTCCCTGACTTACCCAGCCCGACATTGACAATACTCTGAACCTTTTACTCTTCGAACACGACTATCAAATAGTCTGGTTCCAAGAGCGATATCCAGATATTTTTGTCAATGTAGGGCTGGGCAAGTCAAGGAATCAGATTGTTCACTGTCGTAATAATATAGCCACTGCGTATTCTTAATAATACAATGATTCAGTGACGATTTATACTCAGACTCATTAACGACCAAAGAGACATTTCTTGAGTTTATGGCCACAGCCTGAGATAACGTTTTATTCATCCGGATACCAGATTATGGGCATACCGGTAAATTATTAGTAAAGTTATTTTAATAAATTGGGCAACACCAGGCCCGACCAGAAATGGGGCAACAACAGGCCCCTGGGCAACACCAGGCCCGACCAGTATGGGCAATACCACATGCCCAAAGCTACATGTACATGAGCCAAATTCACTTAAAATGCTGTATAATTCACAGTTTACATGTGGATTAACACACGATAGCTTCCCACCGGTATTACGTTCAGTCGGGAAAACATAGCCTCAGGATACTTTCGAGCGCTATGGCTACCAATTCAATTTGCATAACAAATAGACCTAAACCTGAAGTGATTTAAATGCCCCAAAATATGAGAACTTGGATTACTGGCTGTCTGAATCCGCAAAAATTGCCACCCGAGCACCCCAATGGGGATGAGCAATGTACATTGAACTTTAACCCGCAGACATTTCGAAAGGAAACCATTATATAGCCTCATGACACCTGCGAGCACTATATTGGAAAATTGCATTATGCTGTGTGGTTAAAATGAATGGGGGGGTGGTGATGGGGAAAATTTTTGGGATGAACGAAATTGTGTCTATGCACAAAGGATGGCTGTGACAGAGTGACTGTATTTTTTCCAGCCAGCCGAACGCCCAGAGACCCGACGCGCGCCCGGAGAATCTCATTGGTTAAAAGTTTAACCAGCGCAATTAGCATATCAGTGACCTTTCACATTTTGCATAATTATCCCTTATAAGGCAACTACCTTACCGGGCCTGTAATCATTTACGCCCACAACACCAGACGGTCAAAAGTTCAATGACCGGGAGATTTTGGTCTTATAGAGCCACCGCTGTGTCAAATGAAGCATAATTTACTGCACAGAGATCCCGGTCAATGAAAGCGTTAATTGAATGGCCCATCGGAAAAGATAAATGGTGAATGAGACGAAATGAATTGGGTTCCCGTTTGGGCACTAAACCAATAGGGGAACACTGCAAATTGGGGAACGGGCGCTCTGCAAAGGGCCCAGCTATCCTACCCAAAGCTATTTCTGAGGACAATTTGTTGTGTACAACATTAGGTCGTTCAGCCGCTGAGGCCAAACAAAGGGAATCCCGAGGTAAACGGGGACCAGCATAACCTACAGTGAACCCCTTCGAAAACCCGTTGAACAATACCTCCGCATCGGCAACTAGAGGATAATCTACCAGAAATTCCCGCAAAACCGACACCTTAATTGGGGTTGGAAGGTCGAAAAGAGTGCTAAGTTTGAGCAGCATTGCTGGATGCCGGCACAGGCTTGGAATTGGTGCCAACTGATGCACGCCTACCCCCCGCATAGGGCTGGGCTCGAAAAGCCCCCTCGGCAGCTTGGGAGCTGCGAACATGTTGCATACCTAATGAGGTACCTGCACCTCCGGCATTTGGATGCACCCAGCGCGGTTGGCTGACTGCGCGGCAACGAGTGGCTCCGTGACCGGCACGCATGCATTTTTGGCAAGTGTGCGCAAATTTGCATTGGGGAAAAGTGCAACCCGCCGAAGAATTGTATGCAAAGCAATGGCCCGGCCTCATTTTGGGCCTATTTGCAGGCTGGAAATTACCGGCCTGGATAGCACCCCTCATCACGGGAGAAGTGACGCTTGCTACCGCAACCGTGAGCCAAAGCTCGTAATCAATTATCCCCAATGACTGCGCTGGGTGAGCCTCCTGCCTAAGGCGAAATTGCTCGTCATAAGCTTTCCAACCAAGCCCTGGGAATTGCAAGGAAGCAGTGCGAATTATCTCTGCATATTTAAGCAGCTCTGGCCCACGACCTGGATGTTTTGCAAGGTAGATCGACATAAAGACATGAAATGCAGATTGCCACATGTCGAATGTGTCAATCTTCTGGCGCTGCGCTCCCGGCTTTTTTAAGACCAAATTTCCCCCTTCGACAGACACGGTGAAATTTTGGCTGCGTTCATTGGATTTTGCAATGACTGCAGTTGCAGCGTCGCTGTACAAAACTGAAAAGTCAACAAAAACTCCTTGCCAAATTTTTTCGCGCACCGCTTGGGGAACGTGTAGGCCCAGCGGGGAGGCAACGCTGACCGCAAGGGCCGGGCAGCTTGCCATAGGATCTGGCGAAGCAACAATGTTAGCAATAGCAGGTGAAATATTAGCATGATTAGTGCTAGAAATGCATTCATGCCCAGCACTAGTCATGACAGTGACAGGGGTAGTTGTGGGCATAGAAAAATATGGCCGAAATGGAGGCCTCAACTCACCCCCAGGCACCAGACTGTTGTTAGTGTTAGTGCCAGACATCAAAGAATTGGAAACAGGATAATTCCCCTGAACCACTGATTGTGGTTGGGTAGACACAGAGTTCACTGTATGTTCACCAGTGTTCGATGACGGCACTGCCCAATGACCAGCAGCGGTAGCGGCCGACACCCGTGGTTGAGCTTGCATGACCCCCGCTGGAGCCGGGGACAACCCCGCACCGGGAACGCAAGATATAGAGGGCGGTAGCTGGTGGTAGTGGTACACATCGGGCCCGTACGCGTACTGTGGTGGTGGCATGATGACGTCGGACTGCTGACCTGGCGGACGATAGTTTCCCCCGGAAACCTCCGCTGCAACACCCGCATGACCCAGCACGGCAGGCCCTGGTGGGACGCCACTAACGTCAGCATAGCTAGCACAAGTTGCAGTAGGCGCAGGCATCGCAGGCTCGCTGATGTTGCCATAGTTACTGACGTAACCAGTCTGCGCAGACCGAAATGGGGCCATGGGCACTGCGCTGCTCGACGAAAATACCGGCCGGGTTGGGATGTACAGCGTTGAGCCGTCTCCAGTGGGCGGAGGCACGGCCAAGCCCACGGCCGGGCTAACTAGTGGAACACCCTCGGCGAGCGGGAAGGACGAGCGAGCTCCACGCCTCGGATACCTGGCCCCGCGACGCGTCGCAGATTCACCGCCGCCGGACGTTTGCCGCCGGGTTCGCTGACTGGTAGTGGTACTGGTGGTGTTGGTAGCAGTGCCGCTGCTTCTCACGGCCGAGTCCCTAAAACGGGCCGATCGCCGACGAGTACGGTGAAGATCACCTCGATTCATTTTTGGCTTAAAATACTGGACGAAAGTCGGCAAAATCAAGACCAAGCAAAGCCCCACGTGTCGGCGAAAAAACAGACGGAAACAATGACCGGTGAGAAAGCAAAAACAGGAAAATTCAAAGGAACAAAATGAAAATTTTGGGATGAACGAAATTGTGTCTATACACAAAGGATGGCTGTGACAGAGTGACTGTATTTTTTCCAGCCAGCCGAACGCCCAGAGACCCGACGCGCGCCCGGAGAATCTCATTGGTTAAAAGTTTAACCAGCGCAATTAGCATATCAGTGACCTTTCACATTTTGCATAATTATCCCTTATAAGGCAACTACCTTACCGGGCCTGTAATCATTTACGCCCACAACACCAGACGGTCAAAAGTTCAATGACCGGGAGATTTTGGTCTTATTGACAAACTGTTTGCAAGATTGATTTATACTGACGGCCTGGTGGCTACATGTCGGGATAAAGGGCTGTCGCTGAGTATAAGGCCTTTTACCCTGCAAGGGTAAAAGGAAATATTGCCGACTCTCAAAATAAATCCAATAGGACCTACCACACAAGTCTAAACTTCAGACATTTCAAGCCCACATTTTTTTTTCTAAAACAATTAATATTTATTTTCACCTATATTTCATTTCTGTTTAACAAGAGCTTGTGAGAATTTTGTTTAAATACATGTAGAGTAAAATGTTTCAGTAATGCTCGAGTGATTAGCGCACATGAACATATTTTTATGGAATGCGCGCTATATAAATGTAATTATTATTATTATTATGATGTTACTGAAGTTGTAAATAAGTGAGTAAATGTACAAATGCATACTTCTTTTATACTTGTAATTTGTAAATATGTTCATCTGAAATAAGCACAAAGCCATATTGTCTATCACAGACAGAGATTACAAGTACATTTCACAATGAAATCTACCTTTGTGCTTTTTACCCAGTTCGCGCTGGGATTATTTTGACATTGACCAGGCCAGGCGCGTGATTATTTTTCATGAACCTCGATCCGAGACGGGTTCAGGCCAGCATTCTTGGGATCCGGTACACGCCATCCGACACGAACTGGTTAAAGATGTACTCAGTCAATACTTTTTGAGTTTCACTCAACAATAGATTTATTTTTAAGTTGTAATTTTTGTTAACATCTATGACAAACCAAAAAGTAGTTCATGCTTCATTATTACAAAATGTTTCATTGATTTCAACTTAAATGTGGTCTACAAATTACCGGGATTCATACGACTGAAATAACCACCTAAAGTGAATTTGTTGTGGTCAAAATAAAACATTAATTAATTAAGGTTAAAAAATCAGTGAGTGTTTTGGTCAAGGCAGGCAGACTTCAAAAACATTGTATTTCAAAGGGAGCTTATAGCGATGTTTAGGTTTACGTATGTGTAAACTGTGACACATAATTGCAAAGGGTGATCGATGTAAAAGACTAATTAATAGATGTAAAAGACCGATCGCTCAATGTAAAAGACCGATCGATCGATGTAAAAGACTGATCAATGTGTTGACTGGTTTTTATGCCTTTTTGGTGTTTCATACCCTACTGCATTTTTACCAGTTTGCGCCGGGATTATTTTATTATCACTGAGCCAAGGCGCGGGATTATTTTTAACAAAATTCGATCAGAGGCAGGTTCAGGCCAATGGTTCCGGGAAGCACTCCCACACATTTCTGGCCTTGCTCACTACTGACAGACATTTCCAGCCTTGCTCGTGACGTGTTTATGCGTCATTCGTTTTTGAATCTGGGGAAAACTTTGCGTGTGTATACATCCTCCGGCGCGAACTGGTTAAGAACAGGACCAAATCTACCCAAATCCACTCAAGTGGTTGTTGATATTGATGAACAACAGCTCATCACTGCACGATAGACAAAATCAGTCCCAGTCTCCCAGCGATGCCAACATCCATCATAATCCAAATATATTCACCCCAGGCCTGCAGGACCAAGTTTCCCCCCCCCCCCCCCACCTCCCCCCAACAAAAAAAAAAACAAAAAAAAAAACAAGGGTATGGATTTTACTGGATTTGGGAGGATTAGGGTTAAAGAAGCTTTAGTTTTGTCACTTTTCATTATCGGTAACATCAACCAAATTCAATCAAGGAAATACGCATTGTACATACATTGTGTAATGATAACAACTGAAACAATTTTAATTCTAAATGGCAGAAGCGAAACTTATTTGTCTGCTTTAGTAACTGCTGTCACGAGATACATGCATATCACGTGCATTACAATACAATTGTGGGAAAATATGGAGGGAATGTCAACCAAACTTTCTGTTTCGACTACACACTTTTATAAGATCTCAAGGTGTTATATTCCCCATTAGTAGAAAACTGGATCAATCTTGAAATAGGACAAACGCGCTTCGCTGTATCTCCAGAAAATGTTGGATGTAGCTCCAAGCTACACCGCACACCATTGGTGAAAGCCACTCTATTGACTGAAGTTAAACAAGCATCTTGAGAACTATTACAAGAGTGAAAACAGAACCGTTCAAATAATATGGTTAAGTGCTGAAATAATTGCCCCAATTGGCATCCTCTTCAACTTTGTGTTTCTCTTCACAGTCTTTCGAGTGAAGACCATGCGAACAATGATATCTGCCTGTAACATATCTGCAATTTGGCCATTTGGCCACAAGATGTATACAAAAAATCAAATCCAATCCAATCCAGTCCAAACCAATCCAGTCCAAACCAATCCAGTCCAAACCAATCCAGTCCAAACCAATCCAGTCCAAACCAATCCAGTCCAATCCAATCCAATCCAGTCCAATCCAATCCAGTCCAGTCCAATCCAGTCCAATCCAATCCAATCCAGTCCAATCCAATCCAGTCCAGTCCAATCCAAAATGTGTTTTTATTGTGTATTTTTGATATTTTTGATAAGTGTTTGATGTGGACAATAGTGAAGCTATGAAATAACCACAATATCAACATATGTTTCTTGCCACAGCAATCTGGTGTTTGGTCCCATGGCCCAATCCTTCTATAGTCAAACTATATCCTCCTCATCCCCTATCCTTGAGGACATCGTACTTGAGGTCCTATGGCCCAATCCCACTAGTCAAACAGTAGGGATATATCCTCCCCATCCCCTATCCTTGAGGACATCATACTTGTGGTCCAATGGCCCAATCCCACTAGTCAAACAGTAGGGATATATCCTCCTCATCCCCTATCCTTGCGGACATTGTACTTGAGGTCCTATGGCCCAATCCCACTAGTCAACAGTAAGGATATATCCTCCCCATTCCCTATCATTGAAGACATTGTACTCGAGGTCCCAAGGCCCAATCCCACTAGTCAAACAGTAGGGATATCTCCTCCTCATCCCCTATCCTTGAGGACATCGTACTTGAGGTCCCATGGCCAAATCCCACTATAGTCAAACAGTAGGGATATAACCTCCCCATCCCCAATCCCTGAGGACATCGTACTTGAGGTTCCATGGCCCAATATCACTATAGTCAAAAAGTAGGGATATATCCTCCTCATCCCCTATTCTTGAGGACATCATACTTGAGGTCCCATGGCCCAATCCAACTATAGTCAAACAGTAGGGATATGTCCTCCCCATCCCCTATCCTTGAGGACATCATACGGAAGACCCATGGCCCAATTCCACTAGTCAAACAGTAGGGATATCTCCTCCTCATCCCCTATCTTTGAGGACATCGTACTTGCGGTCCCGTGGCCAAATCCCACTATAGTCAAACAGTAGGGATATAACCTCCCCATCCCCAATCCTTGAGAACATCGTACTTGAGGTCCCATGGCCCAATATCACTATAGTCAAAAAGTAGGGATATATATCCTCCCCAACCCCTATCCTTGAGGACATCATACTTGAGGTCCCATGGCCCAATCCCACTACATGTATAGTCAAACAGTAGGGCTATATCCTCCCCATTCCCTATCCTTGCGGACATCGTACTTGAGGTCCCATGGCCCAATCTCACTAGTCAAACAGTAGGGATATATCCTCCCCATCCCCTATCCTTGAGGACATCGTACTTAAACATGTCACATGAAACCTTGTGTGCTATGGAGAGATTTGTTTTCTTTAATATTACAGCCTGAAACAGCACATCTATGCCAATGTCAACTGTGAAACTCTATTGTCTACTTTGGTTTTGTTAGCTGTAAAAATAAAGAAAAAAGTACTTTATCATATCTTGTGCAAAATACTGTGGGAAAAATTAAGAAGCTTTTGCTTTTACTTTCAACTACACATTTCTTAAGGTCCAGTATTCCCTGTGAGTATAAAACTGGAGTGGTCTTGAAATAGGGCAGACCACTCTTCGCTGCATCTAACGTAAAATGTTGGACATGGAGATCAATGCTACACTGTACATGAAATATGGGCGACTGCTACCAAGACAGCTCTACTCTATCAATTGAAGAACTTCTGAAACATCTTATGAACTTTGACAAGAGTCTATACAGAATTTATATATTCCCATTAGTAGAAAAATCTTGAAATAGGGCAAACGCCCTTCGCTGAAACTGCAGAAAATGTTGGATGCAGCTCCAAGCTACACTGCTCATGATGGGTGATGGCTACGAAGACAACTCCACTCTATTAAATGAAGTACGCAAGCATATGCAGAACTATTACAAGAGTGGAGACAGAAGTCTTCAAATACAATGGTTAAGTACTGAAATCATTGCACCAATCGGCATCCTCTTCAACTTTGTGTTTCTCTTCACAGTCTTTCGAGTGAAGTCCATGCGTACAATCATCAACATCTACTTATCCAATCTGGCTGTGGCTGACTCACTCTTCCTCACAAGTGACTTTATATTTGCATTGTGTTCACCCATCAAGTACAACTTCCTTGCTCAAAAAGTATATAGAAGTGTCAGATACACGCTTCTTGCTGTTTCTAATTTCTTTGTGGTTACCATAGCAGCTGAGAGATTCTCTGCAGTGCGTAATCCTCTGACACACAAAGAAAAAGCCTCTAAATCTCGAGCAGCAAAGATATCAGCAGGACTCTGGGTGCCTACAATCATTGTTGGTGTGATTCTGATGTTCTTACCAGATACTATCTTTAATTATGTACTTTTTGGGATTAATTTCTTTATTGCCATTGTTTGCTTGATAGCAACTCTTGCTTTGTACATCTATGTGGTAGTGAAAGTGCGCAGACAATCAGCCCTGTTGCCAAACCGTCCCAAGCGAGCAGGCAAGGTCCTCTGTATGGTGATAATCAATACTGCTGTTTTCTTCATTTTGAAGTCAATACGCACTGCAGAGTCAATTTTTGCAATTGTGCTAAGCAAATATTACATACATACCTCTTTACAGGCTTTTGAATTGATACAACTTGCAGAAAAAGTGTATATTCTGAGTATATGTCGTCACATTTTTGAGCTTATCAATAGTTCAATCAATTCCCTGGTCTACAGTGCCACAAACGCAGACTATCGTACAGCTGTAATCGAGGCTTTCTCATTCCTCAAACTGTGCTGTCGTTGCAGCCCAAGACTGAATCCCAGCCGATCATCGCAGCCTGGGAAGCAGATTGAGCTTCGTGTGATTCCACAAGTCGAAAATGACCAAGAGCAGCGTGCTGCCCGGCCAAGCAGCGACAAGCCACTAAGCCAAGAGCATGCACAACACTCGGAGAGTCAGCAGTCACTGGACAGCTGTCAAGAACAATGTTCTAGAAAAAGCAGCAGCAAGGACTCCACTCACAGTCAGCAGCATGTTCAAGTGCATGTTGAAGTACATGCAGAACCAGCGGGGACCCCAGCGCTTGCAAGTTCTCCCCAGAAACAATGCCCTAATCTGACTGACTGCAAGCCACCCATGCAAGGAGAACAGTGTGTACATCCAGAACCAACAGAGAGCCAGCAGTCACTTGCAAGTACTCAGGGGCAATGTCCTGGGTTGACTGGCACCGAGCCATCATCACAAGGGCAGCAGTATATGCACATCCAGAGTCAATCAGTGGAAAGTTGTCAAGAACAATGTTCTCTGGTAAAGCTACAGTCACATAGGGCTCCCGGCGAGTCACGGCGAGCCACGGCGTGAGAACCGTGACGAACCGTGGTCGATCGGGGCCACGCCGTCTTGACGCCGTCTTGACACCTTGGCACTCCGTGATAAGCCGTGATGAAACGTGGCGCGCCGTGGGCCAAAAAATTATTTTTAAACATGCTTTAAACTACCGTGACTCGCCGTGAAGCGCCGTGACACCGTGATGCTCCGGGACGACACCGGGACGGCCATTTTCAGCACCGTGGCTCTCCGTGTGTCACCGGGAACACGCCGGCTTCTATGTGACTTAAGTTTAACTGATGAGTGCAAGCCATTCATGTAAGGGCAGCAGTGTGCAGAGACAGCAGATAGTCAACAATCACTTTGTATATTTGTAAGTATCTCTCAAACAATGTTCCAGGCACAACCGCCAAGTGCCATAGGAGTAGCATTATGCGCATCAAGAACCAGCAGGGAGTCACTCCAAAACTGTCAAGAACAATGTTCCAGGGTGACTGACTTCCAACCTATCCCTGCAAAAGGGACAGCGGTCTCAAGAATGCCAGCAACACTTGCAAGTTTTCAGTAACAATGATTCAAGATAAAGTAGTAAGGAGACACCATGTGGATCCAGGATTGTGAATCCAGGATTGACTGATGCTGACATTTCAATGCAAGGAAGCATGCATTCAGATCTTAATGTTATATATTCACCTCTCAAATCAACGTAGAAACATTATTTGAGGTCCGGTACTGATTAATATTAAAAGTTGTTTTGATTAGGCTTGGGTGATATTCAAGTTAAACATTATGTATTTGTGATACCAAACCATACCAAATGCTGTGATAATACATATTGATACTGAACAAAATGTTGGCAAAATACTGAAAAGCTCCGTATAAAATGTCAATACAATGTGTTCTCTTTTTAGGGATACTCTTATAGCAGTGACTATCATTACAGCAGTTGATCATCTGATTCCCTGACATTGACAATACTCTGAAACCTTTTACTCTTGGAAACTGACTATCAAATAGTCTGGTTCCAAGAGCAATATCCAGATATTTTTGTCAATGCCAGGCTGGGTAAGTCGGGGAATTAGATCGTCAACTGCCGTATTCTTATTACTACAATTTTTACTACAGTAATACTACAATTTTTACTACAATAATACTACAATGTTTTGCCGAATCTCAAAAGTGTAAATTTCAGACATTTCAGGCCCACATTTTTTTTCTAAAACAATTAATATTTATTTTTGTACCTACATTTCATTTCTGTTCAACAAGAACTTGTGAGTTTAAATAGAGTAACAGTAATGCTCGAGTGATTACCAATACTGAAGTTGTAAATAAGTGAGTAAATGTACAGAGGCATACTTCTTACATTGTATATACTTGTAATTTGTAATTGTTCAGCTGAAATAAGCACCAATCATATTGTCTATCACCGACAGAGATTACCTTTCAGAATGAAATCTACCTTTGTGCTTTTTAACCAGTTCGTGCCGGGATTATTTTGACATTGACTGGGCCCAGGCGCTTGACTATTTTCCATGAACCTCGATCCGAGACGGGTTCGGGCCAGCATTCTTGGGAACCGGTACACGCCATCCGACGCGAACTGGTTACAAATACTCAGTCAATATTTGTTGAGTTTCACTCAACAATAGATTTATTTTTAAGTTGTAATTTTTGTTAACATCTATGACAAACCAAAAAGTTGTTCATGCTTCATTATTACAAAATGTTTCATTGATTTCAACTTAAATGTGGTCTGCAGATTACCGGGATTCATATGACTGAAATAACCACCTAAAGTTATTTGTTGTTGTCAAAATAAAACAAGGTTGAAAATCCATGAGTTTTTTGTTCAAGGCAGGCAGACTTCAAAGGCAATTGTATTTGAAAGGGAACTTATAGGCGAGTTTAGGTTTACGTATACAGTGTAAACTGCGAGAAAAAATTGCAAGAGTGATCGATTTAAAAGACCGATCGGTGGAAGGACTAATCAATAGATGTAAAAGACCGATCGATCGATGTAAACGATCGATCGATGTAAACGACTGATCAATGTTGATTGGACTTTATGCCTCTTTGGTGTTCCATACCCTACTGCATTTTAAGTACACAGGACCAAATCCACCCAAATCTACTCAAGTGGTGGTTGATATTGATGAACAACAGCTCAGTACTGAACGATGGACAAAATCAGTCCCATTCTTCCAGCAGTGCCAACGACCATCATAATCTAAATACCGGTATATTCACCCCAGGCCTGCAGGACCAAGTCTCCCACCCCACCCCCCCCCCCCCCCCCTCCCCCTGTACCCTAACAAAACCAACAAAAAAAACCAAAAAAAAAAACAAGGGTATGAATTTTGATGGATTTGGGAGGGTTAGTGTTAAAGAAGCTTTAGTTTTGTCACTTTTCATTATCGGTCGGTAACATCAACCAATTTCAATCAAGGAAATACGCATTGTACATACATTGTGTAATGATAAAAAATGAAACATGGAAGAATGGCAGAAGCGAAACTTAATTGACTGCTTTAGTAACTGCTGTCACGAGATACATGCATATCACGGGCATTACAATACAATTGTGGGAAAACTTCTAGAAGATCTCAATGTGTTATATTCTCTATTAGTATAAAAACTGGAGCAATCTTGAAATAGGACCAACGCGCTTTGCTGTATCTGCAGAAAATGTTGGATGCAGCTCCAAGCTACACTGCACAGGATGGGTGATGGCGACGAAGACAGGTCCACTCTATCAACTAAAGTAAACAAGCATCTTATGAACTTACAGCTTTCAGTTTCAACTGCACACTCCTCAAAGATTCTCTGTTAGTGTTCCTACAACAAGAATACATGCACTGCATCTGCAAATAATGTTGGCAATGCTACACTGTACATGAACTATGGCTGATGGCTACCAAGAAGACAACTCTACTCTGTCACCTGAATTGAACAATCAACTTGAGAGTTATTACCAGAGTCGAATAAGTTTTAATCAAATTCAATGGTTAGGTGCTAAAATCATTGCACCAATCGGCATCCTCTTCAACTTTGTGTTTCTCTTCACAGTCTCTCGAGTGAAGTCCATGCGTACAATCATCAACATCTACTTATCCAATCTGGCTGTGGCTGACTCACTCTTCCTTACAAGTGACTTTATAGTTGCATTGTGTTCACCCATCGAGTACAGCTTCTGTAGGTGACTGGTTTGGACGTGTACTCAAGGTGTCAGTTGACTAGAAGTAAAGTCTATGTTTATCGCCTGACAGTCTGTAATAAGCAAGCGGTTGTTAGACTCGCCATGCGGTATTACCAATAATGCAGTGCGTCTTCTGGTTATGTCTACACCGCACGTCGCTGTCATGTTTAGCTGACACTTTGTAAGGATTCAGGCGGAATACATGCTAGTGATTGCCCCTAAATTGGAGTAGTAATGGGTAAGGAAATGTTGCTTTATTTGTTGTATTATGCATCAGACATATCGCTTGATTATTTCCCTGCATATCTGGTCAAATGTGTGTTAAATTTAAGGCATTGTGTAAACTTCCGAAACCACATGTGTAGCTCTAGCTCTGTCAGCATGATTGATAAATGTACATGTAAAACAGTGTGTTATGCAGTACCTGTACTTAATGTATTGGAGCTCAAGGTCATTAGTTTATTCTTTATTTGTTTAGAGTGGCAACAGCCATGAATGTCAATGACCAGGGTTGAGTACTGAGATTTACAAGCTGGTCTAAGGCGTGAACGGTAGGATATTCAACTGTAGTGTACTAGTAACTCCATTTATTACAAATTATGTATTCTGTTAAGTTTATGTTGTTATTATGACTGTTACCATCCTTGGGAGATACCAATATAATGTGTTAAGATTCTAGACGATATTGACAGATTCTATAATATTTGGAGATGTCTGCCTTGATGTTCATGATTATTGCAGACCTTTGGTTTCTGATCTTAGAGTCATCAGCGTTCAGAGAATTTCAGCTCCAAAATGTATCTGTGCAATTCCATGTACTTTACTCGACAAAGGAACACATTCATGTACTGTCAGTTTAATGGTTTAATTCGATTTCTGTAATTTTATCTCTCTCCAGTTTTCACGGTGATTTTGAGTATTTGGATCAACAATAAACGGCTCGAAACATTAGTACGAGATCGTCTCGCCATCCATTAAATTAAGTTCTACACAGACCAGCCCCCTCCCCCCTTCGAGCGCTAAAGTGCGCTACAGCTTCCTTGGGAAAAAAGTATGGGTAGTTGTCAGATACTCGCTTCTTGCTGTTTCTCAATTCTTTGTGGTCACCATAGCAGCTGAGAGATTCTCTGCAGTGCGTAATCCGCTGACACACAAAGAAAAAGCCTCTAAATCTCGAGCAGCAAAAATATCAGCAGGAGTCTGGGTGTCTACAATCATTGTTGGTGTGATTCTGATGTTCTTACCAGAGACTATCTTTGATTATGTAATTTTGGGGATTACTTCCATTATTGCCATTGTTTGCTTGATAATAACTCTTGCTTTGTACATCTATGTGGTAGTGAAAGTCCGCAGACAATCAGCCCTGTTGCCAAACCGTCCTAAGCGAGCAGGCAAGGTCCTCTGTATGTTGATCATCAATACTGCTGTTTTCTTCATTTTGAACTCAATACACACTGCATTTTCAATTCTTGTTATTGTGCAAAGCAAGTATTCAACTTCACAGGCTGTTGAACTTCTACAATTTACAGCCAAAATGTACATTCTGTTTTCATGTTATACAATTTTTGAGCTTATCAATAGTTCAATCAATTCCCTGGTCTACAGTGCCACAAACGCAGACTATCGTGCGGCTGTAGTCGAGGCTTTCTCGTTCCTCAAACTGTGCTGTCGTTGCTGCCCAAGACAGAATCCCAGCCGATCATCGCAGCCAGGGAAGCAGATTGAGCTTCGTGTGATTCCACAGGTAGAAAATGACCAAGAGCAGCGTGCTGCCAGACCAAGCAGCGACAAGCCACCAAGCCAAGGGCGTGCAAATCACCCAGAGAGTCAGCAGTCACTGGACAGCTGTCAAAAACAATGTTCTAGACAAAGCAGCAGCAAGGCATTCATTCACAGTCAGCAGCATGTTCAAGTACATGTTGATGAGGTACATACAGAACCAGCGGGGACCCCAGCGCTTGCAAGTTCTCCCCAGAAACAATGCCCTAGTCTGACTGACTGCAAGCCACCCATGCAAGGAGAACAGTGTGTACATCCAGAACCAGCAGAGAGCCAGCAGTCACTTGCAAGTACTCAGGAGCAATGTCCTGGGTTGACTGGCACCGAGCCATCATCACAAGGGCAGCAGTATGCACATCCAGAACCAGAAGGGAGTCAATCGTTGGAAAGTTGTTAAGAACAATGTTCTCTGGTAACTGATAAGTGCAAGCCATCCATGTAAGGTCAGCAGTGTGCAGAGTCAGCAGATACATGTAGTCAACAATCACTTTGTAAGTAACTCTCAAACAATGTTCCAGCCAAGTGCCATAAGATTAAGAGCAGTATTATGCACATCAAGAACCAGCCGGGAGTCACTCAAGAACAATGTTCCAGGGTGACTGACTTCCCAACCATTCCTGCAAGGGGAGCAGCGGTCACAAGAGTGCCAGCAACACTTGCAAGTTTTCAGTAACAATGATCCAGGATAAAGTTGTGAGGGTTTGCAGAGACACCATGTGGAATTATCTTTTCGAAAGATGCAAGTTGTAAGTAACAATGATCCAGGATTGACTGATGCTGAGATTTCAATGCAAGGAAGCATGAACTCAGAACTTACTGTTATATCCACCTCTCAAATCAACGTAGAAACATTATTCGAGCTTCGGTACTGATTAATATTAAAATTGTTTTGATTAGGCTTGGGTGATATTCCAGTTAAACATGTATTTGTGACACCAAACCTAACAAATGATCTGATAACACATATTGATACTGAACAAAATGTTGGCAAAATACTGAAAAGCTCACTATAAAATGTCAATACAATGTGTTCTCTGTTTAGGGATATTCTTAACGCAGTGACTATCGTTACAGCAGTTGATTATCTGATTCCCTGACTTACCTAGCCCGACATTGACAATACTCTGGACCTTTTACTCTTTAAACCCGACTATCAAATAGTCTGGTTTAAAGAGCGATATCCAGATATTTTTGTCAATGTCGGGCTGGGTTAAGTGATAAGTCAAGGAATCAGATCGTCAACTGCCGTATTGATAGCCACTGCGTATTCTTAATACTACAATGTTTCAGTGATGATGTATTGCCGACTCTCAAAATAAATCCAATGGGACCTACCACACAAGTCTAAACTTCAGACATTTCAAGCCCACATTTTTTTTGAAAAACAATTAATATTTATTTTCCCCTATATTTCATTTCTGTTTAACAAGAACTTGTGAGAATTTTGTTTAAATAGAGTAAAATGTTTCAGTAATGCTCGAGTGATTAGCGCACATGAACATATTTTTATGGAATGCGCGCTATATAAATGTAATTATTATTATTATTATTATGTTACTAAAGTTGTAAATAAGTGAGTAAATGTACAGATGCATACTTCTTTTATACTTGTAATTTGTAATTGTTTAGCTGAAAGAAGCACAAATCATATTGTCTATCACAGACAGAGATTACCCTTCACAACGAAATCTACCTTTGTGCTTTTTAACCAGTTCGTGCCAGGATTATTTTGACATTGACCGGGCCCAGGCGCGAGATTATTTTTCATGAACCTCGATCCGAGACGGGTTCAGGGCAGCATTCTTGGGAACCGGTACACGCCATCCGACACGAACTGGTTAAAGATACTTAGTCAATACTTTTTGAGGATATTAGATTTAAATTGTAATTGTAATTTTTTGTTACCATCTCTGACAAACCAAAAAGTAGTTCGTGTTTCATTATTTTAAAAAATCATTGATTTCAACCTAAACGTGGTCTGCAGATTCCCAGGATTAATATGACTAAAATAACTCCCTCCAGGTGATTTTATTTCTTTAAAAAAAAAATATACAAATTTAGAATCCGTGAGTGTTTTGGTCAAGGCAGGCAGACTTCAAAGGCATTGTAAATGAAAGGGAACTTATAGGGGAGCTTAGGTTTACGTATGTGTAATGTGACACATAATTGATGTAAAAGACCGATCGATCGATGTAAAAGACTGATCAATGTGTTGTATGGAGTTTATGCCTCTTTGGTGTTCCATACCCTTCTGCATTTTAAGTAATGTACAAAATCTACCCAAATCCACTCAAGTGGTGGTTGATATTGATGAACAACAGCTCATCACTGCACAATGGATAAAATCAGTGCCATTCTCCCAGCAGTGCCAACGTTCATCATAATCCAAATATATTCACACCAGGCCTGCAGGACCAAATTCCCCCCCCCCCCCCCCCCCCACCCTAACAAAAAAAAACTTTAAAAAAACAAGGGTTAGTGTTAAAGAAGCTTTAGTTTTGTCACTTTTCATTATCGGTAACATCAACCAATTTCAATCAAGGAAATACGCATTGTACAAAATAATAAAAACTGAAACAACTTTAATTCTAAATGGCAGCAGCGAAACTGAATTGTCTGCTTTGGTAACTGCTGTCACGAGATACATTCATATCACGTGCATAACAATAGGTCTTTGAGAATTACGGGTAAATATGGAGGAAATGTCAATCAAACTTTCTGTTTTAACTACACACTTTTAGAAGATCTCAATGTGTTATATTCCCATTAGTATAAAAAATGGAGCAATCTTGAAACGGGGTAATAAACGCGCTTCGCTCTATCTGCAGAAAATGTTGGATGCAGCTCCAAGCTACACCGCACATCATGGGTGATAGCCACTCTATTGACTCTATTGAAGTAAACAAGCATCTTGAGAACTGTTACAAGAGTGAAAACAGAACCGTTCAAATAATATGGTTAAGTACTGAAATCATTGCACCAATCGGCATCCTCTTCTACTTTGTGTTTCTCTTTACAGTCTTTCAAGTAAAGTCCATGCGTACAATCATATCTGCCTGTAACATATCTGCAATTTGGCCATTTGGCCACAAGATGTATACAAAAAATCCAATCCAATCCTGAATCCAGTCCAATCCAATCCTGAATCCAGTCCAATCCAATCCAATCCAGTCCAATCCAAAATGTGTTTTTATTGTGTATTTTTTTAAGTGTTTGATAAATGTGGACAATAGTAAAAGATATATCCTCCCCAACCCCTATCCTTGAGGACATCGTACTTGAAGTCCCATGGCCCAATCCAACTAGTCAAACAGTAGGAATATATCCTCCCCATCCTCTATCCTTGAGGACATCGTACTTGAGGTCCCATGGCCCAATCCCACTAGTCAAACAGTAGGGATTTATCCTCCTCATCCCATATCCTTGAGGACATCGTACTCGAGGTCCATTGGCCCAATCCCACTAGTCAAACAGTAGGGATATATCCTCCCCATCCCCTATCCTTGAGGACGTCATACTTGAGGTCCTATGGCCCAATCCCAATAGTCAAACAGTAGGGATATATCCTCCCCATCCCCTATCCTTGAGGACATCGTACTTGAGGTCCCACGGCCGAATCCCACTATAGTCAAACAGTAGGGTTATATCCTCCCCATCCCTTATCCTTGAGGACATCGTACTTGAGGTCCCATGGCCCAATCCCACAAGTCAAACAGTAGGGATATGTCCTCCCCATCTCCTATCCTTAAGGACATTGTACTTGAGGTCCCATGGCCCAATCCTACTATAGTCAAACAGTAGGTATATATTCTCCCCATCCCCTATCCTTGAGGACATCGTACTTGAGGTCCCATGGCCCAATCCCACTAGTCAAACAGTCGGGATATATCCTCCCCATCCCCTATCCTTGAGGACATCGTACTTGAGGTCCCATGGCCCAATCCCACTAGTCAAACAGTAGGGATATCTCCTCCCCATCCCCCATCATTGGGGACATCGTACTTGAGGTCACATGGCCCAATCCAACTAGTCAAACAGTAGAGATATATCCTCCCCATCCCCTATCCTTGAGGACATCGTACTTGAGGTCCCATGGCCCAATCTCACTATATTCAAACAGTAGGGATATATCCTCCCCATTCCCTATCCTTGACGACATCGTACTTGAGGTCACATGGCCCAATCCAACTAGTCAAACAGTAGAGATATATCCTCCCCATCCCCTATCCTTAAGGACATCATACTTGAGGTCCCATGGCCCAATCCCACTAGTCAAACAGTCGGGATATATCCTCCCCATCCCCTATCCTTGAGGACATCGTACTTGAAGTCCCATGGCCCAATCCAACTAGTCAAACAGTAGGAATATATCCTCCCCATCCTCTATCCTTAAGGACATCATACTTGAGGTCCCATGGCCCAATCCCACTAGTCAAACAGTAGAGATATATCCTCCCCATCCCCTATCCTTAAGGACATCATACTTGAGGTCCCATGGCCCAATCCCACTAGTCAAACAGTAGGGATATATCCTCCCCATCCCCTATCATTGAGGACATCGTACTTGAGGTCCCATGGCCCAATCCCAATAGTCAAACAGTAGGGATTTATCCTCCTCATCCCATATCCTTGAGGACATCGTACTCGAGGTCCCATGGCCCAATCCCACTAGTCAAACAGTAGGATATATCCTCCTCATCCCCTATCCTTAAGGACATCATACTTGAGGTCCTATGGCCCAATCCCACTAGTCAAACAGTAGGGCTATATCCTCCCCATCCCCTATCATTGAGGACATCGTGCTTGAGGTCCCATGGCCCAATCCCACTAGTCAAACAGTAGGGATATATCCTCCCCATCCCCTATCATTGAGGACATCGTACTTGAGGTCCTATGGCCCAATCCCACTAGTCAAACAGTAAGGATATATCCTCCCCATCCCCTATCCTTGAGGACATCGTACTTGAGGTCCCATGGCCCAATCCAACTAGTCAAACAATAGGGATATATCCTCCCCATCCCCTATCCTTGAGGACATCATACTTGAGGTCCTATGGCCCAATCCAACTAGTCAAACAGTAGGGATATATCCTCCCCATCCCCTATCCTTGAGGACATCGTACTTGAGGTCCCATGGCCCAATCCCACTATAGTCAAACAGTAGGGATATATCCTCCCCATCCCCTATCCTTGAGGACATCGTACTTGAGGTCCCATGGCCCAATCCCACTAGTCAAACAGTAGGGATATATCCTCCCCATCCCCTATCCTTAAGGACATCGTACTTGAGGTCCCATGGCCCAATCCCACTAGTCAAACAGTAGGTATATATCCTCCCCATCCCCTATCTTTATTAAGACATCGTACTTGAGGTCCCATGGCCCAATCCCACTAGTCAAACAGTAGGGATATATCCTCCCCATCCCCTATCCTTGAGGACATCGCACCCAAACATGTCACATTATACCTTGTGTGGAGAGATTTGTTTTCTTTAATATTACAGCCGGAAATAGTGCATCTATGCCAATGTCAACTGTGAAACTCTATTGTCTACTTTGGTTTTGTTAGCTGTAAAAATAAAGAACAAATTACTTTATCATATCTTATACAAAATACTGTGGGAAAAATGAAGAAGCTTTTGCTTTTACTTTCAACTACCCATTTTATTAAGGTCCTGTATTCCCTGTGAGTATAAAACTGGAGTGATCTTGAAATAGGTCAGACCACTCTTAGCTGCATCTGAACTAAAATGTTGGACATGGATGGAGATCAATGCTACACTGTACATGAAATATGGGTGACTGCTACCAAGACAGCTCTACTCTATTAATTGAAGAACTTTTGAAACATCTTATGAACTTTGACAAGAGTCAATACAGATCAATGGTTATGGTTAGGTGCTAAAATCATTGTTATATTCCATTAGTAGAAAACTGGAGCAATCTTGAAATAAGACAAACGCGCTTCGCTCTATCTGCAGAAAGTGTTGGATGCAGCTCCAAGTTGGATGCAGCTCCAAGCTGGATGCAGCTACAAGGGGATGGGGAGATTGCTGCCAATCTTGGACTCAACATCTCCTGGCAGAAAACCAAAATCCAAGTATTGACCCCAAGCAGCACCAGCACTCCCTCTCACATTACAGTGAACAGACAGTCTGTCGACATTGTGGAGGATTTTGTATATCTTAGAAGCAAGATCTCCAACACTGAGCGCAGTAAACCTGACATCCTCAGACCACTCGGCCTTACTTCATGAACAGTCTACGCAAAATCTGGAGGCTAAAAAAGTTGAAACTCGCCATCAAACTGGGTATATACCAGACATGTGTCATTCCTGTCCTGCTGTACGGCTCAGAAACCTGGACACTCTTCAAATCCGATCTCAGAATTAAGACTTGAGTCATTCCACCAAAGGTGTCAACGCTCGATCCTAGGTATCCAGTGGTTTGACTTCGTCAGTAATAACGAGGTCACCCGCAGAACAAGATTGCCAACCATCAACCACCAAATCCAACGTCGCCGAACCGCCTTCTTTGGTCACGTCGCTCTCCTGCTGACAACATTCCAGCCAAAAATTATCTGGGCATTGCCATCAGTTCCAGGAGAGGTCAACCGCCAACTCCCGGCTGGAAGAGACCCCATGGCCGTCCAAGATCATCCTGGTCGAAACAACTGGGACGGCCTAACGAGATTGACTATATGTGAAATGAGGCTGTAGGACGTGGGCACAGAAGATCGGCACGACGAACCTTTGCTGTCTATGCGGATGATTGATTGAGCTCCAAGATACACTGCTCATGATGGGTGATGGCTACGATGACAACTCCACTCTATTAAATGAAGTAAGCAAGCATCTTGAGAGCTATTACAAGAGTCAAGACAGAACCGATCAAATAACATGGTTAAGTGCTGAAATCATTGCACCAATCGGCATCCTCTTCAACTTTGTGTTTCTCTTCACAGTCTTTCGAGTGAAGTTCATGCGTACAATCATTAACATCTACTTATCCAATCTGGCTGTGGCCGACTCACTCCTTCTTACAGGTGACTTTATATATGCTTTGTGTTCACCCTTCAAGTTAAACAACTTCCTTGCGGAAAAAGTATGTGTAAGTGTCAGATCCATGCTTCTTGCTGTTTCTAGTTTCTTTGTGATCACCATAGCAGCTGAGAGATTCTCTGCAGTGCGCAATCCGCTGACACACAAAGAAAAAGCCTCTAAATCTCGAGCAGCAAAGATATCAGCAGGACTCTGGGCACCTACAATCACTGTTGGTGTGATTCTGATGTTCTTACCAGAGACTATCTTTAATGATGTCGTCTTCTGGATTAATTCCATTATTGCCATTGTTTGCTTGATAGCAACTCTTGCTTTGTACATCTATGTGGTAGTGAAAGTGCGCAGACAATCAGCCCTGTTGCCAAACCGTCCCAAGCGAGCAGGCAAGGTCCTCTGTATGGTGATCATCAATACTGCTGTTTTCTTCATTTTGAACTCAATACGCACTGCATTGTCAATTCCTGTTGTTATTGCGCATAGCAAGGATTCCACACCCACACCTTCACAGGTTGTTGAACTTCTACAACTTGCAAAAAAAAGTTTCATTCTGGTTATATGTTTAAGAATTTTTGAACTTATCAATAGTTCAATCAATTCCCTGGTCTACAGTGCCACAAACGCAGACTATCGTGCAGCTGTAGTCAAGGCTTTCTCATTTCTCAAACTGTGCTGTCGTTGCTGCCCAAGACTGAATCCCAGCCAACCATCGCAGCCAGGAAAGCAGATTGAGCTTCGTGTGATACCACATGCAGAAAATGACCAAGAGCAGCGTGCTGCCAGGCCAAGCAGCAGCAAGCCACCAAGACAAGAGCATGCACAACACCTAGAGAGTGAGCAGTCACTAGACAGCGGTCAAGAACAATGTTCTAGACAAAGCAGCAGCAAGGCATCCATTCACAGTCGGCAGCATGTTAAAGTGCATGTTGAGGTACATGCAGAACCAGCGGAGACCCCAGAGCTAACAAGTTCTCCCCAGAAAACAGTCTGAATGACTGCAAGCCACCTATTCAAAGAGAACAGTGTGTGCAACCAGAACCAGAAGAGAGCCAGCAGGCACTTGCAAGTACTCAGGAGCAATGTTCTGGGCTGACTGCCACCAAGCCATCATCACAAGGGCAGCAGTATGCACATCCAGAACCAGAAGGGAGTCAATCGTTGGAAGGTTGTTAAGAACAATGTTCTCTCGTAACTGCAAGAGGAACAGCGGTCTCAAGAGTGCCGGCAACACTTGTAAGTTTTTAGTAACAATGATCCAGGATAAAGTAGTGAGGGTTTGCAGAGACACCATGTGGAATTCTCTTTTCGAAAGATGCAAGTTGTCAGTAACAATGATCCAGGATTGACTGATGCTGAGATTTCAATGCAAGGAAGCATGCATTCATAACTTACTGTTATATCCACCTCTCAAATCAACGTAGAAATATTATTCGAGCTCCGGTACTGATTAATATTTAAAGTTGTTTTGATTAGACTTGGGTGATATTCCACTGCGCATTCTTAATACTACAATTTTTCAGTGATGATATATTGCCGGCTCTCAAAATAAATCCAAAAGGACCTACCACACAAGTCTAAATTTAAGACATTTCAAGCCCACTTTTTTTTCTAAAACAATGATTATTTATTTTCCCTTATATTTCATTTCTGTTCAACAAGAACCTGTGAGAATTTTGTTTAAATAGAGTAACAAATGTTTCAGTAATGCTCCAGTGATTACCGTTACTGAAGTTTTAAATAAGTTAGTAAATGTACAGATGCATGCTTGTAAATATACTTGTAATTTGTAATTGTTCAGCACCAGGTGTAACCAGGACACCAACAAATGTTACAGTTATTTATGGACTAACCCATCTTCCTTGTGCATGGCCAAAAGTATTTTACCCGTAGCTACCAACGTTTTTTAAAAACACAAATATTACTTGGGTGAGACTTGAACCAACACCCTCCTGCTTTCTATTGCAGATACATTATTACTAGCCAGGGTTTGGCTAGCTGGTTGAAATCCCAATAGCACTGAGTTCCGCAACCAAATGTTTCAATTTGCGTCGGGGTGATATAAATTGAATACTGGATAATTTGTTTTTAATCACCAACGTAATTTATAAACGCTGTAAAGTACTAGTGTTGTCACAAGAGAAAGTGTTGGTAACGTACAGCACTGTAAAAACAATGGACAAACTTGTCCTAAATAAACAGAGAGAATATATAAAAGGGGAGAGGACACAAAGCAGATTTCAGTTTCAACTGCACACTCCTCAAAGATTCTCTGTTAGTGTTCTTACAACAAGAATACCTGCACTGCATCTGCAAATAATGTTGGAAAGGCTACACTGTACATGAACTATGGCTGATGGCTATCAAGAAGACAACTCCACTCTGACAACTGAATTAAACGAGCATCTTGAGAGCTATTACAAGAGTGTAGACAGAAGTATTCAAATAATATGGTTAAGTACTGAAATCATTGCACCAATCGGCATCCTCTTCAACTTTGTGTTTCTCTTCACAGTCATTAGAGTGAAGTCCATGCGTACAATCATCAACATCTACTTATCCAATCTGGCTGTGGCTGACTCACTCTTCCTTACGATTGACTTTATACTTGCATTGTGTTCATCCACCAAGTACACATTCCTTGCAAACAAGGTATTGTTTGTAGTTGTCAGACAAATGCCTCTTGCTGTTTCTAGTTTCTTTGTGCTCACCATAGCAGCTGAGAGATTTTCTGCAGTGCGTAATCCTCTGACACACAAAGAAAAAGCCTCTAAATCTCGAGCAGCAAAGATATCAGCAGCAGTATGGGTGCCTACAATCATTGTTGGTGTGATTCTGATATTTTTACCAGAGACTAGCTTTGATTATGTAGTTTTGGGGATTAATTTCATTATTGCCATTGTTTGCTTGATAGCAACTCTTGCTTTGTACATTTATGTGGTAGTGAAAGTGCGCAGACAATCAGCCCTGTTGCCAAACCGTCCCAAGCGAGCAGGCAAGGTCCTCTGTATGGTGATCATCAATACTGCTGTTTTCTTCATTTTGAACTCAATGCGCACTGCATTGTCAATTCTTGTTGTTATTGTGCATAGCAAGGATTCCACACCCACACCTTCACAGGTTGTTGAACTTCTACAACTTGCAGAAAAATGTTTCATTTTGGTTATATGTTTAGGAATTTTTGAACTTATCAATAGTTCAATCAATTCCCTGGTCTACATTGCCACAAACGCAGACTATCGTGCAGCTGTAGTCGAGGCTTTCTCATTTCTCAAACTGTGCTGTCGTTGCTGCCCAAGACTGAATCCCAACCGACCATCGCAGCCAGGGAAGCAGATTGAGCTCCGTGTGATTCCACAGGCAGAAAATGACCAAGAGCACTATGCTGCCAGGCCAAGCAGCAGCAAGCCACTAAGCCAAGTGCGTGCAAATCCCCCAGAGAGTCAGCAGTCACTGGACAGCTGTCAAGAACAATGTTCTAGACAAAGCAGCAGCAAGGCATCCATTCACAGTCGGCAGCATGTTCAAGTGCATGTTGAGGTACATGCAGAACCAGCGGAGACCCCAGAGTTTGCAAGTTCCCACCAGAAACAATGCTCTAGTCTGACTGACAACAAGCCATCCATGCAAAGGGAACAGTGTGTACATCCAGAACCAGCAGAGAGCCAGCAGTCACTTGCAAGTACTCAGGAGCAATGTCCTGCGTTGACTGGCACCGAGCCATCATCACAAGGGCAGCAGTATGCACATCCAGAGCCAGAAGGGAGTCAATCATTGGAAGATTGTCAAGAACAATATTATCTGGTAACTGATGAGTGCAAACCATCCATGTAAGGTCAGCAGTTTGCAGAGTCAGCAGATACATGTAGTCAACAATCACTTTGTAAGTAACTCTCAAACAATGTTCCAGGCACAACAGCCAAGTGCCATAAGATTAAGAGCAGTATTATGCACATCAAGAACCAGCAGGGAGTCACTCAAGAACAATGTTCCAGGGTGACTGACTTAATCCCACCCATCCCTGCAAGGGGAGCAGCGGTCTCAGGGGAGCAGCGGTCTCAGGGGAGCAGCGGTCTCAGGGGAGCAGCGGTCTCAGGGGAGCAGCGGTCTCAGGGGAGCAGCGGTCTCAGGGGAGCAGCGGTCTCAGGGGAGCAGCGGTCTCAGGGGAGCAGCGGTCTCAAGAGTGCCAGCAACACTTGCAAGTTTTTAGTTACAATGATCCAGGATAAAGTAGTGAGGGTTTGCAGAGACACCATGTGGAATTCTATTTTGGAAAGATGCAAGTTGTCAGTAACAGTGATTCAGGATTGACTGAAGCATGAACTCGGAACTTAATGTTACCGGTATATTCACCTCTCAATTCCACGTAGAAACATATTTCAAGCTTCGGTACTGATTAATATTAAAATTGTTTTGATTAGACTTGGGTGATATTCCAGTTAAACATGTATTTGTGATACCAAACCTAACAAATGATCTGATAACACATATTGATACTGAACAAAATGTTGGCAAAATACTGAAAAGCTCACTATAAAATGTCAATATAATTTGTTCTCTCTCTAGGGATATTCTTAACGCAGTGACTCGTTACAGCAGTTGATCATCTGATTCTCTGACTTACCCAGCCCGACATTGACAATACTCTGAACCTTTTACTATCAAATAGTCTGGTTCCAAGAGCGATAACCAGATATTTTTTTTTCAATTTCGGGCTGGGTAAGTCAAGGAATCAGATCGTCAACTGCCGTAATGGTAGCCACTGCTTATTCTTAACCAGTTCGCGCCGGATGACGTATATAAACGTATATTTCCCCAAATTCAAAACGGATGACGCATAAACACGCCAAGTTCAAGTTCGGAAATGTATGTCAGCAGCGAGCAAGGCCGGAAATGTGTGGGTGTGCTTCCCGGCACTATCGGCCTGAACCCGCTTCGGATCGAGTTTCGTTAAAAATAATCCTGCCCGTGGGCTCAGCGATGTTAAAATAATCCCGGCGCGAACTGGTTAATACATGTACATGTACTATATATTTTTAGTCTCAATATACATGTACATCAAATAGGACCTACCGCACAAGTCTAAACTTCAGAAATTTCAAGCCCACATTTTTTTTCTAAAAACAATTAATATTTATTTTCACCTATATATTTAATTTCTGTTCAACAAGAACTTGTAAGAATTTTGTTTAAATAGAGTAACAAATGTTTCAGTAATGCTCGAGTGATTAGCGCACATGAACATAATGTTATGGAATGCGCGCTATATAAATGTAATTATTCTCATACCTATTATTATGTTACTGAAGTTGTAAATAAGTGAGTAAATGTACAGATGCATACTTATTTTATACTTGTAATTTGTAAATGTTCATCTGAAATAAGCACAAACCCATATTGTCTATCACAGACAGAGATTACAGTACATTTCACAATGAAATCTACCTTGGTGCTTTTTACCCAGTTCGCGCTGTGATTATTTTGACATTGACCGGGCCCAGGCGCAGGATTGATTTTCATGAACCTCGATCCGAGACGGGTACACGCCATCCGACACGAACTGGTTAAAGATACTTAGTCAATACTTTTTTAGTTTCACTCGATAATAGATATAATTTTAAATTGTAATATTTGTTACATCTCTGACAAACCAAAAAGTAGTTCATGTTTCATTATTACAAAATTTGTCATTGATTTCAACTTAAACGTGGTCTGCAAATTACCGGGATTCATATGACTGAAATAACCACCTAAAGTGATTTGTTTGCTTCAAAATAAAAAATACAATTTTTGAATCCGTAAGTTTTTTGGTCAAGGCAGGCAGACTTTAAAGGCATTGTATTTGAAAGGGAACTTATAGGCGAGTTTAGGTTTATTTGTGTGCAATCTGTGACACATAATTGCAAAGTGTGATCGATGTAAAAGACTGATTGATGGAAGGACCAATCAATAGATGTAAAAGACTGATCAATGTGTTGATTGGAGTTTATGCCTCTTTGGTGTTCAGTACAGGACCAAATCTACCCAAATCCACTCAAGTGGTGGTTGATATTGATGAACAAAAACTCATCACTGAACGGTGGACAAAATCAGACCCATTCTCCCAGTAGTGCAATAATCAAAATATATTCAACCCAGGCCTGCAGGACCAAGTTTTGCCGTTCACCCACTATACCCCCCTCCCCACACCCTCCACCCCAACAAAGCACACAAACAAACAAAAACAAAACAAGGGTATGGATTTTGATGGATTTCGGAGGGTTAGGGTTAAAGAAGCTTTGGTTTTAGTCACTTTTCATTAACGGTAACATCAACCAATTTCAATTAAGGAAATACAGATGTACAAAATAATAAAAACTGAAACAACATCAATTCTAAATGGCAGTAGCGAAACTGAATTGACTGCTTTATAACTGCTGTCACGAGATACATGCACAATACAATTGTGGGAAAATATGGAGGGAATGTCAACAAAACTTTCTGTTTCAACTACACACTTTTATAAGATCTCAAGGTGTTATATTCCCCATTAGTAGAAAACTGGATCAATCTTGAAATAGGACAAACGCGCTTCGCTGTATCTCCAGAAAATGTTGGATGCAGCTCCAAGCTAACTGCACATGATGGGTGATGGCTATGAAGACAGCTCCACTCTATTGAATGAAGTGAACAAGCATCTTGTGAACTTTCAGCTTTCAGTTTCAACTGCACACTCCTCAAAGATTCTCTGTTGGTGTTCTTACAACAAGAAATACCTGCACTGCATCTGCAAATAATGTTGGAAATGCTACAATTGTACATGAACTATGGCTGATGGCTACCAAGAAGACAACTCTACTCTGTCAACTGAAGTAAACAAGCATCTTGAGAGCTTTTACAAGAGTAGAGACAGAACAAACGAAATAACGTGGTTAAGTGCTGAAATCATTGCACCAATCGGGGTCCTCTTCAACTTTGTGTTTCTCTTCACAGTCATTCGAGTGAAGTCCATGCGTACAATCATCAACATCTACTTATCCAATCTGGCTGTGGCTGACTCGCTCTTCCTTACAAGTGACTTTATATTTGCATTGTGTTCACCCTTCAAGTACAACTTCCTTGTTCAAAAAGTATATGGAGGTGTCAGATACACGCTTCTTGCTGTTTCTCATTTCTTTGTGGTTACCATAGCAGCTGAGAGATTCTCTGCAGTACGTAATCCTCTGACACACAAAGAGAAAGCCTCTAAATCTCGACCAGCAAAGATATCAGCAGGAGTCTGGGTGCCTAGAATCATTGTTGCTGTGATTCTGATATTTTTACCAGAGACTATCTTTGATGATGTCGTCTTTTGCATTAATTCCATTATTGCTATTGTTTGCTTGATAGCAACTCTTGCTTTGTACATCTATGTGGTAGTAAAAGTGTGCAGACAATCAGCCCTGTTGCCAAACCGTCCCAAGCGAGCAGGCAGGGTCCTCTGTATGGTGATAATCAATACTGCTGTTTTCTTCATTTTGAACTCAATACGCACTGCATTGTCAATTCTTGTTATTGTGCAAAGCAAGTATTCAACTTCACAGGCTGTTGAACTTTTACAACTTACAGCCAAAATGTACATTCTGTTTTCATGTCATACAATTTTTGAGCTTATCAATAGTTCAATCAATTCCCTGGTCTACAGTGCCACAAACGCAGACTATCGTGCGGCTGTAGTCGTGGCTTTCTCATTCCTCAAACTGTGCAGTCGTTGCTGCCCAAGACTGAAACCCAGCCAACCATCGCAGCCTGGGAAGCAGATTGAGCTTCGTGTGATTCCACAGGCAGACAATGCCCAAGAGCACCATGCTGCCAGGCCAAGCAGCAGCAAGCCACCACGCAAAGAGTGTGCACAACACCCAGAGAGTCAGCAGTCACTGAACAGCTGTCCAGGCAAAGCAGCAGCAAGCCACTAAGCCAAGGGCAGTCACAACACTCAGAGAGTCAGCAGTCAATGGACAGCTGTCCAGAACAATGTTACAGGCAAAGCAGCAGCAAGACACCAAGCCAGGGGCAGTCACAACACTCAGAGAGTCAGCAGTCAATGGACAGCTGTCCAGAACAATGTTGCAGGCAAAGCAGCAGCAAGTCACCAAGCCAAGGACATGCACTACACCCAGAGAGTCAGCAGTCACTGAACAGCTGTCCAGAACAATGTTCCAGGCAAAGCAGCAGCAAGTTATCCACGCCCAGTCAGCCGCATGTTAAATTACATGTTGCACATGCAGAACTTGCAAGTTCCCACCAGAAACAATGCTCTAGTCTGACAGACTGCAAGCCATCCATGCAAGGAGAACAGTGTGTACATCCAGAACCAGCAGAGAGCCAGTAGTCACTTGCAAGTAATCGGGGGCAATGTCCTGGGCTGACTGACACCTAGCCATCATCACAAGAGCAGCAGTATGCACATCCAGAACTAGAAGGGAGTCAATCATTTGAAAGATGTCAAGAACAATGTTCTCTGTTAACTGATGTGTGCAAGCCATCCATTTAGGGGCAGCAGTGTGCAGGGGCAGCAGTGTGCAGAGTCAGCAGATAGTCAATAATCACGTTGTACATTATGTAGTCAACAATCACTTTGTAAGTAACTCTCAAACAATGTTCCAGGGTGACTGACTTCCCACCCATCCCTGCAAGGGAAACAGCGGTCTCAAGAGTGCCAGCAACACTTGCAAGTTTTCAGTAACAATGATCCAGTATTAGGTAGTGAGGGTTTGCAGAGACACCATGTGGAATTCTCTTTTCGAAAGATGCAAGTTGTCAGTAACAATGATCCAGGATTGACTGATGCTGAGATTTCAATGCAAGGAAGCATGCATTCAGATCTTAATGTTATATATTCACCTCTCAAATCAACGTAGAAACATTATTCGAGCTCCGGTACTGAATAATATTCAAAGTTGTTTTGATTAGACTTGGTTGATATTCCAGTTAAACATATGTATTTGTGATACCAAACCTAACAAATGATCTGATATTGATACTGAACAAAATGTTGGCAAAATACTGAAAAGCTCACTATAAAATGTCAATACAATGTGTTCCCTCTTTTCAGGGATATTCTTAACGCAGTGACTATCGTTACAGCAGTTGATCATCTGATTCCCCGACTTACCCGGCCCGACATTGACAATAGTCTGAAACCTTTTACTCTTTGAACCTGACTTTCAAAAAGTCTGGTTCCAAGAGCGATAATCAGATATTGTTGTCAATGTAGGGTCTGGTAAGTCAAGGAATCAGATTGTTCACTGTCGTAATAATATAGCCACTGCGTATTCTTAATAATACAATGATTCAGTGACGATATATTGCCGACTCTCAAAATAAATCCAATAGGACCTACCACACAAGTCTAAACTTCAGACAGTTCAAGCCCCCCTTTTTTTTAATAAAACAATTAATATTTATTTTCACCTATATTTCATTTCTGTTCAACAAGAACTTGTGAGAATTTTGTTAAAATACATGTATAGTAAACTTTTTCAGTAATGCTTGAGTGATTAGCGCACATGAACATACTTTTATGGAATGCGTGCAATATGTAATTATTATTATTATTATTATGTTATTGAAGTTGTAAATAAGTGAGTAAATGTACAGATGCATACTTCTTATATACTTGTAATTTGTAAATGTTACACTGAAATGAGCACAAAGCAATATTGTCCATCACCGACAGAGATTACCTTTCACAATGAAATCTACCTTTGTGCTTTTTAACCAGTTCGCCCCGGGATTATTGTGACATTGACCGGTCCCAGGCACGGGATTATTTTTCATGAACCTCGATCCGAGACGGGTTCAGGCTAGCATTCTTGGGAACCGGTACACGCCATCCGACGCAAACTGGTTAAAGATACTTAGTCAATACCTTTTGAGTTTTACTCAAATATAGATTTATTTTTAAATTGTAATTTTTTATTATTAAAAAATGTTTCATTGATTTTAACTTCAATGTGGTCTGCAGATTACCACGATTCATATGACTGAAATAACCCCCTAAAGTAAATTTTTTTGGTCAAAATAAAACATACATGTAAAGGTTGAAAATCTATGAGTTTGTTGGTCAAGGCAGGCAGACTTCACAAGGATTGTATTTAAAAGGGAATTCATAAGGGAATTCATAGGGGACTCATTTGTACTTAACTGTAACTTACATAACTATAACAAGTTGTATGCCCACTAACTTACATTTCCATATACCGCAACATACCGTAGACAACATACCGTAGAACATCTGCTTTTCAACACAACATCAAAAACTCGGGACCTAAATTGTGGAATGATTTACCATTCTCTCTTAGATGTTCAAGGTCATATAATATTTTTAAACAGAAACTTAAATTGTACCTAACGTAATATATTATAAACTTCATGTATCCATGTGCAAATGGACTTGGTATGGCAATCCTACATGTAGCCCAGTATTGTATTATATGTTTTTTAACTGCTTAGAAGTATGATTGTTTTCCTATAATTATGGTGTCCGTTCGTTTGTTTTTGTTTAATGGCATGCCTAATACAAGCTCTGCTTACAAGGTTTTGCCACCTCTGGCATTTATATCTTGTTATTGAATACTTACATGTATATAATTTTGTATCTATGTCAATTGAGAAGAGGAAATAAATGTGTGTTTGATTGAGGGTAGTTTAGGTTTACGTATGTAAACTGTGACACATAATTGCAAAGTGTGATCGATGTAAAAGACCAATCGATCGATGTAAAAGCCTGATTGATGGAAGGACCAATCAATAGATGTAAAAGAACGATCGATGTAAACGACTGATCAATGTGTTGATTGGAGTTTATGCCTCTTTGGTGTTCCATACCCTACTGCATTTTAAGTACAGGACCAAATCCACCCAAATCCACTCAAGTGGTGGTTGATATTGATGAACAACAGCTCATCACTGCACGATGGACAAAATCAGACCCATTCTCCAAGCAGTGCCAACGTCCATCATAATCTAAATATATTTACCCCAGGCCTTCAAGACCAAGTTCCCCCATCCCCCGTCCCCCCAACAAAAAACGATAAAAAAAACAAAAAAAACCAAGGGTATGGATTTTGATGGATTTGGGAGGGTTAGAGTTAAATTAAAGAAGTTTTAGTTTTGTCACTTTTCATTATCGGTAACATCAACCAATTTCAATCAAGGAAATACGCATTAAATACGTAATAATAAAAACTGAAACAACTTTAATTCAAAATGGCAGCAGCGAAACTGAATTGTCTGCTTTGGTAACTGCTGTCACGAGATACATGCATATCACGTGCATTACAATACAATTGTGGGAAAATATGGAGGGAATGTCAACCAAACTTTCTGTTTCAACTACACACTTTTATAAAATCTCAAGGTGGTATCATGATTCCCCAATAGTATAAAACTGGAGCAATCTTGAAATAGGACAAACACGCTTCGCTACATGTTTATCTGCAGAAAATGTTGGATTCAGCTCCAATCTACACTGCACATCATGGGTGATTGGCCACTCTATCGAATGAAGTAAACAAGCATCTTGAAAACTATTACAAGAGATATGGTGGGGTACATTATACATATATATAAAATAATACACCATTTTAAAGTTGAGAACCTAGATAAGTTCTTTTAAAAAGCAAAATCTAAATAACTAAAATTGTCAACTTTGTCTTGGTTCCGTTGGAGCAGGTCACATATACACGAATTGTCAGTTGCGCATGTTTGTCATTTGAAGCAGCAAAGGTGCTCAAAACCGAAAGAAAGGTGCATACAAACTCACCTGATTAAGTGTTAGTACTATCAATGATACAGGGTGGCCTAAAAACAATTGTACAATAATATCACAACGGACAAGCATATGTGACCCAGCACGAGTAAATGAGACACTTTGAGGCAAAAATAAAATTTGAGATTTTGATTTCATCATTTAAAGCTAAACAAGCTTTAAATGATGAAATCAAAATCTCAATTTTCATTTTAACCCCACCCTATCTCTTGTACTATCACTACCCTGAGGCCAAAACTACCTATACCAGAGGATGGAGAATGTTTCTTAAAGAACGATGAAACCAAGAGGTCTCAATTCGGACTAGTAGTTTTAGCTCCAGATTATATTTAGTGAAGTGAAGTCAGTGGTTCTTTCGCATCAAAAAATAACTAAACCATATTTTAGTTATTTCTCGGTGCGAAAGGACCACTGACTCAGCTGTGCTTCACAAAACAGGGTCTTGAGCTGAAACTACTAGCCTAAATCGAGATATATTGGTATCATTTTTCCTCTAGAAACATTCTTCATCCATTGGTATACAATGTAGATTTTTAAATCTTAGGGTAGTGGAAGTATGCTTGTCTGTTTTTTAATATGGGCCACCCTGTATATAGTCCAAGAAAACAATATTTTAAGATTGCGATTGCAGCTTCAAATTTGCCGAGTCAAAAATTTGAATTGCGACCACAATCAGCATTCAGGTTACGTTCTTGTTTAGCCAATTGCAGCTGAATCATGTAACGCACAGCAACCAATCAATATCAGCTCCAATGCACGCGTGTGCATCGTTTAAAGGATTGCGCACACCATTCGTAGATTACAAATCAACTACTAATGGACATTTGCAAACATGCGTCTCTGAGATGCATCTTTAGAAATGACATTCTTTTATTATTTTCTATCCGGGACTGTCCTTTAATTAGGGGTCTAATTGTTCATATCCCTGTTACATTTGACATTAAAATATTATTTTTACATTCAGCACGCATTCTTTGATGCCTTCTATTTCTAAGAGTGATTTACATAAAGCAAAGTACCTGCAAAACAAATTTTACAAAAAGTTTGAAGTCAATTTCAGTGACACTTGCATTGTAAATTACTAGACCAGGGAGCCAATTTCATAAAACGTGTGAGCACCAAAATTTGCTGAGTATGAACATTCTTCCTTAGGGAAGAAACAGGGTTACAATCCAACAATTCAGATGATGTTTATTTTGTGTAACTGGTATTCAGCTGGTTTTTGCTTTGAATAAAAAGCATGTGGAGTTTTGGCTGAAAACCTGTTTTTACTGAGCAAGAATTTGTTGTGCTAAGCACATTTTTGTGCTTACATGTAATTGGCCCCAGGTGTAACCAGGACACCAAAAAATGTTACAGTTTTGAACCCCTTATTTACGGACTAACCCATCTTTCTTGTGCATGCTTATGGCCAACAGTTTTTTACCAGTAGCTACCAACGTTTTTTATAAACAAAAATATCACTTGGGTGGGACTCAAACCCACAGCATCCTGCTTTATATTGCAGATATATTATTACTAGCCAGGGTTTGGCTAGCTGGTTGAAATCCCAATAGCATTAGCAGCGGGTTCTGCAACCAAATGTTTCAATTTGCGTCGGGGTGATGTAAATTGAATACTGTTTTTGTTTCCTTCATCACCAACGTAATTTATAAACGCTGTATAGTCAGTGTTGTCACAAGAGAAAGTGTTGGTAACGTACAGCACTGTCAAAACAATGGACAAACTTGTCCTGAATAATCAGAGAGAATATATCAAAGGGGAGAAGACAATAACGCAGCTTTCAGTTTCAACTGCACACTCCTTAAAGATTCTCTGTTAGTGTTCTTACAACAAGAATACCTGCACTGCATCTGCAAATAATGTTGGAAATGCTACACTGTACATGAACTATGGCTGATGGCTACCAAGAAGACAACTCCACGCGGTCACCTGAAGTAAACTTGCATATCGAGAACTATTACAAGACTATAGACAGATCCGATCAAATAATATTGTTAAGTGATAAAATCATTGCACCAATCGGCATCCTCTTTAACTTTGTGTTTCTCTTCACAGTCATTAGAGTGAAGTCCATGCGTACAATCATCAACATCTACTTATCCAATCTGGCTGTGGCTGACTCGCTCTTCCTTACAAGTGAATTTATATTTGCATTGTGTTCACCCATCAAGTTCAACTTCCTTGCGGCAAAAGTATGGATAGTTGTCAGAAATACGCCTCTTGCTGTTTCTAATTTCTTTGTGGTTACCATAGCAGCTGAGAGATTCTCTGCAGTGCGTAATCCTCTGACACACAAAGAAAAAGCCTCTAAATCTCGAGCAGCCAAGATATCAGCAGGAGTCTGGGTGCCTACAATCATTGTTGGTGTGATTCCGATGTTCTTACCAGAGACTATCTTTGATTATGTAGTTTTGGGGATTAATTCCATTATTGCCATTGTTTGCTTGATAGCAACTCTTGCTTTGTACATCTATGTGGTAGTGAAAGTGCGCAGACAATCAGCCCTGTTGCCAAACCGTCCCAAGCGAGCAGGCAAGGTCCTCTGTATGGTGATAATCAATACTGCTGTTTTCTTCATTTTGAACTCAATACGCACTGCATTGTCAATTCTTGTTATTGTGCAAAGCAAGTATTCAACTTCACAGGCTGTTGAACTTCGACAACTTACAGCCAAAATGTACATTCTGCTTTCATGTTATACAATTTTTGAGCTTATCAATAGTTCAATCAATTCCCTGGTCTACAGTGCCACAAACGCAGACTATCGTGCAGCTGTAGTCAAGACTTTCTCATTTCTCAAACTGTGCTGTCGTTGCTGCCCAAAACTGAATCACAGCCAACCATCGCAGCCTGGGAAGCAGATTGAGCTCCGTGTGATTCCACAGGCAGACAATGACCAAGAGCACCATGCTGCCAGGCCAAGCAGCAGCAAGCCACCAAGCAAAGAGTGTGCACAACACCCAGAGAGTCAGCAGTCACTAGACAGCTGTCAAGAACAATGTTCTAGACAAAGCAGCAGCAAGGACTCCATTCACAGTCAGCAGCATGTTCAAGTGCATGTTGAAGTACATGCAGAACCAGCGGGGACCCCAGCGCTTGCAAGTTCTAATCGGGATCAATGCTCTAGTATAGTCTGACTGATTGCAAGGCATCCGTGCAAGATTAACAGTGTGTACATCCAGTTCCAGCAGAGAGCCAGCAGTCACTTGCAAGTACTCAGGAGCAATGTCCTGGGCTAATCACTGGCACCGAGCCATCATCACAAGGGCAGCAGTATACACATCCAGAACCAGAAGGGAGTCAGTCGTCGGAAAGTTGTCAAGAACAATGTTCTCTGGTAACTGATGAGTGCAAGCCATCCATGTAAAGGCAGCAGTGTGCAGAGACAGCAGATAGTCAACAATCACTTTGTACATTATGTAGTCAACAATCACTTTGTAATAACTCTCAAATAATGTTCCAGGCACAACAGCCAAGTGCAGAGAAGCAGTATTATGTGCATCAAGAACCAGCAGGGACTCATTCTAAAACTATCAAGAACAATGTTCCAGGGCGACTGACTTCCCACCCATCCCTGCAAGAGGAACAGCGGTCTCAAGAGTGCCAGCAACACTTGCAAGTTTTTAGTAACAATGATCCAGGATAAAGTAGTGAGAGTTTGCAGAGACACCATGTGGAATTCTCCTTTCGAAAGATGCAAGTTGTCAGTAACAATGATACAGGATTGACTGATGCTGAGATTTCAATGCAAGGAAGCATGAACTCAGAACTTAATGTTATATCCACCTCTCAAATCCACGTAGAAACATTATTTGAGCTCCGGTACTGAATAATTTTCAAAGTTGTTTTGATTAGGCTTGGGTGATATTCCAGTTAAACATATGTATTTGTGGTACCAAACCTAACAAATGATCTGATAACACATATTGATACTGAACAAAATGTTGGCAAAATACTGAAAAGCTCACTATAAAATGTCAATACAATGTGTTCTCTCTTTTCAGGGATATTCTTAACGCAGTGACTATAGTTACAGCAGTTGATGATCTGATTCCCTGACTTACCTAGCCCGACATTGACAATACTCTGAACATTTTACTCTTCGAACCTGACTATCAAATAGTCTGGTTTCAAGAGCGATATCCAGGTATTTTTGTCAATGTCGGGCTGGGTAAGTCGGGGAATCAGATCGTCAACTGCCATAATGATAGCCACTGCGCATTCTCAATACTACAATGTTTCAGTGATGATATATTGCCGACTCTCAAAATAAATCCAATGGGACCTACCACACAAGTCTAAACTTCAGACATTTCAAGTCCACATTTTTGTTTCTAAAACAATTAATATTTATTTTTTACCTATATTTCATTTCTGTTCAACAAGAACTTGTCAGAATTTTGTTTAAATACATGTATAGTAAAATGTTTCAGTAATGCTTGAGTGATTAGCGCACATGAACATATTTTTATGGAATGCGTACAATATAAATGTAATTATTATTATTATGTTACTGAAGTTGTAAATAAGTGAGTAAATGTACAGATGCATACTTCTTATATACTTGTAATTTGTAACTGTTCCACTGAAATGAGCACAAAGCTATATTGTCTATCACCAACAGAGATTACCTTTCACAATGAAATCTAACTTTGTGCTCTTTAACCAGTTCGTGCCGGGATTATTTAACATTGAATGGGACCAGACGCGGGATTATTTTTCATGAACCTCGATCCGAGACGGGTTCAGGCTAGCATTCTTGGGAACCGGTACACGCCATCTGACGTGAACTGGTTAAAGATCTCAGTCAATACTTTTTGAGGATATTAGATTTAAATTGTAATTGTGATTTTTTGTTACCATCTCTGACAAACCAAAAAATAGTTTGTGTTTCATTATTACAATTTTTTTTTATTGATTTCAACCTAAACGTGGTTTGCAAATTACCGGGATTCATATGACTGAAATAACCCCCTCAAGTGATTTTAATTCTTTAAAAAAAAAATATACAAATTTAGAATCCGTGATTTTTTTGGTCAAGGCAGGCAGACTTCAAAGGCATTGTTTTTAATAGGGAACTTATAGGGGAGTTTAGGTTTACGTATGTGTAAACTGTGACACATAATTGCAAAGTGTGATCGATGTAAAAGACCGATCGTCGATGTAAAAGACCGATTGATGGAAGGACCAATCAATAGATATAAAAGACCAATCGATAGTTGTAAATTAAAGACCGATCGATCGATCGATGTAAAAGACTGATCAATGTGTTGATTGGACTTTATGCCTCTTTGGTGTTCCATATGCATTTTAAGTACAGGACCAAATCTACCCAAATCCACTCAAGTGGTGTTTGATATTGATGAACAACAGCTCATCACTGCACGATGGACAAAATCAGACCCATTCTCCAAGCAGTGCCAACGCCCATCATAATCCAAATATATTCACCCCAGGCCTTCAAGACCAAGTTCCCCCGTCCCCCGTAACAAAAAACAAAAAAAACAAAAAAAAACAAGGGTATGGATTTTAATGGATTTGGGAGGGTTATAGTTAAATTAAAGAAGTTTTAGTTTTGTCACTTTTCATTATCGGTAACATCAACCAATTTCAATCAAGGAAATACGCATTAAATACGTAAAAATAAAAACTGAAACAACTTTAATTGTAAATGGCAGCAGCGAAACTGAATTGTCTGCTTTGGTAACTGCTGTCACGAGATACATGCATATCACGTGCAATACAATAGGTCTTTGAGAATTGTGAGAAAATAGAGAGGAAGGGTGAACAAAACTTTCTGTTTCAACTACACACTTCTAGAAGATCTCAAGGTGTTATATTCCCAATAGTATAAAACTGGAGCAATCTTGAAATAGGACAAACACGCTTCGCTACATGTATATCTGCAGAAAATGTTGGATGCAGCTCCAATCTACACTGCACATCATGGGTGATGGCCACTCTATCGAATGAAGTAAACAAGCATCTTGAAAACTATTACAAGAGATAAGGTGGGAGTACATGTATAAAATAATACACCATTTTAAAGTTGAGAACCTAGAGAATTTTAAAAAAGCAAAATCTAAATAACTAAAATTGTCAACTTTGTCTTGGTTCCGTTGGAGCAGGTCACATATACACCAATTGTCAGTTGTGCATGTTTGTGATTTGAAGCAGCAAAGGTGCTCAAAACCGAAAGAAAGGTGCATACAAACTCAATTGATTAAGTGTTAGTACTATCAATGATACAGGGTGGCCTAAAACAATTGTACAATAATATCACAACGGACAAAAGAATTATTTTTTTAAAGTTTGAAGTCAATTTCAGTGACACTTGCATGGTGAATTACATGTACTGGACCAGGAGCCAATTTCATTAAACATGTGAGCACCAAAATTTGCTGAGTATGAACATTCTTCCTTAGGGAAGAAACAGGGTTACAATCCAACAATTCAGATGATGTTTATTTTGTGTAACTGGTATTCAGCTGGTTTTTGCTTTGAATGGAAAGCATGTGGAGTTTTGGCTGATAACCAGGGGCCAATTTCATAGAGCTGCTAAGCACAACAATTTGCTTAGCATGACAATTCGTCCTTGGAAAAAACAAGGTTACAGACCAAATTTGTACCTGATCTTTATTGTTCTGGATTAATAATCAGCTGTTTTTTTGCTTAGCATGAAAAACACGTATAATTTTGGCTGGTAACCTGTTTTTAATGTGGTCACAATAGCAGCTGAGAGATTCTCTGCAGTGCGTAATCCTCTGACTCACAAAGAGAAAGCCTCTAAATCTCTAGCAGCAAAGATATCCACAGGACTCTGGGTGCCTACAATCATTGTTGGTGTGATTCTAATGTTCTTACCAGAGACTATCTTTGATTATGTATTTTTTTGGATTAATTCCATTATTGCCATTGTTTGCTTGATAGCAACTCTTGCTTTGTACATCTATGTGGTAGTGAAAGTGCGCAGACAATCAGCCCTGTTGCCAAACCGTCCCAAGAGAGCAGGCAAGGTCCTCTGTATGGTGATCATCAATACTGCTGTTTTCTTCATTTTGAACTCAATACGCACTGCATTGTCAATTCTTGTTCTTGTGCAAAGCAAGTATTCAACTTCACAGGCTGTTGAACTTCTACAACTTACAGCCAAAATGTACATTCTGTTTTCATGTTATACAATTTTTGAGCTTATCAATAGTTCAATCAATTCCCTGGTCTACAGTGCCACAAACGCAGACTATCGTGCAGCTGTAGTCAAGACTTTCTCATTTCTCAAACTGTGCTGTCGTTGCTGCCCAAAACTGAATCCCAGCCAACCATCGCAGCCTGGGAAGCAGATTGAGCTCCGTGTGATTCCACAGGCAGACAATGACCAAGAGCACCATGCTGCCAGGCCAAGCAGCAGCAAGCCACCAAGCAAAGAGTGTGCACAACACCCAGAGAGTCAGCAGTCACTAGACAGCTGTCAAGAACAATGTTCTAGACAAAGCAGCAGCAAGGACTCCATTCACAGTCAGCAGCATGTTCAAGTGCATGTTGAAGTACATGCAGAACCAGCGGGGACCCCAGCGCTTGCAAGTTCTAATCGGGATCAATGCTCTAGTATAGTCTGACTGATTGCAAGGCATCCGTGCAAGATTAACAGTGTGTACATCCAGTTCCAGCAGAGAGCCAGCAGTCACTTGCAAGTACTCAGGAGCAATGTCCTGGGCTGACTGGCACCGAGCCATCATCACAAGGGCAGCAGTATACACATCCAGAACCAGAAGGGAGTCAGTCATTGGAAAGTTGTCAAGAACAATGTTCTCTGGTAACTGATGAGTGCAAGCCATCCATGTAAAGGCAGCAGTGTGCAGAGACAGCAGATAGTCAACAATCACTTTGTACATTATGTAGTCAACAATCACTTTGTAATAACTCTCAAATAATGTTCCAGGCACAACAGCCAAGTGCAGAGAAGCAGTATTATGTGCATCAAGAACCAGCAGGGAGTCACTCTAAAACTGTCAAGAACAATGTTCCAGGGCGACTGACTTCCCACCCATCCCTGCAAGGAGAACAGCGGTCACAAGAGTGCCAGCAACACTTGCGAGTTGTTAGTAACAATGATCCATGATAAAGTTGTGAGGGTTTGCAGAGACACTATTCTCTTTTCGAAAGATGCAAGTTGTCAGTAACAATGATCCAGGATTGACTGATGCTGAGATGCAAGGAAGCATGAACTCAGAACTTAATGTTATATCCACCTCTCAAATCAACGTTAACATTATTCGAGCTCCGGTACTGAATAATATTCAAAGTTGTTTTGATTAGGCTTGGTTGATATTCCAGTTAAACATGTATTTGTGATACCAAACCATGATACCAAATGATGTGACAATACACATTGACAATGAAAAAATGGTGGCAAAATACTGAAAAGCTCACTATAAAATGTCAATACAATGTGTTCTCTGTTTAGGGATATTCTTAACGCAGTGACTATCGTAGTATCGTTACAGCAGTTGATCATCTGATTCCTCGACTTGCCCGGCCCGACATTGACAATACTCTGAACCTTTTACTCTTCGAACCCGACTATCAAATAGTCTGGTTCCAAAAGCGATATCCAGGTATTTTTGTCAATGTCGGGCTGGGTAAGTCAAGGATTCAGATCGTCAACTGTCGTAATGATAGTCACTGCGTATTCTTAATACTACAATGTTTCAGTGATGATATATTGCCGACTCTCAAAATAAATCCAATAGGACCTACCACACAAGTCTAAACTTCAGAAATTTCAAGCTCATTTTTTGTTTTCTAAAATGTTTACTATTCATTTTTACCTATATTTCATTTCTGTTCAACAAGAACTTGTGAGAATTTTGTTTAAATAGAGTAAAATGTTTCAGTAATACTCGAGTGATTAGCGCACATGAACATATTTTTATGGAATGCGCGCTATATAAATGTAATTATTTATATTATTATTATTATTATTATTAAGTTACTGAAGTTGTAAATAAGTGAGTAAATGTACAGATGCATTTTTTTTTATACTTGTAATTTGTAATTGTTTAGCTAAAATCAGCACAAAACCATATTGTCTATCACAGACAGAGATTACAGTACATTTCACAATGAAATCTAACTTTGTGCTCTTTAACCAGTTTGGGCCGGAGTATTATTTTGACATTGACCGGGCTCAGGCGCGGGATTATTTTTCATGAACTTCGATCCGAGACGGGTTCAGGCCAGCATTCTTGGGAACCGGTACACGCCATCCGACGCAAACTGGTTAAAGATACTTAGTCAATATCTTTTGAGTTTTACTCAAATATAGATTTATTTTTAAATTGTCATTTTTCATTATTAAAAAATGTTTCATTGATTTTAACTTAACTGTGGTCTGCAGATTACCAGGATTCATAGGACTGAAATAACCCCCTAAAATCATTTTTTGTTGTCAAAATAAAACATAAAGGTTGAAAATCCGTGAGTTTTTTGGTCAAGGCAGGCAGACTTCACAAGGATTGTATTTGAAAGGGAATTCATAGGGGACTCATTTGTACTTAACTGTAACTTACATTTTATAACTATAACAAGTTGTATGCCCACTAACTTACATTTCCATATACGGCAACATACCGTAGAACATCTGCTTTTCAACACAACATCAAAAACTCCAGACCTAAATTGTGGAATGATTTACCATTCTCTCTTAGATGTTCAAGGTCATATAATATTTTTAAACAGAAACTTAAATTGTACCTAATGTAATTATTATAAACTTCATGTATCCATGTGAAAATGAACTTGGTATGGCAATCCTACATGTAGCCCAGTATTGTATTATATGTTTTTTACTGCTTAGAAGTATGATTGTTTTCCTATAAGTTATGGTGTCCGTTCATTTTTTTTTTTTTAATGGCATGCCTAATACAAGCTTTGCTTACAAGGTTTTGCCACCTCTGGCATTTATATCTTGTTATTCAATACTTATATAATTTTGTATCTATGTCAATTGAGAAGAGGAAATAAATGTGTGTTTGATTGAGGGTAGTTTACATGTAGGTTTACGTATATGTAAACTGTGACACATAATTGCAAAGTGTGATCGATGTAAAAGACCAATCGATCGATGTAAAAGCCCGATTGATGGAAGGACCAATCAATAGATGTAAAAGAACGATCGATGTAAAAAAGACTGATCAATGTGTTGATTGGAGTTTATGCCTCTTTGGTGTTCCATACCCTACTGCATTTTAAGTACAGGACCAAATCCACCCAAATCCACTCAAGTGATAGTTGATATTGATGAACAACAGCTCATCACTGCACGGTGGAAAAAATCAGTCCCATTCTCCAAGCAGTGCCAACATCCATCATAATCCAAATATATTCACCCCAGGCCTGAAGGACCAAGTACCTCCCCCACAAAAACAAAAACAAACAAACAAACAATAACAAAAACAAGGGTATGGATTTGGATGGATTTGGATGGATTAGGGTTAAAGTAGCTTTAGTATTGTCACTTTTCATTATCGGTTACATCAACCAACTTCAATCAAGGAAATACAGATTGTACATAATACTAAAAACTGAAACAACTTTAACTCTAAATGGCAGTAGCGAAACGAAAATGACTGCTTTGGTAACTGCTGTCACGAGATACATTCATATCACGTGCATTACAATAGGTCTTTGAGAATTAAGGGGAAATTAAAAGGAAATGTCAACAAAAATTTCTGTTTCAACTACACACTTCTAGAAGATCTCAAGATGTTGTATTCCCCAATAGTATAAAACTGATGCAATCTTAAATTAGGGCAAACACGCTTCGATTTATCTGCAGAAAATGTTGAATGCAGCTCCAAGCTATGTACACTGCACATGATTAGGTGATGGCCAATCTATCGAATGAAGTAAACTATTTCAAGTATTCAACTTCACAGGCTGTTGAACTTCTACAACTTACAGCCAAAATGTACATTCTGTTTTCATGTTATACAATTTTTGAGCTTATCAATAGTTCAATCAATTCCCTGGTCTACAGTGCCACAAACGCAGACTATCGTGCAGCTGTAGTCAAGACTTTTTCATTTCTCAAACTGTGCTGTCGTTGCTGCCCAAAACTGAATCCCAGCCAACCATCGCAGCCTGGGAAGCAGATTGAGCTCCGTGTGATTCCACAGGCAGACAATGACCAAGAGCACCATGCTGCCAGGCCAAGCAGCAGCAAGCCACCAAGCAAAGAGTGTGCACAACACCCAGAGAGTCAGCAGTCACTAGACAGCTGTCAAGAACAATGTTCTAGACAAAGCAGCAGCAAGGACTCCATTCACAGTCAGCAGCATGTTCAAGTGCATGTTGAAGTACATGCAGAACCAGCGGGGACCCCAGCGCTTGCAAGTTCTAATCGGGATCAATGCTCTAGTATAGTCTGACTGATTGCAAGGCATCCGTGCAAGATTAACAGTGTGTACATCCAGTTCCAGCAGAGAGCCAGCAGTCACTTGCAAGTACTCAGGAGCAATGTCCTGGGCTGACTGGCACCGAGCCATCATCACAAGGGCAGCAGTATACACATCCAGAACCAGAAGGGAGTCAGTCATTGGAAAGTTGTCAAGAACAATGTTCTCTGGTAACTGATGAGTGCAAGCCATCCATGTAAAGGCAGCAGTGTGCAGAGACAGCAGATAGTCAACAATCACTTTGTACATTATGTAGTCAACAATCACTTTGTAATAACTCTCAAATAATGTTCCAGGCACAACAGCCAAGTGCAGAGAAGCAGTATTATGTGCATCAAGAACCAGCAGGGAGTCACTCTAAAACTGTCAAGAACAATGTTCCAGGGTGACTGACTTTTAGTAACAATGATCCAGGATAAAGTAGTAAGGGTTTGCAGAGACACCATGTGGAATTCTCTTTTCGAAAGATGCAAGTTGTCAGTAACAATGATCCAGGATTGAGTGATGCTGAGATTTCAATGCAAGGAAGCATGACCTCAGAACTTAATGTTATATCCACCTCTCAAATCAACGGAGAAACATTATTCGAGCTCCTGTACTGAATAATTTACAAAGTTGTTTTGATTAGGTTGATATTCCAGTTAAACATTTATACATGTATTTGTGATATCAAACCATACCAAATGATGTGATAATACATATTGATACTGAACAAAATGTTGGCAAAATACTGAAAAGCTCCGTATAAAATGTCAATACAATGTGTTCTCTTTTTAGGGATACTCTTATAGCAGTGACTATCATTACAGCAGTTGATCATCTGATTCCCTGACATTGACAAAACTCTGAAACCTTTTACTCTTGGAAACTGACTATCAAATAGTCTGGTTCCAAGAGCAATATCCAGATATTTTTGTCAATGCCAGGCTGGGTAAGTCGGGGAATTAGATCGTCAACTGCCGAATTCTTATTACTACAATTTTTACTACAATAATACTACATGTGTACAATTTTTACTACAATAATACTACAATGTTTTAGTGATGATATATTGCCGAATCTCAAAATAAATCCAATAGGACCTACCGCACAAGTCTAAACTCAAGAGATTTCAAGCCCACATATATTTTTTCTAAAGCAATTGATTTTTATTTTCACCTATATTTCATTTCTATTCAACAAGAACTTGTGAGGATTTTGTTTAAATAGAGTAACAAATGTTTTAGTAATGCTCCAGTGATTAGCGCACATGAACATATTTTTATAGAATGCGCGCTATATAAATGTAGCGGTAATTATTATTATTATGTTACTGAAGTTGTAAGCAAGTAAATGTACAGATGCATACTTCTTTTATACTTGTAATTTGTAATTGTTTAGCTGAAAGAAGCACAAATCATATTGTCTATCACAGACAGAGATTACCTTTCACAATGAAATCTACCATTGTGCTATTTAACCAGTTCGCGCCGCGGTATTATTTTGACATTGACCGGGCCCAGACGCGGGATTATTTTTCATGAACTTCGATCCAAGACGGGTTCAGGCCAGCATTCTTGGGAACCGGTACACGCCACCCGACGCGAACTGGTTAAAGATGTACTCAGTCAATTCCTTTTTGAGTTTCACTCAACAATAGATTTATTTTTTAATTGTAATATTTGTTACATCTCTGACAAACCAAAAAGTAGTTCATGTTTCATTATTAAATAATATTTCATTGATTTCAACTTAAATGTGGTCTGCAGATGACCGGGATTTTTATAACTGAAATAACCCCCTCAAGTATTTATTTTTTTGTCAAAATAAAACTTAAAGGTTAAAAATCTGTGATTGTTTTGGTCAAGGCAGGCAGACTTAAAAAACATTGTATTTCAAAGGGAACTTATAGCGGTGTTTAGGTTTACGTATTTATAAACTGTGACACATAATTGCAAGGGTGATCGATGTAAAAGACCGATCGATCAATGTAAAAACCGATCGATCAATGTAAAAGACCAATCGATCGATGTAAAAGACCGATTGATGGAACGACCAATCAATAGATGTAAAAGACCAATCAATAGATGTAAAAGACCAATCAATAAATGTAAAAACCGATCGATCAATGTAAAAGACCAATCGATCAATGTAAAAGACCAATCGATCGATGTAAAAGACCAATCGATCGATGTAAAAGACCGATTGATGGAAGGACCAATCAATAAATGTAAAAGACCGATCGATCGATGTAAAAGACCGATCGATCGATGTAAAAGACCAATCGATCAATGTAAAAGACCAATCGATCGATGTAAAAGACCAATCGATCGATGTAAAAGACCGATTGATGGAAGGACCAATCAATAGATGTAAAAGACCAATCAATAAATGTAAAAGACCGATCGATCGATGTAAAAGACTGATCAATGTGTTGACTGGTTTTTATGCCTCTTTGGTGTTTCATACCCTACTGCATTTTTACCAGTTCGCGTCGGGATTATTTTATTATCACTGAGCCAAGGCGCGGGATTATTTTTAACGAAACTCGATCTGAGGCAGGTTCAGGCCAATGGTACCGGGAAGCACTCCCACACATTTCCGGCCTTGCTCACTACTGACGGACATTTTCAACCTCGCTCGTGACGTGTTTATGCGTCATTCGTTTCGAATCTGGATAAAAACTTTGCGTGTATATACATCCTCCGGCGCGAACTGGTTAAGTACAGGGCCAAATCTACCCAAATCTACTCAAGTGGTGGTTGATATTGATGAGCAACAGCTCAGTACTGCACGATGGACAAAATCAGTCCCAGTCTCCCAGCAGTGCCAACGTCCATCATAATCCAAATATATTCACCGCAGGCCTGCAGGACCAAGTTCCCCTCCCTCTCCCCCCTCCCTACAACAACAAAACAAACAAAAACAAAACAAGGGTATGGATTCTAATGGATTTGGGAGGATTAGGGTTAAAGAAGCTTTAGTATTGTCACTTTTCATTATCGGTAACATCAACCAATTTCAATCAAGGAAATACACATGTACATAATAATAAAAACTTTTAATTCTAAATGGCAGTAGCGAAACTGAATAGTCTGCTTTAGTAACTGCTGTCACGAGATACATTCATATCACGTGCATAACAATAATACAATTATGGGAAAATATGGAGGAAATGTCAACCAAACTTTCTGTTTCAAATACACACTTTTGGAAGATCTCGGAGTGTTATATTTCCATTAGTATAAAACTGGAGCAATCTTGAAATAGGACAAACGCGCTTCGCTCTATAAGCAGAAAATGTTGGATGCAGCTCCAAGCTACACTGCACATGATGGGTGATAGCTACGAAGACAGCTCCACTCTATCAAATGAAGTAAATAAGCATCTTGAAAACTATTACAAGAGATAGGGCCGAGGGACATATGTGAATGATACATCATTTAAAAAAAAAGAACCTATAGAGAATAAAAACCAAAAAAATAATCTAAAAACCAAAAATGGTCAACTTTGTCTGGGTTCCGTTGGAGCAGGTTGTCAGTTGGGTACGTTTGTCATTTGAAGCAGCAAAGGTGCTTAAAACTGAAAGAAAGGTGCATACAAACTCACCTGATTAAGTGTTAATAATAATAATAATGTGAGCATTTATATAGCGCTCAAACACAGAAGAAACTGGTATCAGAGCGCTTAACAAAATACAAGGGACAAAAACTAAACCAATTAAAATAGAAAAGTCTTAAGATCTTTCTTGAACTTTGTTAATGATGTGGCATGACGGATGCAGTGAGGCAAGTTATTCCATAGCTTAGGACCAGCAGCGTAAAAACCCTTGTCACCAGACAGAGTGTTGGTTTTAGGTACCGTAACTAGTCTATCATCATCGCCTGAGCGAAGTCCGAATTTCTTCGATTGATAGGGAATGATGAGGTCTGAAAGATACGTTGGTGCCTGATTGGTGAAACATTTGTATACAACAGCTAAAATCTTAAACACAATACGCGAGTGGACAGGCAACCAATGGAGTTGTTTGAGAAATGGCGACGCAAGATCATACTTTTTAGCCTGGAAAACAAGTTTGGCTGCACGATTTTGGAGACGCTGAAGACGTTTGATATCAGAAACATTTATACCATGAAGGAGAGAGTTAGCATAATCCAAACGCGATGTAACAAGAGCACGAACGGCGTGATGGCAAGTAGTCTGGTCAATAAACATTCTAATTTGAGATAAATTGCGGATATGGAAGTTTAGTGAACGACAAATCGAAGTCACATGGGTGGACATGTTCATATTTTGGTTAAATTCCACACCAAGATTTCTGACGGAGGTGGATGGCCTGATGACAATATTACCAATCTTGAGAGAGATGTCCCGCAACGTATGTGATAATCTTGGAGTGACAGCAACAAAGAATTCAGTTTTAGTGTCATTTAATTGCAGCATATTATGCGTCATCCATGTTTTGATTTCAAGAATACAAGTGGTCAATGTCGACAAAGCATGTTTCACATCATTTGGGTCTCTAGGATCACAGGTAATATACAACTGGGTGTCGTCAGCGTAGAAATGAAATTTGACATTGGTATGGCGCTTAATGATGTCGGCGAGTGGATGCGTATAGAATGTTAATATACTCTCAATGCTATACAGGGTGGCCTATAAAAATGTACAATAATATCACAACGAACAAGAATACTTCCACTACCCTGAGGCCAAAACTACCTATACCAACAATGGAGAATGTTTCTTAAAGAACGATGATACCAAGGTGTCTCAATTCGGACTAGTAGTTTTAGCTCCAGATTCTATTTAGTGAAGTGAAGTCAGTGGTTCTTTCGCACACAAAAATAACTAAACCACGTTTTAGTTATTTCTCGGTGCGAAAGGACCACTGACTCGGCTGTGCTTCACAAAACAGGGTCTTGAGCTGAAACTACTAGCCTAAATCGAGATATCTTGGTATCATTTTTCCTCTGGAAACATTCTTCATCCATTGGTATACAATATAGAGTTTTAAATCTTAGGGTAGTGGAAGTATGCTCGTCTGTTTTTTTAATGGGCCACCCTGTATATAGTCCAAGAAAACAATATTTTATAATTGTGATTGCAGCTTCAAATTTGCTGAGTCCAAAATTTGAATTGCGACCACAATCAGCATTCAGGTTACGTTCTTGTTCAGCCAATTGCAGCTGAATCATGTCACACACAGCAACCAATGAATTACCAGCTCCCATATGCACGCATACATGTGTGCATCGTTCAAAGGATTGCGCACACCATTCGTAGATTACAAATCAACTACTAATGGACAATTGCAAACATGCGTCTCTGGCGCACATCTTTAGAAATGACATTCTTTTATTATTTTCTATCCAGGACTGTCCTTTAATTAGGGGTCTAATTGTTCATATCCCTGTTACATTTGATATTAAAATAATATTTTTAAATTCAGCACGCATTCTTTGATGTCTTCTTTCTAAAAAAGTGATTTACATTAAGAAAAGTACCAGTACCTACAAAACAAATTATACAAAAAAGGGTTACAAACTAAAATTTCAATTGATGTTTATTGTTTGTAACTGGTATTCAGCTGTTTTTTGCTTTGAATGAAAAGCCTGTGGAATTTTGGCCGATAACCTGTTTTTGCTGAGCAAGACTTTTTTGTGCTAAGCACGTTTTTGTGCTTAAATGTAATTGGCCCCAGGTGTAACCAGGACACCAACAAATGTCACACTTTTGGACCCCTTATTTATGGACTATAACCCATCTTCCTTGTGCATGGCTAAAAGGTATTTTACCCGTAGCTACCAACGTTTTTTTATAAACAAAAATATCACTTGGGTGGGACTCGAACCCACAGCCTCCTGCTTTCTATTGTAGATACATTATTACTAGCCAGGGTTTGGCTAGCTGGTTGAAATCCCAATAGCAGCGAGTTCCACAACCAAATTTTTCAATTTGCGTTGGGGTAATGTAAATTGAATACTGGATAATTTGTTTTTAATAATGTTTTGTTATTTATAAATGCTGTATAGTGTTGTCACAAGAGAAAGTGTTGGTAGCGGCACTGTCAAAACAATGGACAAAATTGTCCTAAATAAACAGAGAGAATATATAAAAGGGGAGAGGACACAAAGCAGATTTCAGTTTCAACTGCACACTCCTCAAAGATTCTCTGTTAGTGTTCTTACAACAAGAATACCTACACTGCATCTTCAAAAAATGTTGGAAATGCTACACTGTACATGAACTATGGCTGATGGCTACCAAGAAGACAACTCTACTCTGTCAACTGATGAAGTAAACAAGCATCTTGAGAGCTATTACAAGAGTGTAGAAAGAAGTATTAAAATGGTATGGTTAAGTACTGAAATCATTGCAACAATCGGGATCCTCTTCAACTTTGTGTTTCTCTTCACAGTCTTTCGAGTGAAGTCAATGCGTACAATCATCAACATCTACTTATCCAATCTGGCTGTGGCTGACTCGCTCTTCCTTACGAGTGACTTTATATATGCATTGTGTTCATCCATCAAGTACAACTTCCATGTAAAAGTATTTATAGTCAGATACACGCTTCTTGCTGTTTCTCATTTCTTTGTGGTTACCATAGCAGCTGAGAGATTTTCTGCAGTGCGTAATCCTCTGACACACAAAGAAAAAGCCTCTAAGTCTCGAGCAGCAAAGATATCCGCAGGAGTCTGGGTGCCTACCATAATTGTTGGTGTGAGTCTGATATTCTTACCAAAGACTTCCTTTTATGATGTCGTCGTCTTTTGGATTACTTCCATTATTGCCATTGTTTGCTTGATAGCAACTCTTGCTTTGTACATCTATGTGGTAGTGAAAGTGCGCAGACAATCAGCCCTGTTGCCAAACCGTCCCAAGCAAGCAGGCAAGGTCCTCTGTATGGTGATCATCAATACTGCTGTTTTCTTCATTTTGAACTTAATGGGCACTGCATTGTCAATTCTTTTAATTGTGCACCAAAACATTTCCGTACATACAAATTCACAGGCTGTTGAATTTATACAACTTACAGAAAAAATATATATTCTGTCTATGTCATAACAGTTTTGAGCTTATCAATAGTTCAATCAATTCCCTGGTCTACAGTGCCACAAACGCAGACTATCGTGCAGCTGTAGTCAAGGCTTTCTCATTCCTCAAACTGTGCTGTCGTTGCTGCCCAAGACAGAATCCCAGCCGATCATCGCAGCCTGGGAAGCAGATTGAGCTTCGTGTGATTCCACAGGTAGAAAATGACAAAGAGCAGCAAGCCACCAAGCCAAGGGCATGCACAACACCCAGAGAGTCAGCAGTCACTGGACAGCTGTCAAGAACAATGTTCCATGCCAAGCAGCAGCAAGGCATCCATTCACAGTCAGCAGCATGTTCAAGTGCATGTTGAAGTACATCCAGAACCAGCAGGGACCCCAGCGCTTGCAAGTTCTCCCCAGAAACAATGCTCTAGTCTGACTGACTGCAAGCCATCCATGCAAGGAGAACAGTGTGTACATCCAGAACCGGCAGAGAGCCAGCGGTCACTTGCAAGTACTCAGGGGCAATGTCCTGGGCTGACTGACACCGAGCCATCATCACAAGGGCAGCAGTATGCACATCCAGAACCAGAAGGGAGTCAATCATTGGAAGATTGTCAAGACCAATGTTCTCCGGTAACTGATGTGTGCAAGCCATCCATGTAAGGACAGCAGCAACCCATCCCTGCAAGGGGAACAGCGCTCTCAAGAGTGCTAGCAACACTTGCAAGTTGTCAGTAACAATGATCCAGGATTGACTGATGCTGAGATTTCAATGCAAGGAAGCATGAACTCAGAACTTAATGTTATCCACCTCTCAAATCAACGTAGAAACATTATTCGAGCTCCGGTACTGAATAATATTAAAAGTTGTTTTGATTAGGCTTGGGTGATATTCAAGTTAAACATTATGTATTTGTGATACCAAACCATACCAAATGCTGTGATAATACATATTGATACTGAACCAAATGTTGGCAAAATATTGAAAAGCTCTGTATAAAATGTCAATACAACGTGTTCTCTTTTTAGGGACTATCATTACAGCAGTTGATCATCTGATTCCCTGACATTGACAAAACTCTGAAACGTTTTACTCTTAGAAACTGACTATCAAATAGTCTGGTTCCAAGAGCAATATCCAGATATTTTTGTCAATGCCGGGCTGGGTAAGTCGGGGAATTAGATCGTCAACTGCCGTATTCTTATTACTACAATTTTTACTACAATAATACTACAATTTGTACTACAATAATACTACAATTTTTACTACAATAATACTACAGTACAATGTTTTAGTGATATTGCCGAATCTCAAAAGTGTAAATTTCAGACATTTCAGGCCCACATTTTTTTTCTAAAACAATTAATATTTATTTTTACCTATATTTCATTTCTGTTCAACAAGAACTTGTGAGTTTAAATAGAGTAACAGTGATGCTCGAGTGATTACCAATACTGAAGTTGTAAATAAGTGAGTAAATGTACAGAGGCACACTTCTTACATTGTATATACTTGTAATTTGTAATTGTTCAGCTGAAATAAGCACCAATCATATTGTCTATCACAGACAGAGATTACCTTTCAGAATGAAATCTACCTTTGTGCTTTTTAACCAGTTCGTGCCGGGATTATTTTGACATTGACCGGGCCCAGGCGCAAGACTATTTTCCATGAACCTTGATCCGAGACGGGTTCGGGCCAGCATTCTTGGGAACCGGTACACGCCATCCGACGAGAACTGGTTAAAGATTCTCAGTCAATACTTTTTGAGTTTCACTCAACAATAGATTTATTTTTAAGTTGTAATTTTTGTTAACATCTATGACAAACCAAAAAGTTGTTCATGCTTCATTATTACAAAATGTTTCATTGATTTCAACTTAAAGGTAGTATACACCATTGGTAATTTGTTGAATTATCAGGAATGGGTGGATTTGGGGGGTTGTATTTTATAGTAAATATCGTTTAACTGACCTGTCCGAATTTTTACATTCATGAATGCCGAGAAAAGCATGAAAAACAGCGTTTGTTTTCCACCGGCGTCGAGCAGTTATTTTTATGTTATCTTTGTTTTTTCACGCTCGCCGGACGGCGAGAATGAATTTTGGTTTATACAATTCAATTTTTTTGAACAATTACAGGATATCTAGGGCCCTCATTTTGCTGGATGCCTGCAATCATTATTTACTTTTAAATGAGTAAAATATTTCTTCATAATTCGGTAATAATTTTTTTCGATATCTGCAAATGGTGTTTACTACCTTTAAATGTGGTCTGCAGATTACCGGGATTCATATGACTAAAATAACCACCTAAAGTTATTTTTTGTTGTCAAAATAAAACAAGGTTGAAAATCCATGAGTTTTTTGGTCAAGGCAGGCAGACTTCAAAGGCAATTGTATTTGAAAGGGAACTTATAGGGGAGTTTAGGTTTACGTATACAGTGTAAACTGTGAGAAAAAATTGCAAAGTGTGATCGATGCAAAAGACCGATCGATGGAAGGACTAATCAATAGATGTAATCGACTGATCAATGTTGATTGGACTTTATGCCTCTTTGGTGTTCCATACCCTACTGCATTTTAAGTACACAGGACCAAATCTACCTAAATCTACTCAAGTGGTGGTTGATATTGATGAACAACAGCTCATCACTCACGATGGACAAAATCAGACCCATTCTCCAAGCAGTGCCAACGTCCATCATAATCCAAATATATTCACCCCAGGCCTACAGGACCAAGTTCCCCCCCTCCTACCCTAACAAAACAAAAACAAAAACAAACAAAACAACAAGGGTTAGTGTTAAAGAAGCTTTAGTTTTGTCACTTTTCGTTATTGGTAACATCAAGCAATTTCAATCAAGGAAATACGCATTGTATACATTGTGTAATGATAAAAACTGAAACAACTTTAATTCTAAATGGCAGAAGCGAAACTTATTTGTCTGCTTTAGTAACTGCTGTCACGAGATACATTGCATATCACGTGCATTACAATACAATTGTGGGAAAATATGGAGGGAATGTCAACCAAACTTTCTGTTTCAACTACACACTTCTAGAAGATCTCAATGTGTTATATTCCCCATTAGTATAAAAACTGGAGCAATCTTGAAACAGGGTAAACGCGCTTTGCTGTATCTGCATAAAATGTTGGATGCAGCTCCAAGCTACACCGCACATTATGGGTGATGGCCATTCTATTGACTGAAGTAAACAAGCATCTTGAGAACTATTACAAGAGTAAAAACAGAACCGTTCAAATAATATAGTTAAGGACTAAAATGATTGCACCAATCGGCATCCTCTTCAACTTTGTGTTTCTCTTCACAGTCTTTCAAGTGAAGTCCATGCGTACAATCATATCTGCCTGTAACATATCAATTTGGCCATTTGGCCACAAGATGTATACAAAAAATCCAATCCAATCCTGAATCCAGTCCAATCCTGAATCCAGTCCAGTCCAATCCAATCCAGTCCAATCCAATCCAATCCAATCCAGTCCAATCCAAAATGTGTTTTTATTGTGTATTTTTTTAAGTGTTTGATAAATGTGGAAAATAGTAAAAGATATATCCTCCCCATCCCCTATCCTTGAGGACATCGTACTTGAGGTCCCATGGCCCAATCCCACTAGTCAAACAGTGGGGATATATCCTCCCCATCCCCTATCCTTGAGGACATCATACTTGAGGTCCCATGGCCCAATCCCACTAGTCAATCAGTAGGGATATATCCTCCTCTTCCCCTATCCTTGAGGACATCATACTTGAGGTCCCATGGCCCAATCCCACTAGTCAAACAGTAGGGATATATCCTCCCAATCCCCTATGCTTGAGGACATCGTACTTGAGGTCCCATGGCCCAATCCCACTAGTCAAACAGTAGGGATATATCCTCCTCATCCCCTATCCTTGAGGACATCGTACTTGAGGTCCCATGGCCCAATCCCACTAGTCAAACAGTAGGGATATATCCTCCCCATCCCCTAGAGGACATCATACTTGAGGTCCCATGGCCCAATCCCACTAGTCAAACAGTAGGGATATATCCTCCTCATCCCCTATCCTTGAGGACATCATACTTGAGGTCCCATGGCCCAATCCCACTAGTCAAACAGTAGGGATATATCCTCCCCATCCCCTATCATTGAGGACATCATACTTGAGGTCCTATGGCCCAATCCCACTAGTCAAACAGTAGGGATATATCCTCCTCATCCCCTATCCTTGAGGACATCGTACTTGAGGTCCTATGGCCCAATCCCACTAGTCAAACAGTAGGGATATATCCTCCCATCCCCTATTCTTGAGGACATCGTACTTGAGGTCCCATGGCCCAATCCCACTAGTCAAACAGTAGGGATATATCCTACTGTTGGAGAAATTTGTTTTCTTTAATATTACAGCCTGAAACAGCTCATCTATGCCAATGTCAACTGTGAAACTCTATTGTCTACTCTGGTTTTGTAAGCTGTCAAAATAAAGAACAAAGTAAATTACCATATCTTATACAAAATACTGTGGGGGGGGGGGGGGGAATGAAGAAGATTTTACTTTTGCTTTCAACTACACATTGCTCAAGGTCCTGTATTCCCTGTCGGTATAAAACTGGAGTGATCTTGAAATAGGAAAGACCACTCTTCGCTGCATCTGAACTAAAATGTTGGACATGGATGGAGATCAATGCTACACTGTACAAGAAATATGGGTGACTGCTACCAAGACAGCTCTACTCTATCAATTGGACTTCATCTGAAGCATCTTATGAACTTTGACAAGAGTCAACACAAAATTGATCAAGTAATATGGTTAAGTGCTGAAATCATTGTTATATTCCCATTAATAGAAACTGGAGCAATCTTAAAATAGGACAAACGCGCTTTGCTGTACAGTGTATGCAGAAAATGTTAGATGCAGCGCATGATGGGTGATGGCTACGAAGACAACTCCACTTTATTTAATAAAGTAAACAAGCTTCACAAGGGTTCAGACAGAACCAATCAAATAATATGGTTAAGTGCTGAAATCATTGCACCAATCGGCATCCTCTTCAACTTTGTGTTTCTCTTCACAGTCTTTCGAGTGAAGTCCATGCGTACAATCATCAACATCTACTTATCCAATCTGGCTGTGGCTGACTCACTCTTCCTTACGATTGACTTTATATTTGCATTGTGTTTACCCACCAAGTACAAATTCCTTGCAAACAAAGTGTTTGTAGTTGTCAGAAACACGCCTATTACTGTTTCCCATTTCTTTGTGGTCACCATAGCAGCTGAGAGATTCTCTGCAGTGCGTAATCCTCTGACACACAAAGAAAAAGCCTCTAAGTCTCGAGCAGCAAAGATATCCGCAGGAGTCTGGGTGCCAACCATAATTGTTGGTGTGAGTCTGATATTCTTACCAGAGACTTCCTTTTATGATGTCGTCTTTTGTATTAATTCCATTATTGCCATTGTTTGCTTGATAGCAACTCTTGCTTTGTACATTTATGTGGTAGTGAAAGTGTGCAGACAATCAGCCCTGTTGCCAAACCGTCCCAAGCGAGCAGGCAAGGTCCTCTGTATGGTGATCATCAATACTGCTGTTTTCTTCATTTTGAACTCAATGCGCACTGCATTGTCAATTCTTTTAATTGTGTACCAAAACATTTCCAGACATACACCTTCACAGGGTGTTGAATGTATACAACTTATAGAAAAAATGTTTATTCTGACTATATGTCATAACATTTTTGAGCTTATCAATAGTTCAATCAATTCCCTGGTCTACAGTGCCACAAACGCAGAATATCGTGCAGCTGTAGACAAGGCTTTCTCATTCCTCAAACTGTGCTGTCGTTGTTGCCCAAGACGGAATCCAAGCCAACCATCGCAGCCAGGGAAGCAGATTGAGCTTCGAGTGATTCCACAGGCAAAAAATAACCAAGAGCAGCGTGCTGCCAGGCCAAGCAGCAGCAAGCCACTAAGCCAAGTGCGTGCAAATCTCCTAGAGAGTCAGCAGTCAATAGACAGATGTCAAGAACAATGTTTCAGGCCATGCAGCAGCAAGCCACAAAGCCAAGAGCGTGCACAACACCCAGAGAGTAAGCAGTCACTGGACAGCTGTCAAGAACAATGTTCCAGGCAAGGCAGAAGCAAGTTGTCCAAGCCCAGTCAGCAGCATGTTCAAGTGCATGTTGAGGTACATGCAGAACCAACCCAGCGCTTGCAAGTTTTCACCAGAAACAATGCTCTAGTCTGACTGACTGCAAGCCATCCATGCAAGGGGAAAAGTGTGTACATCCAGAACCAGCAGAGAGCCAGCAGTCACTTGCAAGTATCAGGAGCAATGTCCTGGGCTGACTGGCACTGAGCCATCATCACAAGGGCAGCAGTATGCACATCCAGAACCAGAAGGGAGTCAATCGTTGGAAAGTTGTTAAGAACAATGTTCTCTGGTAACTGATGTGTCATGTGTGCAAGCCATCCTGTCAGCAGATAGTCAACAATCACTTTGTAAGTAAATCTTCTAGGCACAACAGCAGTATGCCATAGGAAGAGTATGTGCATCAAGAACCAGCAGCCCGAGAGTCAATCACTCCTAAACTGTCCAGAACAATGTTCCAGGGTGACTGACTCCAACCCATCCATGCAAGGGGAGCAGCGGTCTCTAGACTGCCAGCAACACTTGCGAGTTGTCAGTAACAATTAATGATCCAGGATTGACTGATGCTGAGATTTCAATGCAAGGAAGCATGCATTCATAACTTACTGTTATATCCACCTCTCAAATCAATGTAGAAACATTATTCGAGCTCCGGTACTGAATAATATTCAAAGTTATTTTGATTAGGCTTGGGTGATATTCTAACATATGTATTTGTGGTACCAAACCTAACAAATGATCTGATAACACATATTGATACTAAACAAAATGTAGGCAAAATACTGAAAAACTCAATATAAAATGTCAATACAACGTGTTCTCTCTTTTCAGGGATATTCTTAACGCAGTGACTATCGTTACAGCAGTTGATCATCTGATTCCCCGACTTACCCAGCCCGAAATTGACAATACTCTGAACCTTTTACTCTTCGAACCCGACTATCAAATAGTCTGGTTCTAAAAGCGATATCCAGGTATTTTTGTCAATGTCGGGCTGGGTAAGTCAAGGAATCAGATCGACAACTGCCGTAATGATAGCCACTGCGTAATTTTTAATACTACAATGTTTCAGTGATGATATATTGCCGACTCTCAAAATAAATCCAATGGGACCTACCACACAAGTCTAAATTTCAGACTTTTCAAGCCCACATTTTTTTTTTCTAAAACAATTAATATTTATTTTTAACCTATATTTCATTTCTGTTTAACAAGAGCTTGTGAGAATTTTGTTTAAATACATGTAGAGTAAAATGTTTCAGTAATGCTCGAGTGATTAGCGCACATGAACATATTTTTTATGGAATGCGCGCTATATAAATGTAATTATTATTATTATTATTATGTTACTGAAGTTGTAAATATGTGAGTAAATGTACAGATGCATACTTATTTTATACTTGTAATTTGTAAATATGTTCATCTGAAATAAGCACAAACCCATATTGTCTATCACAGACAGAGATTACAAGTACATTTCACAATGAAATCTACCTTTGTGCTTTTTACCCAGTTCGCGCTGGGATTATTTTGACATTAACCGGGCCCAGGCGCGAGATTATTTTTCATGAACCTCGATCCGAGACGGGTTCAGGCCAGCATTCTTGGGATCCGGTACACGCCATCCGACACGAACTGGTTAAAGATGTACTCAGTCAATACTTTTTGAGTTTCACTCAACAATAGATTTATTTTTAAATTGTAATATTTGTTAACATCTATGACAAACCAAAAAGTTGTTCATGCTTCATTATTACAAAATGTTTCATTGATTTCAACTTAAATGTGGTCTGCAGATGACCGGGATTCATATGACTGAAATAACCCCCTCAAGTAATTTTTTGTTTAGAAATAAAACAAGGTTGAAAATCCATGAGTTTTTTGGTCAAGGCAGTCAGACTTCAAAGGCATTGTATTTCAAAGGGAACTTACTTAGGCCAAATTTAAAAAAAACATGTTCAGCGTCACCGCCCACTTCCTTTTGGGGGGCCGCCTCCTTTTTTATTTTATTTTTCTTTTTGAAAAAAATTTATAAATTTTATCATTTTTTTGAAAAAAAAAAAACTAAATAAATAAATTAAAAAGATAATAAAATTTTGAAAGATCGTATTTTAGACTTTAGCATCACTGTGTACATGTTGTAGAAATATATTTTTTCTAATAGGAAGGCTAGGGTGTGACGTGTACGATGCATATATGATCGACCCACATGAATTTGGGTGAACCATGTTTTAATTTTAAATTGGAAGATAGGGTGTGACATGTTCGCTACATGACTCACATTAAGATGTGTCAGGCGGCCATTTTGAACACACACACAAAAACAAAAAAAAGGGCCTCCTCCTTCCTTTAAAAAAAAAGGCATGACGCTAAACATGTTTGTTTTTTTATTTGGCCTTATAGGGGAGTTTAGGTTTACGTATGTGTAAACTGTGACACATACATGTAAAATTTTACAAAGGGTGATCGATGTAAAAGACCAATCGATCGATGTAAAAGACCAATCGATCGCTTAAAAAGACCAATCGGTGGAAGGACTAATTAATAGATGTAGATGTAAAAGACCGATTGATCGATGTAAAAGACTGATCAATGTGTTGATTAGACTTTATGCCTCTTTGGTGTTCCATACCCTACTGCATTGTAAGTACTGGACCAAATCCACCCAAATCTACTCAAGTGGTGGTTGATATTGATGAACAACAGCTCAGTACTGAACGATGGACAAAATCAGTCCCAGTCTCCCAACAGTGCTAACATCCATCATAATCCAAATATATTCACCCCAGGCCTGCAGGACCAAGTCCCCCCCCCCCCCCCCCCCCAACCACCACAACCAAAAACAATCAAACAAACAAAAGCAAAACAAGGGTATGGATTTGGATGGATTTGGGAGGATTAGGGTTAAAAAAGCGTTAGTTTTGTCACTTTTCATTATCGGTAACATCAACCAACTTCAATCAAGGAAATACACATTGTACATACATTGTGTAATGATAAAAACTGAAACAATTTTAATTCTAAATAGCAGAAGCGAAACTGAATTGTCTGCTTTGGTAATTAACTGCTGTCACGAGATACATGCATATCACGCGCAATACAATATGTCTTTGAGAATTGTGGGAAAATATGGAGGGAATGTCAACAAAACTTTCTGTTTCAACTACACACTTCTAAAAGATCTCAATGTGTTATATTCCCCATTAGTATAAAAACTGGAGCAATCTTGAAATAGGACAAATGCGCTTCGCTGTATCTCCAGAAAATGTTGGATGCAGCTCCAAGCTACACTGCACATGATGGGTGATGGCTACAAAGACAGCTGCACTCTATCAAATGAAATAAACAAGCATCTTATGAACTTTCAGCTTTCAGTTTCAACTGCACACTCCTCAAAGATTCTCTGTTAGTGTTCTTACAACAAGAATACCTGCACTGCATCTGCAAATAATGTTGGAAATGCTACACTGTACATGAACTATGGCTGATGGCTACCAAGAAGACAACTCTACTCTGTCAACTGATGAAGTAAACAAGCACATCGAGAACTATTACAAGAGTGTAGACAGTTTTGATCAAATCAAATGGTTAAGTAATGAAATCATCGCACCAATCGGCATCCTCTTAAACTTTGTGTTTCTCTTCACAGTCATTCGAGTGAAGTCCATGCGTAAAAAAAGCATATTTAAGTGTCAGATACATGCTTCTTGCTGTTTCTAATTTCTTTGTGGTTACCATAGCAGCTGAGAGATTCTCTGCAGTGCGTAATCCTCTGGCACACAAAGAAAAAGCCTCTAAATCTCGAGCAGCAAAGATATCCGCAGGACTCTGGGTGCCTACAATCATTGTTGGTGTGATTCTGATGTTCTTACCAGAGACTGTCTTTGCCAACCTCATCTTTTGGATTTCTTCCATTATCAACATCGTATGTTTAATAGCAACTTTTGCTTTGTACATCTATGTGGTAGTGAAAGTGCGCAGACAATCAGCCCTGTTGCCAAACCGTCCTAAGCGAGCAGGCAAGGTCCTCTGTATGGTGATCATCAATACTGCTGTTTTCTTCATTTTGTACTTAGTAGACTTATCCGCCATAATTATTAACACTGTTTTAAACCTTAAATATCTCCATTTCGATGCGACTTCCCCGATTGTTCAATATTTTAAACTTGGAGAAAAGGCAATCATAGTGGAAATATGCTCAGAAATCCTGCGATATATCAACAGCTCAATAAATTCCCTGGTCTACAGTGCCACAAATGCAGACTATCGGGCAGCTGTAGTCGAGGCTTTCTCATTCCTAAAACTGTGCTGTCCTTGCTGCCGAAGACGGAATCCCAGCCGACCATCGCAGCCAGTGAAGCAGATTGAGCTTCGTGTGATTCCACAGGCAGAAAATGACCAGGAGCAGCGTGCTGCCAGACCAAGCAGCGACGAGCCACCAAGCCAAGGGCATGCACAACACCCAGAGAGTCAGCAGTCACTGGACAGCTGTCAAAAACAATGTTCCATGCCAAGCAGCAGCAAGGCATCCATTCACAGTCAGCAGCATGTTCAAGTGCAGGTTGAGGTACATGCAGAACCAGTGGGGACCCCAGCGCTTGCAAGTTCTCCCCAGAAACAATACTCTAGTCTGACTGACTGCAAGCCATCCATGCAAGGGGAACAGTGTGTACATCCAGAACCAGCAGAGAGCCAGCAGTCACTTGCAAGTACTCAAAAACAATGTCCTCGGCTGACTGGCACCGAGCCATCAGCACAAGGGCAGCAGTATGCGTATCCAGAACCAAAAGGGAGTCAATCATTTGAAAGATGTCAAGAACAATGTTCTCTGGTAACTGATGTGTGCAAGCCATCCATTTAGGGGCAGCAGTGTGCAGAGACAGCAGATAGTGAACAATCACTTTGTACATTATGTAGTCAACAATCACTTTGTAATAACTCTCAAATAATGTTCCAGGCACAACAGCCAAGTGCAGAGAAGCAGTATTATGTGCATCAAGAACCAGCAGGGAGTCACTCTAAAACTGTCAAGAACAATGTTCTAGGGTGACTGACTTCCCACCCATCCCTGCAAGAGGAACAGCAGTCTCAAGAGTGCCAGCAACACTTGCAAGTTTTCAGTAACAATAATCCAGGAGAAAGTTGTGAGGGTTTGTAGAGACACTATGTGGAATTCTCTTTTCGAAAGATGCAAGTTGTAAGTAACAATGATCCAGGATTGACTGATGCTGACATTTCAATGCAAGGAAGCATGAACTCAGAACTTAATGTTATATCCACCTCTCAAATCAACGTAGAAACATTATTTGAGCTCCTGTACTGATTAATATTAAAAGTTATTTTGATTAGGCTTGGGTGATATTCAAGTTAAACACACATGTATTTCTGATATCAAACCATACCAAATGATGTGATAATAAACATTGATACTAAACAAAATGTTGGCAAAATACTGAAAAGCTCACTATAAAATGTCAATACAATGTGTTCTTTTTTCAGGGATATTCTTAACGCAGTGACTATTGTTACAGCAGTTGATGATCTGATTCCCTGACTTACCCAGCCCGACATTGACAATACTCTGAAACCTTTTACTCTTTGAACCTGACTATCAAATAGTCTGGTTTCAAGAGCGATATCTAGATATTTTTGTCAATGTCGGGCTGGGTAAGTTGAGGAATCAGATCGACAACTGCCGTAATGATAGCCACTGCGTAATCTTAAGACATGTACTACATATTAGTAGTGACAATATATTGCCGACTCTCAATATAAATCCAATAGGACCTACCACACAAGTCTAAACTTCAGACATTTCAAGTCCAATTTTTTTTCTAAAACAATTAATATTTATTTTCACCTATATTTCATTTCTGTCAACAAGAACTTGTGGGAATAGAGTAAATAGAGTAACAAATGTTTCAGTAGTTATTATTATTGTTATTATTATTATTATTATTATTATTATGTTACTGAAGTTGTAAATAAGTGAGTAAATCTACAGATGCATACAGTACTTCTTATTTACTTGTAATTTGTAGCTATTGTAATTGTTCAGCTGAAATAAGCACAAAACCATATTGTCTATCAAAGACAGAGATTACATTTCACAATGAAATCTACTTTTGTGCTTTTTAACCAGTTCGCGCCGGGATTATTTTGACATTGACCAGGCTCAGGAACGGGATTATTTTTCATGAACCTCGATCAGAGATGAGTTCAGGCCAGCATTCTTGGGAACCTAGAGAATTAAAAAAAAGCAAAATCTAAATAACTAAAATTGTCAACTTTGTCTTGGTTCCGTTGGAGCAGGTCACATACACGAATTGTCAGTTGCGCATGTTTGTCATTTGAAGCAGCAAAGGTGCTTAAAACCGAAAGAAAGGTGCATACAAACTCACCTGGTTAAGTGTTAGTACTCTCAATGCTATACAGGGTGGCCTAAAAAAAATGTACAATAATATCACAACGAACAAGAATACATGTACTTCCACTACCCTGAGGCCAAAACTACCTATACCAACGGATGGAGAATGTTTCTTAAAGAACAATGATACCAAGGTGTCTCAATTCGGACTAGTAGTTTTAGCTCAAGATTCTATTTAGTGAAGTGAAGTCAGTGGTTCCTTCGCATCAAAAAATAAATAAACCACATTTTAGTTATTTCTCGGTGCGAAAGGACCACTGACTCGGCTGTGCTTTACAAAACAGGGTCTGGAGCTAAAACTACTACTAGCCTAAATCGAGATATCTTGGTATCATTTTTCCTCTGGAAACATTCTTCATTCATTGGTATACAATGTAGAGTTTTAAATCTTAGGGTAGTGGAAGTATGCTCGTCTATTTTTTAATATGGGCCACCCTGTATATAGTCCACGAAAACAATATTTTAAGATTGCGATTGCAGCTCCAAATTTGCAGAGTCCAAAATTTTAATTACGACCACAATCAGCATTCAGGTTACGTTCTTGTTCAGCCAATTGCAGCTGAATCATGTCACGCACAGCAACCAATCAATACCAGCTCCCATGCACGGGTGTGCATTGTTTAAAGGATTGCGCACACAATTCGTAGATTACAAATCAACTACTATAATGGACATTTGCAAACATGCGTCTCTGATGCGTATCTTTGGCAATGACATTCTTTTATTATTTTCTATCCGGGACTATAATTTGTTTTTAATAATGTTTTGTTATTTATAAATGCTGTATAGTGTTGTCACAAGAGAAAGTGTTGGTAACAGCACTGTCAAAACAATGGACAAACTTATCCTAAATAAACAAAGAGAATATATAAAAGGGGAGAGGATTTCAGTTTCAACTGCACACACCTCAAAGATTCTCTGTTAGTGTTCTTACAACAAGAATACCTGCACTGCATCAGCAAAAAATGTTGGAAATGCTACACTGTACATGAACTATGGCTGATGGCTACCAAGAAGACAACTCTACTCTGTCACCTGAATTAAACAAGCATCTTGAGAGCTATTACAAAAGTAGAGACAGAAAAGACCAAATAAAATGGTTAAGTGCTGAAATCATTGCACCAATCGGCATCCTCTTCAACTTTGTGTTTCTCTTCACAGTCTTTCGAGTGAAGTCCATGCGTACAATCATCAACATCTACTTATCCAATTTGGCTGTGGCTGACTCACTCTTCTTTACACGTGACTTTATATTTGCATTGTGTTCACCCATCAAGTACAACTTCCTTGGGCAAAAAGTATGGGTAGTTGTCAGATACACGCTTCTTGCTGTTTCTAATTTCTTTGTGGTCACCATAGCAGCTGAGAGATTCTCTGCAGTGCGTAATCCTCTGACACACAAAGAAAAAGCCTCTAAATCTCGAGCAGCAAAGATATCCACAGGACTCTGGGTGCCTACAATCATTGTTGGTGTGATTCTGATGTTCTTACCAGAAACTGTCTTTGCCAACCTCATCTTTTGGATTCCTTCCATTATCAACATTGTATGTTTAATAGCAACTCTTGCTTTGTACATCTATGTGGTAGTGAAAGTGCGCAGACAATCAGCCCTGTTGCCAACCCGTCCCAAGCGAGCAGGCAAGGTCCTCTGTATGGTGATCATCAATACTGCTGTGTTCTTCATTTTAAACTCAATACACACTGCAGAGTCAATACTTGTAATTGTGCAAAGCAAGCATTCCATAGACACACCTTCACAGTTTGTTGAAGTTCTACAACTTACAGACAAAATTGACATTCTCATTGTATGTTCTATCATTTTTGAGCTTATCAATAGTTCAATCAATTCCCTGGTCTACAGTGCCACAAACGCAGACTATCGTGCAGCTGTAGTCGTGGCTTTCTCAATCAAACTGTGCTGTCGTTGCTGCCCAAGACGGAATCACAGCCGACCATCGCAGCCAGGGAAGCAGATTGAGCTTCGTGTGATTCCACAGGCAGAAAATGACCAAGAGCAGCGTGCTGCCAGACCAAGCAGCAGCAAGCCACCAAGCAAAGAGTGTGCACAACGCCCGGAGAGTCAGCAGTCACTAGACAGCTGTCAAGAACAATGTTCTAGACAAAGCAGCAGCAAGGCATCCATTCACAGTCTGCAGCATGTTCAAGTGCACGTTGAGGTACATGCAGAACCAGTGGGGACCCCAGCGCTTGCAAGTTCTCCCCGGGAAACAATGCTCTAGTCTGACTGACTGCAAGCCATCCATGCAAGGAGAACAGTGTGTACATCCAGAACCAGCAGAGAGCCAGCAGTCACTTGCAAGTACTCGGGGGCAATGTAGTCAACAATCACTTTGTATTTAACTCTCAAATAATGTTCCAGGCACAACAGCCAAGTGCAGAGAAGCAGTATTATGTGCATCAAGAACCAACAGGGAGTCATTCTAAAACTGTCAAGAACAATGTTCCAGGGTGACTGACTTCCCACCCATCCCTGCAAGAGGAACAGCGGTCTCAAGAGTGGTAGCAACACTTGCAAGTTTTCAGTAACAATGATCCAGGATAAAGTTGTGAGGGTTTGCAGAGACACCATGTGGAATTCTCTTTTGGAAAGATGCAAGTTGTCAGTAACAATGATCCAGGATTGACTGAAGCATGAACTCAGAACTTAATGTTACCGGTAAGTTCACCTCTCAAATCCACGTAGAAACATTATTCTAGCTTCGGTACTGATTAATATTCAAAATTGTTTTGATTAGACTTGGGTGATATTCCAGTTAAACATACGTATTTGTGATACCAAACCTAACAAATGATCTGATAACACATATGGCAAAATACTGAAAAGCTCACTATAAAATGTCAATGCAATGTGTTCTGTCTTTAGGGATATTCTTAACGCAGTGACTATCGTTACAGCAGTTGATCATCTGATTCCCTGACTTACCCAGCCCAACTTTGACAATACTCTGAAATCTTTTACTCTTTGAACCTGACTATCAAATAGTCTGGTTTCAAGAGCGATATCCAGATATTTTTGTCAATGTCGGGCTGGGTAAGTCAAGGAATCAGATCGTCAACTGCCTTAATGATAGCCACTGCGTATTCTTAAAACTACAATGTTTCAGTGATGATATATTGCCGACTCTCAAAATAAATCCAATGGGACCTACCACACAAGTCTAAACTTCAGACATTTCAAGCCCACATTTTTGTTTCTAAAACAATTAATATTTATTTTTTACCTATATTTCATTTCTGTTCAACAAGAACTTGTCAGAATTTTGTTTAAATACATGTATAGTAAAATGTTTCCGTAATGCTCGAGTGATTAGCGCACATGAACATATTTTTATGGAATGTGTGCAATATAAATGTAATTATTATTATTATGTTACTGAAGTTGTAAATAAGTGAGTAAATGTACAGATGCATGCTTCTTATACTTGTAATTTGTAACTGTTCCACTGAAATAAGCACCAATCATATTGTCTATCACCGACAGAGATTACCTTTCAGAATGAAATCTACCTTTGTGCTAACCCTCCTATGGTTTCACCTTTCAAAACCTTTGAAAATCTGCTTACTGGGCAAAATGGATATAAAAAGTATGAACCTTTCAAAACGCTCCAGAATTTGTTGCTACTGCACTACCACACCTTTCAATACCTTTTGAAAAGAATTGAAAGGTAGAAAAACTGGGCTATATGGTATACCCTATGATAAAGGTATGGGAAGTCTATCAGAAAACGGCCAGACCTTCCAAAACCTTGCGAAAGGAAATGAAAGGTGGAGCTATTGCTCAACCAAATATCAGTACAGTTGCTATGCATACATGGTTTGACCTTTCAAAACCTTTTGAAATGTTTTGAAAGGTAGAATTAATCCCCAGCACATTATATAGAATATCTCTCACAGAAAACAGCTAAACATTTCAAAACATTTCAACTTTTATTTGGTATGGTATGCCCCTATGATAAAGGTATGGGAAGTCTATCAGAAAACGGCCAGACTTTCCAAAACCTCACACCAGTTTGTTTAGAGAGTTGTTTTACCTTTCAAAATCTTTCATAGGTTTATTTTGTCAGACAGCTTTCTCACCTTTTAAAACCCTTTAGTCCAGGAAACTTGAAAGGTTTTACAAGGTCTGACAGCTCTATGGTAACTGCACGGTATATAAGAGGGTTAATATTAAAGAGCAGAGCAGTACCAAAATAAACGGTTTTGTCATTAACAGTTTTTGACCGAATTTAATTATGAGTTTACCACCCCGCCCCATAATCACAAATTGCCTTTACTAAACCTAGCATGTTTATTAGGCATGGACTCACAAGTAAAATAGCTATAATTGTTCCTTCCTTATGTACTGTATGAATGGCAAACCCCACATCTTCATTTACCGTTTAAAAGTTAGGTTTTTCTCCATCGTATGGCGGCCATCTTAAATTTCTGGGTCAAAATGATTTCACAGCATCAAACCGATTTCTGAATCGGAATCCTTGTGGTCGACTTACCCGAAAAAGTGTCTTCAGACATGGTTGTAGGTGCTCTTGTTCAAAAGTAATTTTTTTAAGATGGCGCCGGCGGCCATCTTGGATTTCTAGGTCAAGTTGATGTCAAACCGATGTCGGAATCGGAATCCTCGAGGTCCACTTACCCCAAAAAGTGTTTTCAGACATGATTCTAGGTGCTCTGGTTCAAAAGTTAATTTTCCAAGATGGCGCCGGTGGCCATCTTGGATTTAGCCCTCTAGCGAAAAATGCCGGTATTTTTGGGAGGGACCGGGGGGCTAATTTCTTTATAAATGGTCCATAGAAGTCAAATCCATCGTCAAACCTTCCTAGCCAGAGAATGGTCACGGAAATTATGTTTTGGACCCAACTAATTCTATGAATTCGGTGCCCAGTTGCTTTTTTTTTCTTGTCCCCATTACACTATACATCAGTGACTTTATAATTGTAATGTATTCCATAACGTAGTCATCCTCTAAAAGCGATTATGATTAGCAAGTTATTTAGCCAACCCTAAAACTGAAAAATTGTTTGTGAACCAGAATAACTGTTTTTAAGATTGAAACAAATACCTGTACAGAAACTTTACAGAATTCATTTGATTTAATCTGAAAGTAATTAGGTGTTTATTTCCATTTCTGGTGAATTCCAATAAAATGCATACCCCTTTATTAATTAATTTAAAGGTAGGATACACCATTTGCAGATATCGACAAAATGTTACTACAGTACCAAATTATTAACAAATATCTTACTTATTTGAAAGTAAATAATTATTTTAGGCATTTAGCAAAATGATTGCGCTAGATATCTTGTAATTATTCCGGACGGCGATCGCGAAAAAAACAAAGATAACATAAAAATAACTGCCCAATGCCGGTTGAAAAAAAACTCTGTTTTTCGTGCTTTTCTCGGCATCCATGATTGTAAAACTTCGAACAGGTCAGTTAAATGATATTTACTAAGGGAATAAATGTGTGTTCGAGAGGTTTTAATCACTCTGTTTAATACCGCTTGGAGTCTAGGTGCTGATAATTACCCCAGCCGAAGGCGAGGGTAATTATCAGCACCCAGACTCCAAGCGGTATTAAACAGAGTGATTAATACCGACTGAACACACATTTATTCCCATTCATAAATACCATTCATAAATATCTTCAGCCAAAAAAGCCCCGAAAATCCCGGAAAATTGTCGCAAGTAAATGTCGATGTTTCGCCATTCTCGCCTCTGTCGCTCTACACAATACATGCAATAAAGCGTATTTACTATGAACCAGACTATTACTGCCATTGGCAACCTCGTTCCCAGGGTGTCAAGCTGTACGCGCCCAACACTACCCGCCCAACACTACCCGCCCTTACTATTGGATACAAGGTATACGGTTATAAATAAAGTGAGCCCTGGGGACAGTACGTCGTACACGCGCGACGTACAGACACTTACTCACGACTGATTGGCAAATTACACTCATTTTTGGACCAAATCATCGATAAATATTGGAAAATTATTGCTAAGTGTCATGTGTCAGTGTTTTAAGTTGACGATTGTGATGCTCGGGGGGCCATATTCACGACGACGTTGCCATTGAATGAGCAGTTAGCAAAGAGGCAATCGACTTCATTGCACCATGGAGGAATATTCCTCCATGATTGCACCTTTGTTCAGCTGGTTTTAAACACTCCCAGCCATGTCTTTATCGTCCGTTTAATACCGGCCACGTGACGGGCTCTCGACCAATAGGAATGCCCAAACTGTCCCAGGTATTTATGAATATGAAATACAACCCCCCAAATCCACCCATTAATGATATTTCAAGCAATTACCAATGGTGTATCCTACCTTTAAGTTGTGTCGGTGTTTGAAAACCAAACTATTTGAAAGCAAAATAATTGCTCTAGATATCCTGTAATTGTTTCGAAAAATTAAATTTTCTAAAAAACAAATCTTGATTGTCAACAAGAACAACTACTTGACGCCAGATGAAAACGAATGACATTTTTCCTGCTTTTTTCCTCGGCATTCATGATTGTAAAACAATATTTACTATAAAATACAACTTCCAAAATCCACCCATTCCTGATAATTCAAGCAAGTACCAATGGTGTGTCCTACCTTTATGTACAACCTAAACAAATAGGGTAGTCATATACTAGCCAAACAAAAAAAGCCTGGTTATGTTAAAGTGGCTCTTAAAATGATCTTGAAGATTGGAAAGCAGAGGCTGGTAAGGTTGATACAACAGCAGGTACACATAAACTTTAATAAGTCTGTTCTCCAATAAAGTTGTATCTTTTTTTGGGCTGGTGTATGCACATGTAGAGTCAATACTGTTTGGTCTTTGCCAAGAAATGTTGAACTTTTCTTCCCCCCGTACAGATTGGAGAAGTTGGCGAAGTCTCTGAGCTTTTGTAAGTAAAATTTCAACTGAGTGACATATTCAGAATTTCCAGAAATTGTGTAATGAAAAAAATGGGAAATATAGTAAAAAATAGTATAAAAATATTAATAATGCGTATTGTGACCCACTGAGGAATATCCCCCAAAACCTTTTTTTGAATAATCGCCATACATGAACAAACAATTTCAAAATCGATTGTGTTTTCCGTATTTTTGAGTTGCCAAGGCATCCAAAGTTCACACTGTGCATTTTTATTGTGGGAAAACAAATTGACAATTTTTATTCATAAAGCACTTGCAATCAGACAGGGGCTTAAGCCTTGGTGCTACAATCATTATTACCCTTTTCATTAAAACATTCTAAATACCGTCTTGGCTCGCTGTGGACTCCAGAGTATACAACCTGACGCTGGCCCTTTCGGCACAAATTAAACCACAATAACCATTTCTCTGACCTCACAGGTACCTATTTATGTACCTTGTTTTATACACAAGATCATGTGGTTCAACGCCATGCGAAAACAAACAGAACCACATGTCCTCTGCCACCTTCAAATCTTTTAGGCAGATGTTTGTTTTTTAATTAGATAAGCTATCCATAGCTTATCTCAAAAAAGGTAAATCAATCATACTATTGTTAATCACGAAAATACATTCTCAAAGAACAATGTAAAGCACAAGATTCCGACTGTGGATGACCAGCCGGTATGTGTCCCGCATCGCAGAATACCTCCGCACCAGATGATGGAAGTCAGGGCACACCTTCAGAAGTTACTACAGCAGAAGATCATCAGGCCTTCCGCGAGTCCTTATGCAGCACCAGTAGTCATTGTAAGGAAGAAGGACGGTAGTCTTCGCCTATGCGTTGACTACCGGATGCTCAATGAGAAAACGCGCAAGGATGCCTACCCCCTGCCGCGTATTGAGGAGGCCCTAGATTCCCTGAAGGGGGCCAAGCTGTTTAGTTCCATTGACCTCGCACAGGGGTATCATCAAGTCGCTGTGGAGGAGGCAGATATTCCAAAAACAGCCTTTAGGGCAGGTACTGGAGGATTGTTTGAATACCTAAGAATGCCTTTTGGCCTGAGTAACGCACCAGCAACATTTCAGCGCTTGATGGAGGCAGTGATGGGCGATCTTAACTTCAATGCTCTCCTTCTGTATCTAGATGACATCCTGGTATTTTCTAAGACCTATGAGGAGCACCTCCAAAGGCTCGAAGTTGTATTTAGGAGGCTCCGTCAACATGGTTTAAAGATTAAGCCGAGTAAATGTCACCTGCTGCGGAAGGAATGCAAGTACTTGGGTCACATCGTATCGGAAGATGGAGTTGCCACTGATCCTTCCAAGACTGAGGTGATACAGAATTGGCCACAACCAAAGACTGAGAAAGAGCTCCGCTCATTTCTTGGATTGGCGGGCTACTACCGCCGGTTCGTGAAGGGTTTTAGCAAGGTGGCTGCACCTTTACATGCACTTTTCTCGAAAGAAGGGTGCCAGAAGGGAAAGAAGTGGCGCCGCCCCACAAAACAACAGCAGCAGGAATTTTCGGAGAAGTGGAGTCCCCACTGTACTCACGCTTTTGAAGAGCTAAAGCGGCGGTTGGTTTCTCCACCAGTGTTGGGATACCCAGATTTTACCCAACCCCTGATAGTGGAAACTGATGCATCTCTTGACGGACTTGGTGCAGTCCTGTCGCAGGAGCAAGAAGGAGGGAGAGTTGTCATCAGTTATGCCAGCCGTGGTCTGAGGCCACCAGAGAAAAATATGGACAACTATAGCTCCATGAAGCTGGAACTGCTGGCGTTGAAGTGGGCAGTGACGGAAAAGTTCCGGGAATATCTACTTGGAGCCAAATTCATCATTTGGACCGACAACAACCCGCTTTCTTATCTAAAGTCGGCGAAGCTTGGTGCCACTGAAATGAGGTGGGCAAGTCAACTGGCACAGTTTGACTTCCAGATAAAGTATCGATCGGGAAAGGCCAACGCAAATGCAGATGCACTCAGCCGGCAGAAAACCCATGCAGAGGAGACCCTTCAGGGTATTACTCAGTCCACTGCGATGTACGAGGTTCGCCCTGAGACGGAGACCAGTGGGGTGACTGTGCGTACGACCATGGCCGCCGAGATGGCATCTGCTACCTCGACTATACCAGGGTATTCCTCGGAAGTCCTGGCAAGGCTACAACGAAGTGATTCACTAATATCACAGTTCTTTACGCTGTGGAGGCGAGGAGGCAAACCTGGAAGTCGACAGCTGAGACACGAATCCAGTGCACTGAGAGCCCTTGTCAAGAGATGGGATCGAATCGAAGTCCATGGTGATGTCCTGTATGTTCGATCTCATGACCCAGTTGAGGGTGAGTCTCATCAGTTGCTTCTCCCCGCCGAGCTCCAGCCGATGGTGATGGGAGCGCTCCATAACCAAGCAGGCCATCAAGGACGGGAGCGCACTCTTGCGCTGATCAGGAAGCGATGCTTTTGGCCTGGAATGGCTTCGGCTGTAGAGAAGTGGTGTCAGAAATGCGAGAGGTGCACAGTGGCCAAAGCGCCAACTCCTGCAGTGAGGCCATCCATGGGAAGATTACTGGCTGAGCGTCCACTAGACATCTTAGCAATTGACTTCACTGTTCTTGAGAAGGCAACAGACGGCAGGGAAAATGTTTTAGTGATGACGGATGTGTTTAGCAAATTTACACAGGCCGTTCCCTGTAGGGACCAGAAGGCATCTACCGTGGCTAAAGTACTCGTTCAAGAGTGGTTCCAGAAGTTTGGGATTCCACGCCGCATCCACAGTGACCAAGGGCGAAACTTTGAATCACAACTTGTGCGAGATCTGTGTGGTGCCTATGGCATTGAAAAAAGTAGAACGACAGCCTACCATCCACAGGGGAACGGCCAGTGTGAACGATTCAACCGAACACTCCATGATCGACTCCGCACACTGCCACCTGAGCACAAGAAACAATGGCCCCAACACATCCGGGAACTGGTATTCGTCTACAATTGCACTCCACACTCAACCACCAGCTTATCCCCCTTCTTTACCTTCATGGGGCAGGAACCCACACTCCCTATTGATCTTCTTCTTCGTCGGACAGAAGATGCCTACAAACCACAAGGCTGCGATTCTTGGGTAGAACAACACCAGCAGAGACTACGAGTGGCTGCAGAGGTTGCCAGCAGTAGACAACGCGAAAAAAGTGAGGCGAGATGTAAGCGTAACGAGGAAAGAGTCAATGACAAGGGTATTGCGGTGGGAACTCGGGTCCTCTTAAGAAATCGTATTCCTGGAAGGAATAAGATAGGTGACCACTGGCGGGCAACACCCTACAAGGTCATTGCACGACCTCATGACAATGTGTATGAGGTACAGCTGGCTGATGGCACAGGCCCGACGAAAAGAGTAACAAGGACGGAGGTGCTGGACACTGGCGAGGTTGTCCCAGAGGATAAATCTACGTTACATAGGTCTGAGGGAGAGTCAGCTGATGAGGATTCGGACCCTGATAATAGAGTCCCCAGCGATACAGACCATAAGGAGGAAGCCAGTGGCCAGGGTGCAGATTTTCTGGATCACACAGACGAGGAAGTTGACCTGAGCCAGGGGGGCAACAGTGAGGAAGTCCCGCTACTGCATAATGTAATGGTATTGATGAAAGTGAGGGATACCCAGCCGCTAACAGTACCATTGCATAGTTCTCTTGAAACGGGCATAGTCAGTTCACTGATGCCAGATGAGCCCCAGGCTTTGGACACAGCAGTGGAGACCCTCGCCGATACTACTACTCAGACCCCGGCAGGTATCACCCTCCAGACTCCTTCCCAACAACCCACGGTGCCTATTATTCAGATGTCAGAACCCCATAGCAGTGTCAAAGCTGTGGAGAACGTGGACCAGCATCCCACATCCGAGCAGAGTATCCTGCCAGTACTAATGTTCCAGCCACATGACCAGGATGAAGCAGTGGAGACTGTGATCCCTCCAGCATCCCCGTCTCCTTCAGAGAGTGTTATCGCTCTCGCAGCCCAGTCTCCTTCAGAGAGTGGTGTTATCGCTCCCACATCCCAGTCTCCTTCAGAAAGTGTTATCGCTCCCACATCCCAGTCTCCTTCAGAGAGTGTTGAGCCGGTGGGGCCAAGAAGATCCACCCGTGCAACAGCAGGTCAGCACCCGAATCAACACCATCTACCACAGTCAGCAATCCGTGTTACCAGTAACCAAACTGAGACTTGTGTAACCCCGCATCCAGACTTCATGCAGTTCAGCCAAGCACTTGCGGGTCTGGGAGAGATGCTTGTTGAACGTCTTGGAGGGAGACTACAAGCAGGCTGGTCTGTAATTCAGCCACAGCGCTATGATAGTCAAATCAAAGAACTGTAGATAACTAGACAACAGTCCAAAGGTTTTGCCTTTCAATTGTGCACCTAGAACAAATTAAATTTTTATTTTGGCTTTAGTTTATTAGTTATAATCCTAGTTAAGCAGCCTACACAAGTAGTTGGTGTGGGACCCAACATGCAAGCAGTGGAGAATTGTGACAGGATTTTTGTAACGTTTTATTATCTGGCTATTACTCCTGTGTTTAAACCTACATTTGTATTTCTTAATGCTATAAGTTCTCATTTTCTTACTTTTGACTCATGATAGCCCCTTTAAGTAAAGATTATGAATAATTCATTAGTTAGACCACTGACCACATGGGCACCCACTTCTGTGACTCTTGGCTTATCTAGCCACATCATCATTTTGATGCAAGTGCAGTACACGATCAGTCACACAGTTGGTTCCTCTCATGCAGTCTCGTATTTTGTTGGATCGATCGACTTTCTAACAAAGGCATAATTAACGTTAACCATGGAGTTCTATATAATTGCATGTAGTGCAGTTTAGTGTTACTGGTTGAAGTATGGACATGATGAAGTTTAGTGTTCAGTGTTCAAGTGAGACGGGGTCTCCACTGCTTGTCCAAGCCTTGGGTTTACGAGTTGGGTTGACTGGGCTGATGGTGTGTACTCATAGTGATGGGTATACCGGGTCTCCACTGCTTGTATGAGTCCCGGGTCATAATAACAGACTGTTCTTCGTCTGGGCACTATATTCTGGATTGCATCAAAAGCAGGGGGGTCAGCAAACACGAAGATAAATGACAGCGTACCTCTCAGCTCTCTCGCTCTCTCTCTTTTATCTGGAGTAGTATTGTTAAAGTTCACTGCATCCCAAGTAGGGAATCTTGAAGCAGTTTAGTCAGATGCTGGGGCCCTGAACTACAATCAAGTAGACCCGAGCTACTTGGCTGCATAAGTTGAATCCCTTGATGGGCCAGTTCAACCATGCACTTCATGTAGATGGTTCCCAACACCAACACCAACTGTACCTGCCTCATCAACGCTGGCCATGATGGCTGCGACAGTGCTTTTATTAACTCTTTACTCCAGCCCTCTCTTCATCGATGTGCTGAGCCAGGTTGTCACAACAATGGGGGCAGGATGACACAAGCTGCATCATGGTGATGTCTGGGCCCTGAACTTCGTCTCAGGTAGACCCAAGCTGCATGGCTGCAATAAGTTGAATCCCTTGATGGGTTAGTTCAGCTTTAATGCACCCTCCATGTAGATGGTTCCAGACATCAATACCTGTCCTCACTGTCCTCATCCAGGTTATTCTGCTACACGTACCTCCCGCTCTGATCCTAAGTTCTAGAGTTTTGTTTCCTTCTGGCATGTCTGGTAGTACGTTCTCTAGATCTGCAGTATGTGCATGGTCCTGCAGGGGTTTAATTTGGCCGTTCAACTTCATTTCTTCTTATTCCTCCATAGTTCAATGTTGCAGCGCTGGCCACGTTGCCAGGCCACTGATAATTCGACTTGATCCTGTCTACGACGCTTTTGACAGATGGAACAACAGGCTCTTCAAGTCTTGAATTCATGGTTTTTATTCCTTCATGATCATCATCAGTGGCATGCATGGCGGCTGTGCGCAGCCAGCGCTGTAGGAAAACTTTCTCAACAGAAGACTTTTTATGTGTGTTCGTGTCAGTGGCCACTTCAAGACTGAACTAATTGACCACAAGGATGTGTGGGCCTGTGCCTCACATTCCTGGGCAACTATCAAGGGATTACAAGGGGCAATAAACAAGAGTAACTATAAAACCTAGTGGATAATAACATAGAGAAAGGACCACAGAAGGAGTTACAACTACCGGGCTTCAAAGCGCCTCGCGTTCGTCGCCGCACTGATAAAGATCTGCGGTTTTACGACCGCAATTAGGCTATTGTAAACATTGTCGGTCACTCAGCGAGTGCTGCACTCAAAGTTGCTTTGTATACATATACAGGAATGGTCATGCTGATTTGTATGGGCGGCCAAAAGGGCCAAAATCTAAAATATGTTCACAAAGGACAAAAAAATAGACAAAGAACAAAATGGCAAGAGGACAAATTTACAGAAGGAAAAAATTCAAATCAAACAAAGGACAAAGATGCAAGAGGACAAATTTGCAAAAATACAAACTCCAAATCAAACAAAGGACAAAACGGGAAAAGGACAACATTACAGAAATACTTGAATAACAAGCAAACAAAAGACAAATCGACAAAAGGAAAAATTTCGACAAAAGTCAAAATCAAACAAAGAACAAACGGCCAAAAGACATTCAAACATGTCAAAAGGACGTTTTCACGAAAGGACGTCCATACACACGCAAAGGACGTTTTCACGAAAGGACGTCCATACACACACGCAAAGGACGTTTTCACAAAAGGACGTTTTCACAAAAGGACAAACTTGTCTTTACTTAACTATTGTCGAACGCTGGGGGCGCTTCCTCAGACGTCCGCTGTGCGCTGGATCGGATAGTTACGCAATCACACTGCTGGCATACCAGCACACAATAAATCATGCAGATTTATCTCTGTAGACCAGCCACTACCTAAAATCCAATGATAGCTTACGCAGCAGAACTGCTTCAGCATCTCCAAAAAAAATAACGAAAACGATGAGAAAAAGTTCTGACTTGTGAAAACTCCCATAAAACACCCTCTCCTTCCCACATAAAATGAGTTCTGATTCACTGCATCATTCCTTGAAGTATGCCTGCATAAACCGGTTTCTCTGTGCTATACCTTCTTGCAAAAGCACTCCATTAGAATTTAAAAACCTAATAGCCTCACAGAAAAAGAAAGAAAATTCCACAAAACCCAGTATTACACGTCCTTCACGTTAATGTCCTTCCCAGGTGACCGAGAATCGCTCTAAAAATTAAAAAACCTTGAGTGACATATGATTACGCTGCTTCCCAATAAACACGATTTTGGCCCTTTTGGCCGCCCATATATTTGTGCTTTTTTACAAAAAAAATCGTTAAAACTTAAAATATTCTCGATTTTCAAGTTTTTTGTTTACAGTTGGGTAACACTGGGGAACGTAATGGCATACATCACAAGAAAGCCCATTTCATGACAAACAACATGCACTATTTCGTTAGCATGCAGGGTCATGCATTTTCATAAAAATATCATATTTAATAACCTATCCCCTAGGATAGATTTTTTTTCATAAATGGACCATTATTTACTGAAAACTTGGCCGATTTTCGCCGAACAAACGTTGAAATATACTGCTTCGAATATAGAAACTGCACATCGGTACTTCACGTGGTATGAGTCACCAATAAACACTGTGCCTGCGTTAAAGCTTCGCTTGTTCACATTTTTTTCTCTCCAGAAAGTGGGAAATAGCTGCAGTGAAGTGACGTCAGCGTTGATTTTTTCACCGTACAACGCATAGGAGGTTACCGATTACCAGCTAAAATTTCGGCGACGAACGTATCGCGTCAAAGGAGGCTTGCGGTCAGTGGTCCAGCTTGCGGTCGTAGTGCTTTAGCAATGGGCATACCAGGGGATCTGATAACAGTAATTGGCTTAGATTTTATCGCCCGGGAAGTTGTAACTCCTTCTGTGGTCCTTTCTCTATGATAATAATGAGTTGGGGGCAGTGGGTATGGTCACAATGGTGATTACTTTAGCAGAGGATTGGAATGTGGTTGCGACCCTGTGAGGGCCAAAGGAACGATTTTCTCACAGTGGCTCTATAGCCTAGGTTATGTACATGTACAATGTACATATAAAGAAAATATCACCAATTAAATTTAAGATAAAAATTAAAGGTTGCTGGAAAACATAATTGAAATATTTCGCCGGTTACAACAAGATGGAACTATTGTCGCAAAAGATCAACATTGCCATCTTGTGAACCCACATCTTGTGTAACTTTGTTCTACTTGTTACTTCTCTATTCTGCAGTCAGTGGCGAGGAGAGTGCAAAGAGGGATTAGAAGGTAACTACCTTTGCTTCTTTTTTTAAGGCTCTATGCAATAACTGTTGACATTGACATGTCTTCTTGGCCTTCTGAAAAAAGTTTAAGTAGTAAGTAAGTAGAGGTCTTAAAGAGGCCTATTGTCAGTATTAGCCATACAACGAGGGAGTATATCTCTTCTTCAAAGCGATAGACCCGGAAAATCAATTGTTGAGACGGAGCGCAACTCCCCTCTTCAACTTCTAGGTTAGTGGAGGCAGACTGGGAGGAAAAATGTTTAGGACCTTGCCAAATTAAACGACAAATGTTCACAATTCCCTTCAGGTTGGTCGGAAAAGGACAAGAAGCACCTCGGTCAGGAGTTGAGCGACGTTCTCATGTACCTGATCCGACTCGCCGAGAAATGCCACGTGGACTTGCCCCGCGCCGCCTTGGAGAAAGTGGGTATCAACGCCAAGAAGTACCCAGCGCAGAAGGTGTACGGCTCCAGCAAGAAATAGTCCGAGTACGACTGAAGCTCGGCTGGAGTCTAGTGTCCGATAAAGAAGTCTAGGTCAAAGGCTATTCGGGATCAAAATCCTTGACATTCTTATTGTAATTACCACAAGAGGGTCATTTTAACCTCCTTGTGTGTTCGATCACTGCGAATGGCCCGAGTGATTGTGCACATGCGCAGTTGAAACTCTGAACTGGCCTCATTATGGAGACACTTCCGGACCTGAGCATCTGTTTCAAAACAGAAGACTGTTCAGGAAAAATGCAGTATTCAGACTTGTGCTTCATCACCTTTTTGTCTTTCATGACTCTCGGTTGGTTTATAACATATGTGTCGAACTGCTAACTTTTTAAACTATTTTGGGTAACTTACTGTTAAATTTACTTGCAATAAATGAAAAATACCGGCGGGGGCGGGGCCCTTAAACTGCAAGGGAAACGGCCGGCCTTGCGGGACCCATTTAGACAGGAGAATCCTACGTGGCCCACCTTCCACGGGATTCTCCTGGGGAAAACTGCCTAGAATCAATCTATCGTTACACTTCTATACAATAGTTCTTTCATTCTTTTGAAACGTTCTCATTCTTTTCCTTTGTGATAATTGTTCTTTCCGACTTTTTATATTCTCCACAGTTCACTTGATTGTTTTTTACCTATTGTCTTATATTTGTACACATTCCCGCCGGTAATATGGCCACTGATGCCGGCACGGCGTTAAACCCTAAACTCACTACTTGCAATAAGGGGAACATTAGGTCACCATACAGCAGATTGCCATTGTGGGGACACTAGTTGGATCTCATTTTTGGGGGGTTAATTTTCCAAGCAATCTTTTCCTGTCCTTGCCCAGATACAAAGGCAAATACTAGATTTGACAAAAAGCTTTATAACAGTATTAATTTGTGTTGGAAAGGGGGGGGGGAAATCAACGTGTGACTGATGCTGAAATTTCGCCGTCGGTATTGCTGGAACTCTTGACGCCCTCGGGCAGCTCGTAGTAGGAATCAACACGGTCTGCTCTCTCGAACAGGATGACCAGCTCGCAGTGTTTGGTGTGGGGGAACAGGTCCACGGCCACTGCCTTGGTCGGGCGGAACGGAATGCCCTTGATACGATTGGAAATCGGTCGGCAGAGACTGGGGAGAGAACCAAAATAACGTGAAATTATCTTCGTAATAACCACTAAATCCAGTTAACATAACAATACAATTACTGTTATGTGTGCATAATAACTGGATTTATACAGCGCCAAATTGCCTAAGGATAGAAGGCAATGTATAAATATTACCCGGTCATTGGGCCAACGAAACATTCCAAATACTTTCTCAGCTCCCTGGGGATTGTACAGATCGATGCTGCCATTTTGGCGCAAAGCAGCTAATAACGATCATCTCTGCCCTCACAGGTACCCATTTCACTTCTGGGTGAAAAGAAACAAAGTGCCTTGCCCAAGGGCACACGCCCCAAAGTTGGGCTTGAACCCACAACCTGCAGCTTTACCCACAGATGGCGAATTAAATGTTCTTGACCACTTGCTATAAATAGAACTCGGGTTCCCAGAGTCCAGATACTTTCCTATTGACCTTGCCCGAGTTACTTTCCAAAATTCAAAAGTTCTCTTTTTTGGCGAGGTCATGACATCTCACATTGGGAATTCAAGGTAAATTAACAAAATATGCGTGTGCCGACATGGTTGCATTTTTTTAAATTTGTTTTTATTGTATGTACAGGGTTTCGAGTCAAAAGCGAGTATTTAGGGGATTAAGGTTTTAATGTTTGGTGATTTTGTTGAAATTTGAATGTTTCAAAATAGACTCGCCATTTGTGCATTTTTACTGAATATTTATTTAATGCAGAGGATATAAAAAGCAACACACTATCTCCACGTATCCATAATACTGTGGTGAAAACTAAATGCGCTAACAGACACTGTTTCTGAACTTTTATTAAGGGTATTACCTTTTTATTTCATTGATTCTCATTTCCGACTGAGCCAAGGGGAAAAAAACCTTAACCAGTTCGCGCCAGGATTATTTTAAACAAAACTTGATCCAAGGCGGGTTCAGGCCGATAGCACATCCACGCATTTCCGGCCTTGCTCATGGCGTGTCTATACATCCTCGGCACGAACTGGTTAACATCAAATTTTGATGCGATGTTTTTTTTACTGGTATAACGTGGTGAGCTGCATGGTGTAGATAATGTTAGTCAACTATATCTTGCATAAGATGGCTTCATTTTTGTTATATTCAATGATAAACTCACTATAGACAGTACGCACATGGCATCATTTAATTTAGTAATCTATAGACGATGTGCCCTCTATCTGTTTACATCTGTATTCAAATGTGCGCACGCATCATGTTTTACATAAATTTGGTTAAGAGATGACATCAGAGGTCCCATAATTCAAAGGCGATCTGACCTGCTACGTCACTCTTCAAGCAAATTTTATGTAAAACACGATGTAAACAGGTGACGTCAGAGGGCACATCGTCTATAAAGGTGCAAGTGAAATTGTTATTTGTTTTCCTATTTTTATCCGACTGACCGAACTACCTCAGACGCAAAAAAAAATTAGGAACCCTAAAAAAATAAAAAATTGACGCCCTAATATTAGTCATTTCTTTTCGCGTACCTTCAAATAGAATATTCCTATGTACTGATGATGTCACACTTCGTTTACATGTGACCTTTTCAAAGGGACATTATATTTTAACATATGTGACCGTCCACGACGAAAGGGCTGTAAAGTAGGCATCTTGACGATTGAGATATTTAGAGAAATGAAATAAGCTTTAAAATGATGTAGTACAAAGACATAGTTGGAATTTATGGTTAGCTACAACAAGTAACACTAAATATGAATTTAGTTTTTTTATAGTTCACATATTTTAATGGTCCTTTTCTCAAAATAAGCTCTGGCGACTTTACAGCCCTTTTGTCGTGGATGGTAACATAAAGATTAATTGTTCATTTCGGTTAAAAAGTTGATCAACTATGAGAAACGGGTGTTCGTTTCTCTCAATTTGGTGTCTTGTTTGAAGAAATGTTATTGAAGTGATTGTCAGGTAAAGAAGTCTATGCGTGATACTTTGCACAGTGCACTGTTGTACTTTTTTTTCTTCACATTTAGCAATAAATCCTGAATTAAACTTCCGTAAACCAATTTAATGTACATGTATATTCCGACTCACTCTATGAAGTTGTTGATGGCATTCTGCGGGTGGCACGAGACGTAAATAAGACGTCTTAGGTTGGCGCATCTGCGAATGGCCTGCAGAACCTTGGGAGCTGCAATTCAGAATTCATCCAATCAAGTGAATTTGTTCTTCAATTTTACAGTTGGTCAGGAAATAAGCTTTCAATGGATATGTGGCACAACTCTGTAGTGTAATGCAATGGTCTTTTACAAATTTTGGGAAATTTTCCCAGTTATAATCAAAATGTCTTTGAAAAGAAAGGGTAAACATTTAATCAAAATTTGATTTCAATTTGTTGTCATGAATGTCATCTTTAATACCTACAGTTTAAGGTTTCATTCAAAGAAATGTGGATTTTGATGAATAAAGTGGAAAAAATACCATTTTGTGTGCATCGTTCTGTTGTAGTACAACAGAGCCGGCTATTTCAAAGCCTGTTTTCTCAGTTGTGTAATTTGAACTCCAAGGAAGTAATCAATATGTAAACACGTCATATGTCCAAAATGAGAGGGGCTATGGAGCTTTATTATATACCAAATGAAAGCTTACGTTGTGGGATTTTCAACCATGTATATAACTAAATTTCCTTTTTTGCGACTTAATACACCTTTTTGTAGAGCCTGTCACATGAAAGGAGGGAAAATGAGCTTTCCAATGATATGCACATTTTTGAAAAAAATCATTCTGAATTATTGAGTAATTTGCCTGAAAAAAAATTGGGTTTCCAGGTTTCGGGGACACCCTGAATAGATAGAATGAGAAGGCTTACGTATGCCAGGCCTTGGGGGATCTACGATGCCCACGATGTCATCACAATCCTTAAGATCTTGTGTCATGTCTGGTAACACTACCTCTGCTTTACCGCACACATACTCTATATTACTGAGATCTGAAATAGATAGGACAGACAAAGATAATAATAATAATAATGAAATCATGTGCTCATATAGCACTTTATCACCAACGGTCTGGAAGCGCTTCACATTATTAACCTTGTGACGTGCGACTTTTTTTTTTTACACAAACGAGCGTCCGTACTTGTTTTTAAAGTCGCTTGTATTTCGTGTAATACCCCCATGCTGTTCGGTTTTATGGCTTTATATGTCAACACAGCCCTTTCCCACACGCCAGACACCCAGAAACCAGCTGGTGTTGTTGAATAAGGCAAGGCAACAATAGCATGATTGATTGCTTGGGAAGGTCTGGCGCAGGGGGGGGCGGAGGGGGGGCCCTTCGAGGCTGTGATTGCGAAACGCTGTGGTACCGTCCATTCTCAAAATAGGGGGGAACAATTTTCTCACTCGAAAAATAAAGAGTTTTTGGCATCCAATCTTAACATCTTGTCTTTTGTAGTTGTACAAGGTTGTTATTTACCTTAATGTTTATCATCCAATGACAAAAATTGTATTGAAAATGAAAAAAGCAGTCGAAAAAATTAAGCGTTGACGTACCGTTGATGCGCGTGGAGATTGTGCACAAATACTCAAACGACGTTAACAAATACCTCCCCTAAAAAGGGCAATAATAATCGATAAATTGTGAAAAATCGTGCTTTGACCCCACTCATTTTTTTCCATGGATACGTTTAAAAAGGATGTAGCAGTGATATACTGAATTTTTAAAAAAATCTGCCTGTGACCCCCTTGCGTTTTATCGTGTTGTTTTCGAACGAAAATGGCAGAAAATGACATCGCCCCAAACAAAATCCGTGTAGATCGTGCCTGTGTACCTGGCTTTGCGGAGAGCGCGATACACGGAGCAAATTTGTACGTGTTTCAATGGTGCGCTTCGCGGTAGCGATGTATACGTATTTACTGTGTGAGATGTGTGGCTCATGAGCGTGGAAGAACGAATGAGATACATTTCAACGTTGGTGGCGCACTTTCTTAGGCCCCCCCTCCGCCCCCCCCTGGTCTGGCGGTAAAATCCAGACCTTAAAGACCCTTTATGTACACAATGCAATGGGATACTCGTGGGGCAGCCTTTGCTTTGCAAAAAGCTGGGTCACCGGTTTAACCAGGGTTCAAGCGGAACTTACCATGTTATTCGGCTTGCTTTGAACTAGGAATACATGTTATATGAGGTTTTTTTAACACGGGATGAAATAGTAATTGTTTTTTTAAGGCGAAGTGACTTTGAAAAAAAGTTCGGTGGCACGTCACAAAGTCACAAATCAATGGTTTTTTTTGGCAATCTTCGCCAATCACGTGTTAAAACCTCTGCACTAATGATGTGCGTCGGGTTGTGTCATAGAGCTATATTAAATTACTTGAGCGCTAATTCTTCATTTTTAGGAGCGGAGATACTTTGAATCCATTCTGCGCTCAGACATTTTGAATTCATGTGTGTGTTGTAGAACATAATACAAATAGATTGATTTAATCTTAAAAGTGTACTCCTACTCTGCGTGCAAGTTGAACTGAACGCAAATAACTTTACGCGCGTCATGTCAGTTAAAAAAAAGTTACGGCAAAATCAACTGCAGCGCGCGGATACGCACGCTCATTTGCTGATCTTGCGTTTTGGTTTTGGGCGTATCGGCTTCGGTAACGCACTGTATAGATTACAAACGTAGATATGCAAAAACCGTACAAAGTTTTGAGTTTTCCATAGGTTTGTGCACAAACATGGATGCGCACAGCAGGCATCAATGTGTACATCGAGCCAGCGCTCTAGTAATTTAATATAGCTCTATGGGTTGGGTTGACTAGGCCTTGGGCATCCAGGAATGTTGAGTTTCCCACGTCTGATTTCAAAGCCATGCCCTGGGCTACTTAGTGCTGTCCATGTACATGTACCAGGGTTGTAGTCGAGTCCCTGCAAGTCCTTTCACAAGTCCTTTCGTGAAGTCAGTCACAAGTCCCTTCATAAAGGCAGTCACAAGTAACTGGATGAACAATGACAAAGAAATGCCTTTGTCAAAGCTGATTTGAATAGCTTGTGATTTAAATTGGAACTGAAGGACTTGTGATGGACTTGCAGGGACTTGCAGGGACTTGTGATGGACTCGACTACATCCCTGCCATGTACTGAGCCACTGACTTACTGTTGGACTTTGCATTGAAGACTGCGTCGTTGATAGCCTGCTGGTTAATCTCCACGCCGATGACCTTCTTTACTCTCTGAAGAAAATAGAAAAACACAGTTGTAATCCAGTCAAATCTCTGGGCGATCACAAGTCAGATGTCAATCCGACAATCTCAAATCAATACACCGATCCAGTTAGTAGGCCACGCCTGCCATAGCAATGACCCAGTAGCATGACGCGTGCCTGGTCGATCACTTGCATGCATTGCAACCTAGTTACTTACAAATAGATAATGCCTTTGGCTTAGAAAATGGCAAAAAATTACATTTCCCCTTTATTAAAAGTAATGGAAGTCGAATTTACAATTAACATAACACCACCACTTAGGATACACCATTTGCTGATATCAAAAAATGTTACTACCGAATTATTAGGAAATATCTTACTTATTTGAAAGTAAATAATGATTGTAGGCATCCAGCAAAAACACGATCGCCAGGCGGTGATCGCCAAAAAAAACCAAGAACAACATAAGAACCACTGCCCAACGCCGGTTGAAAACGAAAGCTGTTTTTCTTGCTTTACCTTGGCATCCATAATTGTAAAACTTCAAACAGGTCAGTTAAACGATTATTACTATGAAATACAACCCCACTCCTCCCTCCCCACCCCCCCCCCCCCCCCTCCTTCGCCACCAAATCCATCCATTCATGATAATTCAAGCAATTACCAATGGTGTATCCTACCTCTAACCATGACTTGGGGCATACAAGTAAAACAAAATTAAAATTAAATCGACAAAAAGTGTGCCTCAAACTATATGCTGGAGCGAATTATCGTCGGACAAAGTGGCGACAATTTGTCCAGGGGTGTGGCCTACTTGATCTATTGTCTATTCTCAAGACAATCACAAGTCACCACAAGTGATCACAAGTCAATTCTGAAGACGCCTACAAGACACAATGTCACACTTAGTGTCCCAACTTCACGGAATGACCCATACGGTACCCTTCCCGTTGCCCCTGTATTATCACGGTCTGTACTGTGGTGATACAGTTCCCTAAGCGTTCAAGAATTTGTTTGCGAGGAGCTGACCTTTGCTAGTGTGATTCCAATGGTTCCAGTACCGCAGCAGATGTCCAGTACGGTGGTCGCTGGCGTCACCTCGGCCCACTCAGCTACGGTGGTGTACAGCACTTCGGCTGCCTCAGTATTCACTGCATCAGGACAAACAACAGTGAGCCAGGTTGGCCTAGCGGGTAGTAGAATGCAATGAACCAGTGGCAACGGTGCTCGAACCCTGCTAGCAACACGGTGTTTGTGCCCTGAGCAAGACACTTAACTACATTTGTGACCCGCTCCTACGAAACCCGACATAAGTCGCACAGGCCATTTCGAGATACAGCTCGTCACAGTTGAAATGGGGTGACAAATCTGGCGGACCTCAATTTTTTTTTTCGTTATTTTTTTATTCTTTAATATGTATACTTAACTTTAACCCTAAGTTAAACAAAATCAACTTTATTGATGAGAAAGTACAAAAACCACGCATTTATTGAGGCAAACTGTATCCTAAAAGTGGTAATTTATCTCCCAAATACATCTTCTTAAAATCCTCATAAAATTGGAAGTATGTATGGTATAAAGGTGGTTTTGGTACCAAATGAAAGCTGAAGATGTGTACTAAATGGAAACAACAATATCTCACTTTTCAAAAAACACACTTATGTCTGGTTTTGTGAGAGCAGGTTACATTTGCCTCTCTCCACCCAGGAGTATAAATGGGTACTGGTGAGGGTCGAGGCCGAATGAGCCCCTATAAACAGCTGCCGCGTGGTTCAGGGAGTGATGAACGGGGTGATAATTGTAAAGCACTTTGGGATCGTTGATACGATGTAAAGCGCTTTATTTCACTAAATGAGCACTTAGGAAGACAAATTAGCCTACTTTTTTGTATTAATAAGGAGACAGTGACACTTAGGGAGACATTTCAGTGTCTCTCAAAGTGTCTAGCTACCTTACAAAAAAGTTAGGGTAAACAAGTTAGGACTGTTTTAAGTTTGTGTACATCCCTATAGAATTGTCTCCCTAAGTGTCGGTGTTTTTTAAAATTATTATTATTATTATTATTATTACTTTCCTCGCCTTCTTCCACTGTGACCCAGGTTCGAAACCCACCTGGGCCAATATAGTGGAGTCCCCTAACATGGCGCACTTTGACGTTTCCCTCAACTTTCCTCATGCTGTGCTGCTCAACCTCTTTGTTGGCAAACTTCAAATTTATTCAGTTATTAAAAACTGGTACATTTTACCTTTAACCAGTTCGCGCCGGGTGACGTATATAAACGCAAAGTTTTCCCCAAATTCAAAACGGATGACGCATAAACACGCCAAGTTCAAGTTCGGAAATCTGTGTCAGCAGCGAGCAAGGCCGGAAATGCGTAGTCGTGCTTCCCGGCACTATCGGCGCCTGAACACGCTTCGGATCGAGTTTCGTTAAAAATAAATCGGCTCGGTGATGTTAAAATAATCCCGGCACGAACTGGTTAATAATGCTTGCTGTTGAACATTCGTAAACAATTTCAGTGTCTTAAAATTTAGTCCACAATTCAAAAACGGTGCCGTCTGGTAATCAGGGCACATAATCTGCCAAGTGTTTCCTATAAACGCAGCGCACTTGAATAAATATGGGAAAATCACAATTGTGACCTGCTCCCACAAAAACAGACATAAGTGTTTTTTTGTTATTGTGAGATATTGTTAATTCCATTTAGTACACATCGTCAGCTTTCATTTGGTACTAAAACCACCTTTATACCTTACATACTTCCAATTTTATGAGGATTTTATTTTGATGTGTTTGGGAGATAAATTACCACTTTTAGGACACAGTTTGTCTCAATACATGCATGATTTTTGTACTTTCACATCAATAAAGTTGATTTTGTTTACCCTAACTGAGGGTATACATATTAAAGAAAAACAAAATAACAAAAAACAAAAATCGATGTCCGCCAGATTTTTCACCCCATTTCAACTTTAATGAGCTGTATCTCAAAATAGCCTGTGCGACTTATGTCGGGTTTCGTAGGAACGGGTAACAATTTAGCATTTAAGAATTTCTTCAGTGCCTGCAGTGACTTAAGTCAAGTCGAGTCATTTACCCCCGTCGGGAGTCGTGTTGCATTGCCAACATTTGTGACTCAAGTCGGACTCGAGTCGAGTCATTTTCAATACATGTCGGGACTCGAGTTGAATTGAGTCATCAAAATTGTGACTCGAGTTGTGACTTGTGACTCGACGCTAGTCATTGACTTGACGCGAGTCATTACCACTCTGGCTTTTGCTGCGTTCCAATCGCGTCGTGTTTATTGTGTTCACGAGTTCACGAGTCGTATAATGGCATTCTAATCGCCTGGTAACTCGTGTTCACCAGTGGTGAACTCGAGGTGGATTTATTTTCTCCATGTTCACGACTTCATAACGAATAAAATACTCGCGCATGCGTGTTGGTTCACGTACGAGTTCTCGCACGAGAATGTCCTTACCGCACAACTAAACTTGACTGTGCGCGTGCGTCTTGGTGGGTAGCGTTTGGAATACAACCTACTCGTAAATATAGATAAATTCACGGCCGGTGAACACGATAAATACGACGCGATTGGAACGCAGCATTTACCTTGGAAGAATGCATCCGGCGATATTCTGAACCTGAGACCCAAGAGATCCTCTGTAATATGCTCCTCACCATCCAGGTGCACATAGGTTTGACTGCTACAAATGGGTAAAAAACAAACATTTCACGTTATAGCTAATATACAACATTTGTATACATCTAAAAATTATTGTGAAATATACCTTACTTGACTGTAAGTGAGTAATACTAGTCTCTGTGAAATCATGGTAGCCATATTCTGTGGCCGTAATACTGGACTCCCTCCATTTCCTTGGATACGTAGGAAGTCCAGTATTATGGCCACATAACAGGGCTAAATTTCATGAAACCTGGTGTGCTGTAATTTTGAAGAAAATTTTTTGTGTACCTATTTCCAACGATAGTCAACCCACTATCAATGGGAAACAACTGATTTTGTTCAAGTACTGCCTCCAATTTACCAAATTAAGTTAATCCACATTTTGTTTTGATGCGTCTTTCTTAAGATGGGTTAAGGACACTAATACAGCTAAGAACAATCTTAGAGCGGGGACTCGTCTTAAATCCAAAAATGAGTCGCAAGATAAGACAAGTTTCATGAAATCGGCCCCAGAAAACTGTTTTTCTTTGCAATAATGTTTTTTTGTCCCAGTTTTATGATTGACAGTTTTTGTCCTCCATGAATCCATGTTGAGATGTTTTTGTGAACTCACTTTTGTCCCTGAAGATTCAGATACAATGAGGTCAGCTGACAATTCTTGCCCTCCCCTTCCTTAAAGTAACTGCACAGCTTCTGCTTCTCAGCCTCTATGGCTTCCTGGAGAGAAAAAAGAATGAAAGTTTCTGAAAACAGATGATGTGCACTGCACTTCATTCATAAATACTATAAATACCCCTATGTTCCGACACCCCTATGTTCCGACACCCCTATGTTCCGACACCCCTATGTTCCGACACCCCTATGTTCCGACACCCCTATGTTCCGACACCCCTATGTTCCGACACCCCAATGTTCCGACACCCCAATGTTCCGACACCCATATGTTCCGACACCCCTTTGTTCCGACACCCCTATGTTCCGACACCCCTATGTTCCGACACCCCTAAGATCCGACACCCCTATGTTCCGACACCCCTATGTTCCGACACCCCTATGTTCCGACAGCCCTAAGTTCCGACACCCCTATGTTCCGACACCCCTATGTTCCGACAGCCCTAAGTTCCGACACCCCTATGTTCCGACACCCCTATGTTCCGACACCCCAATGTTTCGACACCCCAATGTTCCGACACCCCTATGTTCCGACACCCCTATGTTCCGACACCCCTATGTTCCGACACCCCTATGTTCCGACACCCCTATGTTCCGACACCCCTATGTTCCGACACCCCTATGTTCCGACACCCCTATGTTCCGACACCCCTATGTTCCGACACCCCAATGTTCCGACACCCCAATGTTCCGACACCCCTATGTTCCGACACCCCTATGTTCCGACACCCCTATGTTCCGACACCCCTATGTTCCGACACCCCTATGTTCCGACACCCCTATGTTCCGACACCCCTATGTTCCGACACCCCTATGTTCCGACACCCCTATGGTCCGACACCCCTATGTTCCGACACCCCTATGTTCCGACACCCCAATGTTCCGACACCCCAATGCTCCGACACCCCTATGTTCCGACACCCCTATGTTCCGACACCCCTATGTTCCGACACCCTTATGTTCCGACACCCCTATGTTCCGACACCCCTATGTTCCGACAGCCCTAAGTTCCGACACCCCTATGTTTCGACACCCCAATGTTCCGACACCCCTATGTTCCGACACCCCTATATAACTGCCTTAAAAGCCTTTTATCATCATCAATCTCGTTAAATCATTATCACAAACTTAACTCAAACACTATTAACCCTTTTGCGCCGGAAGATGTATATACACGTAAAGTTTTTCCGAGATTCAAAATGGATGACGCATTAACACGCAACGAGCAGGGCCCGAAATGTCTGTCAGCAGTGAGCAAGGCCGGAAATGTCATGGGTGTGCTTCCCAGGACCATCGGCCTGAACCCGCGTCGGATCGAGTTTCGTGAAAAAAATTACCCCGCGCCTAGGCTCTGTGAATGTTACAATAATCCCGGCGCGAACTGGTTTAAAAAAAAAGTATTCCAAGCTAAAAAAGCAGAGACCTTGGACAGCGCCTGCGGGTTCAAGAACGCAGCGGCCATCCTCCCGCCGTTCCGACTGATTCTGACTAGCAGCATCTTCCAGTGGCCAGTGTGGACCTGCGGGTCGTAGCTGGTCAGCGAGGTGTCTCGCTGCAGGTATCGCTGGAAGGTGGCCACGATGGCCTGGGTGGCCGGGCAGACGTGGTGACAGGCAGACGGGTTGACCACGGACATGTGCCCACCTGATTGGTTGAAATACCAGTCACACACGCAAACAAATATTAGGTTACAGGGACCTTGCTGGATTATGACAAGAGCTTCCTACCAGTTGTTGTAAACATCTGGAATAGGATTTCCCCTGATATCATCAGGCAGCCTTCAGATGAGGGAGCTTAGTGTTTTAAAGGTAGTATACACCATTTGCAGATATCGAAAATATTTACTACCAAATTATTAAGAAATTTCTTACTCATTTCAAAGTAAATAATGATTCTAGGCATTCAGCAAAATGATTGCGCTAGATATCCTGTAATTATTCCAAAAAGTATAATTTTATAAAGAAAAATTCGGGATCGCCGGACGGCGATCGCGAAAAAAACAAAGATAACATAAGAATAACTGCTCGACGCCGGTTGAAAAACAAACGCTGTTTTTCGTGTTTTTCTCGGCATGCATGATTGTAAAACTTCGGACAGGTCAGTTAAACGATATTTACTATAAAATACAACCCCCCCAAATCTACTTATTCATGATAATTTGAGCAATTACCAATGGTGTATCCTACCTTTATGGAGGCTGTGCATAATTTGTTGATAGGCCATACCAAGCCCGGCTTCATGTATTAGAGTTCAGAGTAACTCGAGCACGTTTTTTTTTGTTTTTTTTGTTTTTTTATAATGTTGCTGTACATGCTCCCAGTCTGTTGTTCTTTTCATGAGATTATTTGATTGCTCACCAGCGTTGTTTGTCGTGTTTGACCGTAGCTGGGAGGATTGGGTTGTGTATAAAAAAACAAAAAACTAACAAATAAATAAATAATAATAATAATACATAAAAAAAAAAAATATTGATTCTCATTCTGATTGGTGGGTAACCAATTTTAAAATTAAAATGTCTTTGTGCAGAGTTGATCGGTAGCTACTAATAGGCCACACCCACATCTATGTGCTACATTTTGATTGGTTGGTAACCACTCAATTCTTTTGTGCAGAGTTGATCAGTAGCTACTAGTACTAGGCCACATCCACATCTGTGTGCTACATTCTGATTGGTTGCCACTCAATTACTTTGCGCAGAGTTGATCAGTAGCTACTAATAGGCCACACCCACATCTGTGTGCTACATTCTGATTGGTTGGTAACCACTCAATTCCTTTGTGCAAAGTTGATCAGTAGCTACACTAATAGGCCACACCCACAAACAGCAATTCCAATCAAACTACAAAACCGATCTACGTCTTTTGCACACAAAAAACATCGAAACTACGGAAGAAAGACTTTACCTTTGTATGTGCCAAGCCGGAAACCAACGGTGTTATCTGTCCATGAAAATAACAAAGACATGAAACTGAAAAAACTTTGGAACAATTTATCGGGGGTCAAGTTTCATGAAAACGTGACAAGAAATTAGGGAAAAAAACAAATACTTTCAGTTGCGATGTTCATAATAGGCACATTATTTGCACTTGTACATCGAGTCGTGTTTTGCAATAACGACCGAGGATTCCCTATTGTGTTTCCCTTTGTGACTGTGCTATATAACCTAACACCATAGACTTATCGTACACTTTAACGACAGAGGACAAAATTCAACAGAAGACGAACGTCCGAAAACTGAAAAGCTCTATTGTTCGCCTATTGTCTTTATTTTCTCGAAGATTATTCCAGGCACTTTGCACTTTTTAATCATCAAAAATGGACACAGAAATAAGAAATGAAGAGATTCGATTAAACAAAATATTGAATGCCAGTTTTACTCACCGACGCCATCTACACTCTTGCCAATGGTGAACTCGCACTTGTTGCGATAACTCTCTAAAACTGGCTGTAAGTGAAAAAAAACGACAACAAAAATGTAGATTAACTCCAACATTCCCCATCCAGTCAAACTCCAACACCAGGTTTGGTTGGAATCTGTTAGGATGGGTAATTACTGAACCCCTAAGACTGGTTTAGGCATACCTCCAAATTCTGAGTCCAACAGTTTGTGTGTACATATGGTGTTGGAATTTGAAGGGATGGGTACATTGCGAGGCCAAAAAACACGAAAAAACTTTTTTTGAAACTGAAAACGTGAAAAGTAAACAACGTAATAAGTTCACTTTTCGCGTACATGTATAATAAAGTTTTAATACATGAAAAGGGGGCTTATTGTTTCCTTTTCACTTTTTTGTTTCAAGAAAAAGTGTTCACATCTTCGGGGATTTCAGGGCGTAACCCTCTTTAAGGATCATTCCTAGCAAAAAGGGGTTAAAGGTAGGATACACCATCAACAACATTTTGCAGATATCAACAAAATTTACTACCGAATTATAAGAAATATCTTAATTATTTGTAAGTAAATAAGGATTGTAGGCATCCAGCAAAATGATTGCGCGAGATATCCTGTAATTGTTTTGAAAAAAAATTATTAAAAAAAATCCTAATCGCCGGACGGCAATCACGATAAAACAATAACAACATAAGAACCAGGCTTTTCTCAGTATACATGATTGTAAACAGGTCAGTTAAAGGTAAACTATATTTACTATAAAATGCAACCCCCTAAATCAACCTATACATGGTAATTCAAGCAATTACAAATGATGTATCCTCTCTTTAAAGTAAAGATGACGATGTTTATCGATCTGAGATCCCCATTAACAAATCTACAGATAAATTTACAGAAAATCTCGTTTTTTTCGTCATCAAACTTCGGTCAACTAGCTCACTCACCGATGGCTTGATTGGGTCCAACTCACATGCCATCCCACTATGGCGCTTTCTGTCAAAGAAATGAAGAGTGCAATATTAAACACGAGGGTGTTGGTTCCGACGGAGCAAATTTGTGAATTCGTTAACAAAATTCTTGTGCGACTATCGCAGAAATAACACAAAAACGGTTGGTTGCATCTCACTCAGGGCGAGTAAAAAAAACACACATTTTTTTTTAAGTCGATTTTCATCAAAAAGAGAATAAGTGAGCCCAAAATATATTTTAACAGAATTCTGTCACGGCTGTTCTGAATAGACCATGCAATTTCATAAATATGACATAATTCTGGTAAAATAAGTTTTGGGCAAAAATATATTCTATTTCTGATAAAACTGACTTTGATAATAAAAATGCATTTTGTTTTTACTCACCATGTACACTTATATCGTACTTTTAAATGATGTTGCGCAAACAATGCCATTTAATTTTAAATGCATTTTGTATCCCAATTTGGCGTTCTAGGATAGAATTCCCCTTTAACAAATAGGCACTATTTTCCCAGAGCTTTAACAAGTTTTGGGCCGGCTGTACATCTAAGACTATCTGCCAAAAAACTGTCTCGAAACTTTTTTGTATTTATTTTTTTTTCTGTCAGGAAAAGTCGCACGTCCAATCTGACACGCAAACCTCCTTTGTCTTTGGTAAAAACCTCACTTTTGTTCCTTCAGCCAGAGAGACATCTCCCCAACGTTCCGCTGCAGCATCTTAGATAAATTCCGCAGAAACTCTCCCGTGTTGGTTTGTTTGATGGATAGCTGCTCCTCGTACGGGCGCTTCCACAGTGGAGTCACTGTGTTGTTTAACCTGCAGAATTGAGAAAAGATGCAAACATTGCACTCATTATTTCAGAGTGAACTTGTTGTTGTTGTAATAGACCTTATGCATAGCGGCCATCTTAGAGGGCATATTGTGTACAAATACAAATGAATGCACAGCAGGTTCAATAGCATGCAAAGGCATTGCCCTCTAAGATGGCTGCTGTCCATATGGTCTATAGCAGGTTTTCAAGCAGACCAAGGGAAAAAAAGTAGCAGATTTTGGATCAAAATTTCTAAAATAGAAGAAGAAAAAAAATACAAAAGTAGGACTTCAGAGGACAAAATTAGGGCAAAAGTAGGACTTCTGCAAGCTTTCAGGAGTAGTTTTTGTTGCTACTCGCTCATGTTCAATGCACCATTTGCCTCATTTGGCATGTTCTGTACACACTGTAGTAATCCAATGAAAAATTGTGTCTTATGGGAACATGGGCATATGGATATGGAGAATTTAGGACTGGTAGTGCCTCCAACAATTTGTTGAGGCGACACAAAAATATTTTATCACTTTGTATCCACACTGGCACAGATTTTAAAACCAGTGAACACAGAGTAATGACTTCAGATGGTTGAAAACTTGAGTTGGTTTTGGGAGGTTTTTTTGCTGGTGGTTCGAATCCATCCCAACCCTGCATTCCATCTCAATGTCTTCACCTCTCTTCTACCGGTAAGCTGTCCTCCTCCCTCCTCCTCTTAGCTTCTTGGCTGTTGCCATCGGATTCGTCTTGGCTCCGTTTCAGAGCGACGCTCTTAGTGTACGGGTCCTCGACTGGCTTGGCAAGCTGCACGACAAAAAACAGGTATGAGATTGTCAATTAAAAAAAAAAGCCTGAAAAATTGATGAAATGTCTGAAAAAAATACACATCTTTCTATATGTGACCCGCTCCATCGTAATCAGGAAAAAGTCGCTGGGGCCGTTTTACGCAATCGGTCGTTGAAGTGAACGCATGAGTGAAATTCGTGACCAAGTCATTTTTCTGAACATTGTATTTTTAGGAAGTGTAGTTATCACAGATTATTGTCATTAATGTCTTGTATGTAAAAACGATCAATAAAGATGAAAATAAAGAGGATTTGTGTTCGCTGTCCGTATGATTTTTGTGAATTTTGTTTATTTCAAAGCTGTTTTTCTCGGAATGTCAATTCGGCAAATAAATACACACCTGTCATCTTCATCAGCCCATAACTCGTTAACCTAAGAAGATACACACTTGTGATGGGTATCATTAGGAAGCTTATGAAATTCCCTTTCTCACCATGTGCATATCTCAAAAAGTCATTTCGAGACTTATTCCTGATTTTGATGGAGTGGGTCACATATAATGTTGTCTTTGGCTGAGATTTTAAAAGTCTGAATTCAGATAAAAGTCTAAAAGAGCTCATGCCTAAAAAGGTCATCATGGGAGTGTGAACCTGTAACCACAGCAGAATCAGCGCCTATAGATCCCTCCACTGGTAGCCAATGCTAGGGGGGCAATTCCACGGCAACTCAGGTTACATTTGAAGTAGAGCTTCCATCACAACTCTTGTGCCGTTTTGTTTATAAAGTCAATGTATCAAGAGTGGATTTTTTTCAGATTGAATCGCTTGAAAATAAGCATCTGTTGGTTTGGCGATGGGTTGTGTTTCTTGGTAACTTTTTGGTAACTATTATGAAAAAAAAAGGGCATGGCAAAATATTAAAGGTAGGATACACCATTGGTAATTGTTTGAATTATCATTAATGGGTAGATTTGGGGGGTTGTATTTCATAGTAAATATCGTTTAACTGACCTGTCCAAAGTTTTACAATCATGGATGCTGAGAAAAGCATGAAAAACAGCATTTGTTTTCAACCGGCATCGAGCAGTTATTCTTATGTTATCTTTGTTTTTTCGCTATCGCCGTCCGGCGATCGCAATTTTTTCTTTATAAAATTCTAATTTTCGAAATATTTACAGGATATTTAGCGCATTCATTTTTGCTGGATGCCTAGAATCATTATTTACTTTTAAATGAGTAAGATATTTCTTAATAATTTGGTAGTAAATATTTTCGATATCTGCAAATGGTGTATCCTACCTATAAAGATGTTTTATTGCTGAATGTTTCCACATACTGTCAGTGTGCACTGAGGGGAAAATCTGTTTAGTGCCCCGATGTCATATGCCACCGTTACAATTACAACAAAAATCTGTCACAAAATCACTCGAGGGACGTTCATGTATTTCAGAAACTCACGTTACAGTTTGTCTGCCCATCTGATATTGCCATTCTATAGAAAAGTCGCAGGAGATCAACCAAAAAAAGGAACACGGCTTTTGTGAATGCATGTACCGGTACCTTGACTTTCAGCACTTGTCCTTTCCATTTGTAGCCGCTGAGTACCTTCAAGGCTTCCTCCTTATCTTCTTGGCAACTGTTTGATGAGGGATACAAATTACAAATGTAGCCGAAGACAGTTAAGAACTAGAAACAAAGGCCCTCGATCGATAGATCGCAGACCTCTGGCCCAACCGCAAAATATGCACAAGTATCTCCAAATGTTAAAGCATATTCAAAGTAATCCAGATTCCTTATCTGGATCCAGATGAATTTGAATATTTAATGGAAATCCCCCTTGACCCATAAGCTATCTACCTACCAAGTTTCGTTAAAATCCCACCAGTTGTTTTTTCATATAATCCTGCTAGCTAACAGACAAACAACCAGACAACCCCAACAAACAAACAATCGGCAAAAACATAACCTCCTTGGAGGAGGTATGGTAATTGCGAGCTTCATGCTACGAGCTTGCGCATTCAAACTTGTGCGCTAGTTTGATTATCCCGAATGACCTGTGATGACCCATATCACTGTGTTCTAGCAAACACCTAGTTGTGGGGACAGGTTCTGTTTTTGGGAAAAAGCTGACCGATTTGTGGGGACTTTTTCCTGTCCCAATAGCATTTTTCAGTAAAGGGGTCTAGAAGTAGAATTGGGTTAGAGTATGATGAAAGAAAATGGAGAAGACGACAAATTAGGGTGATGTTGAAAATGTATTAGGTTGAAATAAATTTCCTTCAGCACATGAACCCTATGGAGTGTCCCCATAGCGTAATGTACAAGCGCAGTTAAAAATTCCAAACTGGCTTATTACTTAACAATTTCGAATTGCTGCCTGTTAGGCAATTAATTCCATTCTCACAGGCAAGCTGGGCAGGCTGGTTCCAGCCCCTATTATAAGTATCGATAATGTGCAGACCGGGAACCAGTCTGCCAGCAAAGTCGATCAGCTTTTGCCGAAACCAAAATAAAAAGTACACGGGAACTTTCTTAGTACAAGTGAAAGCTGATTACATTTTCAGTTTCAAGTAATAGATTGTGGAAACTCCTTTGTTTCAAATCTTCGTTGATGCACTATTTGTATATTTTTCAATTATTTTCTTGATTATCCAAACACCAAAACTAAAACGTGTGCAGTTTCCATGTGCTCATATTTGTGTTCCATTACATCAGCACACTCAACTTTCACTCTTTAAGAAGCTTTAAAGTCACTCACCCCTTGACTCTAATTTCACAGTGCCGTTTTTTCTTGCGTGTCTCAAATGTGACCCGCTCCAGGAAAAGGTGACATAAGTCGCGCTATGCATTTATGAGTAATGGCGTAAATATTTTGTCAAAATTTGATTTTCATTTTTTGTCTTAAATGACGGCTTTTGGTGGGTTGCCGAATGTTCGTCAGGAACAGCGCCACCATTTGTCAGTGTTTGAACGTGTTAATGAGGGGGCCCATTACATTTACGGTGATTAACCCCAATTAATGTCATTTTATACCATTTTATCACCCCTGGTCTTGTTACTTACACACCAAGGCACATTTTAAATTATTAAACAGCAATTCTCCTCGAAAGGTCTGCGTAGAACCTTTAATATCCAAAGTTTTAGATTTAATTACCTAAAAGCTGGAATTCGATAAATAAAGTGAAACAAAACGTTTAAGAGTGCATGGTTCCAATGTATTGTCTAAGTTTTGTTGTGTTTCGAAGCCTGTTTTCTCAGTTGTGTATTTTGAATTCCATGGAACCCATTAATATGCAAAAACGCCATATCACCGGAACGGGAGGGGCTATGGAGTTGTACTATGTACCAAATGAAAGCTTATATCCTGGACTTTTCAATCATGTACAGTACACAGTATAGTTTTCACGACTTATGTCACCTTTTCCTGGAGCGGGTCACAAATAGTCTGGCCAAATGAGACCGAACTGGGCATTGCAGGACTAGTCTTTAATTTTTTGTTTTTTTAATGGTTCTCTATATACATCCTCTGATATTATTATTATTATTATTAGTCTTTACCAAAGGCGACAGTAACTGATATTGTGCACGCATGTCGCGTAAAATCCTTTTTTTGCAGTGTGCCCACAAACGACAGGATTATAGACTAGCTCCCCTAGTCATAGGACTGCTGTCGTCTCTGCAAACCTGCGAGAACGGTGCGTGACCTTTTCATGCAAATTCGATCACAAATGTTTTTCGAATCCCATAAGAATTCACGCAGTCAACTACCCATTCAGCAGTTGTCGGGCCTACGTTGGCTGGTTCCAGCCCCTATTATAAGTATCGATAATGTGTAGACCGGCAACCAGTCTGCCAGCAAAGTTGATCAGTTTTTGCCGAAACCAAAAGAAAAAGTGCACAGGAACTTTTTTAGTTTATTATTTGACAGCAGTCACCCGGGGCTACGTTGGCTGTTCCAGCACCTATTATAAGTATCGATAATGTGCAAACCGGGAACCAGTCTGCCAGCAAAGTTGTAATACAAAGTTGATCAGTTTATCCAAGCACTGCTTGACAAAGGAATTGTGTGCGTGCGCGTAGTACATGTTGCGCGTATGTTTAAACCGCCGTTCTGCAAACGCTGTTTGCAGGGCTCCCTAAAAAAAACCTGCGTAGAAATAAGGAAAAAGATAAACCACTGGCGCAGGTTTGCAAAGACAACAGTGTGAGTAGGGAAACTGGTCTATAATCGTGTCATTTGCAGGGGCATTGAATGAAAAAAAATACGCGACGTGCACAATATCGATTACTGTCGTCTTTGGCAAACACTATGACTGGATACTTGCAAAGGTTGCAAAAGTTGAGAGAGTTCACATTCCATACCTGAATGTCACAAAAGCATAGGTGGCCTTGTTGACTGCCTTGACTTTCTTGGGTTTCAGATGCAAACCAAGCAGCATCTTTTTCAGTTGCTGTTAAAAGGGAAAATACATGTACATTAAACACCAATTGTCAGTTTTGCACGTTTGTCATTTAAAGCAGCAAATGTGACCCAGCACGAGTAAATGAGACACTTTGCGGCAAAAATAAAATTGAGATTTTGATTTCATCCTTCAAAGCTTGTTTAGCTTTAAATGATGAAATCAAAATCTCAATTTTCATTTTTGCCGCAAAGTGTCTCATTTACTCAAATCAATTTGTCTCATTTTAATGCGGGTCACGTATTGGTATCATTTTTCTCTTGAAAAGATTCTCCATCTATTGGTATAGGTGGTTTTGGCTTAATAAGGGCCACCCGTAGTCAAAGAAAACAATATTTTATGATTGTGATTGCAGCTCTAAATTTGCCAAGTCCAAAATTTGAATTGCGACCACAATCAGCATTCAGGTTATGTTCTTGTTCAGCCAATTGCAGCTGAATCATGTCAAGCAAAGCAACCAATCAATATCAGCTCCCATGCACGCCCGTGTATCGTTTAAAGGCTTGCGCACACTATTACATGTAATTGGCCCCAAGTGTAACCAGGACACCAACAAATGTCACACTTTTGGACTCCTTATTTATGAACTAACCCATCTTTCATGTGCATGGACGATAGTATTTTACCAATAGCTACCAATTTTTGTTATAAACAAAAATATCACTTGGGTGGGATTCGAACCCATGGCCTCCTGCTTTCTATTGCTAGCCAGGGTTTGGCTAGCTGGTTGAAATCCCAATAGCAGCAAGTTCCGCGACCAAATGTTTCAATTTGTGTCGGGGTGATGTAAATTGAATACTGTTTTTGTTTCCTTTATTACCAACATAATTTACAAACGATGTATACAAACTTATCCTAAATAAACAAAGAGAATATATAAAAGGGGAGAAGACACAAAGTAGATTTCAGTTTCAACTGCACACTCCTCAAAGATTCTCTGTTCGTGTTCTTACAACAAGAATACCTACACTGCATCTGCAAATAATGTTGGAAATGCTACACTGTACATGAACTATGGCCAATGGCTACCAAGAAGACAACTCCACTCTGTCAACTGAATTAAACAAGCATCTTCAGAACTTTTACAAGAGTGAAGACAGAACCAATCAAATAATATGGTTAAGTACTGAAATCATTGCACCAATCGGCATCCTCTTTAACTTTGTGTTTCTCTTCACAGTCATTCGAGTGAAGTCCATGCGTACAATCATCAACATCTACTTATCCAATCTGGCTGTGGCTGACTCACTCTTCCTTACGGGTGACTTTATATTTGCATTGTGTTCACCCTTCAAGTTAAACAACTTCCTTGCGGAAAAAGTATGTGTAGTTGTCAGATACTCGCTTCTTGCCGTTTCTCATTTCTTTGTGGTTACCATAGCAGCTGAGAGATTCTCTGCAGTGCATAATCCTCTGACACACAAAGAAAAAGCCTCTAAATCTCGAGCAGCCAAGATATCAGCAGGAGTCTGGGTGCCTACAATCACTGTTGGTTTGATTCTGATATTCTTACCAGAGACTATCTTTACTGATGTCGTCTTTTGGATTACTTCCATTATTGCCATTGTTTGCTTGATAGTAACTCTTGCTTTGTACATCTATGTGGTAGTGAAAGTGCGCAGACAATCAGCCCTGTTGCCAAACCGTCCCAAGCGAGCAGGCAAGGTCCTCTGTATGGTGATCATCAATACTGCTGTTTTTTTCATTTTGAACTCAATACACACTGCATTGTCAATTCTTATTATTGTGCAAAACAAGTATTCAACTTCACAGGTTGTTGAACTTCTACAACTTGCAGAAAAAAAATCCATTCTGATTATATGTTTTACAATTTTTGAACTCATCAATAGTTCAATCAATTCCCTGGTCTACAGTGCCACAAACGCAGACTATCGTGCAGCTGTAGTCAAGGCTTTCTCATTTCTCAAACTGTGCTGTCGTTGCTGCCCAAGACTGAATCCCAGCCAACCATCGCAGCCTGAACATGTGACCCGCTCCAGCAAAAAGTGACATAAGTCGCGCTATGCATTTATGAGTAATGGCCTGTTAAAGTTAATAGGGTAAATATTGTTGTCAACATTTGATTTTCATTTGTTGTCTTAAATGACATCTTTAATATCCAAAGTATCAGATTTAGGTAACAAGAAGCTGGAATTCGATATATAAAGTGAAACAAGCCCTTTAAGAGTGCATGGTTCCAATGTATGGTCTTAGTTTTGTTGCGTTTCGAAGCCTGTTTTCTTAGTTATGCATTTTGAATTAAATGGAACCATTAATATGCAAAAACGTCATATCACCAGAACGGGGGAGGCTATGGAGCTGTACTATGTACCAAATGAAAGCTTATATCCTAAACTTTTAAATCATGTACACAACTCAAAAAATTTTTTGCGACTTATGTCACCTTTTCCTGGAGCAGCACCAGATTTCACTAAACTTTGCGACGCGTCGCAACTCGAGTTACGAAGAGTAACGCGTCGCATCTTGCGACGCGTCGTACGATCCATTTCACTAAAGTTACGATGCGTTCAACGCGTCGCAAATACCTTGACAACGGCAAGTAACACGTCGTAAGTTACGAAGTGTATTTGGGTCGTCGTAAAATAAGATGCCTCTTTTCATAACCAGTTTTACGCCATAGAAATAAAACAAACGAGACTAGAATACTCAGACAATGTGTTGGAAGTTGTAATTGAAACATTCATCGTAGTCATAAATTTATGAATAAACCTTGAATAGTGCACTTGAAATTTCAAATTAGCTAGAGGTCCACAGCAAGCTTGTTTTTCGTTAAAATTGTATCGTACGTCAGCCATTTTGATTTACATTTTTGAAGCTTTGCGAGAAGAGATTCGACGACTCTTTGCTCAATACCAGACGGCTATTTACTGTGAGTTGAATAGGTACATACAACAGTAACTGTTTAGTGCTATAAATACACCTACGACGCGTCGCACGTACGATGTGTTTCGTGAAATCGATTTCACGACGCGTCGCAGCTGCGACGCGTCGTAGAGATGCAATGCGTCGCAGGGCTGCGTGCGTCGTAAGTTAAGAAGAGTTTAGTGAAATCGGGTGCAGGTCACATATTTGTAGGGAATGCGCACTATATAAATGTTATTATTATTATTATTGTGTTACTGAAGTTGTAAATAAGTGAGTAAATGTACAGATGCATACTTCTTTCATACTTGTTATTTGTAACTGTTCCACTGAAATGAGCACAAACCCATATTGTCTATCACCGACAGAGATTACCTTTCACAATGAAATCTACCTTTGTGCTTTTTAACCAGTTCGCGCCGGGATTATTTGGACATTGACCGGGCCCAGGCGCGCGATTATTTTTCATGAACCTTGATCCGAGACAGGTTCAGGTCAGCATTCTTGGGAACCGGTACACGCCATCCGACGCGAACTGGTTAAAGATGTACTCGGTCAATACTTTTGGAGTTTCACTCAAAAAAAGATTTATTTTGAAATTGTCATTTTTCTTACAATCTACGACAAACCTAAAAGTAGTTTCATTATTAAAAAATGTTTCATTGATTTCAACTTAAATATGGTCTGCAGATCACCGGGTTTCATATAACTGAAATAACCCCCTCGGGTAATTTTCTGTTGTCAAAATAGAACATAAAGGTTGAAAATCCGTGAGTGTTTGGGCCAAGGCAGGCAGACTTCAAAGGCATTGTATACTTGAAAGGGAACTTATAGGGGAGTTTAGGTTTACGTATGTGTAAACTGTGACACATAGTTGCAAAGTGTGATCGATGTAAAAGACTGATCGATCGATGTAAAAGCCCGATCAGTGGAAGGACTAATCAATAGATGTAAAAGAACGAGCGATCGATGTAAAAGACTGATCAATGTGTTGATTGGAGTGTATGCCTTTTTGGTGTTCCATGTCCTTCTGTATTTTAAGTACAGAACCAAATCTACCTAAATCCACTCAAGTGGTGGTTGATATTGATAAACAACAGCTCAGTACTGCACGATGGACAAAACCAGTCCCATTCTCCCAGTAGTGGTACGTCCATCATAATCCAAATATATTCACACAAGGCCTGCGGGACCAAGCTCCCGAAAATATTTACTACCGAATTATTAAGAAAATATCTTACTCATTTGAAAGTAAATAATGATTCTAGGCATTCAGCAAAAGGATTGCACTAGATATTCTGTAATTACTATGTATTCCAAAAAATTGAATTTTATAAAGAAAAATTTGCAATTGCCGGACGGCGATCGCGAAAAAAACAAGAATAGCTGCTCGACCCCGGTTGAAAACAAACACTGTTTGTCGTGCTTTTCTCGGCATCCATGATTGTAAAACTTTGGAAAAGTCAGTTAAACGATATTTACTATGAAATACAACCCCCCAAATCTACCCATTCATGATAATTCAAGCAATTACCAATGGTGTATACTACCTTTAAAGAAGTTTTAGTTTTGTCAATTTTCATTATCGGTAACATCAACCAATTTCAATCAAGGAAATACACATTACATACATAATAATAAATACTGAAACAACTTTAATTCTAAATGGCAGCAGCGAAACTGAATTGACTGCTTTGGTAACTGCTGTCACGAGATGTATGCATATCACGTGCATTACAATAGGTCTTTGAGATTGTGGGAAAATATGGAGGAAATGTCAACAAAACTTTCTGTTTTAACTACACACTTCTAGAAGATCTGAAGGTGTTATATTTCCCATTAGTATAAAACTGGAGCAATCTTGAAAAAAACGTAAACGTGCTTCGCTGTATCTGCAGAAAATGTTAGATGCAGCTCCACGCTACACTGCACATGATGGGTGATGGCTACGAAGACAACTCCACTCTATCAAATGAAGTAAACAAGCATTTTGAAAACTATTACAAGAGTGTAGACAGAAACGATCAAATAACATGGTTAAGTACTGAAATTATTGCACCAATCGGCATCCTCTTCAACTTTGTGTTTCTCTTCACAGTCTTTCGAGTGAAGTCCATGCGTACAATCATCAACATCTACTTATCCAATTTGGCTGTGGCTGACTCGCTCTTCCTTACGAGTGACTTTATATTTACATTGTGTTCTCCCCTCCAGTACAACTTCCTTGCTCAAAAAGTATTGATAGGAGTCAGAGACACGCTTCTTGCCGTTTCCAATTTCTTTGTGGTTACCATAGCAGCTGAGAGATTCTCTGCAGTGCGTAATCCTCTGACACACAAAGAAAAAGCCTCTAAATCTCGAGCAGCAAAAATATCAGCAGGAGTTTGGATGCCTACAATCATTGTTGGTGTGATTCTGATGTTCTTACCAGAGACTATCTTTGATTATGTAGTTTTGGGGATTAATTCCATTGTTGCCACTGTTTGCTTGATAGTAACTCTTGCTTTGTACATCTATGTGGTAGTGAAAGTGCGCAGACAATCAGCCCTGTTGCCAAATCGTCCCAAGCAAGCAGGCAAGGTCCTCTGTATGGTGATCATCAATACTGCTGTTTTCTTCATTTTGAACTCAATACGCACTGCAGAGTCAATTCTTTTAATTGTGCTAAGCAAATATTCCATACATACCGGTACATCTTTACAGGTTGTTGAACTTTTACAACTTGCAGACAAAATGTACATTCTGTCTACATGTCATACCATTTTTGAGCTTATAAATAGTTCAATCAATTCCCTGGTCTACAGTGCCACAAACGCAGACTATCGTGCAGCTGTAGTCAAGGCTTTCTCATTCCTCAAACTGGACATTTGGACATTGACCGGGCCCAGGCGCGCGATTATTTTTCATGAACCTTGATCCGAGACAGGTTCAGGTCAGCATTCTTGGGAACCGGTACACGCCATCCGACGCGAACTGGTTAAAGATGTACTCGGTCAATACTTTTGGAGTTTCACTCAAAAAAAGATTTATTTTGAAATTGTCATTTTTCTTACAATCTACGACAAACCTAAAAGTAGTTTCATTATTAAAAAATGTTTCATTGATTTCAACTTAAATATGGTCTGCAGATCACCGGGTTTCATATAACTGAAATAACCCCCTCGGGTAATTTTCTGTTGTCAAAATAGAACATAAAGGTTGAAAATCCGTGAGTGTTTGGGCCAAGGCAGGCAGACTTCAAAGGCATTGTATACTTGAAAGGGAACTTATAGGGGAGTTTAGGTTTACGTATGTGTAAACTGTGACACATAGTTGCAAAGTGTGATCGATGTAAAAGACTGATCGATCGATGTAAAAGCCCGATCAGTGGAAGGACTAATCAATAGATGTAAAAGAACGAGCGATCGATGTAAAAGACTGATCAATGTGTTGATTGGAGTGTATGCCTTTTTGGTGTTCCATGTCCTTCTGTATTTTAAGTACAGAACCAAATCTACCTAAATCCACTCAAGTGGTGGTTGATATTGATAAACAACAGCTCAGTACTGCACGATGGACAAAACCAGTCCCATTCTCCCAGTAGTGGTACGTCCATCATAATCCAAATATATTCACACAAGGCCTGCGGGACCAAGCTCCCGAAAATATTTACTACCGAATTATTAAGAAAATATCTTACTCATTTGAAAGTAAATAATGATTCTAGGCATTCAGCAAAAGGATTGCACTAGATATTCTGTAATTACTATGTATTCCAAAAAATTGAATTTTATAAAGAAAAATTTGCAATTGCCGGACGGCGATCGCGAAAAAAACAAGAATAGCTGCTCGACCCCGGTTGAAAACAAACACTGTTTGTCGTGCTTTTCTCGGCATCCATGATTGTAAAACTTTGGAAAAGTCAGTTAAACGATATTTACTATGAAATACAACCCCCCAAATCTACCCATTCATGATAATTCAAGCAATTACCAATGGTGTATACTACCTTTAAAGAAGTTTTAGTTTTGTCAATTTTCATTATCGGTAACATCAACCAATTTCAATCAAGGAAATACACATTACATACATAATAATAAATACTGAAACAACTTTAATTCTAAATGGCAGCAGCGAAACTGAATTGACTGCTTTGGTAACTGCTGTCACGAGATGTATGCATATCACGTGCATTACAATAGGTCTTTGAGATTGTGGGAAAATATGGAGGAAATGTCAACAAAACTTTCTGTTTTAACTACACACTTCTAGAAGATCTGAAGGTGTTATATTTCCCATTAGTATAAAACTGGAGCAATCTTGAAAAAAACGTAAACGTGCTTCGCTGTATCTGCAGAAAATGTTAGATGCAGCTCCACGCTACACTGCACATGATGGGTGATGGCTACGAAGACAACTCCACTCTATCAAATGAAGTAAACAAGCATTTTGAAAACTATTACAAGAGTGTAGACAGAAACGATCAAATAACATGGTTAAGTACTGAAATTATTGCACCAATCGGCATCCTCTTCAACTTTGTGTTTCTCTTCACAGTCTTTCGAGTGAAGTCCATGCGTACAATCATCAACATCTACTTATCCAATTTGGCTGTGGCTGACTCGCTCTTCCTTACGAGTGACTTTATATTTACATTGTGTTCTCCCCTCCAGTACAACTTCCTTGCTCAAAAAGTATTGATAGGAGTCAGAGACACGCTTCTTGCCGTTTCCAATTTCTTTGTGGTTACCATAGCAGCTGAGAGATTCTCTGCAGTGCGTAATCCTCTGACACACAAAGAAAAAGCCTCTAAATCTCGAGCAGCAAAAATATCAGCAGGAGTTTGGATGCCTACAATCATTGTTGGTGTGATTCTGATGTTCTTACCAGAGACTATCTTTGATTATGTAGTTTTGGGGATTAATTCCATTGTTGCCACTGTTTGCTTGATAGTAACTCTTGCTTTGTACATCTATGTGGTAGTGAAAGTGCGCAGACAATCAGCCCTGTTGCCAAATCGTCCCAAGCAAGCAGGCAAGGTCCTCTGTATGGTGATCATCAATACTGCTGTTTTCTTCATTTTGAACTCAATACGCACTGCAGAGTCAATTCTTTTAATTGTGCTAAGCAAATATTCCATACATACCGGTACATCTTTACAGGTTGTTGAACTTTTACAACTTGCAGACAAAATGTACATTCTGTCTACATGTCATACCATTTTTGAGCTTATAAATAGTTCAATCAATTCCCTGGTCTACAGTGCCACAAACGCAGACTATCGTGCAGCTGTAGTCAAGGCTTTCTCATTCCTCAAACTGTGCTGTCATTGTTGCCCAAGACGGAATCCCAGCCAACCATCGCAGCCTGGGAAGCAGATTGAGCTTCGTGTGATTCCACAGGCAAAAAATAACCAAGAGCAGCGTGCTACCAGACCAAGCAGCAGCAAGCCACCAAGCCAAGGGCATGCACAACACCCAGAGAGTCAGCAGTCACTGGACAGCTGTCAAGAACAATGTTCTAGACAAAGCAGCAGCAAGGCATCTACACACAGTCAGCAGCATGTTCAAGTGAATGTTGAGGTACATGCAGAACCATGCAGCGGGGACCACAGCGCTTGCAAGTTCTCACCGGAAACAATGCTCTAGTCTGACTGACTGCAAGCCATCCATGCAAAGGGAACAGTGTGTACATTCAGAACCAGCAGAGAGCCAGAAGTCACTTGCAAGTACCCGGGAGCAATGTCCTGGGTTGACTGGCACCGAGCCATCATCACAAGGGCAGCAGTATGCACATCCAGAACCAGAAGGGAGTCAATCATTGGAAGATTGTCAAGACCAATGTTCTCTGGTAACTGATGAGTGCAAGCCATCCATTTAAGGGCAGCAGTGTGCAGAGACAGCAGATAGTCAACAATCACTTTGTACATTTGTAAGTAACTCTCAAACAATGTTCCAGGCACAGCCAAGTGCCATAGGAGTAGTATTAAGCGCATGAAGAACCAGCAGGGATGGGTCACTCTAAAACTGTCAAGAACAATGTTCCAGGGTGACTGATCTGATTTCCTGACTTACCCAGCCCGACATTGACAATACTCTGAACCTTTTGAATATCAAATAGTCTGGTTCTAAGAGCGATATTCAGATATTTTTGTCAATATCGGGCTGGGTAAGTCAAGAAATCAGATCGCCAACTGTTGTTGTTGTTGTTGTTGTTGTTGGTTTATTAAAAACTCATGTTTCGTGGCCAAAAGGTCAAATTGTGCATGATTTACAGATAAATATTTTAATTTTTTGTTTTATATAAACAATAAAGACAACTTTGAAGAGAAAAAACCAGGTAACTGCCATAATGATAGCCACTGCGTATTCTTCACTACAATGTAGATATACGAGATACATTGCATATCACGTGCATTACAATACAATTGGGGGGAAATATGGAGGGAATGTCAACAAAACCTTCTGTTTCAACTACACACTTTTATAAGATCTCAAGGTGTTATATTCCCATTAGTAGAAAACTGGATCAATCTTGAAATAGGACAAACGCGTTTCGCTGTACACATCTCCAGAAAATGTTGGATGCAGCTCCAAGCTACACTGCACATCACGGGTGATGGCCACTCTATCGAATGACGTTAAGAAGCATCTTGAAAACTATTACAAGAGATACTTGTACATGTAGGGTGGGGGTACATGTGTAAATGATACATCATTTTACAGTTGAGAACCTAGAGAATTAAAAAAAAAAGGAAAATCTAAATAACTAAAATTGTCAACTTTGTCTTGGTTCCGTTGAAGCAGGTCACATATACACGAATTGTCAGTTGTGCATGTTTGTCATTTGAAGCAGCAAAGGTGCTCAAAACCGAAAGAAAGGTGCATACAAACTCACCTGATTAAGTGTTAGTACTCTCAATGCTATACAGGGTGCCCTAAAAAAATGAACAATAATATCACAACGGACAAGAATACTTCCACTACCCTGAGGCCAAAACTACCCATACCAACGAATGCAGAATGTTTCTTGAAGAACGATGAAACCAAGGTGTCTCAATTCGGACTAGTACTGTAGTTTTAGCTCCAGATTCTATTTAGTGAAGTCAAGTCAGTGGTTCTTTCGCATCAAAAAATAACTAAACCATAGTTTAGTTATTTCTCGGTGCGAAAGGACCACTGACTCGGCTGTGCTTAAAAAAACAGGGTCTTGATATCTTGGTATCATTTTTCCTCTGGAAACATTCTTCATCCATTGGTATACAATGTAGAGTTTTAAATCTTAGGGTAGTGGAAGTATACTCGTCTGTTTTTTAATATGGGCCACCCTGTATATAGTCCAAGAAAACAATATTTTATGATTGCGATTGCAGCCCCAAATTTGCAGAGTCCAAAATTTGAATTGCGACCACAATCAGCATTCAGGTTACGTTCTTGTTCAGCCAATTGCAGCTGATGCATGTCATGCACAGCAACCAATCAATACCAGCTCCAATGCACGCGTGTGCATCGTTTAAAGGCTTGCGCACACCATTCGAAGATTACAAATCAACTACTAATGGACATTTGCAAACATGCGTCTCTGACGCGTATCTTTGGCAATGACATTCTTTTATTATTTTCTATCCAGGACTGTCTTTTAATTAGGGGTCAAATTTGTTCATGTGCTGTTACATTTGACATTAAAATATTATTTTAAATTCAGCACGCATTCTTTGATGTCTTCTTTCTAAAAGAGTGATTTACATAAAGAAAAGTACCTGCAAAACAATTTTTTTTTTAAAGTTTGAAGTCAATTTCAGTGACACTTGCTTGGTGAATTACTAGACCAGGAGCCAATTTCATAAAACGTGTGAGCACCAAAATTTGCTGAGTATGAACATTCTTCCTTGGGAAAAAACAGGGTTACAAACCAACATTTCAGATGATGTTTATTGTTTGTAACTGGTATTCAGCTGGTTTTTGCTTTGAATGAAAAGTCTGTGGAGTTTTGGCCGATAACCTGTTTTTGCTGAGCAAGATCTTTTTGTGCTAAGCACATTTTTGTGCTTATGTAATTGGCCCCAGGTGTAACCAGGACATTAAAAAATGCCACACTTTTGAACCCCTTATTTACGGACTAACCCATCTTCCTTGTGCATGCTTATGGCCAAAGGTTTTTTACCAGTAGCTACCAAAGTTTTTTATAAACAAAAATATCATTTGGGTGGGACTCAAACCCACAGCCTCCTGCTTTCTATTGCTAGCCAGGGTTTGGCTAGCTGGTTGAAATCCCAATAGCATTAGCAGCGGGTTCTGCAACCAAATGTTTTGATTTGCGTGGGGGGTGATGTAAATTGAATATGTTTTTGTTTCCTTCATCACCATTCACCAACGTAATTTATAAATGCTGTATAGTCAGTGTTGTCACAAGAGAAAGTGTTGGTAACGTACAGCACTGTCAAAACAATGGACAAACTTGTCCTAAATAAACAGAGAGAATATAAAAGGGGAGAGGACACAAAGCAGATTTCAGTTTCAACTGCACACTCCTCAAAGATTCTCTGTTAGTGTTCTTACAACAAGAATACCTGCACTGCATCTGCAAAAAATGTTGGAAATGCTACACTGTACATGAACTATGGATGATGGCTACCAAGAAGACAACTCCACGCGGTCACCTGAAGTAAACTTGCATATCGAGAACTATTACAAGACTATAGACAGATCCGATCAAATAATATTGTTAAGTGATAAAATCATTGCACCGATCGGGATCCTCTTCAACTTTGTGTTTCTCTTCACAGTCTTTCGAGTGAAGTCCATGCGTACAATCATCAACATCTACTTATCCAATCTGGCTGTGGCTGACTCGCTCTTCCTTACAAGTGAATTTATATATGCATTGTGTTCACCCATCAAGTACAACTTCCTTGCTCAAAAAGTATGGAAAGTTGTCAGATGCATGCTTCTTGCTGTTTCCAATTTCTTTGTGGTCACCATAGCAGCTGAGAGATTCTCTGCAGTGCGTAATCCTCTGACACACAAAGAAAAAGCCTCTAAATCCCGAGCAGCAAAGATATCAGCAGGACTCTGGGTGCCTACAATCATTGTTAGTGTGATTCTGACATTCTTACCAGAGACTATCTTTGATGATGCCGTCTTCTGGATTAATTCCATTATTGCCATTGTTTGCTTGATAGCAACTCTTGCTTTGTACATCTATGTGGTAGTGAAAGTGCGCAGACAATCAGCCCTGTTGCCAAACCGTCCCAAGCGAGCAGGCAAGGTCCTCTGTATGGTGATCATCAATACTGCTGTTTTCTTTATTTTGAACTCAATACGCACTGCATTGTCAATTCTTGTTGTTATTGTGAATAGCAAGGATTCAACTTCACAGGCTGTTGAACTTCTACAACTTGCAGAAAAAATTTTCATTCTGGTTATATGTTTAAGAATTTTTGAACTTATCAATAGTTCAATCAATTCCCTGCTCTACAGTGCCACAAACGCAGACTATCGTGCAGCTGTAGTCAAGGCTTTCTCATTCCTCAAACTGTGCTGTCGTTGCTGCCCAAGACTGAATCCCAGTCAATCATCGCAGCCAGGGAAGCACATTGAGCTTCGTGTAATGCCACAGGCAGAAAATGACCAAGAGCAGCGTGCTGCCAGACCAAGCAGCAGCAAGCCACCAAGCCAAGAGCATGCACAACACCCAGAGAGTCAGCAGTCACTAGACAGCTGTCAAGAACAATGTTCCAGGCAAGGCAGCAGCAAGGCATCCATGCAAAGTCAGCAGCATGTTCAAGTGCAGGTTGAGGTACATGCAGAACCAGCGGGGACCCCAGCGCTTGCAAGTTCTCCCCAGAAACAATGCTCTAGTCTGACTGACTGCAAGCCATCCATGCAAGGAGAACAGTGTGTACATCCAGAACCAGCAGAGAGCCAGCAGTCACTTGCAAGTACTCGGGGGCAATGTCCTGGGTTGACTGGCACGGAGCCATCATCACAAGGGCAGCAGTATGCACATCCAGAACCAGAAGGGAGTCAATCGTTGGAAAGTTGTCAAGAACAATGTTCTCTGGTAACTGATGTGTGCAAGCCATCCATGCAAGGTCAGCAGTGTGCAGAGTCAGAAGATACATGTAGTCGACAATCACTTTGTAAGTAACTCTCAAACAATGTTCCAGGCACAACAGCCTAGTGTCATAGAAGCAGTATATTATGCGCATCAAGAACCAGTCACTCTAAAACTGTCAAGAACTATGTTCCAGGGTGACTGACTTCCCACCCATCCCTGCAAGAGGAACAGCGCTATCAAGAGTGCCAGCAACACTTGCAAGTTGTTAGTAACAATGATCCAGGATAAAGTAGTAAGGGCTTGCAGAGACACGATGTGGAATTCTCTTTTCAAAAGATGCAAGTTGTCAGTAACAATGATCCAGGATTGACTGATGCTGAGATTTCAATGCAAGGAAGCATGAACTCAGAACTTAATGTTATATGTCCACCTCTCAAATCAACGCAGAAACATTATTCGAGCTCCGGTACTGATTAATATTAAAAGTTGTTTTGATTAGGCTTGGGTGATATTCCAGTTAAACATTATACATGTATTTCTGATATCAAACCATACCAAATGATGTGATAATACACATTGATACTAAACAAAATGTTGGCAAAATACTGAAAAGCTCACTATAAAATGTCAATACAATGTGTTCTCTTTTCAGGGATATTCTTAACGCAGTGACTATTGTTACAGCAGTTGATCATCTGATTCCTCGACTTACCCGGCCCGACATTGACAATACTCTGAAACCTTTTACTCTTTGAACTTGACTATCAAATAGTCTGGTTTCAAGAGCGATATCCAGATATTTTTGTCAATGTCGGGCTGGGTAAGTCGAGGAATCAGACCGTCAACTGTCCTAATAATAGCCACTGCGTATTCTTAATACTACATGTACAATGTTTCAGTGATGATATATTGCCGACTCTCAAAATAAATCCAATAGGACCTTCCACACAAGTCTAAACTTCAGACATTTCAAGCCCATATTTTTTTTTCGACAAAATTTACTATTGATTTTTACCTATATTTCATTTCTGTTCAACAAGAGTTTGTGAGAATTTCGTTTAAATAGAGTAACAAATGTTTTAGTAATGCTTGAGTGCTTACCGTTACTGAAGTTGTAAATAAGTGAGTAAATGTACAGATGCATACTTCTTATGTACTTGTAATTTCCGCTGAAATGAGCACAAAGCCATATTGTCCATCACCAACAGAGATTACCTTTCACAATGAAATCTACCTTTGTGCTTTTTAACCAGTTCGTGCCGGGATTATTTAACATTGAATGGGACCAGGCGCGGGATTATTTTTCATGAACCTCGATCCGAGACGGGTTCAGGCTAGCTTTCATGGGAACCGGTACACGCCATCCGACGTGAACTGGTTAAAGATACTCAGTCAATACTTTTTGAGTTTCACTCAACAATAGATTTATTTTTAAGTTGTAATTTTTGTTAACATCTCTGACAAACCAAAAAGTTAATCATGCTTCATTATTACAAAATGTTTCATTGATTTCAACTTAAATGTGGTCTGCAGATTACCGGGATTCATATGACTGAAATAACCACCTAAAGTCATTTAATTATGTAAAAATAAAGCATAAAGGTTGAAAATCCGTGAGCTTTTTGGTCAAGGCAGGCAGACTTCAAAGGCATTGCATTTGAAAGGGAACTTATAGGGGAGTTTTGGTTTACGTATACAGTGTAAACTGTGACAAATAGTTGCAAAGTGTGATTGATGTAAAAGACTGATCGATCGATGTAAAAGCCCGATCGGTGGAAGGACCAATCAATAGATGTAAAAGACCGAGCGATCGATGTAAAAGACTGATCAATGTTTTAATTGGAGTGTATGCCTTTTTCCATGTCCTTCTGCATTTTAAGTACACAGGACCAAATCCACCCAAATCTACTCAAGTGGTAGTTGATATTGATGAACAACAGCTCATCACTGCACGGTGGACAAAACCAGTCCCATTCTCCAAGCAGTGCCAACATCCATCATAATCCAAATATATTCACCCCAGGCCTGCAGGACCAAGTCCCCCCCCCCCCCCCCTCCCCCACAACAAAAAACAAACAAACAAACAAAAACAAAACAAGAGTATGGATTTGGATGGATTTGGGAGGGTTAGGGTTAAAGAAGCTTTACTTTTAGTTTCATTATCGGTAATATCAACCAATTTCAATCAAGGAAATACGCATTGTACAAGATAATAAAAACTGAAACAACTTTAATTTTAAATGGCAGAAGCGAAACTTATTTGTCTGCTTTAGTAACTGCTGTCACGAGATACATGCATATCACGTGCATAACAATACAATTGTGGGAAAATATGGAGGAAATGTCAACCAAACTTTCTGTTTCAGCTACACACTTCTAGAAGATCTCAAGGTGTTATACTTCCCATTAGTATAAAACTGGAGCAATCTTGAAAAAGGACAAAAGCGTTTCGCTATATCTGCAGAAAATGTTGGATGCAGCTCCAAGCTACACTGCACATGATGGGTGATAGCTACGAAGACAGCTCCACTCTATCAAATGAAGTAAATAAGCATCTTGAAAACTATTACAAGAGATAGGGCCGAGGGACATATGTGAATGATACATCATTTTTAAAATAAGAACCTATAGAGAATAAAAACCAAAAAAATAATCTAAAAACCAAAAATGGTCAACTTTGTCTGGGTTCCGTTGGAGCAGGTTGTCAGTTGTGTATGTTTGTCATTTGAAGCAGCAAAGCTGCTTAAAACTGAAAGAAAGGTGCATACAAACTCACCTGATTAAGTGTTAATAATAATAATAATGTGAGCATTTATATAGCGCTCAAACACAGAAGAAACTGGTATCAGAGCGCTTAACAAAATACAAGGGACAAAAACTAAACCAATTAAAATAGAAAAGTCTTAAGATCTTTCTTGAACTTTGTTAATGATGTGGCATGACGGATGCAGTGAGGCAAGTTATTCCATAGCTTAGGACCAGCAGCGTAAAAACCATTGTCACCAGACAGAGTGTTGGTTTTAGGTACCGTAACTAGTCTATCATCATCGACTGAGCGAAGTCCGGATTTCTTCGATTGATAGGGAATGATGAGGTCTGAAAGATACGTTGGTGCCTGATTGGTGAAACATTTGTATACAACAGTTAAAATCTTAAACACAATACGCGAGTGGACAGGCAACCAATGGAGTTGTTTGAGAAATGGCGACGCAAGATCATACTTTTTAGCCTGGAAAACAAGTTTGGCTGCACGATTTTGGAGACGCTGAAGACGTTTGATATCAGAAACATTTATACCATGAAGGAGAGAGTTAGCATAATCCAAACGCGATGTAACAAGAGCACGAACGGCGTGATGGCAAGTAGTCTGGTCAATAAACATTCTAATTTGAGATAAATTGCGGATATGGAAGTTTAGTGAACGACAAATCGAAGTCACATGGGTGGACATGTTCATATTTTGGTTAAATTCCACACCAAGATTTCTGACGGAGGTGGATGGCCTGATGACAATATTACCAATCTTGAGAGAGATGTCCCGCAACGTATATGATAATCTTGGAGTGACAGCAACAAAGAATTCAGTTTTAGTGTCATTTAATTGCAGCATATTATGCGTCATCCATGTTTTGATTTCAAGAATACAAGTGGTCAATGTCGACAAAGCATGTTTCACATCATTTGGGTCTCTAGGATCACAGGTAATATACACCTGGGTGTCGTCAGCGTAGAAATGAAATTTGACATTGGTATGGCGCTTAATGATGTCGGCGAGTGGATGCGTATAGAATGTTAATACTCCCAATGCTATACAGGGTGGCCTAAAAAAATGTACAATAATATCACAACGAACAAGAATACTTCCACTACCCTGAGGCCAAAACTACCTATACCAACAATGGAGAATGTTTCTTAAAGAACGATGATACCAAGGTGTCTCCATTCGGACTAGTAGTTTTAGCTTCAGATTCTATTGAGTGAAGTGAAGTCAGTGGTTCTTTCGCACACAAAAATAACTAAACCACGTTTTAGTTAATTCTCGGTGCGAAAGAACCACTGACTCGGCTGTGCTTCACAAAACAGGGTCTTGAGCTGAAACTACTAGCCTAAATGGAGATATCTGGTATCATTTTTCCTCTGGAAACATTCTCCATCCATTGGTATACAATGTAGATTTTAAAATCTTAGGGTAGTGGAAGTATGATCGTCTGTTTTTTAATATGGGCCACCCTGTATATAGTCCAAGAAAACAATATTTTAAGATTGCGATTGCAGCCCCAAATTTGCCGAGTCCAAAATTTTAATTGCGACCACAATCAGCATTCAGGTTACGTTCTTGTTCAGCCAATTGCAGCTGAATCATGTCACGCACAGCAACCAATCAATTACCAGCTCCAATGCACGCATGTGCATCGTTCAAAGGATTGCGCACACCATTCGTAGATTACAAATCAACTACTAATGGACATTTGCAAACATGCGTCTCTGGCGCACATCTTTGGCAATGACATTCTTTTATTATTTTCTATCCAGGACTGTCCTTTAATTAGGGGTCTAATTGTTCATATCCCTGTTACATTTGACATTAAAATATTATTTTTACATTTAGCACACATTCTTTGATGCCTTCTATCTCAAAGAGTGATTTACATAAAGCAAAGTACCTGCAAAACAAATTTTATAAAAAGTTTGAAGTCAATTTCAGTGACACTTGCATGGCAAATTATTAGACCTGGAGCAAATTTCATTAAACGTGTGAGCACCAACATTTGCTGAGTGTGAACGTTCTTCCTTGGGAAAAAACAGGGTTACAAACCAACATTTTAGATGATGTTTATTTTGTGTAACTGGTATTCAGCTGGTTTTTGCTTTGAATGAAAAGTCTGTGGAGTTTTGACCGATAACCTGTTTTTACTGAGCAAGACCTTTTTGTGCCAAGCACATTTTTGTGCTTATACATGTAATTTGCCCCAGGTATAGCCAGGACACCAACAAATGTCACACTTATTTATGGACTATAATCCATCTTCCTTGTGCATGGGCAAAAGTATTTTACCCGTAGCTACCAAGTTTTTTATAAACAAAAATATCACTTGGGCAGGACTCAAACCCACAGCCTCCTGCTTTCTATTGCAGATGCATTATTACTAGCCAGGGTTTGGCTAGCTGGTTAAAATCCTAATAGCATTAGCAGCGGGTTCTGCAACCAAATGTTTCAATTAGTGTCGGGATGATGTACCGGTAAATTGAATACTGTTTATGTTTCCTTCATCACCAACGTAATTTACAAACGATGTATACAAACTTATCCTAAATAAACAAAGAGAATATATAAAAGGGGAGAAGACACAAAGTAGATTTCAGTTTCAACTGCACACACCTCAAAGATTCTCTGTTAGTGTTCTTACAACAAGAATACCTACACTGCATCTGCAAATAATGTTGGAAATGCTACACTGTACATAAACTATGGCTGATGGCTACCAAGAAGACAACTCCACTCTGTCACCTGAATTGAACAAGCATCTTAAGAGCTATTACAAGAGTAGAGACAGAACAAACGAAATAACATGGTTAAGTGCTGAAATCATTGCACCAATCGGGATCCTCTTCAACTTTGTGTTTCTCTTCACAGTCATTCGAGTGAAGTCCATGCGTACAATCATCAACATCTACTTATCCAATCTGGCTGTGGCTGACTCGCTCTTCCTTACAAGTGAATTTATATTTGCATTGTGTTCACCCATCAAGTTCAACTTCCTTGCGGCAAAAGTATGGATAGTTGTCAGAAATACGCCTCTTGCTGTTTCTAATTTCTTTGTGGTTACCATAGCAGCTGAGAGATTCTCTGCAGTGCGTAATCCTCTGACACACAAAGAAAAAGCCTCTAAATCTCGAGCAGCAAAGATATCAGCAGGAATCTGGATGCCTACAATCACTGTTGGGGGGATTCTGATGTTCTTACCAGAGACTATCTTTGATTATGTAGTTTGGGGGATGAATTCCATTATTGCCATTGTTTGCTTGATAGCAACTCTTGCTTTGTACATCTATGTGGTAGTGAAAGTGGGCAGACAATCAGCCCTGTTGCCAAACCGTCCCAAGCAAGCAGGCAAGGTCCTCTGTATGGTGATCATCAATACTGCTGTTTTCTTCATTTTGAACTCGATACGCACTGCATTGTCAATTCTTGTAATTGTGGTAAGAAAGTCTTCCATACATACACCTTCACAAACACCTTCAAAGGTTGTTGAAATTTTACAACTAACAGAAAAAGTGTACATTCTGTTAATATGTCATACAATTCTTGAGTTTATCAATAGTTCAATCAATTCCCTGGTCTACAGTGCCACAAACGCAGACTATCGTGCGGCTGTAGTCGAGGCTTTCTCATTTCTCAAACTGTGCTGTCGTTGCTGCCCAAAACTGAATCCCAGCCAACCATCGCAGCCTGGGAAGCAGATTGAGCTTCGTGTAATTCCACAGGCAGAAAATGACCAAGAGCAGCGTGCTGTCAGGCCAAGCAGCAGCAAGCCACCAAGCAAAGAGTGTGCACAACACCCAGAGAGTCAGCAGTCACTGAACAGCTGTCCAGAACAATGTTCCAGGCAAAGCAGCAGCAAGCCACTAAGCCAAGGGCAGTCACAACACTCAGAGAGTCAGCAGTCAATGGACAGCTGTCCAGAACAATGTTCCAGGCAAAGCAGCAGCAAGTTATCCAAGCCCAGTCAGCAGCATGTTCAAGTGCATGTTGAGGTACATGCAGAACCAACGGGGTCCCCAGCGCTTGCAAGTTCTCACCAGAAACAATGCTCTAGTCTGACTGACTGCAAGCCATCCATGCAAGGGGAACAGTGTACACATCCAGAACCAGAAGAGAGCCAGCAGTCACTTGCAGGTACTCGGGAGCAATATCCTGGGCTGACTGGCACCGAGCCATCATCACAAGGGCAGCAGTATGCACATCCAGAACCAGAAGGGAGTCAATCATTGGAAGATTGTCAAGAACAATGTTATCTAGTAACTGACGAGTGCAAGCCATCCATGTAAGGTCAGCAGTGTGCCGAGTCAGCAGATACATGTAGTCAACAATCACTTTGTAAGTAACTCTCAAACAATGTTCCAGGCACAACAGCCGAGTGCCATAAGATTAAGAGCAGTATTATGCACATCAAGAACCAGCAGGGAGTCACTCAAGAACAATGTTCCAGGGTGACTGACTTAATCCCACCCATACAAGGGGAACAGCGGTCTCAAGAGTGCTAGCAACACTTGCAAGTTGTTAGTAACAATGATCCAGGATAAAGTTGTGAGGGTTTGCAGAGACACCATGCGGAATTCTCTTTTCGAAAGAAGCAAGTTGTCAGTAACAATGATCCAGGATTGACTGATGCTGATATTTCAATGCAAGGAAGCATGCACTCAGAACTTACTGTTATATCCACCTCTCAAATCAGCGTAGAAACATTATTCGAGCTCCGGTACTGAATAATATTCAAAGTTATTTTGATTAGGCTTGGGTGATATTCCAGTTAAACATACATGTATTTCTGATATCAAACCATACCAAATGATGTGATAATACACATTGATACTAAACAAAATGTTGGCAAAATACTGAAAAGCTCACTATAAAATGTAAATACAGTGTGTTCTCTTTTCAGGGATATTCTTAACGCAGTGACTCGTTACAGCAGTTGATCATCTGATTCCCTGACTTACCCAGTCCGACTTTGACAATACTCTGAACCTTTTACTCTTTGAACCTGACTATCAAATAGTCTGGTTCCAAGAGAGATATCCAGGTATATTTGTCAATGTCGGGCTGGGTAAGTCAAGAAATCAGATCGTCAACTGACATAATGATAGCCACTGCGTATTCTCAATACTACAATGTTTCAGTGATGATATATTGCCGACTCTCAAAATAAATCCAATAGGACCTACCACACAAGTCTAAACTTCAGACATTTGAAGCCCACATTTTTTTTTCTAAAACAATATTTATTTTTACCTATATTTCATTTCTGTTCAACAAGAACTTGTGAGAATTTTGTTTAAATAGAGTAAAATGTTTCAGTAATACTCGAGTGATTAGCGCACATGAACATATTTTTATGGAATGCACGCTATATACATGTAAATGTAATTATTATTATTATTATGTTACTGAAGTTGTAAATAAGTGAATAAATGTATACAGATGCATACTTCTTTTATACTTGTAATTTTAATTGTTTAGCTGAAATAAGCACAAACCCATATTGTCTATCACTGAAGGAGATTACAGTACCTTTCACAATGAAATCTACCTTTGTGCTCTTTAACCAGTTCGCGCCGGGGTATTATTTTGACATTGACCAGGCCCAGACGCGGGATTATTTTTCATGAACCTCGATCCGAGACAGGTTCAGGCCAGCATTCTTGGGAGCCGGTACACGCCATCTGACACGAACTGGTTAAAGATACTTAGTCAATACTTTTTTAGTTTCACTCGATAATAGAAATAATTTTTAATTGTAATATTTGTTACATCTCCGACAAACCAAAAAGTAGTTCATGTTTCATTATTACAAAATTTGTCATTGATTTCAACTTAAATGTGGTTTGCAAATTACCGGGATTCCTATGACTGAAATAACCCCCTCAAGTGATTTTTTTGTTGTCAAAATAAAACTTAAAGGTTAAAAATCCGTGAGTGTTTTGGTCAAGGCAGGCAGACTTAAAAAACATTGTATTTCAAAGGGAACTTATAGCGGTGTTTAGGTTTACGTATGTGTAAACTGTGATACGTAATTGCAAAGTGTGATCAATGTAAAAGACCGATAAATCGATGTAAAAGACCGATCGATCGATGTAAAAGACCAATCGATCGATGTAAAAGACCGATTGATGGAAGGACCAATCAATAAATGTAAAAGACCGATCGATCGATGTAAAAGACCGATCAATGTGTTGACTGGTTTTTATGCCTCTTTGGTGTTTCATACCCTACTGCATTTTTTACAATTCGCGGCGGAATTATTTTATTATCACCGAGCCAAGGCGCGGGATTATTTTTAACGAAACTCGATCTGAGGCAGGTTCAGGCCAATGGTACCGGGAAGCACTCTTACACATGTCCGGCCTTGCTCACTACTGACGGACATTTCCAACCTCGCTCGTGACGTGTTTATGCGTCATTCGTTTCGAATCTGGAGAAAACTTTGCGTGTATACATCCTCCGGTGCGAACTGGTTAAGTACAGGACCAAATCCACCCAAATCCACTCAAGTGGTGGTTGATATTGATGAACAACAGCTCATCACTGCACGATGGACAAAATCAGTCCCAGTCTCGAAGCAATGCCAACGTCCATCATAATCCAAATATATTCACCCCAGGCCTGCAGGACCAAGTTTCCCCCCCCCCCCCCACCTCCCCCCAACAAAAAGACAAACAAAAACAAAACAAGGGTATGGATTTTAATGGATTTGGGAGGATTAGGGTTAAAGAAGCTTTAGTTGTAGTCACTTTTCATTAACGGTAACATCAACCAATTTCAATTAAGGAAATACAGATGTACAAAATAATAAAAACTGAAACAAATTTAATTCTAAATGGCAGTAGCGAAACTGAATTGACTGCTTTAATTAGTAACTGCTGTCACGAGATAGTACATGCATATCACGTGCATTACAATACAATTGTGGGAAAATATGGAGGAAATGTCAACAAAACTTTCTGTTTCAACTACACACATCTAGAAGATCTCAAGGTGTTATATTCCCCAATAGTATAAAACTGGAGCAATCTTGAAATAGGACAAACACACTTCGCTACATGTATATCTGCAGAAAATGTTGGATTCAGCTCCAATCTACACTGCACATCATGGGTGATGGCCACTCTATCGAATGAAGTAAACAAGCATCTTGAAAACTATTACAAGAGATAGGGTGGGGTTACATATGTATAAAATAATACATAATTTTAAAGTTGAGAACCTAGATAAAAAAAAAAGCAAAATCTAAATAACTAAAATTGTCAACTTTATCTTGGTTCCGTTGGAGCAGGTCACATATACACCAATTGTCAGTTGTGCATGTTTGTCATTTGAAGCAGCAAAGGTGCTCAAAACCGAAAGAAAGGTGCATACAAACTCAATTGATTAAGTGTTAGTACTATCAATGATACAGGGTGGCCTAAAAACAATTGTACAATAATATCACAACGGACAAGCATATGTGACCCAGCACGAGTAAATGAGACACTTTGAGGCAAAAATAAAATTTGAGATTTTGATTTCATCATTTAAAGCTAAACAAGCTTTAAATGATGAAATCAAAATCTCAACTTTCATTTTTGCCGCAAAGTGTCTCATTTACTCGTGCTGGGTCACATATACTTCCACTACCCTGAGGCCAAAACTATCTATACCAACGAATGGAGAATGTTTCTTAAAGAACGATGAAACCAAGAGGTCTCAATTCGGACTAGTAGTTCTAGCTCCAGATTCTATTTAGTGAAGTGAAGTCAGTGGTTCTTTCGCATCAAAAAATAACTAAACCACGTTTTAGTTATTTCTCGGTGCGAAAGGACCACTGACTCGGCTGTGCTTCACAAAACAGGGTCTGGAGCTGAAACTACTAGTCCAAATGGAGATATCTTGGTATAATTTTTCCTCTGGAAAAATTCCCAATCCATTGGTATACAATTTAGTGTTTTAAACCTTAGGGTAGTGGAAGTATGCTTGTCTGTTTTTTAATATGGGCCACCCTGTATAGTACAAGAAAACAATATTTTATGATTATGATTGTGATTGCAGCTCCAAATTTGCAGAGTCCAAAATTTGAATTGCGACAACAATCAGCATTCGGGTTACGTTCTTGTTCAGCCAATTGCAGCTGAATCATGTCACGCACAGCAACCAATCAATTACAAGCTCCAATGCACGCATGTGCATCGTTTAAAGGATTGCGCACACCATTTGTAGATTACAAATCAACTACTAATGGACATTTGCAAACATGCATCTCTGAGGCGCATCTTTAGAAATGACATTCTTTTATTATTTTCTATCCAGGACTGTCCTTTAATTAGGGGTCTAATTGTTCATATCCCTGTCACATTTGACATTAAAATAATATTTTTAAATTCAGCATGCATTCTTTGACGTCTTCTTCCTAAAAGAGTGATTTACATAAAGAAAAGTACCAGTACCTGCAAAACAAATTATACAAAAAGTTTGAAGTCAATTTCAGTGACACTTGCATGGTACATTATTAGACCAGGGAGCCAATTTCATAAAACGTGTGAGCACCAACATTTGCTTAGCATGAAAATTCTTCCTTTGAAAAAAAACAGGGTTACAAACCAACATTTCAGTTGATGTTTATTGTTTGTAACTGGTATTCAGCTGGTTTTTGCTTTGAATGAAAAGCCTGTGGAGTTTTGGCCGATAACCTGTTTTTGCTGAGCAAGACTTTTTTGTGCTAAGCACATTTTTGTGCTTACATGTAATTGGCCCCAGGTGTAACCAGGACACCAATAAATGTCACACTTTTGGACCCCTTATTTATGGACTATAACCCATCTTCCTTGTGCATGGCCAAAAGGTATTTTACCCGTAGCTACCAACGTTTTTTATAAACAAAAATTTCACTTGGGTGGGACTTGAACCCACAACCTCCTGCTTTCTATTGCAGATGCATTATTACTAGCCAGGGTTTGGCTAGCTGGTTGAAATCCCAATAGCAGCGAGTTCCACAACCAAATTTTTCAATTTGCGTCGGGGAGATGTAAATTGAATACTGGATAATTTGTTTTTAATCACCAACGTAATTTATAAATGCTGTATAGTGTTGTCACAAGAGAAAGTGTTGGTAACAGCACTGTCAAAACAATGGACAAACTTATCCTAAATAAACAAAGAGAATATATAAAAAGGGAGAGGACACAAAGCAGATTTCAGTTTCAACTGCACACTCCTCAAAGATTCTCTGTTAGTGTTCTTACAACAAGAATACCTACACTGCATCTGCAAAAAATGTTGGAAATGCTACACTGTACATGAACTATGGCTGATGGCTACCAAGAAGACAACTCTACTCTGTCAACTGAAGTAAACGAGCATCTTCAGAGCTATTACAAGAGTAGAGACAGAACAAACGAAATAACGTGGTTAAGTGCTGAAATCATTGCACCAATCGGCATCCTCTTCAACTTTGTGTTTCTCTTCACAGTCTTTCGAGTGAAGTCAATGCGTACAATCATCAACATCTACTTATCCAATCTGGCTGTGGCTGATTCACTCTTCCTTACGATTGACTTTATATTTGCATTGTGTTCACCTATCAAGTACAACTTCCTTGGACAAAAAGTATTTGTAGTTGTCAAATACACGCTACTTGCCGTTTCCAATTTCTTTGTGGTTACCATAGCAGCTGAGAGATTCTCTGCAGTGCGTAATCCTCTGACACACAAAGAAAAAGCCTCTAAATCTCGAGCAGCAAAGATATCAGCAGGACTCTGGGTGCCTACAATCATTGTTGGTGTGATTCTGATGTTCTTATCAAAGACTGTCTTTGCCATCCTCATCTTTTGGATTCCTTCCATTATCAACATTGTATGTTTAATAGCAACTCTTGCTTTGTACATCTATGTGGTAGTGAAAGTGCGCAGACAATCAGCTCTGTTGCCAAACCGTCCTAAGCGAGCAGGCAAGGTCCTCTGTATGGTGATCATCAATACTGCTGTTTTCTTCATTTTGTCTTTAGTAGACTTATCCGCCATAATTATTACCACCGTCTTAAACCTGTATCCCCGTCCCGATGCGACTTCCCTGATTGTTGAATATTTGAAACTTGGAGAAAAAGCAATCATAGTGGCTCTATGTTCAGAAATCCTGCAATATATCAACAGTTCAATCAATTCCCTAGTCTACAGTGCCACAAACGCAGACTATCGTGCAGCTGTAGTCGAGGCTTTCTCATTTCTCAAACTGTGCTGTCCTTGCTGCCCAAGACTGAATCCCAGCCGACCATCGCAGCCAGGAAAGCAGATTGAGCTCCGTGTGATTCCACCGGCAAAAAATAACCAAGAGCACCATGCTGCCAGGCCAAGCAGCAGCAAGCCACTAAGCCAAGTGCGTGCAAATCACCCAGAGAGTCAGCAGTCACTGGACAGCTGTCAAGAACAATGTTCTAGACAAAGCAGCAGCAAGGCATCCATTCACAGTCAGCAGCATGTTCAAGTGCATGTTGAGGTACATGCAGAACCAGCGGAGACCCAAGCACTTGCAAGTCCTAATCGGGATCAATGCTCTAGTATAGTTTGACTGATTGCAAGGCATCCGTGCAAGATTAACAGTGTGTACACTCAGAACCAGCAGAGAGCCAGCAGTCACTTGCAAGTACTCAGGAGCAATGTCCTGGGTTGACTGGCACTGAGCCATCATCACAAGGGCAGCAGTATGCACATCCAGAACCAGAAGGGAGTCAATCATTGGAAAGTTGTCAATTGAACAATGTTCTCTAGTAACTGACGAGTGCAAGCCATCCATGCAAGGTCAGCAGTGTGCAGAGTCAGAAGATACTGTACATGTAGTCAACACTCACTTTGTAAGTAACTCTCAAACAATGTTCCAGGCACAACAGTCAAGTGCCATAGGAGTAGTATTATGTGCATCAAGAACCAGCAGGGAGTCATTCTAAAACTGTCAAGAACTATGTTCCAGGGTGACTGACTTCCAACCCATCCCTGCAAGAGGAACAGCGGTCTCAAGAATGCCAGCAACACTTTTTCAGTAACAATGATCCAGGATAAAGTAGTAAGGGTTTGCAGAGACACCCTGTGGAATTCTCTTTTTGAAAGATGCAAGTTGTCAGTAACAATGATCCAGGATTGACTGATGCGGACATTTCAATGCAAGGAAGCATAAACTCAGAACTTACTGTTATATCCACCTCTCAAATCAACGCAGAAACATTATTCGAGCTCCGGTACTGATTAATATTCAAAGCTGTTTTGATCAGGCTTGGGTGATATTCAAGTTAAACATGTATTTGTGATACCAAACCTAACAAATGATGTGACAATGCATACTGAACAAAATGTTGGCAAAATACTAAAAAGCTCCATATAAAATGTCAATACAATGTGTTCTCTTTTTAGGGATACTTTATAGCAGTGACTATCGTTACAGTAGTTGATCATCTGATTCCCTGACATTGACAATACTCTGAAACCTTTCACTCTTGGAAACTGACTATCAAATAGTCTGGTTCCAAGAGCAATATCCAGATATTTTTGTCAATGTCGGGCTGGGTAAGTCGGAGAATTAGATCGTCAACTGCCGTATTCTTATTACTACAATTTTTACTACAATAATACTACAATTTTTACTACAATAATACTACAATGTTTTAGTGATGATATATTGCTGAATCTCAAAAGTGTATATTTCAGACATTTCAGCCCCACATTTTTTTTTCTAAAACAATTAATATTTATTGTTACCTATATTTCATTTCTGTTCAACAAGAACTTGTGAGTTTAAATAGAGTAACAGTAATGCTCGAGTGATTACCAATACTGAAGTTGTAAATAAGTGAGTAAATGTACAGAGGCATACTTTTTACACTGTATATACTTGTAATTTGTAATTGTTCAGCTGAAATAAGCACCAATCATATTGTTTATCACTGACAGAGATTACCTTTCAGAAAGAAATCTACCTTTGTGCTTTTTAACCAGTTCGTGTCGGGATTATTTTGACATTGACCAGGCCCAGGCGCGTGACTATTTTCCATGAACCTCGATCCGAGACGGGTTCGGGCCAGCATTCTTGGGAACCGGTACACGCCATCCGACGCGAACTGGTTAAAGATATCAGTCAATACTTTTTGAGTTTCACTCAACAATAGATTTACTTTTAAGTTGTAAATTTTGTTAACATCTATGACAAACCAAAAAGTTGTTCATGCTTCATTATTACAAAATGTTTCATTGATTTCAACTTAAATGTGGTCTGCAGATTACCGGGATTCATATGACTGAAATAACCACCTAAAGTTATTTGTTGTTGTCAAAATAAAACAAGGTTGAAAATCCATGAGTTTTTTGGTCAAGGCAGGCAGACTTCAAAGGCAATTGTATTTGAAAGGGAACTTATAGGCGAGTTTAGGTTTACGTATACAGTGTAAACTGCGAGAAAAAATTGCAAGAGTGATCGATTCAAAAGACCGATCGGTGTAAGGACTAATCAATAGATGTAAAAGACCGATCGATCAATGTAAACGACTGATCAATGTTGATTGGACTTTATGCCTCTTTGGTGTTCCATACCCTACTGCATTTTAAGTACACAGGACCAAATCCACCCAAATCTACTCAAGTGGTGGTTGATATTGATGAACAACAGCTTAGTACTGAACGATGGACAAAATCAGTCCCATTCTTCCAGCAGTGGTTTGTCCATCATAATCCAAATATATTCACCCCAGGCCTGCAGGACCAAGCCCCCCCCCCCCCCCCCCCCCCCCCCCACCACCACTACAACCCAAAAACAATCAAACAAACAAAAACAAAACAAGGGTATGGATTTGGATGGATTTGGGAGGATTAGGGTTAAAAAAGCGTTAGTTTTGTCACTTTTCATTATCGGTAACATCAACCAATTTCAATCAAGGAAATACACATACAAAATAATAAAAACTGAAACAACTTTAACTCTAAATGGCAGTAGCGAAACTGAATTGTCTGCTTTGGTAACTGCTGTCACGAGATACATTCATATCACGTGCAATACAATATGTCTTTGAGAATTGTGGGAAAATATGGAGGGAATGTCAACAAAACTTTCTGTTTCAACTACACACTTCTAGAAGGTCTCAAGGTGTTATATTCCCCATTAGTATAAAAACTGGAGCAAAAAGGACAAATGCGCTTCGCTGTATCTCCAGAAAATGTTGGATGCAGCTCCAAGCTATACTGCACATGATGAGTGATGGTTACAAAGACAGCTCCACTCTATCAACTAAAGTAAACAAGCATCTTATGAACTTTCAGATTTCAGTTTCAACTGCACACTCCTCAAAGATTCTCTGTTAGTGTTCTTACAACAAGAATACCTGCACTGCATCTGCAAATAATGTTGGAAATGCTACACTGTACATGAACTATGGCTGATGGTTACCAAGAAGACAACTCTACTCTGTCAACTGAATTAAACGAGCATCTTGAGAACTATTACAAGACTATAGACAGATCCGATCAAAGAATAATGTTAAGTGCTAAAATCATTGCACCAATCGGAATCGTCTTCAACTTTGTGTTTCTCTTCACAGTCTTTCGAGTGAAGTCCATGCGTACAATTATCAACATCTACTTATCCAATCTGGCTGTGGCTGACTCACTCTTCCTCACAAGTGACTTTATATTTGCATTGCGTTCACCCATCGAGTACAACTTCCTTGCGCAAAAAGTATTTATAGTTGTCAAATACACGCTTCTTGCTGCTTCCAATTTCTTTGTGGTCACAATAGCAGCTGAGAGATTCTCTGCAGTGCGTAATCCTCTGACACACAAGGAAAAAGCCTCTAAATCTCGAGCAGCAAAGATATCCACAGGACTCTGGGTGCCTACAATCATTGTTGCTGTGATTCTGATGTTCTTACCAGAGACTGTCTTTGCCTACTTCATCTTTTGGATTTCTTCCATTATCAACATCGTATGTTTAATAGCAACTCTTGCTTTGTACATCTATGTGGTAGTGAAAGTGTGCAGACAATCAGCCCTGTTGCCAAACCGTCCTAAACGAGCAGGCAAGGTCCTCTGTATGGTGATCATCAATACTGCTGTTTTCTTCATTTTGTACTTAGTAGACTTATCCGCCATTATTATTACCACTGTTTTAAACCTTTATGCCCGTTTCGATACGACTTCCCAGATTGTTGAATATTTTAAACTTGGAGAAAAAGCAATCATAGTGGGTCTATGTTCAGAAATCCTGCGATATATCAACAGCTCAATCAATTCCCTGGTCTACAATGCCACAAACGCAGACTATCGTGCGGCTGTAGTCAAGGCTTTCTCATTCCTCAAACTGTGCTGTCGTTGCTGCCCAAGATGGAATCCCAGCCGACCATCGCAGCCAGGGAAGCAGATTGAGCTCCGTGTGATTCCACAGGCAAAAAATGACCAAGAGCGCCAAGTGCGTGCAAATCACCCAGAGAGTCAGCAGTCACTGGACAGCTGTCAAGAACAATGTTCTAGACAAAGCAGCAGCAAGGCATCCACGCACAGTCAGCAGCATGTTCAAGTGCAGGTTGAGGTACATGCAGAACCAGCGGCGGACACAGCGCTTGCAAGTTCTCACAAGAAACAATGCACTAGTCTGACTGATTGCAAGCCATCCATGCAAGGGGAACAGTGTGTACATCAAGAACCAGCAGAGAGCCAGCAGTCACTTGCAAGTACTCAGGAACAATGTCCTGGGCTGACTGGCACCGAGCCATCATCACAAGGGCAGCAGTATGCACATCCAGAACCAGAAGGGAGTCAATCAGTGGAAAGTTGTTAAGAACAATTTTCTCTGGTAACTGATGAGTGCAAGCCATCCATGTAAGGGCAGCAGCAACCTATCCCGGCAAGGGGAACAGTGGTCTCAAGAGTGCTAGCAACACTTGCAAGTTTTTAGTAACAATGATCCAGGATAAAGTTGTGAGGGTTTGCAGAGACACTATGTGGAATTCTCTTTTGGAAAGATGCAAGTTGTCAGTAACAATAATTCAGGATTGACTGATGCGGACATTTCAATGCAAGGAAGCATGAACTCAGAACTTAATGTTACCGGTATATTCACCTCTCAAATTAACGTAGAAACATTATTCGAGCTTCGGTACTGATTAATATTAAAATTGTTTTGATTAGACTTGGGTGATATTCCAGTTAAACATGTATTTGTGATACCTAACAAATGATCTGATAACACAGATTGATACTGAACAAAATGTTGGCAAAATACTGAAAAGCTCACTATAAAATGTCAATACAATGTGTTCTCTCTTTAGAGATATTCTTAACGCAGTGACTCGTTACAGCAGTTGATGATCTGATTCCCTGACTTACCCGGCCCGACATTGACAATACTTTGAACCTTTTACTCTTTGAACCTGACTATCAAATAGTCTGGTTCCAAAAGCGATATCCAGGTATTTTTGTCAATGTCGGGCCGGCTGGGTACATGTAAGTCAAGGAATCAGATCGTCAACTGCCTTAATGATAGCCACTGCGTATTCTTAAAACTACAATGTTTCAGTTATGATATATTGCCGACTCTCAAAATAAATACAATGGGACCTACCACACAAGTCTAAACTTCAGACATTTCAAGCCCACATTTTTGTTTCTAAAACAATTAATATTTATTTTTTACCTATATTTCATTTCTGTTCAACAAGAACTTGTGAGAATTTTGTTTAAATACATGTATAGTAAAATGTTTCAGTAATGCTCGAGTGATTAGCGCACATGAACATATTTTTATGGAATGCGTGCAATATAAATGTAATTATTATTATTATTATTATGTTATTGAAGTTGTAAATAAGTGAGTAAATGTACAGATGCATGCTTCTTATATACTTGTAATTTGTAACTGTTCCACTGAAATGAGCACAAAGCCATATTGTCTATCACTGACAGAGATTATCTTTCACAATGAAATATACCTTTGTACTTTTTAACCAGTTCGCGCCGGGATTATTTTGACATTGACCGGACCCAGGCGCGAGATTATTTTTCATGAACCTCGATCCGAGACGGGTTCAGGCCAGCATTCGTGGGAACCGGTACACGCCATCCGACGCGAACTGGTTAAAGATCTCAGTCAATACTTGTTGAAGATATTAGATTTAAATTGTAATTGTGATTTTTTGTTACCATCTCTGACAAACCAAAAAGTAGTTCGTGTTTCATTATTTAAAAAAAAATCATTGATTTCAACCTAGACGTGGTCTGCAGATTACCGGGATTCATATAACTAAAATAACCCCCTCAAGTGATTTTATTTCTTTAAAAAAAAAACTATACAAATTTAGAATCCGTGAGTTTTTTGGTCAAGGCAGGCAAACTTCAAAGGCATTGTATTTTAAAGGGAACTTATAGGGGAGTTTAGGTTTACGTATAATGTAGACACATAATTACAAAGTGTGATCGATGTAAAAGACCGATCGTTGATGTAAAAGACCGATTGATGGAAGGACCAATCAATAGATGTAAAAGACCGATCGATAGATGTAAAAGACCAATCGATAGATGTAAATTAAAGACCGATCGATCGATCGACGTAAACGACTGATCAATGTGTTGATTGGACTTTATGCCATTTTGGTGTTCCATATGCATTTTAAGTACAGGACCAAATCTACCCAAATCCACTCAAGTGGTGGTTGATATTGATGAACAACAGCTCATCACTGAACGATGGACAAAATCAGACCCATTCTCCAAGCAGTGCCAACGTCCATCATAATCTAAATATATTCACCGCAGGCCTTCAAGATCAAGTTCCCCCGTCCCCCGTCCCTCCCCAAAAAAACAAAAAACAAGGGTATGGATTTTAATGGATTTAGGAGGGTTAGAGTTAAATTAAAGAAGTTTGAGTTTTGTCACTTTTCATTATCGGTAACATCAACCAATTTCAATCAAGGAAATACGCATTAAATACGTAATAATAAAAACTGAAACAACTTTAATTCAAAATGGCAGCAGCGAAACTGAATTGTCTGCTTTGGTAACTGCTGTCACGAGATACATGGATATCACGTGCATTACAATACAATTGTGGGAAAATATGGAGGGAATGTCAACCAAACTTTCTGTTTCAACTACACACTTTTATAAAATCTCAAGGTGGTATCATGATTCCCCAATAGTATAAAACTGGAGCAATCTTGAAATAGGACAAACACGCTTCGCTACATGTTTATCTGCAGAAAATGTTGGATTCAGCTCCAATCTACACTGCACATCATGGGTGATTGGCCATTCTATCGGAAGAAGTAAACAAGCATCTTGAAAACTATTACAAGAGATATGGTGGGGTACATTATACATATATATAAAATAATACACCATTTTAAAGTTGAGAACCTAGATAAGTTCTTTTAAAAAGCAAAATCTAAATAACTAAAATTGTCAACTTTGTCTGGGTTCCGTTGGAGCAGGTCATATACTGTATACACCAATTGTTGTGCATGTTTGTGATTTGAAGCAGCAAAGGTGCTTAAAACCGAAAGGTGCATACAAACTCACCTGGTTAGGTGTTAGTACTCTCAATGCTATACAGGGTGGCCTAAAAAAATGAACAATAATATCACAACGAACAAGAATACTTCCACTACACTGAGGCCAAAACTACCTATACCAACGGATGCAGAATGTTTCTTAAAGAACAATGATACCAAGGTGTCTCAATTCGGACTAGTAGTTTTAGCTCCAGATTCTATTTAGTGAAGTGAAGTCAGTGGTTCTTTCATAAAAAAAATAACTAAACCACCTTTTAGTTATTTCTCGTTGCGAAAGGACCACTGACTCGGCTGTGCTTTACAAAACAGGGTCTTGAGCTGAAACTACTAGCCTAAATCAAGATATCTTGGTATCATTTTTCCTCTGGAAACATTCTTCATCCATTGGTATACAATGTAGAGTTTTAAATCTTAGGGTAGTGGAAGTATGCTCGTCTGTTTTTTAATATGGGCCACCCTGTATATAGTCCAAGAAAACAATATTTTAAGATTGCGATTGCAGCCCCAAATTTGCCGAGTCCAAAATTTGAATTGCGACCATAATCAGCATTCAGGTTACGTTCTTGTTCAGCCAATTGCAGCTGAATCATGTCATGCACAGCAACCAATCAACGCGTGTGCATCGTTCAAAGGATTGCGCACACCATTCGTAGATTACAAATCAACTACTAATGGACATTTGCAAACATGCGTCTCTGAGACGCATCTTTGGCAATGACATTCTTCTATTATTTTCTATCCAGGAACGTCCTTTAATTAGGGGTCTAATTGTTCATATCCCTGTTACATTGGACATTAAAATAATATTTTTAAATTCAGCACGCATTCTTTGATGTCTTCTTTCTAAAAGAGTGATTTACATAAAGAAAAGTACCAGTACCTGCAAAAATTTGTTTTTTTTTAAGTTTGAAGTCAATTTCAGTGACACTTGCATGGTGAATTACATGTACTGGACCAGGAGCCAATTTCATTAAACATAGGGGCGGATCCAGGAATTTCGGTTAGAGAGGGCGCCAAAAATTGTCAACATAATATATTGGGAGATGGGAGCGCAGGAGGCGCGAAGCCCCAACGCCGAGATCTTCTCAATCTTCTCGAGATATTTTTAGAGGGGGCGCGCGCCGGGTGCGCCCCCCCCCCCCCCCCCTGGATCCGCGCATGGTGAGCACCAAAATTTGCTGAGTATGAACATTCTTCCTTAGGGAAGAAACAGGGTTACAATCCAACAATTCAGATGATGTTTATTTTGTGTAACTGGTATTCAGCTGGTTTTTGCTTTGAATGGAAAGCATGTGGAGTTTTGGCTGATAACCAGGGGCCAATTTCATAGAGCTGCTAAGCACAACAATTTGCTTAGCATGACAATTCGTCCTTGGCAAAAACAAGGTTACAGACCAAATTTGTACCTGATCTTTATTGTTCTGGATTAATAATCAGCTGTTTTTTTGCTTAGCATGAAAAACACGTATAATTTTGGCTGGTAACCTGTTTTTAATGAGCAAAACTTGTTGTGCTAAGCAAATTTATTTGCTTAGCAGCTCTATGAAATTGGCATATCTGTTTTTATTGAGCAAGACTTTTTTGTGCTAAACACATTTTTGTGCTTACATAATTGGCCCCAGGTGTAAGCAGGACATTACAAAATGACCCAGTTTATTTATGGACTAACCAATCTTTTTTGTGCATGGCCAAAAGTATTTTACCTGTAGCTACCAAAGTTTTCCATAAACAAAAATATAACTTAGGCAGGACTCAAACCCACAGCATCCTGCTTTCTATTGCAGATACATTATTACTAGCCAGGGTTTGGCTAGCTGGTTGAAATCCCAATAGCAGCGAGTTCCACAACCAAATTTTTCAATTTGCGTTGGGGTGATGTAAATTGAATACTGGATAATTTGTTTTTAATAATGTTTTGTTATTTATAAATGCTGTATAGTGTTGTCACAAGAGAAAGTGTTGGTAACAGCACTGTCAAAACAATGGACAAACTTGTCCTGAATAATCAGAGAAAATATATAAAAGGGGAGAAGACAAAAACGCAGCTTTCAGTTTCAACTGCACACTCCTCAAAGATTCTCTGTTCGTATTCTTACAACAAGAATACCTGCACTGCATCTGCAGATAATGTTGGAAATGCTACACTGTACATGAACTATGGCTGATGGCTACCAAGAAGACAACTCTACTCTGTCAACTGAATTAAACAAGCATCTTGAGAGCTTTTACAAGAGTGCAGACAGAACATACCAAATAATATGGTTAAGTGCTGAAATCATTGCACCAATCGGGATCCTCTTCAACTTTGTTCTTCTCTTCACAGTTTTTCGAGTGAAGTCCATGCGTACAATCATTAACATCTACTTATCCAATCTGGCTGTGGCTGACTCACTCTTCCTTACACGTGAATTTATATTTGCATTGTGTTCACCCATCAAGTACAACTTCCTTACTCACAAAGTATGGATAGTTGTCAGAAACACGCCTCTTGCTGTTTCTAATTTCTTTGTGGTCACCATAGCAGCCGAGAGATTCTCTGCAGTGCGTAATCCTCTGACACACAAAGAGAAAGCCTCTAAATCTCGAGCAGCAAAGATATCAGCCGGACTCTGGATGCCTACAATCATTGTTGGTGTGATTCTGATGTTCTTACCAGAGACTATCTTTGATTATGTAGTTTTTGGGATTAATTCCATTATTGCCATTGTTTGCTTGATAGCAACTCTTGCTTTGTACATCTATGTGGTAGTGAAAGTGCGCAGACAATCAGCCCTGTTGCCAAACCGTCCCAAGCGAGCAGGCAAGGTCCTCTGTATGGTGATCATCAATACTGCTGTTTTCTTCATTTTGAACTCAATGCGCACTGCATTGTCAATTCTTTTAATTGTGTACCAAAGCATTTCCATACATACACCTTCACAGGCTGTTGAATTTATACAACTTATAGAAAAAGTGTATATTCTGACTGTATGTCATAACATTTTAGAGCTTATCAATAGTTCAATCAATTCCCTGGTCTACAGTGCCACAAACGCAGAATATCGTGCAGCTGTAGTCAAGGCTTTCTCATTCCTCAAACTGTGCTGTCGATGCTGCCCAAGATGGAATCCCAGCCGACCATCGCAGCCTGGGAAGCAGATTGAGCTTCGCGTAATTCCACAGGCAGAAAATAACCAAGAGCAAGGTGCTGCCAGGCCAAGCAGCAGCAAGCCACTAAGCAAAGTGCGTGCAAATCACCCAGAGAGTCAGCAGTCACTGGACAGCTATCAAGAACAATGTTCCAGGCAAAGCAGCAGCAAGGACTCCATTCACAGTCAGCAGCATGTTCAAGTGCATGTTGAGGTACATGTATGCAGAACCAGCGGGGACCCAAGCGCTTTCAAGTTCTCCCCAGAAACAATGCTCTAGTCTGACTGACTGCAAGCCATCCATGCAAAGGGAACAGTGTGTACCGGTACATTCAGAACCACCAGAGAGCCAGCAGTCACTTGCAAGTACTCCGAAACAATGTCCTGGGCTGACTGGCACGGAGCCATCATCACAAGGGCAGCAGTATGCACATCCAGAACCAGAAGGGAGTCAATGGTCGGAAAGTTGTTAATAACAATGTTCTCTGGTAACTGATGTGTGCAAGCCATCCATGTAAGGGCAGCAGTAACCTATCCCTGTAATGGGAACAGCGGTCTCAAGAGTGCTAGCAACACTTGCAAGTTTTCAGTAACAACGATCCAGGATAAAGTTGTGACGGTTTGCAGAGACACCATGTGGAATTCTCTTTTCGAAAGAAGCAAGTTGTCAGTAACAATGATCCAGGATTGACTGATGCTGATATTTCAATGCAAGGAAGCATGAACTCACAACTTAATGTTATATCCACCTCTCAAATCAACGTAGAAACATTATTCGAGCTCCGGTACTGAATAATTGTTAAAGTTGTTTTGATTAGGCTTGGGTGATATTCCAGTTAAACATATGTATTTGTGGTACCAAACCTAACAAATGATCTGATATTGATACTGAACAAAATGTTGGCAAAATACTGAAAAGCTCACTATAAAATGTCAATACAATGTGTTCTCTTTTTAGGGATATATTCTTAACGCAGTTACTGTTACAGCAGTTGATGATCTGATTCCCTGACTTACCCAGCCCGACATTGACAATACTCTGAAATCTTTTACTCTTTGAACCTGACTATCAAATAGTCTGGTTTCAAGAGCGATATCCAGATATTTTTGTCAATGTCGGGCTGGGTAAGTCGAGGAATCAGATCGTCAACTGTCGTAATGATAGCCACTGCGTATTCTTAATACATGTACTACATATTTTTAGTGACGATATATTGCCGACTCTCAAAATAAATCCAATAGGACCTACCACACAAGTCTAAACTTCAGACATTTCAAGCCCACATATTTTTTGTCTAAAAACAATTAATATTTATTTTCACCTATATTTCATTTCTGTTAATAACAAGCACTTGTGAGAATTTTGTTTAAATAGAGTAACAAATGTTTCAGTAATGCTCGAGTGATTAGCGCACATGAACATATTTTTATGGAATGCGCACTATATAAATGTAATTATTATTATTATTATTATTATTATGTTACTGAAGTTGTAAATAAGTGAGTAAATGTGCATACTTCTTTTATACTTGTAATTTGTAAATGTTCATCTGAAATAAGCACAAACCCATATTGCCTATCACAGACAGAGATTACAAGTACATTTCACAATGAAATCTACCTTTGTGCTTTTTAACCAGTTCGCGCCAAGATTATTTGACATTGACCGGGCCCAGGCGCGAGATTATTTTTCATGAACTTCGATCCGAGACGGGTTCAGGCCAGCATTCTTGGGAACCGGTACACGCCATCCGACGCAAACTGGTTAAAGATACTTAGTCAATACCTTTTGAGTTTTACTCAAATATAGATTTATTTTTAAATTGTCATTTTTCATTATTAAAAAATGTTTCATTGATTTTAACTTGAATGTGGTCTGCAGATTACCAGGATTCATATGACTGAAAAAAAACCTAAAGTCATTTTTTGTTGTCAAAATAAAACATACATGAAAAGGTTTAAAATCTATGAGTTTGTTGGTCAAGGCAGGCAGACTTCACAAGGATTGTATTTGAAAGGGAATTCATAGGGGACTCATTTGTACTTAACTGTAACTTACATAACTATAACAAGTTGTATGCCCACTAACTTACATTTCCATATACCGCAACATACCGTAGAACATCTGCTTTTCAACACAACATCAAAAACTCCCGACCTAAATTGTGGAATGATTTACCATTCTATCTTAGATGTTCAAGGTCATAGAATTTTTTTAACGGAAACTTAAATTGTACCTAATGTAATATATTATAAACTTCATGTATCCATGTGCAAATGAACTTGGTATGGCAATCCTACATGTAGCCCAGTATTGTATTATATGTTTTTTACTGCTTAGAAGTATGATTGTTTTCCTATAATTATGTTGTCCGTTCGTTTGTTTTTGTTTAATGGCATGCCTAATACAAGCTCTGCTAACAAGGTTTTGCCACCTCTGGCATTTATATATTGTTATTCAATACTTATATAATTTTGTATCTATGTCAATTGAGAAGAGGAAATAAATGTGTGTTTGATTGAGGGTAGTTTAGGTTTACGTATGTAAACTGTGACACATAATTGCAAAGTATGATCGATGTAAAAGACCAATCGATCGATGTAAAAGCCTGATTGATGGAAGGACCAATCAATAGATGTAAAAGAACGATCGATGTAAAAAAAGACTGATCAATGTGTTGATTGGAGTTTATGCCTCTTTGGTGTTCCATACCCTACTGCATTTTAAGTACAGGACCAAATCTACCCAAATCCACTCAAGTGGTGGTTGATATTGATGAACAACAGCTTAGTACTGCACGGTGGAAAAAATCAGTCCCATTGTCCCAACAGTGCCAACATCCATCATAATCCAAATATATTCACCCCAGGCCTGTAGGACAAAGTCCCTCCCCCACAACAACAAAACAAACAAACAAACAAAAACAAAACAAGAGTATGGATTTGGATGGATTTGGATGGATTTGGGAGGGTTAGGGTTAAAGAAGCTTTACATTTAGTTTCATTATCGGTAACATCAACCAATTTCAATCAAGGAAATACGCATTGTACAAGATAATAAAAACTGAAACAACTTTAATTTGAAATGGCAGTAGCAAAACTGAATTGTCTGCTTTAGTAACTGCTGTCACGAGATACATGCATATCACGTGCATTACAGTCTTGGAGAATTGTGAGACAATATAGGGGAAGGGTCAACAAAACTTTCTGTTTCAACTACACACTTCTAGAAGATCTCAAGGTGTTATATTCCCCAATAGTATAAAACTGGAGCAATCTTGAAATAGGACAAACACGCTTCGCTACATGTATATCTGCAGAAAATGTTGGATGCAGCTCCAATCTACACTGCACATCATGGGTGATGGCCACTCTATCGAATGAAGTAAACAAGCATCTTGAAAACTATTACAAGAGATACTTGTACATGTAGGGTGGGGGTACATGTGTAAATGATACACCATTTTAAAGTTGAGAACCTAGATAATTTTTAAAAAAAGAGCAAAATCTAAATAACTAAAATTGTCAACTTTGTCTGGGTTCCGCTGGAGCAGGTCATATACTGTATACACCAATTGTCAGTTGTGCATGTTTGTGATTTGAAGCAACAAAGGTGCTTAAAACCGAAAGGTGCATACAAACTCACCTGGTTAAATGTTAGTACTCTCAATGCTATACAGGGTGGCCTAAACAAATTGAACAATAATATCACAATGAACAAGAATACTTCCACTACACTGAGGCAAAAACTACCTATACCAACGAATGCAGAATGTTTCTTAAAGAACAATGATACCAAGGTGTCTCAATTCGGGCTAGTAGTTTTAGCTCCAGATTCTATTTAGTGAAGTGAAGTCAGTGGTTCTTTCGCATCAAAAAAAACCTAAACCACGATTTAGTTATTTCTCGGTGCGAAAGGACCAATGACTCGGCTGTGCTTCACAAAACAGGGTCTTGAGCTAAAACTACTAGCCCAAATCGAGATATCTTGGTGTAATTTTTCTTCTAGAAAGATTCTCCATCCATTGGTATACAATGTAGGTAGTTTTGGCCTCAGGGTAGTGAAAGTATGCTTGTCTGGTTTGTTTAATGGGCCACCCTGTATATAGTCCAAGAAAACAATATTTTATAATTGCGATTGCAGCTTCAAATTTGCCGAGTCAAAAATTTGAGTTGCGACCACAATCAGCATTCAGGTTACGTTCTTGTTCAGCCAATTGCAGCTGATGCATGTCACGCACAGCAACCAATCAATATCAGCTCCCATGCACGCATGTGCATCGTTTAAAGGATTGCGCACACCTTTCGTAGATTACAAATCAACTACTAATAGACATTTGCAAACATGCGTCTCTGACGCGCATCTTTGGCAATGACATTCTTTTATTATTTTCTATCCAGGACTGTCTTTTAATTAGGGGTCAAATTGTTCATGTGCCTGTTACATTTGACATTAAAATATTATTTTGTCTTCTTTCTAAAAGAGTGATTTACATAAAGAAAACTACCAGTACCTGCAAAGTCAATTTCAGTGACACTTGCATGGCAAATTATTAGACCAGGAGCAAATTTCATTAAACGTGTGAGCACCAACATTTGCTGAGTGTGAACGTTCTTCCTTGGGAAAAACCAGGGTTACAAACCAACATTTCAGATGATGTTTATTTTGTGTAACTGGTATTCAGCTGGTTTTTGCTTTTAATAAAAAGCGTGTGGAGTTTTGACCGATAACCTGTTTACACTGAGCAAGAATTGTCGGTGCTAAGCACATTTTTGTGCTTACATGTAATTTGCACCAGGTGTAACCAGGACACCAAAAAATGTTACAGTTTTGGACCCCTTATTTAAGGACCATCTTTCTTGTCCATGACCAAAAGTATTTTACCCGTAGCTACTAATTTCTTTTTATAAATACAAATATCACTTGGGTAGGACTCGAACCCACAGCCTCCTGCTTTCTATTGCTAGCCAGGGTTTGGCTAGCTGGTTGAAATCCTAATAGCATTAGCAGCGGGTTCTGCAACCAAATGTTTCAATTTGCGTCGGGGTGATGTAAATTGAATATGTTTTTGTTTCCTTCATCACCATTCACCAACGTAATTTATAAATGCTGTATAGTCAGTGTTGTCACAAGAGAAAGTGTTGGTAAAATTTATAATAAATAAACAGAGAGAATATATAAAAGGGTAGAGGACACAAAGCAGATTTCAGTTTCAACTGCACACTCGTCAAAGATTCTCTGTTAGTGTTCTTACAACAAGAATACCTACACTGCATCTGCAAAAAATGTTGGAAATGCTACACTGTACATGAACTATGGCTGATGGCTACCAAGAAGACAACTCTACTCTGTCAACTGATGAAGTAAACAAGCATCTTGAGAACTATTACAAAAGTAGAGACAGAAAAGACCAAATAGCGTGGTTAAGTGCTGAAATCATTGCACCAATCGGGATCCTCTTCAACTTTGTGTTTCTCTTCACAGTCTTTCGAGTGAAGTCCATGCGTACAATCATCAACATCTACTTATCCAATCTGGCTGTGGCTGACTCACTCTTCCTTACGAGTACCTTTATATTTGCATTGTGTTCACCTATCAAGTACAACTTCCTTGCGGAAAAAGTATTTATAGTTGTCAAATACACGCTTCTTGCTGTTTCCAATTTTTTGGTGGTTACCATAGCAGCTGAGAGATTCTCTGCAGTGCGTAATCCTCTGACACACAAAGAAAAAGCCTCTAAATCCCGAGCAGCAAAGATATCAGCAGGACTCTGGGTGCCTACAATCATTGTTGGTGTGATTCTGATGTTCTTACCAGAAACTATCTTTGATGATGTCGTTTTTTGGATTAATTCCATTATTGCCATTGTTTGCTTGATAGTAACTCTTGCTTTGTACATCTATGTGGTAGTGAAAGTGCGCAGACAATCAGCCCTGTTGCCAAATCGTCCCAAGCGAGCAGGCAAGGTCCTCTGTATGGTGATAATCAATACTGCAATTTTCTTTATTTTGAAGTCAATACGCACTGCAGAGTCAATTTTTTTAATTGTGCTAAGCAAATATTCCATACATACCGGTACATCTTTACAGGCTGTTGAACTTTTACAACTTGCAGAAAAAATGTACATTCTGTCTATATGTCATACAATTTTTGAGCTTATCAATAGTTCAATCAATTCCCCGGTCTACAGTGCCACAAACGCAGACTATCGTGCAGCTGTAGTCGAGGCTTTCTCATTCCTCAAACTGTGCTGTCATTGTTGCCCAAGACGGAATCACAGCCAACCATCGCAGCCTGGGAAGCAGATTGAGCTTCGTGTGATTCCACAGGCAAAAAATAACCAAGAGCAGCGTGCTGCCAAGCCAAGCAGCAGCAAGCCACTAAGCCAAGTGCGTGCAAATCTCCTAGAGAGTCAGCAGTCACTAGACAGATGTCAAGAACAATGTTTCAGCCCATGCAGCAGCAAGCCACAAAGCCAAGAGCGTGCACAACACCCAGAGAGTAAGCAGTCACTGGACAGCTGTCAAGAACAATGTTCCAGGCAAGGCAGAAGCAAGTTATCCAAGCCCAGTCAGCAGCATGTTCAAGTGCATGTTGAGGTACATGCAGAACCAGCAGTGACCACAGCGCTTGCAAGTTCTCACCAGAAACAATGCTCTAGTCTGACTGACAACAAGCCATCCATTGAAAGGGAACAGTGTGTACATCCAGAACCAGCAGAGAGCCAGCAGTCACTTGCAAGTACTCAGGAGCAATGTTCTGGGTTGACTGGCACTGAGCCATCATCGCAAGGGCAGCAGTATGCACATCCAGAACCAGAAGGGAGTCAATCGTTGGAAAGTGGTCAAGACCAATGTTCTCTGGTAACTGATGTGTGCAAGCCATCCATGTAAGGACAGCAGCAACCCATCCCTGCAAGGGGAGAAGCGGTCTCAAGAGTGCCAGCAACACTTGCAAGTTTTCAGTAACAATGATCCAGGATAAAGTAGTGAGCGTTTGCAGAGACACCATGTGGAATTTTCTTTTCGAAAGATGCAAGTTGTCAGTAACAATGATTCAGGATTGACTGATGCTGACATTTCAATGCAAGGAAGCATGAACTCAGAACTTAATGTTATATCCACCTCTCAAATCAACGTAGAAACATTATTCGAGCTCCTGTACTGATTAATATTCAAAGTTGTTTTGATTAGGCTTGGGTGATATTCCAGTTAAACATATGTATTTGTGGTACCAAACCTAACAAATGATCTGATAATACACATTGATACTTAACAAAATGTTGGCCAAATACTGAAAAGCTCACTATAAAATGTCAATACAATGTGTTCTCTCTTTAGGGATATTCTTAACGCAGTGACTTGTTACAGCAGTTGATGATCTGATTCCCTGACTTACCCAGCCCGACATTGACAATACTTTGAACCTTTTACTCTTCGAACCTGACTATCAAATAGTCTGGTTCCAAAAGCGATATCCAGGTATTTTTGTCAATGTCGGGCCGGCTGGGTAAGTCAAGGAATCAGATCGTCAACTGCCTTCATGATAGCCACTGCGTATTCTTAAAACTACATGTACAATGTTTCAGTGATGATATATTGCCGACTCTCAAAATAAATCCAATGGGACCTACCACACAAGTCTAAACTTCAGACATTTCAAGCCCAAATGTTTTTTCTAAAACAATTAATATTTATTTTCACCTATATTTCATTTCTGTTCAACAAGAACTTGTAAGAATTTTGTTTAAATAGAGTAACAAATGTTTCAGTAATGCTCGAGTGATTAGCGCACATGAACATATTTTTTTGGAATGCACGCTATATAAATGTAATTATTATTATTATTATTATTATTATTATGTTACTCAAGTTGTAAATAAGTAAGCAAATGTACAGATGCATGCTTCTTATACTTGTAATTTGTAATTGTTCAGCTGAAATAAGCACAAAGCCATATTGTCTATCACAGACAGAGATTAGTACATTTCACAATGAAATTGACCTTTGTGCTTTTTTACCAAGTTCGCGCCGGGATTATTTTGACATTGACTGGGCCCAGGCGTGAGATTATTTTTCATGAACCTCGATCCGAGACGGGTTCGGGCCAGCATTCTTGGGAGCCGGTACACGCCATCCGACACGAACTGGTTAAAGATGTACTCAGTCAATACTTTTTTAGTTTCACTCGATAATAGATATAATTTTAAATTGTAATATTTGGTACATCTCTGACAAACCAAAAAGTAGTTCATGTTTCATTATTAAATAATTTGCCATTGATTTCAACTTAAATGTGGTCTGCAGATAACCGGGATTCATGACTGAAATAACCACCTAAAGTGATTTTGTGTTGTCAAAATAGAACATAAAGGTTGAAAATTCGTGAGTGATTTGGTCAAGGCAGGCCGACTTCAAAAACATTGTATTTCAAAGGGAACTTATAGCGGTGTTTAGGTTTGCGTATGTGTAAACTGTGACACATAATTGCAAAGGGTGATCGATGTAAAAGACCAATCGATCGATGTATTAAAGACCAATCAATAGATGTAAAAGACCGATCAATCAATGTAAAAGACTCACTGATCAATGTATTGACTGGTTTTTATGCCTCTTTGGTGTTTCATATCCTACTGCATTTTTACCGGTTCGCGCCGCGATTATTTTATTATCACCGAGCCAAGGCGCAGGATCATTTTTAACGAAACTCGATCTGAGGCAGGTTCAGGCCAATGGTACCAGGAAGCACACCCACGCATTTCCGGCCTTGCTCGCTACTGACAGACATTTCCGGACATGCTCGTGACGCGTTAATGCGTCATTCGTTTTGAATCTGGAGAAAACTTGGCGTGTATATACCTAAAAACAGGTATATATAAGTACAGGACCAAATCCACCCAAATCCACTCAAGTGGTGGTTGATATTGATGAACAACAGCTTAGTACTGCACGATGGACAAAACCAGACCCATTGTCCCAACAGTGCCAACATCATCATAATCCAAATATATTCACCCCAGGCCTGCAGAACCAAGTCCCCCCCCCCCCCCCCCCACCTCCCCCCAACAAACAAACAAAAAAAAAAAAAAACAAGGGTATGGATTTTACTGGATTTGGGAGGATTAGGGTTAAAGAAGCTTTAGTTTTGTCACTTTTCATTATCGGTCGGTAACATCAACCAATTTCAATCAAGGAAATACGCATTGTACATACATTGTGTAATGATAACAACTGAAACAATTTTAATTCTAAATGGCAGAAGCGAAACTTATTTGTCTGCTTTAGTAACTGCTGTCACGAGATACATGCATATCACGTGCATTACAATACAATTGTGGGAAAATATGGAGGGAATGTCAACCAAACTTTCTGTTTCGACTACACACTTTTATAAGATCTCAAGGTGTTATATTCCCCATTAGTAGAAAACTGGATCAATCTTGAAATAGGACAAACGCGCTTCGCTGTATCTCCAGAAAATGTTGGATGCAGCTCCAAGCTACACCGCACACCATTGGTGATAGCCACTCTATTGACTGAAGTTAAACAAGCATCTTGAGAACTATTACAAGAGTGAAAACAGAACCGTTCAAATAATATGGTTAAGTGCTGAAATAATTGCCCCAATTGGCATCCTCTTCAACTTTGTGTTTCTCTTCACAGTCTTTCGAGTGAAGACCATGCGAACAATGATATCTGCCTGTAACATATCTGCAATTTGGCCATTTGGCCACAAGATGTATACAAAAAATCAAATCCAATCCAATCCAGTCCAAACCAATCCAGTCCAAACCAATCCAGTCCAAACCAATCCAGTCCAAACCAATCCAGTCCAAACCAATCCAGTCCAAACCAATCCAGTCCAATCCAATCCAATCCAGTCCAATCCAATCCAGTCCAGTCCAATCCAGTCCAATCCAATCCAATCCAGTCCAATCCAATCCAGTCCAGTCCAATCCAAAATGTGTTTTTATTGTGTATTTTTGATATTTTTGATAAGTGTTTGATGTGGACAATAGTGAAGCTATGAAATAACCACAATATCAACATATGTTTCTTGCCACAGCAATCTGGTGTTTGGTCCCATGGCCCAATCCTTCTATAGTCAAACTATATCCTCCTCATCCCCTATCCTTGAGGACATCGTACTTGAGGTCCTATGGCCCAATCCCACTAGTCAAACAGTAGGGATATATCCTCCCCATCCCCTATCCTTGAGGACATCATACTTGTGGTCCAATGGCCCAATCCCACTAGTCAAACAGTAGGGATATATCCTCCTCATCCCCTATCCTTGCGGACATTGTACTTGAGGTCCTATGGCCCAATCCCACTAGTCAACAGTAAGGATATATCCTCCCCATTCCCTATCATTGAAGACATTGTACTCGAGGTCCCAAGGCCCAATCCCACTAGTCAAACAGTAGGGATATCTCCTCCTCATCCCCTATCCTTGAGGACATCGTACTTGAGGTCCCATGGCCAAATCCCACTATAGTCAAACAGTAGGGATATAACCTCCCCATCCCCAATCCCTGAGGACATCGTACTTGAGGTTCCATGGCCCAATATCACTATAGTCAAAAAGTAGGGATATATCCTCCTCATCCCCTATTCTTGAGGACATCATACTTGAGGTCCCATGGCCCAATCCAACTATAGTCAAACAGTAGGGATATATCCTCCCCATCCCCTATCCTTGAGGACATCATACGGAAGACCCATGGCCCAATTCCACTAGTCAAACAGTAGGGATATCTCCTCCTCATCCCCTATCTTTGAGGACATCGTACTTGCGGTCCCGTGGCCAAATCCCACTATAGTCAAACAGTAGGGATATAACCTCCCCATCCCCAATCCTTGAGAACATCGTACTTGAGGTCCCATGGCCCAATATCACTATAGTCAAAAAGTAGGGATATATATCCTCCCCAACCCCTATCCTTGAGGACATCATACTTGAGGTCCCATGGCCCAATCCCACTACATGTATAGTCAAACAGTAGGGCTATATCCTCCCCATTCCCTATCCTTGCGGACATCGTACTTGAGGTCCCATGGCCCAATCTCACTAGTCAAACAGTAGGGATATATCCTCCCCATCCCCTATCCTTGAGGACATCGTACTTAAACATGTCACATGAAACCTTGTGTGCTATGGAGAGATTTGTTTTCTTTAATATTACAGCCTGAAACAGCACATCTATGCCAATGTCAACTGTGAAACTCTATTGTCTACTTTGGTTTTGTTAGCTGTAAAAATAAAGAAAAAAGTACTTTATCATATCTTGTGCAAAATACTGTGGGAAAAATTAAGAAGCTTTTGCTTTTACTTTCAACTACACATTTCTTAAGGTCCAGTATTCCCTGTGAGTATAAAACTGGAGTGGTCTTGAAATAGGGCAGACCACTCTTCGCTGCATCTAACGTAAAATGTTGGACATGGAGATCAATGCTACACTGTACATGAAATATGGGCGACTGCTACCAAGACAGCTCTACTCTATCAATTGAAGAACTTCTGAAACATCTTATGAACTTTGACAAGAGTCTATACAGAATTTATATATTCCCATTAGTAGAAAAATCTTGAAATAGGGCAAACGCCCTTCGCTGAAACTGCAGAAAATGTTGGATGCAGCTCCAAGCTACACTGCTCATGATGGGTGATGGCTACGAAGACAACTCCACTCTATTAAATGAAGTACGCAAGCATATGCAGAACTATTACAAGAGTGGAGACAGAAGTCTTCAAATACAATGGTTAAGTACTGAAATCATTGCACCAATCGGCATCCTCTTCAACTTTGTGTTTCTCTTCACAGTCTTTCGAGTGAAGTCCATGCGTACAATCATCAACATCTACTTATCCAATCTGGCTGTGGCTGACTCACTCTTCCTCACAAGTGACTTTATATTTGCATTGTGTTCACCCATCAAGTACAACTTCCTTGCTCAAAAAGTATATAGAAGTGTCAGATACACGCTTCTTGCTGTTTCTAATTTCTTTGTGGTTACCATAGCAGCTGAGAGATTCTCTGCAGTGCGTAATCCTCTGACACACAAAGAAAAAGCCTCTAAATCTCGAGCAGCAAAGATATCAGCAGGACTCTGGGTGCCTACAATCATTGTTGGTGTGATTCTGATGTTCTTATCAGATACTATCTTTAATTATGTACTTTTTGGGATTAATTTCTTTATTGCCATTGTTTGCTTGATAGCAACTCTTGCTTTGTACATCTATGTGGTAGTGAAAGTGCGCAGACAATCAGCCCTGTTGCCAAACCGTCCCAAGCGAGCAGGCAAGGTCCTCTGTATGGTGATAATCAATACTGCTGTTTTCTTCATTTTGAAGTCAATACGCACTGCAGAGTCAATTTTTGCAATTGTGCTAAGCAAATATTACATACATACCTCTTTACAGGCTTTTGAATTGATACAACTTGCAGAAAAAGTGTATATTCTGAGTATATGTCGTCACATTTTTGAGCTTATCAATAGTTCAATCAATTCCCTGGTCTACAGTGCCACAAACGCAGACTATCGTACAGCTGTAATCGAGGCTTTCTCATTCCTCAAACTGTGCTGTCGTTGCAGCCCAAGACTGAATCCCAGCCGATCATCGCAGCCTGGGAAGCAGATTGAGCTTCGTGTGATTCCACAAGTCGAAAATGACCAAGAGCAGCGTGCTGCCCGGCCAAGCAGCGACAAGCCACTAAGCCAAGAGCATGCACAACACTCAGAGAGTCAGCAGTCACTGGACAGCTGTCAAGAACAATGTTCTAGAAAAAGCAGCAGCAAGGACTCCACTCACAGTCAGCAGCATGTTCAAGTGCATGTTGAAGTACATGCAGAACCAGCGGGGACCCCAGCGCTTGCAAGTTCTCCCCAGAAACAATGCCCTAATCTGACTGACTGCAAGCCACCCATGCAAGGAGAACAGTGTGTACATCCAGAACCAACAGAGAGCCAGCAGTCACTTGCAAGTACTCAGGGGCAATGTCCTGGGTTGACTGGCACCGAGCCATCATCACAAGGGCAGCAGTATATGCACATCCAGAACCAGAAGGGAGTCAATCAGTGGAAAGTTGTCAAGAACAATGTTCTCTGGTAAAGCTACAGTCACATAGGGCTCCCGGCGAGTCACGGCGAGCCACGGCGTGAGAACCGTGACGAACCGTGGTCGATCGGGGCCACGCCGTCTTGACGCCGTCTTGACACCTTGGCACTCCGTGATAAGCCGTGATGAAACGTGGCGCGCCGTGGGCCAAAAAATTATTTTTAAACATGCTTTAAACTACCGTGACTCGCCGTGAAGCGCCGTGACACCGTGATGCTCCGGGACGACACCGGGACGGCCATTTTCAGCACCGTGGCTCTCCGTGTGTCACCGGGAACACGCCGGCTTCTATGTGACTTAAGTTTAACTGATGAGTGCAAGCCATTCATGTAAGGGCAGCACTGTGCAGAGACAGCAGATAGTCAACAATCACTTTGTATATTTGTAAGTATCTCTCAAACAATGTTCCAGGCACAACCGCCAAGTGCCATAGGAGTAGCATTATGCGCATCAAGAACCAGCAGGGAGTCACTCCAAAACTGTCAAGAACAATGTTCCAGGGTGACTGACTTCCAACCTATCCCTGCAAAAGGGACAGCGGTCTCAAGAATGCCAGCAACACTTGCAAGTTTTCAGTAACAATGATTCAAGATAAAGTAGTAAGGAGACACCATGTGGATCCAGGATTGTGAATCCAGGATTGACTGATGCTGACATTTCAATGCAAGGAAGCATGCATTCAGATCTTAATGTTATATATTCACCTCTCAAATCAACGTAGAAACATTATTTGAGGTCCGGTACTGATTAATATTAAAAGTTGTTTTGATTAGGCTTGGGTGATATTCAAGTTAAACATTATGTATTTGTGATACCAAACCATACCAAATGCTGTGATAATACATATTGATACTGAACAAAATGTTGGCAAAATACTGAAAAGCTCCGTATAAAATGTCAATACAATGTGTTCTCTTTTTAGGGATACTCTTATAGCAGTGACTATCATTACAGCAGTTGATCATCTGATTCCCTGACATTGACAATACTCTGAAACCTTTTACTCTTGGAAACTGACTATCAAATAGTCTGGTTCCAAGAGCAATATCCAGATATTGTTGTCAATGCCAGGCTGGGTAAGTCGGGGAATTAGATCGTCAACTGCCGTATTCTTATTACTACAATTTTTACTACAGTAATACTACAATTTTTACTACAATAATACTACAATGTTTTGCCGAATCTCAAAAGTGTAAATTTCAGACATTTCAGGCCCACATTTTTTTTCTAAAACAATTAATATTTATTTTTGTACCTACATTTCATTTCTGTTCAACAAGAACTTGTGAGTTTAAATAGAGTAACAGTAATGCTCGAGTGATTACCAATACTGAAGTTGTAAATAAGTGAGTAAATGTACAGAGGCATACTTCTTACATTGTATATACTTGTAATTTGTAATTGTTCAGCTGAAATAAGCACCAATCATATTGTCTATCACCGACAGAGATTACCTTTCAGAATGAAATCTACCTTTGTGCTTTTTAACCAGTTCGTGCCGGGATTATTTTGACATTGACTGGGCCCAGGCGCTTGACTATTTTCCATGAACCTCGATCCGAGACGGGTTCGGGCCAGCATTCTTGGGAACCGGTACACGCCATCCGACGCGAACTGGTTACAAATACTCAGTCAATATTTGTTGAGTTTCACTCAACAATAGATTTATTTTTAAGTTGTAATTTTTGTTAACATCTATGACAAACCAAAAAGTTGTTCATGCTTCATTATTACAAAATGTTTCATTGATTTCAACTTAAATGTGGTCTGCAGATTACCGGGATTCATATGACTGAAATAACCACCTAAAGTTATTTGTTGTTGTCAAAATAAAACAAGGTTGAAAATCCATGAGTTTTTTGTTCAAGGCAGGCAGACTTCAAAGGCAATTGTATTTGAAAGGGAACTTATAGGCGAGTTTAGGTTTACGTATACAGTGTAAACTGCGAGAAAAAATTGCAAGAGTGATCGATTTAAAAGACCGATCGGTGGAAGGACTAATCAATAGATGTAAAAGACCGATCGATCGATGTAAACGATCGATCGATGTAAACGACTGATCAATGTTGATTGGACTTTATGCCTCTTTGGTGTTCCATACCCTACTGCATTTTAAGTACACAGGACCAAATCCACCCAAATCTACTCAAGTGGTGGTTGATATTGATGAACAACAGCTCAGTACTGAACGATGGACAAAATCAGTCCCATTCTTCCAGCAGTGCCAACGACCATCATAATCTAAATATATTCACCCCAGGCCTGCAGGACCAAGTCTCCCACCCCACCCCCCCCCCCCCCCCCCCCCTCCCCCTGTACCCTAACAAAACCAACAAAAAAAAACAAAAAAAAAACAAGGGTATGAATTTTGATGGATTTGGGAGGGTTAGTGTTAAAGAAGCTTTAGTTTTGTCACTTTTCATTATCGGTCGGTAACATCAACCAATTTCAATCAAGGAAATACGCATTGTACATACATTGTGTAATGATAAAAAATGAAACATGGAAGAATGGCAGAAGCGAAACTTAATTGACTGCTTTAGTAACTGCTGTCACGAGATACATGCATATCACGGGCATTACAATACAATTGTGGGAAAACTTCTAGAAGATCTCAATGTGTTATATTCTCTATTAGTATAAAAACTGGAGCAATCTTGAAATAGGACCAACGCGCTTTGCTGTATCTGCAGAAAATGTTGGATGCAGCTCCAAGCTACACTGCACAGGATGGGTGATGGCGACGAAGACAGGTCCACTCTATCAACTAAAGTAAACAAGCATCTTATGAACTTACAGCTTTCAGTTTCAACTGCACACTCCTCAAAGATTCTCTGTTAGTGTTCCTACAACAAGAATACATGCACTGCATCTGCAAATAATGTTGGCAATGCTACACTGTACATGAACTATGGCTGATGGCTACCAAGAAGACAACTCTACTCTGTCACCTGAATTGAACAATCAACTTGAGAGTTATTACCAGAGTCGAATAAGTTTTAATCAAATTCAATGGTTAGGTGCTAAAATCATTGCACCAATCGGCATCCTCTTCAACTTTGTGTTTCTCTTCACAGTCTCTCGAGTGAAGTCCATGCGTACAATCATCAACATCTACTTATCCAATCTGGCTGTGGCTGACTCACTCTTCCTTACAAGTGACTTTATAGTTGCATTGTGTTCACCCATCGAGTACAGCTTCTGTAGGTGACTGGTTTGGACGTGTACTCAAGGTGTCAGTTGACTAGAAGTAAAGTCTATGTTTATCGCCTGACAGTCTGTAATAAGCAAGCGGTTGTTAGACTCGCCATGCGGTATTACCAATAATGCAGTGCGTCTTCTGGTTATGTCTACACCGCACGTCGCTGTCATGTTTAGCTGACACTTTGTAAGGATTCAGGCGGAATACATGCTAGTGATTGCCCCTAAATTGGAGTAGTAATGGGTAAGGAAATGTTGCTTTATTTGTTGTATTATGCATCAGACATATCGCTTGATTATTTCCCTGCATATCTGGTCAAATGTGTGTTAAATTTAAGGCATTGTGTAAACTTCCGAAACCACATGTGTAGCTCTAGCTCTGTCAGCATGATTGATAAATGTACATGTAAAACAGTGTGTTATGCAGTACCTGTACTTAATGTATTGGAGCTCAAGGTCATTGGTTTATTCTTTATTTGTTTAGAGTGGCAACAGCCATGAATGTCAATGACCAGGGTTGAGTACTGAGATTTACAAGCTGGTCTAAGGCGTGAACGGTAGGATATTCAACTGTAGTGTACTAGTAACTCCATTTATTACAAATTATGTATTCTGTTAAGTTTATGTTGTTATTATGACTGTTACCATCCTTGGGAGATACCAATATAATGTGTTAAGATTCTAGACGATATTGACAGATTCTATAATATTTGGAGATGTCTGCCTTGATGTTCATGATTATTGCAGACCTTTGGTTTCTGATCTTAGAGTCATCAGCGTTCAGAGAATTTCAGCTCCAAAATGTATCTGTGCAATTCCATGTACTTTACTCGACAAAGGAACACATTCATGTACTGTCAGTTTAATGGTTTAATTCGATTTCTGTAATTTTATCTCTCTCCAGTTTTCACGGTGATTTTGAGTATTTGGATCAACAATAAACGGCTCGAAACATCAGTACGAGATCGTCTCGCCATCCATTAAATTAAGTTCTACACAGACCAGCCCCCTCCCCCCTTCGAGCGCTAAAGTGCGCTACAGCTTCCTTGGGAAAAAAGTATGGGTAGTTGTCAGATACTCGCTTCTTGCTGTTTCTCAATTCTTTGTGGTCACCATAGCAGCTGAGAGATTCTCTGCAGTGCGTAATCCGCTGACACACAAAGAAAAAGCCTCTAAATCTCGAGCAGCAAAAATATCAGCAGGAGTCTGGGTGTCTACAATCATTGTTGGTGTGATTCTGATGTTCTTACCAGAGACTATCTTTGATTATGTAATTTTGGGGATTACTTCCATTATTGCCATTGTTTGCTTGATAATAACTCTTGCTTTGTACATCTATGTGGTAGTGAAAGTCCGCAGACAATCGGCCCTGTTGCCAAACCGTCCTAAGCGAGCAGGCAAGGTCCTCTGTATGTTGATCATCAATACTGCTGTTTTCTTCATTTTGAACTCAATACACACTGCATTTTCAATTCTTGTTATTGTGCAAAGCAAGTATTCAACTTCACAGGCTGTTGAACTTCTACAATTTACAGCCAAAATGTACATTCTGTTTTCATGTTATACAATTTTTGAGCTTATCAATAGTTCAATCAATTCCCTGGTCTACAGTGCCACAAACGCAGACTATCGTGCGGCTGTAGTCGAGGCTTTCTCGTTCCTCAAACTGTGCTGTCGTTGCTGCCCAAGACAGAATCCCAGCCGATCATCGCAGCCAGGGAAGCAGATTGAGCTTCGTGTGATTCCACAGGTAGAAAATGACCAAGAGCAGCGTGCTGCCAGACCAAGCAGCGACAAGCCACCAAGCCAAGGGCGTGCAAATCACCCAGAGAGTCAGCAGTCACTGGACAGCTGTCAAAAACAATGTTCTAGACAAAGCAGCAGCAAGGCATTCATTCACAGTCAGCAGCATGTTCAAGTACATGTTGATGAGGTACATACAGAACCAGCGGGGACCCCAGCGCTTGCAAGTTCTCCCCAGAAACAATGCCCTAGTCTGACTGACTGCAAGCCACCCATGCAAGGAGAACAGTGTGTACATCCAGAACCAGCAGAGAGCCAGCAGTCACTTGCAAGTACTCAGGAGCAATGTCCTGGGTTGACTGGCACCGAGCCATCATCACAAGGGCAGCAGTATCCAGAACCAGAAGGGAGTCAATCGTTGGAAAGTTGTTAAGAACAATGTTCTCTGGTAACTGATAAGTGCAAGCCATCCATGTAAGGTCAGCAGTGTGCAGAGTCAGCAGATACATGTAGTCAACAATCACTTTGTAAGTAACTCTCAAACAATGTTCCAGCCAAGTGCCATAAGATTAAGAGCAGTATTATGCACATCAAGAACCAGCCGGGAGTCACTCAAGAACAATGTTCCAGGGTGACTGACTTCCCAACCATTCCTGCAAGGGGAGCAGCGGTCACAAGAGTGCCAGCAACACTTGCAAGTTTTCAGTAACAATGATCCAGGATAAAGTTGTGAGGGTTTGCAGAGACACCATGTGGAATTATCTTTTCGAAAGATGCAAGTTGTAAGTAACAATGATCCAGGATTGACTGATGCTGAGATTTCAATGCAAGGAAGCATGAACTCAGAACTTACTGTTATATCCACCTCTCAAATCAACGTAGAAACATTATTCGAGCTTCGGTACTGATTAATATTAAAATTGTTTTGATTAGGCTTGGGTGATATTCCAGTTAAACATGTATTTGTGACACCAAACCTAACAAATGATCTGATAACACATATTGATACTGAACAAAATGTTGGCAAAATACTGAAAAGCTCACTATAAAATGTCAATACAATGTGTTCTCTGTTTAGGGATATTCTTAACGCAGTGACTATCGTTACAGCAGTTGATTATCTGATTCCCTGACTTACCTAGCCCGACATTGACAATACTCTGGACCTTTTACTCTTTAAACCCGACTATCAAATAGTCTGGTTTAAAGAGCGATATCCAGATATTTTTGTCAATGTCGGGCTGGGTTAAGTGATAAGTCAAGGAATCAGATCGTCAACTGCCGTATTGATAGCCACTGCGTATTCTTAATACTACAATGTTTCAGTGATGATGTATTGCCGACTCTCAAAATAAATCCAATGGGACCTACCACACAAGTCTAAACTTCAGACATTTCAAGCCCACATTTTTTTTGAAAAACAATTAATATTTATTTTCCCCTATATTTCATTTCTGTTTAACAAGAACTTGTGAGAATTTTGTTTAAATAGAGTAAAATGTTTCAGTAATGCTCGAGTGATTAGCGCACATGAACATATTTTTATGGAATGCGCGCTATATAAATGTAATTATTATTATTATTATTATGTTACTAAAGTTGTAAATAAGTGAGTAAATGTACAGATGCATACTTCTTTTATACTTGTAATTTGTAATTGTTTAGCTGAAAGAAGCACAAATCATATTGTCTATCACAGACAGAGATTACCTTTCACAACGAAATCTACCTTTGTGCTTTTTAACCAGTTCGTGCCAGGATTATTTTGACATTGACCGGGCCCAGGCGCGAGATTATTTTTCATGAACCTTGATCCGAGACGGGTTCAGGGCAGCATTCTTGGGAACCGGTACACGCCATCCGACACGAACTGGTTAAAGATACTTAGTCAATACTTTTTGAGGATATTAGATTTAAATTGTAATTGTAATTTTTTGTTACCATCTCTGACAAACCAAAAAGTAGTTCGTGTTTCATTATTTTAAAAAATCATTGATTTCAACCTAAACGTGGTCTGCAGATTCCCAGGATTAATATGACTAAAATAACTCCCTCCAGGTGATTTTATTTCTTTAAAAAAAAAATATACAAATTTAGAATCCGTGAGTGTTTTGGTCAAGGCAGGCAGACTTCAAAGGCATTGTAAATGAAAGGGAACTTATAGGGGAGCTTAGGTTTACGTATGTGTAATGTGACACATAATTGATGTAAAAGACCGATCGATCGATGTAAAAGACTGATCAATGTGTTGTATGGAGTTTATGCCTCTTTGGTGTTCCATACCCTTCTGCATTTTAAGTAATGTACAAAATCTACCCAAATCCACTCAAGTGGTGGTTGATATTGATGATCACTGCACAATGGATAAAATCAGTGCCATTCTCCCAGCAGTGCCAACGTTCATCATAATCCAAATATATTCACACCAGGCCTGCAGGACCAAATCCCCCCCCCCCCCCACCCTAACAAAAAAAAACTTAAAAAAAACAAGGGTTAGTGTTAAAGAAGCTTTAGTTTTGTCACTTTTCATTATCGGTAACATCAACCAATTTCAATCAAGGAAATACGCATTGTACAAAATAATAAAAACTGAAACAACTTTAATTCTAAATGGCAGCAGCGAAACTGAATTGTCTGCTTTGGTAACTGCTGTCACGAGATACATTCATATCACGTGCATAACAATAGGTCTTTGAGAATTACGGGTAAATATGGAGGAAATGTCAATCAAACTTTCTGTTTTAACTACACACTTTTAGAAGATCTCAATGTGTTATATTCCCATTAGTATAAAAAATGGAGCAATCTTGAAACGGGGTAATAAACGCGCTTCGCTCTATCTGCAGAAAATGTTGGATGCAGCTCCAAGCTACACCGCACATCATGGGTGATAGCCACTCTATTGACTCTATTGAAGTAAACAAGCATCTTGAGAACTGTTACAAGAGTGAAAACAGAACCGTTCAAATAATATGGTTAAGTACTGAAATCATTGCACCAATCGGCATCCTCTTCTACTTTGTGTTTCTCTTTACAGTCTTTCAAGTGAAGTCCATGCGTACAATCATATCTGCCTGTAACATATCTGCAATTTGGCCATTTGGCCACAAGATGTATACAAAAAATCCAATCCAATCCTGAATCCAGTCCAATCCAATCCTGAATCCAGTCCAATCCAATCCAATCCAGTCCAATCCAAAATGTGTTTTTATTGTGTATTTTTTTAAGTGTTTGATAAATGTGGACAATAGTAAAAGATATATCCTCCCCAACCCCTATCCTTGAGGACATCGTACTTGAAGTCCCATGGCCCAATCCAACTAGTCAAACAGTAGGAATATATCCTCCCCATCCTCTATCCTTGAGGACATCGTACTTGAGGTCCCATGGCCCAATCCCACTAGTCAAACAGTAGGGATTTATCCTCCTCATCCCATATCCTTGAGGACATCGTACTCGAGGTCCATTGGCCCAATCCCACTAGTCAAACAGTAGGGATATATCCTCCCCATCCCCTATCCTTGAGGACGTCATACTTGAGGTCCTATGGCCCAATCCCAATAGTCAAACAGTAGGGATATATCCTCCCCATCCCCTATCCTTGAGGACATCGTACTTGAGGTCCCACGGCCGAATCCCACTATAGTCAAACAGTAGGGTTATATCCTCCCCATCCCTTATCCTTGAGGACATCGTACTTGAGGTCCCATGGCCCAATCCCACAAGTCAAACAGTAGGGATATGTCCTCCCCATCTCCTATCCTTAAGGACATTGTACTTGAGGTCCCATGGCCCAATCCTACTATAGTCAAACAGTAGGTATATATTCTCCCCATCCCCTATCCTTGAGGACATCGTACTTGAGGTCCCATGGCCCAATCCCACTAGTCAAACAGTCGGGATATATCCTCCCCATCCCCTATCCTTGAGGACATCGTACTTGAGGTCCCATGGCCCAATCTCACTAGTCAAACAGTAGGGATATCTCCTCCCCATCCCCCATCATTGGGGACATCGTACTTGAGGTCACATGGCCCAATCCAACTAGTCAAACAGTAGAGATATATCCTCCCCATCCCCTATCCTTGAGGACATCGTACTTGAGGTCCCATGGCCCAATCTCACTATATTCAAACAGTAGGGATATATCCTCCCCATTCCCTATCCTTGACGACATCGTACTTGAGGTCACATGGCCCAATCCAACTAGTCAAACAGTAGAGATATATCCTCCCCATCCCCTATCCTTAAGGACATCATACTTGAGGTCCCATGGCCCAATCCCACTAGTCAAACAGTCGGGATATATCCTCCCCATCCCCTATCCTTGAGGACATCGTACTTGAAGTCCCATGGCCCAATCCAACTAGTCAAACAGTAGGAATATATCCTCCCCATCCTCTATCCTTAAGGACATCATACTTGAGGTCCCATGGCCCAATCCCACTAGTCAAACAGTAGAGATATATCCTCCCCATCCCCTATCCTTAAGGACATCATACTTGAGGTCCCATGGCCCAATCCCACTAGTCAAACAGTAGGGATATATCCTCCCCATCCCCTATCATTGAGGACATCGTACTTGAGGTCCCATGGCCCAATCCCAATAGTCAAACAGTAGGGATTTATCCTCCTCATCCCATATCCTTGAGGACATCGTACTCGAGGTCCCATGGCCCAATCCCACTAGTCAAACAGTAGGATATATCCTCCTCATCCCCTATCCTTAAGGACATCATACTTGAGGTCCTATGGCCCAATCCCACTAGTCAAACAGTAGGGCTATATCCTCCCCATCCCCTATCATTGAGGACATCGTGCTTGAGGTCCCATGGCCCAATCCCACTAGTCAAACAGTAGGGATATATCCTCCCCATCCCCTATCATTGAGGACATCGTACTTGAGGTCCTATGGCCCAATCCCACTAGTCAAACAGTAAGGATATATCCTCCCCATCCCCTATCCTTGAGGACATCGTACTTGAGGTCCCATGGCCCAATCCAACTAGTCAAACAATAGGGATATATCCTCCCCATCCCCTATCCTTGAGGACATCATACTTGAGGTCCTATGGCCCAATCCAACTAGTCAAACAGTAGGGATATATCCTCCCCATCCCCTATCCTTGAGGACATCGTACTTGAGGTCCCATGGCCCAATCCCACTATAGTCAAACAGTAGGGATATATCCTCCCCATCCCCTATCCTTGAGGACATCGTACTTGAGGTCCCATGGCCCAATCCCACTAGTCAAACAGTAGGGATATATCCTCCCCATCCCCTATCCTTAAGGACATCGTACTTGAGGTCCCATGGCCCAATCCCACTAGTCAAACAGTAGGTATATATCCTCCCCATCCCCTATCTTTATTAAGACATCGTACTTGAGGTCCCATGGCCCAATCCCACTAGTCAAACAGTAGGGATATATCCTCCCCATCCCCTATCCTTGAGGACATCGCACCCAAACATGTCACATTATACCTTGTGTGGAGAGATTTGTTTTCTTTAATATTACAGCCGGAAATAGTGCATCTATGCCAATGTCAACTGTGAAACTCTATTGTCTACTTTGGTTTTGTTAGCTGTAAAAATAAAGAACAAATTACTTTATCATATCTTATACAAAATACTGTGGGAAAAATGAAGAAGCTTTTGCTTTTACTTTCAACTACCCATTTTTTTAAGGTCCTGTATTCCCTGTGAGTATAAAACTGGAGTGATCTTGAAATAGGTCAGACCACTCTTAGCTGCATCTGAACTAAAATGTTGGACATGGATGGAGATCAATGCTACACTGTACATGAAATATGGGTGACTGCTACCAAGACAGCTCTACTCTATTAATTGAAGAACTTTTGAAACATCTTATGAACTTTGACAAGAGTCAATACAGATCAATGGTTATGGTTAGGTGCTAAAATCATTGTTATATTCCATTAGTAGAAAACTGGAGCAATCTTGAAATAAGACAAACGCGCTTCGCTCTATCTGCAGAAAGTGTTGGATGCAGCTCCAAGTTGGATGCAGCTCCAAGCTGGATGCAGCTACAAGGGGATGGGGAGATTGCTGCCAATCTTGGACTCAACATCTCCTGGCAGAAAACCAAAATCCAAGTATTGACCCCAAGCAGCACCAGCACTCCCTCTCACATTACAGTGAACAGACAGTCTGTCGACATTGTGGAGGATTTTGTATATCTTAGAAGCAAGATCTCCAACACTGAGCGCAGTAAACCTGACATCCTCAGACGACTCGGCCTTACTTCATGAACAGTCTACGCAAAATCTGGAGGCTAAAAAAGTTGAAACTCGCCATCAAACTGGGTATATACCAGACATGTGTCATTCCTGTCCTGCTGTACGGCTCAGAAACCTGGACACTCTTCAAATCCGATCTCAGAATTAAGACTTGAGTCATTCCACCAAAGGTGTCAACGCTCGATCCTAGGTATCCAGTGGTTTGACTTCGTCAGTAATAACGAGGTCACCCGCAGAACAAGATTGCCAACCATCAACCACCAAATCCAACGTCGCCGAACCGCCTTCTTTGGTCACGTCGCTCTCCTGCTGACAACATTCCAGCCAAAAATTATCTGGGCATTGCCATCAGTTCCAGGAGAGGTCAACCGCCAACTCCCGGCTGGAAGAGACCCCATGGCCGTCCAAGATCATCCTGGTCGAAACAACTGGGACGGCCTAACGAGATTGACTATATGTGAAATGAGGCTGTAGGACGTGGGCACAGAAGATCGGCACGACGAACCTTTGCTGTCTATGCGGATGATTGATTGAGCTCCAAGATACACTGCTCATGATGGGTGATGGCTACGATGACAACTCCACTCTATTAAATGAAGTAAGCAAGCATCTTGAGAGCTATTACAAGAGTCAAGACAGAACCGATCAAATAACATGGTTAAGTGCTGAAATCATTGCACCAATCGGCATCCTCTTCAACTTTGTGTTTCTCTTCACAGTCTTTCGAGTGAAGTTCATGCGTACAATCATTAACATCTACTTATCCAATCTGGCTGTGGCCGACTCACTCCTTCTTACAGGTGACTTTATATATGCTTTGTGTTCACCCTTCAAGTTAAACAACTTCCTTGCGGAAAAAGTATGTGTAAGTGTCAGATCCATGCTTCTTGCTGTTTCTAGTTTCTTTGTGATCACCATAGCAGCTGAGAGATTCTCTGCAGTGCGCAATACGCTGACACACAAAGAAAAAGCCTCTAAATCTCGAGCAGCAAAGATATCAGCAGGACTCTGGGCACCTACAATCACTGTTGGTGTGATTCTGATGTTCTTACCAGAGACTATCTTTAATGATGTCGTCTTCTGGATTAATTCCATTATTGCCATTGTTTGCTTGATAGCAACTCTTGCTTTGTACATCTATGTGGTAGTGAAAGTGCGCAGACAATCAGCCCTGTTGCCAAACCGTCCCAAGCGAGCAGGCAAGGTCCTCTGTATGGTGATCATCAATACTGCTGTTTTCTTCATTTTGAACTCAATACGCACTGCATTGTCAATTCTTGTTGTTATTGCGCATAGCAAGGATTCCACACCCACACCTTCACAGGTTGTTGAACTTCTACAACTTGCAGAAAAAAGTTTCATTCTGGTTATATGTTTAAGAATTTTTGAACTTATCAATAGTTCAATCAATTCCCTGGTCTACAGTGCCACAAACGCAGACTATCGTGCAGCTGTAGTCAAGGCTTTCTCATTTCTCAAACTGTGCTGTCGTTGCTGCCCAAGACTGAATCCCAGCCAACCATCGCAGCCAGGAAAGCAGATTGAGCTTCGTGTGATACCACATGCAGAAAATGACCAAGAGCAGCGTGCTGCCAGGCCAAGCAGCAGCAAGCCACCAAGACAAGAGCATGCACAACACCTAGAGAGTGAGCAGTCACTAGACAGCGGTCAAGAACAATGTTCTAGACAAAGCAGCAGCAAGGCATCCATTCACAGTCGGCAGCATGTTAAAGTGCATGTTGAGGTACATGCAGAACCAGCGGAGACCCCAGAGCTAACAAGTTCTCCCCAGAAAACAGTCTGAATGACTGCAAGCCACCTATTCAAAGAGAACAGTGTGTGCAACCAGAACCAGAAGAGAGCCAGCAGGCACTTGCAAGTACTCAGGAGCAATGTTCTGGGCTGACTGCCACCAAGCCATCATCACAAGGGCAGCAGTATGCACATCCAGAACCAGAAGGGAGTCAATCGTTGGAAGGTTGTTAAGAACAATGTTCTCTCGTAACTGCAAGAGGAACAGCGGTCTCAAGAGTGCCGGCAACACTTGTAAGTTTTTAGTAACAATGATCCAGGATAAAGTAGTGAGGGTTTGCAGAGACACCATGTGGAATTCTCTTTTCGAAAGATGCAAGTTGTCAGTAACAATGATCCAGGATTGACTGATGCTGAGATTTCAATGCAAGGAAGCATGCATTCATAACTTACTGTTATATCCACCTCTCAAATCAACGTAGAAATATTATTCGAGCTCCGGTACTGATTAATATTTAAAGTTGTTTTGATTAGACTTGGGTGATATTCCACTGCGCATTCTTAATACTACAATTTTTCAGTGATGATATATTGCCGGCTCTCAAAATAAATCCAAAAGGACCTACCACACAAGTCTAAATTTAAGACATTTCAAGCCCACTTTTTTTTCTAAAACAATGATTATTTATTTTCCCTTATATTTCATTTCTGTTCAACAAGAACCTGTGAGAATTTTGTTTAAATAGAGTAACAAATGTTTCAGTAATGCTCCAGTGATTACCGTTACTGAAGTTTTAAATAAGTTAGTAAATGTACAGATGCATGCTTGTAAATATACTTGTAATTTGTAATTGTTCAGCACCAGGTGTAACCAGGACACCAACAAATGTTACAGTTATTTATGGACTAACCCATCTTCCTTGTGCATGGCCAAAAGTATTTTACCCGTAGCTACCAACGTTTTTTAAAAACACAAATATTACTTGGGTGAGACTTGAACCAACACCCTCCTGCTTTCTATTGCAGATACATTATTACTAGCCAGGGTTTGGCTAGCTGGTTGAAATCCCAATAGCACTGAGTTCCGCAACCAAATGTTTCAATTTGCGTCGGGGTGATATAAATTGAATACTGGATAATTTGTTTTTAATCACCAACGTAATTTATAAACGCTGTAAAGTACTAGTGTTGTCACAAGAGAAAGTGTTGGTAACGTACAGCACTGTAAAAACAATGGACAAACTTGTCCTAAATAAACAGAGAGAATATATAAAAGGGGAGAGGACACAAAGCAGATTTCAGTTTCAACTGCACACTCCTCAAAGATTCTCTGTTAGTGTTCTTACAACAAGAATACCTGCACTGCATCTGCAAATAATGTTGGAAAGGCTACACTGTACATGAACTATGGCTGATGGCTATCAAGAAGACAACTCCACTCTGACAACTGAATTAAACGAGCATCTTGAGAGCTATTACAAGAGTGTAGACAGAAGTATTCAAATAATATGGTTAAGTACTGAAATCATTGCACCAATCGGCATCCTCTTCAACTTTGTGTTTCTCTTCACAGTCATTAGAGTGAAGTCCATGCGTACAATCATCAACATCTACTTATCCAATCTGGCTGTGGCTGACTCACTCTTCCTTACGATTGACTTTATACTTGCATTGTGTTCATCCACCAAGTACACATTCCTTGCAAACAAGGTATTGTTTGTAGTTGTCAGACAAATGCCTCTTGCTGTTTCTAGTTTCTTTGTGCTCACCATAGCAGCTGAGAGATTTTCTGCAGTGCGTAATCCTCTGACACACAAAGAAAAAGCCTCTAAATCTCGAGCAGCAAAGATATCAGCAGCAGTATGGGTGCCTACAATCATTGTTGGTGTGATTCTGATATTTTTACCAGAGACTAGCTTTGATTATGTAGTTTTGGGGATTAATTTCATTATTGCCATTGTTTGCTTGATAGCAACTCTTGCTTTGTACATTTATGTGGTAGTGAAAGTGCGCAGACAATCAGCCCTGTTGCCAAACCGTCCCAAGCGAGCAGGCAAGGTCCTCTGTATGGTGATCATCAATACTGCTGTTTTCTTCATTTTGAACTTAATGCGCACTGCATTGTCAATTCTTGTAATTGTGCTAAGCATGTATTCCACACCTTCACAGGCTGTTGAATTTCTACAATTTGCAGACAAAATTAACATTCTGTCAATATGTCGTGAAATTTTTGAGCTTATCAACAGTTCAATCAATTCCCTGGTCTACAGTGCCACAAACGTAGACTATCGTGCGGCTGTAGTCGAGGCTTTCTCATTCCTCAAACTGTGCTGTCATTGCTGCCCAAGATGGAATCCCAGCCAACCATCGCAGCCAGGGAAGCAGATTGAGCTTTGTGTGATTCCACAGGCAGAAAATGACCAAGAGCACCATGCTGCCAGGCCAAGCAGCAGCAAGCCACCAAGCCAAGGGCATGCACAACACCCAGAGAGTCAGCAGTCACTGGACAGCTGTCAAGAACAATGTTCTAGACAAAGAAGCAGCAGCAAGGCATCCAATCACAGTCAGCAGCATGTTCAAGTGCATGTTGAGGTACATGCAGAACCAGCGGGGACCCCAGTGCTTGCAAGTTCCCACCAGAAACAATGCTCTAGTGTGACTGACTGCAAGCCATTCATGCAAGGAGAACAGTGTGTACATCCAGAACCAGAAGAGAGCCAGCAGTCACTTGAAAGTACTCATCAGGAACAATGTCCTGGGTTGACTGGCACGGAGCCATCATCACAAGGGCAGCAGTATGCACATCCAGAATCAGAAGGGAGTCAATCGTTGAAAAGTTGTTAAGAACAATGTTCTGATGTGTCATGTGTGCAAGCCATCCTGACAGCAGATAGTCAACAATCACTTTGTAAGTAAATCTTCTAGGCACAACAGCAGTATACCATAGGAAGAGTATGTGCATCAAGAACCAGCAGAGAGTCAATCACTCCTAAACTGTCCAGAACAATGTTCCAGGGTGACTGACTCCAACCCATCCATGCAAGGGGAGCAGCGGTCTCAAGACTGCCAGCAACACTTGTGAGTTGTCAGTAACAATGATCCAGGATTGACTGATGCTGACATTTCAATGCAAGGAAGCATGAACTCAGAACTTAATGTTATATCCACCTCTCAAATCAACAAAGAAACATTATTCGAGCTCCGATACTGAATAATATTAAAAGTTGTTTTGATTAGGTTTGGGTGATATTCAAGTTAAACATTATGTATTTGTGATACCAAACCATACCAAATGCTGTGATAATACATATTGATACTGAACCAAATATTGGCAAAATATTGAAAAGCTCCGTATAAAATGTCAATACAACGTGTTTTCTTTTTAGGGATACTCTTATAGTTATAGCAGTGACTATCATTACAGCAGTTGATCATCTGATTCCCTGACATTGACAAAACTCTGAAACCTTTTACTCTTAGAAACTGACTATCAAATAGTCTGGTTCCAAGAGCAATATCCAGATATTTTTGTCAATGCCGGGCTGGGTAAGTCGGGGAATTAGATCGTCAACTGCCGTATTCTTATTACTACAATTTTTACTACAATAATACTACAATTTTTCTACAATAATACTGCAATGTTTTAGTGATGATATATTGCCGAATCTCAAAAGTGTGAATTTTAGACATTTCAGACCAACATTTTTTTTCTAAAACAATTAATATTTATTTTTACCTATATTTCATTTCTGTTCAACAAGAACTTGTGAGTTTAAATAGAGTAACAGTAATGCTCGAGTGATTACCAATACTGAAGTTGTAAATAAGTGAGTAAATGTACAGAGGCACACTTCTTACATTGTATATACTTGTAATTTGTAATTGTTCAGCTGAAATAAGCACCAATCATATTGTCTATCACAGACAGAGATTACCTTTCAGAATGAAATCTACCTTTGTGCTTTTTAACCAGTTCGTGCCGGGATTATTTTGACATTGACCGGGCCCAGGCGCAAGACTATTTTCCATGAACCTCGATCCGAGAAGGGTTCGGGCCAGCATTCTTGGGTACCGGTACACGCCATCCAACTCGAACTGGTTAAAGATACTCAGTCAATACTTTTTGAGTTTCACTCAACAATAGATTTATATTTAAGTTGTAATTTTTGTTAACATCTCTGACAAACCAAAAAGTTGTTCATGCTTCCTTATTACAAAATGTTTCATTGATTTCAACTTAAAGGTAGTATACACCATTGGTAATTTGTTGAATTATCAGGAATGGTTGGATTTGGGGGGTTGTATTTTATAGTAAATATCGTTTAACTGACATGTTCAAATTTTTACATTCATGAATGCCGAGAAAAGCATGAAAAACAGCGTTTGTTTTCCACCGGCGTCGAGCAGTTATTTTTATGTTATCTTTGTTTTTTCGCTCTTGCCGGACGGCGAGAATGAATTTTGGTTTATACAATTCAATTTTTTGGAACAATTACAGGATATCTAGGGCCCTCATTTTGCTGGATGCCTGCAATCATTATTTACTTTCAAATGAGTAAAATATTTCTTAATAATTCGGTAATAATTTTTTTTCGATATCTGCAAATGGTGTATACTACCTTTAAATGTGGTCTGCAGATTACCGGGATTCATATGACTAAAATAACCACCTAAAGTTATTTTTTGTTGTCAAAATAAAACAAGGTTGAAAATCCATGAGTTTTTTGGTCAAGGCAGGCAGACTTCAAAGGCAATTGTATTTAAAAGGGAACTTAAAGGGGAGTTTAGGTTTACGTATACAGTGTAAACTGTGAGAAAAAATTGCAAGAGTGATCGATTCAAAAGACCGATCAGTGGAAGGACTAATCAATAGATGTAAAAGACCGATCGATCGATGTTAACGACTGATCAATGTTGATTGGACTTTATGCCTCTTTGGTGTTCCATACCCTACTGCATTTTAAGTACACAGGACCAAATCTACCCAAATCTACTCAAGTGATGTTTGATATTGATGAACAACAGCTCAGTACTGAACGATGGACAAAATCACTCCCATTCGTCCAGCAGTGCCAACGACCATCATAATCCGATCACCCCAGTCTTGCAGGACCAAGTCTCCCACCCCCCCCCCCCCCCCCCCCCCCTCCCCCTGTACCCTAACAAAACCAACAAAACCAACAAAAAAAACAACAAGGGTATGGATTTTGATGGATTTGGGAGGGTTAGTGTTAAAGAAGCTTTAGTTTTGTCACTTTACATTATCGGTAACATCAACCAATTTCAATCAAGGAAATACGCATTGTACATACATTGTGTAATGATAAAAACTGAAACAACTTTAATTCTAAATGGCAGAAGCGAAACTGAATTGTATGCGTTGGTAACTGATGTCATGAGATACATGCATATCACGTGCATTACAATACAATTGTGGGAAAATATGGAGGAAATGTCAACAAAACTTTCTGTTTCAACTACACACTTTTAGAAGATCTCAATGTGTTATATTCCCCATTAGAATAAAAACTGGAGCAATCTTGAAACAGGGTAAACGCGCTTTGCTGTATCTGCAGAAAATGTTGGATGCAGCTCTAAACTACACTGCACATGATGGGTGATGGCTATGAAGACAACTCCACTCTATCGAATGAAATAAACAAGCATCTTCAGAACTTTTACAAGAGTGTAGACATTTTTGATCAAATCAAATGGTTAAGTAATGAAATCATCGCACCAATCGGCATCCTCTTGAACTTTGTGTTTCTCTTCACAGTCTTCAGAGTAAAGTCCATGCGTACAATCATCAACATCTACTTATCCAATCTGGCTGTGGCTGACTCGCTCTTCCTTACGAGTACCTTTATATTTGCATTGTGTTCACCCATCGAGTACAACTTCCTTGGGCAAAAAGCATATTTAAGTGTCAGATGCATGCTTCTTGCTGTTTCTAGTTTCTTTGTGGTTACCATAGCAGCTGAAAGATTCTCTGCAGTGCGTAATCCTCTGACACACAAAGAAAAAGCCTCTAAATCTCGAGCAGCAAAGATATCAGCAGGACTCTGGGTGCCTACAATCATTGTTGGTGTGATTCTGATGTTCTTACCAGAAACTGTCTTTGCCAACTTCATCTTTTGGATTCCTTCCATTATCAACATTGTATGTTTAATAGCAACTTTTGCTTTGTACATCTATGTGGTAGTGAAAGTGCGCAGACAATCAGCCCTGTTGCCAAACCGTCCTAAGCGAGCAGGCAAGGTCCTCTGTATGGTGATCATCAATACTGCTGTTTTCTTCATTTTGTACTTATCCGCCATAATTATTACCACTGTTTTAAACCTGTATCCCCGGTTCGATGCGACTTCCCCGATTGTTGAATATTTTAAACTTGGAGAGAAGGCATTCATAGTGGAAATATGCTCAGAAATCCTGCGATATATCAACAGCTCAATAAATTCCCTGGTCTACAGTGCCACAAACGCCGACTATCGTGCAGCTGTAGTCGAGGCTTTCTCATTCCTCAAACTGTGCTGTCGTTGCTGCCCAAGACTGAATCCCAGCCGACCATCGCAGCCAGGGAAGCAGATTGAGCTTCATGTGATTTCACAGGCAGAAAATAACCAAGAGCACCATGCTACCAGGCCAAGCAGCAGCAAGCCACTAAGCCAAGTGCGTGCAAATCTCCTAGAGAGTCAGCAGTCACTAGACAGCTGTCAAAAACAATGTTCCATGCCAAGCAGCAGCAAAGCATTCATTCACAGTCAGCAGCATGTTCAAGTGCATGTTGAAGTACATACAGAACCAGCGGGGACCACAGCGCTTGCAAGTTCTCAGCAGAAACAATGCTCTAGTCTGACTGACTGCAAGCCATCCATGCAAGGGGAACAGTTTGTACATCCAGAACCGGCAGAGAGCCAGCAGTCACTTGCAAGTACTCGGGAACAATGTTCTGGGTTGACTGGCACCGAGCCATCATCACAAGGGCAGCAGTATGCACATCCAGAACCAGAAGGGAGTCAATCATTGGAAGATTGTCAAGACCAATGTTCTCTAGTAACTGATGTGTGCAAGCCATCCATGTAAAGGCAGCAGTGTGCAGAGACAGCAGATAGTCAACAATCACTTTGTACATTATGTAGTCAACAATCACTTTGTATTTAACTCTCAAATAATGTTCCAGGCACAACAGCCAAGTGCAGAGAAGCAGTATTATGCATCACGAACCAGCAGGAAGTCACTCTAAAACTGTCAAGAACAATGTTCCAGGGTGACCGACTTCCAACCCATCCCTGCAAGGGGAACAGCGGTCTCAAGAGTGCAAGCAACACTTGCAAGTTGTTAGTAACAATGATCCAGGATAAAGTTGTGAGGGTTTGAACTTGAAGAGACACGATGTGGAATTCTCTTTTGGAAAGATGCAAATTGTCAGTAACAATGATTCAGGATTGACTGAAGCATGAACTCAGAACTTAATGTTACCGGTATATTCACCTCTCAATTCCACGTAGAAACATTATTCGAGCTCCGGTACTGATTAATATTCAAAGTTGTTTTGATTAGACTTGGGTGATATTCCAGTTAAACATATTTATTTGTGATACCAAACCATACGAAATGATGTGATAATACATATTGATACTAAACAAAATGTTGGCAAAATACTGAAAAGCTCACTATAAAATGTCAATACAATGTGTTCTCTTTTCAGGTATATTCTTAACACAGTGACTATTGTTACAGCAGTTGATGATCTGATTCCCTGACTTACCCAGCCCGACATTGACAATACTCTGAACCTTTTACTCTTTGAACCTGACTATCAAATAATCTGGTTCCAAGAGCGATATCCAGATATTTTTGTCAACGCGGGCTGGGTAAGTCGGGGAATCAGATCGTCAACTGCCGTAATGATAGCCACTGCGCATTCATAATACTACAATTTTTCAGTGATGATATATTGCCGACTCTCAAAATAAATCCAATAGCCCAGAATGTTTTTAATAAAACAAGTAATATTAATTTTCACCTATATTTCATTTCTGTTCAACAAGAACTTGTAAGAATTTTGTTTGAAAAGAGTAACAATTTGTTTAGTAATGCTCGAGTGATTACCGTTACTAAAGTTGTAATTTAGTGAGTGAATCGTCACCGTTTTCACGAAGAGGCGAATTTCATGAAAAATCGTCTATTTATCGAAAAAAAAAAAATTATGAAAACGATTAAATATTGCAATTTCTACAACCTGGTGAAGTTATACATCCCAAAAATCATTAAAATCACAATTAACTTAATTAACTAATGGGCGAATTGGTCCTCAAGTGCCCTTTTGCGTTTTCACGAAGAGGCAAATTCGAAATAGCGTTGACTTCAACGTGTTTATGAAGGGGCACTTTAGTGCGCGTAATGACTTTAGCGTTTTCACGAAGAGGCGAATTGGGCGAATTGGTCGCGAATTGGGCGCGAAGTGGCTTTTAGCGTTTTCACGAAGAGACAAATTGGGGGCGCAATGGGGAAATGTATACATTCTGACTCTCACAGCCACGGGTGAATTTGCTAATGTATCGTTTTTTTGTTTTCACGAAGAGACAATTCTATTAATTGATTAATTCTGCAAAACTAATCACCTATTTTTCTTAACGTTTGCTATATTTAAGAAGATTGAAATCTCTTCTTTCCCATGATACCTTAATCTTGTATATTCTATGGATATTTATGTTTCAAACTGCCAAACGAAAAAAGGACGAACTTTACAAGCGATTATCTCGAAAGTTTGTTCAGACCGTGAAAGGCTCAATTTGCCTCTTCGTGAAAACGGTGACGAAATGTACAGAAGCATACTTCTTATATACTTGTAATTTGTAATTGTTCAGCTGAAATGAGCACAAAGCCATATTGTCTATCCGACGCAAACTGGTTAAAGATACTTAGTCAATACCTTTTGAGTTTTACTCAAATATAGATTTATTTTTAAATTGTAATTTTTCATTATCTAGGGTGACGCGGGAGCGTCACACCCAACGGGTTCGCCCGGCTGGGAGTGGCAGCGCCAAGGCACCCTTACTTTGCCAGTGCACCGATTTTGCGTTAATTTTATTCTTCTTTCTTCTTCAGTCCGACTGGAATAACTCGCGATCGCTCCACGGAATCGAAAAGAACCCAATAACGAAAATGATCAGGAGATCAAGGGCATGAGTTCTATTGGGACAGAATTTTGATTTTCGACTTCTCAGAGGGGGTTGTCATACGAATCTGACCATCTGACATGTGAATTTCCTCAGTTCGACGAAAACGGCACTAAAAGCATCTGTGAATGAATGCATTCCTAAGTGTAACTCGGTGCAAGAATGTGTGATATTTCTTGCGTTTTTGTGAGTTTCGGGCGTTTTAGCATTGTGCGGCGTTGTTTGCAAGTGTGCGCTGCGCAAATGCCGCCAAAACGCTTGCGCACACAAATTTCAGCTCTGGTAATAATTTTCGCTGTCTGAATCGCTTCAAATTATCGGCAATTTCGGTCAATTCTGTGTTTCTGTCTAACTTTCTTGCTTCTGCCGCAATTTTGTTTCATTTCCTGCTGAAAATTGTCAAACTATTTCGCTTTTTTGCAGCAGTCACAGTGTGCCCTTTGTAGTGAAGCACAACGGCAACTTGACGCTGGACAATATCATCACAATCGCAGACGTTCGCCGATGACAACGACGACGCCGACTCGCAGGAGGGGGGGGGGGATGTTAAAAAAAGTAACAAAACACCCGAAATAACGAAGCTAAAACGTATTTTGGTTTCAAAAGTGACCAATTTAGACAATTAAGACAGAAACAACGAAGTAGCAGCTGCTATTGACTAGTGCTATCTCCTCACAGGGTAGGAGCTAATGGGTATACGGAGAACAATGTAATGGTGTACAGTACTATATGGTATATACATACTAGTAGCCCGTAGGTCTGTGGCAAGACGCAACACCGTAGGTCTGACGGCAAAGTAGGCTGATTGGTTTATTTAGAGTCGGGTAGGTTAGTAGATGGGCTCGACTAACTGTAACGGGTGGTTCTGTTCTGTGTGGGAACAACGTGTACCGAGGTGTCAACTTGCATCTATACTCAACAACCGTTTGCTGTTTGTTCGCACATCGGCAAACTTACATTGTGTTTTTTTGCAGGTTTCCTTCGCTCGGAATCTACGCATCGATTTCGGGCACAACAAGCGATAGACGATTGCTTGTAAGAGGTAAGAGAAAAAAACGTAAAAAAACCTTCAAAACAAAAACAAAACACAAAACTAAAAAAAATAATGGCGCGCAGTGCGGCCGACAAGCGACGGCCGCCCAAGGCGTCGCCGCATCACCGACTGCGTCGCAAACCCTATGGGGAGCGGGAGAGTGAGCTGCCACTCGTCGACAGCAGCCAGTCGCAGTACACTAGCGACGCGCACGAGATACAAGCGCACATGCCCAAGTCGCCCTGCGGCGACAACACCGGGCCGCAGGCGGCGCATCGCGCGCGGGCGCACTCGTGCTCGTGCTCGCGCGATAGGGCGCATAAGATCAATCGGCGTCGGCGCAGTCACTCCGCGCAGCCACACGACGACACGCGTCCGGCCCAGCACGTGCAGCTGCTCTACACGCAGTTCATGCACATATGGCTGGACGCGCGTCGCGACCGCATGGCGCGCATTCCGCGTCGAAAGCGACGCCCCAAGTTCCATGCGCCGGCGCCGCTCACCATCACCAAGCGAGAGAGTGAGCTGACACTCTGCAACAACAACCCGCCGCAGTACAAGGGCACCTCACTGCCGCACAAACAGAAGTGTGCCGGCAAGTGCAGCCAGCTGCCCTCCGAGTAGACTTGATCCAAGTCGGGATTATGTGGTAACATTGCTCATGGTCATCCACACTGTGCGCCTCGCGTCACGTCCACGCTTATCAGTAGCGCGCCCTCATGCGCCACCCATGCTCATGTGTGGTTCAGAAATCCCGACTTGACGGATCTGCCACACGTTTGTACACAACCTATGGGCTCATCTACCAAAAACGGTAGCGGCCAATCAAATTGCAGAATTGTATAAATTAGCATATATCTGTAATAATATGAACTTTGACCCAGTTGTGTGACGGACATACGTGGACATTGTAATGTACAATGTACATACACATGTGCATAGTGTACATTATGTGTAAATGTACAAACGGTTTAATAGTCTTGCTATCGTGTACATTGTCCGGCCGTTAAGTTTGCACTATACCATACTCTAACTAAATAAACGAAGTATGGACGCAGTTATTTAATTTGAAAAAGGCATCTAGTGACAGTACTGCCTACCATTCCTCCATAGTCCGTTAGCGGTCTAGCGAGTCCGTACCGATTGGCGGACTTATTTTGCATACATCGCGCATAACCATGTGATGCGTATGCAAATAATTTATGAATAACTACATATATCACCGCGGGGGGTTTGATTGGCCGATCCGTCAAGTCGGATTTACTGCACTGACATGATGACATCGCGTTGATGCCGATAGCGGAACGACAACCAGATGACGGCGCCTTTTTTCTAAGGCCAACAAAGCACATAACTATTCGGCCGGATTGACGAAAGCAAATTGGTAGTCTTAACTCCATGGTAAGTCCGACTTGGGTCAAGTCTTCCCCTCCGAGGACATTTGCGCGCGCCTCTACGCGGCATACGAGAAAATGCGCCGACTGCGCACGCACAAGCGGCGTATCGCCCGCCTCTTCAAAGAGGATGCGCAGTGGTGGGCGCACACGGGCGTCAAAGCGCTGCTGCCGGCGAGTACACAAAAAACTCCACATCTGGGCAATCGGCCGGGGGAAGGCGCTCGCTCGACTATAAACAAAAAACCCCGGACGCCAGATGTGGAGTTAGTCGAGCGATTGGGTGAGGGACTGCACCCGATGATCCCGAGCCAAAAGCGCGCATGCAAACTTCTTACTGTTCAAACACAAGCTACTAAATAAAAGGAAGTGGACAAGTCAAAGGTAAAATGCTCTGAGAGCATAATAAAAGGGCCAACGGGTTTCCAGTTAAAGTAAAATGCTGTGCGAGCATTCCAGCTGAAGTAAAATGCTGTCTCAGCACTGCACTCGCGTCAAAAAGGAAGTGGACAAGAGAATGCCAACGGGTTTTACCTCTTACCCCCCCAACAAGCGCAGACCGAGCGAAAGGTCAGCAGGTGTGGGCCACTAGTTCGGTGTGGGCGGGTCGAAACCGTTGCCCTCCCACCGAGCAGTAGATGTTAATTGGTTAGCACCGTACCGTAATCACTGCATTTATTTGCATACACTAATGCTGGTGGGTCATCGTAAGATGGCCATTACGGCTTGGATGGAGTTCAATTTTGGTTTTGCGTTGCTATAAAGAGTACTATCACCAATGTTCGATATACGCTGCGCGCTCTCCTGCACTGACGACACTGTCTGAGAGGTCCTAGGTGCCGCTATGCACGCTCTTCTACTCTGGCGCATACTAGCTACGCCCATAATTCTAACCTACACCCTCCAGCTAGCCCAAGACACTTGACAGCCTTCGCTCCGCTTTGCATGCACATCTGCGCCGGCGTACTTTCAGCATCTGTCAGCTACACCTAATGCATGAGCGCCTGTGCCTGCATATGGTTGCACTTCATACACTGCAACAGGTCATCACGTCAGTTGACAATGACAATTCTACTTAGCACCGCCTTCTTTCTCCGCCTTTAGACCACCGTACGTAGCTGTGCCTTGCGCGCATTTGTCTCACAAACGCTCGCAAATACACAGCGAACGCACGCTTTCTCTAATTCATCCGACACGTGTGCCGGATTCCAAAAAAACCGATGTCACCTTGCTTCAATCTTCAACAACTTTTGCACGGAAACATGTGAGCGCCAACAGCAGCATACTTACTACTTGATACACAGCGCGCACAGAGCGGGTAAGAAGTGAACTTCACCGTGGGCCCACAGCGCGCGTCGAGATTATCCGTTAATAAGTTCATTATAAGCTTATTTATAAGCTCGTGCTCATCCGCCCTATCGCGCGAGCACGAGTTATTGTTTACGCGCCGTCCATTTCGTGCCAGTTATTCAGCTACGTGACCACCGACCGCGTTACATAGCCGGTGATCGCCTTCCCACTCTCTTGCGTTGCGGCCTTCTCTCTCTCGCAGAGAGTGCAGCGCTTTCCCCTCCAATGCGTGTGTCTCTCTCTCATTGGCTCATTGTGAGTCCATGCTGCTATGGGAGGAGGGGGCGAGGTGGGAGGGCAACGGTTTCGACCCGCCCACACCGAACTAGTGGCCCACACCCCCTGACCTTTCGCTCGGTCTGCGCTTGTTGGGGGGGGGGGGGGGGTAAGAGGTAAAACCCGTTGGCATTCTCTTGTCCACTTCCTTTTTGACGCGAGTGCAGTGCTGAGACAGCATTTTACTTCAGCTGGAATGCTCGCACAGCATTTTACTTTAACTGGAAACCCGTTATCCCTTTTATTATGCTCTCAGAGTATTTTACCTTTGACTTGTTAAAAAATGTTTCATTGATTTTAACTTAAATGTGGTCTGCAGATTACCAGGATTCATATGACTGAAATAACCCACTAAAGTCATTTGTTGTCAAAATAAAACATACATGTAAAGGTTGAAAATCTATGAGTTTGTTGGTCAAGGCAGGCAGACTTCACAAGGATTGTATTTGAAAGGGAATTCATAGGGGACTCATTTGTACTTAACTGTAACTTACATAACTATAACAAGTTGTATGCCCACTAACTTACATTTCCATATACCGCAACATACCGTAGAACATCTGCTTTTCAACACAACATCAAATACCCCGGACCTAAATTGTGGAATGATTTACCATTCTCTCTTAGATGTTCAAGGTCATATAATTTTTTTAAACAGAAACTTAAATTGTTCCTAATGTAATATATTATAAACTTCATGTATCCATGTGAAAATGGACTTGGTATAATAATAATAATAATAATAATAATAATCCTACATGTAGCCCATTATTGTATTATATGTTTTTTTACTGCTTAGAAGTATGATTGTTTTCCCATAATTATGGTGTCCGTTCGTTTGTTTTTGTTTAATGGCATGCCTAATACAAGCTTTGCTTACAAGGTCTTGCTACCTCTGGCATTTATATCTTGTTATTCAAAACTTATATAATTTTGTATCTATGTCAAATAAATGTGTGTTTGATTGAGGGTAGTTTAGGTTTACGTATATGTAAACTGTGACACATAATTACAAAGTGTGATCGATGTAAAAGACCAATCGATCGATGTAAAAGACCAATCGATCGATGTAAAAGCCCGATTGATGGAAAGACTAATCAATAGATGTAAAAGAACGATCGATGTAAAAAAGACTGATCAATGTGTTGATTGGAGTTTATGCCTCTTTGGTGTTCCATACCCTACTGCATTTTAAGTACAGGACCAAATCCACCCAAATCCACTCAAGTGGTGGTTGATATTGATGAACAACAGCTTAGTACTGCACGATGGACAAAATCAGACCCATTCGTCCAGCAGTGCCAACGACCATCATAATCCAATTATATTCACCCCAGGCCTGTAGGACCAAGTCCCCCCCCACCCCCACAACAAAAAACAAACAAACAAACGAAAACAAAACAAGGGTATGGATTTGGATGGATTTGGATGGATTTGGATGGATTTGGATGGATTTGGGAGGGTTAGGGTTAAAGAAGCTTTAGTATTGTCACTTTTCATTATCGGTAACATCAACCAATTTCAATCAAGGAAATACGCATTAAATCGAAATAATAAAAACTGAAACAACTTTAATTCTAAATGGCAGCAGCGAAACTAAATTGTCTGCTTTGGTAACTGCTGTCACGAGATACATGCATATCACGTGCAATACAATAGGTCTTTGAGAATTGTGAGAAAATATGGAGGGAATGTCAACCAAACTTTCTGTTTCAACTACACACTTCTAGAAGATCTCAAGGTGTTATATTCTCCATTAGTATAAAAACTGGAGCAATCTTGAAATAGGACAAATGCGTTTCGCTGTATCTCCAGCTATACTGCACATGATGGGTGATGGCTACAAAGACAGCTGCACTCTATCGAATGAAGTGAACTTGCATCTTATGAACTTTCAGCTTTCAGTTTCAACTGCACACTCCTCAAAGATTCTCTGTTGGTGTTCTTACAACAAGAAATACCTGCACTGCATCTGCAAATAATGTTGGAAATGCCACACTGTACATGAACTATGGCTGATGGCTACCAAGAAGACAACTCTACTCTGTCACCTGAATTAAACAAGCATCTTGAGAGCTTTTACAAGAGTAGAGACAGAACAAACGAAATAACGTGGTTAAGTGCTGAAATCATTGCACCAATCGGGGTCCTCTTTAACTTTGTGTTTCTCTTCACAGTCATTCGAGTGAAGTCCATGCGTACAATCATCAACATCTGGCTGTGGCTGACTCGCTCTTCCTTACAAGTGAATTTATATTTGCATTGTGTTCACCCATCAAGTTCAACTTCCTTGCGGCAAAAGTATGGATAGTTGTCAGAAATACGCCTCTTGCTGTTTCTAATTTCTTTGTGGTTACCATAGCAGCTGAGAGATTCTCTGCAGTGCGTAATCCTCTGACACACAAAGAAAAAGCCTCTAAATCTCGAGCAGCCAAGATATCAGCAGGAGTCTGGGTGCCTACAATCATTGTTGGTGTGATTCTGATGTTCTTACCAGAGACTATCTTTGATTATGTATTTTTTGGGATTAATTCCATTATTGCCATTGTTTGCTTGATAGCAACTCTTGCTTTGTACATCTATGTGGTAGTGAAAGTGCGCAGACAATCAGCCCTGTTGCCAAACCGTCCCAAGAGAGCAGGCAAGGTCCTCTGTATGGTGATAATCAATACTGCTGTTTTCTTCATTTTGAACTCAATACGCACTGCATTGTCAATTCTTGTTATTGTGCAAAGCAAGTATTCAACTTCACAGGCTGTTGAACTTCTACAACTTACAGCCAAAATGTACATTCTGTTGTCATGTTATACAATTTTTGAGCTTATCAATAGTTCAATCAATTCCCTGGTCTACAGTGCCACAAACGCAGACTATCGTGCAGCTGTAGTCAAGACTTTCTCATTTCTCAAACTGTGCTGTCGTTGCTGCCCAAAACTGAATCCCAGCCAACCATCGCAGCCTGGGAAGCAGATTGAGCTCCGTGTGATTCCACAGGCAGACAATGACCAAGAGCACCATGCTGCCAGGCCAAGCAGCAGCAAGCCACCAAGCAAAGAGTGTGCACAACACCCAGAGAGTCAGCAGTCACTAGACAGCTGTCAAGAACAATGTTCTAGACAAAGCAGCAGCAAGGACTCCATTCACAGTCAGCAGCATGTTCAAGTGCATGTTGAAGTACATGCAGAACCAGCGGGGACCCCAGCGCGTGCAAGTTCTAATCGGGATCAATGCTCTAGTATAGTCTGACTGATTGCAAGGCATCCGTGCAAGATTAACAGTGTGTACATCCAGTTCCAGCAGAGAGCCAGCAGTCACTTGCAAGTACTCAGGAACAATGTCCTGGGCTGACTGGCACCGAGCCATCATCACAAGGGCAGCAGTATACACATCCAGAACCAGAAGGGAGTCAGTCATTGGAAAGTTGTCAATAACAATGTTCTCTGGTAACTGATGAGTGCAAGCCATCCATGTAAAGGCAGCAGTGTGCAGAGACAGCAGATAGTCAACAATCACTTTGTACATTATGTAGTCAACAATCACTTTGTAATAACTCTCAAATAATGTTCCAGGCACAACAGCCAAGTGCAGAGAAGCAGTATTATGTGCATCAAGAACCAGCAGGGAGTCATTCTAAAACTGTCAAGAACAATGTTCCAGGGCGACTGACTACCCATCCCTGCAAGGAGAGCAGCGGTCACAAGAGTGCCAGCAACACTTGCGAGTTGTTAGTAACAATGATCCATGATAAAGTTGTGAGGGTTTGCAGAGACACTATTCTCTTTTCGAAAGATGCAAGTTGTCAATAACAATGATCCAGGATTGACTGATGCTGAGATGCAAGGAAGCATGAACTCAGAACTTAATGTTATATCCACCTCTCAAATCAACGTTAACATTATTCGAGCTCCGGTACTGAATAATATTCAAAGTTGTTTTGATTAGGCTTGGTTTATATTCCAGTTAAACATGTAGATACCAAACCATGATACCAAATGATGTGACAATACACATTGACAATGAAAAAATGGTGGCAAAATACTGAAAAGCTCACTATAAAATGTCAATACAATGTGTTCTCTGTTTAGGGATATTCTTAACGCAGTGACTATCGTCGTTACAGCAGTTGATTATCTGATTCCTCGACTTACCCAGCCCGACAATGACAACACTCTGGACCTTTTACTCTTTAAACCCGACTATCAAATAGTCTGGTTTAAAGAGCGATATCCAGATATTTTTGTCAATGTCGGGCTGGGTAAGTCAAGGAATCAGATTGTTCACTGTCGTAATAATATAGCCACTGCGTATTCTTAATACTGCATGTACAATGTTTCAGTGATGATATATTGCCGAATCTCAAAATAAATCCAATAGGACCTTCCACACAAGTCTAAACTTCGGACATTTCAAGCCCACATATCTTTTTCTAAAAACAATTAATATTTATTTTCACCTATATTTCATTTCTGTTTAACAAGCACTTGTGAGAATTTTGTTTAAATAGAGTAACAAATGTTTAACCAGTTCGCCTTGGATGACGTATATAAACGCAAAAATTCCCCCAAATTCAAAACGGATGACGCATAAACACGCCAAGTTCAAGTTCGGAAATGTATGTCAGCAGCGCGCAAGGCCGGAATTGCGTGGGTGTGCTTCCCGGCACTATCAGCCTGAACACGCTTCGGATCGAGTTTCGTTAAAAATTATCCCGCCTGTCGGCTCGGCGATGTTAAAATAATCCCGGCGCGAACTGGTTAAGAAATGCTTGAGTGTTTACCGTAACTGAAGTTGTAAATAAGTGAGTAAATGTACAGATGTATACTTCTTATACAGATGCATACTTCTTATATGTGACCTGCTCCCATAAAAACAGACATAAGTGGGTGGTTTTTTTAAGTGAGATATTGTTATTTCTATTTAGTACACATCTTCAGCTTTCATTTGGTACCAAAACCACCTTTATACCATACATACTTCCAATTTTATGAGGATTTTATTTCGATGTATTTGGGAGATAAATTACCACTTTTAGGACACAGTTTGTCTCAAAACATGCATGATTTTTGTACTTTCTCATCAATAAAGTTGATTTTGTTTAACCTAGCTGGGGGTTAAAGTATGCCAGAGTTGTATGACTCGAGTCCAGGACTCGGACTCGAGTCCGTCTCGAGTCACAATTTTGGTGACTCGGACTCGACTCGAGTCACGTCGGCAAAAGACTCGGACTCGGACTCGGACTCGACTACCATGACTCGGACTTGACCTCGAGGACTCGTGACTCGAGTCACGTATTTTCACCAACAATACCTTTTTTAGTTTTTTGTAAATATTAAAAACAATTCCGATGATCCGATCGTCATGGTCATGGAGGAAAGTGTTGCTATGGCCATGTAGTGTACAGCGCATGTACATGTGTATGTGTATGTTCAATACGCATAATAACACTGGGATATATTTCTGTAAAAGCATTATTGTGCACGACACCAATATTAACGCTGGTATTCTGTCAACCTTAACACCATAGCCACTGCTTGATGCATATTACCAGGGAAATAGGAATTCGTCTCCGGAATCCGAATGACGGCTGCGGCTATATCGCTACCTCTTTTTAATGTTAAAACATAGGCGTCTTACACGCTGATCTAGCCATAGACGCAACCGAAGCTGACCGAAGTCTGGCATGTCTGGTACCTGTAAAACACCGCCTGTATATTGCACTGAGATGGCTGTGGGTTGTTTGCCCCAGTTTTCACACATGTCATCGACACACGCAACCATATCAACCGGACACGCTTGATCACGTCACGGGATCGCTAGTCGCTACAACAATTTTTTGAACCATGGCATCTGTCGTTCCTCGTATTGTTTCTTTTGGTTACACCAACTTTAAAACAAATTTTGAAACTTCCAAATCTGAGTCTGACATCATGTACCACCATTATCACTCATGGGTGCACGGTAACTTAATTAAACCTATCTCCATGAATAAACATGACATTCAGATTTACATAACATTTTTTATTTGTTTCTCTAAAATATAAAACTTGTTGGCTACCTGCCTTTCTGAAATAACTAAATCAGTATATAATTTGTTATTTTGACGAAAATAAATAAATAAAAGATATTCTGGAGAAGGGGCAAGGAGTATTGGTAAAACCTAAAATAAAATGTTAACTGCAGGCACAGAACTTTGTTTAAATTAAATGTGTTTTATTTTGTCATTTCCAATTCTTATTTTACGACATAATTTGCAATCAATAGTGATCCAGTCATCTAAGTGAACTGGTTGAAGTATTTTAACTATTTAATTATTTAAACAAGTGACTCGTGACTCGGACTCGGACTCGAACCACGTGACTCGGACTCGGACTCGGACCGAGTGACTCGGGACTCGGACTCGGACTCGGACCAAGTGACTCGGGACTCGGACTCGGACTCGACATAGGTGACTCGACTACAACACTGAAGTATGCATATTAAAGAATACAAAAATAACGAAAAACAAAAATCGATGTCCGCCAGATTTTTCACCCCATTTCAACTTTAATGAGCTGTATCTCGAAATAGCCTGTGCGACTTATGTCGGAATTTGTAGAAGTGGGTCACATATACTTGTAATTGTTCAGCTGAAATGAGCACAAAGCCATATTGTTTATAACAGACAGAGATTACAGTACCTTTCACAATGAAATCTACCTTTGTGCTTTTTAACCCAGTCGCACCGCGATTATTTTGACATTGACCGGGCCCAGGTGCGGGATTATTTTTCATGAACCTCGATCCGGCCAGGCCAGCATTCGTGGGAACCGGTACACGCCATCCAACGCGAACTGGTTAAAGATTTACTCAGTCAATACTTTTGAGTTTCACTCAACAATAGATATATTTCCAAGTTGTAATTTGTATTACAAACCAAAAAGTAGTTCATGCTTCATTTTAACAAAATTTGTCATTAATTTCAACTTAAACGTGGTCTGCAATTTACCAGGATTCATATGACTAAAAAAACTCCCTCAAATGATTTTTTGTTGGCAAAATAGAACAAACAAACTTAGAATCCGTGAGTTTTTTTGTCAAGGCAGGCAGACTTCAAAGGCATTGTATTTCAAAGGGAACTTATAGGGGAGCTTGGTTTACGTGTGTGCAAACTGTGACACATAATTGCAAAGTGTGATTGATGTAAAAGCCTGATTGATGGAAGGGCCAATCGATAGATGTAAAAGAACAATCGATCGATGTAAAAGACTGATCAATGTTGATTGGACTTTATGCCTCTTTGGTGTTCCATACCCTACTGCATTTTAAGTACAGGACCAAATCCACCCAAATCCACTCAAGTGGTGGTTGATATTGATGAACAACAGCTTAGTACTGAACGATGGACAAAATCAGACCCATTCTCCCAACAGTGCCAACACCCATCATAACCCAAATATATTCACCCCAGGCCTGCAGGACCAAGTTCCCCCCCCCCCCCCCTCCCCCCGTACCCTAACAAAACCAACAAAACCCCAAAAAACAACAACAAGGGTATGGATTTTGATGGATTTGGGAGGGTTAGAGTTAAAGAAGCTTTAGTTTTGTCACTTTTCATTATCGGTCGGTAATAACATCAACCAATACACATTGTACGCATTGTACATACATTGTGTAATGATAAAAACTGAAACAACTTTAATTCTAAATGGCAGAAGCGAAACTTATTTGTCTGCTTTAGTAACTGCTGTCACGAGATACATTGCATATCACGTGCATTACAATACAATTGTGGGAAAATATGGAGGGAATGTCAACCAAACTTTCTGTTTCAACTACACACTTTTATAAGATCTCAAGGTGTTATATTCCCCATAAGTATAAAAACTGGAGCAATCTTGAAATAGGACAAATGCGCTTTGCTGTATCTCCAGAAAATGTTGGATGCAGTTCCAAGCTACACTGCACATGATGGGCGATGGCTACGAAGACAATTAACTGCACTCTATCGAATGAAGTAAACAAGCATCTTATGAACTTTCAGATTTCAGTTTCAACTGCACACTCCTCAAAGATTCTCTGTTAGTGTTCTTACAACAAGAATACCTGCACTGCATCTGCAAATAATGTTGAAAATGCTACACTGTACATGAACTATGGCTGATGGCTACCAAGGAGACAACTCTACTCTGTCAACTGAAGTAAACAAGCATCTTGAGAGCTTTTACAAGAGTAGAGACAGAAGAAACGAAATAAAATGGTTAAGTACTGAAATCATTGCACCAATCGGCATTCTCTTCAACTTTGTATTTCTGTTCACAGTCCTTCGAGTGAAGTCTATGCGTACAATCATCAACATCTACTTATCCAATCTGGCTGTGGCTGACTCACTCTTCCTTACCAGTGACTTTATATTTGCAATGTGTTCTCCGATCAAGTTCAACTTCCTTGCTTCCAAAGTATGGGTAGTTGTCAGATACACGTTTGTTGCTGTTTCTAGTTTCTTTGTGGTTACCATAGCAGCTGAGAGATTTTCTGCAGTGCGTAATCCTCTAACACACAAAGAAAAAGCCTCTAAATCTCGAGCAGCAAAGATATCAGCAGGACTCTGGGTGCCTAAAATCATTGTTGGTGTGATTCTGATATTCTTACCAGAAATTATCTTTGATGATGTCGTCTTTTGGATTACTTTCATTATTGCCATTGTTTGCTTGATAGTAACTCTTGCTTTGTACATCTATGTGGTAGTGAAAGTGCGCAGACAATCAGCCCTGTTGCCAAACCGTCCCAAGCGAGCAGGCAAGGTCCTCTGTATGGTGATCATCAATACTGCTGTTTTCTTCATTTTGAACTCAATGCGCACTGCATTGTCAATTCTTGTAATTGTGCTAAGCATGTATTCCACACCTTCACAGGTTGTTGAATTTCTACAACTTGAAGAAAAAATGAACATTCTGATTATATGTCATAACATTTGTGAGCTTATCAATAGTTCAATCAATTCCCTGGTCTACAGTGCCACAAACGCAGACTATCGTGCAGCTGTAGTCAAGACTTTCTCATTCCTCAAACTGTGCTGTCGTTGCTGCCCAAGATTGAATCCCAGCCAACCATCGCAGCCAGGGAAGCAGATTGAGCTTCGTGTGATTCCACAGGCAGAAAATGACCAAGAGCACCATGCTGCCAGGCCAAGCAGCAGCAAGCCACTAAGCCAAGTGCGTGCAAATCACCCAGAGAGTCAGCAGTCACTGGACAGCTGTCAAGAACAATGTTCTAGACAAAGCAGCAACAAGGACTCCACTCACAGTCAGCAGCATGTTCAAGTGCATGTTGAGGTACATGCAGAACCAGCGGGGACCCCAGCGCTTGCAAGTTCTTCCCGGGAAACAATGCTCTAGTCTGACTGACTGCAAGCCATCCATGCAAGGAGAACAGTGTGTACATCAAGAACCAGAAGAGAGCCAGCAGTCACTTACAAGTACTCATCAGGAACAATGTCCTGGGCTGACTGGCACGGAGCCATCATCACAAGGGCAGCAGTATGCACATCCAGAACCAGAAGGGAGTCAATCGTTGGAAAGTTGTTAAGAACAATGTTCTCTGGTAACTGATGTGTCATGTGTGCAAGCCATCCTGTCAGCAGATAGTCAACAATCACTTTGTAAGTAAATCTTCTAGGCACAACAGCAGTATGCCATAGGAAGAGTATGTGCATCAAGAACCAACAGAGAGTCAATCACTCCTAAACTGTCCAGAACAATGTTCCAGGGTGACTGACTCCAACCCATCCATGCAAGGGGAGCAGCGGTCTCAAGACTGCCAGCAACACTTGCGAGTTGTCAGTAACAATGATCCAGGATTGACTGATGCTGACATTTCAATGCAAGGAAGCATGCATTCATAACTTACTGTTATATCCACCTCTCAAATCAACGTAGAAACATTATTCGAGCTCCGGTACTGAATAATATTCAAAGTTATTTTGATTAGGCTTGGGTGATATTCCAGTTAAACATAAGTATTTGTGATATCAAACATACCAAATGATGTGATAATACACATTGACAATGAAAAAATGGTGGCAAAATACTGAAAAGCTCACTATAAAATGTCAATACAATTTGTTCTCTCTTTTAAGGGATATTCTTAACGCAGTGACTATCGTTACAGCAGTTGATCATCTGATTCCCCGACTTACCCAGCCCGACATTGACAATACTCTGGACCTTTTACTCTTTGAACCTGACTATCAAATAGTCTGGTTCCAAGAGCGATATCAAGATATTTTTGTCAAGTAGGGCTGGGTAAGTCAAGGAATCAGATTGTTCACTGTCGTAATAATATAGCCCCTGCGTATTCTTAATAATACAATGATTCAGTGATGATATATTGCTGAATCTCAAAATAAATCCAATAGGACCTACCGCACAAGTCTAAACTTCAGACATTTCAAGCCCACATTTTTTTTTCTAAAACAATTAATATTTATTTTCACCTATATTTCATTTCTGTTTAACAAGAGCTTGTGAGAATTTTGTTTAAATACATGTATAGTAAAATGTTTCACTAATGCTCGAGTGATTAGCGCACATGAACATATTTTTATGGAATGCGTGCAATATAAATGTAATTATTATTATTATTATTATGTTATTGAAGTTGTAAATAAGTGAGTAAATGTGCAGATGCATACTTCTTTTATACTTGTAATTTGTAACTGTTCAACTGAAATGAGCACAAAGCCATATTGTCTATCACAGACAGAGATTACCTTTCACAATGAAATCTACCTTTGTGCTTTTTAACCAGTTTGTGCCGGGATTATTTAACATTGAATGGGACCAGACGCGGGATTATTTTTCATGAACCTCGATCCGAGACGGGTTCAGGCTAGCATTCTTGGGAACCGGTACATGCCATCCGACACGAACTGGTTGAAGATCTCAGTCAATACTTTTTGAGAATATTAGATTTAAATTGTACTTGTAATTTTTTGTTACCATCTCTGACAAACCAAGAAGTAGTTTGTGTTTCATTATTACAAAAAAAATCATTGATTTCAACCTAAACGTGGTCTGCAGGTTACCGGGATTCATATGACTAAAATAACCCCCTCAAGTGATTTTATTTCTTTAAAAAAAAAATATACAAATTTAGAATCCGTGAGTTTCTTGGTCAAGGCAGGCAGACTTCAAAGGCATTGTATTTGAAAGGGAACTTATAGGGGAGTTTAGGTTTACGTATAATATAGACACATAATTACAAAGTGTGATCGATGTAAAAGACCGATCGTTGATGTTAAAGACCGACTGATGGAAGGACCAATCAATAGATGTAAAAGACCAATCGATCGATCGATATAAAAGACTGATCAATGTGTTGTTGATTGGACTTTATGCCATTTTGGTGTTCCATATGCATTTTAAGTACAGGACCAAATCTACCCAAATCAACTCAAGTGGTGGTTGATATTGATGAACAACAGCTCATCACTGCACGATGGACAAAATCAGACCAATTCTCCAAGCAGTGCCAACGTCCATCATAATTCAAATATATTCACCCCAGGCCTTCAAGACCAAGTTCCCCCGTCCCCCGTAACAAAAAACAAACAAAAAAACAAGGGTATGGATTTTAATGGATTTGGGAGGGTTAGAGTTAAATTAAAGAAGTTTGAGTTTTGTCACTTTCATTATCGGTAACATCAACCAATTTCAATCAAGGAAATACGCATTAAATACGTAATAATAAAAACTGAAACAACTTTAATTCTAAATGGCAGCAGCGAAACTGAATTGTCTGCTTTAGTAACTGCTGTCACGAGATACATGCATATCACGTGCATAACAATAGGTCTTTGAGAATTGTGAGAAAATAGAGAGGAAGTGTCAACAAAACTTTCTGTTTCAACTACACATTTCTAGAAGATCTCAAGGTGTTATATTCCCCAATAGTATAAAACTGGAGCAATCTTGAAATAGGACAAACACGCTTCGCTATATCTGCAGAAAATGTTGGATTCAGCTCCAATCTACACTGCACATCATGGGTGATGGCCACTCTATCGAATGAAGTAAACAAGCATCTTGAAAACTATTACAAGAGATAGGGTTGGGTTACATATGTATAAAATAATACACCATTTTAAAGTTGAGAACCTAGAGAATTAAAAAAAAAAGAGCAAAATCTAAATAACTAAAATTGTCAACTTTGTCTTGGTTCCGTTGGAGCAGGTCATATACACCAATTGTCAGTTGCGCATGTTTGTCATTTGAAGCAGCAAAGGTGCTCAAAAACCGAACAAAAGGTGCATAAAAACTCACCTGATTAACCCTAACTCCCTCACGGCTTTTACTAGAAAGTATCCTGAATCCGCCACAGTCCACCAATTTTGGTTTTCAAAAACTGCTGGTGTCCTGAGTCCATCAGACTCCACCAGTATGCATTCTGGAGAGATCCTGAGTCCATCATAATCCACCAGCAAAAGTTTAATGGACTGTGACAGATTCAGGATACCTAGGTAGCATACACAAAATTGCAGTGCGTTTCTCCATAGAGTCCATCACAGTACATCACCGGAATTTCTGTATCCTGAATCCATCAAACTCCTGCAGTAACGCTAGGCTTAAAATCCTCAATCCATCACACTCCTCCATGCAGTTGTTCAATATGGAGGTATCCTGAATCCGCTAAAATCCTCCAAAACAGGAAATGGATTTTGATGGACTCAGGGTGGTTCGGGTCAAGTGTTAGCACTCTCAATGCTATACAGGGTGGCCTTAACAAATGTACCATAATATCACAACGAACAAGAATACTTCCACTAGCCTGAGGCCAAAACTACCTATACCAACGAATGGAGAATGTTTCTTAAAGAACAATGATACCAAGGTGTCTCAATTCGGACTAGTAGTTTTAGCTCCAGATTCTATTTAGTGAAGTGAAGTCAGTGGTTCTTTCGCACACAAAAATAACTAAACCACGTTTTAGTTATTTCTCGGTGCGAAAGGACCACTGACTCGGCTGTGCCTTATAAAACAGGGTCTCTGGAGCTGAAACTACTAGCCCAAATCGAGATATCTTGGTGTCATTTTTCCTCTGGAAACATTCTTCATCCATTGGTATACAATGTAGAGTTTTAAATCTTAGGGTAGTGGAAGTATGCTCGTCTGTTTTTTAATATGGGCCACCCTGTATATAGTCCAAGAAAACAATATTTTAAGATTGCGATTGCAGCCCCAAATTTGCCGAGTCCAAAATTTGAATTGCGACCACAATCAGCATTCAGGTTACGTTCTTGTTCAGCCAATTGCAGCTGAATCATGTCAAGCACAGCAACCAATCAATTACCAGCTCCAATGCACACATGGGCATCGTTTAAAGGATTGCGCACACCATTCGTAGATTACAAATCAACTACTAATGGACATTTGCAAACATGCGTCTCTGGCGCACATCTTTAGAAATGACATTCTTTTATTATTTTCTATCCAGGACTGTCTTTTAATTAGGGGTCTAATTGTTCATATCCATGTTACATTTGACATTAAAATAATATTTTTTAAATTCAGCACGCATTCTTTGATGTCTTCTTTCTAAAAGAGTGATTTACATAAAGAAAGGTACCAGTACCTGCAAAAAAAATTTTAAAAAAAGTTTAAAGTCAATTTCAGTGACACTTGCATGGTGAATTACATGTACCGGTACTAGACCAGGAGCCAATTTCATTAAACGTGTGAGCACCAACATTTGTTGAGTATGAACGTTCTTCCTTGGGAAAAAACAGGGTTACAAACCAACATTTCAGATGATGTTTATTTTGTGTAACTGGTATTCAGCTGGTTTTTGCTTTGAATGAAAAGTCTGTGGAGTTTTGACCGAAAACCTGTTTTTACTGAGCAAGACGTTTTATGTGATCAGCACATTTTTGTGCTTACATAATTGGCCCCAGGTGTAACCAGGACATTAAAAAATGCCACACTTTTGAACCCCTTATTTACGGACTAACCCATCTTCCTTGTGCATGCTTATGGCCAAAAGTTTTTTACCAGTAGCTACCAACGTTTTTTATAAACAAAAATTTCACCTGGGTTGGACTCAAACACACAACCTCCTGCTTTCTATTGCAGATGCATTATTACTAGCCAGGGTTTGGCTAGCTGGTTAAAATCCCAATAGCACCGAGTTCCACAACCAAATGTTTCAATTTGCGTCGGGGTGATGTAAATTGAATACTGGAAAATTTGTTTTTAATCACCAACGTAATTTATAAATAATGTACGTTGTCACAAGAGAAAGTGTTGGTAACGTACAGCACTGTCAAAACAATGGACAAACTTATCCTAAATAAACAGAGAGAATATAAAAGGGGAGAGGACACAAAGCAGATTTCAGTTTCAACTGCACACACCTCAAAGATTCTCTGTTAGTGTTCTTACAACAAGAATACCTGCACTGCATCTGCAAATAATGTTGGAAATGCTACACTGTACATGAACTATGGCTGATGGCTACCAAGAAGACAACTCTACTCTGTCAACTGAAGTAAACAAGCATCTTGAGGGCTATTACAAGAGTAGAGACAGAGCAAACGAAATAACGTGGTTAAGTACTGAAATCATTGCACCAATCGGGATCCTCATCAACTTTGTGTTTCTCTTCACAGTCTTTCGAGTGAAGTCCATGCGTACAATCATCAACATCTACTTATCCAATTTGGCTGTGGCTGACTCACTCTTCCTTACGAGTACCTTTATATTTGCATTGTGTTCACCCATCGAGTACAACTTCCTTGGGCAAAAAGTATATTTAAGTGTCAAATGCATGCTTCTTGCTGTTTCTAGTTTCTTTGTGGTCACCATAGCAGCTGAAAGATTCTCCGCAGTGCGTAATCCTCTGACACACAAAGAAAAAGCCTCTAAATCTCGAGCAGCAAAGATATCAGCAGGACTCTGGGTGCCTACAATCATTGTTGCTGTGATTCTGATGTTCTTACCAGAAACTGTCTTTGCCAACCTCATCTTTTGGATTCCTTCCATTATCAACATCGTATGTTTAATAGCAACTTTTGCTTTGTACATCTATGTGGTAGTGAAAGTGCGCAGACAATCAGCCCTGTTGCCAAACCGTCCTAAGCGAGCAGGCAAGGTCCTCTGTATGGTGATCATCAATACTGCTGTTTTCTTCATTTTATACTTAGTAGACTTATCCGCCATAATTATTATCACTGTTTACCACCTTTATCTCCGTTTCGATGCGCCTTCCCCGATTGTTGAATATTTTAAACTTGGAGAAAAGGCAATCATAGTGGAAATATGCTCAGAAATCCTGCGATATATCAACAGCTCAATAAATTCCCTGGTCTACAGTGCCACAAATGCAGACTATCGTGCAGCTGTAGTCAAGGCTTTCTCATTCCTCAAACTGTGCTGTCGTTGCTGCCCGAGACGGAATCCCAGCCAACCATCGCAGCCAGGGAAGCAGATTGAGCTTCGTGTGATTCCACAGGCAGAAAATGACCAAGAGCAACGTGCTGCCAGACCAAGCAACAGCAACCCACCAAGCAAAGAGTGTGCACAACACCCAGAGAGTCAGCAGTCACTGCACAGCTGCCAAGAACAATGTTTCAGGCCAAGCAGCAGCAAGCCACCAAGCCAAGAGCATGCACAAAACTCAGAGAGTCAGCAGTCACTGGACAGCTGTCAAGAACAATGTTCTAGACAAAGCAGCAGCAAGGACTCCACTCACAGTCAGCAGCATGTTCAAGCGCATGTTGAGGTACATGCAGAACCAGCGGAGACCCCAGCGCTTGCAAGTTCTCCCCGGGAAACAATGCTCTAGTCTGACTGACTGCAAGCCATCCATGCAAGAAGAACAGTGGGTACATCCAGAACCAGCAGAGAGCCAGCAGTCACTTGCAAGTACTCAGGAACAATGTCCTGGGTTGACTGGCCCCGAGCCATCATCACAAGGGCAGCAGTATGCACATCCAGAACCAGAAGGGAGTCAATCGTTGGAAAGTTGTTAAGAACAATGTTCTCTGGTAACTGATGTGTCATGTGTGCAAGCCATCCTGTCAGCAGATAGTCAACAATCACTTTGTAAGTAAATATTCTAGGCACAACAGCAGTATGCCATAGGAAGAGTATGTGCATCAAGAACCAGCAGAGAGTCAATCACTCCTAAACTGTCCAGAACAATGTTCCAGGGTGACTGACTCCAACCCATCCATGCAAGGGGAGCAGCGGTCTCTAGACTGCCAGCAACACTTGCGAGTTGTCAGTAACAATGATCCAGGATTGACTGATGCTGACATTTCAATGCAAGGAAGCATGCATTCAATTCTTAATGTTATATATTCACCTCTTAAATCAACGTAGAAACATTATTCGGGCTCCGGTACTGAATAATATTCAAAGTTATTTTGATTAGGCTTGGGTGATATTCCAGTTAAACAAATATATTTGTGGTACCAAACCTAACAAATGATCTGATAACACATATTGATACTGAACAAAATGTTGGCAAAATACTGAAAAGCTCACTATAAAATGTCAATACAATGTGTTGGGGTATTCTCTTTAGGGATATTCTTTTTGCAGTGACTATCGTTACAGCAGTTGATCATCTGATTCCCTGACTTACCCGGCCCGACATTGACAATACTCTGAACCTTTTACTCTTCGAACCCGACTATCAAATAGTCTGGTTCCAAAAGCGATATCCAGGTATTTTTGTCAATGTCGGGCTGGGTAAGTCAAGGAATCAGATCGTCAACTGCCTTAATGATAGCCACTGCGTATTCTCAATACTACAATGTTTCAGTGATGATGTATTGCCGACTCTCAAAATAAATCCAATAGGACCTACCACACAAGTCTAAACTTCAGACATTTTTTCTAAAACAATTAATATTTATTTTCACCTATATTTAATTTCTGTTCAAGAGTTTGTGAGAATTTCGTTTAAATAGAGTAACAAATGTTTTAGTAATGCTTGAGTGATTACCGTTACTGAAGTTGTAAATAAGTGAGTAAATGTACAGATGCATACTTCTTATACAGATGCATACTTCTTATATGTGACCTGCTCCCATAAAAACAGACATAAGTGGTTTTTTTTTAAAGTGAGATATTGTTATTTCTATTTAGTACACATCTTCAGCTTTCATTTGGTACCAAAACCACCTTTATACCATACATACTTCCAATTTTATGAGGATTTTATTTTGATGTATTTGGGAGATAAATTACCACTTTTAGGACACAGTTTGTCTCAATACATGCATGATTTTTGTACTTTCTCATCAATAAAGTTGATTTTGTTTAACCTAGCTGGGGGTTAAAGTATGCATATTAAAGAATAAAAAAATAACGAAAAACAAAAATCGATGTCCGCCAGATTTTTCACCCCATTTCAACTTTAATGAGCTGTATCTCGAAATAGCCTGTGCGACTTATGTCGGAATTTGTAGAAGCGGCTCACATATACTTGTAATTGTTCAGCTGAAATGAGCACAACCCCATATTGTCTATGACAGACAGAGATTACAGTACCTTTCACAATGAAATCTACTTTTGTGCTTTTTAACCAGTTCGCGCCGGGATTATTTGGACATTGACGGGGCCCAGATGCGGAATTATTTTTCATGAACCTCGATCCGCGACAGGTTTAGGCCAGCATTCGTGGAAACCGGTACACGCCATCCGACGCAAATTGGTTAAAGATGTACTCAGTCAATACTTTTTGAGTTTCACTCAACAATAGATTTATTTTTAAATTGTAATATTTGTTACATCTCTGACAAACCAAAAAGTAGTTCATGTTTCATTATTAAATAATATTTCATTGATTTCAACTTAAATGTGGTCTGCAGATGACCGGGATTCATATGACTGAAATAAACCCCTCAAGTGATTTTTTTGTTGTCAAAATAAAACTTAAAGGTTGAAAATCCGTGAGTGTTTTGGTCAAGGCAGGAAGACTTCAAAGGCATTGTATTTAAAAGGGAACTTGTAGGGGTGTTTAGGTTTACGTATAAACTGTGACACATAATAGCAAAGTGTGATCGATGTAAAAGACCGATAAATCGATGTAAAAGACCGATCAATCGATGTAAAAGACCAATCGATCGATGTAAAAGACCGATCGATCGATGTAAAAGACTGATCAATGTGTTGACTGGTCTTTATGCCTCTTACGATGGTGTTTCATACCCTACTGCATTTTTACCAGTTCGCATCGGGATTATTTTATTATCACCGAGCCAAGGCGCGGGATTATTTTTAACGAAACTCGATCTGAGGCAGGTTCAGGCCAATGGTACCGGGAAGCACACCCACACATTTCCGGCCTTGCTCGCTACTGACAGACATTTCCAGCTCGTGACGTGTTTATGCGTCATTCGTTTTGAATCTGGAGAAAACTTTGCGTGTATATACATCCTCCGGCGCAAACTGGTTAAGTACAGGACCAAATCCACCCAAATCAAGTGGTGGTTGATATTAATGAACAACAGCTCAGTACTATACGAGAGACAAAACAAGTGCTATTCTTCCAGCAGTGCCAACGTCCATCATAATCCAAATATATTCACCCCAGGCCTGCAGGACCAAGTTTCCCCATTCCCCCACCACCACCACCCCCCCTCCAAAAAAAACACCCCCAAAACAAACAAAAACAAAACAAGGGTATACATGGATTTGGATGGATTGGGGAGGATTAGGGTTAAAGAAGCATTAGTTTTGTCACTTTTCATTATCGGTAACATCAACCAATTTTAATCAAGGAAATACACATTACATACATAATAATAAAAACTGAAACAACTTTAATTCTAAATGGCAGAAGCGAAACTGAATTGTCTGCTTTGGTAACTGCTGTTACATTACAATACAATTACTGCATTACAATACAATTGTGGGAAAATATGGAGGGAATGTCAACAAAACTTTCTGTTTCAACGACACACTTTTAGAAAATCTCAAGGTGTTTTATTCCCCTTTAGTATAAAACTGGAGCAATCTTGAAAAAGGACAAACGCGCTTCGCTGTATCTGCAAAAAATGTTGGATGCAGCTCCAAGCTACACCGCAAATGATGGGTGATAGCCACTCTATTGACTGAAGTAAACAAGCATCTTGAGAACTATTACAAGAGTGAAAACAGAACCGTTCAAATAATATGGTTAAGTACTGAAATCATTGCACCAATTGGCATCCTCTTCAACTTTGTGTTTCTTCACAGTCTTTCGAGTGAAGTCCATGCGAACAATCATATCTGCCTGTAACATATCTGCAATTTGGCCATTTGGCCACAAGATGTATACAAAAAATCCAATCCAATCCTGAATCCAGTCCAATCCAATCCAATCCAGTCCAATCCAAAATGTGTTTTTATTGTGTATTTTTTTGAGTGTTTGATAAATGTGGACAATAGTAAAGAATATATCCTCCCCAACCCCTATCCTTGAGGACATCGTACTTGAGGTCCCATGGCCCAATCCCAGTAGTCAAACAGTAGGGATATATCCTCCCCATCCCCTATCCTTGAGGACATCGTATACTTGAGGTCCCATGGCCCAATCCCACTAGTCAAACAGTAGGGATATATCCTCCCCATCCCCAATCCTTGAGGATATCGTACTTGAGGTCCCATGGCCCAATCCCACTAGTCAAACAGTAGGGATATATCCTCCCAATCCCCTATCATTGAGGACATCGTACTTGAGGTCCCATAGCCCAATCCAACTAGTCAAACAGTAGGGATATATCCTCCCAATCCCCTATCCTTGAGGACATCGTACTTGAGGTCCCATGGCCCAATCCCACTAGTCAAACAGTAGGGATATATCCTCCCCATCCCCTATCCTTGAGGACATCGTACTTGAGGTCCCATGGCCCAATCCCACTAGTCAAACAGTATGGATATATCCTCCCATCCCCTATCCTTGAGGACATCATACTTGAGGTCCCATGGCCCAATCCCACTAGTCAAACAGTAGGGATATATCCTCCCTATCCCCTATCCTTGTGGACATCGTACTTGAGGTCCCATGGCCCAATCCCACTAGTCAAACAGTAGGGATATATCCTCCCCATCCCCTATCCTTGAGGACATCGTATACTTGAGGTCCCATGGCCCAATCCCACTAGTCAAACAGTAGGATATATCCTCCCTATCCCCTATCCTTGAGGATATCGTACTTGAGGTCCCATGGCCCAATCCCACTAGTCAAACAGTAGGGATAATAATAATAATAATAATAATAATATATCCTCCCACTCCCCTATCCTTTAGGACATCGTACTTGAGGTCCCATGGCCCAATCCAACTAGTCAAACAGTAGGGATATATCCTCCCCATCCCCTATCCTTGAGGACATCGTACTTGAGGTCCCATGGCCCAATCCCACTATAGTCAAACAGCAGGGATATATCCTCCTCATCCCCTATCCTTAAGGACATCGTACTTGAGGTCCCATGGCCCAATCCCACTAGTCAAACAGTAGGGATATATCCTCCCCATCCCCTATTCTTGAGGACATCGTACTTGAGGTCCCATGGCCCAATCCCATTAGTCAAACAGTGGGGATATATCCTCACCATCCCCATATCCTTCAGGACATCGTACTTGAGGTCCCATGGCCCAATCCCACTATAGTCAAACAGTAGGGATATATCCTCCCCATCCCCAATCCCTGAGGACATCGTACTTAAACATGTCACATTAAACCTTGTGTGGAGAAATTTGTTTTCTATATTACAGCCTGAAACAGCTCATCTATGCCAATGTCAACTGTGAAACTCTATTGTCTACTTTGGTTTTGTAAGCTATCAAAATAAAGAACAAAGTACTTTACCATATCTTATACAAAATACTGTGGGAAAATGAAGCTTTTGCTTTTACTTTTAACTACACATTTCTTAAGGTCATGTATTCCCTGCGAGTATAAAACTGGAGAGATCTTGAAATAGGGCAGACCACTCTTCGCTTTAGTGAACTAAAATGTTGGACATGGAGATCAACGCTACACTGTACATGTAAATATGGGTGACTGCTACCAAGACAGCTCTACTCTATCAATTGAAGAACTTCTGAAGCATCTTATGAACTTTGACAAGAGTCTATACAGAATTGATATATTCCCATTAGTAGAAAAATGGAGCAATCTTGAAATAGGGCAAACGCCCTTTGCTGAAACTGCAGAAAATGTTGGATGCAGCTCCAATCTACACTGCACATGATGGGTGGTGGCTACGAAGACAACTCAACTCTATCAACTGAAGAAATCAAGCATATTGAGAACTATTACAAGAGTAGAGACAGAACAAACGAAATATCGTGGTTAAGTGCTGAAATCATTGCACCAATCGGCATCCTCTTCAACTTTGTGTTTCTCTTCACAGTCTTTCGAGTGAAGTCCATGCGTACAATCATCAACATCTACTTATCCAATCTGGCTGTGGCTGACTCGCTCTTCCTTACAAGTGACTTTATATTTGCATTGTGTTCACCCATCAAGTACAACTTCCTTGGGCAAAAAGTATATGGAGTTGTCAGAAACACGCTTCTTGCTGTTTCTCATTTCTTTGTGGTTACCATAGCAGCAGAGAGATTTTCTGCAGTGCGCAATCCTCTGACACACAAAGAAAAAGCCTCTAAATCTCGAGCAGCAAAGATATCCGCAGGACTCTGGGTGCCTACAATCATTGTTGGTGTGATTCTGATATTCTTACCAGAGACTAGCTTTGATTATGTCGTCTTTTGGATTACTTCCATTATTGCCATTGTTTGCTTGATAGTAACTCTTGCTTTGTACATCTATGTGGTAGTGAAAGTGCGCAGACAATCAGCCCTGTTGCCAAACCGTCCCAAGCGAGCAGGCAAGGTCCTCCGTATGGTGATCATCAATACTGCTGTTTTCTTCATTTTGAACTCAATGCGCACTGCATTGTCAATTCTGGTTATTGTGCTAAGCATGTATTCCACACCTTCACAGGCTGTTGAATTTCTACAACTTGAAGAAAAAATAAACATTCTGATTATATGTCATAACATTTTTGAGCTTATCAATAGTTCAATCAATTCCCTGGTCTACAGTGTCACAAATGCAGACTATCGTGCAGCTGTAGTCGAGGCTTTCTCAATCCAACTGTGCTGTCGTTGCTGCCCAAGACGGAATCCCAGCCGACCATCGCAGCCAGGGAAGCAGATTGAGCTTCGTGTGATTCCACAGGCAGAAAATGACCAAGAGCACTATGCTGACAGGCCAAACAGCAGCAGCAAGCCACTAAGACAAGAGCATGCACAACACCTAGAGAGTCAGCAGTCACTAGACAGCGGTCAAGAACAATGTTCTAGACAAAGCAGCAGCAAGGCATCCAATCACAGTCAGCAGCATGTTCAAGTGCAGGTTGAGGTACATGCAGAACCAGCGGCGGACACAGCGCTTGCAAGTTCTCACCAGAAACAATGCTCTAGTCTGACTGACAACAAGCCATCCATGCAAGGGGAACATTGTGTACATCCAGAACCAGCAGAGAGCCAGCAGTCACTTGCAAGCACTTGTTCTAGGCTGACTGGCACCAAGCCATCATCGAAGGCAGCGGCATGCAAATCCAGAACCAGAAGGGAGTCAATCATTGGAAAGTTGTCAATCGAACAATGTTCTCTAGTAACTGACGAGTGCAAGCCATCCATGTAAGGGCAGCAGTGTGCCGAGTCAGCAGGTACATGTAGTCAACAATCACTTTGTAAGTAACTCTCAAACAATATTGTTCCAGGCACAACAGCCAAGTGCCATAAGATTAAGAGCAGTATCATGCACATCAAGAACCAGCAGGAAGTCACTAAAGAACAATGTTCCAGGGTGACTGACTTCCCACCCATTCCTGCAAGGGGAGCAGTGGTCTCAAGAGTGCCAGCAACACAAGTTTGCAAGTTTTCAGTAACAATGATCCAGGATAAAGTAGTAAGGATTTGCAGAGACACCATGTGGATTTCTCTTTTCGAAAGATGCAAGTTGTCAGTAACAATGATACAGGATTGACTGATGCTGACATTTCAATGCAAGGAAGCATGAACTCAGAACTTAATGTTATATCCACCTCTCAAATCAACGTAGAAACATTATTCGAGCTCCGGTACTGAATAATATTCAAAGTTGTTTTGATTAGGCTTGGGAGATATTCCAGTTAAACATATGTATTTGTGATATCAAACCATACCAAATGATGTGATAATACATATTGATACTGAACAAAATGTAGGCAAAATACTGAAAAACTCACTATAAAATGTCAATACAATGTGTTCTCTCTTTAGGGATATTCTTAACGCAGTGACTATCGATACAGCAGTTGATCATCTGATTCCCCGACTTACCCAGCCCGACATTGACAATACTCTGAACCTTTTACTCTTTGAACCTGACTTTCAAATAGTCTGGTTCCAAGAGCGATTACCAGATATTTTTTTCAATGTCGGGCTGGGTAATTCGAGGAATCAGATCGTCAACTGCCGTAATGATAGCCACTGCGTAATCTTAAGACATGTACTACATATTTTTAGTGACGATATATTGCAGACTCTCAATATAAATCAAATAGGACCTACCGCACAAGTCTAAACTTAAGAAATTTCAAGCCCACATTTTTTTTTCTAAAGCAATTAATTTTTATTTTTACCTATATTTCATTTCTATTCAACAAGAACTTGTGAGAATTTTGTTTAAATAGAGTAACAAATGTTTTAGTAATGCTTGAGTGATTACCATTACTGAAGTTGTAAATAAGTGAGTAAATGTACAGATGCAAACTTCTTATATACTTGTAATTGTTCGGCTGAAATGGGCACAAAGCCATATTGTCTATCAAAGACAGAGATTACAGTACCTTTCACAATGAAATCTACCTTTGTGCTTTTTAAGCAGTCGCACCGCGATTATTTTGACATTGACCGGGCCCAGGTGCGGGATTATTTTTCATGAACCTCGATCCGAGACGGGTTCAGGCCAGCATTCGTGGAAACCGGTACACGCCATCCGACGCCAACTGGTTAAAGATACTCAGTCAATACTTTTGAGTTTCACTCAACAATAGATTTATTTCTAAGTTGTAATTTTTATTACAAACCAAAAAGTAGTTCTTGCTTCATTATTACAAAATTTGTCATTAATTTCAACTTAAACGTGGTCTGCAGTTTACCAGGATTCATATGACTAAAAAAACTCCCTCAAGTGATTTTTTGTTGGCAAAATAGAACATACAAACTTAGAATCCGTGAGTTTTTTGGTCAAGGCAGGCAGACTTCAAAGGCATTGTATTTCAAAGGGAACTTATAGGGGAGCTTGGTTTACGTGTGTGCAAACTGTGACACATAATTGCAAAATGTGATCGATGTAAAAGACCAATTGATCAATGTAAAAGCCTGATTGATGGAAGGGCCAATCAATAGATGTAAAAGAACGATCGATCGATGTAAAAGACTGATCAATGTGTTGATAGGACTTTATGCCTCTTTGGTGTTCCATATCCTCCTGCATTTTAAGTACTGGACCAAATCTACCTAAATCCACTCAAGTGGTGGTTAATATTGATGAACAACAGCTCATCACTGCATGATGGACAAAATCACTCCCATTCTCCCAGCAGTGCCAACGTCCATCATACTCCAAATATATTCACCCCGGGCCTTCAAGACCAAGTTCCCCCGTCCCCCGTCCCCCCCAACAAAAAACAAACAAAAAACAAACAAACAAGGGTTTGGATTTTAATGGATTAGGGAGGGTTAGAGTTAAATTAAAGAAGTTTGAGTTTTGTCACTTTTCATTATCGGTAACATCAACCAATTTCAATCAAGGAAATACGCATTAAATACATAATAATAAAAACTGAAACAACTTTAATTCTAAATGGCAGTAGCGAAACTGAATTGTCTGCTTTGGTAACTGCTGTCACGAGATACATCCATATCACGTGCATTACAATAGGTCTCTGAGAATTGTGAGAAAATAGAGAGGAAGGGTGAACAAAACTTTCTGTTTCAACTACACACTTCTAGAAGATCTCAAGGTGTTATATTCCCCAATAGTATAAAACTGGAGCAATCTTGAAATAGGACAAACACGCTTCGCTATATCTGCAGAAAATGTTGGATTCAGCTCCAATCTACACTGCACATCATGGCCACTCTATCGAATGAAGTAAACAAGCATTTTGAAAACTATTACAAGAGATAGAGTGGGGGTACATATGTATAAAATAATACACCATTTTAAAGTTGAGAACCTACCGATAGATAATAAAATAAAAAAAGCAAAATCTAAATAACTAAAATTGTCAACTTTGTCTTGGTTCCGTTGGAGCAGGTCACTTATACACTAATTGTCAGTTGCGCATGTTTGTCATTTGAAGCAGCAAAGGTGCTCAAAACCGAAAGATGCATACAAACTCACCTGATAAGGTGTTAGCACTCTCAATGATACAGGGTGGCCTAAAAAAATGAACAATAATATCACAACGAACAAGAATACTTCCACTACCCTGAGGCCAAAACTACCTATACCAACGAATGGAGAATGTTTCTTAAAGAACAATGATAGTCTAGGCCTGGACGATATCGTAATTTTTGACTGGCGATATATCGTCAGGTAAATATCGCCGATATGTCGATATATTTTTCAAATTTGAAATGAACCTATTTAACGGTTAAAAATAACTTAAAAGAGCTGTCGATTAATGCCGTCACACGTGAACTGTGGCGATTCTAGGAAGATTTAAAAGTCTATAAAAGAAAAATATATAAACAGAGTGGTTGCTGAAAATAGACGCGATGGTTAAAACGCGTTGTCGCCTTCCACTAAAAGTCGGAGGGGGCACTTGCGGTTTTATTGCACAGACAAAGATAGATTAATCTGATTGGCCAATTTTCATCGGGGGCAACGAACTGGGCGCTCCTTGGAAGAAATGTTGTGGCGCTGGTTCAACAAAACCTAACTGCCAAATCCTATTGGTCCATGACTGATCAGTTGGAGGCTTATCTGACAATAATGTAACACCTTGTTTACTTTGTGAATTCCGCCTGGTCGGCGATGTCGGACGCTCAAAGCAACACAGGCCACTTTCCATGGCCAGGGGGGTGGGGGGGGAGGGGTCTGCAAATTGGACTGTCAATCATTCTCGGACCTTAGAATTCGGTGAAGGGATTGCGGAATGTTTATTTTTTTCTATGGGCTGGGGTGGGGATTAAGGAAGAATAAAACATCAAGCTTGGGAGGGACAAAGTTATAAAATGATGCACCTCGACGAAAGCATCTTTGTTGGAATGTAGCCATTGCAAGGTTTCGCTATCGGTTGACAACGGATATTTTTTTCTTCTCAACTATAATTTAAGAGGGCCAGAGTTATCCTTTTTATGTTTACCGGACAATGTATTTCTAACACCATTTGAACACTAACTAAGAAATTCTGTTGAAGAGTCAACGATCTCAGAGCGAACTTACAAGTTGAACAACCATGAAGACAATAAAGTGCCAACGCAAAATGTACTGCTTTATACAGGCGAAGATTACGAAATAAACAAGGAGAAAGTTTATTGATACTGGTAGGATGGGAGATAAGTCGGTGGGCGCCAGAGATTTGTTGTGTCTTTTTGTTAATGTTTATTGTGAAGTTGGGGTTCATATCGTTCCGTGTTTTTGTAGCACTCTTATATTCCCCCTTAAACCGTTGATTGACTATAGGGCTGCGTTCGGGAACCATTGCGCGTGGCGCCTCCCAGTTGAGCGAGATCAGATAAGAAAGTCTTTGACGGCGCGCACTTGCCGACTATCATAAAGGGCGTCTGTTGTACGCCGTAAATAAACCGCAGCCCAAACAGATAAGATTGTATGGCCTTGGTTGGGCTACTCTGGCATGGTCTCGATCCATTGACAATAACTTTTGCGGCACATCTTAAGTTCTTAAGTTCATCTTGAGTGAACAAGTTTTTCCTTTCGTTTGCAAGCAGTTTTGATACATTTTGTTTAATATCGACTATATCTTGAGAATATCGTCTGGGTCATGATATTTCGATATTTGTAAATATTTTGATATCGTCTTCAGCATCGTATCGTGACGATATTATCGTGATATCGTCCAGCGCTAAATGATACCAAGGTGTCTCAATTCGGACTAGTAGTTTTAGCTCCAGATTCTATTTAGTGAAGTGAAGTCAGTGGTTCTTTTGCATCAAAAAGTAACTAAATCACGGTTTAGTTATTTCTCGGTGCAAAAGGACCACTGACTCGGCTGTGCTGAAACTACTAGCCTAAATCGAGATATCTTGGTATCATTTTTCCTCTGGAAACATTCTTCATCCATTGGTATACAATGTAGAGTTTTAAATCTTAGGGTAGTGGAAGTATGCTCGTCTGTTTTTTAATATGAGCCACCCTGTATATAGTCCAAGAAAACAATATTTTAAGATTGCGATTGCAGCTTCAAATTTGCCGAGTCCAAAATTTGAATTGCGACCACAATCAGCATTCAGGTTACGTTCTTGTTCAGCCAATTGCAGCTGAATCATGTCACGCACAGCAACCAATCAATACCAGCTCCCATGCACGCATGTGCATCGTTCAAAGGATTGCGCACACCATTCGTAGATTACAAATCAACTACTAATGGACATTTACAAACATGCGTCTCTGAGACGCATCTTTAGAAATGACATTCTTTTATTATTTTCTATCTGGGACTGTCCTTTAATTAGGGGTCTAATTGTTCATATCCCTGTTACATTTGACATTAAAATATTATTTTTACATTCAGCACACATTCTTTGATGCCTTCTATCTCAAAGAGTGATTTACATTGGGGAAAGTACTGTACCTGCAAAACAAATTTTACAAACAGTTTGAAGTCAATTTCAGTGACACTTGCATGGTAAATTACTAGACCAGGAGCCGTTTTCATTAAACACGCAAGCTTACAATTTGCTTAGCATGACCATTCTTCCTTGGGAAAAAAACAGGGTTACAAACCAACATTTCAGTTGATGTTTATTGTTTGTAACTGGTATTCAGCTGGTTTTTGCTTTGAATGAAAAGCCTGTGGAGTTTTGGCCGATAACCTGTTTTTGCTGAGCAAGACTTTTTTGTGCTAAGCACATTTTTGTGCTTACATGTAATTTGCCCCAGGTGTAACCAGGACACCAAAAAATGTTACAGTTTTGGACCCCTTATTTAAGGACTAATTAACCCATCTTTCTTGTCCATCTCCAAAAGTATTTTACCCGTAGCTAATAATTTCTTTTTATAAATAAAAATATCACTTGGGTGGGACTCAAACCCACAGCCTCCTGCTTTTTATTTCTAGCCAGGGTTTGGCTGGCTGGTTGAAATCCCAATAGCATTAGCAGCGGGTTCTGCAACCAAATGTTTCAATTTGCGTCGGGGTGATGTAAATTGAATATGTTTTTGTTTCCTTATCACCAACGTAATTTATAAATGCTGTATAGTCAGTGTTGTCACAAGAGAAAGTGTTGGTAAAATTTATAATAAATAAACAGAGAGAATATATAAAAGGGTAGAGGACACAAAGCAGATTTCAGTTTCAACTGCACACTCGTCAAAGATTCTCTGTTAGTGTTCTTACAACAAGAATACCTACACTGCATCTGCAAAAAATGTTGGAAATGCTACACTGTACATGAACTATGGTAGTCTAGTCCTAGACCCTTGTGTTATTTCGGCGCCCACGCGCGCAGATTCGTTAACGCTGTCTCTTTTTCAAATCCCGACTTCGTGTGCGTTGGTGTCTCACGCATGCGTAGTTTACATAATGCAGCTGGATCCATACTCGCACTGGAGCCGACGTTTGACAAACGTACATGATTTTGGATTCCCCAATGGGTCTAGCACTAGTTGGCAATCAATTGTTAACTTTAACCTTAGTTTTCGACGAATCTCCCTCGCTTTTCCGAGGGATCCAATCAGCGACCGAGTTTGAGCCTCATCATGAATTATTCATTATACACAAATATAAGATACTGTGTGTGTGTACACAAGACAGTGTACATGTACAACATTGTACATGTACAATGTACATGTATGTGATGGTGACTGTATGCACGTGCATTGCGCGAAATGTGCAGACTTTTAATAGCATTGTACATGTACGTGTGTCCGATCTTCCGGGGCATGGCAGTGCAAGCTAGCTACAGCCACCGGTACCGTACCGCGGGTCTGCCCGCTGCAGCATCGCTATGTTATGGTGCTTCAGCGCGGTGCGTTTTTTTGTATTCCAGTGTATCGAACGTACAGTACGTCAGTATTAGCCTCAAATCTAGTGAGGTCGTGCTTCATTTTGGCAAACAGTTAATTACCTGCAAAAACTACCTTTCCCTGAAATAAAAGGGGAAATTTATGGTGGCTCTGCATGGAGGGACATAAAAGTCGTGAATTTGTTTGCGAGTAGTTGTGAAACTATTCGCGACTTGTCGTGAATTTATTCGCGACTGGTTGTTAATATTTTTGCGACTGTTCGTGAATATTTTTGCGACTAGTCGTATAATTCGTGATTATTAGTGAATATTTTCGCTACTAGTCGCGAATTTTTTTCGCGACTATTGAAAATATTGACGACTATTCGCGAAAAAATATTTACGACTAGTCGCAAAAAACAAGTCGTAAAAAATTCAGGACTCAAATTTGCGACTTGTCGTTAATTTATTTGCGACTGGTCGTAAATATTTTTGCAACTAGTCGCAAATAATTTCACAACTAGTCGTGACAAAATTCGCGACTAGTCGCAAATTTTGTCACGACTAGTTGTGAAATTATTTGCGACTAGTTGCAAAAATATTTACGACCAGTCGCAAATAAATTAACGACAAGTCGCAAATTTGTCGCGAAAATGTTCACGACTTTTGATATCCCTCAGGGCCACCATATAAATTAGTAGCCCCAGTCCCACTGAAGCCGGATATGCTACGGATCGCCCCGGATCGCCCCGGATGACCCCGGATGAAACTACGTTTGATCCGGGGTGGTCCGGGAAGGCAATCAAAAACAAAGTGACATGTTCCCCGATCCTACTACGGTTCTACTACGGTTTGACTACGGTTCTGCCACGAATGGGCCCGGATCACCCCGGTTCAAGCCTGTTTTTCCCCCATGACCCCGGATGGTCACGGATTCACTACGGTTCCGCCACGGTTCACTACGGATGCGCCACGGTTCATCCCGGATGTGCCACGGTTCACCCCGGATGACCCCGGATACACTACGGTTCATCCCGGTTCATCCGGGAAATACCGTGGTGACACCGTAGTGAATCCGTGGTGGAACCGTAGTGGAACCAACTCCCGTTTCATCCCGGATAAACACGGTTACACTACGGTTACGCTACGGTTTATCCCGGATACACTAGGGATCATCACGATCGCACTACGGTTTCACTACGGTTCTTCGCCGCCCCCCTCTCCCTTCCCGGATGGCCCCGGATCACTCCGGATGCTAGATGCTGATCCAGGGTGACGCTCGACTTCCCGGACTCACTACGGATGTAATATAGGGTATATTGGTTGAAATTTCAACCCAGGAAAATAATTGTGGTTAAAATGGGAGCATTTTGAAAAAAGTGCTCGACTTTCTAACCATTTTGTACACGAGAACATGTCATGTTCGGTAAGGGAAGCCATGTCTCCGTCCACAGTGATACAAAAATGCGAATACAAATGATGTACAGTATAGTACATGCACATCACGGCCGGGTCAATCGCGGCGTGTAACGTTTTGCGTAACCCTTGCACGAATTTGCCTATAACCGTCCATCATTATCACGTGATATGAATAATGCATATATTACAATAGTCTGACCACGCCCCCTGTGTGCCAACTTGTCCAAGACCTTCGAGTGAGTCCACTGAGTTCGCGGGTGCGATTCGTCTGTAGATAGCGCCCTCTATAACATCGGTGGCAAGTTTGTGTCAGTGATCGCGGAATAAACAACACGAAGGTCTTGGAACCAAGACTAGAACTATGGCTGATGGCTACCAAGAAGACAACTCTACTCTGTTAACTGAATTGAACAAGCATCTTGAGAGCTATTACAAGAGTAGAGACAGAACAAACGAAATAACGTGGTTAAGTAATGAAATCATTGCACCAATCGGCATCCTCTTCAACTTTGTGTTTCTCTTCACAGTCATTCGAGTAAAGTCCATGCGTACAATCATTAACATCTACTTATCCAATCTGGCTGTGGCTGACTCACTCGTCCTTACGAGTACCTTTATATTTGCATTGTGTTCACCCATCGAGTACAACTTCCTTGCTCAAAAAGTTTATGGAGGTGTCAAATACACGCTTCTTGCTGTTTCTCATTTCTTTGTGGTTACCATAGCAGCTGAGAGATTCTCTGCAGTGCATAATCCTCTGACACACAAAGAAAAAGCCTCTAAATCTCGAGCAGCAAAGATATCAGCAGGAGTCTGGGTGCCTACAATCATTGTTGGTGTGATTCTTATATTTTTACCAGAGACTAGCTTTGGTTATGTAGTTTTGGGGATTAATTTCATTATTGCCATTGTTTGCTTGATAGCAACTCTTGCTTTGTACATCTATGTGGTAGTGAAAGTGCGCAGACAATCAGCCCTGTTGCCAAACCGTCCCAAGCAAGCAGGCAAGGTCCTCTGTATGGTAATCATCAATACTGCTGTTTTCTTCATTTTGAACTTAATGCGCACTGCAATGTCAATTCTTGTAATTGTGCTAAGCATGTATTCCACACCTTCACAGGATGTTGAATTTCTACAACTTGAAAAAAAATGAACATTCTGATTATATGTCATAACATTTTTGAGCTTATCAATAGTTCAATCAATTCCCTGGTCTACAGTGCCACAAACGCAGACTATCGTGCAGCTGTAGTCAAGACTTTCTCATTCCTCAAACTGTGCTGTCGTTGCTGCCCAAGACTGAATCCCAGCCAACCATCGCAGCCAGGGAAGCAGATTGAGCTTCGTGTGATTCCACAGGCAGAAAATGACCAAGAGCAGCGTGCGGCCAGGCCAAGTAACAGCAAGCCACCAAGCCAAGTGTGTGCGCAACACCCAGAGAGTCAGCAGTCACTGGACAGCTATCAAGAACAATGTTTTAGGCCAAGCAGCAGCAAGCCACCAAGCCAAGGGCGTGCACAACACTCAGAGAGTCAGCAGTCACTGGACAGCTGTCAAGAACAATGTTCTAGACAAAGCAGCAGCAAGGACTCCACTCACAGTCAGCAGCATGTTCAAGCGCATGTTGAGGTACATGCAGAACCAGCGGGGACCCCAGCGCTTGCAAGTTCTCCCCGGGAAACAATGCTCTCGTCTGACTGACTGCAAGCCATCCATGCAAGGAGAACAGTGTGTACATCCAGAACGAGAAGAGAGCCAGCAGTCACTTACAAGTACTCATCAGGAACAATGTCCTGGGCTGACTGGCACCGAGCCATCATCACAAGGGCAGCAGTATGCACATCCAGAACCAGAAGGGAGTCAATCGTTGGAAAGTTGTTAAGAACAATGTTCTCTGGTAACTGATGTGTCATGTGTGCAAGCCATCCTGTCAGCAGATAGTCAACAATCACTTTGTAAGTAAATCTTCTAGGCACAACAGCAGTATGCCATAGGAAGAGTATGTGCATCAAGAACCAGCAGCCTGAGAGTCAATCACTCCTAAACTGTCCAGAACAATGTTCCAGGGTGACTGACTCCAACCCGTCCGTGCAAGGGGAGCAGCGGTCTCAAGACTGCCAGCAACACTTGCGAGTTGTCAGTAACAATGATCCAGGATTGACTGATGCTGACATTTCAATGCAAGGAAGCATGCATTCAATTCTTAATGTTATATATTCACCTCTTAAATCAACGTAGAAACATTATTTGAGCTCCGGTACTGATTAATATTCAAAGTTGTTTTGATTAGGCTTGGGTGATATTCAAGTTAAACATATGTATTTGTGGTACCAAACCTAACAAATGATCTGATATTGATACTGAACAAAATGTTGGCAAAATAATGAAAAGCTCACTATAAAATGTCAATACAATGTGTTCTCTTTTCAGGGATATTCTTAACGCAGTGACTATCGTTACAGCAGTTGATGATCTGATTCCCTGACTTACCCAGCCCGACATCGACAATAGTCTGAACCTTTTACTCTTTGAACCTGACTATCAAATAGTCTGGTTCCAAAAGCGATTTCCAGGTATTTTTGTCAATGTCGGGCTGGGTAAGTCAAGGAATCAGATCGTGAACTGACATAATGATAGCCACTGCATATTCTCAATACTACAATGTTTCAGTGATAGATATATTGCCGACTCTCAAAATAAATCCAATAGGACCTACCACACAAGTATAAGCTTCAGACATTTCAAGCCCACATTTTTGTTTCTAAAACAATTAATATTTATTTTGTACCTATATTTCATTTCTGTTCAACAAGAACTTGTGAGAATTTTGTTTGAATACATGTATAGTAAAATGTTTCAGTAATGCTCGCGTGATTAGCGCACATGAACATATTTTTATGGAATGCGTGCAATATAAATGTAATTATTATTATTATTATTATGTTATTGAAGTTGTAAATAAGTGAGTAAATGTACAGATGCATACTTCTTATATACTTGTAATTTGTAACTGTTCCACTGAAATGAGCACAAAGCCATATTGTCTATCACCGACAGAGATTACCTTTCACAATGAAATCTACCTTTGTGCTTTTTAACCAGTTCGTGCCGGGATTATTTAACATTGAATGGGACCAGACGCGGGATTATTTTTCATGAACTTCGATCCGAGACGGGTTCGGGCCAGCATTCTTGGGAACCAGTACACGCCATCCGACGCGAACTGGTTAAAGATACTTAGTCAATACTTTTTTAGTTTCACTCAACAATAGATTTATTTTTAAATTGTAATATTTGTTACATCTCTGACAAACCAAAAAGTAGTTCAGGTTTCATTATTAAATAATATTTCATTGATTTCAACTTCAATGTGGTCTGCAGATGACCGGGATTCATATGACTGAAATAACTCCCTCAAGTGATTTTTTTGTTGTCAAAATAAAACTTAAAGGTTAAAAATCTGTGAGTGTTTTGGTCAAGGCAGGCAGACTTCAAAAACATTGTATTTCAAAGGGAACTTATAGCGGTTTTTAGGTTTACGTATGTGTAAACATAATTGCAAAGGGTGATCGATGTAAAAGACCGACCGATCAATGTAAAAGACCGATCGATCAATGTAAAAGACCAATCGATCGATGTAAAAGACCGATCGATCGATGTAAAAGACCGATCAATGCGTTGACTGGATTTTATGCCTCTTTGGTGTTTCATACCCTACTGCATTTTTACCAGTCGGGATTATTTTATTATCACCGAGCCAAGGCGCAGGATTATTTTTAACGAAACTCGATCTGAGGAAGGTTCAGGCCAATGGTACCGGGAAGCACACCCACGCATTTCCGGCCTTGCTCGCTACTGACAGACATTTCCAGCCTTGCTCGTGACGTGTTTATGCGTCATTCGTTTTGAATCTGGCGAAAACTTTGCGTGTAATATACATCCTCCGGCGCAAACTGGTTAAGTACAGGACCAAATCTACCCAAATCCACTCAAGTGGTGGTTGATATTGATGAACAACAGCTTAGTACTGCACGATGGACAAAATCAGTCCCATTCTCCCAACAGTGCCAACATCCATCATAATCCAAATATATTCACCCCAGGCCTGCAGGACCAAGTCCGCCCCCCCCCCCCCCCCCCCCCCCCCACCACCACAACCAAAAACAATCAAACAAACAAAAACAAAACAAGGGTATGGATTTGGATGGATTTGGGAGGATTAGGGTTAAAAAAGCGTTAGTTTTGTCACTTTTCGTTATCGGTAACATCAACCAATTTCAATCAAGGAAATACACTTGTACAAAATAATAAAAACTGAAACAACTTTAACTCTAAATGGCAGTAGCGAAACTGAATTGTCTGCTTTGGTAACTGCTGTCACGAGATACATTCATATCACGTGCATAACAATAGGTCTTTGAGAATTGTGGGAAAATATGGAGGGAATGTCAACAAAACTTTCTGTTTCAACTACACACTTCTAGAAGATCTCAAGGTGTTACAGTATATTCCCCATTAGTATAAAAACTGGAGCAATCTTGAAATAGGACAAATGCGCTTCGCTGTATCTCCAGAAAATGTTGGATGCAGCTCCAAGCTATACTGCACATGATGGGTGATGGCTACAAAGACAGCTCCACTCTATCGAATGAAATAAAAAGCATCTTATGAACTTTCAGCTTTCAGTTTCAACTGCACACTCCTCAAAGATTCTCTGTTAGTGTTCTTACAACAAGAATACCTGCACTGCATCTGCAAATAATGTTGGAAATGCTACACTGTACATGAACTATGGCTGATGGCTACCAAGAAGACAACTCTACTCTGTCAACTGATGAAGTAAACAAGCACATCGAGAACTATTACAAGAGTGTAGACAGTTTTGATCAAATCAAATGGTTAAGTAATTAAATCATCGCACCAATCGGCATCCTCTTAAGTCCATGCGTACAATCATCAACATCTACTTATCCAATCTGGCTGTGGCTGACTCACTTTTTCTTACGAGTGACTTTATATTTGCATTGTGTTCACCCATTGAGTACAACTTCCTTTTGTACTTAGTAGACTTATCCGCCATAATTATTAACACTGTTTTAAACCTTAAATATCTCCATTTCGATGCGACTTCCCCGATTGTTGAATATTTTAAACTTGGAGAAAAGGCAATCATAGTGGAAATATGCTCAGAAATCCTGCGATATATCAACAGCTCAATAAATTCCCTGGTCTACAGTGCCACAAATGCAGACTATCGGGCAGCTGTAGTCGAGGCTTTCTCATTCCTAAAACTGTGCTGTCCTTGCTGCCGAAGACGGAATCCCAGCCGACCATCGCAGCCAGGGAAGCAGATTGAGCTTCGTGTGATTCCACAGGCAGAAAATGACCAAGAGTACCATGCTACCAGGCCAAGCAGCAGCAAGCCACTAAGCCAAGTGCGTGCAAATCTCCTAGAGAGTCAGCAGTCACTAGACAGCTGTCAACAACAATGTTCCATGCCAAGCAGCAGGAAGGCATTCATTCACAGTCAGCAGCATGTTCAAGTGCAGGTTGAGGTACATGCAGAACCAGTGGGGACCCCAGCGCTTGCAAGTTCTCCCCAGAAACAATGCTCTAGTCTGACTGACTGCAAGCCATCCATGCAAGGGGAACAGTGTGTACATCCAGAACCAGAAGAGAGCCAGCAGTCACTTGCAAGTACTCAAAAACAATGTCCTCGGCTGACTGGCACCGAGCCATCAGCACAAGGGCAGCAGTATGCATATCCAGAACCAAAAGGGAGTCAATCATTTGAAAGATGTCAAGAACAATGTTCTCTGGTAACTGATGTGTGCAAGCCATCCATTTAGGGGGCAGCAGTGTGCAGAGTCAGCAGATAGTCAACAATCACTTTGTACATTATGTAGTCAACAATCACTTTGTAAGTAACTCTCAAACAATGTTCCAGGCACAACAGCCAAGTGCAGAGAAGCAGTATTATGTGCATCAAGAACCAGCAGGGAGTCACTCTAAAACTGTCAAGAACAATGTTTCAGGGCGACTGACTTCCCACCCATCCCTGCAAGGAGAGCAGCGGTCAGAGTGCCAGCAACACTTGCAAGTTTTTAGTAACAATGATCCAGGATAAAGTAGTGAGGGTTTGCAGAGACACCATGTGGAATTTTCTTTTCGAAAGATGCAAGTTGTCAGTAACAATGATACAGGATTGACTGATGCTGACATTTCAATGCAAGGAAGCATGAACTCAGAACTTAATGTTATATCCACCTCTCAAATCAACGTAGAAACATTATTCAAGCTCCGGTACTGAATAATTTTCAAAGTTGTTTTGATTAGGCTTGGGAGATATTCCAGTTAAACATACATGTATTTCTGATATCAAACCATACCAAATGATGTGATAATACACATTGATACTGAACAAAATGTTGACAAAATACTGAAAAGCTCACTATAAAATGTCGATACAATGTGTTCTCTTTTCAGGGATATTCTTAACGCAGTGACTATTGTTACAGCAGTTGATGATCTGATTCCCTGACTTACCCAGCCCGACATTGACAATACTCTGAACCTTTTACTCTTTGAACCTGACTATCAAATAGTCTGGTTCCAAGAGCGATAACCAGATATCTTTTTCAATGTCGGGCTGTGTTAAGTCAAGGAATCAGATCGTCAACTGACATAATGATAGCCACTGCGTATTCTCAATACTACAATGTTTCAGTGATGATGTATTGCCGACTCTCAAAAGAAATCCAATAGGACCTACCACACAAGTCTAAACTTCAGACATTTTTTCTAAAACAATTAATATTTATTTTCACCTATATTTCATTTCTGTTCAACAAGAGTTTGTGAGAATTTCGTTTAAATAGAGTAACAAATGTTTTAGTAATGCTTGAGTGATTACCGTTACTGAAGTTGTGAATAAGTGAGTAAATGTACAGATGCAAAATTCTTATATACTTGTAATTTGTAATTGTTCCGCTGAAATGAGCACAAAGCCATATTGTCCATCACCGATAGAGATTACCTTTCACAATGAAATCTACCTTTGTGCCGGGATTATTTTGACATTGACCGGGCCAGGCGCGTGATTATTTTTCATGAACCTCGATCCGAGACGGGTTCAGGCTAGCATTCTTGGGAACCGGTACACGCCATCCGACGCAAACTGGTTAAAGATACTTAGTCAATACCTTTTGAGTTTTACTCAAATATAGATTTATTTTTAAATTGTAATTTTTCATTATTAAAAAATGTTTCATTGATTTTAACTTGAATGTGTTCTGCAGATTACCAGGATTCATATAACTGAACAAACAAACCTAAAGTCATTTTTTGTTGTCAAAATAAAACATACATGTAAAGGTTGAAAATCTATGAGTTTGTTGGTCAAGGCAGGCAGACTTCATAATGATTGTATTTGAAAGGGAATTCATAGGGGACTCATTTGTACTTAACTGTAACTTACATAACTATAACAAGTTGTATGCCCACTAACTTACATTTCCATATACCGCAACATACCGTAGAACATCTGCTTTTTAACACAACATCAAAAACTCCGGACCTAAATTGTGGAATGATTTACCATTCTCTCTTAGATGTTCAAGGTCATATAATTTTTTTAAACAGAAACTTAAATTGTTCCTAATGTAATATATTGTAGCGCCCGTGCCGGTTGGGCGGTAGAGGGCGCTGGAGCGGTCCCACGGTGGTGGGATCGCCCTGGTGGCTCCTGCTGGTGCGCCCCGGCGACCCGCTTTCGGATTGCGCAACCGCCGAACCGGTTCTGACCAGTTCTGCGGCCGATTTCACCAATGTTAGGATCAATCTTAGGAAGAGTAACTCCTCCTAACTTGCAATAGATCCAATGCAAGTTAGGATGAGTTAGTCTTCCTAAGATTGATCTTAGTCTTTCGTGAAATCGTCCCCTGGTGCCGCGTGATGGTGTAAACCGAATGCCTTGTTTTGTTAGACGAGAGTCGAGATTAAACGGCTGAGAATCACCGGAAGAACAAGAATACTTGTGTCAAGAGTCTTTCTTGTGTGTGTAGTCGACCCCAGGCGAATCTTCGTTACATTGGTGGCAGCGGTCGGCATACGGAAGGACGGGAAAAGACCAGGTGAAGTGTTCATGTTTTCAGAAAACCACGATAGCACGGCAGCCAACTCGCCCCACGGCGAGAGGGCAGGCCAGGGCATGGGCCCAGGGAACGGGGACCAGTCCAGGAAGCTTTCAGGCACTCCGTGCATTACGCCAGAGGAGTTAGAGGCCTTTTTCAAGGATATACCAGAGAGCTCTGGGGGGGAGGCTATGGTTTCCTGGGAGTCAGGGTGTTTTCTGGGGGAGGATTCGGGGACTGATAACGGGGAATTTAAGAACATGTCCCAATGGTTAGGGGGCGACGGGGCGTCCACTCCGATTCAGGGTGAGGGCGCCCTTCCCCATAAATTGTCTGGGGCCGCTACCGAGCCCGGGGGGGACCCGGCCCGTGCTGTAAGCGGCGGCGCGGCAGACGTGTTGTTCCACGCGGAACGATGCCGAGCTGTGCCCGTCGATGCAGCGGGGGTGGGGCCTCACCGGGATATTCCCCAGTCGTTCTATGCAAATGATTTCAGGTCCGGGGGGGGGCCCGGCCCGTGCTGTAGACGGCGGCGCGGCAGACGGGTGGTTCCACGCGGAACAATCCCAAGCTGGGTCCGTCGGTGCAGCTCGGGCGGGGCCTCACCGGGACATCCCTCAATTGTTCCATACACAAATTATCGAGTCCGGGGGGGGCCCGGCCCGTGCGGTAGACGGCAGCGCGGCAGACGGGTCGCGCCACGCGGGGCGACCCCAAGCCGTGGCTGTTGGTGCGGCGGGGGCGGGGACTCTTCGGGACACTCCCAGGATTTACTATTCTACACCAGCGGGGCCTCACCAGGAAACATCCAGCTCCTACTCAAGGCCGGTGGGTTTTCAACCTGAGGAGGGGCCGCCCAGGGCCGTGGACGACAGCGCAGCTGGCGGGTCGTTTCACTCGGAGCGCCCGCGGGTTGTGTTCGTCGACGCAGCGGGGACAAGGAGTCGTCTGGAGGCAGGTCACCAGAACAGCGCCCTCTCAGAGGGCAATGGACAACACAGGGAGACGGGACAGGGTTTTTCCCAGCGAGCCAACGGAGCAGAGTTACTGCGCACACCAGGCAGGGGAGCGGAGCCGTCGAGGTTGCTCCTCACACGGGGAAGTGGAGCAGAGCCGTTGGAGTTGCTTTTCACGGGAAGCAACGGGACGAGGCTACTCCGCACACAAGGTAATGGGGCGGGGCCATCAGAGCTGCTCCTCGTGGGAGTCAATGGAGCAGAGCTGCTCCGCGCACAAACCAATGGAGCGGAGCAATCGGCACTGCTCCGCGTGGGAGTCAATGGAGCAGAACTGCTCCGCACACAAACCAATGGAGCGGAGCCGTCGGCACTGCTCCGCGTGGGAGTCAATGGAGCAGAACTGCTCTGCACACAAACCAATGGAGCGGAGCAATCGGCACTGCTCCGCATGGGAGTCAATGGAGCGGAGCTGCTCCGCGCACAAGCCAATGGAGCGGAGCAATCGGCACTGCTCCGCATGGGAGTCAATGGAGCGGAGCTGCTCCGCGCACAAGCCAATGGAGCGGAGCAATCGGCACTGCTCCGCATGGGAGTCAATGGAGCGGAGCTGCTCCGCGCACAAGCCAATGGAGCGGAGCCGTCAAGGCTGCTCCGCACACACGCCAATGGAGCGGAAGCTGCTCCGCGCACAGGCCAATGGAGCGGGGATGTTTCACACGCAGGCCGAAGCGACACCGGCGATGTACTCAATGAGGGGCCGTCCAAGTGGGGAAACGACCGGGGAGGCCAACACCCGGTGCCCGCTGGTGGGCCCGGACTGGCCCCCACTATGGGCGTCGGGAGAGCCGCGCCTAGGCCGGCGCCAACTAGAGTCGCCGCAGGACCGGAGCCAACGGGAATAGGTAGTCGGAGGCCGATGATGCTTCCGGATAAGTTCGACGGGGTTGCGTCCTGGTCGGACTACTTGATTCACTTTGAGAGCGTCGCGACAGTCAACCACTGGAGCGATGCCGAGAAGGCAATGTATCTGGCGTCTCACCTAAAGGGTACGGCCCAGGAGGCACTGGCAGACATGACGCCAGAGGCACGGGGGGAATACTCCTCCATCTTGGGGAACTTCGAGCACCGTTTCGGCGTGACAGCACAGGTACCATTACATCGGGCCCAGTTGTCCATGCGGACGAGGGGACGCGATGAGTCGCTCAGTAGCCTGGGACAGTCCATTCGGCGGCTGGTACTGCAAAGCTACCCGAGACTACCGACACAGGCGCGGGAGGACTTGGGCGTTGAGGCATTCCGGAGGGCCTTGGGGGAGGAACAACTACAACGTCATCTTTTCTCCCGTAAGGCGGGGACCCTGACCGAGGCTGTTACACTGGCGACCGAAATGGAGGCGTTCATGGAGTCCCAAGAGTTCAGCCGGAGAGGGAGGGCCGGAGCCAGGGATGTAAGGTCAGTGGAGCAACTTCCTCAGGCTCCGGCCGTGGAGCCTGAGTCGGTCCTGCCAGTGGGGTACAAACCTGAGACGCGGGCCCAGGTGGAGTGCTACAGGTGCCATGAGCTCGGCCATTTCAGAAGAGACTGCCCCCGCCGGAGTGGGAAAGGCGGCCCCCCGCGCGCCGGCCCAGGGCCGAGGGAGCATGGAGACCGCCAGTTTCTGGGCCGGCAAGCCCAGTCGGCCCAGCCGCGACAGGGACGCCCGGAGCCAACTACATTGAAGGGATGGTAGCGGGAAGGCCAGTGCGTTGCCTTCTCGACACTGGGGCGACAGTGAGCCTGATTGCGGGACGTTTCTACCATGCCTGGCTCAACGCGGATGGACGGAGACTACGCCCCGCGGTTCCGGGCCTGAGGATGGCGGACGGCAGTCCTATGCCGTCGAAGGGAAGGGGAGACTTTGAGTTACAAGTGGGCGACCTCCGCGTTCACCACACCTTTACGGTGGCCGAGATTGAGCCGGACGTGATTCTGGGTTTGGACTTCCTCGCGAAGTACCACTGTGAGTGGAGTTGGAACGACCATACGGTCACCCTCGACGGAAGGAAGTTCACCCTGTAGTTATTACACGTGAGCCTCTCGTGGCAAGAGTGCAGGTAGCAGAGAACATGGTGGTTCCGGCCGGCCATGAAGCGATCCTCGCCGGCGAAATAAGGAGCGGGACACGAGTGGGAGTCGGAATGGTCTACCCCAACTTGGAGGCTACGGACAACTGCCGGGTTGCGGTCGCCACCGGTCTGGTGGACACCAATAATGGAACCGTGCCGGTGAGAGTTTTCAACCCGACGGCCGACCCAGTGACGATCTACCAGGGCAGCCGTTTGGCTCTCTTCTCGCCGGTGGAGGAGTTGGACGTGATGGAGTTAGAAGAGGGATGGCGAGGGGTTGCCACTGGCCGTGCTCCGGCGGATGCACGGCCGGAGGTTCCTCCTCACCTACAAGACCTCTTGGAGCGAGGAGCGACGGACCTCACCCGGACTCAACGTTCCCGACTGGCGGGGCTGCTGACGGAGTTCGCCGGAGCTTTCACCGGCCCCGACGGCCGCCTTGGGCACACGGAGCTGACCAAACACGCCATCAATACGGGAGACGCGGTGCCGGTTCGCCAACCACCCAGGAGGTTGCCGATCCATAAGAGGCAGGAGGCCGACCAGCAGGTAAAACAGATGCTGCGGGATGGCGTGGTAGAACCGTCTGGTAGTCCCTGGTCGTCGCCGGTGGTGTTAGTCCGGAAGAAGGACGGGACTGTCCGTTTCTGCGTGGACTACCGGAGGGTCAACGAGGTAACAATTAAGGATGCCTACCCCATCCCCAGAATTGAAGATAACCTGGACGCCTTAAGCGGGGCAAAGTGGTTCAGTACCCTCGACCTAGCCAGCGGCTACTGGCAGGTCGGGATGGAGGAGGAGGACCGGGAGAAGACGGCGTTCGGCATGCAGAACGGGCTGTACCAGTTCACCGTTATGCCGTTCGGGCTGTGCAACGCTCCGGCAACGTTCGAGCGCCTGATGGAACAGGTACTGAAGGGACTACAATGGCAAGTGGCAGTAGTCTACTTGGACGACGTTATCGTGTGGGGGACAGATTTCGAGGAGCATCAGGAGAGGTTGGCGGTAGTCCTGGAACGGTTCCGGGCCGCGGGGTTGAGGCTTAAACCCAAGAAGTGTAGCCTTTTCAAGAAGGAAGTGTCGTTCCTAGGCCATCTCGTGTCAGCCGACGGGGTCAGGACCGATCCAGAGAAGGTCAAAGTCATTCGGAGCTGGCCTCAACCCGCGAACCTGACCCAGGTCAGGAGCTTCCTGGGCCTCGCCTCCTACTACAGGCGGTTCATCGTGAATTTCGCCGAGATCGCCCGCCCCCTCCACGCCCTGACCGCCAAGAGCCAAAGAACATTTTCATGGTCTGCCGCTTGCCAGTCAGCGTTCGACCACCTGAAGGACGCGTTGACCACGGCACCGGTGCTACGGTACCCGGACACGGAGCACCGTTACATTCTGGACACGGACGCCAGCAACTGCACCATCGGAGCCGTGCTGGCACAGGAAGGGGAGGAAGGTGAGCAGGTGATCGCGTACGGGAGCCGTACCTTGTCCAAGGCCGAACGCAACTACTGTACCACGCGGAGAGAGTTGCTGGCCGTAGTCCATTTCGTCCACTATTTCAAACACTACCTCCTTGGCAAACGGTTCTTGCTCCGAACGGACCACGGATCCCTCCGATGGATGTTCAACTTCAAGGAGCCGGAGGGGCAGACTGCCAGGTGGATCCAGAGGCTGGGGTGTTACGAGTTCGACGTGGAACATCGGGCGGGGAAGAAGCATACGAACGCCGACGCCGTTTCCCGAATTCCGTGCGGTCAATGTGGACGTTCAGGCGAGGTCAGCAACGAATGCTACACCAAGGGACCCCTGTTGGGAGCCATTGGGGAGACAGAACTGGAAGAGACCACCCCGGTGGAGGGACTCCTGGCGGCCTGGGATTCCGAGGAGCTAAGGCAGGAGCAGCGTGACGACCCGGAGCTAGGACGAATCGTCCACTGGCTGGATGAGGGACTCCCCAAACCCGGCTGGTCGGACGTGTCGGCCCTGGACGAGGGCACGAAATTTTGGTGGGCGAAGTGGGGGACCCTGCGACTGTCACACGGGGTGCTACAGATCGGGTGGGAGCAGCCTCAGGACAGACTCCGCAAGTGGAAGGTCGTAGTCCCTCGGACGCGGGTGGAGGACATCTTGCGGCTAACCCATGATTGCAGGACATCGGGACACTTGGGTGTCGCCCGGACGGTTGCTCGGTTGAGGCAAGCGCCGGTGTACTTCCGGGAGATGCGACGCCAGGCGATGGAGTGGTGCCAAAAGTGCCACAAGTGCGGTTCAAAGAAGCCGCCCCCTCGACCCCTCCGGGCCCCACTGCAGCAGTACTTGGTGGGTGCGCCGATGGAGCGCATCGCGATCGACCTCACAGGCCGGTTCCCCAAAACCAAGGCGGGGAATTCAAGCATCATGGTGGTGGCGGACTATTTCACAAAGTGGGTGGAGGCGTTTCCGATCCTGGACCAGACAGCCCTCACCGTCGCCCGAACCCTGGTGGAGCAGGTCATCACCCGTTTCGGCACCCCCCTCGAGATCCACACGGATCAGGGGAGGGAGTTCGAAGCCCGACTGTTCCAGGACACTTGCCGTCTACTGGGCGTCCACAAGACTCGCACGACGCCGTTCCATCCCCAGTCTGACGGAATGGTGGAGCGATTCAACCGCACCGTTAAGACGATGTTGAGCCTGTTCGTGCGAGAGAACCAGGATGACTGGGACGAACACCTTCCGTACGTAATGATGGCGTACCGCTCCTCTCAGCACGACAGCACCAGGTTCACGCCGAACATGCTCATGCTCGGCCGGGAGGTGCGGCTTCCGTTGGACTTGGTGGTGGGACAGCCAGAGGAGCCGACGACAGAGGCAACGGTACAAGAGTACGTAGACGAACTGAGGGCGAAGATTGAGCGCGCGCACAAATTCGCTCGACAGCACCTGAAGGGGAGCCAAACACACCAGAAGCAGCATTACGATCGTCGGGCCGAGGGTACCGGTTACGAGCCCGGACGTGCCGTGTGGCTCTACACTCCCTCCAAGAAGGTGGGTCGCACGCCCAAACTACAGTGCTGGTGGGACGGGCCTTTTGTGGTGTTGAAGAGGACCGACGACGTCACCTACCGGATCCAGAGGTCGCCTCGCGCCAAGGCCAAGGTGGTCCATTTCAACCGGCTTAAGCCATACTTGGGGGACGTCCAGGTAGACTGGTGGAGACGGGCCGCAGGAAACCATCCAGGGGAACCCAGCCGAGTCACAGAGGAAGGTCAGTCACCGCCGGGGGAACGGTCATCACCAGCATCTAGCCCAGAGCTCCGGGCTCCTTCGGCGGGGCCGCCAGAGGACGGGAGTGCTCAGTCGGATGTAGCGGAACTACCTCCGGAGGGGCCAGAAGGGGAGACGTCCCAGCCCGTTGCGGAAACGGATGTCACTCTTGACGGGGTGGAGAAGACGGACGCAGATCTGAGACCGGACGAACCTGAAGGGGAGACGTTCCAGCCCGTTGCGGAAACGGATGTCACTCTTGACGGGGTAGAGGAGACGGACGCAGAGCTGGGACCGGACGGACCTGAGGGGGAGGGTGTCCAGTCGCCTCCTCCGCCGACGGAACCAGGCACCGAACGGTATACTCGCGTCGGCCGGAAAGTAGTCCGCCCTAGTCGATATTGTCTTGCCTTAACCAAACTTTCGTCTCCTCCTTCCCCCCGCAGGATGACTCCCGTGGCGTGTCCTCACTGTGGGAAGACCTTCACCCGCCGCAGCAACCGCCGCAGGCACATCCGCACTGCGTGCGTGGAGCTCCACGCGGAACGCCCGTACGCATGCGAGCGTGGTTGCGGCCTTCAGTTCTACCGGGAGGACGTCCGGGGGCGTCACCATCGATATTGCCAAGGGGGGTTGGTGGCTGGAGTGATGGCGGGGGCGGACACCTTAGACGTCCACCCGAGTGAGGACGAGATGGAGCTCGTCAACGCTGCCGGCCGGGAGCTTTCTCCGCCTTGTCTCTCCCGACAAGGGAGCCCGGACTTTCTCTGCAGGGGGCGGAGCCAATCAACCGCTGCCAGTCCCGCGTCACTGTCCCGGGCCAAGCGACGACGGAGCCCAGTTCCGGCGAGGGATCCGGGGGTCCGTCTCCACGCGGAGCGACCTTCCCGGCCCCCTCGGGCGGGACGGAACGAGTCGACCAGCCAGCCACGACCGGAGCAGGAGGAACTACACCGACCGCCGGGGGACCGCGTCCGCGCGGAGCGATCCCCCCGGCCTCGTTCCAGACGGGACAAGTCGGCCAGCCAGCCACGACCAGGACGGGAGGGGCTACCTCGACCGCCAAGGGACCACTGCCGCTCGGAGTGTTCCCCCCGGCCTTGTGCAGAATCGGACAAGTCCAACCAGAAGCAGGAACGGCTTCCTCCGTCGCCCAGGGGCCGTTGGTCGGGACGACGGGGCCACCGGCACCGCTCACGCTGTCCGGAAGGAAGCAGCACCGCCAGGGCCTCTCCGCCGGCTTCCGCGGAGGGGGGGACGCAGACGGAGCCTCCGACGCCTCCGCTGGTGGCGACATTCCCGTGGAGTGGGTCGCCCCGGGTCCTGCCGGTCGGATGTCGGGTGGAGCTGCCGGACGGGACCTGGATGAGGCTGGACATGGACGGCGTCGTCCAGCGACCCCATGAGGTGAGGGAGGTGGCCACCCACATGCCGGTCCCCTTATGCGAGCACTTGCGGGACGAGCAGTTGTTCCGACAGACGGAAGTCCAGCGCCAGCCACCTCCTACCTCCTAGAGGAGAACTCTTAACCAGTGTAGTTTTTGTTGTTGTAACCTTAAAGTTGTTTTCTTTTTGTTGTATAAAATGTTGGCGTCGTGCGTTTTCCGGGGCGGTTGGCCGGGGGGGCGGCAGCAGCAGCCCATATTCTTGTTTGGGGGCAAACAAGGTCTTCGTGGGGGGCTGTGTAGCGCCCGTGCCGGTTGGGCGGTAGAGGGCGCTGGAGCGGTCCCACGGTGGTGGGATCGCCCTGGTGGCTCCTGCTGGTGCGCCCCGGCGACCCGCTTTCGGATTGCGCAACCGCCGAACCGGTTCTGACCAGTTCTGGTGCCGCGTGATGGTGTAAACCGAATGCCTTGTTTTGTTAGACGAGAGTCGAGATTAAACGGCTGAGAATCACCGGAAGAACAAGAATACTTGTGTCAAGAGTCTTTCTTGTGTGTGTAGTCGACCCCAGGCGAATCTTCGTTACAATATTATAAACTTCATGTATCCATGTGAAAATGGACTTGGTATGGCAATCCTACATGTAGCCCAGTATTGTATTATATGGTTTTTTTACTGCTTAGAAGTATGATTGTTTTCCTATAATTATGGTGTCCGTTCGTTTGTTTTTGTTTAATGGTATGCCTAATACAAGCTTTGCTTACAAGGTTTTGCCACCTCTGGCATTTATATCTTGTTATTCAATACTTATATAATTTTGTATCTATGTCAATTGAGAAGAGGAAATAAATGTGTGTTTGATTGAGGGTAGTTTAGGTTTACGTATATGTAAACTGTGACACATAATTGCAAAGTGTGATCGATGTAAAAGACCAATCTATCGATGTATAAGAACGATCGATGGAAGGACCAATCAATAGATGTATAAGAACGATCGATGTAAAAAAGACTGATCAATGTGTTGATTGGAGTTTATGCCTCTTTGGTGTTCCATACCCTACTGCATTTTAAGTACTGGACCAAATCCACCCAAATCTACTCAAGTGATGGTTGATATTGATGAACAACAGCTCATCACTGCACGATGGACAAAATCAGTCCCATTGTCCCAACAGTGCCAACATCCATCATAATCCAAATATATTCACCCCAGGCCTGTAGGATTAAGTCCCCCCCCCCCCCCCCCCACAACAACAAACAAACAAAAACAAAACAAGGGTATGGATTTGGATGGATTTGGATGGATTTGGGAGGGTTAGGGTTTAAAAAGAAGCTTTAGTATTGTCACTTTTCATTATCGGTAACATCATCCAACTTCAATCAAGGAAATACAGATTGTACATAATACTAAAAACTGAAACAACTTTAATTCAAAATGGCAGTAGCGAAACTGAATTGTCTGCTTTAGTAACTGCTGTCACGAGATACATGCATATTGTAGCGTCCGTGCCGGTTGGACGGTAGAGGGCGCTGGAGCGATTCCACGGTGGTGGGATCGCCCTGGTGGCTCCTGTTGGTGCGCCCCGGAAACCCGTCTTGGATCGCGCGTACGCCGAACCAGTTCTAGCCAGTTCTAGAGACCGCGTGATTGTGTGTACTTCATGTCAGTGTTTTGAGAGACGAGAGTCCACAATAAAACGGCAGGTATATCACGGTAATCGAAGAACACTGGTGTCAAGATTCCTTCTTGTGTGTTGTGTCGACCCCAGGCGAAATTCACGTTACATTGGTGGCAGCGGTCGGCATACAGGAGGACGAAAAAAAGACCAGGTGAAGTGTTCATGTTTACGCAAAACCACGATGGCATGGCAGCCAACTCGCCCCACGGCGAGAGTGCAGGCCAGGGTATGGGCCCGGGGAACGGGGACCAGTCTAGAGAACATTCAGGCACTCCGTGCATCACGCCGGAGGAGTTAGAGGCCTTCTTTAAGGATTTACCGGAGAGCTCTGGGGGGGCTGTGGTTTCCTGGGAGTCGGGGTGTTTCCTGGGGGAGGAATTGGGGAATGATAGCGGGGAATTTAGGGACATTTCCCAATGGTTGGGGGGCGACGGTGCGTCCACTCCCATTCGGAGTGAGGGCGCCCTTCCCCATAAATTGTTTGGGGTCGCTACCGAGTCCGGGGGGACCCGGCCCGTGCTGTAGACGGCGGCGCGGCAGACGTTTTGTTCCACGCGGAGCAATTCCGAGCTGTGCCCGTCGATATAGCGGGGGCGGGGCCTCATCGGGACATCCCTCAGTTGTTCTATACAAATTATATCGAGTCCGTGGGGGGCCCGGCCCGTGCTGTAGACGGCGGCGCGGCAGACGGTTCGCAACGCTCGGAGCGAACCCAAGCCGTGCCCGTCAGCGCAGCGGGGGCGGGGCCTCGCCAGGACACCTACAGCTCATATTTGAGCCCGGCGGGGTTTCAGTCTGAGGGGGGGCCGCCCAAGGCCGTGGACGGCGGCGCGGCCGGCGGGTCGCTCCGCTCGGAGCGTTCGCGGGTCGTGTTTGTCGAGGCAGCGGGGGCGGGGAGTCGTCTGGAGACAGGTCACCAGAACGGCGCCCTCTCAGGGAGCGATGGACCACACGGGGAGCCATTGTTCGATGCCAGCAGGGAGACGGGAGGCAGTGGAGCGGAGCCGCCGAAGTTGCTCCTCACACGGGGCAATGGAGCAGAGCCGCTGGAGTTGCTCCTCACGGGAAGCAACGGGACGAGGCTGCTCCGCACACAAGGTAATGGGGCGGAGCCAGCAGAGCTGCTCCTCGTGGGAGTCAACGGGGCTGAGCTGCTCCGCACACGACCCAATGGAGCGGAGCCGTCAGTTCTGCTCCGCACACGTGGCAATGGAGCGGAGCTGCTCCGCACACAATCCAATGGAGCTGAGCCGTTAATTCTGCTCCGCACACGGGTCAATGGAGCGGAGCCGTCAACGCTGCTCCGCACACAAGTCAATGGAGCGGAGCAGTCAACGCTGCTCCGCATGGGAGTCAATGGAGCGGAGCAGTCAACGCTGCTCCGCACACAAGTCAATGGAGCGGAGCAGTCAACGCTGCTCCGCGCACGAGTCAATGGAGCAGACCCGTCGGCGCTGCTCCGCATGGGAGTCAATGGAGCAGAGCTGCTCCGCACACAAACCAATGGAGCGGAGCAGTCAACGCTGCTCCGCACACAAGTCAATGGAGCGGACCCGTCGGTGCTGCTCCGCATGGGAGTCAATGGAGCAGAGCTGCTCCGCGCACAAACCAATGGAGCGGGGCCGTCGGCACTGCTCCGCATGGGAGTCAATGGAGCAGAGCTGCTCCGCACACAAACCAATGGAGCGGAGCCGTCGGCACTGCTCCGCATGGGAGTCAATGGAGCAGAGCTGCTCCGCACACAAACCAATGGAGCGGAGCCGTCAACGCTGCTCCGCGTGGGAGTCAATGGAGCAGAGCTGCTCCGCACACAAACCAATGGAGCGGAGCCGTCAACGCTGCTCCGCACACAAGTCAATGGAGCGGACCCGTCGGCGCTGCTCCGCATGGGAGTCAATGGAGCAGAGCTGCTCCGCACACAAACCAATGGAGCGGGGCCGTCGGCACTGCTCCGCATGGGAGTCAACGGAGCAGAGCTGCTCCGCACACAAACCAATGGAGCGGAGCCGTCGGCACTGCTCCGCATGGGAGTCAATGGAGCGGAGCTTCTCTGCACACAAACCAATGGAGCGGAGCCGTTAACGCTGCTCCGCACACAAGTCAATGGAGCGGATCCGTCAACGCTGCTCCGCACACAAGTCAATGGAGCGGACCTGCTCCGCACACAAGTCAATGGAGCGGATCCGCCAACACTGCTCCGCACACAGGAACCAATGGAAACGGGTAGCCGGAGACCGTTGTTGCTCCCGGATAAGTTTGACGGGGTTGCATCCTGGTCGGACTACTTGTTTCATTTTGAAAGCGTCGCGGCGGTCAACCATTGGAGTGAGGCCGAGAAGACAATGTACCTGGCGTCTCACCTGCAGGGTACGGCCCGGGAAGCACTGGCGGACATGGAGCCGGAGGCACGGGGGGAATTCTCCTCTATCTTGGAGAACTTTGATCACCAGTTCGGCGTGACGGCACAGGTCCCATTACATCGGGCTCAGTTGTCCATGCGGACGAGGGGCCGCGACGAGTCGCTCAGCAGCCTGGGACATTCTATTCGGCGACTGGTGCTGAAAAGCTACCCAAGACTACCGGCACAGGCCCGGGAGGACTTGGGCGTAGAGGCGTTCCGGAGGGCCTTGGGGAAGGAACAACTGCAGCGTCACCTGTTCTCCCGTAAGGCGGCGACCCTGACTGAGGCTGTTACGCTGGCGACCGAAATGGAGGCGTTCATGGAGTCCCAAGAGTTGAGCCGGAGAGGGAAGGCTGGAGAACGGGATGTGAGGTCGGTGGAGCAGCTTCCTCCAGCTTCTGCCGTGGAGCCTGAGGCTTTCCTGCCAGTGGGGTACAAGCCGGAGACGCGGGCCCAGGTGGAGTGCTTTAGGTGCCATGAATTCGGCCATTTCAGGAGAGACTGCCCCCGCCGAAGGGAGAAAGGCGGCCCCCCGCCGCGCCGGCCCAGAGCCGAGGGAGCACGGAGACCGCCAGTTCCCGGGCCGACAAGCTCAGCCAGCCAGCCGCGACGGGGACGCCCGGAGCCAACTACCTTGAGGGGATGGTAGCCGGGAGGCCGGTGCGTTGCCTTCTCGACACGGGGGCAACAGTGAGCCTGATTGCGGAACGTTTTCACCGTGCCTGGCTCAACACTGAGGGACGGAGTCTCCGTCCCGCGGTCCCAGGCCTGAGAATGGCGGATGGCAGTCCTATGCCGTCGAAAGGAAGGGGGAACTTTGAGTTACAAGTGGGCGACCTCCGCGTGCACCACACCTTTACTGTGGCCGAGATCGAGCCGGACGTGATCCTGGGAATTGACTTCCTCGCAAAGTACCACTGCAGGTGGAATTGGGACGACCACACGGTCACCCTCGACGGGAGGAAGTTTTTCCTGGGGGTATCACGCGTGAGCCCCTCGTGGCGAGGGTACAAGTGGCAGAGAACGTGGTGGTCCCGGCCGGCCACGAAGCGATCCTCGCCGGCAACATAAAGAGCGGGTCCCGAGTGGGAGTCGGAATGGTCTACCCCGACTTAGAGGCTACGGACAACTGCCGGGTTGCGGTCGCCACGGGCCTGGTGGACACACAAAATGGAGCCGTGCCGGTGAGGGTTTTCAACCCGACGGCCGACCCAGTGACGATCTACCAGGGCAGCCGGTTGGCTCTCTTCTCACCGGTGGAGGAGTTGGACGTGGTGGAGCTGGAGGAGGGACGGCGAGGGTCTGCCGCTGGCCGTGCTCCGGCGAACGCACGGCCGGAGGTTCCTCCTCACCTACAAGACCTCCTGGAGCGAGGAGCGGCGGACCTCAACCGGAACCAACGTTCCCGACTGGCGGGGTTACTGACTGAGTTCGCCGGAGCATTCACCGGCCCCGACGGTCGCCTTGGGCGCACGGAACTGACCAGACATGCCATCAACACGGGAGACGCGGTGCCTATTCGCCAACCACCCAGGAGGTTGCCGATCCACAAGAGGCAAGAGGCCGACCAACATGTGCAGCAGATGCTGCGGGATGGCGTGGTGGAACCCTCTGGTAGCCCCTGGTCGTCGCCGGTGGTGTTGGTCCAGAAGAAGGACGGGACTGTCCGTTTCTGCGTGGACTACCGGAGGGTCAACGAGGTGACAATAAAGGACGCCTACCCCATCCCCAGAATCGAAGATAACCTTGACGCCTTGAGCGGAGCAAAGTGGTTCAGTACCCTCGACCTGGCCAGCGGCTACTGGCAGGTCGGGATGGAGAAGGAGGATCGGGAGAAGACGGCTTTCGGCATGCAGAACGGGCTGTACCAGTTCACCGTCATGCCGTTCGGACTGTGTAACGCTCCGGCGACGTTCGAGCGCTTGATGGAACAGGTGTTGAAGGGACTCCAATGGCAGGTGGCGGTGGTTTATTTGGACGACGTTATCGTGTGGGGGGCAGACTTCGAGGAGCACCAGAGGAGGTTGGCGGTGGTCCTGGAACGGTTCCGGGCCGCGGGATTAAGACTCAAGCCAAAGAAATGTAACCTGTTCAAGAAGGAGGTGTCTTTCCTGGGCCATCTCGTGTCAGCCGACGGAGTCAGGACCGACCCGGAGAAGGTCGCGGTCATTAGGCGCTGGCCACAACCCGCGAACCTGACCCAAGTCAGGAGCTTTCTGGGCCTCGCCTCCTACTACAGGCGGTTCATCGTGAACTTCGCCGAGATCGCCCGCCCCCTCCACGCCCTGACCACCAAGAGCCAGAAGACATTTTCTTGGTCTGTCGCTTGCCAGTCAGCATTCGACCACCTGAAAGACGCGTTGACCACGGCACCGGTGCTACGTTACCCGGACACGGAGCCCCGTTACATTTTGGATACGGACGCCAGCAACTGCACCATCGGAGCAGTGCTGGCACAGGAAGGGAAAGAAGGTGAACAAGTGATCGCGTACGGGAGCCGCACATTGTCCAAGGCCGAACGCAACTACTGCACCACTCGGAGGGAGTTGCTGGCCGTAGTCCATTTCGTCCACTATTTTAAACACTACCTCCTCGGCAAACGGTTCTTGCTCCGAACGGACCACGGATCCCTCCGGTGGCTGTTCAACTTTAAGGAGCCGGAGGGGCAGACGGCCAGGTGGATCCAGAGGCTAGGGTGTTACGAGTTTGACGTGGAACATCGGGCCGGGAAGAAGCACACCAACGCCGACGCCGTTTCCAGGATTCCGTGCGGTCAGTGTGGACGTTCGGGCGAGGTCAGCCACGAATGCTACACCAAGGGACCCCTGTTGGGAGCCATTGGGGAAGCGGAGCTGGAGGAGACCGCCCCGGTGGAGGGACTCCTGGCGGCTTGGGACTCCGTAGAGCTAAGGCAGGAACAACGCGACGACCCGGAGTTGGGCCGAATCGTCCACTGGCTAGATGAGGGGGCTCCCAGACCCGGCTGGCCGGACGTGTCGGCACTGGACGAGGGCACGAAGTTCTGGTGGGCAAAGTGGGAGACCCTGCGACTGTCCCACGGTGTGCTGCAGATAAGGTGGGAGCAGCCCCAGGACGGATCCTGCAAGTGGAAGGTTGTAGTCCCGCGGACGCGGGTGGAGGACGTCTTGCGGCTGACCCATGATTGCAGGACGTCGGGACACTTGGGTGTCGCCCGGACGGTTGCTCGGCTGAGACAGGCACCGGTGTACTTCCGGGAGATGCGACGCCAGGCGAAGGAGTGGTGCCGGAAGTGCCACAAGTGTGGATCAAAGAAACCGCCCCCTCGACCCCTCCGGGCCCCACTGCAGCAGTACTTGGTGGGTGCGCCGATGGAGCGCATCGCGATCGACCTCACAGGCCGCTTCCCCAAAACCAAGGCTGGGAATACGAGCATCATGGTGGTGGCCGACTATTTCACCAAGTGGGTAGAGGCTTTCCCGATCCCGGATCAGACAGCCCTCACCGTGGCCCGAACCCTCGTGGAGCAGGTTATCACCCGTTTCGGCACCCCACTCGAGATCCACACGGATCAGGGGAGGGAGTTCGAAGCCCGACTGTTCCAGGACACCTGCCGTCTACTGGGCGTCCACAAGACCCGCACGACGCCGTTCCATCCCCAGTCTGACGGAATGGTGGAGCGATTCAACCGCACCGTCAAGACGATGTTAAGCCTGTTCGTGCGGGAGAACCAGGATGACTGGGACGAACACCTCCCTTACGTCATGATGGCGTACTGTTCCTCCCAGCACGACAGCACCAAGTTCACGCCGAACATGCTCATGCTCGGCCGAGAGGTGCGACTTTCGTTGGACTTGGTGGTGGGACAGCCGGAGGAGCCGACGATAGAGGCAACGGAGCAGGAGTACGTAGACGAGCTGAGGGCGAAGATGGAGCGCGCGCACAAGTTCGCTCGACAGCATCTGAAGGGGAGCCAGACATACCAGAAACAACATTACGATCGTCGGGCGGAGGGTGCCGGCTACGAGCCCGGACGTGCCGTGTGGCTCTACACCCCCTCCAAGAAGGTGGGTCGCACGCCCAAGCTGCAGTGCTGGTGGGACGGGCCATTTGTGGTATTGAAGAGGACCGACGACGTCACCTACCGGATCCAGAGGTCGCCTCGCGCCAAGGCCAAGGTGGTCCATTTCAACCGGCTAAAGCCGTACTTGGGTGCCGCCCAGGTGGACTGGTGGAGACGGGCCGCAGGGGGCCACCCAGTGGAGCCCAGCCTAGCCGCAGAGGAAAGACAGCCGCCTCCAGGCGGGCAACCATCACCAGCATCTAGCCCAGAGCCCCGGGTTCCTTCGGCGGGGCTGCCAGGGGACAGGGATGACCCGTCGGATGTGGTGGAACTATCGTCGGAAGGGCCAGAGGCGGAGGCGTTTCCACCCGTTGCGGAGGCGGGTGTCGCTCTTGACGGGTTGGAAGAGACGGGCGCAGATCTGGGGCCGGACGAACCTGAGGGGGAGGGTGCTCAGTCGCCTTCTCCGCCGACGGAACCAGGCACCGAACGGTATACTCGCGCCGGCCGGAAAGTAGTCCGGCCTAGCCGATATTGTCATGCATTAACTAAATCTTCTTCTTCTTCTTCCCCCCGCAGGATGGCTTCCGTGGCGTGTCCTCACTGTGGGAAGACCTTCACCCGCAGCAGCAACCGCCGCCGGCACGTCCGCACGGCGTGCGAGGGGCTCCACGCGGAACGCCCGTACGCGTGCGAACGGGGCTGCGGTCTGCAGTTCTACCGGGAGGACGTCCGGGGGCGCCACCATCGGTACTGCCAGGGCGGGTTGGTGGCCGGGGTGATGGCGGCGGCGGACGCCCTAGAGATTCACCCCAGCGATGTCGAGATGGAGTTCGGCGATCCTGCCGGTCCAGAGCTTTCTCCGCCTCGCCTCTCCCGACAAGGGAGCCCTGACCTTCTCTGCGGTGGACGGGGTCAACCGGCCGCTGCCAGCCCCGCGACACCGCCCCCGGCCAAGAGACAACGGGGTCCAGTTCCGGCGAGGGATCCGGGGGACCACCTCCGCGCGGAGCGACCTCCCCGGTCCCCTCGTACGGAACGGAGCGGGTCGACCAGCCAGCCGCGACCAGAACCAGAATAACTGCCTCGACCGCCTGGGAACCACCTCCGCTCGGAGCGGTCCCCCCGGCCTCGTGCAAAACGGGACGAGTCGGCCAGTCAACCACGACAAGAGCAGGAGTTTTGGGAACAGCTCTTCCGGCAGACGGAGGTTCAGCGCCGGCCGCCTCCTACCTCCTAGACAGGAACTCTTAACCATGTTTTTTTTGTTAAAGCTTTAAACTGTTGTTTTCTAATTGTTGGCGTATGCGCTTTCCGGGCGGTTGGCCGGGGTGCGGCAGCAGCGCCCATAGTCTTGTTTGGGGGCAAACAAGGTCTTCGTGGGGGGCTGTGTAGCGTCCGTGCCGGTTGGACGGTAGAGGGCGCTGGAGCGATTCCACGGTGGTGGGATCGCCCTGGTGGCTCCTGTTGGTGCGCCCCGGAAACCCGTCTTGGATCGCGCGTACGCCGAACCAGTTCTAGCCAGTTCTAGAGACCGCGTGATTGTGTGTACTTCATGTCAGTGTTTTGAGAGACGAGAGTCCACAATAAAACGGCAGGTATATCACGGTAATCGAAGAACACTGGTGTCAAGATTCCTTCTTGTGTGTTGTGTCGACCCCAGGCGAAATTCACGTTACAATATCACGTGCATTACAATAGGTCTTTGAGAATTGTGGGGAAATTAAAAGGAAATGTCAAAAAACTTTCTGTTTCAACTACACACTTCTAGAAGATCTCAAGATGTTATATTCCCCAATAGTATAAAACTTATGCAATCTTAAATTAGGGCAAACACGCTTCGCTTTATCTGCAGAAAATGTTGAATGCAGCTCCAAGCTATGTACACTGCACATGATTAGGTGATGGCCACTCTATCGAATGAAGTAAACAATCATCTTGAAAACTTTTACAAGAGTGAAGACAGAAATGACCAAATAGCGTGGTTAAGTACTGAAATCATTGCACCAATCGGCATCCTCTTCAACTTTGTGTTTCTCTTCACAGTCATTAGAGTGAAGTCCATGCGTACAATCATCAACATCTACTTATCCAATCTGGCTGTGGCTGACTCACTCTTCCTTACGAGTAACTTTGGATTGTGTTCCCTCGAGTACAACTTCCTTGGTCAAAGAGTATGGGTAGTTGTCAGATACTCGCTTCTTGCTGTTTCTCATTTCTTTGTGGTTACCATAGCAGCTGAGAGATTCTCTGCAGTGCGTAATCCTCTGACACACAAAGAAAAAGCCTCTAAATCTCGAGCAGCAAAAATATCAGCAGGAGTTTGGATGCCTACAATCATTGTTGGTGTGATTCTGATGTTCTTACCAGAGACTATCTTTGATTATGTAGTTTTTGGGATTAATTCCATTATTGCCATTGTTTGCTTGATAGCAACTCTTGCTTTGTACTATGTGGTAGTGAAAGTGCGCAGACAATCAGCCCTGTTGCCAAACCGTCCCAAGCGAGCAGGCAAGGTCCTCTGTATGGTGATCATCAATACTGCTGTTTTCTTCATTTTGAACTCAATACGCACTGCATTGTCAATTCTTGTTATTGTGCAAAGCAAGTATTCAACTTCACAGGCTGTTGAACTTCTACAACTTACAGCCAAAATGTACATTCTGTTTTCATGTTATACAATTTTTGAGCTTATCAATAGTTCAATCAATTCCCTGGTCTACAGTGCCACAAACGCAGACTATCGTGCGGCTGTAGTCGAGGCTTTCTCATTCCTCAAACTGTGCTGTCGTTGCTGCCCAAGACGGAATCCCAGCCGACCATCGCAGCCAGGGAAGCAGGTTGAGCTTCGTGTGATTCCACAGGCAGAAAATGACCAAGAGCAGCGTGCTGCCAGGCCCATTAGCAGCAGCAAGCCACCAAGCAAAGAGTGTGCACAACACCCAGAGAGTCAGCAGTCACTGAACAGCTGTCCAGAACAATGTTCCAGGCAAAGCAGCAGCAAGCCACTAAGCCAAGGGCAGTCACAACACTCAGAGAGTCAGCAGTCAATGGACAGCTGTCCAGAACAATGTTCCAGGCAAAGCAGCAGCAAGTTATCCAAGCCCAGTCAGCAGCATGTTCAAGTGCATGTTGAGGTACATGCAGAACCAACGGGGTCCCCAGCGCTTGCAAGTTCTCACCAGAAACAATGCTCTAGTCTGACTGACTGCAAGCCATCCATGCAAGGGGAACAGTGTACACATCCAGAACCAGAAGAGAGCCAGCAGTCACTTGCAAGTACTCGGGAGCAATATCCTGGGCTGACTGGCACCAAGCCATCATCGAAGGCAGCGGCATGCAAATCCAGAACCAGAAGGGAGTCAATCATTGGAAAGTTGTCAATCGAACAATGTTCTCTAGTAACTGACGAGTGCAAGCCATCCATGTAAGGGCAGCAGTGTGCCGAGTCAGCAGGTACATGTAGTCAACCATCACTTTGTAAGAAACTCTCAAACAATGTTCCAGGCACAACAGCCAAGTGCCATAGGAGTAGTATTATGCGCATCACGAACCAGCAGGGAGTCACTCTAAAACTGTCAAGAACAATGTTCCAGGGTGACTGACTTCCAACCCATCCCTGCAAGGGGAACAGCGGTCTCAAGAGTGCCAGCAACACTTGCAAGTTTTCAGTAACAATGATTCAAGATAAAGTAGTAAGGGTTTGCAGAGACACCATGTGGATCCAGAATTGACTGATGCTGACATTTCAATGCAAGGAGTGAGTGAGTTCAATTCTTAATGTTATATATTCACCTCTCAAATCAACGTAGAAACATTATTCGAGCTCTGGTACTGATTAATATTTAAAGTTGTTTTGATTAGACTTGGGTGATATTCCAGTTAAACATTATGTATTTGTGATACCAAACCATACCAAATGCTGTGATAATACATATTGATACTGAACAAAATGTTGGCAAAATACTGAAAAGCAGTGACTATCATTACAGCAGTTGATCATCTGATTCCCTGACATTGACAATACTCTGAAACATTTTACTCTTGGAAACTGACTATCAAATAGTCTGGTTCCAAGAGCAATATCCAGATATTTTTGTCAATGCCGGGCTGGGTAAGTCGGGGAATTAGATCGTCAACTGCCGTATTCTTATTACTACAATTTTTACTACAGTAATACTACAATTTTTACTACAAAAATACTACAACGTTAATAGTGATGATATATTGCCGAATCTCAAAAGTGTGAATTTCAGGCCCACATTTTTTTTTCTAAAACAATTAATATTTATTTTTACCTATATTTCATTTCTGTTCAACAAGAACTTGTGAGTTTAAATAGAGTAACAGTAATGCTCGAGTGATTACCAATACTGAAGTTGTAAATAAGTGAGTAAATGTACAGAGGCATACTTCTTACATTGTATATACTTGTAATTTGTAATTGTTCAGCTGAAATAAGCACCAATCATATTGTCTATCACCGACAGAGATTACCTTTCAGAATGAAATCTACCTTTGTGCTAACCCTCCTATGGTTTCACCTTTCAAAACCTTTCAAAATCTGCTTACTGGGCAAAATGGATATAAAAAAGTATGAACCTTTCAAAACGCTCCAGAATTTGTTGCTACTGCACTACCACACCTTTCAATACCTTTTGAAAAGAATTGAAAGGTAGAAAAACTGGGCTATGGTATACCCTATGATAAAGATATGGGAAGTCTATCAGAAAACGGCCAGACCTTCCAAAACCTTGCGAAAGGAAATGAAAGGTGGAGCTATTGCTCAACCAAATATCAGTACAGTTGCTATGCATACATGGTTTGACCTTTCAAAACCTTTTGAAATGTTTTGAAAGGTAGAATTAATCCCCAGCACATTATATAGAATATCTCTCACAGAAAACAGCTAAACATTTCAAAACATTTCAACTTTTATTTGGTATGGTATGCCCCTATGATAAAGGTATGGGAAGTCTATCAGAAAACGGCCAGACTTTCCAAAACCTCACACCAGTTTGTTTAAAAATCTTTCATAGGTTTATTTTGTCAGACAGCTTGCTCACCTTTTAAAACCCTTTAGTCCAGGAAACTTGAAAGGTTTTGAAAGGTCTGACAGCTCTATGGTAACTGCACGGTATATAAGAGGGTTAATATTAAAGAGCAGAGCAGTACCAAAATAAACGGTTTTGTCATTAACAGTTTTTGACCGAATTTAATTATGAGTTTACCACCCCGCCCCATAATCACAAATTGCCATTACTAAACCTAGCATGTTTATTAGGCATGGACTCATAAGTAAAATAGCTATAATTGTTCCTTCCTTATGTACTGTATGAATGGCAAACCCCACATCTTCATTTACCGTTTAAAAGTTAGGTTTTTCTCCATCGTATGGCGGCCATCTTAAATTTCTGGGTCAAAATGATTTCACAGCATCAAACCGATGTCTGAATCGGAATCCTTGTGGTCGACTTACCCGAAAAAGTGTCTTCAGACATGGTTGTAGGTGCTCTGGTTCAAAAGTAATTTTTTTAAGATGGCGCCGGTGGCCATCTTGGATTTCTAGGTCAAGTTGATGTCAAACCGATGTCGGAATCGGAATCCTCGAGGTCCACTTACCCCAAAAAGTGTTTTCAGACATGATTCTAGGTGCTCTGGTTCAAAAGTTAATTTTCCAAGATGGCGCCGGTGGCCATCTTGGATTTAGCCCTCTAGCGAAAAATGCCGGTATTTTTGGGAGGGACCGGGGGGCTAATTTCTTTATAAATGGTCCATAGAAGTCAAATCCATCGTCAAACCTTCCTAGCCAGAGAATGGTCACGGAACTTATGTTTTGGACCCAACTTTTTTTTTCTTGTCCCCATTACACTATACATCAGTGACTTTATAATTGTAATGTATTCCATAACGTAGTCATCCTCTAAAAGCGATTATGATTAGCAAGTTATTTAGCCAACCCTAAAACTGAAAAATTGTTTGTGAACCATAATAACTGTTTTTAAGATTGAAACAAATACCTGTACAGAAACTTAACAGAATTCATTTGATTTAATCTGAAAGTAATTAGGTGTTTATTTCCAATTCTGGTGAATTCCAATAAAATGCATACCCTTTTATTAATAAATTTAAAGGTAGAATACACCATTTGCAGATATCGACAAAATGTTACTATCGAATTATTAAGAAACATCTTACTTTATTTAAAAGTAAATAATGATTCTCGGCATCCAGCAAAATAATTGCTCTAGATATCCTGTAATTGTTCCGAAAAATTAAATTTTCAAAAATAAAATCTTGATCGCCAACAAGAACTCCTTGATGCCAGTTGAAAACGAATGCCATTTTTCTTGCTTTTTTTCTCGGCATCCATGATTGTAAAACTTCAGACAGGTCAGTGAAATGATATTTACTATCAAATACAACTCCCCAAATCCACCCATTCGTGATAATTCAAGCAAGTACCAATGGTGTATCGGTATCCTACCTTTAAGTACAACCTGAACAAATGTGACCCACCAGGCCAAAACCAGGCGGAAATCGGCAAATGCCATTTCAAGATATGGCATTGTACACAAACAAAATGTGTTGCCGGTCGATTGTTTTTTTTTCTTCATAAATCGTTAGTTAAAACTCCAATTTATTATAGTCTGTTCATGTTTAAACCTTTTAAAAAATCCCCGAAAGTGATAATATCGGCCTTCTCCTGATTTTTGTTGTCGTTGCTATTACTCAAATTGAGCAAACTTGTTGCCGTGAATGGCAACAAAATGTCACTTTTTGAAGCGTCGTTACTTTTCATTCCATAGCGGTACTGGTGCATGTGATGTATCATTTTAAAGCTTAAAACGCTAGCAATCCAATGGTATAAAAATCTCTCATATGACAAATTTCGACTTTTGCCTGGTTTTGGGGTGGTGGGTCACAAATAGGGGAGTCATATACTAGCCAAAACAGAAAAGCCTGGTTACTTTAAAGTGGCTCTTAAATATATCTTGAAGAGCAGAGGCTGGTAAGGTTGATGCAACAGCAGGTCACACACATAAACTTTAATAAGTCTGTTCTCCAATAAAGTTGTATCTTTATGTACAGTCAATACTGTTTTGTCTTTGACAAGAAATGTTGAACTTTTCTTTCCCCGTACAGATTGGAGAAGTTGGCGAAGTCTCCGAGCTTTTGTAAGTAGAATTTCAACTGAGTGACATTCAGGATTTCCAGAAATTAATTGTTTAATGAAAAAGATGGGAAATATAGTAAAACAATTTATTCCCTAAAAATACATTCGGAGGGAGGTATATCTCCAAGTGGTCTTCCCCCAAATCCCTGTTGGGGGAGCTCTAATAATAATACGTATTTGTGACCCACTGAGGCATGTCCCTTAAAACCTTGTTTAGAGTAATCGGCACCTACAGGTTAGCCATACGTGAAAAAATCGTTTCAAAATCGATTGCGAGTTTTCCGAGTTGCAAAGAAAATGACAATTGTTCTACTTGTTCTTCTTCTATTCTGCAGTCAGTGGCGAGGAGAGTGCAAAGAGGGATTAGAAGGTACCTTTGCCTTTTTTTTTTTTAGGCTCTACCTAATTCTTCCAAATAGGCACTTGGGGAGACAAATTAGCGTAAGTTTTTAGGTAATAAGGAGACAGTGGCACTTAGGGAGACATTTCAGTGTCTCCCTAAGTGTCTAGCTATCCTAAAAAAACGATATTTTTTGGGAGTTATTTTTGCTCTAGAATGACAGATTTTGGTCTAAATAGCATCAATCTCGAAGATCTCGAAGAAGAGAAAAGGGTTGGGGTTAACAAGTTAGGACTGTTTTAGGTTTGTGTACATCTCTATGGAATTGTCTCCCCAAGTGCCTATTTGGAGGTACTTCTAAAAAAAGGTTTAAGTAGTAAGTAAGTAAGTAGAGGCCTATTGTCAGTATCAGCCATACAACGAGGTAAACTATCTCCTCTTCAAAGTGCTACCCATATGCTGAGTGAGTGGAGGCAGACTGGGAGGAAAAGAGTTTAAGATCTTGAAAGCATCTTGAAGCACTATTTAAAATGCATGACAAATGTTCACAATTCCCTTCAGGTTGGTCAGAGAAGGACAAGAAGCACCTCGGTCAGGAGTTGAGCGACGTTCTCATGTACCTGATCCGACTTGCCGAGAAATGCCACGTGGACTTGCCCCGCGCCGCCTTGGAGAAAGTGGGTATCAACGCCAAGAAGTACCCAGCGCAGAAGGTGTACGGCTCCAGCAAGAAATACTTCGAGTACGACTGACGCTCGGCTGGAGTCTTAGTGTCTGATAAAGTAGTCCAGGTCAAAGGTTATTCGGGATCAAAATCGCTGACGTAATGCCATTCTTATTACCATACGAGGGTCGTTTAACCTCCTTGTGTCTTCGATCACTGCGAATGACCCGAGTGATTGTGCACATGTGCAGTTGAAACACTGAACTGGCCTCATTATGGAGACACTTCCGGACCTGAGCATCTGTTTTAAGACTGTTCAGAAAAAATGCAGTATTCAGACTTGTGCTTCATCGCCTTTAAGTCTTTCATGACTCTCGGTTGGTTTATAACATTTTTTTTTATGACTGATGTGTCAAACCGCTAACTTTTTCAACTATTTTGGGTAACTTACTGTTAAATTTACTTTGCAATAAGTGAAAATACCGGCGGGGCCCGGGGCCTTAAACTGCAAGCCTTGCGGGACCCATTTAGACAGGGTGCCGTGTGTCTGGGGAATCCTACGTGGCCGGGATTCTCCTGGAAAACTGCCTAGAATCAGTCTATCGTTATACTTCTATACAATAGTTCTTTCATTCTTTTGAAACGTGTTCCTTCCGACTCCAAGTTTGTATATTCTCTACAGTTCACTTGATTGTTTTTTATTACTGCCTATTGTCTTATATTTGTACACATTCCCGCTGGGAATATGGCCACTGATGCCGGCACGGCGTTAAACCCTAAACTCACTCACTCCTTGCAATAAGGGGAACATTAGATTGCCATTGTGGGGACACTAGTTGGATCTCATTTTTGGGGGATTAATTTTCCGAGAAATATTTTCCTGTCCTTGCCAAGATACAAAGGCAAATACTAGATTTGACAAAAAGCTTTATAACATTATTAATTTGTGTTGGGTGGGGGGGGGGGAGGAATCAACGTGTGACTGATGCTGAAATTTCGCCGTCGGTATTGCTGGAACTCTTTACGCCCTCGGGCAGCTCGTAGTAGGAATCAACTCTGTCGGCTCTCTCAAACAGGATGACCAGCTCGCAGTGTTTGGTGTGGGGGAACAGGTCCACGGCCACTGCCTTGGTCGGGCGGAACGGAATGCCCTTGATACGATTGGAAATCGGTCGGCAGAGACTGGGGAGAGAACCAAAATAACGTGAAATTATCTTGTAATAACCACTAAATTCAGTCATGAGTCAATTGAACAGTTGAAAAAAGATATATTTTTCATGAAATGCAATTACTGTTGTGGGCATAATAATAATAATAACTGGATTTATATAGCGCCAAATTGCCTAAGGATAGAAGGCAATGTATAAATATTACCCGGTCATTGGGCCAACGAAACATTCCAAATACTTTCTCAGCTCCCTGGGGAGTATACAGCTCGATGCTGCCATTTTGGCGCAAAGCAGCTAATAACGACCATCTCTGCCCTCACAGGTACCCATTTCACTCCTGGGTGGAGAGAAGCAATGAGTGACAAAGTGCCTTGCCCAAGGGCACACGCATCGTAGCCCAAAAGTTGGGCTCGAACCCACAACCTGCAGCTTTACCCACAGATGGCGAATTCAATGTTCCTGACCACGAGGCCACGAGGATCGACTTGCTATAAATACAACTCGGTTTCACAGAATCCTGGTTCTGGGTTCAAATACTTTCCTATTGACTTTGCCCAAGTTAATTCCGAAAGTTCTCTTCTTTTGGTTTTTACAAAGTGAGGTCATGACATCTGACATTGGGACTTTAAAGTAAAATAAACAAAATATGCGTGTGCCGACATGACTGACATTTAAATCGTGAAGTTTTTAGATTTGTATGTACAGGGTTTCGAGTATTTTGGGGATTAAGGTTTAAATTTTTGGTTATTTTGTTGAAATTTTAATGTTTCAAAATAAACTTTTAATAACCATAATAGACTCGCCATTTGTGCATTTTTACTGAATATTTATTTAATGCAGTTATATAAAAAGCAACACACTATCTCTATGTATCCATAATGTGATTTTGTGGTGAAAACCAAATGCGCTAACAGACACTGTTTCTGAACTTTTAGTAAGGGTATTACCTTTTTATCTCATTGATTCTCATTTACGACTAAGCCAAGGGGAAAAAAAACCTTAACCAGTTCGTGGCGGTATTATTTTTAACAAAACTTGATCCGAGGCGGGTTCAGGCCGATAGCACATCTACGCATTTCGGCCTTGCACTTTGCGTGTCTATACGTCCTCCAGCACGAACTGGTTAACATCAAATTTTGATGCGATTTATTTTTACTGGTATAACGTGGTGAGCTGCATGGTGTAGATAATGTTAGTCAACTATATCTTGCATAAGATGGCTTCATTTTTGTTATATTCAATGATAAACTCACTATAGACAGTACGCACATGGCATTATTTAATTTAGTAATCTATAGACGATGTGCCCTCTATCTGTTTACATCTGTATTCAAATGTGCACAAGCATCATGTTTTACATAAATTTGGTTAAGAGATGACATCAGAGGTCATATAATTCAAAGGCGATCTGACCTGCGACGTCACTCTTTAAGCAAATGTTATGTAAAACATGATGAGTGCGCATACTGCCGAGCACATTTTAATACAGATGTAAACACGTTACGTCAGTAGGCACATCGTCTATACAGGTGCAAGTGAAATTGTTATTTGTTTTTCTATTTTTATCCGACTGACCGATCTACCTCAGACGCATAAAAAAAATTAAGAACCCTAAAAAAACACAAATTGACGACCTAATATTGGTCATTTTTGTTCGCGTACAAATAGAATAATCCCATGTACTGATGATGTCACACTTCGTTTACATGTGACCTTTTCAAAGGGACATTATATTTTAACATATGTGACCGTCCACGACGAAAGGGCTGTAAAGTAGGCATCTTGACGTTTGAGATCTTTAGAGAAATGAAATAAGCTTTACAATGATGTAGTACAAAGACATAGTTGGAATTTATGGTTAGCTACAACAAGTAACACTAAATATGAATTTAGTTTTTTTATAGTTCACATATTTTAATGATCCTTTTCTCAAAAATAAGCTCTGGCGACTTTACAGCCCTTTTGTCGTGAATGGTAACATAAAGATTAATTGTTCATTTCGGTTAAAAAGTTGATCAACTATGAGAATCGGGTGTTCGTTTCTCTCAATTTGGGGTTTTGTTTGAAGAAATGTTATCAAAATGGTTGAAATGATTGTCAGGTAAAGAAGTCTATGCGTAATGCTTTGCACAGTGCACCGTTGTACCTTTTTCACATTTAACAATAAATCCTGAATTAAACTTCCGTAAACCAATTTAATGTACATGTATATTCCGACTCACTCTATGAAGTTGTTGATGGCATTCTGCGGGTGGCACGAGACGTAAATAAGACGTCTTAGGTTGGCGCATCTGCGAATGGCCTGCAGAACCTTGGGAGCTGCAATTCAGAAAATAAGGTCAGGAAATAAGCTTTCATTTAATATGTGGCACAACTCTGTAATGCAATGGTCTTTTACAAATTTTGGTAAATTGTCCGAGTTATATTAACAATTTCTTTGAAAAGAAATGAAGATTTACAATAAGCCATTTGCGCGTGACCCCAAGTTAATTTGAATAACATCTGGTACACTGACTTGCTCACACAGCTTGGCACAGTTAACTTTAAATTCTCCAGACCAAAGACGCTGTTGCTATATCACGTGATTCGGGGCAAGCCTTACGCGTCATACGCTAGCAACCCCCAGCTCTGGAATGGTCTGGTGTCTTTTTGCCATTCTCACCCATTGTAAACAATGTATTGGTGCTGAGCGTCTCTTACGTAACTATGCAAAAGCTTGCCCCGAATCACGTGATATAGCAGTGTCTTTGGTCTATACAGTGTCTTTGGTCTGGAGAATTTAAAGTTAAACTGTGCCAAGCTGTGTGAACAAGTCAGTGTACCAGATATTATTTAAATTTAACTCGGGGTCGCGCGCAAATGGCTTATTGTAGTACTTCATCAAATGCTATGGTAAGAGAATGACAAAACCTGTATTAATTTTAATTTAGGGATCAAAACAATCTTTTTAAACGATCAGATCTGAAAATAAAGGTGTCGGAGAAACCAAAATGCCTTAAAACATAAATTTATTTGTTGAACAAAAATCACCTCCAAGATAATAAACAGCCCTTTACGTAAAAATTGTATTTTGCGACATCAGACTCATTTTTGCAGAGCGGGTCACATTTGATTAAAACAAAAAGTGAGCTGTTATTGGTATCATATGAAAGGAGAGAAAATGAGCTTTCTAATGATGTGTACATTTAAAAAAAAAAAATCTGAATTATTGAGTAATTTGCCTGAAAAAAATGGGTTTTCTTTTTTCGGGGAGACACCCTGAATAGATAGAATGAGAAGGCTTACGTATGCCAGGCCTTGGGGGATCTACGATGCCCACGATGTCCTCACAATCCTTAAGATCTTGTGTCATGTCTGGTAACACTACCTCTGCTTTACCGCACACATACTCTATATTACTGAGATCTGAAATGGATAGGACAGACAAAGATAATAATAATTAAGTACGATACTTATAAAGCGCTTTATCACCAACGGTCTCGAAGCGCTTCACATTATTAAACAAACCAATGTTATTTGAACCAGCCAGCCAACCAACCTCAGCAATCACATGGTAAGACCTCTGCACTAATGATGTGCATCGGGGTGGGTTGACTAGGCCTGGCAAACCGACCCGAAACATACTAGGTGAGAACAAAATCCGAACCGAAACCAATATGAATTAACTTCCCAACCCGAACCCCCTTAAGCTCAGCACAAAATATATATTTTGCTTATTAACCATAATAATTTTGGCATTGACCGGCCTAGGCGTGGGATCGTTTTTCTACGAACCTTGATCCGAGTCTGGTTCAGGCATCTGTGGGTAGCACACCCTGATAATTACAGCCCTGCTCGCTGTGAGCCGGTGTTTATCCGTCATTCGTTTTGAATTCCAGGAAAATTGTGCATGTATACACGGTGCAAACTGGTAACAAAAATAAACTTCTGACAAAGACAAACGAAGACAATGACAACATTGGGAAAACAGAAACAGGCTTGGATAGTTGCAGTTGGTAGAGCACTGGAACAGCAATCTGGAGGTTGCTGGTTCCAGTCATCAATTTCTTTATTTAAATTAAAAAAATTACAAACACTTGTAGAGGGTACCACCCAAAGTTCAAACTTAAATCAAATTGTCTATTTTCTGTTAAAATTCTCTATATAAAACACAACAGTGAACCAGAATGTTAAAAAAAAATTTTTTCAAACCAGGAATGTTGAGTTTCTCACGTCTGATTTGAAAGCCATGTCCTGTGCTAAGTGCTGTCCATGTACCAGGGTTGTAGTCGAGTCCCTGCAAGTCCATTCACAAGTCCTTTCGTGAAGCCAGTCACGAGTAACTGGATGAACAATGACAAAGAAATGCCTTTGTCAAAGCTGATTTGAATAGCTTGTGATTTGAATTGGAACTGAAGGACTTGTGATGGACTTGCAGGGACTTACAGGGACTTACAGGGACTTGGAGGGACTTGCAGGGACCTGTGATGGACTCGACTACATCCCTGCCATGTACTGAGCCAGTGACTTACTGTTGGACTTTGCATTGAAGACTGCGTCGTTGATAGCCTGCTGGTTAATCTCTACGCCGATGACCTTCTTTACTCTCTGAGGAAAATAGAAAACACAGTTGTAATCCGGTCAAATCTCTGGGCGATCACAAGTCAGATGTCAATCCGACTATCTCAAATCAATACACCGATCCAGTTAGTAGGCCACGCCTGCCATAGCAATGACCCGGTAGCGTGACGTGTGCCTGGCCGGTCACTTTAACAGTGCATTACTTACAAATAGAGAATGCCTTTGGCTTAGAAAACGGCCAACAATTACTTTTCCCCTTTATTAACCAGTTCGCGCCAGATGACGTATATAAACACAAAGTTTTCCCCAGATTCAAAACAGATTACGCATAAACACGCCACGAGCAAGGCCGGAAATGTCTGTCAGCAGCGAGCAAGGCTAGAAATGCGTGGGTGTGCTTCCCGGCACTATCGGCCTGAAAACGCTTCGGATCGAATTTCGTTAAAAATAATCCCGCTCCTCGGCTCGGTGATGTTAAAATAATCCCGGCGCGAACTGGTTAAAAGTACTGGAAGTCAAACATAACATAACACCACCGCTTAGGATACACCATTTGCTGATATCAAAAAATGTTACTACCGAATTATTAGGAAATATCTTACTTATTTGAAAGTAAATAATAAAAACAATCGATCGCCAGGCGGTGATCGCAAAAAAAAACCAAGAACAACATAAGAACCACTGCCCAACGCCGGTTGAAAACGAACGCTGTTTTTCTTGCTTTACCTCGGCATCCATAATTGTAAAACTTCAAACAGGTCAGTTAAACGATTATTACTATGAAATACAACCCCCCTCCTCCCCCCCCCCCAAAAAAGAAAATTCCACCCATTCATGATAATTCAAGCAATTACCAATGGTGTATCATACCTCTAACCATGACTTGGGGCATACAAGTAAAACAAAATTAAAGTTAAATCGACAAAAAGTGTGCCTCAAACTATATGCTGGAGTGAATTCTCGTTGGACAAAGTGGCAACAATTTGTCAGACCTTAAAATCATACACTGTGGTCAATTGGTCAATTTTGCTAGGGGTGTGGCCTACTTGATCTATTGTCTATTCTCAATACAATCACAAGTCACCACAAGTGATCACAAGTCAATTCTCAAGACGCCTACAAGACAATGTCACACTTTGCGTCCTGACTTCACGGAATGACCCATACGGTACCCTTCCCGTTGCCCCTGTATTATCATGATCTGTACTGTGGTGATACAGTTCCCTAAGCGTTCAAGAATTTGTTTGCGAGGAGCTGACCTTTGCTAGTGTGATTCCAATGGTTCCAGTACCGCAGCAGATGTCCAGTACGGTGGTCGCTGACGTCACCTCGGCCCACTCAGCTACGGTGGTGTACAGCACTTCAGCTGCCTCGGTATTCACTGCATCAGGACAAACAACAGTGAGCCAGGTTGGCCTAGCGGGTAGTAGAATGCAATAATAATAATAATATCTTGGATTTATATAGCGCTTTTCACACCTGAAGGGCATCTCAAAGCGCTTCCAACATTATTACCCCTGGTCACTGGGCCATTTTCAATCCTTAAACCATCTCAGCTCCCTGGGGAGTATACAGCCTGTGCTGCAATATATGCGCTACTAGGCTAAATCAATCACAATAACCATCTCTGCCCTCGCAGGTACCCATTTTACCCCTGGGTGGAGAGAAGCAATTATAGTTAAGTGTCTTGCTCATGGGACACAAGTGTCACGACCGACACTCGAACCCACACTCTGCTGAACAGAAACACCAGAGCTTGAGTTCGGTGTTCTTATCCACTTGGCCACGACACCCCAGTGGTTATGGTGCTCGACACATGTACGATGGTGCATGGGTTTTGAACCCTGCTAGGAACATGGTGTCTGTGCCCTTGGGCAAGACACTTAACTACAATTGCCTCTCTCCACCCAGGAGTATAAATGGGTACCGGTGAGGGTCGAGGCCGAATGAGCGCCTATAAACAGCTGCCGCGTGGTTTAGGGAGTGATGAACGGGGTAATGATTGTAAAGCACTTTGAGATCGTTGATACGATGTAAAAGCGCTTTATTTCACTAAATGAGCACTTGGGAAGACAAATTAGCGTATTTTTTTATTAATAAGGAGACAGTGACACTTATGGAGACATTTCAGTGTTTCTCCAAGTGTCTAGCTACCTTAAAAAACGATATTTGGGAGTTATTTTTGCTCTAGAACGACAGATTGGGGTCTAAATAGCATGAATCTCAAAGATCTTAGAGAAAAGGGTTAGGGTAAACAAGTTAGGACTGTTTTAAGTTTGTGTACATCAGGCCTCGAAATAGTACTAGCCCGGCGTACAAAGTCTAGCGAAAACAGCTCCGGGCTACCCAGACCCACTTCCTTGGTTGCCCGGTGGGCTAGTGAAAAATTCAGTAACCTACCTGTAAATGTTTAGATCAAAATACATGTTAAAATTTGTATTGTTTTTTTGTGTATTAAATAAATATCGGATCAAGATAAACCGAGTATAAACTGTCTTTTGTTTGTGTTTTTCGGAATGATTATCGATAGCCTGGGAGCGCTCGATCCACGCGTGCATGCAGTGCATTGCGATCTCACGAATAGAGTAGACTGGTGGGCTTCAGTAAGATTAGTATAGTATAAACTACGGCGCAGGGTACCGCACATATGTGCACTATTCTCTTTCACATCGTTCAGCCTTTCTTACCATAACGGCCCACTGCGTTGCTGTATAGTACATGAGCGTGCTGCCGTGTCACTAGTACTAGTAGTAGCGCCTGATAAAGAGTCTGTTCAGAACAGCGCCCTCTGTGTACATTACTACGGATGTACACTGTACATGTACATTATTGTACGTACCGCGCCGGTACGTGTACGTGCCCGCGCCGAACGAATAGTTTTGTGCATTGTACATACGGGCTAGCGAAAATATAAACGGGCTAGTAAAATCTGCAGTTTGCTAGCCCGGTGGGCTATCTATGAAAAAAAGTTAGCGCAAGGCCTGTACATCCCTATGGGATTGTCTCCCTAAGTGTCGGTGTTTTTTTAAATTATTATTATTATTATTATTATTACTTTCCTCGCCTTCTTCCACTGTGACCTTGGTTCGAAACCCACCCGGGCCAATAGAGTGGAGTCCCCTAACATGGTGCACTTTGACGTTTCCCCCAACTTTCCTCATGCCGTGCTACTCAACCTCTTTGTTGCCAAACTTCAAATTTATTCAGTTATTAAAAATTGGTACATTTTACCTTTAACCAGTTTGCGCCGGATGACGTATATAAACGCAAGGTTTTCCCCAAATTCAAAATGGATGACGCATAAACACGCCAAGTTCAAGTTCGGAAATCTCTGTCAGCAGCGAGCAAGGCCGGAAATGCGTGGGTGTGCTTCCCGGCACTATCGGCCTGAACACGCTTCGGATCGAGTTTCGTTAAAAAAAATCCTGCGCCTCGGCTCGGTGATGTTAAAATAATCCCGGCACGAACTGGTTAATAATGCTTGCTGTTAAACCTTCTTAAACAATTTTAGTGTCTTAAAATTCAGTCCACAATTCAAAAACGGTGCCGTCTGGTAATTAGGGCACATAATCTGCCAAGTGTTTCCTATAAACGCAGCGCACTTGAATAAATATTGGAAAATCACAAGTTAACATTTCAGCATTTCTTCAGTGCCTGCAGTGACTTAAGTCAGGTCGAGTCATTTACCCCCGTCGGGAGTCGAGTTGCATTGCCAACATTTGTGACTCAAGTCGGACTCGAGTCGAGTCATTTTCAATACATGTCGGGACTCGAGTTGAATTGAGTCATCGAAATTGTGACTCGAGTTGTGACTTGTGACTCGACGCTAGTCATTGACTTGACGCGAGTCATTACCAATCTGGCTTTTGCTACGTTCCAATCGCGTCGTATTTATCGTGTTCACGAGTTCACGAGTCGTATAATGGCGTTCTAATCGCCTGGTAACTCGTGTTCACCAGTGGTGAACTCGAGGTGGATTTATTTTCTCCATGTTCACGACTTCATAACGAATAAAATACTCGCGCATGCGTGTTGGTTCACGTACGAGTTCTCGCACGAGAAACTTGACTGTGCGCGTGCGTCTTGGTGGGTAGCGTTTGGAATACAACCTACTCGTAAATATAGATAAATTCACGGTGAACACGATAAATACGACGCGATTGGAACGCAGCATTTACCTTGGAAGAATGCATCCGGCGATATTCTGAACCTGAGACCCAAGAGATCCTCTGTAATATGCTCCTCACCATCCAGGTGCACATAGGTTTGACTGCTACAAATGGGTAAAACAACAAACATTACACGTTATAGCTAATATACAACATTTGTATACATCTAAAAATTATTGTGAAATATACCTTACTTGACTGTAAGTGAGTAATACTAGTCTCTGTGAAATCATGGTAGCCCCATTCTATGGCCGTAATACTGGACTCCCTCCATATCCTTGGATACGTAGGAAGTCCAGTATTATGGCCACATAATAGGGCTAAAATCATGAAACCAGGTGTGCTGTCATTTTGAAGAAAAGGTAATTTTTTGTACCTATTTCCAACGATAGTCAGCCCACTATCAATGGAAAACAACTGATTTTGTTCAAGTACTGCCCCAAATTTACCAAATTCAGTTAACCCACATTTTGTTTTGATGCGTCTTTCTTATAGATGGGTTTAGGACACGTCTTACCGGTAGCTAAGATCAATCTTAGAGCGGGGACTCGTCTTAAATCCAAAAATGAGTCGCAAGATAAGATAGACGAGTTTCATGAAATCGGCCCCAGGAAACTGATTTTCTTTGCAATATTGTTTTTTCGTCACAGTTTTATGATTGACAGTTTTGGCCCTACATGAATCCCTGTTGAGATGTTTTTGTAAACTCACTTTTGTCCCTGAAGATTCAGATACAATGAGGTCAGCTGACAATTCTTGCCCTCCCCTTCCTTAAAGTAACTGCACAGCTTTTGCTTCTCAGAATCTATGGCTTCCTGGAGAGAAAAAAGAATGAAAGTTTCTGAAAACAGATGATGTGCACTGTACTTCATTCATAAATACTTGAGATGATTACACACCTATGTTCCGACACCCCTATGTTCCGACACCCCTATGTTCCGACACCCCTATGTTCCGACACCCCTATGTTCCGACACCCCTATGTTCCGACACCCCTATGTTCCGACACCCCTATGTTCCGACACCCCTATGTTCCGACACCCCTATGTTCCGACACCCCTATGTTCCGACTCCCCTATGTTCGACACCCCTATGTTCCGACTACTCAGCCTATGCATCGACACCCCTATGTTCCGACACCCCTATGTTCCGACACCCCAATGTTCCGACACCCCAATGTTCCGACACCCCAATGTTCCGACACCCCAATGTTCCGACACCCCAATGTTCCGACACCCCAATGTTCCGACACCCCAATGTTCCGACACCCCAATGTTCCGACACCCCAATGTTCCGACACCCCAATGTTCCGACACCCCAATGTTCCGACACCCCTATGTTCCGACACCCCTATGTTCCGACACTCCTATATTCCGACACCCCTATGTTCCGACTACTCAGCCTATGCATCGACACCCCTATGTTCCGACACCCCTATGTTCCGACACCCCAATGTTCCGACACCCCAATGTTCCGACACCCCAATGTTCCGACACCCCAATGTTCCGACACCCCAATGTTCCGACACCCCAATGTTCCGACACCCCAATGTTCCGACACCCCAATGTTCCGACACCCCAATGTTCCGACACCCCAATGTTCCGACACCCCAATGTTCCGACACCCCTATGTTCCGACACCCCTATGTTCCGACACTCCTATATTCCGACACCCCTATGTTCCGACACCCCTATGTTCCGACACCTTTATGTTCCGACACAAACTTAACTCAAACACTATTAACCCTTTTGCGTCGGAAGACGTATATACACGAAAAGTTTTTCCAAGATTCAAAATGGATGACGCATAAACACGCAACAAGCAGGGCCCGAAATGTCTGTCAGCAGCGCGCAAGGCCGGAAATGCGTTAAAAAAATTACCCGCGCCTAGGCTTGGTGAATGTTACAATAATCCCGGCGCGAACTGGTTTAAAAAAAAAAAGTATTCCAAGCTAAAAGCAGAGACCTTGGACAGCGCCTGCGGGTTCAAGAACGCAGCGGCCATCCTCCCGCCGTTCCGACTGATTCTGACTAGCAGCATCTTCCAGTGGCCAGTGTGGACCTGCGGGTCGTAGCTGGTCAGCGAGGTGTCTCGCTGCAGGTATCGCTGGAAGGTGGCCACGATGGCCTGGGTGGCCGGGCAGACGTGGCGACAGGCGGACGGGTTGACCACGGACATGTGCCCACCTGATTGGTTGAAATACCAGTCACACACGCAAACAAATATTAGGTTACAGGGACCTTGCTGGATTATGACAATTAAGAGCTTCCTACCAGTTGCTGTAAACATCTGGAATAGGATTTCACCTGATATCATCAGGCAGCCTTCAGATGAGGGAGCTTAGTGTTTTAAAGGTAGTATATACACCATTTGCAGATATCGAAAATATTTACTACCAAATTATTAAGAAATATCTTACTTATTTCAAAGTAAATAATAATTCTAGGCATTCAGCAAAATGATTGCGCTAGATATCCTGTAATTATTCCGAAAAGTAGAATTTTATAAAGAAAAATTCGGGATCGCCGGACGGCGATCGCGAAAAAAACAAAGATAACATAAGAATAACTGCTCGACGCCGGTTGAAAACAAACGCTGTTTTTCGTGTTTTTCTCGGCATCCATGATTGTAAAACTTCGGACAGGTCAGTTAAACGATATTCACTATAAAATACAACCCCCCCAAATCTACTTATTCATGATAATTTTAGCAATTACCAATGGTGTATCCTACCTTTATGGAGGCTGTGCATAATTTGTTGATAGGCCATACTTAAAGCCCGGCTTTATGTATTAGAGTTCAGAGTAACTCGAGCACGTTTGTGGTTTTTTTTGGTTTTATTTTTATAATGTTGCTGTGCATGCTTCCAGTCTGTTGTTCTTTTCATGAGATTATTTGATTGCTCACCAGCGTTGTTTGTCGTGTTTGACCGTAGCTGGGAGGATTGGGTTGTGTATAAAAATTTAAAAAACTAACAAATAAATAAATAATAATAATACATAAAAAACAAAAATATCCACATCTGTGTGCTACATTCTGATTGGTGGGTAACCAATTTTAAAATTAAAATGTCTTTGTGCAGAGTTGATCGGTAGCTACTAATAGGCCACACCCACATCTATGTGCTACATTTTGATTGGTTGGTAACCACTCAATTCCTTTGTGCAGAGTTGATCAGTAGTTACTAATACTAGGCCACATACACATCTGTGTGCTACATTCTGATTGGTTGGTAACCACTCAATTCCATTATGCAGAGTTGATCAGTAGCTACTAATAGGCCACACCCACATCAGTGTGCTACATTCTGATTGGTTGGTAACCACTCAATTCCTTTGTGCAGAGATGATCAGTAGCTATACTAATAGGCCACACCCACATCTGTGTTCTACATTCTGATTGGTTGGTAACCACTCAATTACTTTGTGCAGAGATGATCAGTATAGCTACTAATAGGCCACACCCACATCTGTGTGCTACATTCTGATTGGTTGGAAACAGTTGATAACCACTTAATTCTGTGTGCAGAGTTGATTAGTAGCTACTAATAGGCCACACCCACAAACAGCAAATCCAATAAAACTACAAAACCGATCTACGTCTTTTGCACACACAAAAAACGAAACTAAAGAGGAAAGACTTTACCTTTGTATGTGCCAAGCCGGAAACCAACGGTGTTATCTGTCCATGAAAATAACAAAGACATGAAACTGAAAAAACTTTGGAAGAATATATCGGGGGTCAAGTTTCATGAAAACGTGACAAGAAATTAGGAAAAAAACCCAAATACTTTCAGTTGCGGTGTTCATAATAGGCACATTATTTGCACTTGTACATCGAGTCGTGTTTTGCAATAACGACCCAGGATCCCCTATTGTGTTTCCCTTTGTTCCTGACCCCCTGTACTATAACCCATAGACTTATCGTACACTTTAACGACAGAGGACAAAATGCAACAAAATACAAACGCCCAAGAACTGAAAGGAACTATTGTTCGCCTATTGTCTTTATGTCCTCGGAGATTATTTCAGGCAATTTGCACTTTTTAATCATCAAAACCAAAGGACACAGAAAAAAAAAGAGATTCGAATGAAGACAAATATTGAAAGCAAGTTTTACTCACCGACGCCATCTACACTCTTGCCAATGGTGAACTCGCACTTATTGCGATAACTCTCTAAAACTGGCTGTGATTGAAGAAACGACAACAAAAATGTAAATCAACTCCAACATTCCCCATCCAGTCAAACTCTAACACCAGGCTTGGTTGGAATAAGCTAGGATGGGGTACTGGACCCCTAATACTGGTTTAAGCAAACCTCTAGAATAAGAGTCCAACAGTTTGTGTGTACAGTTTTCCCATATGATGTTGGAATTTTTAAAGAATGGGTACGGTTTTTAGTAACATTGTAAGGCCTAAAAATGCAAACACATTTTTTTTTTAACTAAAAACCTTTCCTGGACGTATACTAAAGTTTTAAGACTTGAAAAGGGGGCTTATTGTTTACTTTTCCCATTTTTCGTTCTAACGAAAAGTTTTCACATCTTCGGGGATTTTAGGGCGTAACCCTCTTTAAGGATCGTTCCTAGCAAAAAGCACCTAAGGGGTTAAAGGTAGGATACACCATTTGCAGATACATGTATCAACAAAATTTACTACCGAATTATAAGAAATATCTTAATTATTTGTAAGTAAATAAGGATTGTAGGCATCCAACAAAATGATTGCGCGAGATATCCTGTAATTGTTTTGAAAAAAAATTATTAAAAAAAATCCTAATCGCCGGACGGCAATCGCGATAAAACAATAACAACATAAGAACCAGGCTTTTCTCAGTATACATGATTGTAAACAGGTCAGTTAAAGGTAAACTATATTTACTATAAAATGCAACCCCCTAAATCAACCTATACATGGTAATTCAAGCAATTACAAATGGTGTATCCTCTCTTTAAAGTAAAGATGATGATATTCATCGTTCTGAGATCCCGATTCACAATTCTACAGATAAATTTACAGAAAATCTTGTCTTTTTCGTCATCAAACTTTGGTCAACTACATGTAGCTTACTCACCGATGGCTTGATTGGGTCCAACTCACATGCCATCCCACTATGGTGCTTTCTGTCAAAGAAATGAAGAGTGCACTATTAAACACGAGGGCATTGGTTCCGATGGAGCAAATTTGTGAATTCGTTAAGAAAAATTCTCGTGCGACTATCGGGAATAACACAAAAACAGTTGGTTGCATGTAAAGGGTGAGTTAAAAAAAACTGCATTTTTTTTTAGTCAACTTTTTATAAAAAAGATATTAAGTGTGCCGAAAATGTATTTTAACAGAATTCTGTCACAGCTATTCTGAATAGATCATGTAATTTCATAAATATGACATAATTCTGGTAAAATAAGTTTTAGGCAAAAATATATTCTATTTCTGATAAAACTGACTTTGATAATAAAAATGCATTTTGTTTTTACTCACCATGTACACTAATATCATACTTTTAAATGATGTTGCGCAAACAATGCCATTTTAATTTAAAATGCATTTTGTATCCCAATTTGACGTTGATAGAATTCCCCTTTAACCCTTTAAACTCAGGCCTGTTTTCGAAGATTTTGTACGTGTTGCTAGTTTGTATATACAAATATCATTTACAGTGTACAAATCTCATATAATTATGTATCATTAGAAAGCTTACAAATAGGGCTATATTTTGGGGGAATATTTGGACCCCAGGAGTATTTAAAGGACTTATAAGTCAGATGTAGCGCGGGGCTGAGTGCAAAGGGTTAACAAATAGGCACCATTTTCCAGAGCTTTAACAAGTTTTGGGGGCGGCTGTACATCTAAGACCATCTGCCACAAAACTGTGTCTTGAAACTTGTTTTGTTTGTTTTGTCTGTCAGGGAAAGTCGCACGTCCAATCTGACGCGCAAACCTTCTTTGTCTTTGGTGAACACCTCACTTTTGTTCTTTCAGCCAGAGAGACATCTCCCCAACGTTCCGCTGCAGCATCTTAGATAAATTCCGCAGAAACTCTCCCGTGTTGGTTTGTTTGATGGATAGCTGCTCCTCGTACGGGCGCTTCCACAGTGGAGTCACTGTGTTGTTTAACCTGCAGAATTGAGAAAGGATTGCAAAACATTGCACTCGGTACTTCAGAGTGAAAGTGTTGTGGTTGTAATAGACCTTATGCATAGCGGCCATCTTAGAGGGCATACAATGAATGCACAGCAGGTTCAATAGCACGCAAAGGCATTGCCCTCTAAGATGGCTGCTGTGCATATGGTCTATAACAGGTTTTCATGCAGACCAAGGTGAAAAGGTAATAGAAAATTTAGATCAAAATTTCAAAAATAGAAAACAATTACAAAAGTAGGACTTCAGAGGACAAAATTAGGGCAAAAGTAGGACTTCTGCAAGCTTTCAGGAGTAGTTTTTGTTGCTACTCGCTCATGTTCAATGCACCATTCGCCTCATTTGGCATGTTCTGTGCACACTGTAGTAATCCAATGAAGAATTGTGTCTTATGGGAACATGGGCATACGGATATGGAGAAGTTAAGACTGGTAGTGCGTCCAACAATTTGTTGAGGAGACACCAAAATTACACCAAATAATTTTAATTTTATCACTTTGTATCCACACTGTCACAGATTTTAAAACCAGTGAACACAGTAATGACTTCAGATGGTTGAAAACTTGAGTTGGTTTTGGGAGGTTTTTTTTGCTGGTGGTTCGAATCCATCCTAACCCTGCATTCCATCTCAATGTGTTCACCTCTCTTCTACTGGTAAGCTGTCCTCCTCCCTCCTCCTCTTAGCTTCTTGGCTGTTGCCCTCGGATTCGTCTTGGCTCCGTTTCAGAGCGACGCTCTTAGTGTACGGGTCCTCGACTGGCTTAGCAAGCTGCACAACAAAAAACAGGTATGAGATTGTCAATAAAGAAAAAAAGCCTGAAAAATTAATAAAATGTCTGAAAAAAATACACATCTTTCTGTATAATGATGTCTTCGGCTGAGATTTTAAAAGTCTGAATTTAGATGAAAGTCTGAAAAAGCTCATTGTGTTTCTTGGTAACGTTTTGGTAACTATTATGATAAAAAAAGGCCATGGCAAAATATTAAAGATGTTTTATTGCTGAATGTTTCCACATACTGTCAGTGTGCACTGAGGGGGAAATCTGTTTAGTGCCCTGATGTCATATGCCACCATTACAATTACAACAAAAATCTGTCCATCAACTTTTGCTGGTGGATTATTGATGGACTCAGGATATCTCCAGTATGCATACTGGTGGAGTCTGATGGACTCAGGACACCAGGCAGCAGTTTTTGCAAACCAAACTTGGTGGATTGTGGCGGATTCAGGCCGGATACTTTCTAGAAAAATCAGTGAGGGGGTTAGGGTTAAAACAGGCTTATGGGCCTGAACATTGTTAATGCCCTCGCCTTCGGCTGCCTATCTGATATTGCCATTCTACAGAAAAGTTGGCAGGAGATCGACCCCCCCCAAAAAAAAAACCCACGGCTTTTATGAATGCATGTACCTTGGCTTTCAGCACTTGTCCTTTCCATTTGTAGCCGCTGAGTACCTTCAAGGCTTCCTCCTTATCTTCTTGGCAACTGTTTGATGAGGGATACAAATACAAATGCAGCCGAAGACAGTCAAGAACTAGAAAAAAAAGGCCATCGATCGATAGACCGCAGACCTCTGGCCCAACCGCAAAATATGCACAAGTATCTCCAACTGTTAAAACATCATTCGAAGTAATCCAGATTCCTGATCTGGATCCAGATGAATTTGAATACTTAATGAAAATCCCCCTTGACCCATAAGCTATCTACCTACCAAGTTTCGTTAAAATCCCACGTTGTTTTTTCATATAATCCTGCTAGCTAACAGACAAACAAACAGACACCCCAACAAACAAACATCCGGCAAAAACATAATCTCCTTGTCGGAGGTATGGTAATTGCGAGCTTCGTGCGACCAGCTTGAGCAATCAAACGTGTGCGCTAGTTTGATTATCCTGAATGACCTGTGACCCATATATCACTGTGTTCATACACCTAGTTGTGGGGACAGGTTCTTTTTTTTTGGGAAAAAGCTGACTGAGTTGTGGAGACGTTTTCCTGTCCCCATATCATTTTTCAGTAAAGGGGTCTAGAAGTAGAATTGGGTTAGAGTATAATGAAAGAAAATGGAGAAGACGACAAATTAGGGTGATGTTGAAAATGTTAGTTCAAAATAATTTTCTGAGTTTGAGTTTACGAACCCTATGGAGTGTCCCTATAGCATAATGTACGAAAAAGAATTGCTGCATGTGTGCAGTTAAAAACTCCAAACTGGCTTATTACTGAACAATTTCGAATTGCTGCCTGTTCCATTCTCACAGGCAAGCTGGGCAGGCTGGTTCCAGCCCCTATTATAAGTATTGATAATGTGCAGACCGGGAACCAGTCTGCCAGCAAAGTCGATCAGCTTTTGCCGAAACCAAAATAAAGAGTACACAAGAACTTTCTTAGTATATTAAGTGAAAGCAGAAGTCTGATTACATTTTCAGTTTCAAGTAATAGATTGTGGAAACTCCTTGGTTTCAAATCTTCGTTGATGCACTATTTGTATATTTTTCAATTATTTTCTTGATTATCCAAACACCAAAACTAAAACGTGATTGTGCAGTTTCCCTGTGCTCATATTTGTGTTCCATATTACATCAGTACACTCAACTTTCACTCTTAAGAAGCTTCAGAGTCACTCACCCCTTGACTCTAATTTCATGGTGCCAGTTTTTTTGCGCGTCTCAAATACATAGTCTGGCCAAATGAGACAGAACTGGGCAGACATCAAAATGATAGTTTGCAGGTATTGCAGGACTAGTCTTTGCCAAAGGCTACAGTAACTCAGTGATATTGTGCACGCATGTCGCGTAAAATCTTTTCCCGCAGTGCACCCACAAAGGACAGGATTATAGACTACAAGCAGCTACCCTACTCATAGTCATGGCCTGAGCTTTTCATACAAATTCGATCATAAATGATTTTTTGAATCCCATAAGGGATTTACGCAGTCAACTACCCATTCAGCAGCCACTCGGGCCAGCGTATCTTATCAGCGCTGCTTGACAAAGGAATTGTGTGCGTGCGCGTAGTACATCATGTTGCGCGTATGTTTAAACCGCCGTTCTGCAAACGCTGTTTGCAGGGCTCCCTAAAAAACCGGCGTAGAAATAAGGAAAAAGATAAACCACTGGCGCAGGTTTGCAAAGACGACAGTGTGAGTAGGGAAGCTGGTCTAAAATCGTGTCATATTTGCAGGCGCACTGAATGAAAAAAAATTACGCGACGTGCACAATATAGATTATTGTCGTCTTTGGCAAACACTAAAAAAGAACTGGATACTTGCAAAGGTTGCAAAAGTTGAGAAAGTTCACATTCCATACCTGAATGTCACAAAAGCATAGGTGGCCTTGTTGACTGCCTTGACTTTCTTGGGTTTCAGATGCAAACCAAGCAGCATCTTTTTCAGTTGCTGTTAAAAGGGAAAGTACATGTACATTATACACCAATTGTCAGTTATGCGTGTTTGTCATTTAAAGCAGCAAATGGGTTCAAAAACAAAGGAAAGGTGCTTGACAACTCTGCGTCCAATTTCATAGAGCTGCTAAGCACACAAATTTGCTTAGCATGACATTTTGTCTTTGGCAAAAACAAGGTTACAGACCAAATTTTCACCTGATCTTTATTGTTCTGGATTGATAATCAGCTGTTTTTTTGCTTAGCATGAAAAACACGTAGAATTTTGGCTGGTAACCTGTTTTTAATGAGCAAGATTTTTGGGGCTAAGCAATTTTTGTTGCTTAGCAGCTCAATGAAATTGGCCCCTGATGAATTGTTAGCACTCTCAGGGTGGCTCCAAAAAAACGAACAATAATATCACAACGAACAAGCATACTTCCACTATACACTGAGGCCAAAACTGCCTTTACCAATGGACGGAGAATCTTTCTAGAAGAACAATTACACAAGGATATCTTGATTTGGGCTAGAAGCTTTAGCTCCAGACCCTATTTTGTGAAGTGAAGTCAGGGGGTCCTGTCTCACCAGCAAATTACTAAACCACGGTTTTGTTACTTCTTGATCTCCTGACTTGACGGTGCTTCACAAAACAGGATCTGGAGCTAAAACTACTAGCCTAAATCGAGATATCTTGGTATCATTTTTCTCCTCGAAAGGTTCTCCATCCATACGTATACAATGTAGGTAGTTTTGGCCTCAGGGTTGTGGAAGTGTGTTTGTCTGGTTTTTTTATGGGCCACCCTGTATAGTCCAAGAAAACAATATTCTAGGATTGCGATTGCAATTCAAAATTTGCCAAGTCCAAAATTTGAATTGCGACAACAATCAGCATTCAGGTTACGTTCTCGTTCAGCCAATTCGGGCGATTCACAATGCAGTGCGCCACCAAGCGTTTGACTCAAAAGAGCCACTTTTAAACTTTACGGTCGACTTCTTCCGTATATCATATTGTAGTGAAATTTGTATTCTTCATTGTTCACGCGAGGTACAACACAAACGAAAATGTATCCGGCAGCGTCGTTAATTAAAACATTGTTATTTGCAGAGAAAGAAAAAAAAAACTTTAATCGTGCGCGTCCAAAAGACGTAAAAACTGATGAGTTCTTGTAAAATGAATACCGTTTTTAAAACCAATGCCGACTTTTACCCATGATGCACTGCGGGTATAGCAGGATTTGCGCCTCTAACGGCAGCTTCTAGGTATTGTGAATCGCTCGAATTGCAGCTGAATCATGTCAAGCACAGCAACCAATCAATATCAGCTCCAATGCACGCGCGTGCATCGTTTAAAGGCTTGCGCACACTATTACATGTAATATTGGCCCCAGGGATAACCAGGAGCCAATTCCATAAAAGCATTCTAAGCCTAGTTGGTTGCTAACTTCCTTTCTATCTCTAGTTCCTTGCTAAATCTATTCCATAAAACCATTATACGCTTAGCAAGGTTCCTAGTTGCATGCTAAAATTAGAATAGGTTTGGGGTATGTCTAAATCCTTAGCACCATTCTAAGTGACCCTTAACCCTAACTCCCTCACCATTGTTATTGAACAATACAATTCCTTCAAAACTTCCTCCAACTTCCTTTGTTGTGTAAGGAGTTAGGGTTAATATTTCATCTTTTGGGAATTTGTATTGACATCCTTATGCGCCGAGTCAAGGATAACCTTAAACTCCTCATAGCATTCTGCAAGGAACAGATTTTCCTAAGTCGAGTAATTAGGCTTCTTTCCCCTTTTTGAGTTGAAACACGCTCTGAATTAGCCATTTCTGAAACATGTGCTTAGGCCAATACAAATGTACATACCCTAAATAGGGTACAGAGGAATGCATTGATAATACAACCCACAGCATGACCTGATTTGAATTCTTTCCCTATTGTTAACTCAAACTGACCATGTACTTTGGCGATTACGCAAACCCCACACCATTCTAGCAAGCTGCAAGCAAGCAACTAGTAAGAATGTTTCATAGAATGGTGTTATGGAATGCGATTTAGTTGATTGCTAGCAAGCAACCAACTAGGCATTTGGAATCTAGAACCTAGTAATATACTAAGTTAGAATGCTTTTATGGAATTGGGCCCTGCTTTCTATTGTAGATACATTATTACTAGCCAGGGTTTGGCTAGCTGGTTAAAATCCCAATAGCAGCGAGTTCCACAACCAAATTTTTCAATTTGCGTTGGGGTGATGTAAATTGAATACTGGATAATTTGTTTTTAATCACCAACGTAATTTATAAATGCTGTATAGTGTTGTCACAAGAGAAAGTGTTGGTAACAGCACTGTCAAAACAATAGACAAACTTGTCCTGAATAATCAGAGAAAATATATAAAAGGGGAGAAGACAAAAACGCAGCTTTCAGTTTCAACTGCACACTCCTCAAAGATTCTCTGTTAGTGTTCTTACAACAAGAATACCTGCACTGCATCTGCAAATAATGTTGGAAATGCTACACTGTACATGAACTATGGCTGATGGCTACCAAGAAGACAACTCTACTCTGTCAACTGATGAAGTAAACAAGCACATCGAGAACTATAACAAGAGTGTAGCCAGTTTTGATCAAATCAAATGGTTAAGTACTGAAATCATTGCACCAATCGGGATCCTCTTCAACTTTGTGTTTCTCTTCACAGTCTTCCGAGTGAAGTCCATGCGTACAATCATCAACATCTACTTATCCAATCTGGCTGTGGCTGACTCACTCTTCCTTACGAGTGACTTTATATTGGCATTGTGTATACCCGTCAAGTACAACTTCCTTGCTTACAAAGCATATTTAAGTGTCAGATACACGCTTCTTGCTGTTTCTAATTTCTTTGTGGTTACCATAGCAGCTGAGAGATTCTCTGCAGTGCGTAATCCTCTGACACACAAAGAAAAAGCTTCTAAATCCCGAGCAGCAAAGATATCAGCAGGAGTCTGGGTGCCTACAATCATTGTTGGTGTGATTCTTATATTTTTACCAAAGACTATCTTTACTGATGTCAGTATTTACAGTAATTTCATTATTGCCATTGTTTGCTTGATAGCAACTCTTCCTTTGTACATCTATGTGGTAGTAAAGGTGCGCAGACAATCAGCCCAGTTGCCAAACCGCCCCAAGCCAGCAGGCAAGGTCCTCTGTATGGTGATCATCAATACTGCTGTTTTCTTCATTTTGAAGTCAATACGCACTGCAATCACAATTATTTTATTTGTGTATAGCACGTATACACCTTCACAGGCTGTTAAACTTATACAACTTGAAGAAAACATTTTCATTTTAATTACAATTCATACAATTCTTGAGCTTATCAATAGTTCAATCAATTCCCTGGTCTACAGTGCCACAAACGCAGATTATCGTGCGGCTGTAGTCGAGGCTTTCTCATTCCTAAAACTGTGCTGTCGTTGCTGCCAAAGACTGAATCCCAGCCAACCATTGCAGCCAGGGAAGCAGATTGAGCTTCGTGTGATTCCACAGACAGAAAATAACCAAGAGCAGCGTGCTGCCAGACCAAGCAACAGCAAGCCACTAAGCCAAGAGCATGCACAACACTCAGAGAGTCAGCAGTCACTAGACAGCTGTCAAGAACAATGTTCCAGGCAAGGCAGCAGCAAGGCATCAATGCAGATTCAGCAGCATGTTCAAGTGCATGTTGAGGTACATGTACATACAGAACCAGCAGTGACCACAGCGCTTGCAAGTTCTCACCAGAAACAATGCTCTAGTCCGACTGACAACAAGCCATCCATGCAAAGGGAACAGTGTGTACATCCAGAACCAGCAGAGAGCCAGCAGTCATCACTTGCAAGTACTCAGGAACAATGTCCTGGGTTGACTGGCATCGAGCCATCATCACAAGGGCAGCAGTATGCACATCCAGAACCAGAAGGGAGTCAATCATTGGAAAGTTGTTAAGAACAATTGTTCTCTGGTAACTGATGAGTGCAAGCCATCCATGCAAGGTCAGCAGTGTGCAGAGTCAGAAGATACATGTAGTCAACAATCACTTTGTAAGTAACTCTCAAACAATGTTCCAGGCACAACAGCCTAGTGTCATAGGAGCAGTATATTATGCGCATCAAGAACCAGTCACTCCAAAACTGTCAAGAACTATGTTCCAGGGTGACTGACTTCCCACCCATCCCTGCAAGGGGAGCAGCAAGTTTTCAGTAACAATGATCCAGGATAAAGTAGTAAGGATTTGCAGAGACACCATGTGGAATTCTCTTTTCGAAAGATGCAAGTTGTCAGTAACAATGATCCAGGATTGACTGATGCTGACATTTCAATGCAAGGAAGCATGCATTCAGATCTTAATGTTATATATTCACCTCTCAAATCAACGTAGAAACATTATTCGAGCTCCGGTACTGATTAATATTCAAAGTTGTTTTGATTAGGCTTGGGTGATATTCCAGTTAAAGATATGTATTTGTGGTACCAAACCTAAAAAATGATCTGATAACACATATTTATAATGAACAAAATGTTGGCAAAATACTGAAAAGCTCACTATAAAATGTCAATAAAATTTGTTCTCTCTTTTCAGGGATATTCTTAACACAGTGACTATCGTTACAGCAGTTGATCATCTGATTCCCTGACTTACCGAGCCCGACATTGACAATACTCTGAACCTTTTACTCTTCGAACCTGACTATCAAATAGTCTGGTTCCAAAAGCGATATCCAGGTATTTTTGTCAATGTCGGGCTGGGTAAGTCAAGGATTCAGATCGTCAACTGTCGTAATGATAGCCACTGCATATTCTTAATACTACAATGTTTCAGTGATGATATATTGCCGACTCTCAAAATAAATCCAATGGGACCTACCACACAAGTCTAAACTTCAGACATTTCAAGCCCACATTTTTTTTTTCTAAAACAATTAATATTTATTTTCACCTATATTTCATTTCTGTTCAACAAGAACTTGTGAGAATTTTGTTTAAATAGAGTAACAAATGTTTCAGTAATGCTCGAGTGATTAGCGCACATGAACATATTTTTATAGAATGCGGGCTATATAAATGTAATTATTATTATTATTATGTTACTGAAGTTGTAAATAAGTGAGTAAATGTACAGATGCATACTTCTGTTATACTTGTAATTTGTAAATGTTCAACTGAAATAAGCACAAATCATATTGTCTATCACAGACAGAGATTACCTTTCACAATGAAATCTACCTTTGTGCTTTTTAACCAGTTCGCGCCGGGATTATTTTGACATTGACCGGGCGGGAGATTATTTTTCATGAACTTCGATCCGAGACGGGTTCAGGCCAGCATTCTTGGGAGCCGGTACACGCCATCCGACGCGAACTGGTTAAAGATACTTAGTCAATACTTTTTGAGGATATTAGATTTAAATTCTAATTGTGATTTTTTGTTACCATCTCTGACAAACCAAAAAGTAGTTCGTGTTTCAATATTACAAAAAAAATCATTGATTTCAACCTAAACATGGTCTGCAGATTACCGGGATTCATATGACTAAAATAACCCCCTCAAGTGATTTTAATTCTTTAAAAAAAAAATATACAAATTTAGAATCCGTGAGTTTTTGGGTCAAGGCAGGCAGACTTCAAAGGCATTGTATTTGAAAGGGAACTTATAGGGGAGTTTAGGTTTACGTATAATGTAGACACATAATTACAAAGTGTGATCGATGTAAAAGACCGATCGTCGATGTAAAAGACTGATTGATGGAAGGACCAATCAATAGATGTAAAAGACCAATCGATAGATGTAAATTAAAGACCGATCGATCGATCGATCGATGTAAAAGACTGATCAATGTGTTGATTGGAGTTTATGCCTCTTTGGTGTTCCATACCCTACTGCATTTTAAGTACAGGACCAAATTTACCCAAATCCACTCAAGTGGTGGTTGATATTGATAAACAACAGCTCATCACTGCACGATGGATAAAATCAGTCCCATTCTCCCAACAGTGCCAACGTCCATCATAATCCAAATATATTCACCCCAGGCCTGCAGGACCAAGTTTCCCCCCCCCCCCCCTCACCCTAACAAAAAACAAAAAAAAACAAAAAAAACAAAAAAAAAGGGTTAGTGTTAAAGAAGCTTTAGTTTTGTCACTTTTCATAATCGGTAACATCAACCAATTTCAATCAAGGAAATACGCATTAAATACGTAATAATAAAAACTGAAACAGCTTTAATTCTAAATGGCAGAAGCGAAACTGAATTGTCTGCTTTGGTAACTGCTGTCACGAGATACATGCATATCACGTGCATAACAATAGGTCTTTGAGAATTGTGAGAAAATAGAGAGGAAGGGTGAACAAAACTTTCTGTTTCAACTACACACTTCTAGAAGATCTCAAAGTGTTATATTCCCATTAGTAGAAAACTGGAGCAATCTTGAAATAGGACAAACACGCTTCGCTACATGTATATCTGCAGAAAATGTTGGATTCAGCTCCAATCTACACTGCACATCATGGGTGATGGCCACTCTATCGAATGAAGTAAACAAGCATTTTGAAAACTATTACAAGAGATAGGGTTGGGGTACATATGTATAAAATAATACACCATTTTAAAGTTGAGAACCTAGATAATTAAAAAAAAAAGAGCAAAATCTAAATAACTAAAATTGTCAACTTTGTCTTGGTTCTGTTGAAGCAGGTCACATATACACGAATTGTCAGTTGCGCATGTTTGTCATTTGAAGCAGCAAATTGGTGCTCAAAACCGAAAGAAAGGTGCATACAAACTCAATTGATTAAGTGTTAGTACTATCAATGATACAGGGTGGCCTAAAAAAAATTGTACAATAATATCACAACGGACAAGCATATGCGACCTAGCACGAGTAAATGAGACACTTTGAGGCAAAAATAACATTTGAGATTTTGATTTCATCATTTAAAGCTAAACAAGCTTTAAATGATGAAATCAAAATCTCAATTTTCATTTTTGCCGCAAAGTGTCTCATTTACTCATGCTGGGTCACATATACTTCCACTACCCTGAGGCCAAAACTACCTATACCAACGAATGGAGAATGTTTCTTAAAGAACAATGATACCAAGGTGTCTCAATTCGGACTAGTAGTTTTAGCTCCAGATTCTATTTAGTGAAGTGAAGTCAGTGGTTCTTTCGCATCAAAATATAACTAAACCACGTTTTAGTTATTTCTCGGTGCGAAAGGACCACTGACTCAGCTGTGCTTTACAAAACAGGGTCTTGAGCTGAAACTACTAGCCTAAATCGAGATATCTTGGTATAATTTTTCCTCTGGAAACATTCTTCATCCATTGGTATACAATGTAGAGTTTTAAATCTTAGGGTAGTGGAAGTATGTTCGTCTGTTTTTTAATATGGGCCACCCTGTATATAGTCCAAGAAAACAATATTTTATGATTGCGATTGCAGCTTCAAATTTGCCGAGTCCAAAATTTTAATTGCGACCACAATCAGCATTCAGGTTACTTTCTTGTTCAGCCAATTGCAGCTGAATCATGTCACGCACAGCAACCAATCAATATCAGCTCTTATGCAGGCATGTGCATCGTTTAAAGGATTGCGCACAGCATTCGTAGATTACAAATCAACTACTAATGGACATTTGCAAACATGCGTCTCTGACGCGTATCTTTGGCAATGACATTCTTTTATTATTTTCTATCCAGGACTGTCCTTTAATTAGGGGTCTAATTGTTCATATCCCTGTTACAATCCAACAATTCAGATGATGTTTATTTTGTGTAACTGGTATTCAGCTGGTTTTTGCTTTGAATGGAAAGCATGTGGAGTTTTGGCTGATAACCAGGGGCCAATTTCATAGAGCTGCTAAGCACAACAATTTGCTTAGCATGACAATTCGTCCTTGGAAAAAACAAGGTTACAGACCAAATTTGTACCTGATCTTTATTGTTCTGGATTAATAATCAGCTGTTTTTTTGCTTAGCATGAAAAACACGTATAATTTTGGCTGGTAACCTGTTTTTAATGAGCAAAACTTTTTGTGCTAAGCAAATTTATTTGCTTAGCAGGTCTATGAAATTGGCATCTGTTTTTACTGAGCAAGACTTTTTTGTGCTAAGCACATTTTTGTGCTTACATAATTGGCCCCAGGTGTAACCAGGACATTACAAAATGACCCAGTTTATTTATGGACTAACCAATCTTTTTTGTGCATGGCCAAAAGTATTTTACCTGTAGCTACCAAAGTTTTCCATAAACAAAAATATAACTTAGGCAGGACTCAAACACACAGCCTCCTGCTTTCTATTGCAGATACATTATTACTAGCCAGGGTTTGGCTAGCTGGTTAAAATCCTAATAGCAGCGAGTTCCACAACCAAATGTTTCAATTTGTGTCGGAGTGATGTAAATTGAATACTGGATAATTTGTTTTTAATCACCAACGTAATTTATAAATGCTGTATAGTGTTGTCACAAGAGAAAGTGTTGGTAACAGCACTGTCAAAACAATGGAAAAAATTATCCTAAATAAACGAAGAGAATGTATAAAAAGGGGAGAGGACACAAAGCAGATTTCAGTTTCAACTGCACACACCTCAAAGATTCTCGGTTAGTGTTCTTACAACAAGAATACCTGCACTGCATCTGCAAATAATGTTGGAAATGCTACACTGTACATGAACTATGGCTGATGGCTACCAAGAAGACAACTCCACGCGGTCACCTGAAGTAAACTTGCATATCGAGAACTATTACAAGACTATAGACAGATCCGATCAAATAATATGGTTAAGTGCTAAAATCATTGCACCAATCGGCATCCTCATCAACTTTGTGTTTCTCTTCACAGTCTTTCAAGTGAAGTCCATGCGAACAATCATCAACATCTACTTATCCAATTTGGCTGTGGCTGACTTACTCTTCCTTACGATGCAATTTATATTTGCATTGCGTTCATCCTTCAAGTACACATTCCTCGGGCAAAAAGTATTTATAGTTTTCAGAGAGACGACTCTTGCTGTTTCCAATTTCTTTGTGGTTACCCTAGCAGCTGAGAGATTCTCTGCAGTGCGTAATCCTTTGACACACAAAGAAAAAGCCTCTAAATCTCGAGCAGCAAAGATATCAGCAGGACTATATGTGCCTACAATCACTGTTAGTTTGATTCTGATATTCTTACCAGAGACTATCGTTGATGATGTCCTCTTTTGGATTACTTCCATTATTGCCATTGTTTGTTTGATAGCAACTCTTGCTTTGTACATCTATGTGGTAGTAAAAGTGCGCAGACAATCAGCCCTGTTGCCAAACCGTCCCAAGCGAGCAGGCAAGGTCCTCTGTATGGTGATCATCAATACTGCTGTTTTCTTCATTTTGAACTCAATGCGCACTGCATTGTCAATTCTTGTAATTGTGCTAATAAGCATGTATTCCACACCTTCACAGGTTGTTGAATATCTACAACTTGAAGAACAAATTTACATTCTGAGAATAAGTCATGTAATTTTTGAACTTATCAATAGTTCAATCAATTCCCTGGTCTACAGTGCCACAAACGCAGACTATCGTGCAGCTGTAATCGAGGCTTTCTCGTTCCTCAAACTGTGCTGTCGTTGCTGCCCAAGACTGAATCCCAGCCGACCATCGCAGCCAGGGAAGCAGATTGAGCTTCGTGTGATTCCACAAGTAGAAAATTACCAAGAGCAGCGTGCTGCCAGGCCAAGCAGCAGCAAGCCACCAAGCAAAGTGCATGCACAACACTCAGGGAGTCAACAGTCACTAGACAGCTGTCAAGAACAACGTTCCAGGCAAGGCAGAAGCAAGGCATCCACTCACAGTCAGCAGCATGTTCAAGTGCATGTTGAGGTACATGCAGAACCAGCGGGGACCCCAGTGCTTGCAAGTTCTCACCAGAAACAATGCTCTAGTCTGACTGACTGCAAGCCGTCCATGCAAGGGGAACAGTGTGTACATGTACATCCAGAACCAGAAGAGAGCCAGCAGTCACTTGCAAGTACTCAGGAGCAATGTCCTGGGTTGACTGGCAGCGAGCCATCATCACAAGGGCAGCAATATGCACATCCAGAAACAGAAGGGAGTCAATCATTGGAAGATTGTCAAGACCAATGTTCTCTGGTAACTGATGTGTGCAAGCCATCCATGCAAGGTCAGCAGTGTGCACAGTCAGCAGATACATGTAGTCAACAATCACTTTGTAAGTAACACTCAAACAATGTTCCAGGCACAACAGCCAAGTGCCATAGGAGCAGTATTATGTGCATCAAAAACCAGCAGGGAGTCACTCTAAAACTGTCAAGAACAATGTTCCAGGGCGACTGACTTCCAACCCATTCCTGCAAGAGGAACAGCGATCTCAAGAGTGCTAGCAACACTTGCAAGTTTTCAGTAACAATGATCCAGGAAAGAGTAGTGAGGGTTTGCAGAGACATCATGTGGAATTCTCTTTTCGAAAGATGCAAGTTGTCAGTAACAATGATCCAGGATTGACTGATGCTGAGATGTCAATGCAAGGAAGCATGAACTCAGAACTTAATGTTATATCCACCTCTTAAATCAACGTAGAAACATTATTCGAGCTCCAGTACTGAATAATATTCAAAGTTGTTTTGATTAGGCTTGGTTGATATTCCAGTTAAACATGTATTTGTGATACCAAACCATACCAAATGATGTGATAATACATATTGATACTGAACAAAATGTTGGCAAAATACTGAAAAGCTCACTATAAAATGTCAATACAATGTGTTCTCTTTTTAGGGATATTCTTAACGCAGTGACTTGTTACAGCAGTTGATGATCTGATTCCCTGACTTACCCATCCCGACATTGACAATACTCTGAAATCTTTTACTCTTTGAACCTGACTATCAAATAGTCTGGTTTCAAGAGCGATATCCAGATATTTTTGTCAATGTCGGGCTGGGTAAGTCGAGGAATCAGATCGTCAACTGCCGTATTGATAGCCACTGCGTATTCTTAAAACTACAATGTTTCAGTGATGATATATTGCCGACTCTCAAAATAAATCCAATAGGACCTACCACACAAGTGTAAACTTCAGACATTTCAAGCCCACATATTTTTTTTTCTAAAACAATTAATATTTATTTTCACCTATATTTCATTTCTGTTCAACAAGAACTTGTGAGAATTTTGTTTAAATAGAGTAACAAATGTTTCAGTAATGCTCGTGTGATTAGCGCACATGGACATAAGTTTATGGAATGCACGCTATATAAATGTAATTATTATTATTACTATTATTATGTTACTGAAGTTGTAAATAAGTGAGTAAATGTACAGATACATACTTCTTTTATACTTGTAATTTGTAAATATGTTCATCTGAAATAAGCACAAACCCATATTATCTATCACAGACAGAGATTACAAGTACATTTCACAATGAAATCTACCTTTGTGCTTTTTACCCAGTTCGCGCTGGGATTATTTTGACATTGACCGGGCCCAGGCGTGGGATTATTTTTCATGAACCTCGATCCGAGAGGGGTTCGGGCCAGCATTCTTGGGAGCCGGTACACGCCATCCGACACGAACTAGTTAAAGATGCCTAGTCAATACTTTTTTAGTTTCACTCGATAATAGATATAATTTTAAATTGTAATATTTGTTACATCTCTGACAAACCAAAAAGTAGTTCGTGTTTCATTATTAAATAATATTTCATTGATTTCAACTTCAATGTGGTCTGCAGATAACCGGGATTCATATGACTGAAATAACCACCTAGACTTCAAAGGCAATGTATTTCAAAGGGAACTTATAGCGGTGTTTAGGTTTACGTATGTGTAAACTGTGACACATAACTGCAAAGGGTGATCGATGTAAAAGACCAATCGATCGATGTATTAAAGACCAATCGATCGATGTATTAAAGACCAATCGATCGATGTAAAAGACCAATCGATGGAAGGACCAATCAATAGATGTAAAAGACCGATCGATCAATCAGGCCTTCATTTTAAAGGAGCGCGATCGCACTCGCGCTCCTCCGCGCTCCAATCGAATCCAATTCCAATCAGCAACCGAGCCATAAACCACTTAAAACACCAAGCAGTAAACAAACACAGTTGAAACCCAACATACTGCTCTCTTTACAAGAGAAATAATACGGACCCAAAATAAATAATATGGCTAAGTTCCAAATACCTGGAATTCACGTTCATTGATTGTAACCACACCAAATCCACACACCTTGCAAGTTAAAACCGATTCCTCACCATGGAATCACCTACCTGCAACTGACGAGTGTCATAACAGTAAAGACACGAAAGCATTGCTATTGCTAACACAAGAGAATTTGCGATTACAATTCTCTCCTCGCACCCCCAAATAAAATCACATCAGATTTATCTTATACCAACAACGGTCATCTAGTCTTTCGTGTTCGCCCATTCCATTTATTTCGGACATAACGGGCCTAGACTAATAAGCCATACAAGTCACAGAGAGAGAAATGTCACTGGATGGGAAAGCGCCATCATTCTCTTAACCAAAAGTTGAACTACTGGTGAATGTTGTGTTCTTTTTCTTGAGTATGTGTTTATAAAGGCATAGACACCTTTGGTTGTCATTTTGAGTAACTACAGATAGTGTCCAGGCCTTTAAACTTGCGTTTTGTTAGCGAGAGCAAATCACTCTCCTTAATTCATTGTTTTGATTTAAGGAGAGCGATTTTAAAATCACTCTCCTTAATTCACCTTTTGATTTAAGGAGAGCGATGCACAGCTCTCCTCAGATTTATTAAAATGAAGGCCTGATCAATGTAAAAGACTCACTGATCAATGTATTGACTCGTTTTTATGCCTCTTTGGTATTTCATACCCTACTGCATTTTTACCGGTTCGCGCCGCGATTATTTTATTATCACCGAGCCAAGGCGCAGGATCATTTTTAACGAAACTCGATCTGAGGCAGGTTCAGGCCAATGGTACTGCAGGAAGCACACCCACGCATTTCCGGCCTTGCTCGCTACTGACAGACATTTCCGGACATGCCCGTGACGCGTTAATGCGTCATTCGTTTTGAATCTGGAGAAAACTTTGCGTGTATATACCTCCAGCGCAAACTTGTTAAGTACAGGACCAAATCTACCCAAATCCACTCAAGTGGTGGTTGATATTGATGAACAACAGCTCAGTACTGCACGGTGGAAAAAATCAGTCCCATTTTCCCAACAGTGCCAACATCACCATAATCCAAATATATTCACCCCAGGCCTGTAGGACCAAGTCCCCCCCCCCCACAACAAAAAAACAAACAAACAAACAAAAATAAAACAAGGGTATGGATTTGGATGGATTTGGAGGGTTAGGGTGAAAGAAGCTTTAGTATTGTCACTTTTCATTATCGGTAACATCAACCAACTTCAATCAAGGAAATACACATTGTACATACATTGTGTAATGATAAAAACTGAAACAATTTTAATTCTAAATGGCAGAAGCGAAACTGAATTTTCTGCTTTGGTAATTAACTGCTGTCACGAGATACATTCATATCACGTGCATAACAAAATAGGTCTTTGAGAATTGCGGGAAAATATGGAGGAAATATCAACAAAACTTTCTGTTTCAACTACACACTTCTAGAAGATCTCAAGGTGTTATATTCCCCAATAGTATAAAACTGGAGCAATCTTGAAATAGGACAAAAGCGCTTCGCTCTAAGCAGAAAATGTTGGATTCAGCTACAATCTACACTGCACATCATGGGTGATGGCCACTCTATCGAATGAAGTAAACAAGCATCTTGAAAACTATTACAAGAGATAGGGTGGGGTTACATATGTAAAAAATAATACACCATTTTAAAGTTGAGAACCTACCGGTAGTTAATTTAAAAAAAATAAAAAATCTAAACAACTAAAATTGTCAACTTTGTCTGGGTTCCGTTGGAGCAGGTCACATACTGTATACACCAATTGTCAGTTGTGCATGTTTGTGATTTGAAGCAGCAAAGGTGCTCAAAACCGAAAGAAAGGTGCATACAAACTCAATTGATTAAGTGTTAGTACTATCAATGATACAGGGTGACCTACACAAATTTTTACAATAATATCACAATGGACAAGCATATGTGACCCAGCACGAGTAAATGAGACACTTTGAGGCAAAAATAAAATTTGAGATTTTGATTTCATCATTTAAAGCTAAACAAGCTTTAAATGATGAAATCAAATTTTAAATTTCATTTTAACCCCACCCTATCTCTTGTACTTCCACTACCCTGAGGCCAAAACTACCTATACCAACGGATGGAGAATGTTTCTGAAAAAAGAACAATGATACCAAGATGTCTCAATTCGGACTAGTAGTTTTAGCTCCAGATTCTATTTAGTGAAGTGAAGTCAGTGGTTCTTTCGCATAAAAAAACACCTAAACCACGATTTAGTTATTTCTCGGTGCGAAAGGACCACTGACTCGGCTGTGCTTTACAAAACAGGGTCTTGAGCTGAAACTACTAGCCTAAATCGAGATATCTTGGTATCATTTTTCCTCTGGAAACATTCTTCATCCATTGGTATACAATGTAGAGTTTTAAATCTTAGGGTAGTGGAAACTGCTCGTCTGTTTTTTAATATGGGCCACCCTGTATATAGTCCAAGAAAACAATATTTTAAGATTGCGATTGCAGCTCCAAATTTGCCGAGTCCAAAATTTGAATTACGACCACAATCAGCATTCAGGTTACGTTCTTGTTCAGCCAATTGCAGCTGAATCATGTCACGCACAGCAACCAATCAATTACCAGCTCCAATGCAAGCGTGTGCATCGTTTAAAGGATTGCGCACACCATTCGTAGATTACAAACCAACTACTAATGGACATTTGCAAACATGCGTCTCTGAGACGCATCTTTAGAAATGACATTCTTTTATTATTTTCTATCCGGGACTGTCCTTTAATTAGGGGTCTAATTGTTCATATCCCTGTTACATTTGACATTAAAATAATATTTTTTAAATTCAGCACGCATTCTTTGATGTCTTCTTTCTAAAAGAGTGATTTACATAAAGAAAAGTACCAGTACCTGCAAAAGAAATTTTAAACAAAGTTTAAAGTCAATTTCAGTGACACTTGCATGGTGAATTACATGTACTGAACCAGGAGCCAATTTCATTAAACTTGTGAGCACCAACATTTGCTGAGTATGAACGTTCTTCCTTGGGAAAAAACAGGGTTACAAACCAACATTTCAGTTGATGTTTATTGTTTGTAACTGGTATTCAGCTGGTTTTTGCTTTGAATGAAACGTCTGTGGAGTTTTGACCGATAACCTGTTTTTACTGAGCAAGACCTTTTTGTGCTCAGCACATTTTTGTGCTTATACATGTAATTTGCCCCAGGTGTAGCCAGGACACCAACAAATGTCACACTTTTGGACTCCTTATTTATGAACTAACCCATCTTCCTTGTGCATGGGCAAAAGTATTTTACCAATACCTACCAATTTTTTTTATAAACAAAAATATCACTTGGGTGGGATTCGAACCCATGGCCTCCTGCTTTCTATTGCTAGCCAGGGTTTGGCTAGCTGGTTGAAATCCGAATAGCAGCAAGTTCCGCGACCAAATGTTTCAATTTGTGTCGGAGTGATATAAATTGAATACTGTTTATGTTTCCTTCGTCAACAACGTACCGTAATTTATAAACAATGTATACAAACTTATCCTAAATAAACAAAGAGAATATATAAAAGGGAAGAGGACACAAAGCAGATTTCAGTTTCAACTGCACACTCCTCAAAGATTCTAGAATACCTACAAGAATACCTACACTGCATCTGCAAAAAATGTTGGAAATGCTACACTGTACATGAACTATGGCTGATGGCTACCAAGAAGACAACTCTACTCTGTCAACTGAAGTAAACAAGCATCTTGAGAGCTATTACAAGAGTGTAGACAGAAAAAACCGAATAATATGGTTAAGTACTGAAATCATTGCACCAATCGGGATCCTCTTCAACTTTGTGTTTCTCTTCACAGTCTTTCGAGTGAAGTCCATGCGTACAATCATCAACATCTACTTAGACAATCTGGCTGTGGCTGACTCACTCGCCCTTACAAGTGACTTTATATTTGCATTGTGTTCACCTATCAAGTACAACTTCCTTGCTCAAAAAGTATATGGAGGTGTCAGATACACGCTTCTTGCTCTTTCTCAATTCTTTGTGGTCACCATAGCAGCTGAGAGATTCTCTGCAGTGCGTAATCCTCTGACACACAAAGAAAAAGCCTCTAAATCTCGAGCAGCAAAGATATCTGCAGGACTCTGGGTGCCTACAATCATTGTTGGTTTGATTCTGATATTCTTACCAAAGACTATCTTTGATAAAGTTGTCTTTTGGATTAATTCCATTATTGCCATTGTTTGCTTGATAGTAACTCTTGCTTTGTACATCTATGTGGTAGTGAAAGTGCGCAGACAATCAGCCCTGTTGCCAAACCGTCCCAAGCAAGCAGGCAAGGTCCTCTGTATGGTAATCATCAATACTGCTGTTTTCTTCATTTTGAACTCAATGCGCACTGCATTTTCAATTCTTTTTATTGTGCTAAGCATGTATTCCACACATACATCTTCACAGGCTGTTGAATTTCTACAACTTGCAAAAACAATGTACATTCTGGTTATATGTGATACAATTTTTGAGCTTATCAATAGTTCAATCAATTCCCTGGTCTACAGTGCCACAAACGCAGACTATCGTGCAGCTGTAGTCGAGGCTTTCTCGTTCCTCAAACTGTGCTGTCGTTGCTGCCCAAGACTGAATCCCAGCCAACCATTGCAGCCAGGGAAGCAGATTGAGCTTTGTGTGATTCCACAGGCAGAAAATGACCAAGAGCAGCGTGCTACCAGGCCAAACAGCAGCAAGCCACTAAGCCAAGGGCTTGCACAACACCCAGAGAGTCAGCAGTCACTGGACAGCTGTCAAGAGCAATGTTCTAGACAAAGCAGCAGCAAGTACTCCATTCACAGTCAGCAGCCTGTTCAAGTGCATGTTGAGGTACATGCAGAACCAGCGGAGATCCCAGAATTTGCAAGTTCCCACCAGAAACAATGCTCTAGTCTGACTGACTGCAAGCCACCTATTCAAGGAGAACAGTGTGTACATCCAGAACCAGAAGAGAGCCAGCAGTCACTTGCAAGTACTCATGAGTACTATATCAGGAGCAATGTCCTGAACTGACTGGCACTGAGCCATCATCACAAGGGCAGGAGTATACACATCCACAACCAGAAGGGAGTCAATCGTTGGAAAGTTGTTAAGTACAATGTTCTCTGGTAAATGATGTGTGCAAGCCATTCATGTAAGGTCAGCAGTGTGCACAGTCAGCAGATACATGTAGTCAACAATCACTTTGTAAGTAACTCTCAAACAATGTTCCAGGCACAACAGCCTAGTGTCATAGAAGCAGTATATTATGCGTATCAAGAACCAGTCACTCCAAAACTGTCAAGAACTATGTTCCAGGGTGACTGACTTCCAACCCATCCCTGCAAGGGGAGCAGCGGTCTCAAGAGTGCCAACAACACTTGCAAGTTTTCAGTAACAATGATCCAGGATAAAGTTGTGAGGGTTTGCAGAGACACCATGTGGAATTCTCTTTTCGAAAGATGCAAGTTGTCAGTAACAATGATACAGGATTGACTGATGCTGAGATTTCAATGCAAGGAAGCATGAACTCAGAACTTACTGTTATATCCACCTCTCAAATCAACGTAGAAACATTATTCGAGCTCCGGTACTGAATAATATTCAAAGTTGTTTTGATTAGGCTTGGTTGATATTCCAGTTAAACATGTAGATACCAAACCATGATACCAAATGATGTGACAATACACATTGACAATGAAAAAATGTTGGCAAAATACTGAAAAGCTCACTATAAAATGTCAATACAATGTGTTCTCTTTTCAGGGATATTCTTAATGCAGTGACTATTGTTACAGCAGTTGATCATCTGATTCCCTGACTTACCCAGCCCGACATTGACAATACTCTGAACCTTTTACTCTTTGAACCTGACTATCAAATAATCTGGTTCCAAGAGCGATATCCAGATATTTTTGTCAATGTCGGGCTGGGTAAGTCGGGGAATCAGATCGTCAACTGTCCTAATAATAGCCACTGCGTATTCTTAATACTACATGTACAATGTTTCAGTGATGATATATTGCCGACTCTCAAAATAAATCCAATAGGACTTTCCACACAAGTCTAAACTTCAGACATTTCAAGCCCATATTTTTTTTTCGACAAAATTTACTATTGATTTTTACCTATATTTCATTTCTGTTCAACAAGAGTTTGTGAGAATTTCGTTTAAATAGAGTAACAAATGTTTTAGTAATGCTTGAGTGCTTACCGTTACTGAAGTTGTAAATAAGTGAGTAAATGTACAGATGCAAACTTCTTATATACTTGTAATTTGTAATTGTTTAGCTGAAATAAGCATAAAGCCATATTGTCCATCACCGACAGAGATTACCTTTCACAATGAAATCTACCTTTGTGCTTTTTAACCAGTTCGTGCCGGGATTATTTAACATTGAATGGGACCAGGCGCGGGATTATTTTTCATGAACCTCGATCCGAGACGGGTTCAGGCTAGCTTTCATGGGAACCGGTACACGCCATCCGACGTGAACTGGTTAAAGATACTCAGTCAATACTTTTTGAGTTTCACTCAACAATAGATTTATTTTTAAGTTGTAATTTTTGTTAACATCTATGACAAACCAAAAGGTTGTTCATGCTTCATTATTACAAAATGTTTCATTGATTTCAACTTAAATGTGGTCTGCAGATTACCGGGATTCATATGACTGAAATAACCACCTAAAGTCATTTAATTATGTCAAAATAAAGCATAAAGGTTGAAAATCCGTGAGCTTTTTGATCAAGGCAGGCAGACTTCAAAGGCATTGCATATGAAAGGGAACTTATAAAGGCATTTTGGTTTACGTATACAGTGTAAACTGTGACAAATAGTTGCAAAGTGTGATCGATGTAAAAGACTGATCGATCGATGTAAAAGCCCGATCGGTGGAAGGACCAATCAATAGATGTAAAAGACCGAGCGATCGATGTAAAAGACTGATCAATGTTTTCATTGGAGTGTATGCCTTTTTGGTGTTCCATGTTCTTCTGCATTTTAAGTACAGGACCAAATCCACCCAAATGCACTCAAGTGGTAGTTGATATTGATGAACAACAGCTCATCACTGCACGGTGGAAAAAACCAGTGCCATTCTCCCAGCAGTGCCAACGCCCATCATAATCCAAATATATTCACCCCAGGCCTGCAGGACCAAGTCCCCCCCCCCCCCCCCACAAAAAAAAAAAAACAAACAAACAAAAACAAAACAAGAGTATGGATTTGGATGGATTTGGGAGGGTTAAGGTTAAAGAAGCTTTACTTTTAGTTTCATTATCGGTAACATCAACCAATTTCAATCAAGGAAATACGCATTGTACAAGATAATAAAAACTGAAACAACTTTAATTCTAAATGGCAGTAGCGAAACTGAATTGTCTGCTTTGGTAACTGCTGTCACGAGATACATGCATATCACGTGCAATACAATAGGTCTTTGAGAATTGCGGAAAAATATAGAGGAAGGGTCAACAAAACTTTCTGTTTCAACTACACACTTCTAGAAGATCTCAAGGTGTTATATTCCCATTAGTATAAAACTGGAGCAATCTTGAAATAGGACAAAAGCGCTTCGCTCTATCTGCAGAAAATGTTAGATGCAGCTGCAAGCTACATGTACACTGCACATCATGGGTGATGGCCACTCTATCGAATGAGTAAACAAGCATCTTGAAAACTATTACAATAGATACTTGTACATGTAGGGTGGGGTACATGTGTAAATGATACATCATTTTAAAGTTGAGAACCTAGAGAATAATAAAAAAAAGCAAAATCTAAATAACTAAAATTGTCAACTTTATCTGGGTTCCGTTGGAGCAGGTCATATACACCAATTGTCAGTTGCGCATGTTTGTCATTTGAAGCAGCAAAGGTGCTCAAAACCGAAAGAAAGGTGCATACAAACTCAATTGATTAAGTGTTGGCACTCTCAATGCTATACAGGGTGGCCTCCAAAATATTGAAAATAATATTCCAACCAACAAGCATATACTTCCACTACCCTGAGGCCAAAACTACCTATACCAACAATGGAGAATGTTTCTTGAAGAAGAATGATACCAAGGTGTCTCAATTCGGACTAGTAGTTTTAGCTCCAGATTCTATTTAGTGAAGTGAAGTCAGTGGTTCTTTCGCACACAAAAATAACTAAACCACGGTTTAGTTATTTCTCGGTGCGAAAGGACCACTGACTCGGCTGTGCTTCACAAAACAGGGTCTGGAACTAAAACTACTAGCCCAAATCGAGATATCTTGGTGTAATTTTTCTTCTAGAAAGATTCTCCATCCATTGGTATACAATGTAGGTAGTTTTGGCCTCAGGGTAGTGAAAGTATGCTTGTCTGGTTTTTTTAATGGGCCACCCTGTATATAGTCCAAGAAAACAATATTTTATAATTGCGATTGCAGCTCCAAATTTGCTGAGTCCAAAATTTTAATTGCGACTACAATCAGCATTCAGGTTACGTTCTTGTTCAGCCAATTGCAGCTGAATCATGTCACGCACAGCAACCAATCAATTACCAGCTCCAATGCACGCATGTGCATCGTTCAAAGGATTGCGCACACCATTCGTAGATTACAAATCAACTACTAATGGACATTTGCAAACATGCGTCTCTGGCGCACATCTTTGGCAATGACATTCTTTTATTATTTTCTATCCGGGAGTGTCCTTTAATTAGGGGTCTAATTGTTTATGTCCCTGTTACATTTGACATTAAAATATTATTTTTAATTTCAGCACACATTCTTTGATGCCTTCTATTTTTAAGAGTGATTTACATAAAGCAAAGTACCTGCAAAACAAATTTTATAAAAAGTTTGAAGTCAATTTCAGTGACACTTGCTTGGTAAATTACTAGACCAGGAGCCAATTTCATAAAACGTGTGAGCACCAAAATTTGCTGAGTATGAACATTCTTCCTTGGGAAAAAACAGGGTTACACACCAACATTTCAGATGATGTTTATTGTTTGTAACTGGTATTCAGCTGGTTTTTGCTTTGAATAAAAAGCATGTGGAGTTTTGGCCGATAACCTGTTTTTGCTGAGCAAGACCTTTTTGTGCTAAGCACATTTTTGTGCTTATGTAATTGGCCCCAGGTGTAACCAGGACATTAAAAAATGCCACACTTTTGAACCCCTTATTTACGGACTAACCCATCTTCCTTGTGCATGCTTATGGCCAAAAGGTATTTTACCCGTAGCTACCAACGTTTTTTATAAACAAAAATTTCACTTGGGTGGGACTCAAACCCACAGCCTCCTGCTTTCTATTGCAGATGCATTATTACTAGCCAGGGTTTGGCTATGGTTAAAATCCCAATAGCAGCGAGTTCCACAACCAAATGTTTCAATTTGGTTGGGGTGATGTAAATTGAATACTGGATAATTTGTTTTTAATCACCAACGTAATTTATAAATGCTGTATAGTGTTGTCACAAGAAAAAGTGTTGGTAACGTACAGCACTGTCAAAACAATGGACAAACTTGTCCTAAATAAACAGAGAGAATATATAAAAGGGGAGAGGACACAAAGCAGATTTCAGTTTCAATTGCACACTCCTCAAAGATTCTCTGTTAGTGTTCTTACAACAAGAATACCTGCACTGCATCTGCAAATAATGTTGGAAATGCTATACTGTACATGAACTATGGCTGATGGCTATCAAGAAGACAACTCTACTCTGTCACCTGAAGTAAACGAGCATCTTGAGAGCTTTTACAATAGTGTAGACAGAACAAACCAAATAATATGGTTAAGTACTGAAATCATTGCACCAATCGGGATCCACTTCAACTTTGTGTTTCTCTTCACAGTCTTTCGAGTGAAGTCCATGCGTACAATCATCAACATCTACTTATCCAACCTGGCTGTGGCTGACTCACTCGTCCTTACGAGTACCTTTATATTTGCATTATGTTCACCCATCAAGTACAACTTCCTTGCTTACAAAGTATATCAATGTGTCAGATACTCGCTTCTTGCTGTTTCTAATTTCTTTGTGGTTACCATAGCAGCTGAGAGATTCTCTGCAGTGCGTAATCCTCTGGCACACAAAGAAAAAGCTTCTAAATCCCGAGCAGCAAAGATATCAGCAGGAGTCTGGGTGCCTACAATCATTGTTGGTGTGATTCTTATATTTTTACCAGAGACTATCTTTACTGATGTCGTCATTTACAGTAATTTCATTATTGCCATTGTTTGCTTGATAGCAACTCTTGCTTTGTACATCTATGTGGTAGTAAAAGTGCGCAGACAATCAGCCCTGTTGCCAAACCGTCCCAAGCAAGCAGGCAAGGTCCTCTGTATGGTGATCATCAATACTGCTGTTTTCTTCATTTTGAACTCAATACACACTGCAATCACAATTATTTTAATTGTGCGAAACACGTATGCACCTTCACAGGCTGTTAAACTTATACAACTTGAAGAAAACATTTTCATTTTGATTATATTTCATACAATTTTTGAGCTTATCAATAGTTCAATCAATTCCCTGGTCTACAGTGCCACAAACGCAGACTATCGTGCAGCTGTAGTCAAGACTTTCTCATTCCTCAAACTGTGCTGTCGTTGCTGCCAAAGACTGAATCCCAGCCGACCATCGCAGCCAAGGAAGCAGATTGAGCTTTGTGTGATGCCACAGGCAGAAAATGACCAAGAGCAGCGTGCTGCCAGACCAAGCAGCAACAAGCCACCAAGCCAAGGGCATGCACAACACCCAGAGAGTAAGCAGTCACTAGACAGCGGTCAAGAACAATGTTCTAGACAAAGCAGCAGCAAGGCATCCATTCACAGTCGGCAGCATGTTAAAGTGCATGTTGAGGTACATGCAGAACCAGCGGAGACCCCAGAGCTAACAAGTTCTCCCCAGAAACAATGCTCCAGTCTGAATGACTGCAAGCCACCTATTCAAGGAGAACAGTGTGTGCAACCAGAACCAGCAGAGAGCCAGCAGGCACTTGCAAGTACTCAGGAGCAATGTTCTGGGCTGACTGGCACCGAGCCATCATCACAAGGGCAGCAGTATGCACATCCAGAACCAGAAGGGAGTCAATCGTTGGAAGGTTGTTAAGAACAATGTTCTCTGGTAACTGATGTGTGCACGCCATCCATGTAAGGGCAGCAGCAACCTATTGCTGCAAGAGGAACAGCGCCGGCAACATTTGCAAGTTTTCAGTAACAATGATCCAGGATAAAGTTGTGAGGGTTTGCAGAGACACGATGTGGAATTCTATTTTGGAAAGATGCAAGTTGTCAGTAACAATGATTCAGGATTGACTGAAGCATGAACTCAGAACTTAATGTTACCGGTATATTCACCTCTCAATTCCACGTAGAAACATATTTCGAGCTTTGGTACTGATTAATATTAAAATTGTTTTGATTAGACTTGGGTGATATTCCAGTTAAACATGTATTTGTGATACCAAACCATACCAAATGCTGTGATAATACATATTGATACTGAACAAAATGTTGGCAAAATACTGAAAAGCTCACTATAAAATGTCAATATAATTTGTTCTCTCTCTAGGGATATTCTTATTGCAGTGACTATTGTTACAGCAGTTGATCATCTGATTCTCCGACTTACCCGGCCCGACATTGACAATACTCTGAACCTTTTACTATTAAATAGCCTGGTTCCAAGAGCGATAACCAGATATTTTCGGGCTGGGTAAGTCAAGGAATCAGATCGTCAACTGCCGTAATGGTAGCCACTGCTTATTCTTAATACATACATGTATGTACTATACTGTATATTTTTAGTCTCAATATACATGTACATCAAATAGGACCTACCACACAAGTCTAAACTTCAGACATTTCAAGCCCACATTTTTTTTTCAAAAACAATTAATATTTATTTTCACCTATATTTCATTTCTGTTCAACAAGAACTTGTAAGAATTTTGTTTAAATAGAGTAACAAATGTTTCAGTAATGCTCGAGTGATTAGCGCAGATGAACATATTTTTTTGGAATGCGCGCAATATAAATGTAATTATTATTATTATTATTATGTTACTGAAGTTGTAAATAAGTGAGTAAATGTACAGATGCATACTTCTTATATACTTGTAATTTGTAAATATGTTCATCTGAAATAAGCACAAACCCATATTGTCTATCACAGACGGAGATTACAAGTACATTTCACAATGAAATCTACCTTTGTGCTTTTTACCCAGTTCGCGCTGGGATTATTTTGACATTGACCGGGCCCAGGCGCGGGATTATTTTTCATGAACTTCGATCCGAGACGGGTTCAGGCTGGCTTTCTTGGGATCCGGTACACGCCATCCGACGCGAACTGGTTAAAGATGTACTCAGTCAATACTTTTTGAGTTTCACTCAACAATATATTTATTTTTAAATTGTAATATTTGTTACATCTCTGACAAACCAAAAAGTAGTTCATGTTTCATTATTAAATAATATTTCATTGATTTCAACTTCAATGTGGTCTGCAGATTACCGGGATTCATACGACTGAAATAAACCCCTCAAGTGATTTGTTTGTTGTCAAAATAAAACATAAAGGTTAAAAATTTGTGATTGTTTTGGTCAAGGCAGGCAGACTTCAAAAACATTGTATTTCAAAGGGAACTTATAGCGTTTTTTAGGTTTACGTATGTGTAAACTGTGACACATAATTGCAAAGGGTGATCGATGTAAAAGACCAATCGATCGATGTAAAAGACCAAACGATCGATGTAAAAGACCAATCAATCGATGTAAAAGACCAATCGATCGATGTAAAAGACCAATCGATCGATATAAAAGACCAATCGATCGATGTAAAAGACCAATCGATCGATGTAAAAGGACGATTGATGGAAGGACCAATCAATAAATGTAAATGACCGATCGATCAATGTAAAAGACCGATCAATGTGTTGACTGGTTTTTATGCCTCTTTGGTGTTTCATACCCTACTGCATTTTTACCAGTTCGCGCCGGGATTATTTTATTATCACCCAGCCGAGGCGGGTGATTATTTTTAACGAAACTCGATCTGAGGCAGGTTCAGGCCAATGGTACCGGGAAGCACACCCACGCATTTCCGGCCTTGCTCGCTACTGACAGACATTTCAAGCCTTGATCGTGATGTGTTTATGCATCATTCGTTTTGAATCTGGAAAAAACTTTGCGTGTATATACATCCTCCGGTGCGAACTGGTCAAGTACAGGACCAAATCTACCCAAATCCACTCAAGTGGTGGTTGATATTGATGAACAACAGCTCATCACTACACGATGGACAAAATCAGACCCAGTCTCCCAGCAGTGCCAACGTCCATCATAATCCAAATATATTCACCGCAGGCCTGCAGGACCAAGTTCCCCTCCCTCTCCCCCCTCCCCTCCCCCCCAAAAAAAAAAACCAAACAAAAACAAAACAAGGGTATGGATTTTAATGGATTTGGGAGGATTAGGGTTAAAGAAGCATTAGTTTTGTCACTTTTCATTATCGGTAACATCAACCAATTTTAATCAAGGAAATACACATTACATACCGGTACATAATAATAAAAACTGAAACAACTTTAATTCTAAATGGCAGAAGCAAAACTGAATTTTATGCTTTGGTAACTGCTGTCACGAGATATGTATGCACAGGCCTTGCGCTAACTTTTTTTCCTGGATAGCCCACCGGCCACCGGGCTAGCAAACTGCAGATTTTACTAGCCCGTTTACATTTTCGCTAGCCCGTATGTACAATGCACAAAACTATTCGTTCGGCGCGGGCACGTGCACGTACCGGTGCGGTACGTACAATAATGTACATGTACATCCGTAGTAATGTACACAGAGGGCGCTGTTCTGAACAGACTCTTTATCAGGCGCTACTACTAGTGACACGGCAGCACGCTCATGTACTATACAGCTACGCAGTGGGCCGTTATGGTAAGAAAGGCTGAACGATGTGAAAGAGAATAGTGCACATATGTGCGGTACCCTGCGCCGTAGTTTATACTATACTAATCCCACTAAAGCCCACCAGTCTACTCTATTCGTGAGATCGCAATGCACTGCATGCACGCGTGGATCGAGCGCTCCCAGGCTATCGATAATCATGCCGAAAAATACAAACAAAAGACAGTTTATACTCGGTTTTTTTTGATCCGATATTTATTTAATACACAAAAAAACAATACAAATTGTAACATGTATTTTGATCTAAACATTTACAGGTAGGTTACTGAATTTTTTACTAGCCCACCGGGCAACCAAGGAAGTGGGTATGGGTAGCCCGGAGCAGTTTTCGCTAGACTTTGTACGCCGGGCTAGTACTATTTCGAGGCCTGTATGCATATCAAGTGCATTACAATATGTCTTTGAGAATTGTGGGAAAATATGGAGGGAATGTCAACAAAACTTTCTGTTTCAACGACACACTTTTAGAAAATCTCAAGGTGTTTTATTCCCCTTTAGTATAAAACTGGAGCAATCTTGAAAAAGGACAAACGCGCTTCGCTGTATCTGCAAAAAATGTTGGATGCAGCTCCAAGCTACACCGCACATCATGGGTGATGGCCACTCTATTGACTGAAGTAAACAAGCATCTTGAGAACTATTACAAGAGTGAAAACAGAACCGTTCAAATAATATGGTTAAGTACTAAAATCATTGCACCAATCGGCATCCTCTTCAACTTTGTGTTTCTCTTCACAGTCTTTCAAGTGAAGTCCATGCGTACAATCATATCTGCCTGTAACATATCTGCAATTTGGCCATTTGGCCACAAGATGTATACAACAAATCCAATCCAATCCTGAATCCAGTCCAATCCAATCCAGTCCAATCCAAAATGTGTTTTTATTGTGTATATTTTTAAGTGTTTGATAAATGTGGACAATAGTGAAGCTATGAAATAACCACAATATCAACATATGTTTCTTGCCACAACAATCTGGTGTTTGGTCCCATGGCCCAATCCTACTATAGTCAAACTATATCCTCCCCATCCCCTATCCTTGAAGACATCATACTTGAGGTCCCATGGCGCAATCCCACTATAGTCAAACAGTAGGGATATATCCTCCCCATCCCCTATCCTTGAGGACATCGTACTTGAGGTCCCATGGCCCAATCCCACTAGTCAAACAGTAGGGATATATCCTCCCCATCCCCTATCCTTGAGGACATCGTACTTGAGGTCCCATGGCCCAATCCCACTAGTCAAACAGTAGGGATATATCCTCCCTATCCCCTATCCTTAAGGACATCATACTTGAGGTCACATGGCCCAATCCCACTAGTCAAACAGTAGGGATATATCCTCCCCATCCCCTATCCTTGAGGACATCGTACTTGAGGTCCCATGGCCCAATCCCACTAGTCAAACAGTAGGGATATATCCTCCCCATCCCCTATCCTTGAGGACATCCTACTTGAGGTCCCATGGCCCAATCCCACTAGTCAAACAGTAGGGATATATCCTCCCCATCCCCTATCCTTGAGGACATCGTACTTGAGGTCCCATGGCCCAATCCCACTAGTCAAACAGTAGGGATATATCCTCCCCATCCCCTATCCTTGAGGACATCGTACTTGAGGTCCCATGGCCCAATCCCACTAGTCAAACAGTAGGGATATATCCTCCCCATCCCCTATCCTTGAGGACATCATACTTGAGGTCCCATGGCCCAATCCCACTATAGTCAAACAGTAGGGATATATCCTCCCCATCCCCTTTCCTTGAGGACATCGTACTTGAGGTCCCATGGCCCAATCCCACTAGTCAAACAGTAGGGATATATCCTCCCCATCCCCTATCCTTGAGGACATCATACTTGAGGTCCCATGGCCCAATCCCACTATAGTCAAACAGTAGGGATATATCCTCCCCATCCCCTATCCTTGAGGACATCATACTTGAGGTCCCATGGCCCAATCCCACTAGTCAAACAGAAGGGATATATCCTCCCCATCCCCTATCCTTGAGGATATCGTACTTGAGGTCCTATGGCCCAATCCCACTAGTCAAACAGTAGGGATATATCCTCCCCATCCCATATCCTTGAGGACATCATACTTGAGGTCCCATGGCCCAATCCCACTAGTCAAACAGTAGGGATATATCCTCCCCAACCCCTATCCTTGAGGACATCGTACTTGAGGTCCTATGGCCCAATCCCACTAGTCAAACAGTAGGGATATATCCTCCCCATCCCCTATCCTTGAGGACATCGTACTTGAGGTCCCATGGCCCAATCCCACTAGTCAAACAGTAGGGATATATCCTCCCCATCCCCTATCCTTAAGGACATCATACTTGAGGTCCCATGGCCCAATCCCACTATAGTCAAACAGTAGGGATATAACCTCCTCATTCCCTATCCTTAAGGACATCATACTTGAGGTCCCATGGCCCAATCCCACTAGTCAAACAGTAGGGATATATCCTCCCCATCTCCTATCCTTGAGGACATCGTACTTGAAGTCCCATGGCCCAATCCAACTAGTCAAACAGTAGGGATATATCCTCCCCATCCCCTATCCTTGAGGACATCATACTTGAGGTCCCATGGCCCAATCCCACTAGTCAAACAGTAGGGATATATCCTCCCCATCCCCTATCCTTGAGGACATCATACTTGAGGTCCCATGGCCCAATCCCACTAGTCAAACAGTAGGGATATATCCTCCCCATCCCCTATCCTTGAGGACATCGTACTCGAGGTCCCATGGCCCAATCCCACTAGTCAAACAGTAGGGATTTATCCTCCTCATCCCATATCCTTGAGGACATCGTACTCGAGGTCCCATGGCCCAATCCCACTAGTCAAACAGTAGGGATATATCCTCCCCATCCCCAATCCTTGAGGGCATCGTACTTGAGGTCCCATGGCCCAATCCCACTAGTCAAACAGTAGGGATATATCCTCCCCATCCCCTATCCTTGAGGATATCGTACTTGAGGTCCCATGGCCCAATCCCACTAGTCAAACAGTAGGGATATATCCTCATCATCCCCTATCCTTGAGGACATCATACTCGAGGTCCCATGGCCCAATCCCACTAGTCAAACAGTATGGATATATCCTCCCCATTCCCTATCCTTGAGGACATCATACTTGAGGTACCATGGCCCAATCCAACTAGTCAAACAGTAGGGATATATCCTCCTCATCCCCTATGCTTGAGGACATCGTACTTGAGGTCCCATGGCCCAATCCCACTAGTCAAACAGTAGGGATATATCCTCCTCATCCCCTATCCTTGAGGACATCATACTTGAGGTCCCATGGCCCAATCCCACTAGTCAAACAGTAGGATATATCCTCCCCATCCCCTATCCTTGAGGACATCATACTTGAGGTCCCATGGCCCAATCCAACTAGTCAAACAGTAGGGATATCCTCCTCATCACCTATCCTTGAGGACATCGTACTTGAGGTCCCATGGGCCAATCCCACTAGTCAAACAGTAGGGATATATCCTCCTCATCCCCTATCCTTGAGGACATCATACTTGAGGTCCCATGGCCCAATACCACTAGTCAAACAATAGGGATATATCCTCCCCATCCCCTATCCTTGAGGACATCGTACTTGAGGTCCCATGGGCCAATCCCACTAGTCAAACAGTAGGGATATATCCTCCTCATCCCCTATCCTTGAGGACATCATACTTGAGGTCCCATGGCCCAATACCACTAGTCAAACAATAGGGATATATCCTCCCCATCCCCTATCCTTGAGGACATCATACTTGAGGTCCCATGGCCCAATCCCACTAGTCAAACAGTAGGGATATATCCTCCCCATCCCCTATCCTTAAGGACATCATACTTGAGGTCCCATGGCCCAATCCCACTATAGTCAAACAGTAGGGATATATCCTCGCCATTCCCTATCCTTAAGGACATCGTACTTGAGGTCCCATGGAGCAATCCCACTAGTCAAACAGTAGGGATATATCCTCCCTATCCCCTATCATTGAAGACATTGTACTTGAGGTCCCATGGCCCAATCCCACTAGTCAAACAGTAGGGATATATCCTCCTCATCCCCTATCCTTGAGGACATCATACTTGAGGTCCCATGGCCCAATCCCACTAGTCAAACAGTAGGGATATATCCTCATCATCCCCTATCCTTGAGGTTATCGTACTTGAGGTCCCATGGCCTAATCCCACTAGTCAAACAGTAGGGATATATCCTCCCCATCCCCTATCCTTGAGGACATCGTACTTGAGGTCCCATGGCCCAATCCCACTAGTCAAACAGTAGGGATATATCCTCCTCATCCCCTATCCTTGAGGACATCATACTTGAGGTCCCATGGCCCAATCCCACTAGTCAAACAGTAGGGATATATCCTCCTCATCCCCTATCCTTGAGGATATCGTACTTGAGGTCCCATGGCCTAATCCCACTAGTCAAACAGTAGGGATATATCCTCCCCATCCCCAATCCTTGAGGACATCGTACTTGAGGTCCCATGGCCCAATCCCACTAGTCAAACAGTAGGGATATAATCTCCCATCCCCTATCCTTGAGGACATCATACTTGAGGTCCCATGGCCCAATCCCACTAGTCAAACAATAGGGATATATCCTCCCCATCCCCTATCCTTGAGGACATCATACTTGAGGTCCCATGGCCCAATCCAACTAGTCAAACAGTAGGGATATATCCTCCCCATCCCCTATCCTTAAGGACATCATACTTGAGGTCCCATGGCCCAATCCCACTATAGTCAAACAGTAGGGATATATCCTCCCCATTCCCTATCCTTAAGGACATCGTACTTGAGGTCCCATGGCCCAATCCCACTAGTCAAACAGTAGGGATATCTCCTCCTCATCCCCTATCCTTGAGGACATTGTACTCAAGGTCCCATGGCCCAATCCCACTAGTCAAACAGTAGAAATATATCCTCCCCATCCCCTATCCTTGAAGACATCATACTTGAGGTCCCATGGCCCAATCCCACTAGTCAAACAGTAGGGATATATCCTCCCCATCCCCTATCCTTAAGGACATCATACTTGAGGTCCCATGGCCCAATCCCACTATAGTCAAACAGTAGGGATATATCCTCGCCATTCCCTATACTTAAGGACATCGTACTTGAGGTCCCATGGAGCAATCCCACTAGTCAAACAGTAGGGATATATCCTCCCTATCCCCTATCATTGAAGACATTGTACTTGAGGTCCCATGGCCCAATCCCACTAGTCAAACAGTAGGGATATATCCTCCTCATCCCCTATCCTTGAGGACATCATACTTGAGGTCCCATGGCCCAATCCCACTAGTCAAACAGTAGGGATATATCCTCCCCATCCCCTATCCTTGAGGATATCGTACTTGAGGTCCCATGGCCCAATCCCACTAGTCAAACAGTAGGGATATATCTTCCTCATCCCCTATCCTTAAGGACATCATACTTGAGGTCCCATGGCCCAATCCCACTAGTCAAACAGTGTGGATATATCATCCCCATCCCCAATCCTTGAGGACATCGTACTTGAGGTCCCATGGCCCAATCCCACTAGTCAAACAGTAGGGATATATCCTCCTCATCCCCTATCCTTGAGGACATCATACTAGTCAAACAGTAGGGATATATCCTCCTCATCCCCTATCCTTAAGGACATCATACTTGAGGTCCCATGGCCCAATCCCACTAGTCAAACAGTAGGATATATCCTCCCCAACCCCTATCCTTGAGGACATCGTACTTGAGGTCCCATGGCCCAATCCCACTAGTCAAACAGTAGGGATATATCCTCCTCATCCCCTATCCTTGAGGACATCATACTTGAGGTCCCATGGCCCAATCCCACTAGTCAAACAGTAGGGATATATCCTCCTCATCCCCTATCCTTAAGGACATCATACTTGAGGTCCCATGGCCCAATCCCACTAGTCAAACAGTAGGGATATATCCTCCCCATCCCCTATCCTTGAGGACATAGTACTTGAGGTCCCATGGCCCAATCCCACTAGTCAAACAGTAGGAATATATCCTACACCCTTCCCCATTGCTTGAGGACATCGTACTTAAACATGTCACATTATACCTTGTGTGGAGAGATTTTTTTTCCTTAATGTTACAGCCTAAAACAGCACATCTATGCCAATGTCAACTGTGAAACTCTATTGTCCACTTTGGTTTTGTTAGCTGTCAAAATAAAGAACAAAGTACTTTCCCATATCTTAAGCAAAATACTGTGGGAAAAATGAAGAAGCTTTAACTTTTACTTTCAACTACACATTTCTTAAGGTCCTGTATTCCCTGTGAGTATAAAACTGGAGTGGTCTTGAAATAGGGTAGACCACTCTTCGCTGCAACTGACCTAAAATGTTGGACATGAAGATCAATGCTACACTGTACATGAAATATGGGTGACTGCTACCAAGACAGCTCTATTAGCAATTTAAGTACTTCTGAAGCATCTTATGAACTTTGACAAGAGTGAATACAGAATTGATCAAGTAATACGGTTAAGTGCTGAAATCATTGTTATATTTCCGTTAGTAGAAAACTGGAGCTATCTTAAAATAGGAAAATAGGACAAACGCGCTTCGCTGTATCTGCAGAAAATGTTGGATGCAGCTCCAAGCTACACAGCACATGATGGGTGATGGCTACGAAGACAGCTTTACTCTATCAACTGAAGTAAAGAAGCATTTTATGAACTTTAAGCTTTCAGTTTCAACTACACACTCCTCAAAGATTCTCTGTTCGTGTTCTTACAACAAGAATACCTACACTGCATCTGCAAATAATGTTGGAAATGCTACACTGTACATGAACTATGGCTGATGGCTACCAAGAAGACAACTCTACTCTGTCACCTGAATTGAACAAGCATCTTGAGAGCTATTACAAGAGTAGAGACAGAACAAACGAAATAAAATGGTTAAGTGCTGAAATCATCGCACCAATCGGGATCCTCTTCAACTTTGTGTTTCTCTTCACAGTCATTCGAGTGAAGTCCATGCGTACAATCATTAACGTCTACTTATCCAATCTGGCTGTGGCTGACTCGCTCGTCCTTACGAGTACCTTTATATTTGCATTGTGTTCACCCATCGAGTACAACTTCCTTGCTCAAAAAGTATATGGAGGTGTCAGATACACGCTTCTTGCTGTTTCTCAATTCTTTGTGGTCACCATAGCAGCTGAGAGATTCTCTGCAGTGCGTAATCCTCTGACACACAAGGAAAAAGCCTCTAAATCTCGAGCAGCAAAGATATCCGCAGGACTCTGGGTGCCTACAATCATTGTTGGTGTGATTCTAATGTTCTTACCAGAAACTATCTTTGATTATGTAGTTTTGGGGATTAATTCCATTATTGCCATTGTTTGCTTGATAGTAACTCTTGCTTTGTACATCTATGTGGTAGTGAAAGTGAGCAGACAATCAGCCCTTTTGTCAAACCGTCCCAAGCAAGCAGGCAAGGTCCTCTGTATGGTGATCATCAATACTGCTGTTTTCTTCTTTTTGAACTCAATACGCACTGCAGAGTCAATTTTGGTTGTTATTGTGCATATCAAGGATTCCATACATACCGTTACATCTTTACAGGTTGTTGAACTTCTACAACTTGGAGAAACACATTTCATTCTGATTATATGTTTAAGAATTTTTGAACTTATCAATAGTTCAATCAATTCCCTGGTCTACAGTGCCACAAACGCGGATTATCGTGCAGCTGTAATCAAGGCTTTCTCATTCCTCAAACTGTGCTGTCGTTGCTGCCAAAGACTGAATCCCAGCCAACCATTGCAGCCAGGGAAGCAGATTGAGCTTCGTGTGATTCCACAGGCAGAAAATGACCAAGAGCAGCGCGCTGCCAGACCAAGCAACAGCAAGCCACTAAGCCAAGAGCATGCACAACACCCAGAGAGCCAGCAGTCACTAGACAGCTGTCAAGAACAATGTTCCAGGCAAGGCAGCAGCAAGGCATCAATGCAGATTCAGCAGCATGTTCAAGTGCATGTTGAGGTACATGTACATACAGAACCAGCAGTGACCACAGCGCTTGCAAGTTCTCACCAGAAACAATGCTCTAGTCCGACTGACAACAAGCCATCCATGCAAAGGGAACAGTGTGTACATCCAGAACCAGCAGAGAGCCAGCAGTCACTTGCAAGTACTCGGGAGCAATGTCCTGGGTTGACTGGCACCGAGCCATCATCACAAGGGCAGCAGTATGCACATCCAGAACCAGAAGGGAGTCAAACATTGGAAGATTGTCAAGACCAATGTTCTCTGGTAACTGATGTGTGCAAGCCATCCATGCAAGGTCAGCAGTGTGCAGAGTCAGAAGATACATGTAGTCGACAATCACTTTGTAAGTAACTCTCAAACAATGTTCCAGGCACAACAGCCTAGTATATTATGCGCATCAAGAACCAGTCACTCCAAAACTGTCAAGAACTATGTTCCAGGGTGACTGACTTCCCACCCATCCCTGCAAGAGGAACAGCGGTCTCAAGAGTGCTAGCAACACTTGCAAGTTTTCAGTAACAATGATCCAGGATAAAGTAGTGAGGGTTTGCAGAGACACCATGTGGAATTCCCTTTTCAAAAGATGCAAGTTGTCAGTAACAATGATCCAGGATTGACTGATGCTGAGATGTCAATGCAAGGAAGCATGAACTCAGAACTTAATGTTATATGTCCACCTCTCAAATCAACGCAGAAACATTATTCGAGCTCCGGTACTGAATAATATTCAAAGTTGTTTTGATTAGGCTTGGGTGATATTCCAGTTAAACATATGTATTTGTGGTACCAAACCATACCAAATGCTGTGATAATACATATTGATACTGAACAAAATGTTGGCAAAATACTGAAAAGCTCCGTATAAAATGTCAATACAATGTGTTCTCTTTTTAGGGATACTCTTATAGCAGTGACTCGTTACAGCAGTTGATCATCTGATTCCCTGACTTACCCAGCCCAACATTGACAATACTCTGAAACCTTTTACTCTTGGAAACTGACTATCAAATAGTCTTGTTCCAAGAGCAATATCCAGATATTTTTGTCAATGCCGGGCTGGGTAAGTCGGGGAATTAGATCGTCAACTGCCGTATTCTTATTACTACAATTTTTACTACAGTAATACTACAATTTTTACTACAAAAATACTACAATGTTAATAGTGATGATATATTGCCGAATCATAAAAGTGTAAATTTCAGGCCCACATTTTTTTTTCTAAAACAATTAATATTTATTTTTACCTATATTTCATTTCTGTTCAACAAGAACTTGTGAGTTTAAATAGAGTAACAGTAATGCTCGAGTCGGATTACCAATACTGAAGTTGTAAATAAGTGAGTAAATGTACAGAGGCATACTTCTTACATTGTATATACTTGTAATTTGTAATTGTTCAGCTGAAATAAGCACCAATCATATTGTCTATCACCGACAGAGATTACCTTTCAGAATGAAATCTACCTTTGTGCTAACCCTCCTATGGTTTCACCTTTCAAAACCTTTCAAAATCTGCTTACTGGGCAAAATGGATATAAAAAAGTATGAACCTTTCAAAACGCTCCAGAATTTGTTGCTACTGCACTACCACACCTTTCAATACCTTTTGAAAAGAATTGAAAGGTAGAAAAACTGGGCTATGGTATACCCTATGATAAAGGTATGGGAAGTCTATCAGAAAACGGCCAGACCTTCCAAAACCTTGCGAAAGGAAATGAAAGGTGGAGCTATTGCTCAACCAAATATCAGTACAGTTGCTATGCATACATGGTTTGACCTTTCAAAACCTTTTGAAATGTTTTGAAAGGTAGAATTAATCCCCAGCCCATTATATAGAATATCTCTCACAGAAAACAGCTAAACATTTCAAAACATTTCAACTTTTATTTGGTATGGTATGCCCCTATGATAAAGGTATGGGAAGTCTATCAGAAAACGGCCAGACTTTCCAAAACCTCACACCAGTTTGTTCAGAGAGTTGTTTTACCTTTCAAAATCTTTCATAGGTTTATTTTGTCAGACAGCTTTCTCACCTTTTAAAACCCTTTAGTCCAGGAAACTTGAAAGGTTTTGAAAGGTCTGACAGCTCTATGGTAACTGCACGGTATATAAGAGGGTTTATATTAAAGAGCAGAGCAGTACCAAAATAAACGGTTTTGTCATTAACAGTTTTTGACCGAATTTAATTATGAGTTTACCACCCCGCCCCATAATCACAAATTGCCTTTACTAAACCTAGCCTGTTTATTAGGCATGGACTCACAAGTAAAATAGCTATAATTGTTCCTTCCTTATGTACTGTATGAATGGCAAACCCCACATCTTCATTTACCGTTTAAAAGTTAGGTTTTTCTCCATCGTATGGCGGCCATCTTAAATTTCTGGGTCAAAATGATTTCACAGCATCAAACCGATGTCTGAATCGGAATCCTTGTGGTCGACTTACCCGAAAAAGTGTCTTCAGACATGGTTGTAGGTGCTCTGGTTCAAAAGTAATTTTTTTAAGATGGCGCCGGCGGCCATCTTGGATTTCTAGGTCAAGTTGATGTCAAACCGATGTCGGAATCGGAATCCTCGCGGTCCACTTACCCAAAAAAATGTTTTCAGACATGATTCTAGGTGCTCTGGTTCAAAAGTTAATTTTCCAAGATGGCGCCGGTGGCCATCTTGGATTTAGCCCTCTAGCGAAAAATGCCGGTATTTTTGGGAGGGACCGGGGGGCTAATTTCTTTATAAATGGTCCATAGAAGTCAAATCCATTGTCAAACCTTCCTAGCCAGAGAATGGTCACGGAACTTATGTTTTGGACCCAACTAATTCTATGAATTCGGTGCCCAGTTGCTTTTTTTTTCCTTGTCCCCATTACACTATACATCAGTGACTTTATAATTGTAATGTATTCCATAACGTAGTCATCCTCTAAAAGCGATTATGATTAGCAAGTTATTTAGCCAACCCTAAAACTGAAAAATTGTTTGTGAACCATAATAACTGTTTTTAAGATTGAAACAAATACCTGTACAGAAACCTAACAGATTTCATTTGATTTAATCTGAAAGTAATTAGGTGTTTATTTCCAATTCTGGTGAATTCCAATAAAATGCATACCCCTTTATTAATTAATTTAAAGGTAGGATACACCATTTGCAGATATCGACAAAATGTTACTACAGTACCAAATTATTAAGAAATATCTTACTTATTTGAAAGTAAATAATTATTTTAGGCATTTAGCAAAATGATTGCGCTAGATATCCTGTAATTATTCCGGACGGCGATCGCGAAAAAAACAAAGATAACATAAAAAAAACTGCCCAATGCCGGTTGAAAAAAACCTCTGTTTTTCGTGCTTTTCTCGGCATCCATGATTGTAAAACTTCGAACAGGTCAGTTAAATGATATTTACTATGAAATACAACCCCCCAAATCCACCCATTAATGATATTTCAAGCAATTACCAATGGTGTATCCTACCTTTAAGTTGTGTTGGTGTTTGAAAACCAAACTATTTGAAAGCAAAATAATTGCTCTAGATATCCTGTAATTGTTTCGAAAAATTAAATTTTCTAAAAAACAAATCTTGATTGTCAACAAGAACAACTACTTGACGCCAGATGAAAACGAATGACATTTTTCCTGCTTTTTTCCTCGGCATTCATGATTGTAAAACAATATTTACTATAAAATACAACTTCCAAAATCCACCCATTCCTGATAATTCAAGCAAGTACCAATGGTGTATCCTACCTTTATGTACAACCTAAACAAATAGGGTAGTCATATACTAGCCAAACAAAAAAGCCTGGTTACGTTAAAGTGGCTCTTAAAATGATCTTGAAGATTGGAGAGCAGAGGCTGGTAAGGTTGATACAACAGCAGGTACACATAAACTTTAATAAGTCTGTTCTCCAATAAAGTTGTATTTTTTTTTGCTGGTGTATGCACATGTAGAGTCAATACTGTTTAGTCTTTGACAAGAAATGTTGAACTTTTCTTTCCCCGTACAGATTGGAGAAGTTGGCGAAGTCTCTGAGCTTTTGTAAGTAGAATTTCAACTGAGTGACATTCAGGATTTCCAGAAATTAATTGTTTAATGAAAAAGATGGGAAATATAGTAAAACAATTTATTCCCTAAAAATACATTCGGAGGGAGGTATCTCCAAGTGGTCTTCCCCCAAATGCCTGTTGGGGGAGCTCTAATAATGTGTATGTGTGACCCACTGAGGCTAAATGAGGAATGTCCCTTAAAACCTTGTTTAGAGTAATCGGCACCTAAAGGTTAGCCATACGTGAACAAATCGTTTCAAAATCGATTGCAAGTTTTCTGAGTTGCAAAGAAAATGACAATTGTTCTACTTGTTCTTCCTCTATTATGCAGTCAGTGGCGAGGAGAGTGCAAAGAGGGATTAGAAGGTAACTACCTTTGCCTTTTTTTTTTTTTTTTTTTTCAGGCTCTTCTTAATTCTTCCAAATAGGCACTTGGGGAGACAAATTGGCGTAAGTTTTTAGGTAATAAGGAGACATTTCAGTGTCTCCCTAAGTGTCTAGCTATCCTAAAAAACAATATTTGGGAGTTATTTTTGCTCTAGTATGACAGATTTTAGTCTAAATAGCATAAATCTCGAAGATCTTAGAGAAAAGGGTTAGGGTTAACAAGTTAGGACTGTTTTAGGTTTCTGTACATCTCTATGGGATTGTCTCCCCAAGTGCCTATTTGGAGGTACAAGTAGTAAGTAAGTAGAGGTCTTTAAGAGGCCTATTGTCAGTATCAGCCATACAACGAGGTAAACTATCTCCTCTTCAAAGTGCTACCCATATGCTGGGTGAGTGGAGGCAGACTGGGAGAAAAAAAGTTTAAGATCTTGAACGCATATTGAAGCACTATTGAAAATGCATGACAAATGTTCACAATTCCATTCAGGTTGGTCGGAGAAGGACAAGAAGCACCTCGGTCAGGAGTTGAGCGACGTTCTCATGTACCTGATCCGACTCGCTGAGAAATGCCACGTGGACCTGCCCCGCGCCGCCTCGGAGAAAGTGGGTATCAACGCCAAGAAGTACCCAGCGCAGAAGGTGTACGGCTCCAGCAAGAAATACTCCGAGTACGACTGACGCTCGGCTGGAGTCTAGTGTCCGATAAAGTAGTCCAGGTCCAAGGTTATTCGGGATCAAAATCGTTGACATTCTTATTGTAATTACCACAAGAGGGTCATTTTAACCTCCTCGTGTGTTCGATCACTGCGAATGGCCCGTGACCCGAAACATGTGCAGTTAAAACACTGAACTGGCCTTATTATGGAGACACTGTCAGTCACTTCCGGACCTGAGCATCTGTTTCAAGACAGAAGACTGTTCAGAAAAAATGCAGTATTCAGACTTGTGCTTCATCGCCTTTATGTCTTTCATGACTCTCGGTTGGTTTATAACATTTATTTTTTTTATGACTGAAGTGCCGAACCGCTAATTTTTTCAACTATTTTGGGTAACTTACTGTTAAATTTACTTGCAATAAATGAAAATACTGGCGGGGCCGGGGCCCGGGCCCTTAAACTGCAAGGGAAACGACCGGCCTTGCGGGACCCATTTATACAATAGTTCCTTCATTCTTTTGAAACGTTCTCATTCTTTTCCTTTGTGATAATTGTTCCTTCTGACTCCAAGTCTTATATATTCTCCACAGTTCACTTGATTGTTTTTTATTACTGCCTATTGTCTTATATTTGTACACATTCCCGCTGGGAATATGGCCACTGATGCCGGCACGGCGTTAAACCCTAAACTCACTCACTCCTTGCAATAAGGGGAACATTAGATTGCCATTGTGGGGACACTAGTTGGATCTCATTTTTGGGGGGTTAATTTTCCGAGAAATATTTTCCTGTCCTTGCCAAGATACAAATACTAGATTTGACAAAAAGCTTTATAACAGTATTAATTTGTGTTGGGAAGGGGGGGGGGAATCAACGTGTGACTGATGCTGAAATTTCGCCGTCGGTATTGCTGGAACTCTTTACGCCCTCGGGCAGCTCGTAGTAGGAATCAACACGGTCGGCTCTCTCAAACAGGATGACCAGCTCGCAGTGTTTGGTGTGGGGGAACAGGTCCACAGCCACTGCCTTGGTCGGGCGGAACGGGATGCCCTTGATTCGATTGGAAATCGGTCGGCAGAGACTGGGGAAGAACCAAAATAACAGAAATTATCTTCGTAATAACCACTAAATCCAGTCTTGAGTCAAGTTGAAAAAAATGTATATTTTTCATGAAATGCAATTACTGTTATGTGTGCATAATAACTGGATTTATACAGCGCCAAATTGCCTAAGAATAGAAGGCAATGTATAAATATTACCCGGTCATTGGGCCAACGAAACATTCCAAATACTTTCTCAGCTCCCTTGGGAGTGTACAGCTCGATGCTGCCATTTTGGCGCAAAGCAGCTAATAACGACCATCTCTGCCCTCACAGGTACCCATTTCACTTCTGGGTGAAAAGAAACAAAGTGCCTTGCCCAAGGGCACACGCCCCAAAGTTGGGCTTGAACCCACAACCTGCAGCTTTACCCACAGATGGCGAATTAAATGTTCTTGACCACTTGCTATAAATAGAACTCGGGTTCCCAGAGTCCAGATACTTTCCTATTGACCTTGCCCGAGTTACTTTCCAAAATTCAAAAGTTCTCTTTTTTGGCGAGGTCATGACATCTCACATTGGGAATTCAAGGTAAATTAACAAAATATGCGTGTGCCGACATGGTTGTATTTTTTTAAATTTGTTTTTATTGTATGTACAGGGTTTCGGGTCAAAAGCGAGTATTTAGGGGATTAAGGTTTTAATGTTTGGTGATTTTGTTGAAATTTGAATGTTTCAAAATAGACTCGCCATTTGTGCATTTTTACTGAATATTTATTTAATGCAGTTATATAACTAGACATGTGTTTGTGGACAAACACAGAGCTGTTTCGGATGTCTAAGATAACTTTCATTATGTGTGTGCCAAGTCTGAAATCGATTGGATTTGTCAATTTTCCCAAGATATATAAGTTAAAAAATACGTGTACAAATCCTATGGGAAAAACTGCACCTTTAAAGTGACGTCACATGACACCCGATGATGTCATCATGATGTCATCTTAATTTTCGTCTATTACACATTCTGGAATACTTGCATACCAAGTTTGGCCCCAATCAGACATGTACTTCCAGAGATAGAGGGTCCTAAAATCTGCCCCTTTAATGTGACGTCATATGACCCACGATGACGTCATCCTGACGATTTCCCCCTTGGCCCTCCTGGGTATGGTGGTCGAGGTGTGTGCCAAGTCCGAAGTCGATCGGATTTACCAAATTGTCAAATTCAATAGTCTGAAGAAAAACGTGTACAAAACCTATGGAGAAAATTGAACCTTTAATGTGACGTCACATGACACCCGATGATGTCATAATTACGTCATCCTATTTTTTGTCTATAACACATCCTCGAATACTTGCAAACCAAGTTTGACCCCAACCGGACTTGTACTTTCAGAGTTAGACGGTCTTAAAAACTACACCTTTAATGTGACGTCACATTACCCCCGATGACGTCATCTTGATTATTTTGTTCTTGACCCTCCTAAGGATGGTGGTCGAGGTCTGTGCTAAGTCTCAAGTCGATCGAATTGACAGAAGTGTCAAATTCAATATTTTGAAGAAAAACGTGTACAAAACCTATGGAGAAAATTGAACCTTTAATGTGACGTCACATGACACCCGATGATGTCATAATTACGTCATCTTAATTTTCGTCTATAACACATCCTCGAATACTTGCAAACCAAATTTGACCCCAATCGGACGTGTACTTCCAGAGATAGAGGGTCTTAAAAACTGCACCTTTTGTGTAACGTCACATGACCCACGATGACGTCATCATGACGATTTTTCTCCTGGACCTCCTGGTCGAGGTGTGTGCTAAGTTTCAAGTCAATCGGATTCACCAAACTGTCAAATTAAATAGTCTGAAGAAAAACGTGTACAAAACCTATGGGGGAATAATTTGCACATTTAACGTGACGTCACGTGACCTTGAAAGACGCAATCGTGCCGAATTTCTTCCAATATCATTTGTGGGTGGTGTTCTAAGTGTATGCCAAGTTTCAAGTCGGTCGGATTTACCGAAGTGCCAAAGTCAATAGTCTGAAGAAAAACGTGTACAAAACCTATGGGGAAAATTAAACCTTTAAAGTGACGTCACGTGACCTTGAATCACACAATCGAGCCAAATTTCTTCTAGGACCATCTGTGGGTGGAGGTCTAAGTGTACACCAAGTCTCAAGTCGATTGTAATCACCAAAGTGCCAAAGTGTATTGGCAAAACAAACGTGTGTAAATCCTATGGGTAAAAACACTGAAAGTGGAAAAAAAAAAAAAAAGGAAAAAAAAAAAAAAAAAAAAAAAAAACTTTAACGAAAACAAAAGCTGTTTCGGTGGAAAACCGAAACAGCTAAAAAGCAACACACTATCTCCACGTATCCATAATACTGTGATTTTGTGGTGAAAACTAAATGCGCTAACAGACACTGTTTCTGAACTTTTATTAAGGGTATTACCTTTTTATTTCATTGATTCTCATTTCCGACTGAGCCAAGGGGAAAAAAACCTTAACCAGTTCGCGCCAGGATTATTTTTAACAAAACTTGATCCAAGGCGGGTTCAGGCCGATAGCACATCCACGCATTTCCGGCCTTGCTCATGGCGTGTCTATACATCCTCCGACACGAACTGGTTAACATCAAATTTTGATGCGATGTTTTTTTTACTGGTATAACGTGGTGAGCTGCATGGTGTAGATAATGTTAGTCAACTATATCTTGCATAAGATGGCTTCATTTTTGTTATATTCAATGATAAACTCACTATAGACAGTACGCACATGGAATCATTTAATTTAGTAATCTATAGACGATGTGCCCTCTATCTGTTTACATCTGTATTCAAATGTGCGCACGCATCATGTTTAACATAAATTTGGTTAAGAGATGACATCAGAGGTCCCATAATTCAAAGGCGATCTGACCTGCGACGTCACTCTTTAAGAACATTTTATGTAAAACACGATGTGTGCGCATGCTGCCGGGCACATTTGAATACAGATGTAAACAGGTGACGTCAGAGGGCACATCGTCTATACAGGTGCAAGTGAAATTGTTAATTGTTTTCCTATTTTTATCCGACTGACCGAACTACCTCAGACGCAAAAACAAATTAAGAACCCTAAAAAAAAAAAAAATTGACACCCTAATATTGGTCATTTTGTTTTCGCGTACCTTCAAATAGAATATTCCTATGTACTGATGATGTCACACTTCGTTTACAAGTGACCTTTTGAAAGGGACATTATATTTTAACATATGTGACCGTCCACGACGAAAGGGCTGTAAAGTAGGCATCTTGACGATTGAGATATTTAGAGAAATGATGTAGTACAAAGACATAGTTGAAATTTATGGTTAGCTACAACAAGTAACACTGAATACGAATTGTTTTAGTTTTTTACAGTTGTTCACATAATTATTTTAATGGTCCTTTTCTCAAAAATAAGCTCTGGTGACTTTACAGCCCTTTTGTCGTGAATGGTAACATAAAGATTAATTGTTGATCAACTATGAGAATCGGGTGTTCGTTTCTCTCAATTTGGTGTCTTGTTTGAAGAAAGGTTATCAAAATGGTTGAAGTGATTGTCGGGTAAAGATGTCTATGCGTGATACTTTGCACAGTGCACTGTTGTACTTTTTTTTTTCACATTTAGCAATAAATCCTGAATTAAACTTCCGTAAACCAATTTAATGTACATGTATATTCCGACTCACTCTATGAAGTTGTTGATGGCATTCTGCGGGTGGCACGAGACGTAAATAAGACGTCTTAGGTTGGCGCATCTGCGAATGGCCTGCAGAACCTTGGGAGCTGCAATTCAGAATTCATCCAATCAAGTGAATGTTGACTTATTTGTGACCGAGTCTATGTTTTTGTTTTTTTCAATTTTACAGTTGGTCAGGAAATAAGCTTTCATTTGATATGTGGCACAACTCTGTAGTGTAATGCAATGGTCTTTTACAAATTTTTGGAAATTGTCCGAGTTATATTAAAAATTTCTTTAAAAAGACATGAAGATTTACAATTGTTGTGCTTTATCAGATGCTATTGTAAGAGAATGACAAAACCTGTATTAAATTTAATTTAGGGATCAAAACAATCTTTTCAATTGATCAGATCTAAAAATAAAGGTGTCGGAGAAACCAAAATGCCTTAAAACATAAATTTGTTGAAAAATAATCACCTCCGAGATAATAAACAGCCCTTTACGTAAAAATTGTATTTTGCGACTGCAGAGCGGGTCACACTTGATTAAAACAAAAAGTGAGCTGTTATTGGAGAGAAAATGAGCTTTCCAATGATGTGTACATTTTTTTTTTAATAATTCTGAATTATTGAGTAATTTGCCTGAAAAAAATAGGGTTTTCTTTTTTCGGGGGGACACCCTGAATAGATAGAATGAGAAGGCTTACGTATGCCAGGCCTCGGGGGATCTACGATACCCACGATGTCATCACAATCCTTAAGATCTTGTGTCATGTCTGGTAACACTACCTCTGCTTTACCGCACACATACTCTATATTACTGAGATCTGAAATAGATAGGACAGACAAAGATAATAATAATAATCATGTGCGGTGCTTATACAGGAGTGTCCTTAAAAAAAAGTATACCCATTTTCAAATTCAAACTACTGAATGTTTCTGAAAAATACAAATGTGACCGGTTCCAACGAAACCCGGACAAAGTCGACTTTTTAGTTTTTTAGATTTTGCTTTTTTCAAATTCTCTAGGTTCTCAGCTTTAAAATGATGTATCATTTACATATGTACCCCCACCCTATCTTCCCTGGGGTCTGGATTTAGTGATAAAACCCTGACAACCTAATTATGAGATAAACAGCTTTGAAGTTCAGAAAAGCGTATTATTTCTATACACAAATGTTTCACAAAATTGACAAAAAAAACACTTCTGGTAGACGGATTTTGTTCAAATTTGAGGAGATTGTAGATTAGTAGAGTGACTTATGAAAAAATAAAACCTCAAAATGGTAAAATCCATCCCGAAATGACTTCAAGAGTACATTGTGACAAAACACATTGTGCGACTTTGTCCGGGTTTCGTTGGAACAGGTCACAAATGTCCGTTGAAAGGGTAGAATGCCCTCTGTCAGGTTCATTATGTCATTGCCATGAATGACTGAACAAACAAGACAGTTATGAAAGGTAATGAAATCAGCACTGTGACAAGTTGGGATGATAAGTCGGGCAGTGAGAGACATGAGACGAAGATGCCAGCTATGCATTAACAGGAATAGTGGCCACGTGGAGGGCACATCACCTTAAATTTGTCAGGTAAGTGTACCACAAAAAGAAAGAAATCAGAAAAAATGATTCATCGACCCAGTCATGTGTTTAAACCGTAACATAATTTGTCCTTACAAACACCTGCCTGAGCTTTGTCACACAAGTAAAAATAACTTGCCACAGTGCTGATTTCAGTACCTTTCATAACTGTCTTGTTTGTTCAGTCATCCATGGCAATAACATAATGAACCTTATACCATTGGACAGAGGGCATTCTATCCTTTCAACAGACATTTGTATTTTTCAGAAACATTCAGTAGTTTTGCAATAATATGAATTTGAAGATGGGTATACTTTTTTTAAGGACACCCTGTATAGCGCTTTATCACCAACGGTCTCGAAGCGCTTCACATTATTAAACAAACCAATGTTTTCTGAACCAGCCAGCCAACCTCGGCAATCACGTGGTAAGACCTCTGCACTAATGATGTGCATTGGGTTGTGTCATAGAGCTATATTAAATTACTAGAGCGCCAACTCTTTATTATTACGCGCGGAGATACATTGAATCTATTCTGCGCGCAGACATTTTGAATTCATGTGCGTGTTGTAGAACATAATACAAATAGATAGATTGAATCTTAAAAAAAGTGTACTCCTCTAAATGCAACGCGCGTGGAAGTTAAACTGAACGCAAACAACTTTACGCGCGTCATGTCAGTTAAAAAAAGGTTACAGCAAAATCAACTGCAGCGCGCGGATACGCACGCGCATCGGCTTCGGTAACGCACTGTATAGAATACAAACGCAGATATGCAAAAAACATACAAATTTGAGTTTTCTATAGGTTTGTGCACAAACATGGATGCGCCCAGCAGGCATCAATGTGTACATCGAGCCAGCGCTCTAGTAACTTAATATAGCTCTATGGGTTGGGTTGAATAGGCCAGGGACCAATTTCATAGAGCTGCTAAGCAAACAAATTTGCTTAGCATGACAATTTGTCCTTGGCAAAATCAAGGTTACAGACCAAATTTTGACCTGATCTTTACTGTTCTGGATTATAATCAGCTGTTTCTTTGCTTAGCATAAAAAACACACACAATTTTGGCTGGTAACCTGTTTTTCATGAGTCAGACTTTTTTATGCTATGCAAACAATTTTGCTTAGCAGCTCTATGAAATTGGCCCCTGGTAAACCAGGAATGTTGAGTTTCCCACGTCTGATTTCAAATCCATGCCCTGGGCTACTTAGTGCTGTCCATGTACATGTACCAGGGTTGTAGTCGAGTCCCTGCAAGTCCTTTCGTGAAGCCAGACACAAGTCCCTTCATAAAGGCACTCACAAGTAACTGGATGAACAATGACAAAGGAATGCCTTTGTCAAAGCTGATTTGAATAGCTTGCGATTTGAATTGGAACTGAAGGACTTGTGATGGACTTACAGGGACTTACAGGGACTTGCAGGGACCTGTGATGGACTCGACTACATCCCTGCCATGTACTGAGCCAGTGACTTACTGTTGGACTTTGCATTGAAGACTGCGTCGTTGATAGCCTGCTGGTTAATCTCTACGCCGATGACCTTCTTTACTCTCTGAGGAAAATAGAAAAACACAGTTGTAATCCGGTCAAATCTCTGGGCGATCACAAGTCAGATGTCAATCCGACTATCTCAAATCAATACACCGATCCAGTTAGTAGGCCACGTCTGCCATAGCAACTGTCTAGTAGCTTGACGCAGGGGCGGATCCAGTATTTTTTTAAAGGGGGGGTCCACATAAATACTGGCAAAAAATTAAGGGGGGAGGGGCAGACACTGCGAGCACGAAGCCCATACGATTCTCGATGCTCTGTGGTGCAATTTGAGGCATTTCCCGGCCACAACAAGTGTGCCTAAAACAATATGCTGGAGTGAAAATCATGCACTGTGATTAGTCAATTTTGCCAGGGGTGTGGCCTGTGGGATCGTCTACTCTCAAGACAATCAAGTCACCACAAGTGATCACTAGTCAATTCTCAAGACGCCTACAAGACACAATGTCAAACTTTGTGTCCCGACTTTACGGAATGACCCACACGGTACCCTTCCCCTTGCTCCTGTATTATCACAGTCTGTGGTGATACAGTTCCCTAAGCGTTCAGGAATTTGTTTGCGAGGAGCTGACCTTTGCTAGTGTGATTCCAATGGTTCCAGTACCGCAGCAGATGTCCAGTACGGTGGTCGCTGGCGTCACCTCGGCCCATTCAGCTACAGTGGTGTACAGCACTTCGGCTGCTTCAGTATTCACTGCATCAGGACAAACAACAGTGGGTCAGGTTGGCCTAGCGGGCAGTAGAATGCCATGGTGCTTGACACATGTACGATGGTGCGTAGGTTCGAACCCCACTAGAAAAAAGGTGTTTGTGCCCTTGGGCAAGACACTTGACTACGATTGCCTCTCTCCACCCAGTATAAATGGGTACCGGTGAGGGTCGAGGCCGATTTAGCGCCTATAAACAGCTGCCGCGTGGTTTAGGGCGTGATGAACGGGGTGATAATTGTAAAGCACTTTGAGATCGTTGATACGATGTAAAAGTGCTTTATTTCACTAAATGAGCACAGGAAGACAAATTAGCGTACTTTTAATAAGGAAACAGTGATACTTCCAAATAGGCACTTGGGGAGACATTTCAGTGTCTCTCTAAGTGTCTAGCTACCTTAAAAAAAATGATATTTGGGTGTTATTTTTGCTCTAGAACGACAGATTGGGGTCTAAATAGCATGAATCTCAAAGATCTTAGAGAAAAGGGTTAGGGTAAACAAGTTAGGACTGTTTTAAGTTTGTGTACATCCCTATGGGATTGTCTCCCTAAGTGTCTGTGTTTGTTATTATTATTATTATTATTATTATTATTATTATTACTTTCCTCGCCCTTTTCCACTGTAACCCAGGTTCGAAACCCGCCTGGGCCAATAGAGTGGAGTCCCCTAACATGGCGCACTTTGACGTTTCCCTCGACTTTCCTCATGCCGTGCTGCTCAACCTCTTTGTTGGCAAACTTCAAATTTATTCAGTTATTAAAAACTGGTACATTTTACCTTTAACCAGGGGGGGGGCGGAGGGGGGGCCCAACAAAGTGCGCCACCAACGTTGAAATGTATCTCATTCATTCTTCCACGCTCATGAGCCACACATCTCACACAGCAAATACGTATAGATCGCTACCGCGAAGCGCACCATTGAAACACGTACACATTTTCTCCGCGCTCGCTCCCCGATTTCAGTGATTCATACAACGTCCGCAAAGCCAGGTACACAGGCACGATCTACACGAATTTTTGTTGGGGCGATGTCATTTTCTGCCATTTTCGTTCGAAAACAACCCGATAAAACGCAAGGGGTTCACAGGCAGATGTTTTTAAAAATTCAGTATATCACTGCTACATCCTTTTTTAACGTATCAATGGAAAAAAATGAATGGGTTCGAAGCACGATTTTTCACAATTTATCGATTATTATTGCCCTTTTTAGGGGAGGTATTTGTCAACGTCGTTTGAGTATTTGTGCACAATCTCCACGCGCATCAACGGTACGTCAACGCTTAATTTTTTCGACTGCTTTTTTCATTTTCAATACAATTTTTGTCATTGGATGATAATTAAGGTAAATAACAACCTTTTACAACTACAAAAGACAAGATGTTAAGATTGGATGCCAAAAACTCTTTATTTTTCGCGTGAGAAAATTGTTCCCCCCTATTTTGAGAATGGACGGCACGTCAGCGTTGCGCAATCACAGTCTCGAAGGGCCCCCCCTCCGCCCCCCCCCTGCCTTTAACCAGTTCGCGCCGGATGACGTATATAAACGCAAAGTTTTCCCCAAATTCAAAACGGATGACGCATAAACACGCCAAGTTCAAGTTCGGAAATCTCTGTCAGCAGCGAGCAAGGCCAGAAATGCGTGGGTGTGCTTCCCGGCACTATCGGCCTGAACACGCTTCGGATCGAGTTTCTTTAAAAATAATCCCGCCCCTCGGCTCGGTGATGTTAAAATAATCCCGGCACTAACTGGTTAATAATGCTTGCTGCTGAACCTTCGTAAACAATTTCAGTGTCTTAAAATTCAGTCCACAATTCAAAAAACGGTGCCGTCTGGTAATCAGGACACATAACTTGCCAAGTGTTCCCTATAAATGCAACGCACTTAAATAAATATTGGAAAATCACAATTTAGCATTTAAGAATTTCTTCAGTGCCTGCAGTGACTCGATTCAGGTCGAGTCATTTATCCCCGTCGGGAGTCGAGTTGCATTGCCAACTTTTGTGACCCAAGTCGGACTCGAGTCGAGTCATTTTCAATACATGTCGGGACTCAAGTTGAATTGAGTCATCGAAATTGTGACTCGAGTTGTGACTTGTGATTCGACGCTAGTCATTGACTTGACGCGAGTCATTACCAATCTGGCTTTTGCTGCGTTCCAATCGCGTCGTGTTTATCGTGTTCACGAGTTCACGAGTCGTATAATGGCGTTCTAATCGCCTGGTAACTCGTGTTCACCAGTGGTGAACTCGAGGTGGATTTCTTTTCTTCATGTTCACGACTTCATAACAAATAAAATACTCGCGCATGCGTGTTGGTTCACGTACGAGTTCTCGCACGAGAAACTCGACTGTGCGCGTGCGTCTTGGTGGGTAGCGTTTGGAATACAACCTACTCGTAAATATAGATAAATTCACGGTGAACACGATAAATACGACGCGATTGGAACGCAGCATTTACCTTGGAAGAATGCATCCGGCGATATTCTGAACCTGAGACCCAAGAGATCCTCTGTAATATGCTCCTCACCATCCAGGTGCACATAGGTTTGACTGCTACAAATGGGTGAAAAAACAAACATTTCACGTTATAGCTAATATACAACATTTGTATACATCTAAAAATTATTGTGAAATATACATGTACCTTACTTGACTGTAAGTGAATAATACTAGTCTCTGTGAAATCATGGTAGCGCCATTCTGTGGCCGTAATACTGGACTCCCTCCGTATCCTTGGATACGAAGGAAGTCCAGTATTACGGCCACATAATAGGGCTACATTTCCTGAAACCTGGTGTGCTGTAATTTTGAAGAAAAGGGAATTTTGTGTACCTATTTCCATTGATAGTCAACCCACTATCAATGGAAAACAACTGATTTTGTTCAAGTACTGCCCCCAATTCACCAAATTCAGTTAATCCACATTTTGTTTTGATGCGTCTTTCTTAAAGATGGGTTTAGGACACGTCTTAGCTAAGATCAATCTTAGAGCGGGGACTCGTCTTAAATCCAAAAATGAGTCGCAAGATAAGACGAGTTTCATGAAATCGACCCCAGAAAACTGATTTTCTTTACAATAATGTGTTTTTTTGTCACAGTTTTATGATTGACAGTTTTGGCCCTCTATGATTCCATGTTGAGATGTTTTTGTGAACTCACTTTTGTCCCTGAAGATTCAGATACAGTGAGGTCAGCTGACAATTCTTGCCCTCCCCTTCCTTAAAGTAACTGCACAGCTTCTGCTTCTCAGAATCTATGGCTTCCTGGAGAAAAAAAAAAGAAAGTTTCTGAAAACAGATGATGTGCACTGCAAGTACACATCTTTGAATCTTCATTCATAAACACCCGAGACAATTACACACCTACAATGTATGTTCCAAAACACCTATGTTCAGAAACCACTATATTCCGACTACTCAGCCTATGTTCTGACACTCCTGTGTTCTGAGACCCCTATTTTTTAACTGCCTTTTTAGCCTTTCATCATCATCAATCTTGTTAAATCATTATCACAAACTTAAAGGGATCGTATACGTTTGGTAATTGAAACCCACTGTTTGTTTTAATCCTATATAGTTATTGATATATACCATAAAACTAACCTAAAAGTACAGGTACAAATTTCATTTCAAAAGGTGGTGGTAAGTTTGAGATATTGCCGAAAATCTGTCCACGCAGGAAGATTAATCTGCATGGGGAATTACACAATCTGAGAAACGTCACTGCAGAAACGCTTCTCAGATTTAAATCTTTTGGGATAAAAAGTGATATCTTTTTCCATAACCGCAGTACTTCGAAAGGAAAAGTTTCAAAAAATGCATTATACTATCCAAAGCTGCTGTACTTCTTACCAAGTAAGTTTTTAATGCCATTAATTTTTTGAGTAATTACCAAACGTATACGATCCCGAAGGACGTATATTTTTATACATGCAAAGTTTTTTTGAGATTCAAAATGGATGACGCATAAACACGCAACGAGCAGGGTCGAAAATGTCCGTCAGCAGCGAGCAAGATCAAAATGTCATGGGTGTGCTTCCCGGTACCATCGGCCTGAACCCGCGTCTGATCGAGTTTTGTTAAAAAAATAACCAGCGTCTAGGTTCGGTGAATGTTACAATAATCCCGGCGCGAACTGGTTTTAAAAAAAAGAAAGTATTCCAAGCTAAAAGCAGAGACCTTGGACAGCGCCTGCGGGTTTAAGAACGCAGCGGCCATCCTCCCGCCGTTCCGACTGATTCTGACTAGCAGCATCTTCCAGTGGCCAGTGTGGACCTGCGGGTCGTAGCTGGTCAGCGAGGTGTCTTGCTGCAGGTACCGCTGGAAGGTGGCCACGATGGCCTGAGTGGCCGGGCAGACGTGGTGACAGGCAGACGGGTTGACCACGGACATGTGCCCACCTGATTGGTTGAAATACCAGTCACACACGCAAACAAATATTAGGTTACGGGGACCTTGCTGGATTATGACAAGAGCTTCCTACCAGTTGCTGTAAACATCTGGAATAGGATTTCCCCTCATATCATCAGGCAGCCTTCAGATGAGGGAGCTTAGTGTTTTAAAGGTAGTATACACCATTTGCAGATATCGAAAATATTTACTACCAAATTATTAAGAAATATCTTACTTATTTCAAAGTAAATAATAATTCTAGGCATTCAGCAAAATGATTGCGCTAGATATCCTGTAATTATTCCGAAAAGTAGAATTTTATAAAGAAAAATTCGGGATCGCCGGACGGCGATCGCGAAAAAAACAAAGATAACATAAGAATAACTGCACGACGCCGGTTGAAAACAAACGCTGTTTTTCGTGTTTTTCTCGGCATGCATGATTGTAAAGGTCAGGACAGGTCAGTTAAACGATATTTACTATAAAATACAACCCCCCCCCAATCTATTTATTCATGATAATTTGAGCAATTACCAATGGTGTATCCTACCTTTAAGGAGGCTGTGCATAATTTGTTGATAGGCCATACTTAAAGCCGGGCTTCATGTATTAGAGTTCAGAGTAACTCGAGCACGTTTGTTTGTTTTTGTTTGTTTTGTTTTTTAAGTCTTATAATGTTGCTGTGCATGCTCCCAGTTTGTTGTTCTTTTCACAAGATTATTTGGCTGCTTACTGGCGTTGTTTGTCGTGTTTGATGGGAGTATTGTGTATTGTGTATAAAAAATATAAAAAATAACAAATAAATAAATAAACCCCCCCCCAAAAAAAACCAAAAAAACATAAAAAACTAAAACATCCACATTTGTGTGCTACATTATAATTGGTGGGTAACCACTTTTAAAATTGAAATTTCTTTGTGCAGAGTTGATCAGTAGCTACTAATAGGCCACACCCACATCTGTGTGCTACATTCTGATTGGTTGGTAACCACTCAATTCTTTTGTGCAGAGTTGATCAGTAGCTACTAGTACTAGGCCACATCCACATCTGTGTGCTACATTCTGATTGGTTGCCACTCAATTACTTTGCGCAGAGTTGATCAGTAGCTACTAATAGGCCACACCCACATCTGTGTGCTACATTCTGATTGGTTGGTAACCACTCAATTCCTTTGTGCAAAGTTGATCAGTAGCTACACTAATAGGCCACACCCACAAACAGCAATTCCAATCAAACTACAAAACCGATCTACGTCTTTTGCACACAAAAAACAACGAAACTACGGAAGAAAGACTTTACCTTTGTAAGTGCCAAGCCGGAAACCAACGGTGTTATCTGTCCATGAAAATAACAAAGACATGAAACTGAAAAAAATTTGTAACAATTTATCAGGGGGTCACGTTTCATGAAAACGTCACAAGGAATTAGAAATAAACAAAAAACTTTCAGTTGCGGTATTCATAACAGGCACATTATTTGCACTTGTACATCAAGTTGTGTTTTGCAATAACGACCCAGGATCCACTATTGTGTTTCCCTTTGTTCCTGACCCCCTGTACTATAACCTAACACCATAGACTTATCGTACACTTTAACGACAGAGGACAAAATTCAACAGAAGACGAACGCCCGAAAACTGAAAAAATCTATTGTTCGCCTATTGTGCTTCTGTCCTTGGAGATTATTCCAGGCAATTTGCACTCTTTAATCATCAAAACCAAAGGACACAGAAATAAGAAATGAAGAGATTCGATTAACCAGTTCGCGCCGGATGACGTATATAAACGCAAAAATTTTCCAAAATTCAAAACGAATGACGCATAAACACGCCAAGTTCAAGTTCGGAAATGTATGTCAGCAGCGCGCAAGGCAGGAAATGCGTGGGTGTGCTTCCCGGCACTATCAGCCTGAACCCGCTTCGGATCGAGTTTCGTTAAAAATAATCCCGCCCGTCGGCTCGGCAATGTTAAAATAATCCCGGCGCGAACTGGTTAAAAAAAATATTGAATGCCAGTTTTACTCACCGACGCCATCTACACTCTTGCCAATGGTGAACTCGCACTTATTGCGATAACTCTCTAAAACTGGCTGTGAGTGAAGAAACGACAACAAAAATGTAAATTAACTTCAAAATTCCCCATCCAGTCAAACTCCAACACCAGGTTTGGTTGGAATGGGGTAATGGGCCCCTAATACTGGTTTAGGCATACCTCCAGAATTAGAGTCCAACAGTTTGTGTGTACAGTTTTCCCATATAGTGTTGGAATTTGAAAGATGGGTACAGTTCTTAGTAACGCTACACGAAGGAGATACATTGTAAGGCCTAAAAATGCAAAAACGTTTGTTTTTTTTTAACTAAAAACCTTTCCTGGACGTATACTAAAGTTTTAAGACTTGAAAAGGGGGCTTATATTGTTTACTTTTCTCATTTTTCGTTCTATCGAAAAGTTTTCACATCTTCGGGGATTTTGGGGCGTAACCCTCTTTAAGGATCGTTCCTAGCAAAAAGCACCTAAGGGGTTAAAGGTAGGATACACCATTTGCAGATATCAACAAAATTTACTACCGAATTATAAGAAATATCTTAATTATTTGTAAGTAAATAAGGATTGTAAGCATCCAGCAAAATGTGACAAGCTTTACAAGCTTTACAAGCTTTACAAGCTTTAAATGATGAAATCAAAATCTCAATTTTCATTTTTGCCTCAAAGTGTCTCATTTACTCGTGCTGGGTCACAAATGATTGCGCGAGATATCCTGTAATTGTTCCGAAAAATTGAATTTTATTTGTTTTAAATCCTAATCGCCGGACGGCAATCGCGATAAAACAATAACAACATAAGAACCAGGCTTTTATCAGTATCCATGATTGTAAACAGGTCAGTTAAAGGTAAACTATATTTACTATAAAATGCAACCCCCCCCCCTAAATCAACCTATACATGGTAATTCAAGCAATTACAAATGGTGTATCCTTTCTTTAAAGTAAAGATGACTATGTTCATCGTTCTGAGATCCCGATTCACAATTCTACAGATAAATTTACAGAAAATCCCGTCTTTTTTGTGATTAAACTTCGGTCAACTAGCTCACTCACCGATGGCTTGATTGGGTCCAACTCACATGCCATCCCACTATGGCGCTTTCTGTCAAAGAAATGAAGAGTGCACTATTAAACACGAGACGTTGGTTCGAATCCGACGGAGCAAATTTGTAAATTTGTTTTTAAAAATGTTTTTGTGAGATTGTCGCAGGAATAACACAAAAACAGGTGGTTGCATGTACAGAATGAGTTTAAAAAAACCCAAAAAAACATTTTTTTTAAGTCAATTTTTTTCAGAAAGAGAATAGGTGTGCCCAAAATATATTTTACTAGAATTATGTAACGGCTATTCTGAATAGATCATGCAATTTCATAAATATGACATAATTCTGGTCAAATAAGTTTTGGGCAAAAATATATTCTATTTCTGATAAAACTGACTTTGATAATAAAAATTCATTTTGTTTGTACTCACCATGTACACTTATATCTTACTTTTAAATGATGTTGCCAGACAATACCATTTAATATAAAATGCATTCTGTAGCCCATTAAAGCCGTGTTCGCATTGGACTTATTTTGGGGAAGGTTTTACTGAGACGATGGTAAAATAAAAAATGGTCAAATGTTACCACTGTTCGCACTTGGACTTTCGACACGGGAAAATTTTACCGAGACCGTGGGAGAAGTAGCCGAGCTGTCATTATAATGACTCATGAGGGCGCTTTGCGTGACCTTTTTGCATTGACCCCGGTGTACCCATTCGCGCGCGCGCTTTTTTCCCGATCGCGTCATTGACAATCTTTTTGCAGAACCACATGCGAATGTGATAACGATGCGATTTGCATGCATCAGCGTGCGCCCGCACGTAAACAATGCAAAGAGCGCATGCGCAGTGCCTTGTATAGCGTGACCTTGCATTGGAGGGCCTGTGGACGTTTTCCTGGGACGAAGTTACCGAGTCGCGCTGTTCGCACTGGACTTATCGTCTAGGGAAAAGGGACCAGGGACGTTTTCCCGGGCAGCAGTTGGCCGGTAGAAGTACCCACTGGACTCGGGAGAAGTACCTGAGAGGAAAACGTCCTAGGCTGTCCGCACTGGACTTAAAATGGGAGAAGGACCCATCGTCTAGGTACGTTTTATCATTTTAAGTCCAGTGCGAACAGGGCTTTAGGCATTCCAGGATATAATTCCCCTTTAACAAATAGGCACTTATTTCCAGAGCTTTAACAAGTTTTTTGGGCCGGCTGTACATCTAAGACCATCTGCTACAAAACTGTCTCGAAACTTGTTTGTATTTTTGTTTTGTCTGTCAGGGAAAGTCGCATGTCCAATCTGACGCGCAAACCTCCTTTGTCTTTGGTGAAAACCTCACTTTTGTTCCTTCAGCCAGAGAGACATCTCCCCAACGTTCCGCTGCAGCATCTTAGATAAATTCCGCAGAAACTCTCCCGTGTTGGTTTGTTTGATGGATAGCTGCTCCTCGTACGGACGCTTCCACAGTGGAGTCACTGTGTTGTTTAACCTGCAGAATTGAGAAAAGATGCAAAACATTGCACTCGGTACTTCAGAGTGAACTTGTTGTTGTTGTGATAGACCTTATGCATAGCGGCCATCTTAGAAGGCATATTGTGTACAAATACAATGAATGCACAGCAGGTTCAATAGCATGCAAAGGCACTGCCCTCTAAGATGGCTGCTGTGCATATGGTCTATAGCAGGTTTTCAAGCAGACCAAGGTAAAAAAAGTGGCAGAAAAGTTGGATCAAAATTTCAAAATCAGAAGAAATAAAATACAAAAGTAGGGCTTTAGAGGACAAATTTAGGGAAAAAGTAGGACTTCTGCAAGCTGTCAGGAGTAGTTTTTGTTGCTACTCGCTCATGTTCAATGCACCATTTGCCTCATTTGACATGTTCTGTACACACTGTAGTAATCCAATGAAGAATTGTGTCTTATGGGAACATAGGCATACGGATGCAGAATTTAGGAATGGTAGTGCCTCCAACAATTTGAGGCGGCGACACAAAAATTACACCAACTAATTTTTTTTTTTGTATCACTTTGTAACCACACTGGCACAGATTTTAAAACCAGTGAACACAGAGTAATGACTTCAGATGGTTGAAAACTTGAGTTGGTTTTGGGAGGTTTTTTTTGCTGGTGGTTCGAATCCATCCTAACCCTGCATTCCATCTCAATGTGTTCACCTCTCTTCTACTGGTAAGCTGTCCTCCTCCCTCCTCCTCTTAGCTTCTTGGCTGTTGCCCTCGGATTCATCTTGGCTCCGTTTCAGAGCGACGCTCTTAGTGTACGGGTCCTCGACTGGCTTGGCAAGCTGCACAACAAAAAACAGGTATGAGAATGTCAATAACGCTCCTCAATCCTCAAAAATATCCTCATTGCAGTTTGAGGATTTTTGAGGATTGAGGCTGTATGGGTTTTTTAAAAATGAGGATTTTTGAGGATTGAGGCACAATGTTGTTTCACAATGTTTCAAGTGAGGAGGATTTTTGAGGATTGAGGCACAATGGGGTTTTCAAAAAATGAGGATTTTGGAGGAATGAGGCTGAATGGGGTTTTCAAAAAATCATAATGAGGATTTTGGAGGATTGACTTTTTTCAATCCCCAGAATTCTCATTGCAGTTTTGGAGGATTAACAAAAATGAGGATTTTGGGGGAAATTGAGGCACATGATGTTGTTTCAAGTGTGGAGGATATTTGAGGATTGAGGCTAGATGTTTTTTTTTAAAAATGAGCCTAGGGGGTTAGGGTTAAGAAAAAAGCCTGAAAAAATGGATGAAATGTCTGAAAAATACACATCTTTCTATATAATGATGTCTTTGGCTGAGATTTTATTAATTCAGATAAAAGTCTAAAAGAGCTCATGCCTACAAAAAGTCCTCGTGGGAGTGTGAACCTTTAACCACAGCAGTATCAGGCCCTCTAGAACCCCTGCATTGGTAGCCAATTCTAGGGGGGCAATTCCACGGCAACTCAGGTCACATTTGAAGTAGACCTTCCATCAACTCTTTTGCCGTTTTGTTTATAAAGTCAATGTATCAAGAGTGGATTTTTTTTTTCATAGAAGATCTTTTGAAAATAAGCATCTGTTGGTTTGGCAATGGGTTGTGTTTCTTGGTAACTATTACGATAAAAAAAGGCCATGGCAAAATATTAAAGATGTTTTATTGCTGAATGTTTCCACATACTGTCAGTGTGCACTGAGGGGGAAATCTGTTTAGTGCCCTGATGTCATATGCCACCATTACAATTACAACAAAAATCTGTCCATCAACTTTTGCTGGTGGATTATTGATGGACTCAGGATATCTCCAGTATGCATACTGGTGGAGTCTGATGGACTCAGGACACCAGCAGTTTTTGCAAACCAAACTTGGTGGATTGTGGCGGATTCAGGCCGGATACTTTCTAGAAAAATCAGTGAGGGGGTTAGGGTTAAAACAGGCTTATGGGCCTGAACATTGTTAATGCCCTCGCCTTCGGCTGCCTATCTGATATTGCCATTCTACAGAAAAGTTGGCAGGAGATCGACCCCCCCCCCAAAAAAAACCCCACGGCTTTTATGAATGCATATACCTTGGCTTTCAGCACTTGTCCTTTCCATTTGTAGCCGCTGAGTACCTTCAAGGCTTCCTCCTTATCTTCTTGGCAACTGTTTGATGAGGGATACAAATACAAATGCAGCCGAAGACAGTCAAGAACTAGAAAAAAAAGGCCATCGATCGCTAGACCGCAGACCTCTGGCCCAACCGCAAAATATGCACAAGTATCTCCAAATGTTAAAACATCATTCGAAGTAATCCAGATTCCTGATCTGGATCCAGATGAATTTGAATACTTAATGAAAATCCCCCTTGACCCATAAGCTATCTACCTACCAAGTTTCGTTAAAATCCCACCAGTTGTTTTTTCATATAATCCTGCTAGCTAACAGACAAACAAACAGACACCCCAACAAACAAACATCCGGCAAAAACATAATCTCCTTGGCGGAGGTATGGTAATTGCGAGCTTCGTGCGACCAGCTTGAGCAATCAAACTTGTGCGCTAGTTTGATTATCCTGAATGACCTGTGACCCATATATCACTGTGTTCATACACCTAGTTGTGGGGACAGGTTCTTTTTTTTTGGAAAAAGCTGACTGAGTTGTGGAGACATTTTCCTGTCCCCATATCATTTTTCAGTAAAGGGGTCTAGAAGTAGAATTGGGTTAGAGTATAATGAAAGAAAATGGAGAAGACGACAAATTAGGGTGATGTTGAAAATGTTAGTTCAAAATAATTTTCTGAGTTTGAGTTTACGAACCCTATGGAGTGTCCCTATAGCATAATGTACGAAAAAGAATTGCTGCATGTGTGCAGTTAAAAACTCAAAACTGGCTTATTACTGAACAATTTCGAATTGTTGCCTGTTCCATTCTCACAGGCAAGCTGGGCAGGCTGGTTCCAGCCCCTATTATAAGTATCAATAATGTACAGACCGGGAACCAGTCTGCCAGCAAAGTCGATCAGCTTTTGCCGAAACCAAAATAAAAAGTACACAGGAACTTTCTTAGTATATTAATGTGATAGCAGAAGTCTGATTACATTTTCAGTTTCAAGTAATAGATTGCGGAAACTCCTTGGTTTCAAATCTTCGTTGATGCACGTAGTTGTATATTTTTCAATTATTTTCTTAATTATCCAAACACCAAAACTAAAACGTGCGAAGTTTCCTTGTGCTCATATTTGTGTTCCATTACATCAGAATACTCAACTTTCACTTTTTAAAAAGCTCCAGAGTCACTCACCCCTTGACTCTAATTTCCTTGTGCCAGTTTTTTTTGCGCGTCTTAAATACATGTAGTCTGGCCAAATGAGACAGAACTGGGCAGACATCAAAATGATAGTTTGCAGGTATTGCAGGACTAGTCTTTGCCAAAGGCTACAGTAACTCAGTGATATTGTGCACAAATGTCGCGTAAAATCTTTTCTCGCAGTGCACCCACAAAGAACAGGATTATAGACTACAAGCAGCTCCCCTACTCATAGTCATGGCCTGAGCTTTTCATACAAATTCGATCATAAATGATTTTTTGAATCCCATAAGGGATTTACGCAGTCAACTACCCATTCAGCAGCCACTCGGGCCAGCGTATCTTATCAGCGCTGCTTGACAAAGGAATTGTGTGCGTGCGCGTAGTACATGTTGCGTGTATGTTTAAACCGCCGTTCTGCAAACGCTGTTTGCAGGGCTCCCTAAAAAAAAACTGCGTAGAAATAAGGAAAAAAGATAAACCATGGCGCAGGTTTGCAAAGATGACAGTGTGAGTAATGAAACTGGTCTTTAATCGTGTCATTTGCAGGCGCACTGACTTAAAAAAAATTGACGCGACGTGCACATTATCGATTACTGTCGTCTTTGGCAAACACTAACAGTACAGGACTGGATACTTGCAAAGGTTGCAAAAGTTGAGAGAGTTCATATTCCATACCTGAATGTCACAAAAGCATAGGTGGCCTTGTTGACTGCCTTGACTTTCTTGGGTTTCAAATGCAAACCAAGCAGCATCTTTTTCAGTTGCTGTTGAAAGGGAAAGTACATGTACATTATACACCAATTGTCAGTTATGCACGTTTGTCATTTAACGCAGCAAATGAGTTCAAAAACAAAGGAAAGGTGCTTGACAACTCTGCGCCCAATTTCATAGAGCTGCTAAGCACACAAATTTGCTTAGCATGACATTTTGTCTTTGGCAAAAACAAGGTTACAGACCAAATTTTCACCTGATCTTTATTGTTCTGGATTGATAATCAGCTGTTTTTTTGCTTAGCATGAAAAACACATAGAATTTTGGCTGGTAACCTGTTTTTAATGAGCAAGATTTTTGGGGCTAAGCAATTTTTGTTGCTTAGCAGCTCAATGAAATTGGCCCCTGATGAATTGTTAGCACTCTCAGGGTGGCTCCAAAACAACGAACAATAATATCACAACGAACAAGCATACTTCCACTACCCTGAGGCCAAAACTACCTATACCAATGGACGGAGAATCTTTCTAGAAGAACAATTACCCCAGGATATCTCGATTTGGGCTAGGATTTTTAGCTCCACCCTATTTTGTGAAGTGGAGTCAGTGGTCCTGTCACACTCACACCAGCAAATTACTAAACCATGGTTTAGCTTCTTGGTGCGAAAGGACCCCTGACTTGACTGTGCTTCACAAAACAGGGTCTGAAGCTAAAACAACTAGCCCAAATAAAGATATATGTGACCCAGCACGAGTAAATGAGACACTTTGCGGCAAAAATGAAAATTGAGATTTTGATTTCATCATTTAAAGCTAAACAATTAGCTTTAAATGATGAAATCAATTTGACTCATTTACTCATGCGGGTCACTATTGGTATCATTTTTCTCTTGAATTTTTTTTCCATCTATTGGTATAGGTGGTTTTGGCCTAATAAGGGCCACCCGTAGTCAAAGAAAACAATATTTTATGATTGTGATTGCAGCTCTAAATTTGCCAAGTCCAAAATTTGAATTGCGACTACAATCAGCATTCAGGTTATGTTCTTGTTCAGCCAATTGCAGCTGAATCATGTCATGCACAGCAACCAATCAATATCACCTCCCATGCACGCGCGTGCATCGTTTAAAGGCTTGCGCACACTATTACATGTAATTGGCCCCAGGGGTAACCAGGACACTAACAAATGTCACACTTTTGGACTCCTTATTTATGAACTAACCCATCTTCCTTGTGCATGGGCACAAGTATTTTACCAATAGCTACCAGTTTTTTTTATAAACAAAAATATCACTCCTGCTTTCTATTGCTAGCCAGGGTTTGGCTAGCTGGTTGAAATCCCAATAGCAGCAAGTTCCGCGACCAAATGTTTCAATTTGTGTCGGGGTGATGTAAATTGAATACTGTTTTTGTTTCCTTTATTACCAACATAATTTACAAACGATGTATACAAACTTATCCTAAATAAACAAAGAGAATATATAAAAGGGGGGAGGACACAAAGCAGATTTCAGTTTCAACTGCACACACCTCAAAGATTCTCTGTTAGTGTTCTTACAACAAGAATACCTGCACTGCATCTGCAAATAATGTTGGAAATGCTGCACTGTACATGAACTATGGCTGATGGCTACCAAGAAGACAACTCCACGCGGTCACCTGAAGTAAACTTGCATATCGAGAACTATTACAAGACTATAGACAGATCCGATCAAATAATATTGTTAAGTGATAAAATCATTGCACCAATCGGCTTCCTCTTTAACTTTGTGTTTCTTTTCACAGTCTTTCGAGTGAAGTCCATGCGTACAATCATCAACATCTACTTATCCAATCTGGCTGTGGCTGACTCGCTCTTCCTTACAAGTGAATTTATATTTGCATTGTGTTCACCCATCGAGTTAAACAACTTCCTTGCGGCAAAAGTATGGATAGTTGTCAGAAATACGCCTCTTGCTGTTTCTAATTTCTTTGTGGTTACCATAGCAGCTGAGAGATTCTCTGCAGTGCGTAATCCTCTGACACACAAAGAAAAAGCCTCTAAATCTCGAGCAGCCAAGATATCAGCAGGAGTCTGGGTGCCTACAATCATTGTTGGTGCGATTCTGATGTTCTTACCAGAGACTATCTTTGATTATGTAGTTTTTGGAATTAATTCCATTATTGCCATTGTTTGCTTGATAGCAACTCTTGCTTTGTACATCTATGTGGTAGTGAAAGTGCGCAGACAATCAGCCCTGTTGCCAAACCGTCCCAAGCGAGCAGGCAAGGTCCTCTGTATGGTGATAATCAATACTGCTGTTTTCTTCATTTTGAACTCAATACGCACTGCATTGTCAATTCTTGTTATTGTGCAAAGCAAGTATTCAACTTCACAGGCTGTTGAACTTCGACAACTTACAGCCAAAATGTACATTCTGCTTTCATGTTATACAATTTTTGAGCTTATCAATAGTTCAATCAATTCCCTGGTCTACAGTGCCACAAACGCAGACTATCGTGCAGCTGTAGTCAAGACTTTCTCATTTCTCAAACTGTGCTGTCGTTGCTGCCCAAAACTGAATCACAGCCAACCATCGCAGCCTGGGAAGCAGATTGAGCTCCGTGTGATTCCACAGGCAGACAATGACCAAGAGCACCATGCTGCCAGGCCAAGCAGCAGCAAGCCACCAAGCAAAGAGTGTGCACAACACCCAGAGAGTCAGCAGTCACTAGACAGCTGTCAAGAACAATGTTCTAGACAAAGCAGCAGCAAGGACTCCATTCACAGTCAGCAGCATGTTCAAGTGCATGTTGAAGTACATGCAGAACCAGCGGGGACCCCAGCGCTTGCAAGTTCTAATCGGGATCAATGCTCTAGTATAGTCTGACTGATTGCAAGGCATCCGTGCAAGATTAACAGTGTGTACATCCAGTTCCAGCAGAGAGCCACCAGTCACTTGCAAGTACTCAGGAGCAATGTTCTGGGTTGACTGGCACGGAGCCATCATCACAAGGGCAGCAGTATACACATCCAGAACCAGAAGGGAGTCAATCATTGGAAAGTTGTCAAGAACAATGTTCTCTGGTAACTGATGAGTGCAAGCCAGCCATTTAGGGGCAGCAGTGTGCAGAGTCAGCAGATAGCCAACAATCACTTTGTACATTATGTAGTCAACAATCACTTTGTAAGTAACTCTCAAACAATGTTCCAGACACAACAGCCGAGTGGCATAGGAGTAGTATTATGTGCATCAAGAACCAGCAGGGAGTCACTCTAAAACTGTCAAGAACAATGTTCCAGGGTGACTGACTTCCAACCCATCCCTGCAAGGGGAACAGTGGTCTCAAGAGTGCCAGCAACACTTGCAAGTTTTCAGTAACAATGATCCAGGATAAAGTAGTGAGGGTTTGCAGAGACACCATGTGGAATTCTCTATTCGAAAGATGCAAGTTGTCAGTAACAATGCTCCAGGATTGACTGATGCTGAGATTTCAATGCAAGGAAGCATGCATATTCAGAACTTACTGTTATATATCCACCTCTCAAATCAACAGAGAAACATTAATCAAGCTCTGGTACTGATTAATATTTAAAGTTGTTTTGATTAGACTTGGGTGATATTCCAGTTAAACATTATGTATTTGTGATACCAAACCATACCAAATGCTGTGATAATATTGATACTGAACAAAATGTTGGCAAAATACTGAAAAGCTCTGTATAAAATGTCAATACAATGTGTTCTCTTTTTAGGGATATTCTTAATGCAGTGACTATTGTTACAGCAGTTGATTATCTTATTCCCTGACTTGTACTTACCCAGCCCGACATTGACAATACTCTGAAACCTTTTACTCTTGGAAACTGACTATCAAATAGTCTGGTTCCAAGAGCAATATCCAGATATTTTTGTCCAGTCCGGGCTGGGTAAGTCGGGGAATTAGATCGTCAGCTGCCGTATTCTTATTACTACAATTTTTACTACAGTAATACTACAATTTTTACTACAATAAGACATTTTATCATTAAGTGATCAAATGCTTTATTCTCAGTATTTCTCTGTTGGTGATTTTATTTAATGTGTGAAATAACTCTTGAAATATATTACAAATCAAATTAATTAACTGCGTTGTATAAAGTTCGCCATAAGAAATTAGCTGTGATACCCGGTACATACAATTTGTTTGGATCGTCACTGTTAAAGTCCCATTGTAGAATTATGCTATTTACACACTGTGCATGCATGAATTCCTATGTATCCATGTGAAAGAATTACTGCACAAAATGCCATTGCAAACTTTGTGGCAACACAGGATCCTGTGCTGACCATGAGCAGCCAATCAGCTGCGGGGTTGGCAAACTTTCTAATGAATATGCATTACCAGATGGTAGTATTATGTAGGCTTGTGTGTGTGGTACTTTACAAAAGGACATTGCACTGTATTACATAGAAACCCACTGTATGTTTATTGTGTGAATGTAGCCTTACTAAAAATTCAATAATTTGGAAGCAGTACACTATGAAGGTCTGAGTGTGTACATAAGTAAGGGCTTCTCTTGTACCAATGGCATTAAAAATTGGGGGGAAATTGATGATTCTGCACAGCATCAGCTTCTTAGGTGGGAAACTTGTTCATGGCTATACAGAGCTCTTTAACAGCTTTCTGGCCATGCATATATATCAACATTTTTGTTAGGATTTCTTGACAAAAATTGCATTTTACTTTTTGTAAAAAACACAAGATTCTAAATAAGATACAGTGATATTACACTATATATGCAGGTTGTTAATTAGCCAATCAGATTAGAGGGTTTGGACCAATGAGAGCTTATGTTACACCAAACTTTCAGCCAATGGGGCGACATCTTAGTCTACTAGCTAGTTTTAGTGGAAAAATGTGTGCAATGTTTAAGCTCACTTTGTCACAGTCCTTTGTGCAAAGCACAACAATAACAATTAACTGTAAAATTACCCACCTCCACCCCGTCACCTCCGTGCAACTTTGCATGGGGACAAATTATTTACCGGACTGTTTTTGCATTGTGAAATAAATTTACGTTTTATGTCCTACTTAATCACATTGGTTTCCTGGATGTTCACCAAGAGCCATATTATTCCTTCTGTTGGTTTAGACAGAGGATAATTCAACTGTAATGTTAACTACATTAATTCTAATGCCAATAATTATCTAACAAAGATTGACTTGGATGTTCTTTTGTACAATGAGGCATTTTTGGTCGGGAATTTGACAGACACAGGTTAAAAGATTTTCATGGCGCTATCGTAACAGCCAATAAGTCTATTCCAGTTAATATTAATTGCCATCATACAATGTACATAATATGACAGTAATTTCAATTTGTTGTGACAGGCACTGTAATGGCTCCCTGGAAGTTCACCAGGGGTCATTCCTCCCGTAGCTCCTTGCGTTAAGCGGGGGAACATCCGGTGCCTGGATGGTTTACTAGTTCAATTTTGATATTTTCATTCAAGAGTTTCTTAACCGGTGTTGAAATGCCTTTTCGTCTTGGATATTTTGTATGGCCTGGTGTTGCCATTTTGTTATGGTTATTGTGTCACATTATGTAACTGGGTCTGGTGTGCCCTAGGTATCAGGGTCTGGTTGTGTCAGGGTCTGGTGTGCCCTAATTTTCATGGTCTGGTTTCATATGGTGGGCCTGGTGTGCCCTATTCATGGCTGGGTTGGTAAACCCAGGGGGTCCGGTGTGCCCCACTCTAATTCATTTGTTTGCCAGTTTGCCCATAGCAATGGTATCTGGCAATATTGTGTTTCAGAATAAAAATAGAGCTGTGGCATAATTCCATTCAAACAAGTTTATGGTGACCTATATTTCATTTCTGTTCAACAAGAACTTGTGAGTTTAAATAGAGTAACAGTAATGCTCGAGTGATTACCAATACTGAAGTTGTAAATAAGTGAGTAAATGTACAGAGGCATACTTCTTACATTGTATATACTTGTAATTTGTAATTGTTCAGCTGAAATAAGCACCAATCATATTGTCTATCACCGACAGAGATTACCTTTCAGAATAAAATCTACCTTTGTGCTAACCCTCCTATGGTTTCACCTTTCAAAACCTTTCAAAATCTGCTTACTGGGCAAAATGGATATAAAAAAGTATGAACCTTTCAAAACGCTCCAGAATTTGTTGCTACTGCACTACCACACCTTTCAATACCTTTTGAAAAGAATTGAAAGGTAGAAAAACTGGGCTATGGTTTACCCTATGATAAAGGTATGGGAAGTCTATCAGAAAACTGCCAGACCTTCCAAAACCTTGCGAAAGAAAATGAAATGTGGAGCTATTGCTCAACCAAATATCAGTACAGTTGCTATGCATACATGGTTTGACCTTTCAAAACCTTTTGAAATGTTTTGAAAGGTAGAATTAATCCCCAGCACATTATATAGAATAACTCTCACAGAAAACAGCTAAACATTTCAAAACATTTCAACTTTTATTTGGTATGGTATATGCCCCTATGATAAAGGTATGGGAAGTCTATCAGAAAACGGCCAGACTTTCCAAAACCTCACACCAGTTTGTTCAGAGAGTTGTTTTACCTTTCAAAATCTTTCATAGGTTTATTTTGTCAGACAGCTTTCTCACCTTTTAAAACCCTTTAGTCCAGGAAACTTGAAAGGTTTTGAAAGGTCTGACAGCTCTATGGTAACTGCACGGTATATAAGAGGGTTAATATTAAAGAGCAGAGCAGTACCAAAATAAACGGTTTTGTCATTAACAGTTTTTGACCGAATTTAATTATGAGTTTACCACCCCGCCCCATAATCACAAATTGCCTTTACTAAACCTAGCATGTTTATTAGGCATGGACTCACAAGTAAAATAGCTCTAATTGTTCCTTCCTTATGTACTGTATGAATGGCAAACCCCACATCTTCATTTACCGTTTAAAAGTTAGGTTTTTCTCTATCGTATGGCGGCCATCTTAAATTTCTGGGTCAAAATGATTTCACAGCATCAAACCGATGTCTGAATCGGAATCCTTGTGGTCGACTTACCCGAAAAAGTGTCTTCAGACATGGTTGTAGGTGCTCTGGTTCAAAAGTAATTTTTTTAAGATGGCGCCGGCGGCCATCTTGGATTTCCAGGTCAAGTTGATGTCAAACCGATGTCGGAATCGGAATCCTCGAGGTCCACTTACCCCAAAAAGTGTTTTCAGACATGATTCTAGGTGCTCTGGTTCAAAAGTTAATTTTCCAAGATGGCGCCGGTGGCCATCTTGGATTAAGCCCTCTAGCGAAAAATGCCGGTATTTTTGGGAGGGACCGGGGGGCTAATTTCTTTATAAATGGTCCATAGAAGTCAAATCCATCGTCAAACCTTCCTAGCCAGAGAATGGTCACGGAACTTATGTTTTGGACCCTACTAATTCTATGAATTCGGTGCCCAGTTGCTTTTTTTTTCTTGTCCCCATTACACTATACATCAGTGACTTTATAATTGTAATGTATTCCATAACGTAGTCATCCTCTAAAAGCGATTATGATTAGCAAGTTATTTAGCCAACCCTAAAACTGAAAAATTGTTTGTGAACCATAATAACTGTTTTTAAGATTGAAACAAATACCTGTACAGAAACTTAACAGAATTCATTTGATTTAATCTGAAAGTAATTAGGTGTTTATTTCCAATTCTGGTGAATTCCAATAAAATGCATACCCTTTTATTAATAAATTTAAAGGTAGAATACACCATTTGCAGATATCGACAAAATGTTACTATCGAATTATTAAGAAATATCTTACTTTATTTAAAAGTAAATAATGATTCTCGGCATCCAGCAAAATAATTGCTCTAGATATCCTGTAATTGTTCCGAAAAATTAAATTTTCAAAAATAAAATCTTGATCGCCAACAAGAACTCCTTGATGCCAGTTGAAAACGAATGCCATTTTTCTTGCTTTTTTCCTCGGCATCCATGATTGTAAAACTTCAGACAGGTCAGTGAAATGATATTTACTATCAAATACAACTCCCCAAATCCACCCATTCGTGATAATTCAAGCAAGTACCAATGGTGTATCGGTATTCGATCCTACCTTTAAGTACAACCTGAACAAATGTGACCCACCGGGCCAAAACCAGGCGAAAATCGGCAAATGCCATTTCAAGATATAGTATCCCTAACTTAAGGTTCATCTGTGAAAAAAATTTAAAAGAAGCTAATTTCAACTGATTTGGGTAGGTATGGGTATGGACAACTACCAAAAAAAAGGAAGGAGGGATAGGGGTTGGGGAACTTTTTTTATTAGAGGTCAAAGGTCATTGACCCCTGCCTAAATCACTAAAAATTATATTTCAGCAACAAAATATGGTATATAGATGATCTTGGTGTCAAAATGCACAGAATTACAATAGAAGATGACATCAAATAATTATTGACCCTTGGGACCAAATCCTGACCTCCGAAAATGAGGTCAAAGGTCACAAAACAATTTTATTACTAAAATGTCATATTTATAGCAACAAAATATGGTATATAGATGATCTTGGTGTCAAAATGCACAGGATTATGAAAGAAGATGACATAGAATAACTACTGACCCTTAGAAAAGAGGTCAAAGGTCAAAAATAGACGTATTACTAAAATGTCATATTAGTAAAATAACAGGAAAATTACCATGAACAAAAACAAATGTAAGAGGCTAATTTCAACTTATTGTGGCGGGTATGGGGGTTATTATTTATTCCAAGAGCAAAGGAGGGGGAAATTCCCTTTCTGAGGGTCAAAGGTCTTTGACCCTGCACTAAAACATTATAAATTGTATCTCAGCAGCAGTATGTTTTTCATAGGCCTAGATGATCTTGGTGTCCAAATGCACAGAATTATACTAGGAGACAAACACAATATAAAATGGATTCTTCACCACCAAAATACGAGGTTAAAGGTAAAAATGAGCAATTGGGCGGGGGGGGGGGGGGGGTTAAAGTTCATTAGTGTCAAATAGTTTGTGTATGTAAAGTATATGTGCATTTATAATCATGTTTGGTGTTTATTGGGAAGGAGCGTAATCATACATTCAGCCTACGTTTTTTTAATTATTAAAACGATTCTCGGTCACATGGGAAGGACATTAAATTGAAGGACGTCTAACGCTGGGTTATGTGGAATTGTTTTCTTTTTCTGTGAGACTATTAGGTTTTTTAGTTAAAGATGAAGTGCTTTCTTTTGCAAGAAAATAGCAAAGGGAAACCGGTTTATGCAGGCATACTTCAAGGAATGATCAGTTTATTTGTTGTTGTTTGTTTGATCAATGCAAGAGTTAGCTGCAGTGAATCAGAACTCATTCTACTATGGGAAGGGGAGGGTGTTTATGGAAGTTGTCACAAGTCAGAACTATTTCTCATCGTTTTCATTATTGTTTTGGAGATGCTGCAACAGTTCTGCTGCGTGAAGTATCATAGGATTGTATGTTTGTTGCTGGTCTGCAGAGATAAATCTGTATATTTATGATTTGCTGGTATGCCAGCAGTGTGGTTGCGTAACTATATTGCCCATAGCGTAATTCTTAATGTAAGTTTTTTCTTAGTGATATACGCTTCTGGGAAGTCAGTTCTGGCCACATTTTTTCTGCGAGATTGCAGTCGGTAGGAGGAGGGGGTGGGGGGGGGGGGGGGGGGGGGCGGGGGTTACGTGTACAAGTTTCAAGAGAACCCCTCCGTGTTTTTCGTTATTTTCTTGAGACGCGGTTCTGCTGACAAGTATCATATGGATTGTATTTGTGACTGGCAGAGTTAAATCTGTAATTGTACGTTATCTAGTGGGTATGCCCGGTATGCCAGAGAGTGGTTGTTTGACTGGCCTCTCCGGAGCGTAATTCTTAACTCTTTTTTTATTTTTTGGTTTGTGGTTTGTGTATTGCAACAGTGGTCCTTTGTTTTTAGTTCACTCAGTGATTGATTATTACCGGTAATAATATGCCGTCCCCTTTTTCTCTCCTTTTTTGGAAGGGGAGCAGGGCATATTTTTTGTGCTATATTATGCACTTCATCAGTCACCATTCTTTCAGTTTACTTTTCTTTTTCCTTGTTTTTATTTGTGTGTCGGTTTATATGACAGATTGCAAGGACAAATACCGGCTTTTGAGGGGTATTGATCGAAAGGAAGGCATCTTGACTTATTTATTTTGTTTTAGTCTTGAGAGCCATTTCTTTGATCATTGTTTTGTTCTTCCAATAGTTCCAATATGATTTGCACATTATCCTCATCCGCAGGTTGTTTTCTTCTTGGTTGGATTATGGAGATGCTTTAGTCCTAGATCGAACAAGTTCATATTTTATGTTTTTGTGCCGTTTGTAGGCCAAGGGTTGGGTATCAAATAGCCTACATGTATTTAGGTATTCGTTTTCACTAATCCAGTGCCAGTGTTTGAGGAGGGCCCGTTTGAGAGCTGGGTGCGCGACTCGGTAGTATGGTAGGACGAACACCAGTGGGGTATTGTGGTGTTTTTTTTTTGTTTTTTTTCACGCTTAGAGTCCGCGGAAGGCTCGCCCCTTTGAGGAAGGGCCAGGTCTTCGTTTGTGTATCCGCGCTTTTTAAGTTGGTCCTGGAATAATTCAACCCTCTCCTCAAAGTCTTTTAAATGGGTACATATACGGTTGTTCCAGTCACTTCGCCCTTGATTAAGCCGCCAAATACCGACTTAGGGTGTGCTGAATCTCTCTGCTGTATACAAGACTCTCTGCAAGATGCACCAAACTCCTCTTCTTATTAATAGGAAACTTTTGGGACATCTCACTTCACTGGGGTAACTAGTCAGGGTACATGTAGGCTAACTAGGTGTTATGAGTAATCACTTCTTAAACAAAGACATAATTCATGTTGTTTTATGTTATACGTATATCTCTAGGGTGGTGCTTTGTGGATTCAATATGGGGCTTCGAATAATGACATTTGACCTTTAAGGTCATATGTGGCGGTCAATTTGTATCCTACATTTATATCACAAGAATTTACATTTTTCTACTTCCAGTGTAATTATGACCATTTTGACACCAAGATCATACAAGTACATATGTTGTTGCCGAGATACAATTTATAGTGTTTTAGTCCAGGGTCAATGACCTTTGACCTCTGCTCCTAGAATAAATAATAACTCCCATACCCGCCACGTAAGTTAAAATTAGTCTCTTCGATTTGTTTGTGCTCATTTTTATTTAATGATAATTTTCCTGTTATAAATATGACATTTTAGTAATAAAATAGTTTGTTGACCTTTGACCTCATTTTCGGAGGTCAGGATTTGGTCCCAAGGGCCAATAATTATTTGATGTCATCTTCTTTTGTAATTCTGTGCATTTTGACACCAAGATCATCTATATACCATATTTTGTTGCTGAAATATAATTTTTAGTGATTTAGGCAGGGGTCAATGACCTTTGACCTCTAATAAAAAAAGTTCCCCAACCCCTATCCCTCCTTCCGTTTTTTTGGTAGTTGTCCATACCCATACCCACCAAAATCAGTTGAAATTAGCTTCTTTTAAAATTTTTCACAGATTGGCTCAATATATGGCTAATTTAGGGTTACTAATATGGCATTGTACACAAACAAAATGTGTTGCCGGTCGATTGTTTGGTTTTTTCATAAATCGTTAGTTAAAACTCCAATTTATTATAGTCTGTTCATGTTTAAACCTTTTTAAAAATCCCCGAAAGTGATAATATCGGCCTTCTCCTGATTTTTGTTGTCGTTGCTATTACTCAAATTGAGCAACTTGAACTTGTTGCCGTGAATGGCAACAAAATGTCACTTTTTGAAGCGTCGTTACTTTTCATTCCATAGCGGTACTGGTGCATGTGATGTATCATTTTAAAGCTTAAAACGCTAACAATCCAATGGTATAAAAATCTCTCATATGACAAATTTCGACTTTTGCCTGGTTTTGGGGTGGTGGGTCACAAATAGGGGAGTCATATACTAGCCAAAACAGAAAAGCCTGGTTACTTTAAAGTGGCTCTTAAATATATCTTGAAGAGCAGAGGCTGGTAAGGTTGATGCAACAGCAGGTCATACACATAAACTTTAATAAGTCTGTTCTCCAATAAAGTTGTATCTTTATGTACAGTCAATACTGTTTTGTCTTTGACAAGAAATGTTGAACTTTTCTTCCCCGTACAGATTGGAGAAGTTGGCGAAGTCTCCGAGCTTTTGTAGAATTTCAACGGAGTGACATTCAGGATTTCCAGAAATTAATTGTTTAATGAAAAAGATGGGAAATATAGTAAAACAATTTATTCCCTAAAAATACATTCGGAGGGAGGTATCTCCAAGTGGTCTTCCCCCAAATGCCTGTTGGGAGAGCTCTAATAATGCGTATGTGTGACCCACTGAGGCTAAATGAGGAATGTCCCTTAAAACCTTGTTTAGAGTAATCGGCACCTAAAGGTTAGCCATACGTGAACAAATCGTTTCAAAATCGATTGCGAGTTTTCTGAGTTGCAAAGAAAATGACAATTGTTCTACTTGTTCTTCCTCTATTATGCAGTCAGTGGCGAGGAGAGTGCAAAGAGGGATTAGAAGGTAACTACCTTTGCCTTTTTTTCCCCTTTTTTTTTCAGGCTCTACTTAATTCTTCCAAATAGGCACTTGGGGAGACAAATTAGCGTAAGTTTTTAGGTAATAAGGAGACATTTCAGTGTCTCCCTAAGTGTCTAGCTATCCCAAAAAACAATATTTGGGAGTTATTTTTGCTCTAGTATGACAGATTTTAGTCTAAATAGCATAAATCTCGAAGATCTTAGAGAAAAGGGTTAGGGTTAACAAGTTAGGACTGTTTTAGGTTTCTGTACATCTCTATGGGATTGTCTCCCCAAGTGCCTATTTGGAGGTACAAGTAGTAAGTAAGTAGAGGTCTTTAAGAGGCCTATTGTCAGTATCAGCCATACAACGAGGTAATTCTATCTCCTCTTCAAAGTGCTACCCAGTGCTGGGTGAGTGGAGGCAGACTGGGAGGAAAAAGGTTTAAGATCTTGAAAGCATCTTGAAGCACTATTTAAAATGCATGACAAATGTTCACAATTCCCTTCAGGTTGGTCGGAGAAGAAGAAGCACCTCGGTCAGGAGTTGAGCGACGTTCTCATGTACCTGATCCGACTCGCCGAGAAATGCCACGTGGACTTGCCCCGCGCCGCCTTGGAGAAAGTGGGTATCAACGCCAAGAAGTACCCAGCGCAGAAGGTGTACGGCTCCAGCAAGAAATACTCCGAGTACGACTGACGCTCGGCTGGAGTCTAGTGTCCGATAAAGTAGTCCAGGTCAAAGGTTATTCGGGATCTAAATCGCTGACATAATGCCATTCTTATTGTAATTACCACACGAGGGTCGTTTAACCTTCTTGTGTCTTCGATCACTGCGAATGACCCGAGTGATTGTGCACATGTGCAGTTAAAACACTGAACTGGCCTCATTATGGAGACACTTCCGGACCTGAGCATCTGTTTTAAGACTGTTCAGAAAAAATGCAGTATTCAGACTTGTGCTTCATCGCCTTTAAGTCTTTCATGACTCTCGGTTGGTTTATAACATTTTTTTTTATGACTGATGTGTCGAACAGCTAACTGTTTCAACTATTTTGGGTAACTTACTGTTAAATTTACTTTGCAATAAGTGAAAATACCGGCGGGGCCCGGGGCCTTAAACTGCAAGCCTTGCGGGACCCATTTAGACAGGGTGCCCTGTGTCTGGGGAATCCTACGTGACCGGGATTCTCCTGGAAAACTGCCTAGAATCAGTCTATCGTTATACTTCTATACAATAGTTCTTTCATTCTTTTGAAACGTGTTCCTTCCGACTCCAAGTTTTTATATTCTCCACAGTTCACTTGATTGTTTTTTATTACTACCTATTGTCTTATATTTGTACACATTCCTGCTGGGAATATGGCCACTGATGCCGGTGTGGACGGTAATTCTGTCCCCCGGTAAAATTGTCCGGGGGGACAGAATTACCTAGGTAAAAGTGTCCCCCTAGAACTGTTAATTCCGTCCCCCTCCAGTTTATTCTGTCCCCTCTCTAGGTAATTTTGTCCCCCAATGTTCCACACATAAGTGGTTATTTTGATGTTATTTCAATGAAAAGCCTACATGGTATTTATTATTTGGACTTCTGTTCCCTTCATCGATTTATCAAAATAGAAATAAAAATATAAATAACTGTATTAATTAAATCAACCGATCTACGTTTCTGCGCGAAAGGGAAATTAGCGGTAATCAGTATTTTCAGACTTCTTGCACGCGTACAAATTCTGTATACCCAGCACGAAATGTGTGGCAGCACTTTTGACCACCTGTAATTTGTAGTACGCTACACATCCTACAGTCTGCCACAAATGATGCACCATGAAGAGGTGAACCTGTACTACACTGGTTGTTGCGTCTGGTGGGTGCTAGACTTGTGACGTTGCACGGGACAATTTTACCAGGGGGACACGTTTAACGTTGGGCAGGGAGACAGAATTACCTGGAGGGGGACAGAAATACCTAGGTAAATGTGTCCCCCCGGACAGATTTACCGGGTCACGGCCTGGTAAGTCTGTCCGGGGGGACACATTTACAAGGGGGGACAGAATTACCTTTCACACCGGCACGGCGTTAGTGCAAGACGTTGTTGTTAATTGTCACGCAACTAACAATAGAGGGCGCTGTTGGGAAACTTCCAGATAACCACCACACACATAATTATCGGCTTAGAACAACGTCTTGGTGTTTTCGTCTTGTGTGAATTAACCAAATGTGACCTCAATTGCATATTCAACAAAGGTCATATTGAAAGTACGCTGCATAATGAGCTGACAGACTGGTACATTGTACATGTATTACTATGTACACAGAGATCATCAATGGTCAGAGTCAAAGTCGTGTGGGTACAAGACTCGTCACGTGTTCTGCAATACATAAACTGTTTATGCAAATTAGGTACGTCACAGGTATGCGAGGAATTTTCCAGGCAGATTGAACGAGTTGGCCAAGACGTTCTTTTTGACAGATTCGCCCTCTATCAGTGGAATAGTCGCGACGCGTATAGTGTTGTTGAGTGCATAGGCCCTATGGTTTTACTAACTCAACAAGAACGTCTTGCACCAAGACTAGCACGGCGTTTAACCCTAAACTCACTCACTCCCTGCAATAAGGGGAACATATTGCCATTGTGGGGACACTAGTTGGATCTCGTTTTGGAGGGTTACTTTTCCTAGCAATCCTGTCCTTACCAAGATACAAAGGCAAATACCAAATTTGACAAAAAGCTTTATAACAGTATTAATTTGTGTTGGGGGGGGGGGGGGGAGGAATCAACGTGTGACTGATGCTGAAATTTCGCCGTCGGTATTGCTGGAACTCTTCACGCCCTCGGGCAGCTCGTAGTAGGAATCGACTCTGTCGGCTCTCTCAAACAGGATGACCAGCTCGCAGTGTTTGGTGTGGGGGAACAGGTCCACGGCCACTGCCTTGGTCGGCCGGAACGGGATGCCCTTGATGCGATTGGAAATCGGTCGGCAGAGACTGGGGAGAGAACCAAATTAACATGAAATTATCTTGTAATAACCACTAAATCCAGTCCTGAGTCAAGTTGGAAAAAAGGTATATTTTCATGAAATGCAATTACTGTTGTGTGCATAATAACTGGATTTATACAGCACCAAATTGCCTAAGGATGGAAGGCAATGTATAAATGTTACCCTGTCATTGGGCCAACGAAACATTCCAAATACTTTCTCAGCTCGATGCTGCCATTTTGGTGCAAAGCAGCTAATAACGACCATCTCTGCCCTCCACCCATTTCACTCCTGGGTGGAGAGAAGCAATGAGTGATAAAGTGCCTTGCCCAAGGGCACACGCACAACCTGCAGCTTTACCCACAGATGGCGAATTCAATGTTCCTGACCACGAGGCCACAATGATTGACTTGCTATAAATACAACTCGGTTTCCCAGAGTCCAGAATCGCGGTTCTGGGTTCAAATACTTTCCTATTGATCTTGCCTGGGTTACTTCCCAAAGTTCTCTTTTTTGGCGAGGTCATGACATCTCACATTAGGAATTCAAGGTAAGGCAAAGTAAAGTAAATTAACAAAATATGCACGTGCCGGTCATTTTAATCGTGAAGTCGCATTATTTATTGGATATATATATGTACAGGGTTTCAGGTCTAAAGCGAATATTTGGGGATTAAGGTTTTAATATTTGGTGATTTTGTTGAAATTTGAATTTTTCAAAATAAACTTTTAATAACCATAATAGACTCGCCATTTGTGCATTTTTATTTAAAGCAGTTATACAAAAAGCAACACACTATCTCCACGTATCCATAATATTGTGATTTTGTGTGGGAAACCAAATGAGCTAACACACACTGTTTCTGTACTTTTGGTAAGGGTATTACCTTTTTATTTCATTGATTCTCATTTACGACTGAGCCAAGGGAAAAAAAAGCCTTATAACCAGTTCACGCCGGGTTCAGGCCGATTTCGAATCTGGGGAAAACTTTGCGTGTCTATACGTCCTCCAGCACGAAATGGTTAACATCAAATTTTGATGCGATTTATTTTTACTGGTATAACGTGGTGAGCTGCATGGTGTAGATAATGTTAGTCAACTATATCTTGCAAAAGATGGCTTCATTTTTGTTATATTCAATGATAAACTCACTATAGACAGTACGCACATGGCATTATTTAATTTAGTAATCTATAGACGATGTGCCCTCTATCTGTTTACATCTGTATTCAAATGTGCGCACGCATCATGTTTTACATAAATTTGGTTAAGATATGACATCAGAGGTCACATAATTCAAAGGCGATCTGACCTGCGACGTCACTCTTTAAGAACATTTTATGTAAAACACGATGTGTGCGCATGCTGCCGGGCACATTTGAATACAGATGTAAACAGGTGACGTCAGAGGGCACATCGTCTATACAGGTGCAAGTGAAATTGTTAATTGTTTTCCTATTTTTATCCGACTGACCGAACTACCTCAGACGCAAAAACAAATTAAGAACCCTAAAAAAAAAGAAAAATTGACACCCTAATATTGGTCATTTTGTTTTCGTGTACCTTCAAATAGAATATTCCTATATTTACATGTGACCTTTTCAAAGGGACATTATATTTTAACATATGTGACCGTCCACGACGAAAGGGCTGTAAAGTAGGCATCTTGAGATCTTTTAACAGAGAAATGAAATAAGCTTTAAAATGATGTAGTACAAAGACATAGTTGGTATTTATGGTTAGCTACAACAAGTAACACTGAATATGAAAATTCTTGTTTTTCACATATTTTAATAGTCCTTTTCTCAAAATAAGCTCTGGCGACTTTACAGCCCTTTTGTCGTGAATGGTCACAAAGATTAATTGTTGATCAACTATGAGAATCGGGTGTTCGTTTCTCTCAATTTGGTGTCTTGTTTGAAGAAAGGTTATCAAAATGGTTGAAGTGATTGTCGGGTAAAGATGTCTATGCGTGATACTTTGCACAGTGCACTGTTGTACTTTTTTTTCTTCACATTTAGCAATAAATCCTGAATTAAACTTCCGTAAACCAATTTAATGTACATGTATATTCCGACTCACTCTATGAAGTTGTTGATGGCATTCTGCGGGTGGCACGAGACGTAAATAAGACGTCTTAGGTTGGCGCATCTGCGAATGGCCTGCAGAACCTTGGGAGCTGCAATTCAGAATTCAGCCAATCAAGTGATTTTTTTTTCAATTTTACAGTTGGTCAGGAAATAAGCTTTCATTTGATATATGGCACAACTCTGTAGTGTAATGCAATGGTCTTTTACAAATTTTGGGAAATTGTCCGAGTTATATTAAAAATTTCTTTGAAAAGAAATGAAGATTTACAATTGTGGTGCTTCATCAAATGCTATGGTAAGAGAATGACAAAACCTGTATTAAATTTAATTTAGGGATCAAAACATTCTTTTCAATTGATCAGATCTGAAAATAAAGGTGTCGGAGAAACCAAAATGCCTTAAAACATAAATTTATTTGTTGAAAAAAAATCACCTCCGAGATAATAAACAGCCCTTTACGTAAAAATTGTATTTTGCGACATCAGACTCATTTTTGCAGAGCGGGTCACATTTGATTTAAAAAAAAAGTGAGCTGTTATTGGTATCATATGAAAGGAGAGAAAATGAGCTTTCTAATGATGTGTACATTTAAAAAAAAAAAATCTGAATTATTGAGTAATTTGCCTGAAACAAATGGGTTTTCTTTTTTCGGGGAGACACCCTGAATAGATAGAATGAGAAGGCTTACGTATGCCAGGCCTTGGGGGATCTACGATGCCCACGATGTCGTCACAATCCTTCAGATCTTGTGTCATGTCTGGTAACACTACCTCTGCTTTACCGCACACATACTCTATATTACTGAGATCTGAAATGGATAGGACAGACAAAGATAATAATAATTAAGTACGATACTTATAAAGCGCTTTATCACCAACGGTCTCGAAGCGCTTCACATTATTAAACAAACCAATGTTATTTGAACCAGCCAGCCAGCCAACCTCGGCGCAATCACATGGTAAGACCTCTGCACTAATGATGTGTATCGGGGTGTGTTGACTAGGCCTGGCAAACCGACCCGAAACATACTAGGTAAGAACCAAATCCGAACCGAAACCAATATGAATTAACTTCCCAACCCGAACCCCCATAAGCTCAGCACCAAATATATATTTTGCTTATTAACCATAATAATTTTGGCATTGACCGGCCTAGGCGTGGGATTGTTTTTTTACGAACCTTGATCCGAGTCTAGTTCAGGCATCTGTGGGTAGCACACCCTGATAATTACGGCCCTGCTCGCTGTGAGCCGGTGTTTATCTGTCATTCCTTTTGAATTCCAGAAAAATCTTTTGTGTATACACGTCCTTCGATGCGAACTGGTAACAAAAATAAACTTCTGACAAAGACAAGCGAAAACAATGACAACATTGGGAAACCAGAAACAGGCTTGGATAGTTGCAGTTGGTAGAGCACTGGAACAGCAATCTGGAGGTTGCTGGTTCAGCCCCACTCCAGTCATCAATTTCTTTATTTAAGTTCAAACTTAAATCAAATTGTCTATTTTCTGTTAACATTTTATATATAAAACACAACAGTGAACCAGAATGTTCAATTTCTTTTTTTCAAACCAGGAATGTTGAGTTTCTCACGTCTGATTTGAAAGCCATGCCCTGTGCTAAGTGCTGTCCATGTACCAGGGTTGTAGTCGAGTCCCTGCAAGTCCATTCACAAGTCCTTTCGTGAAGCCAGTCACAAGTAACTGGATGAACAATGACAAAGAAATGCCTTTGTCAAAGCTGATTTGAATAGCTTGTGATTTGAATTGGAACTGAAGGACTTGTGATGGACTTGCAGGGACTTACAGGGACTTACAGGGACTTGGAGGGACTTGCAGGGACTTGTGATGGACTCGACTACATCCCTGCCATGTACTGAGCCATTGACTTACTGTTGGACTTTGCATTGAAGACTGCGTCGTTGATAGCCTGCTGGTTAATCTCTACGCCGATGACCTTCTTTACTCTCTGAAGAAAATAGAAAACACAGTTGTAATCCGGTCAAATCTCGGGGCGATCACAAGTCAGATGTCAATCCGACAATCTCAAATCAATACACCGATCCAGTTAGTAGGCCACGCCTGCCATAGCAATGACCCAGCAGCATGACGCGTGCCTTGCCGGTCACTTGAACAGTGCATTACAACCTAGTTACTTACAAATAGATAATGCCTTTGGCTTAGAAAACGGCCAAAAATTACTTTTCCCCTTTATTAACCAGTTCGCGCCGGATGACGTATATAAACGCAAAGTTTTCCCCAGATTCAAAACAGATGATGCATAAACACGCCACGAGCAAGGCCGGAAATGACTGTCAGCAGCAAGCAAGGCTGGAAATGCGTGGGTGTACTTCCTGGCACTATCGGCCTGAAAATGCTTCTGATTGAGTTTTGTTAAAAATAATCCTGCTCCTCGGCTCGGTGATGTTAAAATAATCCCGGCGCGAACTGGTTAAAAGTACTAGAAGTCAAATTTACAATTAACATAACACCACCACTTAGGATACACCATTTGCAGATATCCATAAATGTTACTACCGAATTATTAAGAAATATCTTACTTGTTTGAAAGTAAATAATGATTGTAGGCATCCAGCAAAAGGATTGCCCTAGATATCCATTAATTGTTCTGAAAGACTGAATAAAAAACTAAAACACACGATCGCCGGTTGAATATGAACGCCGTTTTCCTTGCTTTCCTCGGCATCCATGATTGTAAAACTTCAAACAGGTCAGTTAAATGATATTTACTATGAAATACAACCACATCCACCCATTCATGATAATTTAAGCAATTACCAACGGTGTATCCTACCTTTAACCATGAATTGGGGCATACAAGTAAAACAAAATTAAAGTTAAATCGACATAAAGTGTGCCTCAAACTATATGCTGGAGTAAATTCTAGTCGGACAAAATGGCGACAATTTGTCAGATCTTAAAATCATACACTGTGATTGGTCAATTTTGGCAGGGGTGTAGCCTGTGGGATCGGCCTACTCTCAAGACAATCACAAGTCACCACAAGTGATCACAAGTCAATTCTCAAGACGCCTACAAGACAATGTCACACTTTGCGTCCTGACTTCACGGACTGACCCATATGGTACCCTTCCCCATGCCCCTGTATTATCACGGTCTGTACTGTGGTGATACAGTTCCCTAAGCGTTTAAGAATTTGTTTGCTAGGAGCTGACCTTTGCAAGTGTGATTCCAATGGTTCCAGTACCGCAGCAGATGTCCAGTACGGTGGTCGCTGACGTCACCTCGGCCCACTCAGCTACGGTGGTGTACAGCACTTCAGCTGCCTCGGTATTCACTGCATCAGGACAAACAACAGTGGGTCAGGTTGGCCTAGCGGGTAGTAGAATGCAATAATAATAATAATATCTTGGAATTATATAGCGCTTTTCACACCCGAAGGGCATCTCAAAGCGCTTCCAACATTATTACTCCTGGTCACTGGGCCATTTTCAATCCTTTAACCATCTCAGCTCCCTGGGGAGTATACAGCCTGTGCTGCAATATATGCGCTACTAGGCTAAATCAATCACAATAACCATCTCTGCCCTCGCAGGTACCCATTTTACCACTGGGTGGAGAGAAGCAATTATAGTTAAGTGCCTTGCTCATGGGACACAAGTGCCACGACCGGGACTCGAACCCACACTCAGAACTTGAGTTCGGTGTTCTTATCCACTTGGCCACGACACCCCAGTGGTTATGGTGCTCGACACATGTACGATGGTGCGTGGGTTTCGAACCCTGCTAGAAACATGGTGTTTGTGCCCTTGGGCAAGACACTTGACTACAATTGCCTCTCTCCATCTAGGAGTATAAATGGGTACCGGTGAGAGTCGAGGCCGAATGAGCGCCTATAAACAGCTGCCGCCTGATGACTCGACGCGAGTCATTACAAATCTGGCTTTACCTTGGAAGAATGCATCTGGCGATATTCTAAACCTGAGACCCAAGAGATCCTCTGTAATATGCTCCTCACCATCCAGGTGCACATAGGTTTGACTGCTACAAATGGGTAAAAAAACAAACATTCCACGTTATAGCTAATATACAACATTTGTATACATCTAAAAATTATTGTGAAATATACATGTACCTTACTTGACTGTAAGTGAATAATACTAGTCTCTGTGAAATCATGGTAGCGCCATTCTGTGGCCGTAATACTAGACTCCCTCCGTATCCTTGGATACGTAGGGAGTCCAGTATTACGGCCACATACTAGGGCTAAAATCATGAAACCAGGTGTGCTGTCATTTTGAAGAAAAGGAAATTTGTTGTACCTATTTCCAACGATAGTCAGCCCACTATCAATAGAAAACAACTGATTTTGTTCAAGTACTACCTCCAATTTACCAAATTCAGTTAATCCACATTTTGTTTTGATGCGTCTTTCTTAAAGATGGGTTTAGGACACGTCTTAGCTAAGATCAATCTTAGAGCGAGGACTCGTCTTAAATCCAAAAATGAGTCGCAAGATAAGACGAGTTTCATGAAATCGGCCCCAGGAAAATGTTTTTCTTTGCGATATTGTTTTTTCATCACAGTTTTATTATTGACAGTTTTGGCCCTACATGAATCCATGTTGGGATGTTTTTGTAAACTCACTTTTGTCCCTGAAGATTCAGATACAGTGAGGTCAGCTGACAATTCTTGCCTTCCCCTTCCTTAAAGTAACTGCACAGCTTATGCTTCTCGGCCTCTATGGCTTCCTGGAAAAAAAAAATGAAAGTTTCTGAAAACAGATGATGTGCACTGCAAGTACACATCTTTGAATCTTCATTCATAAACACCCGAGACAATTACACACCTACAATGTATGTTCCAAAACACGTATGTTCAGAAACCACTATATTCCGACTACTCAGCCTATGTTCTGACACTCCTGTGTTCTGAGACCCCTATTTTTTAACTGCCTTTTTAGCCTTTCATCATCATCAATCTTGTTAAATCATTATCACAAACTTAAAGGGATCGTATACGTTTGGTAATTGGAACCCACTGTTTGTTTCAATCCTATATAGTTATTGATATATACCATAAAACTAACCTAAAAGTACAGGTACAAATTTCATTTCAAAAGGTGGTGGTGAGTTTGAGATATTGCCGAAAATCTGTCCACGCAGGAAGATTAATCTGCATGGGAATACACAATCTGAGAAACGTCACTGCAGAAACGCTTCTCAGATTCAAATCTTTTGGGATAAAAAGTGATATCTTTTTCCATAACCGCAGTACTTCGAAAGGAAAAGTTTCAAAAAATGCATTATACTATCCAAAGCTGCTGTACTTCTTACCAAGTAAGTTTTTAATGCCATTAATTTTTGGAGTAATTACCAAACGTATACGATCCCGAAGGACGTATATTTTTATACATGCAAAGTTTTTCTGAGATTCAAAATGGATGACGCATAAACACGCAACGAGCAGGGTCGGAAATGTCCGTCAGCAGCGAGCAAGATCAAAATGTCATGGGTGTGCTTCCCGGTACCATCGGCCTGAACCCGCGTCTGATCGAGTTTTGTTAAAAAAATAACCAGCGTCTAGGTTCGGTGAATGTTACAATAATCCCGGCGCGAACTGGTTTTAAAAAAAAGAAAGTATTCCAATCTAAAAGCAGAGACCTTGGACAGCGCCTGCGGGTTCAAGAACGCAGCGGCCATCCTCCCGCCGTTCCGACTGATTCTAACAAGCAGCATCTTCCAGTGGCCAGTGTGGACCTGCGGGTCGTAGCTGGTCAGCGAGGTGTCTTGCTGCAGGTACCGCTGGAAGGTGGCCACGATGGCCTGAGTGGCCGGGCAGACATGGTGACAGGCGGACGGGTTGACCACGGACATGTGCCCACCTGATTGGTTGAAATACCAGTCACACACGCAAACAAATATTAGGTTACGGGACCTTGCTGGATTATGACAAGAGCTTCCTACCAGTTGCTGTAAACATCTGGAATAGGATTTCCCCTCATATCATCAGGCAGCCTTCAGATGAGGGAGCTTAGTGTTTTAAAGGTAGTATACACCATTTGCAGATATCGAAAATATTTACTACCAAATTATTAAGAAATATCTTACTTATTTCAAAGTAAATAATGATTCTAGGCATACAGCAAAATGATTGCGCTAGATATCCTGTAATTATTCCGAAAAGTAGAATTTTATAAAGATCCGGCGATCGCGAAAAAAACAAAGATAACATAAGAATAACTGCTCGACGCCGGTTGAAAACAAACGCTGTTTTTCGTGTTTTTCTCGGCATGCATGATTGTAAAGGTCAGGACAGGTCAGTTAAACGATATTTACTATAAAATACAACCCCCCCCCCCCCCCCCAATCTATTTATTCATGATAATTTGAGCAATTACCAATGGTGTATCCTACCTTTATGGAGGCTGTGCATAATTTGTTGATAGGCCATACTTAAAGCCGGGCTTCATGTATTAGAGTTCAGAGTAACTCGAGCACGTTTGTTTGTTTTTGTTTGTTTTGTTTTTTAAGTCTTATAATGTTGCTGTGCATGCTCCCAGTTTGTTGTTCTTTTCACAAGATTATTTGGCTGCTTACTGGCGTTGTTTGTCGTGTTTGATCATAGCTGGGAGTATTGTGTATTGTGTATAAAAAATATAAAAAATAACAAATAAATATATAAAACACCCCCCAAAAAAACAAAAAAACATAAAAAACTAAAACATCCACATTTGTGTGCTACATTATAATTGGTGGGTAACCACTTTTAAAATTGAAATTTCTTTGTGCAGAGTTGATCAGTAGCTACTAATAGGCCACATCCACATCTGTGTGCTACATTCTGATTGGTTGCCACTCAATTACTTTGCGCAGAGTTGATCAGTAGCTACTAATAGGCCACACCCACATCTGTGTGCTACATTCTGATTGGTTGGTAACCACTCAATTCCTTTGTGCAAAGTTGATCAGTAGCTACACTAATAGGCCACACCCACAAACAGCAATTCCAATCAAACTACAAAACCGATCTACGTCTTTTGCACACAAAAAACAACGAAACTACGGAAGAAAGACTTTACCTTTGTAAGTGCCAAGCCGGAAACCAACGGTGTTATCTGTCCATGAAAATAACAAAGACATGAAACTGAAAAAACTTTGTAACAATTTATCAGGGGGTCACGTTTCATGAAAACGTCACAAGGAATTAGAAATAAACAAAAAACTTTCAGTTGCGGTATTCATAACAGGCACATTATTTGCACTTGTACATCAAGTTGTGTTTTGCAATAACGACCCAGGATCCACTATTGTGTTTCCCTTTGTTCCTGACCCCCTGTACTATAACCTAACACCATAGACTTATTGTACACTTTAACGACAGAGGACAAAATTCAACAGAAGACGAACGCCCCAAAACTGAAAAGATCTATTGTTCGCCTATTGTACTTCTGTCCTCAGGGATTATTCCAGGCAATTTGCACTTTTTAATCATCAAAACCAAAGGACACAGAAATAAGAAATGAAGAGATTCGATTAAAGAAAAATATTGAATGCCAATTTTACTCACCGACGCCATCTACACTCTTGCCAATGGTGAACTCGCACTTATTGCGATAACTCTCTAAAACTGGCTGTGAGTGAAGAACGACAACAAAAATGTAAATTAACCAGTTTGTGCCAGATGACGTATAAAAACACAAAAGTTTCCCCAGATTCAAAACAGATGACGTATAAACACGCCACGAGCAAGGCCGGAAATGTCTGTCAGCAGCGAGCAATGTCCGTCGGAAATGGGTGGGTGTGCTTCCCGGTACTGGCGGCCTAAACCCGCCTCGGATCGAGTTTTGTAAAAAATAATCCCACGCGTCGGCTTGGTGATGTTAAAAAAAATCCCGACGCGAACTGGTTAACTCCAACATTCCCCATCCAGTCAAACTCCAACATCAGGTTTGGTTGGAATCTGTTAGGATGGGATACTGGACCCCTTAAACAGGTTTAAGCAAACCTCCAGAATCAGAGTCCAACAGTTTGTGTGTACAGTTTTCCCATATGATGTTGGAATTTGAAAGAATGGGTACGGTTTCTAGTAACGCTACACGAAGGAGATTCATTGCAAGGCCTAAAAATGCAAAAACGTTTGGTTTTTTTTAACTAAAAACCTTTCCTGGACGTATACTAAAGTTTTAAGACTTGAAAAGGGGGCTTATTGTTTACTTTTTTCTATTTTTCTTTCTAACGAAAAGTCTTCAGGGATTTTGGGGCGTAACCCTCTTTAAGGATCGTTCCTAGCAAAAAGCACCTAAGGGGTTAAAGGTAGGATACACCATTTGCAGATATCAACAAAATTTACTACCGAATTATAAGAAATATCTTAATTATTTGTAAGTAAATAAGGATTGTAGGCATCCAACAAAATGATTGCGCGAGATATCCTGTAATTGTTCTGAAAAATAGAATTTTATTTAAAAAAAATCTTAATCACCGGACGGCAATCGCGATAAAACAATAACAACATAAGAACCAGGCTTTTCTCAGTATCCATTATAGTAAACAGGTCAGTTAAACTATATTCACTATAAAATGCAACCCCCTAAATCAACCTATACATGGTAATTCAAGCAATTACAAATGGTGTATCCTCTCTTTAAAGTAAAGATGACGATGTTTATCGATCTGAGATCCCTATTAACAAATCTACAGATAAATTTACAGAAAATCTCGTTTTTTTCGTCATCAAACTTCGATCAACTAGCTCACTCACCGATGGCTTGATTGGGTCCAACTCACATGCCATCCCACTATGGCGCTTTCTGTCAAAGAAATAAAGAGTGCACTATTAAACACGAGGGCATTGGTTCCGACGGAGCAAATTTGTGAATTCGTTAACAAAATTCTTGTGCGACTATCGCAGAAATAGCACAAAAACGGTTGGTTGCATCTCACTCAGGCTGAGTCAAAAAAACACACAATTTTTTAAAGTCTATTTTCATCAGAAAGAGAATAAGTGAGCCCAAAATATATTTAACTAGAATTATGTCACGGCTATTCTGAATAGATCATGCAATTTCATAAATATGACATAATTCTGGTCAAATAAGTTTTGGGCAAAAATATATTCTATTTCTGATAAAACTGACTTTGAAAAAGCATTTTGTTTTTACTCACCCTGTATATTTACATGTATATCATACTTTTAAATGAAGTTGCGCAAACAATGCCATTTAATATAAAATGCATTCTGTAGCCCATTTAGGCGTTCCAGGATAGAATTCCCCTTTAACAAATAGGCACTATTTTCCAGAGCTTTAACAATTTTTTGGGGCGGCTGTACATCTAAGACCATCTGCCACAAAACTGTCTCGAATTTTTTTTGTATTTTTTTTTTTTCTGTCAGGGAAAGTCGCACGTCCAATCTGATACGCAAAACTCCTTTGTCTTTGGTGAAAACCTCACTTTTGTTCCTTCAGCCAGAGAGACATCTCCCCAACGTTCCGCTGCAGCATCTTGGATAAATTCCGCAGAAACTCTCCCGTGTTGGTTTGTTTGATGGATAGCTGCTCCTCGTACGGGCGCTTCCACAGTGGAGTCACTGTGTTGTTTAACCTGCAGAATTGAGAAAGGATTGCAAAACATTGCACTCGGTATTTCAGAGTGAACTTGTTGTTGTTGTAATAGACCTTATGCATAGCGGCCATCTTAGAGGGCATATTGTGTACAAATACAAATGAATGCACAGCAGGTTCAATAGACTTCTGCGAACTTTCAGGAGTAGTTTTTGTTGCTACTCGCTCATGTTCAATGCACCATTAGCCTCATTTGGCATGTTCTGTACACACTGTAGTAATCCAATGAAGAATTGTGTCTTATGGGAACATAGGCAAACGGATATAAAGAATTTAGGACTGGTAGTGCCTCCAACAATTTTTTAAGGCGACACAAACATTACACCAAATAATTTTCATTTTATCACTTTGTATCCACACTGTCACAGATTTTAAAACTAGTGAACACAGAGTAATGACTTCAGACGGTTGAAAACTTGAGTTGGTTTTGGGAGGTTTTTGTTTGCTGGTGGTTCGAATCCATCCCAACCCTGCATTCCATCTCAATGTGTTCACCTCTCTTCTACCGGTAAGCTGTCCTCCTCCCTCCTCCTCTTAGCTTCTTGGCTGTTTCCCTCGGATTCGTCTTGGCTCCGTTTCAGAGCGACGCTCTTAGTGTACGGGTCCCCGACTGGCTTGGCAAGCTGCACAACAAAAAACAGGTATGAGACTGTCAATTACCCGGTTCACGTACGCTGGATGACGTATATAAACGTAAAAGTATATAAAATATAAAAGTTTTCCCCAGAATCAAAATGGATGACCCATAAACACGCCACGAGCACGGCCGGAAATGTCTGTCAGCAGCAAGCAAGGCCGGATATGCATGGGTGTGCTTCCCGGTACTATCGGCCTGAACCCGCCTCAGATCGAGTTTCGTTACAAATAATCCCGCACGTCGGCTCGGTGATGTTCAAATAATTCCGTCGCAAACTGGTTAGGAAAAAAGCCTGAAAAATGGATGAAATGTCTGAAAAAATACACATCTTTCTATATAATGATGTCTTTGGCTGAGATTTTAAAAGTCTGAATTCAGATAAAAGTCTAAAAGAGCTCATGTCTAAAAAAGTCATCGTGGGAGTGTGAACCTGTAACCAAAGCAGTATCAGGCCCTCTAGAACCCCTGCACTGGTAGCCAATTCTAGGGGGGCAATTCCACGGCAACTCAGGTTAAATTTAAAGAAGACCTTCCATTAACTCTTGTGCCGTTTTGTTTATAAAGTCAATGTATCAAGGGTGAATTTTTTTTTTCATAGAAGATCTCTTGAAAATAAGTTCGTTTGGCAATGGGTTGTGTTTCTTGGTAACTTTTTGGTAACTATTACGATAAAAAAAAAACCATGGCAAAATATTAAAGATGTTTTATTGCTGAATGTTTCCACATGACATACTGTCAGTGTGCACTGAAGGGAAAATCTGTTTAGTGCCCCGATGTCATATGTCACCATTACAATTATGAAAAATCTGGCCATCAACTTTTGCTGGTGGATTATTGATGGACTCAGGATATCTCCAGTATGCATACTGGTGGAGTCTGATGGACTCAGGACACCAGCAGTTTTTGCAAACCAAACTTGGTGGATTGTGGCGGATTCAGGATACTTTCTAGAAAAATCAGTGAGGGGGTTATAGGGTTAAAACAGGCATATGGGCCTGAACATTGTTAATGCCCTCGCCTTCGGCTGCCTATCTGATATTGCCATTCTACAGAAAAGTTGGAAGGAGATCGACCCCCCCCCCAAAAACAAACACGGCTTTTGTGAATGCATGTACCTTGGCTTTTAGCACTTGTCCTTTCCATTTGTAGCCGTTGAGTACCTTCAAGGCTTCCTCCTTATCTTCTTGGCAACTGTTTGATGAGGGATACAAATACAAATGCAGCCGAAGACAGTCAAGAACTAGGAAAAAAAGGCCCTCGATCGATAGACCGCAGATCCCCGGCCCAACCGCAAAATATACACAAGTATCTCCAACTGTTAAAACATCATTCAAAGTAATCCAGATTCCTAATCTGGATCCAGATGAATTTGAATATTTAATGAAAATTCCCTTTGACCCATAAGCTATCTATCTACCAAGTTTCATTAAAATCCCACCAGTTGTTTTTTTATAAAATCCTGCTAGCTAAAAGACAAACAAACAGACACCCCAACAAACAAACAACCAGCAAAAACATAATCTCCTTGGCGGAGGTATGGTAATTGCCAGCTTCGTGTGACCAGCTTGAGCAATCAAACTTGTGTGCTAGTTTGATTATTCTGAATGACCTGTGACCCATATCACTGTGTTCTAGCATACACCTAGTTGTGGGGACAGGTTCTTTTGTTTGGAAAAACCTGACCGATTTGTGGGGACATTTTCCTGTCCCTATAGCATTTTGGGTCTCCAGTAAAGGGGTCTAGAGGTAGAATTAGGTTAGGGAATAATGAAAGAAAATGTAGAAGACAACAAATTAGGGTGATGTTGAAAATGTTAGGTCAAAATATTTTTCTGAATTTGAGTTTAGAGAGATTTCTGTTTTCAGCCCTCAAGTATTGATAATGTGCAGACCAGGAACAAGCTAGCCAGCAAAGTTGATCAGGTTTTTGCCGAAACCAAAAGAAAAAGTACACGGGAACTTTCTTAGTACATGTAGTTTATTTGATAGCCGAAGTCTGATTACATTTTCAGTTTCAAGTAACTAATAGAATGTGAAATTTCCTTGTTTCAAATCGTCGTTGATGCATATACATGTATGTATATTTTTCAATTATTTTCTTGATTATCCAAACACCAAAACTAAAACGTGCGATGTTTCCTTGTGCTCATGTGTTCCATTACATCAGAATACTCAACTTTCACTCTTTAAGAAGCTCCAGAGTCACTCACCCCTTGACTCTAATTTCACGGTGCCGGTTTTTCTTGCGTGTCTCAAATGTGACCCGCTCCAGGAAAAGGTGACATAAATCGCGCTATGCATTTATGAGTAATGGCGTAAATATTTTTGTCAAAATTTGATTTTCCTTTTTTGTCTTAAATGACGACTTTAATATCCAAAGTTTTAGATTTAATTACCCAAAAGCTGGAATTCGATAAATAAAGTGTAACAAAATTTTTAAGAGTGCATGGTTCCAATGTATTGTCCAAGTTTTGTTGTGTTTCGAAGCCTGTTTTCTCAGTTTTGTATTTTGAATTCCATGGAACCCATTAATATGCAAAAACGCCATATCACCGGAACGGGAGGGGCTATGGAGCTGTACTATATGTACTAAATGAAAGCTTATATCCTGGACTTTTCAATTATGTACAGTACATAACTATATTTCTAGTTTTCGCGACTTATGTCACCTTTTCCTGGAGCGGGTCACAAATAGTATGGCCAAATGAGACCGAACTGGGCATTGCAGGACTAGTCTTTAATGTTTTTTTGTTAATTAATTAATGGTTCTCCAGATACATTGCGCTATATACATCCTCTGATATTATTATTAGTCTTTATACATCCTCTGATATTATTATTATTATTAGTCTTTGCCAAAGGCGACATGCAGTAATTGATATTGTGCAAGCATTTCAAGTAAAATCTTTTTTTTGCAGTGTGCCCACAAACGACAGGATTATAGACTATAGCTCCCCTAGTCATAGGCCTGCTGTCGTCTCTGCAAACCTGCAAAAATGAGGCGTGACCTTTTCATGCAAATTCGATCACAAATGTTTTTCGAATCCCATAAGAATTCACGCAGTCAACTACCCATTCAGCAGTCGCCCGGGCCTACGTTGGCTGGTTCCCGGCAGCCCCTATTATAAGTATCGATAATGTGTAGACCGGGAACCAGTCTGCCAGCAAAGTTGATCAGTTTTTGCCGAAACCAAAAGAAAAAGTACACAGGAACTTTTTTAGTTTATTATTTTATTATTTTATAATTTATTATTTGACAGCAGTCGCCCGGGCCTACGTTCGCTGGTTCCAGCCCCTATTATACGTATTTATAATGTGCAGACCGGGAACCAGTCTGCCAGCAAAGTTGATCAGTTTATCCAGGATATCTAATCAGCGCTGCTTGACAAAGGAATTGTGTGCGTGCGCGTATTGCAGGGCTCCCTAAAAAAACCGGCGTAGAAATAAGGAAAAAGATAAACCCCTGGAGCAGGTTTGCAAAGACGACAGTGTGAGTAGGGAAGCTGGTCTAAAATCAGGTCATTTGAAGGCGCACTGAATGAAAAAAAAATTACGCGACGTGCACAATATCGATTACTGTCATCTTTGGCAAACACTAACAGTACAGGACTGGATACTTGCAAAGGTTGCAAAAGTTGAGAGAGTTCACATTCCATACCTGAATGTCACAAAAGCATAGGTGGCCTTGTTGACTGCCTTGACTTTCTTGGGTTTCAGATGCAAACCAAGCAGCATCTTTTTCAGTTGCTGTTAAAAGGGAAAGTACATGTACATTATACACCAATTGTCAGTTATGCGTGTTTGTCATTTAACGCAGCAAATGAGTTCAAAAACAAAGGAAAGGTGCTTGACAACTCTGCGCCCAATTTCATAGAGCTAGCTGCTAAGCACACAAATTTGCTAAAGGCCCAGTCCCACTGCACTTGCGCACGAATTACTCATGAATTGCGCATAAAATTTTCTTCGTGCGTGATTCGTCAGTGATGTGCGTAAATCCCACGTGTTTCACACGTGGAGCATCAGTTTTTGTAAGTGATTGTACGCGGAGACGGGTTTGTGCGCGATCGCCGGTTTTGAACGGTTCAAAAAATTTTCCACGCACAACGTGCGCGATTATACGCAGTTTATGCGCAGTTTGTACGTAGTTTGGACGTGGAAGGTGCGTGATATGTCCGTGTTCTGTCAGTGTTCCGTCAGTGCTTGTGCGTCAGGAACTGGCTCCTAGCACGCACATCACTGACGAATCACTTACAGAACACGCACATATCACTTACAAAACACGCACAATCCACGTATGTTCCACTTACAATCACTTACCAAAACGTCAGAAATTGTATCGGGTTTGGGCTTGTGCGTGGAATGTTCTTTGTCAGTGATTGTAAGTGATACATGCGCAGTTTATACGCGATTCATCGGTGATTCTGACCACGCACAACCCCAGAAAATGACCAATTTCTCCACGAACAATCACGCACAAACCAATTTTATGCGTGATTTATGCGTGATTTATGCGTCATTGGCAATGGGACTGGGCCTTTAGCATGACATTTTGTCTTTGGCAAAAACAAGGTTACAGACCAAATTTTCACCTGATCTTTATTGTTCTGGATTGATAATCAGCTGTTTTTTTGCTTAGCATGAAAAACACGTAGAATTTTGGCTGGTAACCTGTTTTTAATGAGCAAGATTTTTGGGGCTAAGCAATTTTTGTTGCTTAGCAGCTCAATGAAATTGGCCCCTGATGAATTGTTAGCACTCTCAGGGTGGCTCCAAAACAACGAACAATAATATCACAACGAACAAGCATACTTTCACTACCCTGAGGCCAAAACTACCTATACCAATGGACGGAGAATCTTTCTAGAAGAACAATTACCCCAGGATATCTCGATTTGGGCTAGGATTTTTAGCTCCACCCTATTTTGTGAAGTGGAGTCAGTGGTCCTGTCACACTCACACCAGCAAATTACTAAAACATGGTTTAGCTTCTTGGTGCGAAAGAACCCCTGACTTGACTATGCTTCACAAAACAGGGTTTGAAGCTAAAAATACTAGCCCAAATCAAGATATATGTGACCCAGCACGAGTAAATGAGACACTTTGCGGCAAAAATGAAAATTGAGATTTTGAATTCATCATTTAAAGCTAAACAAGCTTTAAATGATGAAATCAAAATCTCAATTTTTATTTTTGCCGCAAAGTGTCTCATTTACTCGTGCTGGGTCACATATTGGTATCTTTTTTCTCTTGAAAAGATTCTCTATCTATTGGTATAGGTAGTTTTGGCCCAATAAGGGCCACCCATAGTAAAAAAAACCAATATTTTATGATTGTGATTGCTGCTTCAAATTTGCAGAGTCCAAAATTTGAATTACGACCACAATCAGCATTCAGGTTACTTTCTTGTTCAGCCAATTGCACCTGAATCATGTCACGCACAGCAACCAATCAATTACCAGCTCTTATGCACGCGTGTGCATCGTTGAAAGGATTGCGCACACCATTCGTACATTACAAATCAACTACTAACGGACATTTGCAAACATGCGTCATGAGGCGCATCTTTAGAAATGACATTCTTTTATTATTTTCTATCCAGGACTGTCCTTTAATTAGGGGTCTAATTTGTCATATCCCTGTTACATTTGACATTAAAATATTACTTTTACATTCAGCACACATTCTTAGATGCCTTCTATTTGATTTACATAAAGCAAAGTACCTGCAAAACAAATTTTATAAAAAGTTTGAAGTCAATTTCAGTGCCACTTGCATGGTGAATTACTAGACCAGAAGCCAATTTCATTAAACGTGTAAGCACCAACATTTGCTGAGCATGAACATTCTTCCTTGGGAAAAAACAGGGTTACAAACCAACATTTCAGTTGATGTTTATCACTGGTATTCAGCTGGTTTTTGCTGAAAGAAAAGCACGTGGAACTTTGGCTGATAACCTGTTTTTACTGAGCAAGAATTGTCGGTGCTAAGCACATTTTTGTGCTTACATGTAATTGGCCCAGGTGTAACCAGGACACCAAAAAATGTTACAGTTTTGGACCCCTTATTTAAGGACTAATTAACCCATCTTTCTTGTCCATGACCAAAAGTATTTCACCCGTAGCTACTAATTTCTTTTTATAAATACAAATATCACTTGGGTGGGACTCAAACCCACAGCCAAACCCTGGCTAGCAATAGAAAGCAGGAGCTTTCTATTGCTAGCCAGGGTTTGGCTAGCTGGTTGAAATCCCAATAGCATTAGCAGCGGGTTCTGCAACTAAATGTTTTAATTTGCGTCAGGGTGATGTAAATTGAATACTGTTTTTGTTTCCTTCATCACCAACGTAATTTATAAACGCTGTATAGTCAGTGTTGTCACAAGAGAAAGTGTTGGTAATGTACAGCACTGTCAAAACAATGGACAAACTTGTCCTGAATAATCAGAGAGAATATATAAAAGGGGAGAAGACAATAACGCAGCTTTCAGTTTCAACTGCACACTCCTCAAAGATTCTCTGTTAGTGTTCTTACAACAAGAATTCCTGCACTGCATCTGCAAATAATGTTGGAAATGCTACAATTGTACAAGAAGTATGGCTGATGGCTACCAAGAAGACAACTCTACTCTGTCAACTGAATTGAACAAGCATCTTAAGAGCTATTACAACAGTAAAGACATACTAAGAGAAATGAGATGGTTAAGTACTTTAATCATTGCACCAATCGGGATCCTCTTCAACTGTGTGTTTCTCTTCACAGTCTTTCGAGTGAAGTCCATGCGTACAATCATCAACATCTACTTATCCAATCTGGCTGTGGCTGACTCACTCTTCCTCACAAGTAACTTTATATTTGCATTGTGTTCATCCATCAAGAACAACTTCCTTGCTCTAAAAGTATGTGTAAGTGTCAAATACACGCTACTTGCTGTTTCTAATTTCTTTGTGGTTACCATAGCAGCTGAGAGATTCTCTGCAGTGCGTAATCCTCTGACACACAAAGAAAAAGCCTCTAAATCTCGAGCAGCAAAGATATCCGCAGGACTCTGGGTGGCTACAATCATTGTTGCTGTGATTCTGATGTTCTTACCAGAGACTATCTTTGATAATGTCCTCTTTTGGATTAATTCCATTATTGCCATTGTTTGCTTGATAGCAACTCTTGCTTTGTACATTTATGTGGTAGTGAAAGTGCGCAGACAATCAGCCCTGTTGCCAAACCGTCCCAAGCGAGCAGGCAAGGTCCTCTGTATGGTGATAATCAATACTGCTGTTTTCTTCATTTTGAAGTCAATGCGCACTGCATTGTCAATTCTTGTTATTGTGCAAAGCAAGTATTCAACTTCACAGGCTGTTGAACTTCTACAACTTACAACCAAAATGGACATTCTGTTGTCATGTTATACAATTTTTGAGCTTATCAATAGTTCAATCAATTCCCTGGTCTACAGTGCCACAAACGCAGACTATCGTGCAGCTGTAGTCAAGACTTTCTCATTCCTCAAACTGTGCTGTCGTTGCTGCCCAAGACTGAATCCCAGCCAACCATCGCAGCCTGGGAAGCAGATTGAGCTTCGTGTGATTCCACAGGCAGAAAATGACCAAGAGCAGCGTGCTGCCAGACCAAGCAGCAGCAAGCCACCAAGCCAAGGGCATGCACAACACTCAGAGAGTCAGCAGTCACTGGACAGCTGTCAAGAACAATGTTCCAGGCAAGGCAGAAGCAAGTTATCCAAGCCCAGTCAGCAGCATGTTCAAGTGCATGTTGAGGTACATGCAGAACCAGCAGGGACCCCAGCGCTTGCAAGTTCTCATCAGGAACAACGCTCTAGTCTGACTGACTGCAAGCCATCCATGCAAGGACAACAGTGTGTACATCCAGAACCAGCAGAGAGCCAGCAGTCACTTGCAAGTACTCAGGAACAATGTCCTGGGCTGACTGGCACCGAGCCATCATCACAAGGGCAGCAGTATGCACATCCAGAACCAGAAGGGAGTCAATCAGTGGAAAGTTGTTAAGAACAATTTTCTCTGGTAACTGATGAGTGCAAGCCATCCATGTAAAGGCAGCAGCAACCTATCCCGGCAAGGGGAACAGTGGTCTCAAGAGTGCTAGCAACACTTGCAAGTTTTTAGTAACAATGATCCAGGATAAAGTTGTGAGGGTTTGCAGAGACACTATGTGGAATTCTCTTTTGGAAAGATGCAAGTTGTCAGTAACAATAATTCAGGATTGACTGAAGCATGAACTCAGAACTTAATGTTACCGGTGTTACGTACCGGTGCGGCCAATTTAGAACTTCGTCCCGCACAGACGGCAGAAAGTTTAATAACTCCCAAAGGATAAATTTAGGAATGAAACCAAAAGGTTGAGAGAACAAATCAGAGCAAGCAAATTAGATTATTCAACATTTAATGAATCAAATTAAACAATTAAGCAGGCTAAACAAAACTTGGTTAATAAGCAACACACTGGTTATATAAATATAACTTATCTCAAGCACAAATATATAGCGGCCATGCAAAATGATAAACAGGAGCAAAGTTAACAGCAATGGCAAAAGGCACAATGTGAACAGAAAGCTCGGCCAAGCAAAATATACAATAAATTCATATTTACCACTTTTAACAGGCCGCTGCTCGGTTAGTGCTTAATAAGGATGGCAGTGTAGCCCTTAGGCCAAACACCTAATCGGTACCGATAATGCTTCCTCTGCACAAGACTTCGGTCGGGAAAGGCCACGATATCCCAAGAAGGAACGGCAACTCCACACGGCCACGACATCGATGTGAAGACTGAAACCGGCGCCGGCCCAGGCTACACCGCCATACCCTAACACTTAATAACACATACATGTACATAGCACTAACCGAGGGCGATCAAAGATTGTACGGCCCTTAAATACTCTCATCCACCATGACCATCAGAGCGTAACAAATAACTAGAATTGCCACATGCTCCGCAGGTGCGTCTAAAATGCACACCTGGAATGCGAGCCAGGCCCGCGCACAAAGCCAGGGCAAGCCCGTAACACCTCCCTCCATAAAAGAATTTACCTAAAAGGGAAATTTTGAATTTGTTAAGCCACGTGGATGAGAATAATATTAAATATACAATACAATTAATACGATAATTTATACAAAATAATCACGCCAATCTATAATCAATCAAGCACCTGATATATACACACATAATTATTTTAGTTCGACACTCACTAAAAGATTATCTTGCACAAAATCATTTAGTAGCATCTTGACAATGTGTCGGCTACAATGTTGTTTTTTCCTTTTATGTGCCGAATTTCTAGGTCCAATTCTTGAAGTGCAAGACTCCACCTCAATAATCTTTGGTTTTTATTTCTCATTTTGGCCAAGAAAGTCAGTGGATTATGATCAGTGAATACCACTACTGGTTTTAATGGAGCTTCAAGATACACATTGAAATGTTGAATTGACAGAATTAAAGCTAAAGCTTCCTTCTCAATAGTGGAATACTTTGCTTGATGTTCGTTTACTTTCTTAGAGAAATAACTGACAGGGTGCATAATACCATGATCATCGGCTTGCATCAACACAGATCCAATACCGACATCACTAGCATCGGTTGTAAGTACAAATGGCTTCGTGAAATCTGGAGCAGAGAGAACAGGAGCACTGGCCAACATGGCCTTTACGTTATTAAATGCTTGCATACATTCATTACTCCAGATGAATTTCTTATTCTTCTTGAGCAACTCTGTCAATGGTGATACAACATCTGAAAAGTTTCGACAGAACTTACGGTAATACCCTGCCATACCCAAGAATCGCATTAAGTGTTTCCTAGTCTGAGGCTGTGGAAAATCCGATATAGCTTCAACCTTTGAGTTAACAGGCCGAATCTTACCCTGTCCTATTTCATGACCCAGAAAGACAACTTTTCCTTTTCCAATTTGACTTTTGTTCAAATTAACCGTCAAGTTGGCCTTAGAAAGTTCTTGAAACAACGCTCTGGTGTATTGCATATGTTCTTCCCAAGTGTTACTATACACTACAATGTCATCTATGTATACTTCCATATTCTGTAACCCTTTACATACGTTATTCATTAATCTTTGAAATGTAGCTGGGGCATTTTTCATACCAAATGGCAATACTGTATACTGGTATAAACCCTGTGGGGTAACAAATGCCGGAACTTCTTTGGCTCTTGGGGTAAGAGGCACCTGCCAGTATCCCTTAAGTAAGTCATAAGTACTGACAAACCGAGAATTTCCAATTTTGTCAATACAATCGTCAACTCTAGGCAGAGGAAAGGTGTCGGTTTTAGTAACAGAATTAACTTTTCTAAAATCTGTACAAAAACGCACCGATCCATCCGATTTGGGCACCAAAATGCAAGGAGAACTCCAGGCACTGTTACTTTCCTCTATTATATCATTTTCCTTCATGTACTGAATTTCTTTATACAGAAGAGCTTGTTTAGTTGGCCCACATCGATATGGATGTTGTTTAATGGGCATTGCATTTCCGATATCTACATCATGCTCGACCATATTTGTTCTAGTGGGCACATCAGAGAACATACAGTTGTATTTGTTTACTAAATCCGACATTTCAGTTTTCTGAGTCAAATTCAAGTGGTACAATTTAGTGTCCAAATTATCTAAAATCTGGGAATTATTCAGCTTCATGTTAGCACCAGGGACATAAATATCATTAGTCTGGTCCATAGCTGAATTCAGATCCACTACTGCCACTGATTTAGATGGGGTTTCTACTCTAGTATGGTAAAGCTTAAGCATATTTATATGACAAAGTCGTCTTTTCTTACGTCTATCCGGGCACAGTACAAGGTAATCCAACTCGTTAACTTTACGTTCAATTACGTAAGGCCCATGGTAGCGAGCTTGTAATGGTTGACCTACTATTGGTAGCAAAACTAGAACCTGATCACCTGGTTTAAAACTACGAAGTTTGCATTTACGGTCATACCAAGTTTTCATCTCAGTTTGAACTCCTCTAAGCTTGTTCTGTGCAAACTCGCACGTGCTCTTCATACGTTCTTTAAGTTTAATAACGTAGCTCAAAACACTATCAGTCGTCTGATCCTCATCTAGCCACTTTTCTTTCAAAAGAGTCAAAGGACCTCTTACTTTACGACCGAACACTAATTCAAAAGGACTGAAGCCCATTGATTCATTGCGTACCTCCCTAATAGCAAACAGAAGCAGCGAAAGTCCCTCATTCCAATCTCTATCGTGCTCTATACAATAGGCCTTAATCATGGTTTTCAGAGTTTGGTGAAAACGTTCCAAAGCTCCTTGGCTTTCAGGATGATAAGCACTGGATGTAACTACATTAATGCCCAAGGTCTTGAGCTGATCACGAAACAACTTCGAAGTGAAATTTGTGCCTTGGTCACTTTGAACAGTTTTCGGGAGGCCAAAACGAGTAAAGAACGAAATGAGTGCTTCACTGATCGGCTTAGCCTTTATGGAGCGCAAGGAAATGGCTTCAGCATACCTAGTACTGGAACACATAATTGTAAGTATGTACTGATGTCCAGACCTAGTTTTTGGTAACGGTCCAACACAATCAACTATGACCTTACTGAAGGGTTCATCCATCACAGGTATAGGTTTCAATGGTGCTTTAGGAGGATCCTGATTGGGTTTTCCTACAACCTGACAAATGTGACAAGTTCTACAGTAATCGCTCACAGATTTTCTAAGGTATGGCCAGTGGAAATGCTGTTGAATACGATCGCATGTTTTAGTTACACCTAAATGACCAGCCATAGGTGGATCGTGTGCTAGACTTATAATATGCGTCTGATAAGGTTTAGGAACAACCACTTGATGGACCACCTCCCAGTCTTCAGCAGGAGCATATGGTGGTCTCCACTTTCGCATCAAAAGACCATTCTTATAGTAATAGCATACGGGTACTTTTGAAGCTTCGGTTTCGTTCTGAGCCGTTTTACCAATACTAACTAGAGTCGGATCTTTAACTTGTTCAGCTACCAGTTCCTCTCTACTACCCACAATATCACTAATGACATCAAACTGAACATTAACGGGATTATCCTCAGGAGGCTTACAACTAACCTCTCTAGAGAGAGAAGGCAATCCAGCCATAAAAGTATCAGCTAAATCAACATCAGTCGTTCCACTAGTACTAAGTTTATTGCTAAATTCCTTATCTCTTCTCGTCATTGAACGAGTGCTAACGCACGAAGGAAAAATACCCGGATAATCCTTCTCAAGCTGAGAAGTATTATTAACACTACTTACAGTAGCATCCATTACTGGTTCTACAACTACCCTATGACCAGCAATATCATTGCCTAAAAGCAAGGCGATGCCCTCTAAACCCTTTGGCAAGCTGGGGGTTACCCCTACAGTTATAGGTCCAGAAACTAACTCCGAGTTTAAATAGACAAGATGAAGAGGAACATCAATACAATTATTGCCAATACCAGTTACAAGTACATTAGCACCTGAATAGGAACTATTACTTAAAGGAACTGTGCCTTTAAGCAACAATGACTGCGATGCCCCAGTGTCCCTTAACATAACTACTGGATATTTTGGCGACTCGGCTTCACTCTCACCGAGTGAAACATTACCTGTCATGATAAAAGGTAAGTAATCTTTTCGAATTTCAGACAAAGGACCATCAAGTCCATCAAAAAATTCTGGGAATGTGGAATTTCGTGCTATCTTACTAAACGCTATAGGCTTAGACTCGCTAGTACCAGCTTGCTTCCTTAAATAAGCATAACAATTGGATTTCACATGGCCCAACTTCTTGCAAAAAGAGCAAACTATAGTGGGCTTAGAAAAATCCTTCTTTGCACTATTCCTTGAATTCCAATTGTCAGGTTTACTGTCTGCAGACTTTGAATTTTGATAACTCTTAACCTGACGCTTAAAAGGGTTGTGATCTCCCTTATAAAATTGCATTTTATGTGTTAGGATATAATCATCAGCCAACACACCAGCCTGGTGTAAATCTGTTACTTTGTGCTCCTCAAGATATGCTTTTATACTGTCAGGAACACATGATTTAAATTCCTCTAAAAGCATAACCTGACGCAACTTGGCAAACTCAGTAGCAGCTCCACAAGAATTACACCATCTGTCAAAGAGATTCTCTTTTTCACGAGAAAACTCAATATAATTTTGCGTATCCTGTTTTCTGGTATTTCTGAATTTTTGCCTATAAGCCTCTGGCACCTGTTCGTAGGCTTTCAAAATGGCCGTTTTCACAATTGCATAATCCTTACTTTGCTCCACAGGAAGAGCCGCATACACTTCCTGAGCCTTACCAGTAAGCACACTTTGCATTAACAAGGTCCGCATATCTGATGGCCACTGAAGCCTGTCGGCCACTTTTTCAAAATGACCAAAAAACTTATCAACTTCCTTATCTTGAAAGGGTGGCACCAAGCGAATGTGTTTGCTAGGGTCAAACGGAGGTATGTGTTTTTCCAACTTTGAATGTTGCAGTTGAGCTAAACCCAATTCAATTTCAGCCTTTTTCCTTTTTTCAATCTCAATTTCCAATTCAAGTTCCTTAAGTCTAACTGCGGCATCCTCAGAATACTTAATACTAGGCCCTGCACCTGGCGATTTTAACATACCTTCGTCTGCCAAGAATTCTACAATTACGGTTTTTAGGTCGGGCTTTTTTCATACTAAGGAGTACCGAGACTTTATAATACTTAGCCACATCAAAAAGCTCAGATCGCTTAAGGGTATCAAGTTTCTCCATTGAGGGAGAACCTTCAAAGCCCGCCACGAATTCATTAATATCGAATTTGCTTGCCATGATTGCTAACAGTGCAATAAACAATTGCCAATATACTACTAGAGATGTTATGGTTTTCATTTCCCGGACAAGCCCCCAATTCTGTTACGTACCGGTGCGGCCAATTTAGAACTTCGTCCCGCACAGACGGCAGAAAGTGTAATAACTCCCAAAAGATAAATTTAGGAATGAAACCAAAAGGTTGAGAGAACAAATCAGAGCAAGCAAATTAGATTATTCAACATTTAATGAATCAAATTAAACAATTAAGCAGGCTAAACAAAACTTGGTTAATAAGCAACACACTGGTTATATAAATATAACTTATCTCAAGCACAAATATATAGCGGCCATGCAAAATGATAAACAGGAGCAAAGTTAACAGCAATGGCAAAAGGCACAATGTGAACAGAAAGCTCGGCCAAGCAAAATATACAATAAATTCATATTTACCACTTTTAACAGGCCGCTGCTCGGTTAGTGCTTAATAAGGATGGCAGTGTAGCCCTTAGGCCAAACACCTAATCGGTACCGATAATGCTTCCTCTGCACAAGACTTCGGTCGGGAAAGGCCACGATATCCCAAGAAGGAACGGCAACTCCACACGGCCACGACATCGATGTGAAGACTGAAACCGGCGCCGGCCCAGGCTACACCGCCATACCCTAACACTTAATAACACATACATGTACATAGCACTAACCGAGGGCGATCAAAGATTGTACGGCCCTTAAATACTCTCATCCACCATGACCATCAGAGCGTAACAAATAACTAGAATTGCCACATGCTCCACAGGTGCGTCTAAAATGCACACCTGGAATGCGAGCCAGGCCCGCGCACAAAGCCAGGGCAAGCCCGTAACACCGGTATATTCACCTCTCAAATCCACGTAGAAACATTATTCGAGCTTCGGTACTGATTAATATTCAAAATTGTTTTGATTAGACTTGGGTGATATTCCAGTTAAACATGTATTTGTGATACCAAACCATGATACCAAATGATGTGATAATACACATTGATACTGAACAAAATGTTGGCAAAATACTGAAAAGCTCACTATAAAATGTCAATAAAATTGGTTCTCTCTTTAGGGATATTCTTATTGCAGTGACTCGTTACAGCAGTTGATCATCTGATTCCCTGACTTACCCAGCCCGACATTGACAATACTCTGAACCTTTTACTCTTTGAACCTGACTTTCAAATAGTCTGGTTCCAAGAGCGATTACCAGATATTTTTTTCAATGTCGGGCTGGGTAATTCGAGGAATCAGATCGTCAACTGCCGTAATGATAGCCACTGCGTAATTTTAAGACATGTACTACATATTTTTAGAGACGATATATTGCAGACTCTCAATATAAATCAAATAGGACCTACCGCACAAGTCTAAACTTAAGAAATTTCAAGCCCACATTTTTTTTTCTAAAGCAATTAATTTTTATTTTTACCTATATTTCATTTCTATTCAACAAGAACTTGTAAGAATTTTGTTTAAATACATGTAGAGTAAAATGTTTCAGTAATGCTCGAGTGATTAGCGCACGTGAACATATTTTTATGGAATGTGCGCTACATGTATATAAATGTAATTATTATTTTTATTATTATGTTACTGAAGTTGTAAATAAGTGAGTAAATGTACAGATGCATACTTCTTTTATACTTGTAATTTGTAATTGTTTAGCTGAAATCAGCACAAAACCATATGTGACCCAGCGCGAGTAAATGAGACACTTTGCGGCAAAAATGAAATTTGAGATTTTGATTTAATCATTTAAAGCTAAACAAGCTTTAAATGATGAAATCAAAATCTCAAATTTCATTTTTGCCGCAAAGTGTCTCATTTACTGGCGCTGGGTCACATATTGTCTATCACAGACAGAGATTACAATACATTTCACAATGAAATCTACCTTTGTGCTCCTTAACCATTTCGTGCTGGGGTATTATTTTGACATTGACCGGGCCCAGGCGCGGGATTATTTTTCATGAACTTCGATCCGAGACGGGTTCAGGCCAGCATTCTTGGGATCCGGTACACGCCATCCGACACGAACTGGTTAAAGATGTACTCAGTCAATACTTTTTGAGTTTTACTCAACAATAGATTTATTTTTAAATTGTAATATTTGTTACATCTCTGACAAACCAAAAAGTAGTTCGTGTTTCATTATTAAATAATTTGCCATTGATTTCAACTTAAATGTGTTCTGCAGATGACCGGCATTCATATGACTGAAATAACCACCTAAAGTGATTTTGTGTTGTCAAAATAGAACATAAAGGTTGAAAATTCGTGAGTGTTTTGGTCAAGGCAGGCCTACTTCAAAAACATTGTATTTCAAAGGGAACTTTTAGCGGTGTTTAGGTTTACGTATGTGAATCTGTCCACACTAAATGTTACAACTGCACAACATCCAATTAGCTCTCATTTAAAGTGTGTTGAAACTCAGAAAATAAACTTTAATGATGGTAATAGTAGTTGTACAATTGTTGAGAGATAGTGTACACAATTATAAAGGATTTGGTTGTTGGTTAATACAAAAATGAGAAATTTTATAAAAATGTCCAGCAAAGTTTTGGGGGTCCTGGTGGGACATGCATAAACCATGGCAACTCATGTTTTTCTCCAGGTTATATAAGAGGTGTTATTACACAGAAAAACAATTCACATGTTAAATTATGGTTGGCAAAGATATCAAATATGAGAAATCTGATCATTTTTCAAGCCCTTTCTTTATTGAAGGTGTTAATAATCGAGAATTTAGGAACAGCTAATTCAGCCATCACGTACGTCACGGTTCTGTCCATTTGGTGACAAACGTGATACTGGCTGGTACTGACATTTTATCAACAATAAATTTCAACAAAAATATATTTATCTTGCTGAGAAATCATCTGGCTTTTTTTCTGAATACCATTTTTGTACATTTGGATTCGTTGGGTAACAAAACACAGATCCATTTGAAGGAAATGCAAATTTCTGTCCATTTTTTTGTAACGTACATGTATGTCACATCAGTTAATCTCTTGCCAACTGTAAAAATCCTTAAGGATTATTATTATAATTGCACATACATTTATAACAAAGATATGTGCAATGCAACTGCCATTATTTTCTTAGAAAGGTTTGTGCATTTTGCTGAACGAAGAATGAAGAGTATGTCTGTCCCCAACTCATGGGAAAGTGACATACGTGATCTTACATTGTACAATGCACGTGTCTGTCCTGTGACAAACGTGATGTCTGTCCAGTGACAAACATTATTCAGTGAAATAAAATTACAAGTTTAAAATCTAAATTAAAACTTCTTTCTGCAAGTAAAAATAACAAGTTAACTTTGAAAGAATATTTAATAAGTTAGGCTAGTTATCAATCTTGGTTTTTACTTTTATTTGTTAATTTAAGAAAAAAAATGTCTGTCCTCGTGACAAACGTGATTATTGATGTCTGTCCATGTAACAAATGTTATTTCAGATAAGATGTCAGTATTTCTTCATTTCCAGTTATGTATATGGTTGAACAGTCTAAAGAATTTTGTTGGGGGGTTTTCAGGGCAATTACTATTCTCAGTTGTTAAAAAGTTCTTTATCAATCCAAATAATTATAATTTGATACCGTCTTGTCTGTCCCAGTGACGTACGTTATTTTCATGGCATACTTCTTCCCATAATTTCTTAAGAAAGAATAAAGTTTCTTAAAAAAAATTCTAAATAACAACACTGAGTTCACTTAATCATACTAAAACAAAAAATTACAAAATTTGTTCATCTTGCTTTGAGTTATGGTTAGGAAAAGAAAAGTGTCTGTCCATGTGACAAACGTTACATCTTAAAGATTAACCATCAATAACTTCTTAAATATTGCTAAAGTTATCTTTACCTTTCTAAAACTAACAAGGATATAGGGGGAAGATATGTGCAATCAAAAAAAAATGGAAACATTTTACATTTAAAATTTTCTTTTAAATGTCACACAGTTGTAACGTTTACTGTGGACAGACCCATGTGTAAACTGTGACACATAACTGCAAAGGGTGATCGATGTAAAAGACCAATCGATCGATGTATTAAAGACCAATCGATCGATGTAAAAGACCAATCGATGTAAAAGACCAATCGATGGAAGGACCAATCAATAGATGTAAAAGACCGATCGATCAATGTAAAAGACTCACTGATCAATGTATTGACTGGTTTTTATGCCTCTTTGGTGTTTCATACCCTACTGCATTTTTACCGGTTCGCGCCGCGATTATTTTATTATCACCGAGCCAAGGCGCAGGATCATTTTTAACGAAACTCGATCTGAGGCAGGTTCAGGCCAATGGTACCAGGAAGCACACCCACGCATTTCCGGCCTTGCTCGCTACTGACAGACATTTCCGGACATGCTCGTGACGCGTTAATGCGTCATTCGTTTTGAATCTGGAGAAAACTTTGCGTGTATATACCTCCAGCGCAAACTTGTTAAGTACAGGACCAAATCTACCCAATTCCACTCAAGTGGTGGTTGATATTGATGAACAACAGCTTAGTACTGCACGGTGGAAAAAATCAGTCCCATTGTCCCAACAGTGCCAACATCACCATAATCCAAATATATTCACCCCAGGCCTGTAGGACCAAGTCCCCCCCCCCCCCCCCCCACAACAAACAAACAAACAAACAAACAAAAATAAAACAAGGGTATGGATTTGGATGGATTTGGAGGGTTAGGGTGAAAGAAGCTTTAGTATTGTCACTTTTCATTATCGGTAACATCAACCAACTTCAATCAAGGAAATACACATTGTACATACATTGTGTAATGATAAAAACTGAAACAATTTTAATTCTAAATGGCAGAAGCGAAACTGAATTTTCTGCTTTGGTAATTAACTGCTGTCACGAGATACATGCACACCACGTGCATAACAAAATAGGTCTTTGAGAATTGCGGGGAAATATGGAGGAAATATCAACAAAACTTTCTGTTTCAACTACACACTTCTAGAAGATCTCAAGGTGTTATATTCCCATTAGTATAAAACTGGAGCAATCTTGAAATAGGACAAAAGCGCTTCGCTCTAAGCAGAAAATGTTGGATTCAGCTCCAATCTACACTGCACATCATGGGTGGATGGCCACTCTATCGAATGAAGTAAACAAGCATCTTGAAAACTATTACAAGAGATAGGGTGGGGTTACATATGTAAAAAATAATACACCATTTTAAAGTTAATAACCTACCGGTAGTTAATTAAAAAAAAAAAAAAAATCTAAACAACTAAAATTGTCAACTTTGTCTTGGTTCCGTTGGAGCAGGTCATATACTGTATACACCAATTGTCAGTTGTGCATGTTTGTGATTTGAAGCAGCAAAGGTGCTCAAAACCGAAAGAAAGGTGCATACAAACTCAATTGATTAAGTGTTAGTACTATCAATGATACAGGGTGACCTACAAAAATTTTTACAATAATATCACAATGGACAAGCATATGTGACCCAGCACGAGTAAATGAGACACTTTGAGGCAAAAATAAAATTTGAGATTTTGATTTCATCATTTAAAGCTAAACAAGCTTTAAATGATGAAATCAAATTTTAAATTTCATTTTAACCCCACCCTATCTCTTGTACTTCCACTACCCTGAGGCCAAAACTACCTATACCAATGGATGGAGAATGTTTCTTGAAGAACAATGATACCAAGGTGTCTCAATTCGGGCTAGTAGTTTTAGCTCAAGATTCTATTTAGTGAAGTGAAGTCAGTGGTTCTTTCGCATCAAAAAATAACTAAACCACGTTTTAGTTAATTCTCGGTGTGAAAGGACCACTGACTCGGCTGTGCTTTACAAAACAGGGTCTTGAGCTGAAACTACTAGCCTAAATCGAGATATCTTGGTATCATTTTTCCTCTGGAAACATTCTTCATCCATTGGTATACAATGTAGAGTTTTAAATCTTAGGGTAGTGGAAACTGCTCGTCTGTTTTTTAATATGGGCCACCCTGTATATAGTCCAAGAAAACAATATTTTAAGATTGCGATTGCAGCTTCAAATTTGCCGAGTCCAAAATTTGAATTACGACCACAATCAGCATTCAGGTTACGTTCTTGTTCAGCCAATTGCAGCTGAATCATGTCACGCACAGCAACCAATCAATTACCAGCTCCCATGCACGCGTGTGCATCGTTCAAAGGATTGCACACACCATTCGTAAATTACAAATCAACTACTAATTGACATTTGCAAACATGCGTCTCTGGCGCGCATCTTTAGAAATTACATTCTTTTATTATTTTCTATCCAGGACTGTCCTTTAATTAGGGGTCTAAGTGTTCATATCCCTGTTACATTTGATATTAAAATAATATTTTTAAATTCAGCACGCATTCTTTGACGTCTTCTTTCTAAAAAAGTGATTTACATTAAGAAAAGTACCAGTACCTACAAAACAAATTATATAAAAAAGTTTAAAGTCAATTTCAGTGACACTTGCTTGGTAAATTACTAGACCAGGGAGCCAATTTCTAAAAACGTGTGAGCACCAACATTTGCTTAGCATGAAAATTCTTCGTTGGAAAAAAAACAGGGTTACAAACTAAAATTTCAATTGATGTTTATTGTTTGTAACTGGTATTCAGCTGGTTTTTGCTTTGAATGAAAAGCCTGTGGAGTTTTGGCCGATAACCTGTTTTTGCTGAGCAAGACTTTTTTGTGCTAAGCACATTTTTGTGCTTACATGTAATTGGCCCCAGGTGTAACCAGGACATTAAAAAATGCCACACTTTTGAACCCCTTATTTACGGACTAACCTTCTTCCTTGTGCATGCTTATGGCCAAAAGTGTTTTACCAGTAGCTACCAACGTTTTTTATAAACTATCACTTGGGTGGGACTCAAACCCACAGCCTCCTGCTTTGTATTGCAGATGCATTATTACTAGCCAGGGTTTGGCTAGCTGGTTAAAATCCTAATACATGTAGCAGTGTTCCGCAACCAAATGTTTCAATTTGTGTCGGGGTGATGTCATCACCAACGTAATTTACAAACGATGTATACAAACTTATCCTAAATAAACAAAGAGAATATATAAAAGGGGAGAAGACACAATTCAGATTTCAGTTTCAACTGCACACACCTCAAAGATTCTCTGTTAGTATTCTTACAACAAGAATACCTACACTGCATCTGCAAAAAATGTTGGAAATGCTACACTGTACATGAACTATAATGGCTGATGGCTACCAAGAAGACAACTCTACTCTGTCAACTGAAGTAAACGAGCATCTTGAGAGCTTTTACAAGAGTGTAGACAGAAAAAAACAAATAATATTGCACCAATCGGCATCCTCTTCAACTTTGTGTTTCTCTTCACAGTTTTTCGAGTGAAGTCCATGCGTACAATCAAACCCCCCCCCCCCCCCCATCTTCATTACTCCTATTCATACTTATTTGTTAGTCCTTCCCTTTGATCTCCACCCTGGACCCCTTTCCTTGTGGCTTTACCCTTTCTGTTTTTGTTCCTACCCCGCCTTTGATCCTACCCACACTGACCTCACCCTTTAATCCCTCAGCCTAATCCTCCTTTTGTTGTTTGTTCCATTGAACTCTGTGCTTTGTTTCTTTTGTGTTTTTTCAGTGCCCATGATGTGCATCATGCTGTACATTGCCCTATATATGTTTGTTTCTTGTACACAGTCATTTAGTCTCTGAAGAAGATCTTGTTAAGATCGAAATATTAGGCCCTCTTAACTTATTTGATTTGTATATTTCAGGTCATTCCAGCCAGTAAGCAGTTTGCAGCAGTATTAATCTTATTCACATTATATTACACACGGAAACGTACCTGGTTATACTGAATACTGCAGCATTTTTTAGAATGGCACATTTACTCCCAAACTCCACTTCTGCACACTTTTGAGTCATTTAAAGTTCACGTTTTATTTTCTCTAACATACATATTTAGGTTCTAGACTTGTAGAAATGTTTAAGTTAAAATGTATATTTCTCATTGACTGTAATTTGTAAATTTCTTTTAATACGACTTTTACATTTTCTAATAAAGGTAGGATAAACCATTGGTGATTGCTTGAATGATCACGAATGGGTGGATTTTGGGGTTGTATTTTATAGTAAGTATCGTTTATCTGACCTGTCCGAAGTTTTACAATCAAAGATGATGAAAAAAGCAAGAAATACATAATTTGTTTTCAACCGGCGTCGGGCATTGGTTCTTACATGTACATGTAATGTTGTTTTGGGGTTTTTTTCAATCGCCATCTGGCGATCATGATTTTTTTTATAAAAATCTTTTTTGGGGGAACAATTACAGGATTTTTAGCGCAATCATTTTGCTGAATGCCTACAATCGTTATTTACTTTCAAATAAGTAAGATATTTCTTAATAATTCAGTAGTAAATTGTTTTCGATATCTGCAACTGATTTATCCTCCCTTTTAAAATAACTATTTCAATCGCCATAGACGAATCGTGTGAGCCTAGTCAGTCTACATCATTACCAAGTTTCTTTGCAACAGTTATTGCAACACTACTGTCACGCCCAAACTTTTACAAAAAGCTAAGAGAAACGTGGGGGAAATAATTTAAAATATGAAGCCACTTTCTGTTTCAACTACACATTTCCAAAAGTCTTTCTGTTTCTGTTGATATAAAACTGGAGTGATCAGAAAATAAAGTAGATTTGCTACATCTGAATATTTTGTTGGATACAGCGACAATTATGCAACACTGTACATAAACTATGGGTGATGGCTACCAAGACAGCGCTAATTCTTCAAATGAGTGGAAAGTTGAACTTGAAAACTTTGACAAGAGTCAAGATAAAATTGATCAAATCAAATGGTTAAGTAATGAAATCATCGCACCAGTCGGCATCCTCTTAAACTTTGTGTTTCTCTTCACAGTCATTCGAGTGAAGTCCATGCGTACAATCATCAACATCTACTTATCCAATCTGGCTGTGGCTGACTCACTCTTCCTTACGAGTGACTTTATATTTGCATTGTGTTCACCCATCGAGTACAACTTCCTTGGGCAAAAAGCATATTTAAGTGTCAGATGCATGCTTCTTGCTGTTTCTAGTTTCTTTGTGGTTACCAATACCATAGCAGCTGAGAGATTCTCTGCAGTGCGTAATCCTCTGGCACACAAAAGCCTCTAAATCTCGAGCAGCAAAGATATCCGCAGGACTCTGGGTGCCTACAATCATTGTTGCTGTGATTCTGATGTTCTTACCAGAGACTGTCTTTGCCAACCTCATCTTTTGGATTCCTTCCATTATCAACATTGTATGTTTAATAGCAACTTTTGCTTTGTACATCTATGTGGTAGTGAAAGTGCGCAGACAATCAGCCCTGTTGCCAAACCGTCCTAAGCGAGCAGGCAAAGTCCTCTGTATGGTGATCATCAATACTGCTGTTTTCTTCATTTTGTACTTAGTAGACTTATCCGCCATAATTATTATCACTGTTTTAAACCTGTATCCCCCTTTCGATGCGACTTCCCAGATTGTTGAATATTTGAAACTTGGAGAAAAAGCAATCATAGTGGATCTATGTTCAGAAATCCTGCGATATATCAACAGCTCAATCAATTCCCTGGTCTACAGTGCCACAAACGCAGACTATCGTGCGGCTGTAGTCGAGGCTTTCTCATTCCTCAAACTGTGCTGTCGTTGCTGCCCAAGATGGAATCCCAGCCGACCATCGCAGCCAGGGAAGCAGATTGAGCTCCGTGTGATTCCACAGGCAGAAAATGACCAAGAGCACCATGCTGCCAGGCCAAGCAGCAGCAAGCCACTAAGCCAAGTGCGTGCAAATCACCCAGAGAGTCAGCAGTCACTGGACAGCTGTCAAGAACAATGTTCTAGACAAAGCAGCAGCAAGGCATCCACGCACAGTCAGCAGCATGTTCAAGTGCAGGTTGAGGTACATGCAGAACCAGCGGCGGACACAGCGCTTGCAAGTTCTCACAAGAAACAATGCACTAGTCTGACTGATTGCAAGCCATCCATGCAAAGGGAACAGTGTGTACATCAAGAACCAGCAGAGAGCCAGCAGTCACTTGCAAGTACTCAGGAACAATGTCCTGGGCTGACTGGCACCGAGCCATCATCACAAGGGCAGCAGTATGCACATCCAGAACCAGAAGGGAGTCAATCAGTGGAAAGTTGTCAAGAACAATGTTATTTGGTAACTGATGTGTGCAAGCCATCCATGCAAGGTCAGCAGTGTGCAGAGTCAGAAGATACATGTAGTGGACAATAGATTTGTAAGTAACTCTCAAACAATGTTCCAGGCACAACAGCCTAGTGTCATAGAAGCAGTATATTATGCGCATCAAGAACCAGTCACTCCAAAACTGTCAAGAACTATGTTCCAGGGTGACTGACTTCCCACCCATCCCTGCAAGAGGAACAGCGGTCTCAAGAGTGCTAGCAACACTTGCAAGTTTCCAGTAACAATGATCCAGGATTAAGTAGTGAGGGTTTGCAGAGACACCATGTGGAATTCTCTTTTCAAAAGATGCAAGTTGTCAGTAACAATGATCCAGGATTGACTGATGCGGACATTTCAATGCAAGGAAGCATGAACTCAGAACTTACTGTTATATCCACCTCTCAAATCAACGTAGAAACATTATTCGAGCTCCGGTACTGATTAATATTTCAAGTTGTTTTGATTAGACTTGGGTGATATTCCAGTTAAACATATGTATTTGTGATACCAAACCATGATACCTAATGATCTGATAACACATATTGATACTGAACAAAATGTTGGCAAAATACTGAAAAGCTCACTATAAAATGTCAATACAATGTGTTCTCTTTTTAGGGATATTCTTAACGCAGTGACTATCGTTACAGCAGTTGATCATCTGATTCCCTGACTTACCCGGCCCGACATTGACAATAGTCTGAAACCTTTTACTCTTTGAACCTGACTTTCAAAAAGTCTGGTTCCATGAGCGATAACCAGATATTTTTTCCAATGTCGGGCTGGGTAAGCCGAGGAATCAGATCGTCAACTGCCTTAATGATAGCCACTGCGTATTCTTTTTTAGGGACAATATATTGCCGACTCTCAATATAAATCAAATAGGACCTACCGGTACCACACAAGTCTAAACTTCAGACATTTCAAGCCCACATTTATTTTCTAAAACAATTAATATTTATTTTCACCTATATTTCATTTCTGTTCAACAAGAACCTGTGAGAATTTTGTTTAAATAGAGTAACAAATGTTTCAGTAATGCTCAAGTGATTACCGTTACTGAAGTTGTAAATAAGTGAGTAAATGTACAGATGCATGCTTCTAAATATACTTGTAATTTGTAATTGTTCAGCTGAAATGAGCACAAAGCCATATTGTCCATCACCGACAGAGATTACCTTTCACAATGAAATCTATTTTTGTGCTTTTTAACCAGTTCGCGCTGGGATTATTTTGACATTGACTGGGCCCAGGCCCCTAGATTATTTTTATGAACCTCGATCAGAGACGGGTTCGGGCCAGCATTCTTGGGAACCGGTACACGCCATCCGACGCAAACTGGTTAAAGATACTCAGTCAATATTTTTTGAGTTTCACTCAACAATAGATTAAATTTTAAGTTGTAATTTTTGTTAACATCTATGACAAACCAAAAAGTTGTTCATGCTTCATTATTACAAAATGTTTCATTGATTTCAACTTAAATGTGGTCTGCAGATTACCGGGATTCATATGACTGAAATAACCACCTAAAGTTATTTGTTGTTGTCAAAATAAAACAAGGTTGAAAATCCATGAGTTTTTTGGTCAAGGCAGGCAGACTTCAAAGGCAATTGTATTTAAAAGGGAACTTATAGGCGAGTTTAGGTTTACGTATACAGTGTAAACTGCAAAAAAAAATTGCAAGAGTGATCGATTCAAAAGACCGATCGGTGTAAGGACTAATCAATAGATGTAAAAGACCGATCGATCGATGTAAACGACTGATCAATGTTGATTGGACTTTATGCCTCTTTGGTGTTCCATACCCTACTGCATTTTAAGTACACAGGACCAAATCTACCTAAATCCACTCAAGTGGTGGTTGATATTGATGAACAACAGCTCATCACTGCACGATGAACAAAATCAGTGCCATTCTCCTAGCAGTGCCAACGTCCATCATAATCCAAATATATTCACCCCAGGCCTGTAGGACCAAGTCCCCCCCCCCCCCACCACCACAACCAAAAACAATCAAACAAACAAAACAAGGGTATGGATTTGGATGGATTTGGGAGGGTTAGGGAACTTAGGGTTAAAGTAGCTTTAGTATTGTCACTTTTCATTATCGGTAACATCAACCAACTTCAATCAAGGAAATACAGATTGTACATAATACTAAAAACTGAAACAACTTTAACTCTAAATGGCAGTAGCGAAACTGAATTGTCTGCTTTGGTAACTGCTGTCACGAGATACATTCATATCACGTGCATAACAATAGGTCTTTGAGAATTACGGGGAAATTAAAAGGAAATGTCAACAAAACTTTCTGTTTCAACTACACACTTCTAGAAGATCTCAAGATGTTATATTCCCCAATAGTATAAAACTGATGCAATCTTAAATTAGGGCAAACGCGCTTCACTTTATCTGCAGAAAATGTTGAATGCATCTCCAAGCTATGTACACTGCACATGATTAGGTGATGGCCACTCTATCGAATGAAGTAAACAATCATCTTGAAAACTTTTACAAGAGTGAAGACAGAAATGACCAAATAGCGTGGTTAAGTACTGAAATCATTGCACCAATTGGCATCCTCTTCAACTGTGTGTTTCTCTTCACAGTCATTAGAGTGAAGTCCATGCGTACAATCATCAACATCTACTTATCCAATCTGGCTGTGGCTGACTCACTTTTCCTTACGAGTAACTTTGGATTGTGTTCCCTCGAGTACAACTTTCTTGGTCAAAGAGTATGGGTAGTTGTCAGATACTTGCTTCTTGCTGTTTCTCATTTCTTTGTGGTCACCATAGCAGCTGAGAGATTCTCTGCAGTGCGTAATCCTCTGACACACAAAGAAAAAGCCTCTAAATCTCGAGCAGCAAAAATATCAGCAGGACTCTGGGTGCCTACAATCATTGTTGGTGTGATTCTGATGTTCTTACCAGAGACTATCTTTAATTATGTAGTTTTTGGGATTAATTCCATTATTGCTATTGTTTGCTTGATAGCAACTCTTGCTTTGTACATCTATGTGGTAGTGAAAGTGCGCAGACAATCGGCCCTGTTGCCAAACCGTCCCAAGCAAGCAGGCAAGGTCCTCTGTATGGTGATAATCAATACTGCTGTTTTCTTCATTTTGAACTCGATACGCACTGCATTGTCAATTCTTGTTATTGTGCAAAGCAAGTATTCAACTTCACAGGCTGTTGAACTTCTACAACTTACAGCCAAAATATACATTCTGTTTTCATGTTATACAATTTTTGAGCTTATCAATAGTTCAATCAATTCCCTTGTCTACAGTGCCACAAACGCAGACTATCGTGCAGCTGTAGTCAAGACTTTCTCATTTCTCAAACTGTGCTGTCGTTGGTGCCCAAGACGGAATCCCAGCCAACCATCGCAGCCAGGAAAGCAGATTAAGCTTTGTGTGATTCCACAGGCAAAAAATGACCAAGAGAAGCGTGCTGCCAGGCCAAGCAGCAGCAAGCCACTAAGCCAAGTACGGGCATATCACCCAGAGAGTCAGCAGTCACGAGACAGCTGTCAAGAACAATGTTCCAGGCAAGGCAGAAGCAAGTTATCCACGCACAGTCAGCAGCATGTTCAAGCGCATGTTGAGGTACATGCAGAACCAGCGGGGACCCCAGCGCTTGCAAGTTCTCACCAGAAACAATGCTCTAGTCTGACTGACTGCAAGCCATCCATGCAAGAAGAACAGTGTGTACATCCAGAACCAGCAGAGAGCCAGCAGTCACTTGCAAGTACTCAGGAGCAATGTCCTGCCGTTGACTAGCACCGAGCCATTATCACAAGGGCAGCAGTATGCACATCCAGAACCAGAAAAGAGTCAATCATTGAAAGATTGTCAAGACCAATGTTCTCTGGTAACTGATGAGTGCAAGCCATCCATTTAAGGGCAGCAGTGTACAGAGGCAGCAGATAGTCAACAATCACTTTGTACATTTGTAACTAACTCTCAAACAATGTTCCAGGCACAACAGCCAAGTGACAAGTGCCATAGTATTATGCGCATGAAGAACCAGCAGGGAGTCACTCCAAAACTGTCAAGAACAATGTTCCAGGGTGACTGATCTGATTCCCTGACTTACCCAGCCCGACATTGACAATACTCTGAACCTTTTGAATATTAAATAGTCTGGTTCTAAGAGAACGATATCCAGATATTTTTGTCAATATCGGGCTCGGTAAGTCAAGGAATCAGATCGCAAACTGCCATAATGATAGCCACTGCGTATTCTTAACACTACAATGTTTCAGATATGATATATTGCCGACTCTCAAAATAAATCCAATAGGACCTTCCACACAAGTCTAAACTTTAGACATTTCAAGCCCACATTTTTTTTCTAAAACAATTAATATTTATTGTCACCTACCGGTATATTTCATTTCTGTTCAACAAGAACTTGTGAGAATATTGTTTAAATACATGTATAGTAAAATGTTTCAGTAATGCTCGAGTGATTAGCGCACGTGAACATATTTTTATGGAATGCGTGCAATATGTAATTATTATTATTATTATTATGTTATTGAAGTTGTAAATAAGTGAGTAAATGTACAGATGCATACTTCTTATATACTTGTAATTTGTAACTGATCCACTGAAATGAGCACAAAGCCATATTGTCTATCACTGACAGAGATTACCTTTCACAACGAAATCTACCTTTGTGCTTTTTAACCAGTTCGCCCCGGGATTATTTTGACATTGACCGGGCCCAGGCAAGGGATTATTTTTCATGAACCACGATCCGAGACGGGTTCAGGCTGGCATTCTTGGGAACCGGTACACGCCATCCGACGCAAACTGGTTAAAGATACTTAGTCAATACCTTTTGAGTTTTACTCAAATATAGATTTATTTTTAAATTGTAATTTTTCATTATTAAAAAATGTTTCATTGATTTTAACTTGAATGTGGTCTGCAGATTACCACGATTCATATGACTGAAATAACCCCCTCAAGTCATTTTTTTTGGTCAAAATAAAACATACATGTAAAGGTTGAAAATCTATGAGTTTGTTGGTCAAGGCAGGCAGACTTCACAAGGATTGTATTTGAAAGGGAATTCATAGGGGACTCATTTGTACTTAACTGTAACTTACATAACTATAACAAGTTGTATGCCCACTAACTTACATTTCCATATACCGCAACATACCGTAGAACATCTGCTTTTCAACACAACATCAAAAACTCGGGACCTAAATTGTGGAATGATTTACCATTCTCTCTTAGATGTTCAAGGTCATATAATTTTTTTAAACAGAAACTTAAATTGTACCTAATGTAATATATTATAAACTTCATGTATCCATGTGCAAATGGACTTGGTATGGCAATCCTACATGTAGCCCAGTATTGTATTATATGTTTTTTACTGCTTAGAAGTATGATTGTTTTCCTATAATTATGGTGTCCGTTCGTTTGTTTTTGTTTAATGGCATGCCTAATACAAGCTTTGCTTACAAGGTTTTGCCACCTCTGGCATTTATATCTTGTTATTCAATACTTATATAATTTTGTATCTATGTCAATTGAGAAGAGGAAATAAATGTGTGTTTGATTGAGGGTAGTTTAGGTTTACGTACTGGGACACATAATTGCAAAGTGTGATCGATGTAAAAGACCAATCGATCGAAGTAAAAGAACGATCGATGGAAGGACCAATCAATAGATGTAAAAGAACAATCGGTGTAAAAAAGACTGATCAATGTGTTGATTGGAGTTTATGCCTCTTTGGTGTTCCATACCCTACTGCATTTTAAGTACACAGGACCAAATCTACCTAAATCCACTCAAGTGGTGGTTGATATTGATGAACAACAGCTTAGTACTGAACGATGGACAAAATCAGTCCCATTCTCCCAACAGTGCCCACCTCCATCATAATCCACATGTATTCACCACAGGCCTGTAGGACCAAGTCCCCCCCCCCCCCCCCCCCACAACAAAAAACAAACAAACAAACAAAAACAAAACAAGAGTATGGATTTGGATGGATTTGGATGGATTTGGGAGGGTTAGGGTTAAAGAAGCTTTACTTTTAGTTTCATTATCGGTAACATCAACCAATTTCAATCAAGGAAATACGCATTGTACAAGATAATAAAAAACGGAAACAACTTTAATTTTAAATGGCAGTAGCGAAACTGAATTGTCTGCTTTAGTAACTGCTGTCACGAGATACATGCATATCACGTGCATTACAATATAGGTCTTGGAGAATTGTGAGGAAATATAGAGGAAGGGTCAACAAAACTTTCTGTTTCAACTACACACTTCTAGAAGATCTCAAGGTGTTATATTCCCATTAGTATAAAACTGGAGCAATCTTGAAATAGGACAAAAGCGTTTCGCTATATCTGCAGAAAATGTTAGACGCAGCTTAAATTAAGCTACACTGCACATCATGGGTGATGGCCACTCTATCGAATGACGTAAACAAGCATCTTGAAAACTATTACAAGAGATACTTCATGTAGGGTGGGGGTACATGTATGTGTAAATGATACATCGTTTTAAAGTTGAGAACCTAGAGAATTTAAAAAAAAAATCTAAATCTAAATAACTATAATTGTCAACTTTATCTGGGTTCTGTTGGAGCAGGTCACATATACACCAATTGTCAGTTGTGCTTGTTTGTCATTTGAAGCAGCAAAGGTGCCCAAAACCGAAAGAAAGGTGCTTACAAACTCAATTGATTAATTGTTGGCACTCTCAATGCTATACAGGGTGGCCTCCAAAATATTGAAAATAATATTCCAACCGACAAGCATATACTTCCACTACCCTGAGGCCAAAACTACCTATACCAACGGATGGAGAATGTTTCTTAAAGAACAATGACACCAAGGTGTCTCAATTCGGACTAGTAGTTTTAGCTCAAGATTCTATTTAGTGAAGTGAAGTCAGTGGTTCTTTCGCATCAAAAAATAACTAAACCACGTTTTAGTTATTTCTCGGTGCGAAAGGACCACTGACTCAGCTCTGCTTCACAAAACAGGGTCTTGAGCTGAAACTACTAGCCTAAATCAAGATATCTTGGTATCATTTTTGTTCGAAAAAGATTCTTCATCCATTGGTATACAATGTAGGTAGTTTTGGCCTCAGGGTAGTGGAAGTATGCTTGTCTGGTTTTTTATGGGCCACCCTGTATATAGTCCAAGAAAACAATATTCTAGGATTGCGATTGCAGCTTCAAATTTGAATTGCGACCACAATCAGCATTCATGGCCAATTTCACGGCGCTGCTAAGCACGCAATTTTCTGCTAACCGAGACTCCGTCTATTTCATGGAGACCGTAAGCAGTAAGCACAGCAAAAGGCATGCTTAACCAAGCGGGAAAATTTGCTTAAATCAGTGGCGTAACAGTAGAATCTCCATGCGCGCGCAAACGTTAGCACAAAAAAGCCGTGAAATAGCGCGTAAGGTTAGCTAATTTTTCTGCTAAAGTTAGCACAACCTTTCCGCTAACTGTTAAGCAGCGCCGTGAAATTGGACCCAGGTTACGTTCTTGTTCAGCCAATTGCAGCTGAATCATGTCACGCACAGCAACCAATCAATTACCAGCTCATATGCACGCGTGTGCATCGTTGAAAGGATTGCGCACACCATTCGTAGATTACAAACCAACTACTAATAGACATTTGCAAACATGCGTCTCTGACGCGCATCTTTGGCAATGACATTCTTTTATTATTTTCTATCCAGGACTGTCTTTTAATTAGGGGTCAAATTGTTCATGTGCCTGTTACATTTGACATTAAAATATTATTTTGTCTTCTTTCTAAAAGAGTGATTTACATAAAGAAAACTACCAGTACCTGCAAAGTCAATTTCAGTGACACTTGCATGGCAAATTATTAGACCAGGAGCAAATTTCATTAAACGTGTGAGCACCAACATTTGCTGAGTATGAACATTCTTCCTTAGGGAAGAAACAGGGTTACAATCCAACATTTCAGATGATGTTTATTTTGTGTAACTGGTATTCAGCTGGTTTTTGCTTTGAATGAAAAGCATACATAGTTTTGGCTGATAATCAGGGGCCAATTTCATAGAGCTGCTAAGCACAACAATTTGCTTAGCATGACAATTTGTCCTTGGCAAAAACAAGGTTACAGACCAAATTTTTACCTGATCTTTATTGTTCTGGATTGATAATCAGCTGTTTTTTTGCTTAGCATGAAAAACACGTATAATTTTGGCTGGTAACCTGTTTTTAATGAGCAAGACTTTTTGTGCTAAGCAAATTTATTTGCTTAGCAGCTCTATGAAATTGGCATCTGTTTTTACTGAGCAAGATTTTTTTGTGCTAAGCACATTTTTGTGCTTACATAATTGGCCCCAGGTGTAACCAGGACATTACAAAATGACCCAGTTTATTTATGGACTAACCAATCTTTTTTGTGCATGGCCAAAAGTATTTTACCTGTAGCTACCAAAGTTTTCCATAAACAAAAATATAACTTAGGCAGGACTCAAACCCACAGCCTCCTGCATTCTATTGCAGATGCATTATTACTAGCCAGGGTTTGGCTAGCTGGTTAAAATCCCAATAGCAGCGAGTTCCACAACCAAATTTTTCAATTTGTGTCGGGGTGATGTAAATTGAATACTGGATAATTTGTTTTTAATCACCAACGTAATTTATAAATGCTGTATAGTGTTGTCACAAGAGAAAGTGTTGGTAACAGCACTGTCAAAACAATGGACAAACTTGTCCTGAATAATCAGAGAAAATATATAAAAGGGGAGAAGACAAAAACGCAGCTTTCAGTTTCAACTGCACACTCCTCAAAGATTCTCTGTTCGTGTTCTTACAACAAGAATACCTGCACTGCATCTGCAAATAATGTTGGAAATGCTAGTGTACATGAACTATGGCTGATGGCTACCAAGAAGACAACTCTACTCTGTCAACTGAAGTAAACAAGCAACTTCAGAACTTTCACAAGAGTGTAGGCAGTTTTGATCAAATCAAATGGTTAAGTGCTGAAATTATTGCACCAATCGGCATTCTCTTCAACTTTGTGTTTCTCTTCACAGTCTTCCGAGTGAAGTCCATGCGTACAATCATCAACATCTACTTATCCAATCTGGCTGTGGCTGACTCACTCTTCCTTATGACCGAGTTTATATATGCATTGTGTTCACCCATCAAGTACAGCTTCCTTGCTTACAAAGTATTTGTAGTTGTCAGAAACACGCTTCTTGCTGTTTCCAATTTCTTTGTGGTTACCATAGCAGCTGAGAGATTCTCTGCATTGCGTAATCCTCTGACACACAAAGAAAAAGCCTCTAAATCTCGAGCAGAAAAAATATCAGCAGGAGTTTGGATGCCTACAATCATTGTTGGTGTGATTCTGATGTTCTTACCAGAGACTATCTTTGATTATGTAGTTTTTGGGATTACTTCCATTATTGCCATCGTTTGCTTGATAGCAACTCTTGCTTTGTACACCTATGTGGTAGTAAAAGTGCGCAGACAATCGGCCCTGTTGCCAAACCGTCCCAAGCGAGCAGGCAAGGTCCTCTGTATGGTGATCATCAATACTGCTGTTTTCTTCATTTTGAACTCAATACGCACTGCATTGTCAATTCTTGTTGTTATTGTGCAAAGCAAGTATTCCACACTCACACCTTCACAGGTTGTTGAACTTCTACAACTTGCAGAAAAAAATTTCATTCTGGTTATATGTATAAGAAATTTGGAACTTATCAATAGTTCAATCAATTCCCTGGTCTACAGTGCCACAAACGTAGACTATCGTGCAGCTGTTGTCAAGGCTTTCTCGTTCCTCAAACTGTGCTGTCATTGCTGCCCAAGATGGAATCCCAGCCCACCATCGCAGCCTGGGAAGCAGATTGAGCTTCGTGTGATTTCACAGGCAGAAAATGACCAAGAGCAGCATGCTGCCAGACCAAGCATCAGCAAGCCACCAAGCAATGAGTGTGCTCAACGCCCAGAGAGTCAGCAGTCACTGGACAGCTGTCAAGAACAATGTTCTAGACAAAGCAGCAGCAAGGCATCTACACACAGTCAGCAGCATGTTCAAGTGCATGTTGAGGTACATGCAGAACCAGCGGAGACCCCAGCGCTTTTAAGTTCTCCCCAGAAACAATGCTCTAGTCTGACTGACTACAAGCCATCCATGCAAAGGGAACAGTGTGTACATCCAGAACCAGAAGAGAGCCAGCAGTCACTTGCAAGTACTCATCAGGAACAATGTCCTGGGTTGACTGGCACGGAGCCATCATCACAAGGGCAGCAGTATGCACATCCAGAACCAGAAGGAAGTCAATCGTTGGAAAGTTGTCAAGAACAATGTTTCCTGATAACTGATGGGTGCAAGCCATTCATGTAAGGGCAGCAGTATGCAGAGTCAGCAGATACATGTAGTCAACAATCACTTTGTGTACATGTAACTCTCATACAATGTTCCAGGCTCAACACCCAAGTGCCATAGGAGCAGTTTTATATGCATCAAGAACCAGCAGGGAGTCACTCCAAAACTGTCAAGAACAATGTTCCAGGGTAACTGACTTCCAACCCATCCCTGCAAGAGGAACAGCGGTAGCGGTCTAAAGAGTGCTAGCAACACTTGCAAGAACGTAGTGTATGCATTCAGAACTTGCCTCGTAATAAAAGTGTTCAAGCTTACCAAATTATAAGTCAGAATTATTTAGAAAATGTATAGGCTTGGACGATATTTTAGTTTTAATAATTAGCCCTAACTCTCTAGTGTGCAAGATCATAATCATTTTGGAGAATTTGGGAGGGTTAGGCCGGGTACAGTGCTTTTGTGCCCAACCATGATGTGACGATGGATTTTGATACTGAACAATGATCACCATTTGTAGATATCAAACAAATGTTACTACCGAATTATTAAGAAATATCTTACTTATTTGAAAGTAAATAATGATTCTAGGCATCCAGCAAAAGGATCGTGATAGATATCCTGTAATTATCCTGAAAAGTTTATCGCGAAAAAAACCCCAAGAACCCTGTACTTCTTGCTTTTTTCTCAGCATCAATTATTGCAAAAACATTTGGACAGGTCAGTTAAATTATATTAACTATAAAATACAATCCCACCAATCCACCCATTCTTGATAATTCAAGCAATTACCAATGGTGTATCCCACCTTGAAACACCAAAACAATGAGAACAAAATCAGTATAAAATGTCAATACTGTTCTACACTGTACGTGTTATGTTCCCCCACACACGTAGGTTATCAGATGTGCAGAAGTCCTTAAAAAGAAACAACTTTGCTTCTATGTATTGATGATTGTATTAATGGTCACTGAGTTTACTTTGGGCCTTTTCGAAACCTTTGCCTTCTCTTCGGCTTCGCCTCCGAATTCCGAATCACTGAGAAGCAAATAGAAATTAATGCAAATTAAAAATAGTCTAACTTTTGGGTTCATATCAATCGATTGAATGTTTCTGAAGCACAACAGGCATACAAATGTGTCAGGGGATCTCGCAGTTGGGAATCTAAAATCGTCTTAAACCAAAAGATGAAGACGAAGCCAGGGATTCAAAAAGGCCCTTTAGCTTTACTTGTCACTCAGTAGGCCCTTTCAAGTTCTACTGATTTTGATGACATTACATTCCGCCGGAAACGTACCTGGTTATACTGAATACTGCAGCATTTTTTTAGAATGGCACATGTACTCCCAAACTCCACTTCTGCACATTTTTGAGTCATTTAAAGTCCACGTTTTATTTTCTCTAACATACATATTTAGGTTCTAGACTTGTAGAAATGTTTAAGTTAAAATGTATATTTCTCATTGACTGTAATTTGTAAATTTCCTTTAATACGACTTTTACATTTTCTAAGCTTGTAAACATAGTTGGAACTAATAAAGGTAGGATACACCATTGGTAATTGCTTGAATGATCACGAATGGGTGGATTTGGGGGGTTGTATTTTAAAGTAAATATCCTTTAACTGACTTGGCCGAAGTTTTACACTCATGGATGCTTAGAAAAGCAAGAAATACGATATTCGTTTTCAACCGGCGTCCAGCATTGGTTCTTATTGGTTCTTACGCACAATTAAAAAAGGCTAAGAGAAACGTGGGGGAAATAATTTAAAATATGAAGCAACTTTCTGTTTCAACTACACATTTCCAAAAGTCTTTCTGTTTCTGTTGATATAAAACTGGAGTGATCATAAAATAGAGTAGATTTGCTACATCTGAATATTTTGTTGGATACAGCGACAATTATGCAACACTGTACATAAACTATGGGTGATGGCTACCAAGAAAGCTTTACTTCTTCAAATGATTGGAAAGTTAAACTTGAAAACTTTTCAACACTGTGACCCTCGTTCGAATGCCCGCTAAACCAATATGGGTCTTTCCATAAATAAGGGGGCCAAAGCGTGACATGGTGTTATTTCTCAAAATGTAATTTACTTTCTATATTCTTTGCATGTTCGTATGGTGGGGATAGCTCATACGTTTAATGTATAACTTCAATTTCTCGAATCAGAATTTTTGTTTTCATATACGATCCAAAACTATCCATCACACTGTAATGGAGACACCGGTGTCTCAGTTACAGTGTGAAGTGTGAAACTTGTGACTTGTTTTGCCATAAATTAGTAGGTTTTTATTGAAAATTTAAATTTCAAAGGGTAATATGTAAACATCATTGGTATACTGTAATTCAGCTATTTTCAATGAAAACCTTCAAACGTTGGCCAAGCAGTAAAGGCCGACAGTTTTACGCGTAACCGTGACACTGGTGTCTTTGTTACACCGTGACTCAAAAAGTCCTGTCTCTCTTATTATGCATCATAAATGTCTGAATCGAGCAAAGTGCATAGTAATACATGCTACATGTACATGTATGATAGATTCAGACATTTATGATGCATAATAAGAGAGACAGGACTTTTTGAGTCACGGTGTAACAAAAACACCAGTGTCACGGTTACGCGTAAAACTGTCGGCCTTTACTGCTTGGCCAACGTTTGAAGGTTTTCATTGAAAATAGCTGAATTACAGTATACCAATGATGTTTACATATTACCCTTTGAAATTTAAATTTTCAATGAAAACCTACTAATTTATGGCAAAACAAGTCACAAGTTTCACACTTCACACTGTAACTGAGACACCGGTGTCCCCATTACAGTGTGATGGATAGTTTTGGATCGTTTATGAAAACAAAAAATTTGATTCGAGAAATTGAAGTTATACATTAAACGTATGAGCTATCCCCACCATACGAACATGCAAAGAATATAGAAAGTAATTTACATTTTGAGAAATAACACCATGTCACACTTTGGCCCCCTTATTTATGGAAAGACCCATATATGGATAGGGTTTTCAGTCCCTGCCTGATTCCGTGGGTTTTCCTCAGATTGTTCTTCTGGGGTTTTCCTCCCACCTCTAAAACTGTAGTTTCTTCACATTGTCTTCACGTTACTGGGACCAATAGGATATCAGTGAATTATACTGAATAGGCTACGCAGTTGAATTAAGATATAAATAAACTCATCACAAAAAGTATCGAGACACTTCAAAATGAGCCAATAATTAACGGCCCGAAAGGGTATGGATTAATCGAAGCAAATAACCCAGTGCATAATTTTGTTCTGCGTATTTTGACACCTCGATTGTTGAGTTATTGTCATTTTAATGGTCGTAGGTCCATTTTTAAAAGTGACAATCATCCCTATAGAAGCAGAAGCAGAAGCAGAAACTGATCATTCAAAACAATAATGCAAACCTGCTTCTATAGGGATGATTGTCACTTTTGAAACTGGACCTACGACCATTGAAATGACAATAACTTCGCTATGCAACATCGTATCTCAACAATCGAGGTGTCAAAGAACGCAGAACCAAATTATGCACTGGGTTATTTGCTTCGATTAATCCATACCCTTTCGGGCCGTTAATTATTGGCTCATTTTGAAGTGTCTCGATACTTTTTTTGATGAATATATATAAATTACACACTCTTTTGAATTTCTTTGTTTTACAATATTTTTCATTAATTCAATATTGTTAAAATTATTTTTATAATTTTTGTTAATTTTAATTGTAACATATCTTCAATTTGGCCATTTGGCCACAAGATGTATAAAATAAATCCAATCCAATCCAAAATGTGTTTTCATTGTGTTATTATGAAATACAGTAATCACAATATCAACATTTTTTTATTGCCACAACAATCTGGTGTGTGGTTCCATGGCCCAATCCCACTATAGTCAAACAGTAGAGATATATCCTCCCCATCCCCAATCCTTGAGGACATCATACTTGAGGTCCCATGGCCCAATCCAACTAGTCAAACAGTAGGGATATATCCTCTCCATCCCCTATCCTTGAGGACATCGTACTTGAGGTCCCATGGCCCAATCCCACTAGTCAAACAGTAGGGATATATCCTCCCTATCCCCTATCCTTGAGGACATCGTACTTGAGGTACCATGGCCTAATCCAACTAGTCAAACAGTAGGGATATATCCTCCCCATCCCCTATCCTTGCGGACATCGTACTTGAGGTCCCATGGCCCAATCCCACTAGTCAAACAGTAGGGATATATCCTCCCCATCCCCTATCCTTGAGGACATCGTACTTGAGGTCCCATGGCCCAATCCCACTATAGTCAAACAGTAGGGATATATCCTCCCCATCCCCTATCCTTGAGGACATCATACTTGAGGTCCCATGGCCCAATCCCACTAGTCAAACAGTAGGGATATATATCCTCCCCATCCCCTATCCTTGAGGACATCGTACTTGAGGTCCCATGGCCAAATCCCACTATAGTCAAACAGTAGGGATATATCCTCCCAATCCCCTATCCTTGAAGACATCGTACTTGAGGTCCCATGGCCCAATCCAACTAGTCAAACAGTAGGGATATCTCCTCCCCATCCCCTATCCTTGAGGACATCATACTTGAGGTCCCATGGCCCAATCCCACTAGTCAAACAGTAGGGCTATATCCTCCCCATCCCCTATCCTTGATGACATCGTACTTGAGGTACCATGGCCCAATCCCACTAGTCAAACAGTAGGGATATATCCTCCCCATCCCCTATCCTTGAGGACATCGTACTTGAGGTACCATGGCCCAATCCAACTAGTCAAACAGTAGGGATATATCCTCCCCATTCCCTATCCTTGAGGACATCATACTTGAGGTCACATGGCCCAATCCAACTATAGTCAAACAGTAGGGATATATCCTCCCAATCCCCTATCCTTGAAGACATCGTACTTGAGGTCCCATGGCCCAATCCAACTAGTCAAACAGTAGGGATATCTCCTCCCCATCCCCTATCCTTGAGGACATCGTACTTGAGGTCCCATGGCCCAATCCAACTAGTCAAACAGTAGGGATATATCCTCCCCATCCCCTATCCTTGAGGACATCGTACTTGAGGTACCATGGCCCAATCCAACTAGTCAAACAGTAGGGATATATCCTCCCCATCCCCTATCCTTGAGGACATCGTACTTGAGGTTCCATGGCCCAATCCCACTAGTCAAACAGTAGGGATATATCCTCCCAATCCCCTATCCTTGAAGACATCGTACTTAAGGTCCCATGGCCAAATCTAACTATTCAAACAGTAGGAATATATTCTCCTCATCCCCTATCCTTGAGGACATCATACTTGAGGTCCCATGGCCCAATCCCACTAGTCAAACAGTAGGGCTATATCCTCCCCATCCCCTATCCTTGAGGACATCGTACTTGAGGTACCATGGCCCAATCACACTAGTCAAACAGTAGGGATATATCCTCCTCATCCCCTATCCTTGAGGACATCATACTTGAGGTCCCATGGCCCAATCCCACTAGTCAAACAGTAGGGATATATCCTCCTCATCCCCTATCCTTAAGGACATCGTACTTGAGGTCCCATGGCCCAATCCCACTAGTCAAACAGTAGGAATATATTCTACACCCTTCCCCATTGCTTGAGGACATCGTACTTAAACATGTCACATTATACCTTGTGTGGAGAGATTTGTTTTCTTTAATATTACAGCCTGAAACAGCTCATCTATGCCAATGTCAACTGTGAAACTCTATTGTCTACTTTGGTTTTGTTAGCTGTCAAAATAAAGAACAAAGTACTTTACCATATCTTATACAAAATACTGTGGGAAAATGAAGCTTTTGATTTTACTTTTAACTACACATTTCTTAAGGTCATGTATTCCCTGCGAGTATAAAACCGGAGTGATCTTGAAAAAGGACAGACCACTCTTCGCTTTACTGAATTAAAATGTTGGACATGGAGATCAATGCTTAACTGTACATGTACATGAAATATGGGTGACTGCTACCAAGACAGCTCTACTCTATCAATTGAAGAACTTCTGAAACATCTTATGAACTTTGACAATGGTCAATACAGAATTGACCAAGTAATATGGTTAAGTGCTGAAATCATTGTTTTATTTCCATTAGTAGAAAACTGGAGCAATCTTAAAATAGGACAAACGCGCTTCGCTATCTGCAGAAAATGTTGAATACAGCTCCAAGCCACACTGCACATGATGGGTGATGGCTACGAGGACAACTCCACTCTATCGAATGAAGTATTAAACAAGCTTCTTGAAAACTATTACAAAAGTAAAGACAGAACCGATCAAATAAGATGGTTAAGTGCTGAAATCATTGCACCAATCGGCATCCTCTTCAACTTTGTGTTTCTCTTCACAGTCTTTCGAGTGAAGTCCATGCGTACAATCATCAACATCTACTTATCCAATCTGGCTGTGGCTGACTTACTCTTCCTTACGATTCAATTTATATTTGCATTGCTTTCACCCTTCAAGTACACATTCCTCGGGCAAAAAGTATTGCTAGTTTTCAGAGAGACGACTCTTGTTGTTTCCAATTTCTTTGTGGTTACCATAGCAGCTGAGAGATTCTCTGCAGTGCGTAATCCTCTGACACACAAAGAAAAAGCCTCTAAATCTCGAGCAGCAAAGATATCCGCAGGACTCTGGGTGCCTACAATCATTGTTGGTGTGATTCTGATATTCTTACCAGAGACTATCTTTTATGATGTCGTCTTTTGGATTACTTCCATTATTGCCATTGTTTGCTTGATAGCAACTCTTGCTTTGTACATCTATGTGGTAGTGAAAGTGCGCAGACAATCAGCCCTGTTGCCAAACCGTCCCAAGCGAGCAGGCAAGGTCCTCTGTATGGTGATCATCAATACTGCTGTTTTCTTCATTTTAAAATCAATACGCACTGCATTATTAATTCTTGTAGTTGTGTTCAGCAAGCCTTCCATAGAAACACCTTCACTGGCTTCTGAACTTCAGAAAACTTTACAACTTGCAGAAACAATTTACATTCTGTTAATATGTCATATAATTCTTGAGCTTATCAATAGTTCAATCAATTCCCTGGTCTACAGTGCCACAAACGCAGACTATCGTGCAGCTGTAGTCGAGGCTTTCTCATTTCTCAAACTGTGTTGTCCTTGCTGCCCAAGACTAAATCCCAGCCGACCATCGCAGCCTGGGAAGCAGATTGAGCTCCAGGTGATTCCACAGGCAGAAAATGACCAAGAGCAGCGTGAGGCCAGGCCAAGCAACAGCAAGCCACCAAGCCAAGGGCGTGCAAATTATTCAGAGAGTCAGCAGTCACTGAACAGCTGTCAAGAACAATGTTCTAGACAAAGCAGCAGCAAGGCATCTACACCCAGTCAGCAGCATGTCCAAGTTCATGTTGAAGTACATACAGAACCAGCGGGGGACCCCAGCGCTTGCAAGTTCTCATCAGGAACAATGCTCTAGTCTGACTGACTGCAAGCCATCCATGCAAGGACAACAGTGTGTACATCCAGAACCAGCAGAGAGCCAGGGGCAATGTCCTGGGCTGACTGGCACCGAGCCATCATCACAAGGGCAGCAGTATGCACATCCAGAACCAGAAGGGAGTCAATCATTGGAAGATTGTCAAGACCAATGTTCTCTGGTAACTGATGTGTGCAAGCCATCCATGCAAGGTCAGCAGTGTGCAGAGTCAGAAGATACATGTAGTCGACAATCACTTTGTAAGTAACTCTCAAACAATGTTCCAGGCACAACAGCCTGGAACATAGGAGCAGTATATTATGCGCATCAAGAACCAGTCACTCCAAAACTGTCAAGAACTATGTTCCAGGGTGACTGACTTCCCACCCATCCCTGCAAGAGGAACAGCAGTCTCAAGAGTGCCAACAACACTTGCAAGTTTTCAGTAACAATGATCCAGGATTAAGTAGTGAGGGTTTGCAGAGACACCATGTGGAATTCTCTTTTCGAAAGATGCAAGTTGCAATGATTCAGGATTGACTGACGCTGAGATTTCAATGCAAGGAAGCATGAACTCAGAACTTAATGTTATATCCAACTCTCAAATCAACGGAGAAACATTATTTGAGCTCCGGTACTGATTAATATTAAAAGTTGTTTTGATTAGGCTTGGGTGATATTCAAGTTAAACATATGTATTTGTGATACCAAACCATACCAAATGCTGTGATAATTCATATTGATATTGATACTGAACAAAATGTCGGCAAAATACTGAAAAGCTCCGTATAAAATGTCAAAACAATGTATTCTCTTTACTCTTATAGCAGTGACTATCATTACAGCAGTTGATGATCTGATTCCCTGACTTACCCAGCCTGACATTGGCAATACTCTGAAACCTTTTACTCTTGGAAACTGACTATCAAATAGTTTGGTTCCAAAAGCAATATCCAGATATTTTTGTCAATGTCGGGCTGGGTAAGTCGGGGAATTAGATCGTCAACTGCCGTATTCTTATTACTACAATTTTTACTACAATAATACTACATGTGTACAATTTTTACTACAATAATACTACAATGTTTTAGTGATGATATATTGCCAAATCTCAAAATAAATCCAATAGGACCTACCACACAAGTCTAAACTTCAGACATTTCAAGCCCACATATTTTTTTTCGAAAACAATTAATATTTATTTTCACCTATATTTCATTTCTGTCCAACAAGAACTTGTGAGAATTTTGTTTAAATAGAGTAACAAATGTTTCAGTAATGCTCGAGTGATTAGCGCACGTGAACATAAGTTTATGGAATGCGCGCTATATAAATGTAATTATTATTATTACTATTATTATGTTACTGAAGTTGTAAATAAGTGAGTAAATGTACAGATGCATACTTCTTTTATACTTGTAATTTGTAAATATGTTCATCTGAAATAAGCACAAACCCATATTGTCTATCACAGACAGAGATTACAAGTACATTTCACAATGAAATCTACCTTTGTGCTTTTTACCCAGTTCGCGCTGGGATTATTTTGGCATTGACCGGGCCCAGGCGCGGGATCGAGATATCTTGGTATCATTTTTCCTCTGGAAACATTCTTCATCCATTGGTATACAATGTAGAGTTTTAAATCTTAGGGTAGTGGAAGTATGCTCGTCTGTTTTTTAATATGGGCCACCCTGTATATAGTCCAAGAAAACAATATTTTAAGATTGCGATTGCAGCCCCAAATTTGCCGAGTCCAAAATTTGAATTGCGACCACAATCAGCATTCAGGTTACGTTCTTGTTCAGCCAATTGCAGCTGAATCATGTCACGCACAGCAACCAATCAATTACCAGCTCCAATGCACGCATGTGCATCGTTCAAAGGATTGCGCACACCAATCGTAGATTACAAATCAACTACTAATGGACATTTGCAAACATGCGTCTCTGATGCGCATCTTTGGCAATGACATTCTTCTATTATTTTCTATCCAGGACTGTCCTTTAATTAGGGGTCTAATTGTTCATATCCCTGTTACATTTGACATTAAAATATTATTTTTACATTTAGCACACATTCTTTGATGCCTTCTATCTCAAAGAGTGATTTACATAAAGAAAAGTACCAGTACCTGCAAAACAATTTTTTTTTAAAGTTTGAAGTCAATTTCAGTGACACTTGCATGGTGAATTACATGTACTAGACCAGGAGCCAATTTCATTCAACATGCGAGCACCAAAATTTACTGAGTATGAACATTCTTCCTTAGGGAAGAAACAGGGTTACAATCCAACATTTCAGATGATGTTTATTTTGTGTAACTGGTATTCAGCTGGTTTTTGTTTTTAATAAAAAGCATGTGGAGTTTGGGCCGATAACCTGTTTTTACTGAGCAAGAATTGTCGGTGCTAAGCACATTTTTGTGCTTACATGTAATTGGCCCCAGGTGTAACCAGGACACCAACAAATGTTACAGTTTTGGACCCCTTATTTAAGGACCATCTTTCTTGTCCATGACCGAGAGTATTTTACCCGTAGCTACTTATTTATTTTTATAAATACAAATATCACTTGGGTGAGACTCAAACCCACAGCCTCCTGCTTTCTATTGCTAGCCAGGGTTTGGCTAGCTGGTTGAAATCCCAATAGCATTAGCAGCGGGTTCTGCAACCAAATGTTTCAATTTGCGTCGGGGTGATGTAAATTGAATACTGTTTTTGTTTCCTTCATCACCAACGTAATTTATAAACGCTGTATAGTCAGTGTTGTCACAAGAGAAAGTGTTGGTAAAATTTATAATAAATAAACAGAGAGAATATATAAAAGGGGAGAAGACACAAAGCAGATTTCAGTTTCAACTGCACACTCCTCAAAGATTCTCTGTTAGTGTTCTTACAACAAAAATACCTACACTGCATCTGCAAAAAATGTTGGAAATGCTACACTGTACATGAACTATGGATGATGGCTACCAAGAAGACAACTCCACGCGGTCACCTGAAGTAAACTTGCATATCGAGAACTATTACAAGACTATAGACAGATCCGATCAAATAATATTGTTAAGTGATAAAATCATTGCACCAATCGGCATCCTCTTTAACTTTGTGTTTCTCTTCACAGTCTTTCGAGTGAAGTCCATGCGTACAATCATCAACATCTACTTATCCAATCTGGCTGTGGCCGACTCGCTCTTCCTTACAAGTGAATTTATATTTGCATTGTGTTCACCCATCAAGTTCAACTTCCTTGCGGCAAAAGTATGGATAGTTGTCAGAAATACGCCTCTTGCTGTTTCTAATTTCTTTGTGGTTACCATAGCAGCTGAGAGATTCTCTGCAGTGCATAATCCTCTGACACACAAAGAAAAAGCCTCTAAATCTCGAGCAGCCAAGATATCAGCAGGAGTCTGGGTGCCTACAATCATTGCTGGTGCGATTCTGATGTTCTTACCAGAGACTATCTTTGATTATGTAGTTTTTGGGATTAATTCCATTATTGCCATTGTTTGCTTGATAGCAACTCTTGCTTTGTACATCTATGTGGTAGTGAAAGTGCGCAGACAATCAGCCCTGTTGCCAAACCGTCCCAAGCGAGCAGGCAAGGTCCTCTGTATGGTGATAATCAATACTGCTGTTTTCTTCATTTTGAACTCAATACGCACTGCATTGTCAATTCTTGTTATTGTGCAAAGCAAGTATTCAACTTCACAGGCTGTTGAACTTCGACAACTTACAGCCAAAATGTACATTCTGCTTTCATGTTATACAATTTTTGAGCTTATCAATAGTTCAATCAATTCCCTGGTCTACAGTGCCACAAACGCAGACTATCGTGCAGCTGTAGTCAAGACTTTCTCATTTCTCAAACTGTGCTGTCGTTGCTGCCCAAAACTGAATCACAGCCAACCATCGCAGCCTGGGAAGCAGATTGAGCTCCGTGTGATTCCACAGGCAGACAATGACCAAGAGCACCATGCTGCCAGGCCAAGCAGCAGCAAGCCACCAAGCAAAGAGTGTGCACAACACCCAGAGAGTCAGCAGTCACTAGACAGCTGTCAAGAACAATGTTCTAGACAAAGAAGCAGCAAGGACTCCATTCACAGTCAGCAGCATGTTCAAGTGCATGTTGAAGTACATGCAGAACCAGCGGGGACCCCAGCGCTTGCAAGTTCTAATCGGGATCAATGCTCTAGTATAGTCTGACTGATTGCAAGGCATCCGTGCAAGATTAACAGTGTGTACATCCAGTTCCAGCAGAGAGCCAGCTGTCACTTGCAAGTACTCAGGAGCAATGTCCTGGGCTGACTGGCACCGAGCCATCATCACAAGGGCAGCAGTATACACATCCAGAACCAGAAGGGAGTCAGTCATTGGAAAGTTGTCAAGAACAATGTTCTCTGGTAACTGATGAGTGCAAGCCATCCATGTAAAGGCAGCAGTTTGCAGAGACAGCAGATAGTCAACAATCACTTTGTACATTATGTAGTCAACAATCACTTTGTAATAACTCTCAAATAATGTTCCAGGCACAACAGCCAAGTGCAGAGAAGCAGTATTATGTGCATCAAGAACCAGCAGGGACTCATTCTAAAACTATCAAGAACAATGTTCCAGGGCGACTGACTTTCAACCCATCCCTGCAAGAGGAACAGCGGTCTCAAGAGTGCCAGCAACACTTGCAAGTTTTTAGTAACAATGATCCAGGGTAAAGTAGTGAGAGTTTGCAGAGACACCATGTGGAATTCTCTTTTTTGAAAGATGCAAGTTGTCAGTAACAATGATACAGGATTGACTGATGCTGAGATTTCAATGCAAGGAAGCATGAACTCAGAACTTACTGTTATATCCACCTCTCAAATCAACGTAGAAACCTTATTCGAGCTCCGGTACTGAATAATATTCAAAGTTATTTTGATTAGGCTTGGGTGATATTCCAGTTAAACATATGTATTTGTGGTACCAAACCTAACAAATGATCTGATAACACATATTGATACTGAACAAAATGTTGGCAAAATACTGAAAAGCTCACTATAAAATGTCAATACAATGTGTTCTCTTTTCAGGGATATTCTTAACGCAGTGACTATCGTTACAGCAGTTGATGATCTGATTCCCTGACTTACCCAGCCCGACATTGACAATACTCTGAACATTTTACTCTTCGAACCTGACTATCAAATAGTCTGGTTTCAAGAGCGATATCCAGGTATTTTTGTCAATGTCGGGCTGGGTAAGTCGGGGAATCAGATCGTCAACTGCCATAATGATAGCCACTGCGCATTCTCAATACTACAATGTTTCAGTGATGATATATTGCCGACTCTCAAAATAAATCCAATGGGACCTACCACACAAGTCTAAACTTCAGACATTTCAAGTCCACATTTTTGTTTCTAAAACAATTAATATTAATTTTTTACCTATATTTCATTTCTGTTCAACAAGAACTCGTGAGAATTTTGTTTAAATACATGTATAGTAAAATGTTTCAGAAATGCTCGAGTGATTAGCGCACCTGAACATATTTTTATGGAATGCGTGCAATATAAATGTAATTATCATTATTATTATTATGTTATTGAAGTTGTAAATAAGTGAGTAAATGTACAGATGCATACTTCTTATATACTTGTAATTTGTAACTGTTCCACTGAAATGAGCACGAAGCCATATTGTCCATCACCGACAGAGATTATCTTGCACAATGAAATCTACCTTTGTGCTTTTTAACCAGTTCGTGCGGGGATTATTTAACATTGAATGGGACCAGGCGCGGGATTATTTTTCATGAACCTCGATCCGAGACGGGTTCAGGCCAGCATTCTTGGGAGCCGGTACACGCCAGCCGACGCGAACTGGTTAAAGATACTTAGTCAATACTTTTTGAGGATAGTAGTTCGTGTTTCAATATTACAAAAAAAATCATTGATTTCAACCTAAACGTGGTCTGCAGGTTACCGGGATTCATATGACTAAAATAACCCCCTCAAGTGATTTTATTTCTTTAAAAAAAAACTATACAAATTTAGAATCCGTGAGTTTTTTGGTCAAGGCAGGCAGACTTCAAAGGCATTGTATTTGAAAGGGAACTTATAGGAGAGTTTAGGTTTACGTATAATGTAGACACATAATTACAAAGTGTGATCGATGTAAAAGACCGATCGTTGATGTAAAAGACCGATTGATGGAAGGACCAATCAATAGATGTAAAAGACCAATCGAGAGATGTAAAAGACCGATCGATCGATCGATCGATGTAAAAGACTGATCAATGTGTTGATTGGACTTAATGCCATTTTGGTGTTCCATATGCATTTTAAGTACAGGACTAAATCTACCCAAATCCACTCAAGTGGTGGTTGATATTGATGAACAACAGCTCATCACTGCACGATGAACAAAATCAGACCCATTCTCCAAGCAGTGCCAACGACCATCATAATCCAAATATATTCACCCCAGGCCTTCAAGACCAAGTTCCCCCGTCCCCCGTCCCCCCCAACAAAAAACACAAAAACAAGGGTATGGATTTTAATGGATTTGGGAGGGTTAGAGTTAAATTAAAGAAGTTTGAGTTTTGTCACTTTTTATTATCGGTAACATCAACCAATTTCAATCAAGGAAATACGCATTAAATACGTAATAATAAAAACTGAAACAACTTTAATTCTAAATGGCAGCAGCGAAACTGAATTGTATGCTTTGATAACTGCTGTCACGAGATACATGCATATCACGTGCATAACAATAGGTCTTTGAGAATTGTGGGAAAATATAGGGGAAGGGTGAACAAAACTTTCTGTTTCAACTACACACTTCTAGAAGATCTCAAGGTGTTATATTCCCTATTAGTATAAAACTGGAGCAATCTTGAAATAGGACAAACACGCTTCGCTACATGTATATCTGCAGAAAATGTTGGATGCAGCTCCAATCTACACTGCACATCATGGGTGATGGCCACTCTATCGAATGAAGTAAACAAGCATCTTGAAAACTATTACAAGAGATAGGGTGGGGTTACATATGTATAAAATAATACACCATTTTAAAGTTGAGAACCTAGAGAAATAAAAAAAAAAGCAAAATCTAAATAACTAAAATTGTCAACTTTGTCTTGGTTCCGTTGGAGCAGGTCACATATACACTAATTGTCAGTTGTGCATGTTTGTCATTTGAAGCAGCAAAGGTGCTCAAAACCGAAAGAACTTTGCATACAAACTCAATTGATTAAGTGTTAGGCCTAAAAAAAATTGTACAATAATATCACAACGGACAAGAATATGTGACCCAGCACGAGTAAATGAGACACTTTGAGGCAAAAATAAAATTTGAGATTTTGATTTCATCATTTAAAGCTAAACAAGCTTTAAATGATGAAATCAAAATCTCAATTTTCATTTTAACCCCACCCTATCTCTTGTACTTCCACTACCCTGAGGCCAAAACTACCTATACCAATGGATGGAGAATGTTTTTTTAAAGAACAATGATACCAATATGTCTCAATTCGGACTAGTAGTTTTAGCTCCAGATTCTATTTAGCAGTGTTGTTGACTCGAGTCGGTGACTTGGACTCGAGTCCGACTCGAGTCGCCAATTTTTGTGACTTGCGACTTGACTTGACTTGACGAAAAATGACTTGTGACTTGACTTGACTTGACGAAAAATGACTTGTGACTTGACTTGACTTGAGTAAATTTGACTTGACGACATTGCAAGTCATCATGTATTTACTATTTGTATGTTATTTAAACAAATTTGTGTTCAATCCGGCCACGGCAGCCGATGTATTTTTGTGACGGCAAAAATGTTTTTGCCGCGTCGCGAATCTGTACTATGTACTGTATGTACTGTGTGTACGGCTAGCTACGCACATGCAATATTACATTGCAAAGTCAAAGTGTGGGCTACATCGCCTACGGCCTACATGTCTAGTCTTCCAATCCGTCGTAGTGGAAGCTGTGTGAGCTTTTACTGTTAAAAGCTGTGCATTAACATTCAACACAATTTAACAGACAGCTGGAAACGAGGTTATAGTGACATTGTTAATTGTTTTAAGAATTTGAAAAGTGTTGAACAAATTATCGCAAATTTACCGTAAATGAAACCGAATAACTATTTTGACTCAAACTGTATTGATTTATTAGTGTAAACATTATAGGGTACATGTACTTTTTAAATGGTTTACCCCCTAAAAAGAGAATTTTAAAACATTTCACGTGCGTAATGTTCAAATTCTCCTTATATCACCGATACACATGCATTTGGTAAGTTGTTTATCTCAGCGCGCTTGCTTTGAGTGCATGCGCATAGCATGCGTACATACACCCGGCCGTGTACGCACATGTACACACAAGCTTGTTGCTATGTACGGTAGGCCTGATCAATCATGTCGTGTTGGACTCCAAAAGTAGTTACTTTCGGATTTAAAAGTTACGAAAGTTCGCTAAAAAAGAGAAGTGCTGTGTGCAGAACATGTGACACAAAGGTAGTTGATGGACCTTCGACGACATCAAATTTCGTTCGCCACCTGAAATCACATTCATAAAACAACAAAGTGACTGAGCTTTGATTGATTAATTGAATATCACTTGGCTGTTAACAGATTGTGGATATGTACTTCAAGTTTGTCAAAATATTTCTTGAAAGTTAACTTTCATTCGCGACTATAAATGACTTGCGACTTGTGACTTGACTTGACAAAAAGTGACTTGTGACTTGACTTGACTTGGGGAAATTTGACTTGTGACTTGACTTGACTTGAGAAAATTTGACTCGAGACTTGACTTGACTTGAGAAAATTTGACTTGTGACTTGACTTGACTTGAGAAAAAATGACTTGGTTACAACTCTGCTATTTAGTGAAGTGAAGTCAATTGTTTCAATCGCATCAACAAATAACTAAACCACGTTTTAGTTATTTCTCGGTGCGAAAGGACCACTGACTCGGCTGTGCTTTACAAAACAGGGTCTGGAGCTGAAACTACTAGCCTAAATCGAGATATCTTGGTATCATTTTTCCTCTGGAAACATTCTTCATCCATTGGTATACGATGTAGAGTTTTAAATCTTAGGATAGTGGAAGTATGCTCGTCTGTTTTTTAATATGGGCCACCCTGTATATAGTCCAAGAAAACAATATTTTAAGATTGCGATTCCCAAATTTGAATTGCGACCACAATCAGCATTTAGGTTCATGTCACGCACAGCAACCAATCATATACCAGCTCTTATGCACGCGTGTTCATCGTTCAAAGGATTGCGCACACCATTCGTAGATTACAAATCAACTATCAATGGACATTTGCAAACATGCGTCTCTGAGACGCATCTTTAGAAATGACATTCTTTTATTATTTTCTATCCAGGACTGTCCTTTAATTAGGGATCTAATTGTTCATCCCTGTTACATTTGACATTAAAATAATATTTTTTAAATTCAGCACGCATTCTTTGATGTCTTCCTTCTAAAAGAGTGATTTACATAAAGAAAAGTAACAGTACCTGCAAAAGAAATTTTTTAAAAAGTTTGAAGTCAATTTCAGTGACACTTGCATGGTGAATTACATGTACTGGACCAGGAGCCAATTTCATTAACCCTAACCCTACCTAATGCTACTTTTTACTACTAGTAGTAAAAAGTAGTATCCAGTACTCTCACTGACTTGTGTGCAATGCCTGTAGTAATTTTTAGTATTTGGTACTTCACCTCTTATTGCACTTGTAGTACTTTTTAGCATTGGGTCCCTCTGCTTGCTGAGTGTGCATGGCCCATGTATGCTGTGTAAGGTGTTCTAAACTCTACAGCAAAAATTGTCACTTGGGACACATCAGTGGGTCAAGGCTGGACTAACTGCATTTTTTGCCAGGTAAGTATTACTGACCTGTATTGCCACTATTACTAGTATTTTGTAGTTGGCAGTATCTGCACTCTGTCAGTACACACCCAATCATCAGTCACCGAGAGACCCAGTGCTACAAAATACTAAGTAGTATTCTGTAGTATGCAGTTCTTTAGCCCAAAGTAAGGACTAGGGGGTTAGGGTTAAACATGTGCGCACCAAAATTTGTTGAGTATGAACATTCTTCCTTAGGGAAGAAACAGGGTTACAATCCAACATTTCAGATGATGTTTATTTTGTGTAACTGGTATTCAGCTGGTTTTTGCTTTGAATGGAAAGCATGTGGAGTTTTGGCTGATAACCAGGGGCCAATTTCATAGAGCTGCTAAGCACAACAATTTGCTTAGCATGACAATTCGTCCTTGGCAAAAACAAGGTTACAGACCAAATTTGTACCTGATCTTTATTGTTCTGGATTAATAATCAGCTGTTTTTTTGCTTAGCATGAAAAACACGTATAATTTTGGCTGGTAACCTGTTTTTAATGAGCAAAACTTTTTGTGCTAAGCAAATTTATTTGCTTAGCAGCTCTATGAAATTGGCATCTGTTTTTACTGAGCAAGACTTGTTTGTGCTAAGCACATTTTTGTGCTTACATAATTGGCCCCAGGTGTAACCATGACATTACAAAATGACCCAGTTTATTTATGGACTAACCAATTTTTTTTGTGCATGGCCAAAAGTATTTTACCTGTAGCTACCAAAGTTTTCCATAAACAAAAATATAACTTAGGCAGGACTCAAACACACAGCCTCCTGCATTCTATTGCAGATGCATTATTACTAGCCAGGGTTTGGCTAGCTGGTTGAAATCCCAATAGCAGCGAGTTCCACAACCAAATTTTTCAATTTGTGTCGGGGTGATGTAAATTGAATACTGGATAATTTGTTTTTAATCACCAACGTAATTTATAAATGCTGTATAGTGTTGTCACAAGAGAAAGTGTTGGTAACAGCACTGTCAAAACAATGGACAAACTTGTCCTGAATAATCAGAGAGAATATATAAAAGGGGAGAAGACAAAAACGCAGCTTTCAGTTTCAACTGCACACTCCTCAAAGATTCTCTGTTCGTGTTCTTACAACAAGAATACCTGCACTGCATCTGCAAATAATGTTGGAAATGCTACACTGTACATGAACTATGGCTGATGGCTACCAAGAAGACAACTCTACTCTGTCAACTGAAGTAAACAAGCAACTTCAGAACTTTCACAAGAGTGTAGGCAGTTTTTATCAAATCAAATGGTTAAGTGCTGAAATTATTGCACCAATCGGCATCCTCTTCAACTTTGTGTTTCTCTTCACAGTTTTTCGAGTGAAGTCCATGCGTACAATCATCAACATCTACTTATCCAATCTGGCTGTGGCTGACTCACTCTTTCTTATGACCGAGTTTATATATGCATTGTGTTCACCCCCTCAAGTACAGCTTCCTTGCTTACAAAGTATTTGTAGTTGTCAGAAACACGCTTCTTGCTGTTTCCAATTTCTTTGTGGTTACCATAGCAGCTGAGAGATTCTCTGCAGTGCGTAATCCTTTGACACACAAAGAAAAAGCCTCTAAATCTCGAGCAGCAAAGATATCAGCAGGACTATATGTGCCTACAATCAGTGTTAGTTTGATTCTGATATTCTTACCAGAGACTATCGTTGATGATGTCCTCTTTTGGATTACTTCCATTATTGCCATTGTTTGTTTGATAGCAACTCTTGCTTTGTACATCTATGTGGTAGTAAAAGTGCGCAGACAATCAGCCCTGTTGCCAAACCGTCCCAAGCGAGCAGGCAAGGTCCTCTGTATGGTGATCATCAATACTGCTGTTTTCTTCATTTTGAAGTCAATACGCACTGCAATCACAATTATTTTAATTGTGCGAAGCACGTATACACCTTCACAGGCTGTTAAACTTATACAACTTGAAGAAAACATTTTCATTTTGATTATATTTCATACAATTTTTGAGCTTATCAATAGTTCAATCAATTCCCTGGTCTACAGTGCCACAAATACAGACTATCGTGCAGCTGTAGTCAAGGCTTTCTCATTCCTCAAACTGTGCTGTCGTTGCTGCCCAAGATGGAATCCCAGCCGACCATGGCAGCCAGGGAAGCAGATTGAGCTTCGTGTGATTCCACAAGCAGAAAATGACCAAGAGCAGCGTGCTGCCAGACCAAGCAACAAGAAGCCATTAAGCCAAGAGCATGCACAAAAATCAGAGAGTCAGCAGTCACTGGACAGCTGTCAAGAACAAGGTTCTAGACAAAGCAGCAGCAAGGCATCCATTCACAGTCAGCAGCATGATCAAGTGCAGGTTGAAGTACATACAGAAGCAGCGGGGACCACAGCGCTTGCAAGTTCTCAGCAGAAACAATGCTCTAGTCCGACTGACTGCAAGCCATCCATGCAAGGGGAACAGTGTGTACATCCAGAACCAACAGAGAGCCAGCAGTCACTTGCAAGTACCCAGGAGCAATGTCCTGGGCTGACTGATGGCACGGAGCCGTCATCACAAGGGCAGCAGTATGCACATCCAGAACCAAAAGGGAGTCAATCATTTGAAAGATGTCAAGAACAATGATCTCTGGTAACTGATGTGTGCAAGCCATCCATGTAAGGTCAGCAGTGTTCAGAGTTAGCAGATACATGTAGTCAACAATCACTTTGTAAGTAACTCTCATACAATGTTCCAGGCACAACAGCCAAGTGCCATAAGATTAAGAGCAGTATTATGCACATCAAGAACCAGCAGGGAGTCACTCAAGAACAATGTTCCAGGGTGACTGACTTCCCACCCATTCCTGCAAGAGGAACAGCAGTCTCAAGAGTGCCAACAACACTTGCAAGTTTTCAGTAACAATGATCCAGGATAAAGTAGTGAGGGTTTGCAGAGACACCATGTGGAATTATCTTTTCGAAAGATGCAAGTTGTCAGTAACAATGATCCAGGATTGACTGATGCTGAGATTTCAATGCAAGGAAGCATGAACTTAGAACTTAATGTTATATCCACCTCTCAAATCAACGTAGAAACATTATTCGAGCTCCGGTACTGAATAATATTAAAAGTTGTTTTGATTAGGCTTGGGTGATATTCCAGTTAAACATATGTATTTGTGATAACAAACCATACCAAATGCTGTGATAATACTTATTGATACTGAACCAAATGTTGGCAAAATACTGAAAAGCTCTGTATAAAATGTCAATACAACGTGTTCTCTTTTTAGGGATACTCTTAAATAGCAGTGACTATCATTACAGCAGTTGATCATCTGATTCCCTGACATTGACAATACTCTGAAACATTTTACTCTTGGAAACTGACTATCAAATAGTCTGGTTCCAAGAGCGATATCCAGATATTTTTGTCAAGGTCGGGCTTGGTAAGTCGGGGAATCAGATCGTCAACTGCCGTAATGATAGCCACTGCGTATTATTAATACTACAATTTTTCAGTGATGATATATTATGTGACCTGTCACCACAATATGAGAGTAGAGTTGGGAAAATTAAATTTTGAGATAGTGGTATTTTCAAATTCTTGAGAAAGAGAGCTTTCCAATGTTACATAACACTTGGGGGTTTTGCAATAAAAACATTTTACAGCGCTCCAGAAAGTCATGGGTTTCACAAAACGTGTTTGTGAGAAAACTTAATAAACATCTAAAACAAAACACGCGAAAGTTTGCAAAAACAGGAAAAGTAAGGTTCGGTTGAGCATAGCAATGGCTATGTTCTAATCATTTTTTTTTCTTTTTGAATCTTTCCAAAACGAAAATGTGGGATAGTTACGAGGACCTAATTTGCATATTAAGTTACAGTGTTAATTAGTCCACTAATGGACTTTAATCCAAACACTAACTATGCAAACACTACGCAAAATTGCGAAATTTAAGAGGTTTTCAATCATCTGATCCACAAAATGGGAATAAGTTGAGGAGGACTTGGGCTTTCCAAATTATGCAAAATCTCAAATTTGTCCACCCCTTCATATTTTGACTTTGGATGACCATATCTCCGAATCACATCGTACGACTTTATTCTCATATTGTGGTGAAAGGTCCCTTATTGCGACTCTCAAAATAAATCCAATAGGACCTACCCAGTACCACACAAGTCTAAATTTCAGACATTTCAAGCCCACATTGTTTTTTTCTAAAACAATTAATATTTATTTTTACCTATATTTCATTTCTGTACAACAAGAACTTGTGAGAATATTAAATAGAGTAACAGTAATGCTCGAGTGATTACCATTACTGAAGTTGTAAATAAGTGAGTATATGTACATATTATGTATACTTCTTATATACATGTAATTTGTAATTGTTCAGCTGAAATGAGCACAAAGCCATATTGTCTATCACCGACAGAGATTACCTTTCACAATGAAATCTATCTTTGTGTTTTTTAACCAGAACGCTTCGGGTTATTTTTCATGAACCTCGATCCGAGACGGGTTCAGGCCAGCATTTGTGGGAACTGGTACACACTAATTGTATTGGGGAGTCAGGTTGGCGTAGTGGTTTTTTCTTCGCCTTCCACCGCTGTGACCCTCGAATGCCCGTCTGGGCCATGTGACCTGTCATCACAAAATGAGCGTAAAGTCGGCAAAATCTAAAATTGAGATATGGATATTCCTAAATTCTGTGGAAACAGAGCTTTCCAATGGTATATTATCACTTGGAGGTTTTACTCAATATATTTTTATTTTTTTATTTTTTAGTCTGGAGTCTTAATACAGAGATTATGAGAAAGCGGGCATTTCTTGCGAGAAATTGTGTGAACGCGCAAAGAAAGGCATTGTCAAAATTGTCTCAAAAACAATTTTTTTTGTTATCTGATCGTCCTGAAAAATTAGGAATTGATTGTTTGGGATTTAGTCTTTAAAAAAACATATAATCTCAAAATCGACCACCCCTTCAAATTTTGACTTTGACCCTACTGGGAAATCACTCCGTGCGACTTTACACTCATTTTGTGATGACAGGTCACATGTGAATAGGGTTTTCCTCCCACCTCTAAAACTGTAGTTTCTTCACATTGTCTGGGACCAATGGGAGATCACTGAACTACACTGAATCGGCTACCCAGTTAAAATAAGATAATAAATATAAAAATTACATACTCTTGATTTTCTTTGTTTTGTAATATTTTTCATTTATTCAATTTTGTTTAAATTAGCTTTATTATTTTTTCATTTTAATTGTAACATATCTGCAATTTGGCCGTTTGGCCACAAGATGTATAAAACAAATCTAATCCAATCCAATCAAATCAAATCGAATTCAATCAAATCAAATCAAATCCAAAATGTGCTTTTATTGTATTTTTTTAAGTGTTTGATAAATGTGGACAATAGTAAAGCTATGAAATAACCACAATATATATCGACATTTGTTTATTTCTACAACAATCTAGTGTGTGGAACCATGGTGGGTCCCATGGCCCAATTAATCCTACTAGTCAAACAGTGGGGATATATCCTCCCCATCCCCTATCCTTGAGGACATCGTACTTGAGGTCCCATGGCCCAATCCCACTAGTCAAACAGTAGGGATATATCCTCCCCATCCACTATCCTTGAGGACATCGTACTTGAGGTCCCATGGCCCAATCCCACTAGTCAAACAGTAGGGATATATCCTCCCCATCCCCTATCCTTGAGGACATCGTACTTGAGGTCCCATGGCCCAATCCCACTAGTCAAACAGTAGGGATATATCCTCCCCATCCCCTTTCCTTGAGGACATCGTACTTGAGGTCCCATGGCCCAATCCCACTAGTAAAACAGTAGGGATATATCTTCCTCATCCCCTATCCTTGAGGACATCATACTTGAGGTCCCATGGCCCAATCTCACTATACTCAAACAGTAGGGATATATCCTCCCCATCCCCTATCATTGAAGACATTGTACTCGAGGTCCCAAGGCCCAATCCCACTAGTCAAACAGTAGGGATATCTCCTCCTCATCACCTATCCTTGAGGACATCGTACTTGAGGTCCCATGGCCAAATCCCACTATAGTCAAACAGTAGGGATATAACCTCCCCATCCCCAATCCTTGAGGACATCGTACTTGAGGTTCCATGGCCCAATATCACTATAGTCAAAAAGTAGGGATATAGATATCCTCCCCATCCCCTATCATTGAGGACATCCTACTTGAGGTCCCATGGCCCACTCCCACTAGTCAAACAGTAGGGATATATCCTCCCCATCCCCTATCATTGAAGACATCGTACTCGAGGTCCCATGGCCCAATCCCACTATAGTCAAACAGTAGGGATATATCCTCCCCATCCCCTATCCTTGAGGACATCATACTTGAGGTCCCATGGCCTAATCCCACTAGTCAAACAGTAGGGATATATCCTCCCCATCCCCTATCCTTGAGGACATCGTACTTGAGGTCCCATGGCCAAATCCCACTAGTCAAACAGTAGGGATATCTCCTCCTCATCCACTATCCTTGAGGACATCGTACTTGAGGTACCATGGCCCAATCCCACTAGTCAAACAGTAGGGATATATCCTCCAAATCCCCTATCCTTGAGTACATCGTACTTGAGGTCCCATGGCCCAATCCCACTAGTCAAACAGTAGGGATATATCCTCCCCATCCCCTATCCTTGAGGACATCATACTTGAGGTCCCATGGCCTAATCCCACTAGTCAAACAGTAGGGATATATCCTCCTCATCCCCTATCCTTGAGGACATCATACTTGAGGTCCTATGGCCCAATCCCACTAGTCAAACAGTAGGGATATATCCTCCCCATCCCCTATCCTTGAGGACATCATACTTGAGGTCCCATGGCCTAATCCCACTAGTCAAACAGTAGGGATATATCCTCCCCATCCCCTATCCTTGAGGACATCATACTTGAGGTCCCATGGCCCAATCCCACTAGTCAAACAGTAGGGATATATCCTCCAAATCCCCTATCCTTGAGTACATCGTACTTGAGGTCCCATGGCCCAATCCCACTATAGTCAAACAGTAGGGATATATCCTCCCCATCCCCTATCCTTGAGTACATCGTACTTGAGGTCCCATGGCCCAATCCCACTAGTCAAACAGTAGGGATATATCCTCCCCATCCCCTATCCTTGAGGACATCATACTTGAGGTCCCATGGCCTAATCCCACTAGTCAAACAGTAGGGATATATCCTCCTCATCCCCTATCCTTGAGGACATCATACTTGAGGTCCTATGGCCCAATCCCACTAGTCAAACAGTAGGGATATATCCTCCCCATCCCCTATCCTTGAGGACATCATACTTGAGGTCCCATGGCCTAATCCCACTAGTCAAACAGTAGGGATATATCCTCCTCATCCCCTATCCTTGAGGACATCATACTTGAGGTCCTATGGCCCAATCCCACTAGTCAAACAGTAGGGATATATCCTCCCCATCCCCTATCCTTGAGGACATCATACTTGAGGTCCCATGGCCTAATCCCACTAGTCAAACAGTAGGGATATATCCTCCCCATCCCCTATCCTTGAGGACATCATACTTGAGGTCCTATGGCCCAATCCCACTAGTCAAACAGTAGGGATATATCCTCCCCATCCCCTATCCTTGAGGACATCGTACTTGAGGTCCCATGGCCCAATCCCACTATAGTCAAACAGTAGGATATATCCTCCCCATCCCCTATCCTTGAGGACATCATACTTGAGGTCCCATGGCCCAATCCCACTAGTCAAACAGTAGGGATATATCCTCCCCATCCCCTATCCTTGAGGACATCATACTTGAGGTCCCATGGCCCAATCCCACTAGTCAAACAGTAGGTATATATCCTCCCCATCCCCAATCCTTGCGGACATCGTACTTGAGGTCCCATGGCCCAATCCCACTAGTCAAACAGTAAGGATATATCCTCCCCATCCCCTATCCTTGCGGACATCGTACTTGAGGTCCCATGGCCCAATCCCACTAGTCAAACAGTAGGGATATATCCTCCCCATCCCCTATCCTTGAGGACATCATACTTGAGGTCCCATGGCCAATCCCACTAGTCAAACAGTAGGGATATATCCTCCCCATCCCCTATCCTTGAGGACATCATACTTGAGGTCCCATGGCCCAATCCCACTAGTCAAACAGTAGGGATATATCCTCCCAATCCCCTATCCTTGAGGACATCGTACTTAAACATGTCACATTAAACCTTGTGTGGAGAAATTTGTTTCCTTTAATATTACAGCCTGAAACAGCACATCTATGCCTATGTCAACTGTGAAACTCTATTGTCTATTTTGGTTTTGTTAGCTGTCAAAATAAAGAACAAAGTAAATTACCATATCTTATACAAAATACTGTGGGAAAAATGAAGAAGCTTTTACTTTTACTTTCAACTACACATTTCTTAAGGTCCTGTATTCCCTGTCGGTATAAAACTGGAGTGATCTTGAAATAGGGCAGACCACTCTTCGCTGCATCTGAACTGAAATGTTGGACATAGAGATCAATGCTTCACAGTACATGTACATGAAATATGGGTGACTGCTACCAAGACAGCTCTACTCGATACAATTGAAGAACTTTTGAAACATCTTATGAACTTTGACAAGAGTCAATACAGATCAATGGTTATGGTTAGGTGCTAAAATCATTGTTATATTCCCATTAGTAGAAAACTGGAGCAATCTTGAAATAAGACAAACGCGCTTCGCTCTATCTGCAGAAAGTGTTGGATGCAGCTCCAAGTTGGATGCAGCTCAAAGCTGGATGCAGCTCCAAGGGGATGGGGAGATTGCTGCCAATCTTGGACTCAACATCTCCTGGCAGAAAACCAAAATCCAAGTATTGACCCCAAGCAGCACCAGCACTCCCTCTCACATTACAGTGAACGGACAGTCTGTCGACATTGTGGAGGATTTTGTATACATCTTAGAAGCAAGATCTCCAACACTGAGCGCAGTAAACCTGACATCCTCAGACGACTCGGCCTTACTTCATGAACAGCCTACGCAAAATCTGGAGGCTAAAGAAGTTGAATCTTGCCATCAAACTGGGTATATAGGACATGCGTCATTCCTGTCCTGCTGTATGGCTCAGAAACCTGGCCACTCTTCAAATCCGATCTCAGAAGACTTGAGTCATTCCACCAAAGGTGTCAACGCTCGATCCTAGGTATCCAGTGGTTTGACTTCGTCAGTAATAACAAGGTCACCCGCAGAACAAGATTGCCAACCATCAACCACCAAATCCAACGTCGCCGAACCGCCTTCTTTGGTCACGTCGCTCTAAAGGGTGACAACATTCCAGCCAAAAATTATCTGGGCATTGCCATCAGTTCCAGGAGAGGTCAACCGCCAACTTCCGGCTGGAAGAGACCCCTTGGCCATCCAAGATCATCCTGGTCGAAACAACTGGGACGGCTTAGCGAGATTGACTATTATGTGGAATGAGGCTGTAGGACGTGGGCACAGGAGATCGGCACGACGGACCTTTGCTGTCTATGAGGATGATTGATTGAGCTTCAAGCTGCACTGCTCATGATGGGTGATGGCTACGATGACAACTCCACTCTATTAAATGAAGTAAGCAAGCATCTTGAGAGCTTTTACAAGAGTCGAGAAAGAACCGATCAAATAAAATGGTTAAGTACTAAAATCATTGCACCAATCGGGATCCTCTTCAACTTTGTGTTTCTCTTCACAGTCTTTCGAGTGAAGTCTATGCGTACAATCATCAACATCTACTTATCCAATCTGGCTGTGGTTGACTCGCTCTTCCTTACAAGTGAATTTATATTTGCATTGTGTTCACACATCAAGTACAACTTCCTTATTCAAAAAGTATATGGAGGTGTCAGATACACGCTTCTTGCTGTTTCTCATTTCTTTGTGGTTACCATAGCAGCTGAGAGATTCTCTGCAGTGCGTAATCCTCTGACACACAAAGAAAAAGCCTCTAAATCTCGAGCAGCAAAGATATCAGCAGGAGTCTGGGTGCCTACAATAATTGTTGGTGTGATTCTGATATTCTTACCAGAGACTATCTTTGATTATGTAGTTTTGGGGATTAATTCCATTATTGCCATTGTTTGCTTGATAGCAATTCTTGCTTTGTACATCTATGTGGTAGTGAAAGTGCGCAGACAATCAGCCCTGTTGCCAAACCGTCCCAAGCGAGCAGGCAAGGTCCTCTGTATGGTGGTAATTAATACTGCTGTTTTCTTCATTTTGAACTCAATGCGCACTGCATTGTCAATTCTTGAAATTGTGCTAAGCATGTATTTCATACATGCCGTTACATCTTTACAGGTTGTTGAACTTCTACAACTTGCAGAAACACATTTCATTCTGATTATATGTTTAAGAATTTTTGAACTTCTCAATAGTTCAATCAATTCTCTGGTCTACAGTGCCACAAACGCAGACTATCGTGCAGCTGTTGTCAAGGCTTTCTCGTTCCTCAAACTGTGCTGTCATTGCTGCCCAAAATGGAATCCCAGCCGACCATCGCAGCCTGTGAAGCAGATTGAGCTTCGTGTGATTCCACAGGCAGAAAATGACCAAGAGCACCATGCTGCCAGGCCAAACAGCAGCAAGCCACCAAGCCAAGGGCATGCACAACACCCAGAGTGTCAGCAGGCATCCATTCACAGTCGGCAGCATGTTAAAGTGCATGTTGAGGTACATGCAGAACCAGCGGAGACCCCAGAATTTGCAAGTTCCCACCACAAACAATGCTCTAGTCTGACTGACTGCAAGCCATCCATGCAAGGGGAACAGTGTGTACATCCAGAACCAGCAGAGAGCCAGCAGTCACTTGCAAGTACTCCGAAACAATGTCCTGGGCTGAATGGCATCGAGCCATCATCACAAGGGCAGCAGTATGCACATCCAGAACCAGAAGGGAGTCAATCATTGGAAGGTTGTCAAGAACAATGTTATCTGGTAACTGATGAGTGCAAACCATCCATGTAAGGTCAGCAGTATGCACAGTCAGCAGATACATGTAGTCAACAATCACTTTGTAAGTAACTCTCAAACAATGTTCCAGGCACAACAGCCAAGTGCCAAAAGAGCAGTATTATGCACAAGAGCCAGCAGGGAGTCACTCAAGGAACAATGTTCCAGGGTGACTGACTTCCCACCCATCCCTGCAAGAGGAACAGCGGTCTCAAGAGTGCCAGCAACACTTGCAAGTTTTTAGTAACAATGATCCAGGATAAAGTAGTGAAAGTTTGCGGAGACACCAAGTGGAATTCTCTTTTCGAAAGATGCAAGTTGTCAGTAACAATGATCCAGGATTGACTGATGCCGAGATTTCAAACTTCAGACATTTCAAGCCCACATTTTTTTTTCTAAAACAATTAATATTTATTTTCACCTATATTTCATTTCTGTTCAACAAGAACTTGTGAGAATTTTGTTTAAATACATGTATAGTAAAAATTGTCAGTAATGCTCGAGTGATTAGCGCACATGAACATATTTTTATGGAATGCGCGCTATATAAATGTAATTATTATTATTATTATTATGTTACTGAAGTTGTAAATAAGTGAGTAAATGTACAGATGCATACTTCTTTTATACTTGTAATTTGTAACTGTTCATCTGAAATGAGCACAAACCCATATTTTCTATCACAGATGGAGATTACAAGTACATTTCACAATGGAATCTACCTTTGTGCTTTTTAACCAGTTCGCGCCAAGATTATTTGACATTGACCGGGCCCAGGCGCGGGATTATTTTTCATGAACTTCGATCCGAGACGGGTTCGGGCCAGCATTCTTGGGAACCGGTACACGCCATCCGACGCAAACTGGTTAAAGATACTTAGTCAATACCTTTTGAGTTTTACTCAAATATAGATTTATTTTTAAATTGTAATTTTTCATTATTCAAAAATGTTTCATTGATTTTAACTTCAATGTGGTCTGCAGATTACCAGGATTCATATGACTGAAATAATCCCCTAAAATCATTTTTTGTTGTCAAAATAAAACATACATGTAAAGGTTGAAAATCTATGAGTTTGTTGGTCAAGGCAGGCAGACTTCATAAGGATTGTATTTCAAAGGGAATTCATAGGGGACTCATTTGTACTTAACTGTAACTTACATAACTATAACAAGTTGTATGCCAACTAACTTACATTTCCATATACCGCAACATACCATGGAACATCTGCTTTTCAACACAACATCAAAAACTCCGGACCTAAATTGTGGAATGATTTACCATTCTCTCTTAGATGTTCAAGGTCATATAATTTTTTTAACGGAAACTTAAATTGTACCTAATGTAATATATTATAAACTTCATGTATCCATGTGCAAATGAACTTGGTATGGCAATCCTACATGTAGCCCAGTATTGTATTATATGTTTTTTTACTGCTTAGAAGTATGATTGTTTTCCTATAATTATGGTGTCCGTTCGTTTGTTTTTGTTTAATGGCATGCCTAATACAAGCTTGCTTACAAGGTTTTGCCACCTCTGGCATTTATATCTTGTTATTCAATACTTATATAATTTTGTATCTATGTCAATTGAGAAGAGGAAATAAATGTGTGTTTGATTGAGGGTAGTTTAGGTTTACGTATATGTAAACTGTGACACATAATTGCAAAGTGTGATCGATGTAAAAGACCAATCGATCGATGTAAAAGCCCGATTGATGGAAGGACCAATCAATAAATGTAAAAGAACGATCGATGTAAAAAAGACTGATCAATGTGTTGATTGGAGTTTATGCCTCTTTGGTGTTCCATACCCTACTGCATTTTAAGTACAGGACCAAATCCACCCAAATCCACTCAAGTGGTGGTTGATATTGATGAACAACAGCTTAGTACTGCATGGTGGGAAAAAAATCAGTCCCATTCTCCCAACAGTGCCAACATCCATCATAATCCAAATGTATTCACCCCAGGCCTGTAGGACCAAGTCCCTCCCCCACAACAACAAAAACAAACAAACAAACAAAAACAAAAACAAGGGTATGGATTTGGATGGATTTGGATGGATTTGGGAGGGTTAGGGTTAAAGAAGCTTTAGTATTGTCACTTTTCATTATCGGTAACATCAACCAACTTCAATCAAGGAAATACAGATTGTACATAATACTAAAAACTGAAACAACTTTAATTCTAAATGGCAGCAGCGAAACGGAAATGACTGCTTTGGTAACTGCTGTCACGAGATACATGCATATCACGTGCATAACAATATAGGTCTTTGAGAATTGCGGGAAAATATGGAGGAAATATCAACAAAACTTTCTGTTTCAACTACACACTTTAAGAAAATCTCAAGGTGTTATATATTCCCATTAGTATAAAACTGGAGCAATCTTGAAATAGAACAAACGCGCTTCGCTCTATCTGCAAAAAATGTTGAATGCAGCTCCAATCTACACTGCACATCATGGGTGATGGCCACTCTATCGAATGAAGTAAACAAGAATCTTGAAAAATATTACAAGAGATAGGGTGGGGTTACATATGTATAAAATAATACACCATTTTAAAGTTGAGAACCTAGAGAATTTAAAAAAAAAGAGCAAAATCTAAATAACTAAAATTGTCAACTTTATCTGGGTTCTGTTGGAGCAGGTCATATACACCAATTGTCAGTTGTGCATGTTTGTCATTTGAAGCAGCAAAGGTGCTCAAAACCGAAAGAAAGGTGCATACAAACTCAATTGATTAAGTGTTAGTACTATCAATGATACAGGGTGGCCTAAAAAAAATTGTACAATAATATCACAACGGACAAGCATGAGACCCAGCACGAGTAAATGAGACACTTTGAGGCAAAAATACAATTTGAGATTTTGATTTCATCATTTAAAGCTAAACAAGCTTTAAATGATGAAATCAAAATCTCAATTTTAATTTTTGCCGCAAAGTGTCTCATTTACTCCTGCTGGGTCACATATACTTCCACTACCCTGAGGCCAAAACTACCTATACCAACGAATGGAGAATGTTTCTTAAAGAACAATGACACCAAGGTGTCTCAATTCGGACTAGTAGTTTTAGCTCCAGATTCTATTTAGTGAAGTGAAGTCAGTGGTTCTTTCGCATCAAAAAATAACTAAACCACGTTTTAGTTATTTCTCGGTGCGAAAGGACCACTGACTCGACTGTGCTTTACAAAACAGGGTCTTGAGCTGAAACTACTAGCCTAAATCGAGATATCTTGGTATCATTTTTCCTCTAGAAACATTCTTCATCCATTGGTATACAATGTAGAGTTTTAAATCTTAGGGTAGTGGAAGTATGTTCGTCTGTTTTTTAATATGGGCCACCCTGTAGATAGTCCAAGAAAACAATATTTTAAGATTGCGATTGCAGCTTCAAATTTGCCGAGTTCAAAATTGTAATTGCGACCACAATCAGCATTCAGGTTACGTTCTTGTTCAGCCAATTGCAGCTGAATCATGTCACGCACAGCAACCAATCAATATCAGCTCCAATGCACGCATGTGCATCGTTCAAAGGATTGCGCACACCATTCGTAGATTACAAACCAACTACTAATGGACATTTGCAAACATGCGTCTCTGACGCGTATCTTTGGCAATGACATTATTTTATTATTTTCTATCCAGGAACGTCCTTTAATTAGGGGTCTAATTGTTCATATCCCTGTTACATTTGACATTAAAATAATATTTTTAAATTCAGCACGCATTCTTTGATGTCTTCTTTCTAAAAGAGTGATTTACATAAAGAAAAGTACCAGTACCTGCAAAAGACATTTTTTAAAAAGTTTGAAGTCAATTTCAGTGACACTTGTATGGTGAATTACATGTACTAGACCAGGAGCCAATTTCATTAAACGTGTGAGCACCAACATTTGCTGAGCATGAACATTCTTCCTTAGGGAAGAAAACAGGGTTACAATCCAACATTTCAGATGATGTTTATTTTACAGTGTAACTGGTATTCAGCTGGTTTTTGCTTTGAATGAAAAGCATGTGGAGTTTTGGCTGATAACCAGGGGCCAATTTCATAGAGCTGCTAAGCACAACAATTTGCTTAGCATGACAATTTGTCCTTGGCAAAAACAAGGTTACAGACCAAATTTTTAACTGATCTTTATTGTTCTGGATTGATAATCAGCTGTTTTTTTGCTTAGCATGAAAAACACGTATAATTTTGGCTGGTAACTTGTTTTTAATGAGCAAGACTTTCTGTGCTAAGCAAATTTATTTGCTTAGCAGCTCCATGAAATTGACCCCTGTTTTTACTGAGCAAGACTTTTTTGTGCTAAGCACATATTTGTGCTTACATAATTGGCCCCAGGTGTAACCAGGACATTACAAAATGCCCCAGTTTATTTATGGACTAACCAATCTTCCTTGTGCATGGCCAAAAGTATTTTACCTGTAGCTACCAAAGTTTTCCATAAACAAAAATATAACTTAGGCAGGACTCAAACACACAGCCCCCTGCATTATATTGCAGATGCATTATTACTAGCCAGGGTTTGGCTAGCTGGTTGAAATCCCAATAGCAGCGAGTTCCACAACCAAATTTTTCAATTTGCGTTGGGGTGATGTAAATTGAATACTGGATAATTTGTTTTTAATAATGTTTTGTTATTTATAAATGCTGTATAGTGTTGTCACAAGAGAAAGTGTTGGTAACAGCACTGTCAAAACAATGGACAAACTTATCCTAAATAAACAAAGAGAATATATAAAAGGGGAGAGGACACAAAGCAGATTTCAGTTTCAACTGCACACTCCTCAAAGATTCTCTGTTAGTGTTCTTACAACAAGAATACCTGCACTGCATCTGCAAATAATGTTGGAAATGCTACACTGTACATGAACTATGGCTGATGGCTACCAAGAAGACAACTCCACGCGGTCACATGAAGTAAACTTGCATATCGAGAACTATTACAAGACTATAGACAGATCTGATCAAATAATATGGTTAAGTGCTAAAATCATTGCACCAATCGGCATCCTCATCAACTTTGTGTTTCTCTTCACAGTCTTTCAAGTGAAGTCCATGCGAACAATCATCAACATCTACTTATCCAATTTGGCTGTGGCTGACTTACTCTTCCTTACGATGCAATTTATATTTGCATTGCGTTCATCCTTCAAGTACACATTCCTCGGGCAAAAAGTTAGTTTTCAGAGAGACGACTCTTGCTGTTTCCAATTTCTTTGTGGTTACCATAGCAGCTGAGAGATTCTCTGCAGTGCGTAATCCTTTGACACACAAAGAAAAAGCCTCTAAATCTCGAGCAGCAAAGATATCAGCAGGACTATATGTGCCTACAATCAGTGTTAGTTTGATTCTGATATTCTTACCAGAGACTATCGTTGATGATGTCCTCTTTTGGATTACTTCCATTATTGCCATTGTTTGTTTGATAGCAACTCTTGCTTTGTACATCTATGTGGTAGTAAAAGTGCGCAGACAATCAGCCCTGTTGCCAAACCGTCCCAAGCGAGCAGGCAAGGTCCTCTGTATGGTGATCATCAATACTGCAGTTTTCTTCATTTTGAAGTCAATATGCACTGCAATCACAATTATTTTAATTGTGCGAAGCACGTATACACCTTCACAGGCTGTTAAACTTATACAACTTGAAGAAAACATTTTCTTTTTGATTATATTTCATACAATTTTTGAGCTTATCAATAGTTCAATCAATTCCCTGGTCTACAGTGCCACAAATGCAGACTATCGTGCAGCTGTAGTCAAGGCTTTCTCATTCCTCAAACTGTGCTGTCGTTGCTGCCCAAGATGGAATCCCAGCCGACCATGGCAGCCAGGGAAGCAGATTGAGCTTCGTGTGATTCCACAAGCAGAAAATGACCAAGAGCAGCGTGCTGCCAGACCAAGCAACAAGAAGCCATTAAGCCAAGAGCATGCACAAAAATCAGAGAGTCAGCAGTCACTGGACAGCTGTCAAGAACAAGGTTCTAGACAAAGCAGCAGCAAGGCATCCATTCATAGTCAGTGCAGGTTGAAGTACATACAGAAGCAGCGGGGACCACAGCGCTTGCAAGTTCTCAGCAGAAACAATGCTCTAGTCCGACTGACTGCAAGCCATCCATGCAAGGGGAACAGTGTGTACATCCAGAACCAACAGAGAGCCAGCAGTCACTTGCAAGTACCCAGGAGCAATGTCCTGGGCTGACTGATGGCACGGAGCCGTCATCACAAGGGCAGCAGTATGCACATCCAGAACCAAAAGGGAGTCAATCATTTGAAAGATGTCAAGAACAATGATCTCTGGTAACTGATGTGTGCAAGCCATCCATGTAAGGTCAGCAGTGTTCAGAGTTAGCAGATACATGTAGTCAACAATCACTTTGTAAGTAACTCTCATACAATGTTCCAGGCACAACAGCCAAGTGCCATAAGATTAAGAGCAGTATTATGCACATCAAGAACCAGCAGGGAGTCACTCAAGAACAATGTTCCAGGGTGACTGACTTCCCACCCATTCCTGCAAGAGGAACAGCAGTCTCAAGAGTGCCAACAACACTTGCAAGTTTTCAGTAACAATGATCCAGGATAAAGTAGTGAGGGTTTGCAGAGACACCATGTGGAATTATCTTTTCGAAAGATGCAAGTTGTCAGTAACAATGATCCAGGATTGACTGATGCTGAGATTTCAATGCAAGGAAGCATGAACTTAGAACTTAATGTTATATCCACCTCTCAAATCAACGTAGAAACATTATTCGAGCTCCGGTACTGAATAATATTAAAAGTTGTTTTGATTAGGCTTGGGTGATATTCCAGTTAAACATATGTATTTGTGATACCAAACCATACCAAATGCTGTGATAATACCTATTGATACTGAACAAAATGTTGGCAAAATACTGAAAAGCTCTGTATAAAATGTCAATACAACGTGTTCTCTTTTTAGGGATACTCTTAAATAGCAGTGACTATCATTACAGCAGTTGATCATCTGATTCCCTGACATTGACAATACTCTGAAACATTTTACTCTTGGAAACTGACTATCAAATAGTCTGGTTCCAAGAGCGATATCCAGATATTTTTGTCAAGGTCGGGCTTGGTAAGTCGGGGAATCAGATCGTCAACTGCCGTAATGATAGCCACTGCGTATTATTAATACTACAATTTTTCAGTGATGATATATTATGTGACCTGTCACCACAATATGAGAGTAGAGTTGGGAAAATTAAATTTTGAGATAGTGGTATTTTCAAATTCTTGAGAAAGAGAGCTTTCCAATGTTACATAACACTTGGGGGTTTTGCAATAAAAACATTTTACAGCGCTCCAGAAAGTCATGGGTTTCACAAAACGTGTTTGTGAGAAAACTTAATAAACATCTAAAACAAAACACGCAAAAGTTTGCAAAAACAGGAAAAGTAAGGTTCGGTTGAGCATAGCAATGGCTATGTTCTAATCATTTTTTTTTCTTTTTGAATCTTTCCAAAACGAAAATGTGGGATAGTTACGAGGACCTAATTTGCATATTAAGTTACAGTGTTAATTAGTCCACTAATGGACTTTAATCCAAACACTAACTATGCAAACACTACGCAAAATTGCAAAATTTAAGAGGTTTTCAATCATCTGATCCACAAAATGGGAATAAGTTGAGGAGGACTTGGGCTTGCCAAATTATGCAAAATCTCAAATTTGTCCACCCCTTCATATTTTGACTTTGGATGACCATATCTCCGAATCACATCGTACGACTTTATTCTCATATTGTGGTGAAAGGTCCCTTATTGCGACTCTCAAAATAAATCCAATAGGACCTACCCAGTACCACACAAGTCTAAATTTCAGACATTTCAAGCCCACATTGTTTTTTTCTAAAACAATTAATATTTATTTTTACCTATATTTCATTTCTGTACAACAAGAACTTGTGAGAATATTAAATAGAGTAACAGTAATGCTCGAGCACATGATTACCATTACTGAAGTTGTAAATAAGTGAGTATATGTACATATTATGTATACTTCTTATATACATGTAATTTGTAATTGTTCAGCTGAAATGAGCACAAAGCCATATTGTCCATCACCGACAGAGATTACCTTTCACAATGAAATCCATCTTTGTGTTTTTTAACCAGAACGCTTCGGGTTATTTTTCATGAACCTCGATCCGAGACGGGTTCAGGCTAGCATTTGTGGGAACTGGTACACACTAATTGTATTGGGGAGTCAGGTTGGCGTAGTGGTTTTTTCTTCGCCTTCCACCGCTGTGACCCTCGAATGCCCGTCTGGGCCATGTGACCTGTCATCACAAAATGAGCGTAAAGTCGGCAAAATCTAAAATTGAGATATGGATATTCCTAAATTCTGTGGAAACAGAGCTTTCCAATGGTATATTATCACTTGGAGGTTTTACTCAATATATTTTTATTTTTTTATTTTTTAGTCTGGAGTCTTAATACAGAGATTATGAGAAAGCGGGCATTTCTTGCGAGAAATTGTGTGAACGCGCAAAGAAAGGCATTGTCAAAATTGTCTCAAAAACAATTTTTTTTGTTATCTGATCGTCCTGAAAAATTAGGAATTGATTGTTTGGGATTTAGTCTTTAAAAAAACATATAATCTCAAAATCGACCACCCCTTCAAATTTTGACTTTGACTGGCCATACTGGGAAATCACTCCGTGCGACTTTACACTCATTTTGTGATGACAGGTCACATGTGAATAGGGTTTTCCTCCCACCTCTAAAAATCGTACTTGAGGTCCCATGGCCCAATCCCACTAGTCAAACAGTAGGGATATATCCTCCCCATCCCCTATCCTTGAGGACATCGTACTTGAGGTCCCATGGCCCAATCCCACTAGTCAAACAGTAGGGATATATCCTCCCCATCCCCTTTCCTTGAGGACATCGTACTTGAGGTCCCATGGCCCAATCCCACTAGTAAAACAGTAGGGATATATCTTCCTCATCCCCTATCCTTGAGGACATCATACTTGAGGTCCCATGGCCCAATCTCACTATAGTCAAACAGTAGGGATATATCCTCCCCATCCCCTATCATTGAAGACATTGTACTCGAGGTCCCGAGGCCCAATCCCACTAGTCAAACAGTAGGGATATCTCCTCCTCATCACCTATCCTTGAGGACATCGTACTTGAGGTCCCATGGCCAAATCCCACTATAGTCAAACAGTAGGGATATAACCTCCCCATCCCCAATCCTTGAGGACATCGTACTTGAGGTTCCATGGCCCAATATCGTACATCGTACTTGAGGTCCCATGGCCCAATCCCACTAGTCAAACAGTAGGGATATATCCTCCCCATCCCCTATCCTTGAGGACATCATACTTGAGGTCCCATGGCCTAATCCCACTAGTCAAACAGTAGGGATATATCCTCCTCATCCCCTATCCTTGAGGACATCATACTTGAGGTCCTATGGCCCAATCCCACTAGTCAAACAGTAGGGATATATCCTCCCCATCCCCTATCCTTGAGGACATCATACTTGAGGTCCCATGGCCTAATCCCACTAGTCAAACAGTAGGGATATATCCTCCTCATCCCCTATCCTTGAGGACATCATACTTGAGGTCCTATGGCCCAATCCCACTAGTCAAACAGTAGGGATATATCCTCCCCATCCCCTATCCTTGAGGACATCATACTTGAGGTCCCATGGCCTAATCCCACTAGTCAAACAGTAGGGATATATCCTCCCCATCCCCTATCCTTGAGGACATCATACTTGAGGTCCCATGGCCAAATCCCACTATAGTCAAACAGTAGGGATATAACCTCCCCATCCCCAATCCTTGAGGAGATCGTACTTGAGGTTCCATGGCCCAATATCACTATAGTCAAAAAGTAGGGATATAGATATCCTCCCCATCCCCTATCATTGAGGACATCCTACTTGAGGTCCCATGGCCCACTCCCACTAGTCAAACAGTAGGGATATATCCTCCCCATCCACTATCATTGAGGACATCATACTTGAAGACCCATGGCCCAATTCCACTATAGTCAAACAGTAGGGATATATCCTCCCCATCCCCTATCATTGAAGACATCGTACTCGAGGTCCCATTGCCCAATCCCACTATAGTCAAACAGTAGGGATATATCCTCCCCATCCCCTATCCTTGAGGACATCGTACTTGAGGTCCCATGGCCAAATCCCACTAGTCAAACAGTAGGGATATCTCCTCCTCATCCACTATCCTTGAGGACATCGTACTTGAGGTACCATGGCCCAATCCCACTAGTCAAACAGTAGGGATATATCCTCCAAATCCCCTATCCTTGAGTACATCGTACTTGAGGTCCCATAGCCCAATCCCACTATAGTCAAACAGTAGGGATATATCCTCCCCATCCCCTATCCTTGAGTACATGGTACTTGAGGTCCCATGGCCCAATCCCACTAGTCAAACAGTAGGGATATATCCTCCCCATCCCCTATCCTTGAGGACATCATACTTGAGGTCCAATGGCCTAATCCCACTAGTCAAACAGTAGGGATATATCCTCCTCATCCCCTATCCTTGAGGACATCATACTTGAGGTCCTATGGCCCAATCCCACTAGTCAAACAGTAGGGATATATCCTCCCCATCCCCTATCCTTGAGGACATCATACTTGAGGTCCCATGGCCTAATCCCACTAGTCAAACAGTAGGGATATATCCTCCTCATCCCCTATCCTTGAGGACATCATACTTGAGGTCCTATGGCCCAATCCCACTAGTCAAACAGTAGGGATATATCCTCCCCATCCCCTATCCTTGAGGACATCATACTTGAGGTCCCATGGCCTAATCCCACTAGTCAAACAGTAGGGATATATCCTCCCCATCCCCTATCCTTGAGGACATCATACTTGAGGTCCTATGGCCCAATCCCACTAGTCAAACAGTAGGGATATATCCTCCCCATCCCCTATCCTTGAGGACATCGTACTTGAGGTCCCATGGCCAAATCCCACTATAGTCAAACAGTAGGGATATATCCTCCCCATCCCCTATCCTTGAGGACATCGTACTTGAGGTCCCATGGCCCAATCCTACTAGTCAAACAGTAGGTATATATCCTCCCCATCCCCAATCCTTGCGGACATCGTACTTGAGGTCCCATGGCCCAATCCCACTAGTCAAACAGTAGGGATATATCCTCCCCATCCCCTATCCTTGCGGACATCGTACTTGAGGTCCCATGGCCCAATCCCACTAGTCAAACAGTAGGGATATATCCTCCCCATCCCCTATCCTTGAGGACATCATACTTGAGGTCCCATGGCCCAATCCCACTAGTCAAACAGTAGGGATATATCCTCCCCATCCCCTATCCTTGAGGACATCATACTTGAGGTCCCATGGCCCAATCCCACTAGTCAAACAGTAGGGATATATCCTCCCAATCCCCTATCCTTGAGGACATCGTACTTAAACATGTCACATTAAACCTTGTGTGGAGAAATTTGTTTCCTTTAATATTACAGCCTGAAACAGCACATCTATGCCTATGTCAACTGTGAAACTCTATTGTCTATTTTGGTTTTGTTAGCTGTCAAAATAAAGAACAAAGTAAATTACCATATCTTATACAAAATACTGTGGGAAAAATGAAGAAGCTTTTACTTTTACTTTCAACTACACATTTCTTAAGGTCCTGTATTCCCTGTCGGTATAAAACTGGAGTGATCTTGAAATAGGGCAGACCACTCTTCGCTGCATCTGAACTGAAATGTTGGACATAGAGATCAATGCTTCACAGTACATGTACATGAAATATGGGTGACTGCTACCAAGACAGCTCTACTCGATACAATTGAAGAACTTTTGAAACATCTTATGAACTTTGACAAGAGTCAATACAGATCAATGGTTATGGTTAGGTGCTAAAATCATTGTTATATTCCCATTAGTAGAAAACTGGAGCAATCTTGAAATAAGACAAACGCGCTTCGCTCTATCTGCAGAAAGTGTTGGATGCAGCTCCAAGTTGGATGCAGCTCAAATCTGGATGCAGCTCCAAGGGGATGGGGAGATGGCTGCCAATCTTGGACTCAACATCTCCTGGCAGAAAACCAAAATTCAAGTATTGACCCCAAGCAGCACCAGCACTCCCTCTCACATTACAGTGAACGGACAGTCTGTCGACATTGTGGAGGATTTTGTATACATCTTAGAAGCAAGATCTCCAACACTGAGCGCAGTAAACCTGACATCCTCAGACGACTCGGCCTTACTTCATGAACAGCCTACGCAAAATCTGGAGGCTAAAGAAGTTGAATCTTGCCATCAAACTGGGTATATAGGACATGCGTCATTCCTGTCCTGCTGTATGGCTCAGAAACCTGGCCACTCTTCAAATCCGATCTCAGAAGACTTGAGTCATTCCACCAAAGGTGTCAACGCTCGATCCTAGGTATCCAGTGGTTTGACTTCGTCAGTAATAACAAGGTCACCCGCAGAACAAGATTGCCAACCATCAACCACCAAATCCAACGTCGCCGCACCGCCTTCTTTGGTCACGTCGCTCTAAAGGGTGACAACATTCCAGCCAAAAATTATCTGGGCATTGCCATCAGTTCCAGGAGAGGTCAACCGCCAACTTCCGGCTGGAAGAGACCCCTTGGCCATCCAAGATCATCCTGGTCGAAACAACTGGGACGGCTTAGCGAGATTGACTATTATGTGGAATGAGGCTGTAGGACGTGGGCACAGGAGATCGGCACGACGGACCTTTGCTGTCTATGAGGATGATTGATTGAGCTTCAAGCTGCACTGCTCATGATGGGTGATGGCTACGATGACAACTCCACTCTATTAAATGAAGTAAGCAAGCATCTTGAGAGCTTTTACAAGAGTCGAGAAAGAACCGATCAAATAAAATGGTTAAGTACTAAAATCATTGCACCAATCGGGATCCTCTTCAACTTTGTGTTTCTCTTCACAGTCTTTCGAGTGAAGTCTATGCGTACAATCATCAACATCTACTTATCCAATCTGGCTGTGGCTGACTCGCTCTTCCTTACAAGTGAATTTATATTTGCTAATTCACACATCAAGTACAACTTCCTTGTTCAAAAAGTATATGGAGGTGTCAGATACACGCTTCTTGCTGTTTCTCATTTCTTTGTGGTTACCATAGCAGCTGAGAGATTCTCTGCAGTGCGTAATCCTCTGACACACAAAGAAAAAGCCTCTAAATCTCGAGCAGCAAAGATATCAGCAGGAGTCTGGGTGCCTACAATAATTGTTGGTGTGATTCTGATATTCTTACCAGAGACTATCTTTGATTATGTAGTTTTGGGGATTAATTCCATTATTGCCATTGTTTGCTTGATAGCAATTCTTGCTTTGTACATCTATGTGGTAGTGAAAGTGCGCAGACAATCAGCCCTGTTGCCAAACCGTCCCAAGCGAGCAGGCAAGGTCCTCTGTATGGTGGTAATTAATACTGCTGTTTTCTTCATTTTGAACTCAATGCGCACTGCATTGTCAATTCTTGAAATTGTGCTAAGCATGTATTTCATACATGCCGTTACATCTTTACAGGTTGTTGAACTTCTACAACTTGCAGAAACACATTTCATTCTGATTATATGTTTAAGAATTTTTGAACTTCTCAATAGTTCAATCAATTCTCTGGTCTACAGTGCCACAAACGCAGACTATCGTGCAGCTGTTGTCAAGGCTTTCTCGTTCCTCAAACTGTGCTGTCATTGCTGCCCAAAATGGAATCCCAGCCGACCATCGCAGCCTGTGAAGCAGATTGAGCTTCGTGTGATTCCACAGGCAGAAAATGACCAAGAGCACCATGCTGCCAGGCCAAACAGCAGCAAGCCACCAAGCCAAGGGCATGCACAACACCCAGAGTGTCAGCAGGCATCCATTCACAGTCGGCAGCATGTTAAAGTGCATGTTGAGGTACATGCAGAACCAGCGGAGACCCCAGAATTTGCAAGTTACCACCACAAACAATGCTCTAGTCTGACTGACTGCAAGCCATCCATGCAAGGGGAACAGTGTGTACATCCAGAACCAGCAGAGAGCCAGCAGTCACTTGCAAGTACTCAGGGGCAATGTCTTGGGCTGACTGGCACCAAGCCATCATCACAAGGGCAGCAGTATGCACATCCAGAACCAGAAGGGAGTCAATCATTGGAAGGTTGTCAAGAACAATGTTATCTGGTAACTGATGAGTGCAAACCATCCATGTAAGGTCAGCAGTATGCACAGTCAGCAGATACATGTAGTCAACAATCACTTTGTAAGTAACTCTCAAACAATGTTCCAGGCACAACAGCCAAGTGCCAAAAGAGCAGTATTATGCACAAGAGCCAGCAGGGAGTCACTCAAGGAACAATGTTCCAGGGTGACTGACTTCCCACCCATCCCTGCAAGAGGAACAGCGGTCTCAAGAGTGCCAGCAACACTTGCAAGTTTTTAGTAACAATGATCCAGGATAAAGTAGTGAAAGTTTGCGGAGACACCAAGTGGAATTCTCTTTTCGAAAGATGCAAGTTGTCAGTAACAATGATCCAGGATTGACTGATGCCGAGATTTCAATGCAAGGAAGCATGAACTCAGAACTTAATGTTCTATCCACCTCTCAAATCAACGTAGAAACATTATTCGAGCTCCGGTTGTTTCGATTAGGCTTGGGTGATATTCCAGTTAAACATACATGTATTTATGATATCAAACCATACCAAATGATGTGATAATACACATTGATACTGAACAAAATGTTGGCAAAATACTGAAAAGCTCACTATAAAATGTCGATACGGTGTGTTCTCTTTTTAGGGATACTCTTAACGCAAGGACTATCGTTACAGCAGTTGATCATCTGATTCCCTGACTTATCCAGCCCAACTTTGACAATACTCTGAAATCTTTTACTCTTTGAACCTGACTATCAAATACAGTAGTCTGGTTCCAAGAGTGATAACCAGATATTTTTGTCAATGTCGGGCTGGGTAAGTCGAGGAATCAGATCGTCAACTGCCATAATGATACCCACTGCGTATTCTCAATACTACAATGTTTCAGTGATGATATATTGCCAACTCTCAAAATAAATCCAATAGGACCTACCACACAAGTCTAAACTTCAGACATTTCAAGCCCACATATTTTTTTTCTAAAACAATTAATATTTATTTTCACCTAGATTTCATTTCTGTTCAACAAGAACTTGTGAGAATTTTGTTTAAATACATGTATAGTAAAATGTTTCAGTAATGCTCGAGTGATTAGCGCACATGAACATAAGTTTATGGAATGCACGCTATATAAATGTAATTATTATTATTATTATTATGTTACTGAAGTTGTAAATAAGTGAGTAAATGTACAGATGCATACTTCTTATAAACTTGTAATTTGTAATTGTTTAGCTGAAATAAGCACAAAGCCATATTGTCTATCACGGACAGAGATTACCTTTCACAATGAAATCTACCTTTGTGCTTTTTAACCAGTTCGCGCCGGGATTATTTAACATTGACTGGGCCCAGGCGCAGAATATTTGTTATGAACCTCGATTTGAGACGAGTTCAGGCCAGCATTCGTGGGAACCGGTACACGCCATCCGACGCGAACTGGTTAAAGATGTACTCAGTCAATACTTTTTGAGTTTCACTCAACAATAGATTTATTTTTAAATTGTAATTTTTGTTACATTTTTGACAAACAAAAAAGTAGTTTATGTTTTATAATTAAAAGATTTGTCATTGATTTCAACTTAAATGTGGTCTGCAGATTACCGGGATTGATATGACTGAAATAACCCCCTAAAGTGATTTGCTTTCTTCAAAATAAAAAATAAAATTTTTGAATCCGTAAGTTTTTTGGTCAAGGCAGGCAGACTTTAAAGGCATTGTATTTGAAAGGGAACTGATAGGGGAGTTTAGTTTTACTTGTGTGCAATCTGTGACACATAATTACAAAGTGTGATCGATGTAAAAGCCTGATTGATCAATGTAAAAGACTGATCAATGTGTTGATTGGAGTTTATGCCTCTTTGGTGTTCCATACCCTACTGCATTTTAAGTACTGGACCAAATCCACCCAAGTCCACTCAAGTGGTGGTTGATATTGATGAACAACAGCTTAGTACTGCATGGTGGAAAAAAATCAGTCCCATTCTCCCAGTAGTGCCAACATCCAGCATAATCCAAATATATTCAACCCAGGCCTGCAGGACCAAGTTTTGCCGTTCACCCACTATACCCCCTCCCCACACCCTCCCCCCAACAAAACACACAAACAAACAAAAACAAAACAAGGGTATGGATTTTGATGGATTTCGGAGGGTTAGGGTTAAAGAAGCTTTGGTTTTAGTCACTTTTCATTATCGGTAACATCAACCAATTTCAATCAAGGAAATACACACATGTACATACAAACTGAAACAACTTTAATTCAAAAATGGCAGTAGCAAAACTGAATTTTCTGCTTTGGTAATTAACTGCTGTCACGAGATACATTCATATCACGTGCATAACAATAGGTCTTGGAGAATTGCGGGGAAATATGGAGGAAATATCAACAAAACTTTCTGTTTCAACTACACACTTTTATAAGATCTCAAGGTGTTATATTCCCATTTATTAGTATAAAACTGGAGCAATCTTGAAATAGGACAAACGCGCTTCGCTCTATAAGTAGAAAATGTTGGATGCAGCTCCAAGCTACACAGCACAAGATGATAGCTACGAAGACAGCTCCACTCTATCAAATGAAGTAAACAAGCATCTTGAAAACTATTACAAGAGATAGGGCCGAGGGACATATGTGAATGATACATCATTTTAAAAATAAGAACCTATAGAGAATAAAAACCAAAAAAATAATATAAAAACCAAAAATGGTCAACTTTGTCTGGGTTCCGTTGGAGCAGGTTGTCAGTTGTGTATGTTTGTCATTTGAAGCAGCAAAGGTGCTTAAAACTGAAAGAAAGGTGCATACAAACTCACCTGATTAAGTGTTGGCACTCTCAATTCTAATCTATACAGGGTGGCCTAAACAAAATGTACAATAATATCACAACGAACAAGAATACTTCCACTACCCTGAGGCCAAAACTACCTATACCGTACGAATGGAGAATGTTTCTTAACCCTAACCCTACCTAATGCTACCTTTTACTACTAGTAGTAAAAAGTAGTATGCAGTACTCTCACTGACTTGTGTGCAATGCCTGTAGTAATTTTTAGTATTGGGTACTTCACCCCTAATTGCACTCATAGTACTTTTTAGCATTGGGTACCTCTGCTTGCTGAGTGTGCATGGCCCATGTATGCTGTGTAAGGTGTTCTAAACTCTACAGCAAAAAATGTCACTTGGGACACAATGGGTCAAGGTTGGACTACTGCATTTTTTGCCAGGTAAGTATTACTGACCTGTATTGCCACTATTAGTATTTTGTAGTTGGCAGTATCTGTACTCTGTCAGTACACACCCAATCATCAGTCACAGAGAGACCTAATGCTACAAAATACTAAGTAGTATTCTGTAGTACGCAGTTCTTTAGCCCAAAGTAAGGCCTAGTAGGGGGTTAGGGTTAAAGAACAATGAAACCAAGATGTCTCAATTTGGACTAGTAGTTTTAGCTTCAGATTCTATTTAGTGAAGTGAAGTCAGTGGTTCTTTCGCACACAAAAATAACTAAACCACGATTTAGTTATTTCTCGGTGCGAAAGGACCACTGACTCAGCTGTGCTTCACAAAACAGGGTCTTGAGCTAAAAACTACTAGCCTAAATCGAGATATCTTGGTATCATTTTTCCTCTGGAAACATTCTTCATCCATTAGTATACAATGTAGAGTTTTAAATCTTAGGGTAGTGGAAGTATGCTCGTCTGTTTTTTAATATGGGCCACCCTGTATATAGTCCAAGAAAACAATATTTTAAGATTGCGATTGCAGCTTCAAATTTGCCGAGTCCAAAATTTGAATTGCGACCACAATCAGCATTCAGGTTACGTTCTCGTTCAGCCAATTGCAGCTGAATCATGTCACGCACAGCAACCAATCAATTACCAGCTCCAATGCACGCATGTGCATCATTTAAAGGATTGCGCACACCATTCGTAGATTACAAATCAACTACTAATGGACATTTGCAAACATGCATCTCTGGCGCACATCTTTGGCAATGACATTCTTTTATTATTTTCTATCCAGGACTGTCCTTTAATTAGGGGTCTAATTGTTCATATCCCTGTTACATTTGACATTAAAATAATATTTTTAAATTCAGCACGCATTCTTTGATGTATTCTTTCTAAAAGAGTGATTTACATAAAAAAAGTACCAGTACCTGCAAAAGAAATTTTAAAAAAAGTTTAAAGTCAATTTCAGTGACACTTGCATGGTGAATTACATGTACTAGACCAGGAGCCAATTTCATTAAACGTGTGAGCACCAACATTTGCTGAGTGTGAACATTCTTCCTTAGGAAAGAAACAGGGTTACAATCCAACATTTCAGATGATGTTTATTTTGTGTAACTGGTATTCAGCTGGTTTTTGCTTTGATTGAAAAGCCTGTGGAGTTTTGACCGATAACCTGTTTTTACTGAGCAAGACTTTTTTGTGCTAAGCACATTTTTGTGCTTACATGTAATTTGCCCCAGGTGTTACCAGGACTATGGAGGTTCAAAAGTGGACATCTGCTTTGATCAAATCAAAAGGTTAAGTGCTGAAATCATTGCACCAATCGGGATCCTCTTCAACTTTGTGTTTCTCTTCACAGTCTTTCGAGTGAAGTCCATGCGTACAATCATCAACATCTACTTATCCAATCTGGCTGTGGCTAGGCCGGGTTAGGGTTAGGCCGGGTACAGTGCTTTTGTGCCCAACCATGATGTGACGATGGATTTTGATACTGAACAATGATCACCATTTGCAGATATCAAACCAATGTTACTACCGAATTATTAAGAAATATCTTACTTATTTGAAAGTAACCTGATTATAGGCATCCAGCAAAAGGATCGTGATAGATCATCTGTAATTATCCTGAAAAGTTTATCGCGGAAAAAAACCAAGAACCCTGTACATGTACTTCTTGCTTTTTTCTCAGCATCAATTATTGCAAAAACATTTGGACAGGTCAGTTAAATTATATTAACTATAAAATACAATCCCACCAATCCACCCATTCTTGATAATTCAAGCAATTACCAATGGTGTATCCCACCTTGAAACACAAAAAAACTGAGAACAAAATCAGTATGAAATGTCAATACTGTTCTACACTGTACGTGTTATGTTCCCCCATACACGTAGGTTATCAGATGTACAGAAGTCCTTAAAAAGAAACAAGTTTGCTTCTATGTATTGATGATTGTATTCATGGTCACCGAGTTTACTTTGGGCCTTTTTGAAAACTTTGCTTCCTCTTGGGCTTCGGTTCCCCCCCGAATTACTGAGAAGCAAATAGAAATTAATGCAAATTAAAAATAGTCTAACTTTTGAGTTCATATCAATCGATTGAATGTTTCTGAAGCACAACAGGCATACAAATGTGTCAGGGGATCTCGCAGTTGGAAATATAAAATCGTCTTAAACCAAAGATGAAGACGAAGCCAGGGATTCAGAAAGGCCCTTTAGCTTTACTTGTCACTCAGTAGGCCCTTTCAAGTTCTACTGATTTTGATGACATTATATTACGCACGGAAATGTGCCTGGTTATACTGAATACTGCAGCATTTTTTAGAATGGCACATTTACTCCCAAACTCCACTTAATTCTGCACACTTTTGAGTCATTTAAAGTCCACGTTTTATTTTCTCTAACATACATATTTAGGTTCTAGACTTGTAGAAATTTTTAAGTTAAAATAGATATTTCTTATTGACTGTAATTTGTAAATTTCCTTTAAATACGACTTTTACATTTTCTAATAAAGGTAGGATAAACCATTGGTGATTGCTTGAATGATCACGAATGGGTGGATTTTGGGGTTGTATTTTATAGTAAGTATCGTTTAACTGACCTGTCCGAAGTTTTACAATCATAGATGATGAAAAAAGCAAGAAATACATAATTTGTTTTCAACTGGCGTCGGGCATTGGTTCTTACATGTAATGTTGTTTTCGGGGTTTTTTCAATCGCCATCCGGCGATCATGGTTTTTAAAAAAAATCTTTTTGGGGGGAACAATTACAGGATTTTTAGCGCAATCATTTTGCTGAATGCCTACAATCGTTGTTTACTTTCAAATAAGTAAGATATTGCTTAATAATTCAGTAGTAAATTGTTTTCGATATCTGCAACTGATTTATCCTCCCTTTTAAAATAACTATTTCAATCGCCACAGACGAATCGTGTGAGCCTAGTCAGTCTACATCATTACCAAGTTTCTTTGCAACAGTTATTGCAACACTACTGTCACGCGCAATTAAAAAAGGCTAAGAGAAACGTGGGAGGAAAAAAGAAGGAAAATATGAAGCAACTTTCTGTTTCAATTACACATTTCCAAAAGTCTTTCTGTTTCTGTTGATATAAAACTGGAGTGATCAGAAAATAAAGTAGATTTGCTACATCTGAATATTTTGTTGGATACAGCGACAATTATGCAACACTGTACATAAACTATGGGTGATGGCTACCAAGACAGCTCTACTTCTTCAAATGAGTGGAAAGTTGAACTTGAAAACTTTGACAAGAGTCAAGATAAAATTGATCAAATCAAATGGTTAAGTAATGAAATCATCGCACCAATCGGCATCCTCTTCAACTTTGTGTTTCTCTTCACAGTCATTCGAGTGAAGTCCATGCGTACAATCATCAACATCTACTTATCCAATCTGGCTGTGGCTGACTCACTCTTCCTTACGAGTACCTTTATATTTGCTTTGTGTTCACCCATCGAGTACAACTTCCTTGGGCAAAAAGCATATTTAAGTGTCAGATGCATGCTTCTTGCTGTTTCTAGTTTCTTTGTGGTTACCATAGCAGCTGAGAGATTCTCTGCAGTGCGTAATCCTCTGGCACACAAAGAAAAAGCCTCCAAATCTCGAGCAGCAAAGATATCAGCAGGAGTCTGGGCGACAACAATTGTATTGTTATATAGTGAACCTAAAGTCCAACTACAGTCCCTAACGTACCTCACGATACGCCAGATGTTCAGACAGTCGCCGTGGAAGAAAGTGGGATTTAAAAACCGTTCAGGAATGTGCCTGTTGGTGGACTTGACGACCGGTTATAAAAGATCCAGTAATGTCAAACCCGGCACGAGGGGATAGGTAGTTCAAAGACACAGAGATCACACATAGAGGAAACGGTAAGAACTCAAAATGCACGCGAAGTACGGACAGTTCTATGGTTATAATTTATTGCATTTCAATACAACTATATTTTAAATCAATTAGGGGAAGGAATTCTGTTTCTCTAGAAAGAACTACGGTATTAATTCGCATTTTTGTTTTTAAATATTATATTTAGGATAATAAATTAGAAATATGAATTAAACAGTTTAAGGATATAAACAACTGTGTTCAATTTGGAAGTTAGTAGATACGGTTCAGATATTTCTCGAGCCTGTAATAATACACTTTTTACATTAAAAACTCAAAAGATGATTTTCAAAAATAAAGAAATGAATTAAAATTATACAGTATAGTGTATAACTAATGTGTATTTTAATTGACATAATCAATTTTTAATAATGAATTGTATAAGAAACATATCGTGTAATTTAGACTTAATAATAAAGACATTTTTTGGTTTTTTTTAATGTATAAGGGCGTGTGGTAAATTATCGGAAAATTATGAAAACATTAACCAATATGTATGCGTAACTTAAAAACTTAACTTAAAATGGGTAGAGCTTAAACACCACCTCTCACATAGTGAACAGTTGCCCGTTATATAGTTAAAAGTTGTTATTTAATTGAGTAAAAAGTGATATTTTTAATATAAGCATACATGCCCGTACAGCAATGGCTGTCGGCGAAATAATGTTATAAGGTAACTCGCGTCTACAGACTTGTGGTTCTCGGAGGATATTTTAAAGAAGGAATGACGCGTCCACAAACCTGTGGCTCTTGAAGAATATTTATAAGAAGGAATTACGAGTCCACTAACCAGTGGCTCTTAATTGAAGAATATTTTAAAGAAGGAATTACGCGTCCACAAACATGTGGCTTTTGGAGGATATTTTTAAGAAGGAAATACGTGTCTCCTAACCTGTCGCTCTTGGAATATATTTTTAAGAGGGAATTACGTGTCCACAAACTAGTGGCTCTAGAAGAATATTTTTAAGGAGAAATTACGCGTCTACAACCTGTGGCTCTTAAAGAATATTGTTAAGAAGGAATTACGCGTCCACAAACCTGTGGCTCTGGAAGAATATTTTAGGAAGGAATTACGCGTCCACTAACCTGTGGTTCTTGGAGGAGGATATTTTTAAGAAGGAATTACGCGTCCACAAACCTGTGGCTCTTGAAGAATATTTTTAAGAAGGAATTACGCGTCTACAAACCTGTGGCTCTTGAAGAATATTTTTAAGAAGTAATTAGGCGTCCACTAACCTGTAGTTCTTGAAGAATATTTTAAGAAGGAATTACGCGTCCACAAACCTGTGGCTCTTGAAGAATATTTTTAAGAAGGAATTACGCGTCCACTAACCTGTAGCTCTTGAAGAATATTTTAAGAAGGAATTACGCGTCCACTGACCTGTGGTTCTTGAAGAATATTTTAAGAAGGAATTACGCGTCCACTAACCAGTGGCTCTTTGAATATATTTTTAAGAAGGAACTACGCGTCCACAAACCTGTGGCTCTTGGAGGATATTTTTAAGAGAGAATTACGCGTCTACAAACCTGTGGCTCTTGAAAAAATATTTTTAAGAAGGAATTACGCGTCCACAAACCTGTGGCTCTTGAAGAATATTTTTAAGAAGGAATTACGCGTCTACAAACCTGTGGCTCTTGAAGAATATTTTTAAGAAGTAATTACGCGTCCACTAACCTGTAGTTCTTGAAGAATATTTTAAGAAGGAATTACGCGTCCACAAACCTGTGGCTCTTGAAGAATATTTTTAAGAAGGAATTACGCGTCCACAAACCTGTAGCTCTTGAAGAATATTTTAAGAAGGAATTACGCGTCCACTGACCTGTGGTTCTTGAAGAATATTTTAAGAAGGAATTACGCGTCCACTAACCAGTGGCTCTTTGAATATATTTTTAAGAAGGAACTACGCGTCCACTAACCTGTGGCTCTTGGAGGATATTTTTAAGAGAGAATTACGCGTCTACAAACCTGTGGCTCTTGAAAAAATATTTTTAAGAAGGAATTACGCGTCCACAAACCTGTGGCTCCTGAAGGATATTTTTAAGAAGGATTTACGCGTCCACTAACCTGTGGCTCTTGGAGGATATTTTTAAGAGGAATTACGCGTCCACAAACCTGCGGCTCTTGAAGAATATTTTTAAGAAGGAATTACGCGTCCACAAACCTGTGGCTCTTGAAGAATATTTTTAAGAAGGAATTACGCGTCCACTAACCTGTGGCTCCTGAAGGATATTTTTAAGAGGAATTACGCGACCACAAACCTGTGGCTCTTGAAGAATATTTTTAAGAAGGAATTACGCGTCCACTAACCTGTAGCTCTTGAAGAATATTTTTAAGGAGAAATTACGCGTCTACAACCTGTGGCTCTTAAAGAATATTGTTAAGAAGGAATTACGCGTCCACAAACCTGTGGCTCTGGAAGAATATTTTAGGAAGGAATTACGCGTCCACTAACCTGTGGTTCTTGGAGGAGGATATTTTTAAGAAGGAATTACGCGTCCACAAACCTGTTTATACTCTTGAATGTACCAGTGTACACTGTTAAAACAAAGGCCCATATTTTTATCAGATATCCTGATGATAATATTTTTATCATTAGCTAATTTCTTGATTTCATTTATTTCATTGGTCGTCGTGTTGTGGAGTGAATCAGCGTTGTCTTTTCTCAGGATATTCTCTGGAGTGGCATGAATTTCTTCGAGTACGGAAAGGGAGTAATCAAATGTGTTTTTATATACATCGGGATTGCTGATTACTTGGTTGAATTTGGGGGGATTAAATTTCCGTTTAAGCTTAAACGTGTCGTTGTGCGAAGAAGGCACGTGATAGTTTCGATTTTTCTCTTGTAGCATAAGTTTCTTTACAGAAAGCATTACTGATTTGTACAACTTTCCCTTAAGGTCAGTCTCGTCTTCATTTGGATCAGTGGGTATAAAAGAGGGGCCATAGTTGATTAAATTTTGAAGATTGGTATTGACTTTTCTCTTGGTGAAATTATGAAAGCGGGTTGTATCATCTGCGGCTTCTGAGTGGGCTAGTTTATCCATGGTTCTCTGTCGCTGGGTCTTGAGTTTTGTTATCACAAATTCAGTGTGCAATGAAAGACGTTTATCAATCAGAGCTTTGGCAATGTTATAATCTTGAGAAAGGGATTTCATTTTATGTTTGTAATTAGGGGGCTTGCAGTCTCGAGACGAAACCTACCCATGGTATGAGCGAACTGCACCTGACGAGTCTCGCTTTTTAGAAATTTTGTTCTGGTTTCCTTGTTGAAATTTACTGAAATAGACTGGTAAGAACTTTTACACGCCGGCATCTTTATTACCTATACTAACCTGAACTCAGTAAATAACTATACTCGTAGAACTGTCGGTATATCGCGTGCATTTTGAGTTCTTACTGTTTCCCCTCTGTGTGCTCTCTGTGTCTTTGAACTACCTATCCCCTCGTGCCGGGTTTGACATTACTGGATCTTTTATAACCGGTCGTCAAGTCCACCAACAGGCACATTCCTGAACGGTTTTTAAATCCCACTTTCTTCCACGGCGACTGTCTGAACGTCTGGCGTATCGTGAGGTACGTTAGGGACTGTAGTTGGACTTTAGGTTCACTATACAACAATACAATGTAGAGATAGGTCTTCGCGGCCTACACTGGCGTTCTTTTGGTTTCCGAGAGTCTGTGGGGCCGTTTAACTATACTTTGTCTCCATGTTACCTTTTCCTCTCTCTTTTTTGCATTCTTCTTTCCGTTCAACCCAAGAAATTAATTTGCACCGTATTTTAGCAGCCTTCGATTCTTAGTTACTTTATTACTACGCGCCAACAATTGTTTTTAACACGCGCGCGTGTGGAGCGCACTCGGCTAGAATGATGATTCAAATTTCTGCGTCACGTTCACACTTCGCCCTCAGCTGCCATCGATGTTATACGCCTTTCTCCGTATACTAGCGCTATAAAGCAAGTTGACCGAGTGCAAGGTAATTTTATGTTTACATTTGGTTTCCTCTCTCTCTATAACACAACGTAAAAGTTCTTATGGGGTAGGTCGTGCAGTCTCGAGACGAAACCTACCCATGGTATGAGCGAACTGCACCTGACGAGTCTCGCTTTTTAGAAATTTTGTTCTGGTTTCCTTGTTGAAATTTACTGAAATAGACTGGTAAGAACTTTTACACGCCGGCATCTTTATTACCTATACTAACCTGAACTCAGTAAATAACTATACTCGTAGAACTGTCGGTATATCGCGTGCATTTTGAGTTCTTACTGTTTCCCCTCTGTGTGCTCTCTGTGTCTTTGAACTACCTATCCCCTCGTGCCGGGTTTGACATTACTGGATCTTTTATAACCGGTCGTCAAGTCCACCAACAGGCACATTCCTGAACGGTTTTTAAATCCCACTTTCTTCCACGGCGACTGTCTGAACGTCTGGCGTATCGTGAGGTACGTTAGGGACTGTAGTTGGACTTTAGGTTCACTATACAACAATACAATGTAGAGATAGGTCTTCGCGGCCTACACTGGCGTTCTTTTGGTTTCCGAGAGTCTGTGGGGCCGTTTAACTATACTTTGTCTCCATGTTACCTTTTCCTCTCTCTTTTTTGCATTCTTCTTTCCGTTCAACCCAAGAAATTAATTTGCACCGTATTTTAGCAGCCTTCGATTCTTAGTTACTTTATTACTACGCGCCAACAATTGTTTTTAACACGCGCGCGTGTGGAGCGCACTCGGCTAGAATGATGATTCAAATTTCTGCGTCACGTTCACACTTCGCCCTCAGCTGCCATCGATGTTATACGCCTTTCTCCGTATACTAGCGCTATAAAGCAAGTTGACCGAGTGCAAGGTAATTTTATGTTTACATTTGGTTTCCTCTCTCTCTATAACACAACGTAAAAGTTCTTATGGGGTAGGTCGTGCAGTCTCGAGACGAAACCTACCCATGGTATGAGCGAACTGCACCTGACGAGTCTCGCTTTTTAGAAATTTTGTTCTGGTTTCCTTGTTGAAATTTACTGAAATAGACTGGTAAGAACTTTTACACGCCGGCATCTTTATTACCTATACTAACCTGAACTCAGTAAATAACTATACTCGTAGAACTGTCGGTATATCGCGTGCATTTTGAGTTCTTACTGTTTCCCCTCTGTGTGCTCTCTGTGTCTTTGAACTACCTATCCCCTCGTGCCGGGTTTGACATTACTGGATCTTTTATAACCGGTCGTCAAGTCCACCAACAGGCACATTCCTGAACGGTTTTTAAATCCCACTTTCTTCCACGGCGACTGTCTGAACGTCTGGCGTATCGTGAGGTACGTTAGGGACTGTAGTTGGACTTTAGGTTCACTATACAACAATACAATGTAGAGATAGGTCTTCGCGGCCTACACTGGCGTTCTTTTGGTTTCCGAGAGTCTGTGGGGCCGTTTAACTATACTTTGTCTCCATGTTACCTTTTCCTCTCTCTTTTTTGCATTCTTCTTTCCGTTCAACCCAAGAAATTAATTTGCACCGTATTTTAGCAGCCTTCGATTCTTAGTTACTTTATTACTACGCGCCAACAATTGTTTTTAACACGCGCGCGTGTGGAGCGCACTCGGCTAGAATGATGATTCAAATTTCTGCGTCACGTTCACACTTCGCCCTCAGCTGCCATCGATGTTATACGCCTTTCTCCGTATACTAGCGCTATAAAGCAAGTTGACCGAGTGCAAGGTAATTTTATGTTTACATTTGGTTTCCTCTCTCTCTATAACACAACGTAAAAGTTCTTATGGGGTAGGTCGTGCAGTCTCGAGACGAAACCTACCCATGGTATGAGCGAACTGCACCTGACGAGTCTCGCTTTTTAGAAATTTTGTTCTGGTTTCCTTGTTGAAATTTACTGAAATAGACTGGTAAGAACTTTTACACGCCGGCATCTTTATTACCTATACTAACCTGAACTCAGTAAATAACTATACTCGTAGAACTGTCGGTATATCGCGTGCATTTTGAGTTCTTACTGTTTCCCCTCTGTGTGCTCTCTGTGTCTTTGAACTACCTATCCCCTCGTGCCGGGTTTGACATTACTGGATCTTTTATAACCGGTCGTCAAGTCCACCAACAGGCACATTCCTGAACGGTTTTTAAATCCCACTTTCTTCCACGGCGACTGTCTGAACGTCTGGCGTATCGTGAGGTACGTTAGGGACTGTAGTTGGACTTTAGGTTCACTATACAACAATACAACGGTTTTTAAATCCCACTTTCTTCCACGGCGACTGTCTGAACGTCTGGCGTATCGTGAGGTACGTTAGGGACTGTAGTTGGACTTTAGGTTCACTATACAACAATAAAATCTCGAGCAGCAAAGATATCAGCAGGACTCTGGGTGCCTACAATCATTGTTGGTGTGATTCTAATGTTCTTACCAGAGACTATCTTTGCCAACCTCATCTTTTGGATTCCTTCCATTATCAACATCGTATGTTTAATAGCAACTTTGCTTTGTACATCTATGTGGTAGTGAAAGTGCGCAGACAATCAGCCCTGTTTCCAAACCGTCCTAAGCGAGCAGGCAAGGTCCTCTGTATGGTGATCATCAATACTGCAGTTTTCTTCATTTTGTACTTAGTAGACTTATCCGCCATAATTATTACCACTGTTTTAAACCTTTATCCCCGTTTCGATGCGACTTCCCAGATTGTTGAATATTTGAAACTTGGAGAAAAAGCAATCATAGTGGAACTATGCTCAGAAATCCTGCGATATATCAACAGCTCAATCAATTCCCTGGTCTACAGTGCCACAAACACAGACTATCGTGCAGCTGTAGTCAAGGCTTTCTCATTCCTCAAACTGTGCTGTCGTTGCTGCCCAAGATGGAATCCCAGCCGACCATCGCAGCCAGGGAAGCAGATTGAGCTTCGTGTGATTCCACAGGCAGAAAATGACCAAGAGCAGCGTGCTGCCAGGCCAAGCAGCAGCAAGCCACTGAGCCAAGGACGTGCACAACACCCAGAGAGTCAGCAGTCACTGAACAACTGTCCAGAACAATCTTCCAGGCAAGGCAGAAGCAAGTTATCCACGCAAAGTCAGCAGCATGTTCAAGCGCATGTTGAGGTACATGCAGAACCAGCGGGGACCCCAGCGCTTGCAAGTTCTCATCAGGAACAATGCTCTAGTCTGACTGACTGCAAGCCATCCATGCAAGGACAACAGTGTGTACATCCAGAACCAGCAGAGAGCCAGCAGTCACTTGCAAATACTCAGGAACAATGTCCTGGGATGACTGGCACCGAGCCATCAGCACAAGGGCAGCAGTATGCACATCCAGAACCAGAAGGGAGTCAATCATTGGAAAGTTGTTAAGACCAATGTTCTCTGGTAACTGATGCGTGCAAGCCATCCATGTAAGGGCAGCAGCAACCCATCTCTGCAAGGGGAACAGCGGTCTCAAGAGTGCTAGCAACACTTGCAAGTTTTTGGTAACAATGATCCAGGATAAAGTTGTGAGGGTTTGCAGAGACACTATGTGGAATTCTCTTTTGGAAAGATGCAAGTTGTCAGTAACAGTGATTCAGGATTGACTGAAGCATGAACTCAGAACTTAATGTTACCGGTATATTCACCTCTCAATTCCACGTAGAAACATTATTCGAGCTTCGGTACTGATTAATATTTAAAGTTGTTTTGATTAGACTTGGGTGATATTCCAGTTAAACATGTATTTGTGATACCAAACCATACCAAATGCTGTGATAATACTTACTGATACTGAACAAAATGTTGGCAAAATACTGAAAAGCTCACTATAAAATGTCAATACAATGTGTTCTCTTTTTAGGGATATTCTTAATGCAGTGACTTGTTACAGCAGTTGATGATCTGATTCCCTGACTTACCCAGCCCGACATTGACAATACTCTGAACCTTTTACTCTTCGAACCCGACTATCAAATAGTCTGGTTCCAAAAGCGATATCCAGGTATTTTTGTCAATGTCGGGCTGGGTAAGTCAAGGAATCAGATCGTCAACTGCCGTAATGATAGCCACTGCGTATTCTTAAAACTACAATGTTTCAGTGATGATATATTGCCGACTCTCAAAATAAATCAAATAGGACCTACCACACAAGTCTAAACTTCAGACATTTCAAGCCCACATTTTTGTTTCTAAAACAATTAATATTTATTTTTTACCTATATTTCATTTCTGTTCAACAAGAACTTGTGAGAATTTTGTTTAAATACATGTATAGTAAAATGTTTCAGTAATGCTCGAGTGATTAGCGCCCATGAACATATTTTTATGGAATGCGTGCAATATAAATGTAATTATTATTATTATGTTACTGAAGTTGTAAATAAGTGAGTAAATGTACAGATGCATGCCTCTTATATACTTGTAATTTGTAACTGTTCCACTGAAATGAGCACAAAGCCATATTGTCTATCACTGACAGAGATTATCTTGCACAATGAAATCTACCTTTGTGCTTTTTAACCAGTTCGTGCCGGGATTATTTAATATTGAATGGGACCAGGCGCGGGATTATTTTTCATGAACCTCGATCCGCGACGGGTTCAGGCCAGCATTCTTGGGAGCCGGTACACGCCATCCGACGCGAACTGGTTAAAGATACTCAGTCAATACTTTTTGAGGATATTAGATTTAAATTGTAATTGTGATTTTTTGTTACCATCTCTGACAAACCAAAAAATAGTTCGTGTTTCATTATTACAATTTTTTTTATTGATTTCAACCTAAACGTGGTTTGCAAATTACCGGGATTCATATGACTGAAATAACCCCCTCAAGTGATTTTAATTCTTTAAAAAAAATATATACAAATTTAGAATCCGTGAGTTTTTTGGGTCAAGGCAGGCAGACTTCAAAGGCATTGTATTTGAAAGGGAACTTACAGGGGAGTTTAGGTTTATGTATAATGTAGACACATAATTACAAAGTGTGATCGATGTAAAAGACCGATCGTTGATGTAAAAGACCGATTGATGGAAGGACCAATCAATAGATGTAAAAGACCAATCGATAGTTGTAAATTAAAGACCGATCGATCGATCGATGTAAAAGACTGATCAATGTGTTGATTGGACTTTATGCCATTTTGGTGTTCCATATGCATTTTACTTACAGGACCAAATCTACCCAAATCCACTCAAGTGGTGGTTAATATTGATGAACAACAGCTCATCACTGCATGATGGACAAAATCACTCCCATTCTCCAAGCAGTGCCAACGTCCATCATACTCCAAATATATTCACCCCGGGCCTTCAAGACCAAGTTCCCCCGTCCCCCGTCCCCCCCAACAAAAAACAAACAAAAAACAAACAAACAAGGGTTTGGATTTTAATGGATTAGGGAGGGTTAGAGTTAAATTAAAGAAGTTTGAGTTTTGTCACTTTTCATTTTCGGTAACATCAACCAATTTCAATCAAGGAAATACGCATTCAATACGTAATAATAAAAACTGAAACAACTTTAATTCTAAATGGCAGCAGCGAAACTGAATTGTCTGCTTTGGTAACTGCTGTCACGAGATACATGCATATCACGTGCATAACAATAGGTCTTTGAGAATTGTGAGAAAATAGAGAGGAAGGGTGAACAAAACTTTCTGTTTCAACTACACACTTCTAGAAGATCTCAATGTGTTATATTCCCCAATAGTATAAAACTGGAGCAATCTTGAAATAGGACAAACACACTTCGCTACATGTATATCTGCAGAAAATGTTGGATGCAGCTCCAATCTACACTGCACATCATGGGTGATGGCCACTCTATCGAATGAAGTAAACAAGCATCTTGAAAACTATTACAAGAGATAGGGTGGGAGTACATATGTTTAAAATAATACACCATTTTAAAGTTGAGAACCTAGAGAATTAAAAAAAAAAGAGCAGAATCTAAATAACTAAAATTGTCAACTTTATCTGGGTTCCGTTGGAGCAGGTCACATATACACCAATTGTCAGTTGTGCATGTTTGTCATTTGAAGCAGCAAAGGTGCTTAAAACCGAAAGGTGCATACAAACTCAATTGATTAAGTGTTAGTACTCTCAATGCTATACAGGGTGGCCTAAACAAAATGTACAATAATATCACAACAAACAAGAATACTTCCACTACCCTGAGGCCAAAACTGCCTATACCAACAAATGCAGAATGTTTCTTAAAGAACAATGATACAAGTTGTCTTTAATTCGGACTAGAAGTTTTAGCTCCAGATTCTATTTAGTGAAGTGAAGTCAGTGGTTCTTTCGCATAAAAAAAACCCTAAACCACGATTTAGTTATTTCTCGGTGCGAAAGGACCACTGACTCGGCTGTGCTTTACAAAACAGGGTCTTGAGCTGAAACTACTAGCCTAAATCGAGATATCTTGGTATCATTTTTCCTCTAGAAACATTCTTCATCCATTGGTATACGATGTAGAGTTTTAAATCTTAGGGTAGTGGAAGTATGCTTGTCTGTTTTTTAATATGGGCCACCCTGTATATAGTCCAAGAAAACAATATTTTAAGATTGCGATTGCAGCTCCAAATTTGCCGAGTTCAAAATTGTAATTGCAACCACAATCAGCATTCAGGTTACGTTCTTGTTCAGCCAATTGCAGCTGAATCATGTCACGCACAGCAACCAATCAATTACCAGCCCCCATGCACGCATGTGCATCGTTCAAAGGATTGCACACACCATTCGTAAATTACAAACCAACTACTAATGGACATTTGAAAACATGCTTCTCTGAGACGCATCTTTAGAAATGACATTCTTTTATTATTTTCTATCCAGGACTGTCCTTTAATTAGGGGTCAAATTTTTCATGTGCCTGTTACATTTGACATTAAAATATTATTTTACATTCAGCACACATTCTTTGATGCCTTCTATTTCAAAGAGTGATTTACATTAAGCAAAGTACTGTACCTGCAAAACAAATTTTATACAAAGTTTGAAGTCAATTTCAGTGCCACTTGCTTGGTAAATTACTAGACCAGGAGCCAATTTCATTAAACGTGTATTACACCAACATTGATGAGCATGAACATTCTTCCTTGGAAAAAAACAGGGTTACAAACCAACATTTCAGATGATGTTTATTTTGTGTAACTGGTATTCAGCTGGTTTTTGCTTTGAATGAAAAGTCTGTGGAGTTTTGACCAATAACCTGTTTTTACTGAGCAAGACCTTTTTGTGCTAAGCACATTTTTGTGCTTATACATGTATGTAATTGGACACAATGTAACCAGGACACAAACAAATGCCACAGTTTATTGATGGACTAACCAATCTTCCTTGTGCATGACCCAAAGTATTTTACCTGTAGCTACCAAAGTTTTCCATAAACAAAAATATAACTTAGGCAGGACTCAAACACACAGCCTCCTGCTTTCTATTGCAGATGCATTATTACTAGCCAGGGTTTGGCTAGCTGGTTAAAATCCTAATAGCACCGAGTTCCACAACCAAATGTTTCAATTTGTGTCGGGGTGATGTACCGGTAAATTGAATACTGTTTATGTTTCCATCAAAACCAACGTTATTTACAAACGATGTATACAAACTTATCATAAATAAACAGAGAGAATATAAAAGGGGAGAGGACACAAAGCAGATTTCAGTTTCAACTGCACACTCCTCAAAGATTCTCTGTTAGTGTTCTTACAACAAGAATACCTGCACTGCATCTGCAAATAATGTTGGAAATGCTGCACTGTACATGAACTATGGCTGATGGCTACCAAGAAGACAACTCTACTCTGTCAACTGAAGTAAACAAGCATCTTGAGAGCTATTACAAGAGTGAAGACAGAACCGATCAAATAACATTGTTAAGTGTTAAAATCATTGCACCAATTGGCATCCTCTTCAACTTTGTGTTTCTCTTCACAGTCTTTCGAGTGAAGTCCATGCGTACAATCATCAACATCTACTTATCCAATCTGGCTGTGGCTGACTCGCTCTTCCTTACGAGTGACTTTATGTATGCATTGTGTTCACCCATCAAGTACAACTTCCTTGAGCAAAAAGTATATGGAGGTGTCAGATACACGCTTCTTGCTGTTTCTAATTTCTTTGTGGTTACCATAGCAGCTGAGAGATTCTCTGCAGTGCGTAATCCTCTGACACACAAAGAAAAAGCCTCTAAATCTCGAGCAGCAAAAATATCAGCAGGAGTTTGGATACCAACAATCATTGTTGGTGTGATTCTGATGTTCTTACCAGAGACTATCTTTGATTCTGTAGTTTTGGGGATTACTTCCATTATTGCCATTGTATGCTTAATAGTAACTCTTGCTTTGTACATCTATGTGGTAGTAAAAGTGCGCAGACAATCAGCCCTGTTGCCAAACCGTCCCAAGCGAGCAGGCAAGGTCATCTGTATGGTGATCATCAATACTGCTGTTTTCTTCATTTTGAACTTAATGCGAACTGCATTGTCAATTCTTGTAATTGTGCTAAGCATGTATTCCACACCTTCACAGGCTGTTGAATTTCTACAATTTGCAGACAAAATTAACATTCTGTCAATATGTCGTGAAATTTTTGAGCTTATCAACAGTTCAATCAATTCCCTGGTCTACAGTGCCACAAACGTAGACTATCGTGCGGCTGTAGTCGAGGCTTTCTCATTCCTCAAACTGTGCTGTCATTGCTGCCCAAGATGGAATCCCAGCCAACCATTGCAGCCAGGGAAGCAGATTGAGCTTTGTGTGATTCCACAGGCAGAAAATGACCAAGAGCACCATGCTGCCAGGCCAAGCAGCAGCAAGCCACCAAGCCAAGGGCATGCACAACTCCCAGAGAGTCAGCAGTCACTGGACAGCTGTCAAGAACAATGTTCTAGACAAAGAAGCAGCAGCAAGGCATCCAATCACAGTCAGCAGCATGTTCAAGTGCATGTTGAGGTACATGCAGAACCAGCGGGGACCCCAGTGCTTGCAAGTTCCCACCAGAAACAATGCTCTAGTCTGACTGACTGCAAGCCATTCATGCAAGGAGAACAGTGTGTACATCCAGAACCAGAAGAGAGCCAGCAGTCACTTGAAAGTACTCATCAGGAACAATGTCCTGGGTTGACTGGCACGGAGCCATCATCACAAGGGCAGCAGTATGCACATCCAGAATCAGAAGGGAGTCAATCGTTGAAAAGTTGTTAAGAACAATGTTCTGATGTGTCATGTGTGCAAGCCATCCTGACAGCAGATAGTCAACAATCACTTTGTAAGTAAATCTTCTAGGCACAACAGCAGTATACCATAGGAAGAGTATGTGCATCAAGAACCAGCAGAAAGTCAATCACTCCTAAACTGTCCAGAACAATGTTCCAGGGTGACTGACTCCAACCCATCCATGCAAGGGGAGCAGCGGTCTCAAGACTGCCAGCAACACTTGTGAGTTGTCAGTAACAATGATCCAGGATTGACTGATGCTGACATTTCAATGCAAGGAAGCATGAACTCAGAACTTAATGTTATATCCACCTCTCAAATCAACAAAGAAACATTTTTCGAGCTCCGATACTGAATAATATTAAAAGTTGTTTTGATTAGGTTTGGGTGATATTCAAGTTAAACATTATGTATTTGTGATACCAAACCATACCAAATGCTGTGATAATACATATTGATACTGAACCAAATATTGGCAAAATATTGAAAAGCTCCGTATAAAATGTCAATACAATGTGTTCTCTTTTTAGGGATACTCTTATAGCACTGACTATCATTACAGCAGTTGATCATCTGATTCCCTGACATTGACAATACTCTGAAACATTTTACTCTTAGAAACTGACTATCAAATAGTCTGGTTCCAAGAGCAATATCCAGATATTTTTGTCAATGCCGGGCTGGGTAAGTCGGGGAATTAGATCGTCAACTGCCGTATTCTTATTACTACAATTTTTACTACAATAATACTACAATTTTTACTACAATAATACTACAATGTTTTAGTGATGATATATTGCCGAATCTCAAAAGTGTAAATTTCAGATATTTCAGGCCCACATTTTTTTTTCTAAAACAATTAATATTTTTGTTTACCTATATTTCATTTCTGTTCAACAAGAACTTGTGAGTTTAAATAGAACAGTAATGCTCGAGTGATTACCAATACTGAAGTTGTAAATAAGTGAGTAAATGTACAGAGGCATACTTCTTACATTGTATATACTTGTAATTTGTAATTGTTCAGCTGAAATAAGCACCAATCATATTGTCTATCACCGACAGAGATTACCTTTCAGAATGAAATCTACCTTTGTGCTTTTTAACCAGTTCGTGCCGGGATTATTTTGACATTGACCGGGCCCAGACGCAAGACTATTTTCCACGAACCTCGATCCGAGACGGGTTCGGGCCAGCATTATTGGGAACCGGTACTCGCCATCCGACGAGAACTGGTTAAAGATACTCAGTCAATACTTTTTGAGTTTCACTCAACAATAGATTTATTTTTAAGTTGTAATTTTTGTTAACATCTATGACAAACCAAAAAGTTGTTCATGCTTCATTATTACAAAATGTTTCATTGATTTCAACTTAAATGTGGTCTGCAGATTACCGGGATTCATATGACTGAAATAACCACCTAAAGTGGGACTTAGAAGGACTAATCAATAGATGTAAAAGACCGATCGATCGATCGATGTAAAAGAACGACTGATCAATGTTGATTGGACTTTATGCCTCTTTGGTGTTCCATACCCTACTGCATTTTAAGTACACAGGACCAAATCCACCCAAATCCACTCAAGTGGTGGTTGATATTGATGAACAACAGCTTAGTACTGCACGATGGACAAAATCAGTCCCATTCGTCCAGCAGTGCCAACGACCATCATAATCCAAATATATTCACCCCAGGCTTGCAGGACCAAGTCTCCCACCCCCCCCCCCCCCCCCTCCCCCTGTACCCTAACAAAACCAACAAAACCAACAAGGGTATGGATTTTGATGGATTTGGGAGGGTTAGTGTTAAAGAAGCTTTAGTTTTGTCAGTTTTCATTATCGGTAACATCAACCAATTTCAATCAAGGAAATACACATTGTACATACATTGTGTAATGATAAAAACTGAAACAACTTTAATTCTAAATGGCAGAAGCGAAACTTAATTGTCTGCTTTAGTAACTGCTGTCATGAGATACATGCATATCACGTGCATTACAATACAATTGTGGGAAAATATGGAGGAAATGTCAACCAAACTTTCTGTTTCAACTACACACTTTTAGAAGATCTCAATGTGTTATATTCCCCATTAGAATAAAAACTGGAGCAATCTTGAAACAGGGTAAACGCGCTTTGCTGTATCTGCAGAAAATGTTGGATGCAGCTCTAAACTACATTGCACATGATGGGTGATGGCTATGAAGACAACTCCACTCTATCGAATGAAGTATTAAACAAGCATCTTCAGAACTTTTACAAGAGTTTAGACATTTTTGATCAAATCAAATGGTTAAGTGCTGAAATCATTGCACCAATCGGCATCCTCTTAAACTTTGTGTTTCTCTTCACAGTCTTTCGAGTGAAGTCCATGCGTACAATCATCAACATCTACTTATCCAATCTGGCTGTGACTGACTCACTCTTCCTTACGAGTAACTTTATATTTGCATTGTGTTCACCCATCGAGTACAACTTCCTTGGGCAAAAAGCATATTTAAGTGTCAGATGCATGCTTCTTGCTGTTTCTAGTTTCTTTGTGGTCACCATAGCAGCTGAGAGATTCTCTGCAGTGCGTAATCCTCTGACACACAAAGAAAAAGCCTCTAAATCTCGAGCAGCAAAGATATCAGCAGGAGTCTGGGTGTCTACAATCATTGTTGCTGTGATTCTGATATTCTTACCAGAGACTATCTTTGATGATGTCGCGTTTTGGATTACTTCCATTATCAACATTGTATGTTTAATAGCAACTTTTGCTTTGTACATCTATGTGGTAGTGAAAGTGCGCAGACAATCGGCCCTGTTGCCAAACCGTCCAAAGCGAGCAGGCAAGGTCCTCTGTATGGTGATCATCAATACTGCTGTTTTCTTCGTTTTGTACTTAGTAGACCTATCCGCCATAATTATTGTTTTAAACCTGTATCCCCGTCCCGATGCTACTTCCCCGATTGTTGAATATTTTAAACTTGGAGAAAAGGCATTCATAGTGGGAATATGCTCAGAAATCCTGCGATATATCAACAGCTCAATCAATTCCCTGGTCTACAGTGCCACAAACGCAGACTATCGTGCAGCTGTAGTCGAGGCTTTCTCGTTCCTCAAACTGTGCTGTCGTTGCTGCCCAAGACTGAATCCCAGCCAACCATCGCCGCCTGGGAAGCAGATTGAGCTGCGTGTGATTCCACATGCAGAAAATGACCAAGAGCAGCGTGCTGCCAGGCCAAGCAGCAGCAAGCCACTAAGCCAAGAGCGTGCACAACACCCAGAGAGTAAGCAGTCACTGGACAGTTGTCAAGAACAATGTTCCAGGCAAGGCAGAAGCAAGTTGTCCAAGCCCAGTCAGCAGCATGTTCAAGTGCATGTTGAGGTACATGCAGAACCAGTGGGGACCCCAGCGCTTGCAAGTTCTCATCAGGAACAATGCCCTAGTTTGACTGACTGTAAACCATCCATGCAAGGACAACAGTGTGTACATCCAGAACCAGCAGAGAGCCAGCAGTCACTTGCAAGTACTCAGAAACACTGTCCTGGGCTGACTGGCACCGAGCCATCATCACAAGGGCAGCAGTATGCACATCCAGAACCAGAAGGGAGTCAATGGTCGGAAAGTTGTTAAGAACAATGTTCTCTGGTAACTGATGAGTGCAAGCCATAGATATAAAGGCCAGTTCATACATGAATTTGTGACGTCACAGGGAATTGTCGCAACGCAAATTCACAAAACTTGAAAACATTTCAACTCATATTCATATCGCATTCGAAGTATGATGAATACATGTAACTGCAAGCCGGCCTTTAGGGCAGCATTGTGCAAAGTTAATGTACAGCTACACATGTATACAGTGTTGGTGCGAAAAACGGTACACTCTGGAGACGTGAACACAATGGGGACAATGGGAGTAAAAAGGTCTCCAAAGGGTAATTTCTATAAATGAAAAGGTCTCCACTAGGAATTTCTCAACAATTATTTAAAAACTAGGGTTAGGATGTGGGTTAGGGTTAGTGTTTGGGTTAGGGTATAATATAGGGTATATTGGGTCGAAATTTCAACCCATGAAAATAATTGGGGGTAAAATGGGAGCATTTTGAAAAAACGTGCTTGACTTTTTAACTATTTTTTCTCCACAGTGATACAAAAATGCGAATTGACATGTACATACATACAGCGTAATTTTCAAACACTAGAATAGTTTTACCGACTGTAAAAAAATTGGCAGTATTGACATGAGTCTAGGGCCTATCTCAGCTCCTACCGGGATAAGTTCTGAACCAGTTGAGGACATTGTGAAACAACTCAGGGTTAAACAAACGGGTTTACCCAGGGTCAAGCCCACCCCGGGTTAAGAGGCTTTAGTGTGAAAAGGACTCTTGATAAATTCCACGCATAGAGCGCAATATGAACTTAGGGAGCAAACTCACCGCAAATCCAAAATGTCTTGGGAGATTCTGGATCTCAATCTTGAAGATCTCAGACGTAAAGTGCTGTCGTGTCAGATAGTGATAAGGGTCCGTTATGGCAGCGTCGGTCACCGGTACGTCAGAGGTGCTGGCAGAAAGGTTATCTTGTGGCTCGAGACCTGATAGACAAATGAATAGATAAAAAAGGGACAGTATACATTTTGCAGCTATCCACAAAATTACCAACCAAAATACTGTTGAAAAGCTAACTTGTTGAAAAGATATTAATCATTGTAAACTCCCTTTTAAATGATTCCGTCTGGCATGCTGTCATTTTTGAAAAAAATAACAAAAGAAAATGTCATTTCCAAATTTGCGTCTCGGAGACACACTTTTGAAAATGTTCACAAATAGAGAGCGCAAATGTTTGAAAGATGCGAGGCGCACACACCGGCGCAACTATTGGTCAGTTCAATGCGTCACACGCGAGTAGCTGCAATCTGCTGGCTGAAAATGCGCCCTTAACACAGATTGTGGTCGCAAGTCAAATTGTGACTCAGCAAATTTTGAATGGAAATCAAAATCTAAGAATATTTTTCTCAAAAAAATGCGCCATTCACAGAGCTAAACATTTCATCAGGTTTTTGTCAAGCACCTTTTCTAATATTTTTAGCCCTTTTTGCTGATTTAAACGACAAATGGTCTATTTTTCCTTTAACCCTGACCTTTCAAACTCCATCAAAACCATTTGAAATGTTGGAGACATGGGATATGATGGGGTGTGATAGACTTGGGCCAGGAGGCCTGAAGCTACTTCCAAAACAGTTTTTATTATTAATTTGTATACCTATTTGTTTTTAAGTTAGTTTAGGTTTTATTTTCATTTTGAGTGTTTGTCTTGTTTCTACCTTGTATATTCCATATTATTGGATCGAAAAAATAATAATAATAATAATAAAAAGTAACTAGGGAGTACAGGGTTAAAATACTAATATATGAATGTATTTGTATAATTACCATATTAAGGCCAGTTAAAATTAATGTTAAAGGTAGTACACCATTTGCAGATTTCGAAAATATTTACTACCGAATTATTAAGAAATATCTTACTCATTTGAAAGTAAATAATGATTCTAGGCATCCAGCAAAATGATTGCGCCAATTATTCCGAAAAATATAGTTTTATCAAAAAAAATTCGCGATCGCCGAATAACTGCCCAATTTCGGTTGAAAACAAATGCTGTTTTTCATGCTTTTCTCGGCATCCATTATTGTAAAACTTCGGACAGGTCAGTTAAATGATATTTACTATGAAATACAACCCCCAAATCTACTCATTAATGATAATTCAAGCAATTACCAATGGTGTATCCTACCTTTAAATGGCTAGTAAGACAAGGTTGTAAATATAACCCAATTTGTACCATTTTCTAGAAACATCTAGTACTTTGCTTTTATAATCTTGTGTAATTAAACACTTATTACCTTTGGATTTGTCTTCAACCTTATTTGAAATAGCATCAACATCCGTTGGCATCTTGCCAACCTCACCCTCTGTAATCTTGGTCGATGACGCTATATCTTCGCCAGCTGGGGCATCTTCGGAAGCTGGTCCCTGCTTTTTATCCATTTCGGTGTTTATTTCATCCAACGTTGGTGTTGCACTGAAAAGTCACGCTGGAAAAAAGATTAAACAAATATTTATTATTATTATTATTATTTCTTTTTGGTAATGAAACCGAGGATTCCTCAAAATCGCCCAAGGCACTGTAGCTCGTAAGGGCAAACCCCTTCTCTTAGCGATAAGCGTAACTGGGTTCTTTTACGTGCGTGTCCTGGTTCAATATATAAACAATACACACACACGGGACCAACGGCTTTACGTCCCATCCGAAGGACGAAGCAATAGTGGTTTAATTGCCTTGCTTAAGGACACACGTGTCGACGGCCGGGATTCGAACTCACGCTCTGTGGAACAGAAAACACACGCTCTTAACCACTCGGCCACGACACTCATCTACAGCATAATTAAAAAATAAAATCCCACAAATGAAATTGCTGTGTATGCTGTGTAGATGTTCTCCTAGAACACCCTATAGACTTAAGTCTCTGGCCTATTGCCTCTAAAGGTAGGATACACCATTTGCAGATATCGAAAATATTTACTACCAAATTATTAAGAAATATCTTACTCATTTGAAAGTAAATAATGATTCTAGGTATCTAGCAAAATAATTGTGCTAGATATCCTCTAATTATTCCGAAAAATAAAATTTTATAAAGAAAAATTCGCGATCGCCGAACGGCGATCGCAAAAAAACAAAGATAACATAAGAATAACTGCTCGACGCCAGTTGAAAACAATCGCTGTTTTTCGTGCTTTTCTCTGCATCCATGATTGTAAAACTTTGGACAGGTCAGTTAAACGATATTTATTATAAGATACAACCCCCGAAATCTACCCATTCATGATAATTCAAGCAATTACCCACAAAGTCATTGCCATTGGCATTGGCTCGTGACGACAGGCTTTATCTTACTCAACAAGCTAAGCAGATTAAATCAAAATCTAATCAAAATGACTAAGTTAATGTCACAAATACTATTAAAACAAATCTCTCCAGTGATACTGAAGTATAAAACAGTTATCAATATAAAACAAAAGTAAATCCTGTTTCACCGTAAAATACCTGAGCTGCACGCGCTGCCCGTCAGTCACCGCATGTTTGTTGTTGAATGCTGCCCTCATGAGTTGTTCAATAATATGTGCGAACTTTTAAATTCTCGGCCTTGTTTCAGCTTTTGCTTCATCTCTAAAACGACCATTTTCATGTTTTTTTCTGGTCGTGTATGCTGTATAACCAATTGCTCCATGCTGTAACGGCCGCCATTTTCACCAACTAGCAAAACCACAGAATAGGAACTGTACTTTTATCGAACAAAATAAACATTGGATTTTTGTACCATGGGACGAGTGCGATTATTGTGTTCGTTCGTGATCCCCATTTTGGTACAAAATGAAAACATCGAAGTTCATTCAAGTTGTTGTTGCTAAATACAAAAATGACTGTTCATTTTTGCAAAAATGGCACTTTTGGTGTATTTTTGGCGAAAATATGGACCGATTTTTATTTTTTTTACAAAACTTGCCGTTACATGATCCTAGGCTTTGGCCCGTACGTGGCTCCAGCGTTATTGCCAAACTGCATAACTGAAGCCAAAACTGAAACAAAGTTTCATTCAACAAAACGGCACTCACGTGACAAAACCTAAATTGTGACCAATCGGAAATACTGTGTTGTGAATCTCCGTCGGCATCCAATCAGCGCTCTCGTTACGCACAGTTTCTGACCCGGTGTACAGCAATCCAACATGGCGGCTTCTAAAGACGACGCCGAGCCTTTATTTATGTGCATTTTGCACTGTGATTCTGGAGCCAAAGGCAGGGTTTCACCTTTTTCTAATCAAAGCTGGTCTCGCTTCCTCGAGTTTGCTGACAAATGGAAGAGTTTGAAGGGAAAACAGTCAGATATAGCGAGAGAATTACTGGCCAAACATGACTCCGCGTTGCAGAGAGCGGATGGGTTTAGCATCGGCAGGCGGACCACCGAATCATGTTGGATTTTATCGATCTTGCTACGCCCGGTTTACGGACATCAATAAGATAGAGCAAGTCACAGCTGTCCAAGAGAAACGACAAAGGAAAATCGTTGGAACCGGTACTCGGTAGGTGTTGCAGTAACGTTCAGGCCTAGACTTCAGACTTCGTTCAGGGTGAAGCTTATAACACCTTAGTGTTTGTTTGTGGTTCCGAAAAAGATTCTGATGCTCTTAAATGACATTTACGCCAACAGGCCACATTCTCTTAACTATGATATTGACCGTATATACAGGGCCACACATTCGAACACGCTTTATGTTATTATAGTTCTGTAACTCTTTCTTGTACGGTACCGTTATCTCAGGAAAATGCATTGTACGGCAAGTTTGCATTTCAAATCGTAGAAATTCCGTTCAACTAAAGAAATTTTATTTCAATTAATTTTGTTGTGGGGGGGGGGGGGGGGGGGAGCGTGTGCAACTTTGGCTCCATATTTTTGTGTAGAACATTTAAAAAGAAAAGAAAATAGGGACAAGTGACAAACTAAATTTCTTTTTTTGTAACGAGTCATTTCCAAATTCCATCATTTATTGTATTTTTCCCTTCTTTTTTCTCTCTAGATTTAACCTTATATGCAGTTGCTAATCAGGAGACGAGCAGTGATAATGACAGACCTCCAAAGAAGACTTGTGTTTACTCAGATCCAGTGCCAGCCTACTATCTAAGCCCCAACATTAGAAGCATGTCGTACCGGCTATGTGCATTATCTGCCCAAAATCGCATGGGTTGTGAATAATTGTAACATTAATGTGCCCACTTCAGTGATTTTGTGATTGTTATAATTCTTAATTTTATAGGGAAAAGCTGAGAGAATTATGCTGGAACTGGTTTTTGTGTACTAAATGACTAAATATTTAAGACAAGTCAGGAGCATTTTTCTGACATGTTTCATTCAGTTAACTTCCACTATCCCTGCTCCAATGAGGGCAACTATTTTCAAGGCTTTTTCTAATTTAAAAGTGTAACCTAGTTAAAACTTATTAGAGCTACATACCAAAACATCCATGATGGAGTATGAATATCCCTCTTACTGAGAAAATATGGTACTCAAATCGGCATTTACACAAATTTAAATGTAATTATTATTTGCAAATGGTGCACACAATTCACCATTTCTGTAATTTTAAATGTTATTACAACCATTACTTTAATCACAAACAATTCAGCTTCCCAGTAATGTTACAGGTCCATTGTAAAATAAAACTGTAGGGTTGGGTCAGGCACTATCACTCTTGGACCACAGCCACCAAAACGTGGGTACAGGGCCACAAATTGTTAATTCTCAATTTTCATGTGATTCTATTTATTTTAATGTCACTTTGCAAGTTATGTTCCATAAAAAAACAGGAGTGAGTACTGAAGTTTATGTACTAGTGCTGACAATAATAAAATGACAAACAATAAATATTGTGTGAATCTTATCTTTTGATGTATTTCATTATTATGTATTTCATTACAAGCTCACCTTGCATGAAACCATTAAAATTCCCCTTTAAACAAAACACTGGGCTGATTGAGCCACCCCCCCCCCCTCCCCCCCAAAATAGATAAAAACATTGCAGATAGAAATTGAATATAAGCCATTTTTTTTATCAATCAATTATATAATAACACACTTAAATGGACCCATCAAGAGTGATTTACATTTAAACGGTGGTAATAGTTCATGTTTGTCACTGGCAACTTTTTCCTGTCATGTACATGCTCTATGAGGCGAGTTGGCTTGAGTCAATACAATATTAGGTTAACAAAAGTATGGGGCGAACTGGCTTTGGGGCAAATTTGTTATGAAAACTAGGCGAGAAAAACCAACTCGCCCCATGTTATTTTCACCCCATCAAATTTTTTACGTGAAATAACTCTCCAAAGTGCCACTTTTGCAAAAATGAACACTCTAAATGTTGTTAGGTATGCCCTAAAGATCAATTTGTGAAAGTTTTATCATGTACCAAGTTGGGGATCACGAAAATGTCTTTCTGAAAGGATTTTGTGACTTCGTCCCATGGTCTAGGGCTAGGGGTCGATGTGTCAATTGAGGTGAATTATCTTCGAATTCACATTCGCTATTATATGTACTTGTACATAGTGATCCTACAGTACCCCTCCCCCAGCATACAGTACCATTCCTTATTTTATTAAAACATTAAAAGAAATATGGACATGTAAACATGTTCTGCAAATTTCGGCAGAGTCTGACCTCCACACATAAATAAAGATAGGTTGTTTTACACCCGAATAGACTGTATGCTGTGCGGTGTGGCTATAAGTGTTTTTGGATAATGTGTTGTGGGTTTTCAATTTTGTACTTGTAAATGTACAATTGTATGTGTCACTGTTTGAATAACACGGAGGCTATAGAATTTAATATTTTTATTCATGATGACAATAATGGCGGCGACCGAATTACTTCGCTACCCACCCCCGGTTGCGAAATTTGTTTCCCCAAACGACATCGCCATAGAACTGGTCTGGTTGGCTGGTAGTAAATTTTACTCTCAATTTATTGACTCTAGGATTCTCACCTTATTGACCCTAACCCTAACCCTAACCCTAGCTCTTTTTTTGAACATAGGACTCTGGGCTTTTTTGACCCTATATACCCGGAAGAAAAAAGAATGCGTAAAATAACGGGTTTTTCCACCTGTAAAAAAACTAACAATCGCCGTATTTTTATTTTAACTGATTTTGGACGTACAATTACGGTGTTGTGCCTTAAAAATATCACGTCCAAAATCCGTTAAAATAAAAATACGGCGATTGTTTGTTTTTGTACAGGTAGAAAACCCCGTTTTGTACGGTTATTTTTTACACTGTACAGTCATGCAATGGATGAATGGATGACGTAGATGTTAAACAACCAATCAGATGCGCTAAAAACCAGTTCTATGGCGAAGGTCGTGCCCAGTGATGTGGTTGCAATAAGTGGCCACGATATAAAGCTTTAATGGCTTTACCATCTATACTGGAGTTTGTACCTTTAAGTATACAATTTTGCATTGCCATTTTTAACCTTACCTGAAAAGAAAAATAAGTTAAATGTTCCAAATTTACTCCATTCAATTTCACCTAACTTAATCGGCATCTTTTTTTATACACATTTTTTGCCGTGTAAGATGTTTTCATTATTTTGAAGAAAAAAAACAGTAATTAAAACAAATTCCACAAATATTTTGGTAGCAAAGCCAGACTGCAAATACTTGTTAACACAAACCATTAAACAATGAGATAAATTGAGAGAAATTAAATGTTTAACGATCCTGTTGATTGAAATACAATTATGCTGGTAGCGTACTCCGTTCTGGTGTAACAATATTGACATTTGAGGATTTTTTTCTTCTTCAGATCTAATTAAAAGTAGAAAATACCTTACGTCAACCGCGCGGCATCTTTCCTACACTATAATTAAACGCTCAGCGATCGTTCTTCGTATTATTAACTTAGACTCGAGTTCCAGCCATTTCAGCACACGACTTACGGATCATGCCGGGAACAGTATATTATACGAAATACTGGCTGGTACATGCGCAAAGTTCAGACCGGATGTGACGTCTATAGCAAGAAACTATAGGTGGTATATACTCCTGGTATTGCAGTTAATAGTGTCCGTTATCTCGCGTTGCTTTGCGAACATTAACACCATCATCTTCAACTGGCTCTGTTATCACTTGCCACTGTAGCGGACTCGGGTTGGAAAAGGTGTGGTTTTATGATGTTGAAATTGGCCGTTTTGGTCCTAGTTTTGGATTTTGTGGCCAAGTTCAACTGCGACCCGGCGCGATATGATGGGTAAGTCTCTTCATTGATTTGATATTGTGATAAGCAGTTGTTAGGCGGGTTAGTAAACCAAACATATGTTTGATGGTGAATTCTATATGCACTAATTTTGTCCGGTAATGAAATATGCGAAACTTCTAATTTCTAAATATGAATTTGAATAAGAAAACAAAATGGTGTATAGGTTTTCCCGGCAATATTTTTTTTAAATCATTAAAATTCACAAACTCTCACGTTAAATTTCGTCACAGAAATAAATTCACACGCTTTATTATCAAACCAATTTAGTCATTTATCATTCAATTTCAACGTTTGGTCACCCCACTTTAAACAGCTTCGACAAATTTGATCTGTAGGCTAAATGACAAATAAGTAAATACAATTTGAACTTACTTAATTGGTTTGGTGAATGCGTGTAAAAAAATATTATCTGACAGAATTGAATGTGGTACATGTAGTTGGTGAATTTGAATTAACAAAAATGTTTTCAAACGGCTGGGGAAACCTATTATTATAACCCTAATAAAAATTGTGTGAATTAGCATCAATGTTTCATAAGGTGGAATTTGTTTTCGTCGGGGTGAATCAATATTGGGTTTTTATATACCTTTCGTCGGCGTGTTTTATACAGGGTGTCTCTAAAAAAAGTATACCCATTTTCAAATTCATATTATTGCAAAATTACTGAACATTTCAGAAAAAGACAAATGTCTGTTGAAAGGGTAGAATTCCCTCTGTCCAATGGTATAAGATTAATTATGTCATTGCCATGGATGACTGAACAAACAAGACAGTTATGAAAGGTACTGAAATCAGCACTGTGGCAAGTTGGGATGATAAGTCAGGCATGAGACTAAGATGCCACTTATGCATTAACAGGAATGGTGACCATCACCTTGCATTTGCCAGGAAAGGGACCCTGTCAAAATTTTCCCAATGTGTTCAACCTCAAACAGCAAAAGGATTTGGCCTTAAAAACACCTGCCGTGAGCTTCGCCACTCAAGTAAAACCAACGTGTCACAGTGCTGATTTCTGTACATTTCATAAATGTCTTGTTTGTTCAGTCATCCATGGCAATGACATAATAAACCTTATACCATTGGAAAGAGAACATTCTACCCTTTCCACAGACATTTGCCTTTTTCTGAAATATTCAGTAGTTTTGCAATAATACTAATTCTAAAATGGGTATACTTTTTTTTGAGACACCCTGTATACACCGTATATTCAGTGTTGTCTATCAGGAAAAAAATCACTCGGGTTTGACTCGAACTTACGACCTACCCCATCAAGTAGATATAAATTGGACATCGCACACAGTCCGGAAGCAAACAAATTGAAACAAATTAATTCCTTAAAATATATTGGATTAAGGACCACAATAACACTATCACAATATCATTTATAAAAATTGTTTTAAAAACTACTGTAGACCGGGGCCAAAGTAGGTTTTTTTCCCTACATAGTTGTTTTAAAGGTATAGGATACACCATTTACAGATTTTGAAAATGTTTACTACCGAATTATAAAGGAATATATTACTTATTTGAAAGTTGATAATGATTTTAAGCCATCAGCAAAATGATTGCGCTAGATATTATGTAAATGTTCCGAAAACATACCTGCTCGCTGGTACATGCTGGCCAGACGGCGATTGCGAAAAAAACAAGAACATCATAAGATGTTGTGGTCAGGGGCAAATTTCATAGAGCTGCTAACCACCAAAATTTGCTCAGCACAAAAAAAGTCTTGCTCAGTAAAAACAGGTTATCAGCCTAAACTCCATGTGATTTTCATTCTAAGCAAAAAACAGCTGAATACCAATCACAAACAATATACATCACCTGAAAATTTGGTTTGTCACCCTGTTTTTGCCGAGAAAATAAATGTCATGTTCGGCAAATTTTTTGGGCTTACATGTTTTATACAATTAGCTCAAGTATACGGCAGTAAGCCAATGGGCGAACTTTAAATGTAGAAAATATTTACTACCGAATTATTAATAAATAGTTTACTTATCTGAAAGTAAATTATGATTCTAGGCATCCAGCAAAATGATTGCGCTAGATATCCTGTAATTATTTAAAAAAATAGAGGCGATCGCGAAAAAAACATAAGAATAACTGCCCGACGCCGGTTGAAAACGAACGCTGTTTTTCTTGCTTTTCTCAGCATCCATGGTTGTAAAACTAGGTCAGTTAAACGATATTTACTATAAAATACAACCACCCAAATCCACCCATTAATTATAATTCAAGCAATTCCCAATAATGTATCCTACCTTTAAACGCCCATTAATGAAATCATACGTGGTGATATGATCCCAAAAGGAACCAATTCCAGAATTATTTCAATTATAGGTTTATTTTCTGTGATAGTTGTTATTTTTACAGATAATTTGTTTGCTTATTGTGGCCATGTATTTTCGTCGCCAGCAATTTTAATAACAGTACCTCATTTATGACAGATATTCTCATTGGAATAAAAAAAATATCAGTTTTTGAATTGGTATGGGACAACCGATTATTTACACTTTGTTGGAGAACAATCGAAACATTTCATATTAAAGGTGGATACACCTTTGGCAATTGCTTGAATTACCACTGACCGTACCTTGGTGTAGAAAACAGACGTAAAAAAAGGGCGGGAAGCCATTTGATGATGTATATTCGCAACAAGGAATTGATCTACGGACTCATGGGTGGGAAGTTTGGGGGGAAGGGGTGTATTTTATAGTAAATATCGTTTCACTGCCCTCTCCGTTACAATCATTGATGCTGAGAAAAGCAAAAAAACGGCGTTCGTTTTCAACCGGCCTCGGGCAATTGGTTTTTATATTGTTCTTGAGGTTTTTTTTCGCGATCGCCGTATGGCGATCGTGATTGTTTTTTTATAAAATTATATTTTTCGGAACAATTGCAGGATATCTAGCGCAAACATTTTTGCTGGATGCCTACAAACATAATTTACTTTTAAATGGGTAAGATGTTTCTTAATATTTCGGTAGTTAAGATTTTCAATATCTGCAAATGGTGTATCCTATACCTTTAACACTGAAGTAGTTTTGTGAATTTCTACACTCTGAAAAACAAATTGGTCACAAAAACTAACATTATAGACAATTTATTTCTACCATTTTAAGGGCAGATTTTATTGTGTCTAACTAAGTTTTGGGTAAAAATTCCCAATAGACCTTTGGTTTGCTATAATAATAAATGGTATTGATATAAATTCAACCAATTCACGGGCCGGGTCTGGTTCACAAGGGCCAAAGAAATGGATAACAAAGTGACCAATAATGTCGCAAACCATAAACATGTTAACCAGTTGACCAACCGATGGGTTTCAAGGGCCAATTTCATAAAACATGTAAGCACAAACATTTGCTTAGCATGAAAATTCTTCCTTGGGAAAAAAACAGGGTTACAAACCAACATTTCTGTTGATGTTTATTGTTTGTGACTGGTATTCAGCTGGTTTTTTGCTTTGAATGAAAAGCATGTGGAGTTTTTGCCGATAACCTGTTTTACCTGAGCAATATGTTTTTGTGCTAAGCACATTTTTGTGCTTACACACTCTGGTTAAATTTCACCAGAGTCTGGTTGACATTTCACCAGATTTCTGGTCCGTAAACCAACCACCCACTTTTTCCTGGTTTAATTTTACCAGGATTTTTTGGTGAATGTACGTCAACCAGAAACCTGGTAAAACTACCAGGACACACTGGTGAAATTTCCTGGTTATTTTCTACCACATTCCTACCACAAAAAACGCCAGACACTTCCACTTTAAATTCAGTAGAATGTACACATACATGTACTATACGATAAGCCTGAATGCTATACGATAACTATAACTTATACTACATCAATGACCACTACAACTAACAACTACTCTACATATCAATAACGTGTCGCAGTTTAAATTTACAATACGCTTATTCCCGCAACGAGTGAGTGAGTGAGTGAGTTTTTAGGGTTTAACGCCGTACCAGCATCAATGGCCATATTCACGGCGGGAACAAATTTCATTCAACAATTTTTTATTTCATTCAACAATTAATGTGAAGAAGTTACAGTTTTAGAGGTGGGAGGAAAACCCCAGAAGAATATCCTGGGGAAAAACCCACGGAGTCAGGCAGGGACTGAAAACCCAATCCACATATTGGCCCAGGCCGGATTCGAACCCGGGTCATAGTGGTGGAAGGCGAGGAAAGAACCGCTACACCAACCCGACTCCCCCTTCCCGCAACGAAGAAGTCACGGTTTCACCACGAATAATTCGTGTTAAAATACAAAAAAGAGATTTCCTATACAATTTATTTTTACTTATGTTTGCAAAAATCTAAATGTTATCATTGATTCGTTAGAATAATTACATATTTCGGTCAAAGAAAGTGCATTTTTAGACAAAACGCCACAACTTAACATGACTTTTGTGAACACATCTTTCGTGAGTTCTGTCAGTTGAAAACGGCCACGTCACAGGATTTCACCAGATTGATTACCTAAAGTCATTTACCTAAAACCAGGATGATAATACACATGGTTTGATTATAACCAGTATCATGTTGATATGTTTGGTGATAACCAGTATAATGCTAATATTATGGTTTACCAGGAAATTTTCATTAGATATTTTTTAGAGTGCATGTTTTATGAAATTGGCTTCTGGTCTTACCAAAATACGGGTTAAACCAAAAGTAAAGCGACCGAATACAATTGGCTGTTTTGTTTTGAGAGTGTATTATAGGTTTTCCCGATTAAGTTTGTAAGAAAAGCATCGTTGGCAAGAACATAATGAATCTCATACATTGGACAGAGAACATTCTACCTTTTCCACAGATATTTGGGTTTATTCCTGAAATATTTCTCCAGTAGTTTTGCAATAATATGACTTTTAAAATAGATATATTTTTATATAGACACCCTCTATATAGATTCTGACATTCACGCTTAAAAATATTGACTTCCCTGTCCCATTACTTGATCAATTTATCGCACCCTACCCCACCTCACCCCACCCCGCTCCCACCCCATCCCCTGTTCCATCAGCTACAAGCTTCTCAGAGTTAACACCCGTCATAGGAGGGACCTTGAGGCCGTGAAGAGGATCTACGATATGGCGGATGAGAGAGTGCGTATATATAATACCGTTCAGCTTTAGTCCATGCATGGTGATCGCTACAAATGTTCATATTTCCGGAATTCCGTAACCCCGCTAATTAATGCACCACATGTTTGTTTTAACATAGAAGGTAGGGTGTAGATTCCCCCCAAAAGGATTGATGAACTGTAAAACTATCAACTACCAGCTTTCACTGATTGTAATGTTTTGTATTTATGCAACACGTTTTTTAAAGAAACAAGCAACACTTCATGTTGTTTTCTAATAAGATCCATGAATAAGGATAAAATTGCTGCAAACTGCTTACTGGCTGAAATGACCTGAAATATACAAATCAAATAAGTTAAGAGGGCCTAATATTTCGATCTTAACAAGATCTTCTTCAGAGACTAAATGGCTGTGTACAAGAAACAAACATATGGATTTGATTGATTGATTTGGTTCTACAAGAATATAGATATCGTGGTTCCCGTGCTCAATAGATATATATATATACTTGAACCGACTTTCTTTTTGATGGCGTATACAGTTGGACTTTTGGCGGGAGCCGAGGTCGGTACACGGGGACGTTGACATCATGGTCGGCGCCGAGCATCAAGAGTACCTCAACGACCTCCTCCAAGGCGCAGGCCTGGAAGCCAGCACGATCATAGACGACATACAGGTAGCCTTCGAGGAGCAGAGCGCCATCAACTTACAGGAGGAGGAAAAGGAGTTCTTCAAGAGTTACCAAAACCTTTCTACGGTCAGTTTTGGCGTACAGCTGGATTGGATTTTCAGCCCCTGTCTGAATGATATTACGTGGTTTCCCCTTAGACTAGAATTCGGGGGTTTTCCTCTTGTACTTAAAGCATTCCTTCCACATCTTCCAAGGAGCCCCAAGTAACCGCTACGCAAGCCCGTAGTAATACGCAAGGATAGCATCACTTTTTGTGTAAGTTTTCACGAAATATAGGCATTGCGTTACTTCGTACAAACGCAGGTATTGGGTACGTCATATAGACATCAGTTCTAATGGTTGTATTTAGATGTATATGGCGTATGTAAACAAAGCTGTGACGCCATTAGGTCTCAAGTCTATTCGTTTCTGGGTCTTTTATCGCCATTAATTTTTGGAATCGATCATTCTGTGGTTTATCAGATCAACGAGTGGATGTTCACACTGGGCACCGATTACCCAGACATCGTCAGTGTGGATCAGATAGCTACATCGTACGAAGGGCGACCCATACACTGTCTTAAGGTAAGTAACGTTATCTTCATTCGATGATTCGAACACCTAGGGGCGTAAGATATTGCTCGAGCTGGTGTATTGTGTGATGTGGACTCTATGCAATATGGAATGCGCATGCGGCAGAACTTGAAGGGGAACCAGGGAATTAAGCTTGTTTTGCAAACATAAAAAACACAAACACCATCTTCCTATAGGCCTATGGGTGCCGACCGGTAAATCAGTCGAAAATTACCCACGCGGCCAAATCACGATTTGTATGCCATCATTTTCCTCGCTACTTTGTTTGGTCATAAACTTGAAGGTGTAAAGAAGGTTGAAAGCCGTGCACAGGACTTTATTACAATGACATTTAGATGAAATTGGGTCTTAAAAGTGCTTTATTTTGTATTGGAGTGTAGGCACTGTTGTTCATAGATGGCGATGGGTCACAGGACAACTTGTACGATAGCATGGTCTTCACTGCTCTCACACTGTGGCGAATATGCTAGCGAATCTGCTTACGAATGGAAATATTTGACAATCGCTCAAACTTCGCAACTTTCGCCGTGTCTTCGTAAGCGTTGGTAACAAATTCGGAACGTTAACAAGTCATTCTCCACCTCCTTACGAATATCTGTCAATTTAGGAAGCGCTTCCTAAATTTCAGCGAATGTTGTGAAGATGGTCATTCACCGTCGATTTTCGTAAGCATTGATAAGCCATTGGTAACGTTGGTAAAGCGTGCGTATAAGAAGCGTTGGCAACGTTCGTTAGCTATTCGTAAGGCATTGGAAAGCATTGGCAAGCGTTGGTAAGCATTCGTAATATACTCGTAAGATATTTAAGGAGAGGTCGAGGGACGACCGAGGACGATCGACGGGTGATCGAGATGAAAATATTCACTATCCAATCGCAATGTTTTGGGCGAATTCACCGCAAAATTCAAATATTCATATTCGCAAGGATATTCGCCACTGTGTGAGAGCAGCATCATCGGATGGGAAACAAGCTTTAATTTGATGTTTGTTTCAAACACCTTGCCATAATACACTGTGTTAGAGTGACCAGCTGCATTGTTTACTTCGCACTATGTGTTTTCAGAGCTAACATAATTGCGTGTGCATATGGGCATAATCCCATGACGTTATTATAAGGAAGTTAATAAACCATAACCCTGTCATTCTCAACCTTACAGTTATAGTGCAAGGTTTATAATGCCATGCTGGCTAAATTTGTGTTAAATGTATTTACCAAACGCAATATTAACTTTGGACGAACTACACGGCCCGCTGTGAATGAAACAGGGCAGTCGCACCCGATTGGTTAATTCGTTACCGATGTGTGACGTGAGAAGGTGAACGCGACGCATGATTGGCCGGCTTATTAGACTTGCCACGTGTGTTAAAACAAGCGTAACACGTTGTAGGTTTTTTAAAACACATTGGAAAACACCTGATATTTACCTTACAAAGATATACTTTGTAAACAAATAAGGATTAAGTAAGCGTGCTTTGGGAAATGTTTGTTTGCGCCTGGACCTGTATCATAGTTTTACAATGATTTTGATTAATAATGGGTTCTCTGATGAATAATTACAAAATTGGGATTTAATGTTTTAAGCCATATTTTAAAAGGAAATTGAAAGTAAAGCTAGAATGCAAAATAGTCTGGCACCATCTAATTCAACAGTTCACAATTTATAAAATACATTCAGGGAACACGACCAAAATAGCTTCCTCGTGAATAAGGCCCATGTACACCAATGAAAACTGTTATTCAACTGGAGTTCAATAAATATTGTAGAAATCTGTGCCGCCCGGGATCATGACAGGAATAATACTTGAGAGTACATAATATACGAGTCCAAATTCAAACTTGTAATTACGTATTTTTATAAACGTGTTTAGTTTACAAACTGATGCGAAGAAAAAGTTAAGACAAGACGAGTGTTTAATTACAGTTTGTTTGCAGTGTAGGCCTACACCATAATCTGTCCTGATACTCAGCCATAATTGGGATGGACGTCATAAAATAAACCCAATCAACCATCCATGACGTTTACAAACGCAATGCCTGAGATGAGAGCATGCTTGGATGCATTTCGTATGCAAACAAACTATCACGGCATCGACACAGAATAGCCGGTTATCACTATCTACGATATTCGTGCAGGTATAGATTCGGCGAATAGGCATCTTCAACTCTTACCACTCTGAGATTCTGACCATTCAGCGGGCGCCTTATAAAACGCGGCAACCAACTGACCAATAAACAGCTTAGGCGGATTTAGATTGCCGACCTTGTCGCATAAAATATGCATGCTCTCGTACACCACACGTTAACGTTGTTGCAGAGCTTGTTGGGCTCCTTCGAACAACCAATGAAAAATGTAATCATCGAACACACAAAAATGAACACCAATAAAAAATAAAACAGCCATCAAATTTAGTGCATTCACAAAACAAATAAAACATCCACCTCACATCAATTAGTCCTTAAAATACATATAGAAAATGCGAACAAACATTAAAGTATCATTATAGTATCATTATAATATTTGTCTAGATCCAGGTGGTTGGAGTATGTTGCATATGTGACACGATCAAGCGAAATCAGTCGGATGTCGGCCCGGTTAAAGAGGGCATCTGTACGTTTTAAAAACTGAAAACCCCATGTTGATACGATGTTTTGTTGTCGAGTTATGTCAATTTGTTTAAATACCAACGAAGAACACAGTGCATTTGGGGGATTCTCCGACATCCGACTGATTCGGCTTGATCGTGTCACATAATGCTAATAACAAGCGTTCCACTTTTGGGTAAACACATCAACCATGGCCAATACCACGTAGCCGCTGTCAGCACCAACACAATATTCTCATGGTCACCACCAGGGAATACCTTTGAATTGTGCTGATTATATAGCTTGGCTATTATTCCAACTTAGCTGTTAGTGTTACATGAAATCAGGCTTGGTATAAAACAGTTTGCAATGCGCCGTATTCCTGGTCGCATGAGGGCGCTGTAAGACGCCATTTTCTGGGTACCCAACACAGGCAAAATTGCGTCTAATGAAGTAGTTTAGTAACTTTACTTTTATATAATAATGGAATATTGAGAAATTTAAATTGTTGAGCTGTAAGAAAATGTAAACCGATGTGAATTATCTTATAATCACTTTTAATTATACCCACAATGCCGTGAGCACAGCGCCCTCAACGTTCAAAAACCTGGCCTAATGCCGAAACATGTTCTAACGATTCAAGAACAGAAACTTTGTTAAAAGTGAAGGCAGTACTGGCATCAATACTTTTTGAACTTATCCCGTCTAAAATTGTAGTGCTTTTGCAAGAAAACTAACATTAAAGCCCCACTTTTATTCAAATTTTAAAACATTTAAAGTATTTTTAAATATTCTCGCAGGAACACTGTCTTGTTACGTGCGTTACCGTAGTACAGTTACTGAAAACTTACATCTACCGAGCGAAAACTTCTACAGAGTAGTTGTAACACACCCTGATCTTGAACAATTTTGTTGCTCAACGTAAACAAATCACACAAAGAAACGATCTTTCGTACCTTTACAGGTCTGTCTAATTGCTTAACAGGGATAAATGTATAGAGAGAGTAATTAATATATGTACCTCAAGTAAGCTTTTGAACCATAAATAGGCCTAAGTTGAATTTTAAGGTGAACAAAGAAATCAGCAAGGCGTTACTGGAACCTGCGACCTCCATACCGGACCGGCGCTCTACCAATTGAGCTACCTGTTATCTTATAAAACACAAATAAACCATAAGGGAAACTGACTAGGTAAATTTGCATAAATGTCCAAGTGAACTTTGTTTCTGTTGACACTAAAGCTATCGGATCCCTACCAAATCGCCGACAGCAAGAAACCAGCTATCTTCATCATGGGAGGGATCCATTCCAGAGAATGGCTGTCACCGGCTACCGTCATGTTCATAACCAATGAGGTAACGGTAACATTACGTCATGGTATTGTTGGCTGATTAGCCATGTCCGAATCGAATTGGACCATCGAACTTTTTCGTCGATTCGTACTATCGAACATTCAGATTAAGCTTATTATATATTTGGAATAATGAACCCTTCGGACTATCGAATCTTCGGACTATCGAATCTTCGGACTATTGAACCTTCGGACTATCAAACTTATGGACTATCGAGCGAACCCCGTTCAAAAGCTCTCCTATACTATTCTGTACACAGTTAGTAACAAACTATGGCGTTGATTCCAAGATCAAGGGACTTCTGCAAGGACTGGATTGGTACATCGTGCCCCTGTTTAACGTGGATGGATACATCTTCACATGGGAGAGGGTGAGCATTTATATTTGTTAAAAGTCCCGATGTGATTATTTTTTTTAATGCCCGCTTTTCAGCTTGACAAACTTGTCTATTCTCTGTTGACGGTGCCCGGTAGAGACTGAACATGGTCGACCTCATCTCATCCCCACGTGACGGCTTACTTTAATTTCAACTTCGTTTCCAATATTAAGACAGCAGGTAGTGTACTGCTTGACACATTGGAATGAGGATGCATGGCTTCCATGTAGACTGGTTCCCAGTTTATCCATTTTAGTCCTCGGACTAGTAAAATTATTGGGGCGGGACCAGTCTAAGCCTCTAACCGAGCGGATAGTCTTGGCACAAGGCTGGATTTAGTTTTGGTGCAACTTTTTAGTTGCTTTTGAGTTTTGGACACTCCTATTGTGAGCGCCGTCACTTTTAAAATTTAATATTTTAGAACAATTAAATTAAGGAAGATTTTGGCGGCAGTTTGATTCGTTTTTAAATTTCACCATTTTAATATTTTCGACTTTTTCTGAATAAGCATTACTAATACACATAAAGCGAATTTCTTTTGTTGTTATATCAAACATTGTTTTCATGCCCATGCAGTACAGATTTTGGCGGAAGACCCGATCAGAGTACGGTGACAATCGATGCAAAGGGGCGGATCCAAACAGAAACTGGGACTTCAACTGGGGAGGTCGGTACCCCCCCCCCCCCCCCCCCCCCCTCCAAAAAGTCACATTTTTTGTCCTTACTTTATGGAATGGCCCCCCATATGTTACTGACCGAAACGTTTAGGTTATTTAAATTTCAAGCAAAATTGATAAAGGGGAATTTCTATTTTCGTTGCTTCTATTGATGTACCAACCTTGGAAACGCCATGTGGACCTGCAAACAAAATGAACATGTAATCAGATGAGCCGTTTTCCAAACTCCTGACTTTGGTCTGGCTCCAGCCCATTGCTAAACTCCTTGAATGAAGCCTCAGACGAAGACAAAGCCAAGGTTTCTCCCTTGAAAAAAAAGAGCTCTAGATGTACACGGATATTATATAAGGGGTATTCTTTGAAAAAGCGAACTTCGGAGAGCACAAAATGTGGGTTGAAAATAGTGAAATTTGGTCAAGGATTCTTAACTACGAATTTAAAGAAATGTCCACACATGTTATTGGAGGCCCAGTGTGTTTTGTTCCGTTTATCGCCCCACACAGTCAGCGGTGTGAGCCACATGAGTTGCGACGACACGTACGCGGGACCGTTCGCCTTCTCCGAGACCGAGGTCCGCCAGCTAGCCGACTACCTGACCGAGCTGAACGCCCGGCAGCCCATCCGAGGCTTCATCGACTTTCACGCCTACAGTCAGTTGTGGATGACACCCTACGGGTACGACACCGTGCTTCCAGGCAACTATATAGACCAGGTGAATGTAAATAAAAAGTATAATATGCCCGAAGATGTTATACATATATTGTTTAATTATACCAAAAAACAAATATTACACCAAAAGCAAATATTGGCATTACCTTAAAGCAAATTTAGTTTTACACTTAATTTTCTGCGCTCGAGATTGAAATGTGTTAATAAAGACTTTGTATCAAGGGCGTCAATCGCTTCTGAAAAGTAGAATGTTGGGGGGGGGGGGGGGGGGGGGGGCATACATTTATCCAAAGTAATGCGATCGCGAAACGCAAAGCCCTAACGGCGTGGAGTCCGTGGCCCATTTAAGGGCCCCGAACTGTTTGGGATTCTAAACGCTCTGTGGTGCGATCTGAGAACATTTCTGATCACTTCATCCCATGCTGAAATTGTATTTGTTAACATTGCGACGTGCGGCCATTTTTTGTTTACACGAACGCGCGTCTGTACTTTTTTTCAAAGTCGGTTGTATTTCGTGTATAACCCCAATGCTGTTCGGTTTTATGGCTTTATATGTCAACACAGTACCTTCCCATAATGTCTAAATATACTCGATCCCAGCTGGTGTTGTTGAATGGGGCAAGGCAACAATAGCATGATTAATTGCTTGGTAAACCCAGACTTGAATAGCCCCTTTATGTACACAAAGTAATGAGATACTCGTAGGGCAGCACTTTCCTTTGCAAAAAGCTGTGTCACCGGTTCAACCACTGGGGTTTAAGCAGCACTTACCCTGCTATTCGGCATGTTTTGAACTAGGAATACATGTAATATGGTTTTTTTTACGGCGAAGCGACTTCGAAAAAAAGGGCGGTGGCACGTCGCAAGGTTGAATGTTCATTAATTTCGCTTCATTTCGCTGTTTTATGCTATTGACAGTATGACTTGGCGGTGAACGCAACTGATGCGTTAAAGAAAATCAACGGAACAGACTACATCGTCGGCAACATCGCAGACGTTATCTGTGAGTCCATCAACATTATTTTAATATAAATCTACCAAAATGTTATATTTCTATTATGGCATTCGTAACGAATCTTTTCTATATAATAATCCTCAAGAGCGAACAATTTGTCTTTTTATACCATAATGTTTTGTTTTTTTAACTAAATGTACCAAAAAGTCCAGTATAATATGGGTTAAGAGGAACGAGGTGATCTGTACATGCACGTACTTTCGTCAGTTGTTTTTTAATATTTTGAAACAATAACTTTTAATCCATGGTTTATACCTAAACATAAATTCAAATAAACATTAAAGTACATGTAAATCTATATCTTTCAAAAAAACCTTTATAATACAGACAAAGCATCTGGAAACAGCGTAGACTGGGCCTACGGAAAACTCCACATCCCTTACGCCTACGCAGTCGAGCTACCAGACAGGGGAGAGTATGGCTTCTTGATGCCTCCCCGCTACATCATCCCGACTGGAGTGGAGACTATGGAGGCCATTAGGGTCATAGGTCAAGGGGTCATGGCGTATAAGGGGTCGGCGTCCGAGTTGGCCGCTGGTTTACCGACGGCTTGATTTGCCTACGTGTACTACAGAGTGCTTCGCGAAGTGATTATTGTGTGACGTCATCTGGCTGCCCCAATGCTGCGATTGTTTAGCCAAATTACTAAAATAACGATTTACATCCCGACCGCACAAAATGTACTTAAAATATCAACCAATGAAAACCCAGAAGATGCAAGGATTTTCGCCTCTTATCATAATAAATTAGTAGGTGTACATGTATGATGTATAGTGCAATCATGTAGGAATAAGAGCAGGTGCAATTCACCAAACAAAATTAGAAGGCATTTTTGTAGAGGTGTCACGCCGCCAGCCGCTTGTTAGTCTTTGCCAGCGCCAAATGCTGGGTTCCAATGTTTATCGTGTTCACAAGTTCACGAGTCGCATAATGGCGTTCTAATCGCCTGTTAACTCGTGTTCATCACCAGTGGTGAACCTGTGGTGAACTCGAGGTGGATTGTTTTTCTCCATGTTCACGACTTCATAAACGAATGAAATACTCGAGCATGCGTGTTGGTTCACGTACGAGTACTTGCGCGATAAAGAATGTCCTTACCACACGACTAACTCGACTGTGCGCGTGCGTCTTGGTGAGTAGCGTTTGAGATGCAACCCACTTGTAAACATGGAGAAATTCACGGTGAACACGATAAACACGACGCGATTGGAACGCAGCAAAAGACCACTGCATTCGACAGTGCGCCCGCTAACGACACGATTTATACACAAAGTCATGTACACGATCGATCAAACGCATTATCCATTATCATCATCATCATCATCATCATCATCATCATCATCATCATCATCATCATCATCATCATTTACGCACGAAGTGCGTATGCACATGGCGCCCTAAATCGCCACACCACCTTCCCGCCAAAGACTACTAGCCGCATGTACGTTATTAGACGATGAAGCGCGCGCTAAAGTTTGACACCTAAGCTTATTGGTCGAAGGGTGCGCGCGCGCGCGCCGTAATAACAGGTGCAGCGTGGGCGGTGGTGCCATGCACTACAGCATGTAGTTCTGGTAGCCGGCTTGGTCTAGTCTATTGGTTACCAGTGGTATGTCATGGCTGCCACAATGCAGCCGAAACAATAGTGAGCTGCTTGGAGCAGATGAAAGACGACTACATCTTGCCAGAATACTGGTATGGTTTCTATTCTATTATTCGAGCCGCAATCTGGAGTCTTGCGCAATTAGTGTTGTACTCCCTCCTGAGTTCATATTCCTATGAATTGATGTAATTCAAAGCAAAGAGAGGGTACAACAGATTAATTGCGCCCGACACCCTCAACTTATGATAAACTCCTTGCAATAAGGTATATTGCTGATCGCGATCCCAAAGTATAGCGCAAAGCATGATGGGTAGACAAAGGGAGCTGTTTTGCAACTAAACCAAGCTTTTCGGCCCGGTATGCCTTCTCGGCAAGCTCTTTGTGCTTTTCATTATTTACTACAACACCTCTGGCCCTCAAATACGATGAGAGTTGGTCTTCTTTTTAGATTTAGGAATTTTGTTGACGCCATATTTTTGAGTGGTTCGCCGTGCGCGCGATGCTCCCTTTCTTGCGTAGCGCAGGGCGCCACCTGTTGAAATCAACCTGTTGAAATAGACCTTATAAACAAAATTAGAGACGATAAGCACTTGACATTATTTAATATGGCTATCTACATGCATACCGTGCAACTGCAAATTCCGAGGCCAAAAAAACCGAAAAGAGAATCGTTGAAACACAAAGAGACGTCCTAAATATTAGGCAGGGTCTACACTGGTTGATATTCAAATCATTAATGTGCTTTCCATGCAGTTTGTACAGGATTTAATTTTGCTGAGCTTTTGGGCAATTGTTTTAGAAAAGCCATATACCGTTAATTTGTTTTTCCCTCTGTTCTTGCCAAATTTCTGCAAATAAGGTTTTAATCGGAATTTAATTTACCGATTAAATTAAAACGTTTAGCCAGACTCGCATCTCTCCAGCTAGTCTCGATAAACATCCCATCCCAGATGACGTCACACACACATTCACTTCCAAATAAATTAGACTTGTTTCTTTCCTTCTAATACTAAAAGGCTCATACATAATTATACAGTGAATGTTAGGGGGACTTGAACAAGTTGAATTTGAAGCACTTCAGTGAGCGTGGCGGCAAATAACGCAGCCGATAAACGAATACAAGTCGTAGTTTTGTGGACGACTGAAAAACGAAATATGCTTCGACCACAGAAATACGACTGACAACGCCGCTGCACCCGGGCCGCATAAACCTACCGCAGTTATTAAATAATTTAAATTGAAAACCAAAACAAACTTTTCTTTTAGGGTAGCAACTACCACTGCAATGGTAGTTGGTGATATAATGGTCTTCTACTTATTTTAATAATTCATATGTAGTAATACTAATTGTTGTCTTCCGTATCAATTTTTCTCGTTAAAGGACCGTTTTCACTTAAAGGTAATATACACCATTTGCAGATATCGAAAATATTTACTACCGAATTATTAAGAAATATCCTACTCATCTGAAAGTAAATGTTGATTCTGGGCATCCAGCAAAATGATTGCGCTAGATATCCTGTAATAATTATTCCGAAAAATATAATTTTATAATGAAAAATTCGCGATCGCCGGACGGCGATCGCGAAAAAACAAAGATATTAAACATAAGAATAAATTCTTGACGCCGGTTGAACAAAACCGCTGTTTTTCGTGCTTTTCTCGGCATCCATGATTCTAAAACTTCGGACAGGTCAGTTAAACGATATTTACTATAACATTCAACCCCCAAAAGCTACCTAGTCATGGTAATTCAAGCAATGACCAATGGTGTATACTACCTTTAAACAATTTGTTTGTACAACTGCGGTGCGACAACAAAAATCGTACAGCCGTGCGATTTCCGTACGAATTTCCCCAGGTTTTTTCCCGGGCAGTCCCACTTGTACAACTGCCGTTCAACTTCCGTACCCGACTTTTCCTCTCGAAACATCCGATAACGGTTCAAGTTAAATGCGACTGCCGTGCCGACTGCCATAACGTGTACGAGTCCAGCGCACAACCGCCGGGCGATTTTCTACAACCATTAGGGCGCCGTGCGACCTCCGTACAGCGCATGGATGTCGCACGGGGTCTGCTGGGAGTAGCAGGGGCCAAGCCGAGCGACTCTCTCCATCCAGAATCCCGTGGGACATTTTCAACATTTAAAAAAAATCATCATCAACAGACGGCTCCGTGCGACTCCCCTACGGCGCCCTGTGCGAGTTGGTGTAGTCGCACAGTATTCGCGTAGAAAATCGTTCAAGTGAGAACGGGCCGTATTTAACAGAAGAATCTTTCTAGAAGACAAAATGATACCATTATAATGTGTTGATTCGAGTTAGTAGTTTTAGCTCTCAGACCCTATTTTGTGAAGTGAAGTCAGTGGTTCTTTCGCACCCAAAAATAACTAAACCGCGGTTTAGTTATTTTCTTCACAAAACACGATCTAGTCTCAGTGCCGGAGCTAAAACTAGTACTAGCCCAAATCGGGATATCTTGGTATCAACTATCATTGTCCTTCTAGAAAGATTTTCCACCCATTGTATAGGTAGTTTTGGCCTCAGGGTGGTAAAATTATACTTGTCCGTTCTTTATGGGCCACCCTGTATATAGGTTACCCTTACCCCTAACCCATAACCCTAACCCTAAACATTACTGTAGCAGGGGTTTGGATGAGCACATCTTTTGATGTCATTTTGTATAACTTTGTTCGTTCCGTGACAGGCGCGCCCGGGTATTATAGGGACCTTATTATTTCATTTTATTTGTATATTGGTTTCTTAGTTTCATTCTATTTGTTCTTTCTTTAATGTCTAAAGTCTAAAATAAATAAACAATATATTACCTTGAAATACTATAATTATACTATAATCTAAATACAATCTTGTTGTTTCTCTTATATATATATTTATATATACAATCTGTATATTAAATCTATAATATTTTATTCTACAGCCAGCACAAATTCATAGAGCCGAACGCATTTGCAATTAAACTGAATTGTGAAACGAAACTGTTCCACGGTGGATGTTATTCTGTTAATTCCCAAGATCCTGGATATTTTGGTTCGAAACTACTTATTCCGGTGCTTGTGTACACTGTTTTCCGTTGTCTTGGGAATTCTTGGGGATTTTAGTGGATGATTCTTACGGACTTTTCAAATTTGATGAGCAGCCACGCGTTTGTCACTAGCCTGAAGTTTGTAGTCCTTGAGTAAAAAAACTACCGACAATAATTGTGGTCCCATACTAAAGAGGTCTACTCTAACCCTATCACATTGTGCCACATGCATGATGGTTGAGAGATTTAAATTGTTAAAACAACATGATCATGTAAATGTAATGTCTAGGATCGGAGCGCACAATTAATTGCGCGCGCTCAGTTTATTTAGGGCATCGTCACCACGTGGAAATGGGAAGTAATTTCAGTCATCCACAATTGAGGGCGTCCTAAACTAAGGCCATTCATCTTTAAATCTGTTTACTTTCGCAAGTTCCGGGGTATGAACGAGTCACCATGCCATTTCCGGCAACAATGCAGCCTAGTTTCACGTTTAGGATTTAAATAAAAAACACAATGGGAGCTAAGGAATCCTATCACAGACCTGAACAGGCTGAAGGAGGAGGGAATTCATCTAAAGGATCGCGGGAGAACAACAGTCAATTGAACCACTTCTTTTCGGTAAGTGAAGTGTTTGTAAATTTGGCGGGTGCAACTAAACTAGTGACTGTTTGATTACTTTACACTTTAGTGACTTACTGTCTTACAGAACTGTACCACCGGTACCTGGATCAACATGAACATGGCTGCAATGTAAGGGGGGTAAAACCACCACAAATGGGAGAAACTCTGTAACCATTTGGACATTTCGAGAGAACATTTATGTAGTTTGTAGGGAATCACTAGTAAAGGCAAGCCTACAAAAGTACAAGGCCCTAGACTCACTCAGTATCAATCATAGGTATCCCTTTACATCTGATTAAATTCCACAATAAACAATATTTTTCAGACCAATTTCTTACCCACTACATAAGCCACTGGCCATTTCGCAGATGCTGCCATTTTGGATCTGTACGATAATAGTTCTATAGGGGTGTTGGTAAAAGTCGGAGGTGGTCGGAGGTGGTCGGAGGTGGCGGGAGCTGGCCGGAGCTGGCCGGAGCTGGCCGGAGCTAGCCGGAGCTAGCCGGAGGTAAATTAGTATAGGTTGTATATAGTTTCCCATACAGATTACTGATTACACTGAATACAATTATACCTCTGGGTTTCCACAGACCATCAAAATTACATTTTGTCTGTATTTTAAAATAATATTGTTCACTCCAAGATCCTCTCCTGGTTCGCGTCAGGTTTTCATTGTAACCGTTTAATGCGCGCGCCCTCCGGCTAGCTCCGACCACCTCCGACTTTTACCAACACCCGTTCTATAGCACCCTCTAGTGTCGAAAATGGGGCGACGTCATCAAGGCCACTTTTAAAACCACAGCGTTTGAGCAGCTTTTGTTCAGTCAAACTGCATCGCAACTTGAGAAGCCTGGCAGCCAGATCTCTTTGCATAACACGACGTCACAGCCTTCGGGTGATATAACCTGACCTAGGTCATACGGCGGCTGGGTGATATAACCTGACCTAGGTCATACGGCGGCTCGGTGGTGCCTGGAAGTTCAATCGTGACCTTTGTGTGCGAGACTTACACAGTGTATTTATGCTTTTAAGTTTATTTGTCCCTCCAGGATGTTTCCCATGGTAACCGAGTAAACAGAGACGATTTCATTGTAAGTACTTTGTCCTATTATTAAGCAAACCATCAAGTTTGATAAAAAAAAATTAAAGAAGCGAGTTAAAAATATGGTAAATTGGGGGTAGTGTTTGAAAGAAGCCATTTTTTTCCAATGCAGGTTGGTAGTCCGAGTTACTGGACTCTAGTTATCACTTTTTTAACATTTGGACATGATCTGGCGCTACTATATCAATTAGATCTAGATAGATCTATTCTAGTAGCGCCAGATCATGTCCAAATGTTAAAAAAACGATAACTAGAGTCCAGTAACTTGGACTAGCAGGTTGGCTGGCCAGCGTTTGAAATTGATATGAAAATACCACTTTTCTTGAAAATAGTTTTACAGGATGCTTTCGACTGTCAAAGACTGTCAAACAGTCCAGTTTCTAAAAGTATAATAATTTGGTAGTTCTGTTTTTGTTTGATGTTTGCAAATGTTTTATATTCCTGGCATCCTTTGTTGTTAAAGGTTGGATCTCCTCAGGAAGATACCTAATACTAACCGGTGTAGCAGTTCGCAATACATGTATATATTTTTTAGGAGCTGGGTGGTGCGTGAATGTATATTCATGAGAAAGAGCAATGGCAACTCATATACATTAACCCTAACCCCCTAGGCCTTACTTTAGGCTAAAGAACTGCGTACTACAGAATACTACTTAGTATTTTGTAGCACTGGGTCTCTCCATGACTGATGATTGGGTGTGTACTGACAGAGTACAGATACTGCCAACTACACAATACTAATAGTGGTAATGCAGGTCAGCTACTGGATACTACCAAATACTAATAGGGTGTAGTAGTTTTTAGTATTTGGTACTTCAACCCCAATTGTATTGGTAGTATTTTTTAGCATTGGGTACTTCAACCCCAATTGTATTGGTAGTATTTTTTAGCATTGGTTTTTTTTGCTTGTTGAGTGTGTCCAGTTCATGTACATTATGTATGGGTAGGGTGTTCTGGGGTAGGGCAAGGTCAAGGTGGCACCACCACTGGTCCACATGGGACACATGCAGTAATGGGTTTGGGTGATTGATTTATTTCAATATGTACATGTACTACATACAGGGCTACATATTACTACATACACTATTTGGGGTGAAGTACCTAATACTAAAAATTACTACAGGCATTGCACACAAGTCAATGAGAGTACTGCATACTACTTTTTACTACTACAGTCAAACCTTGATATAGTGGCCATCGACGGTGCCGGTTTCCGTGGCCACTATACGCAAGTGGCCACTATAGCAAGTACATGTGTCGCGAGGACACGAACTATTTTAGTCTGTGCGCTTGGTACCGTTTGTATAAAACACGAGTATGAAGTCCAGGAACCAAACAACAGGGGAGATTTCAAAGTCAACAGAGGGCGCACTTCATTTCTGTGGCCGGAGTACACAGGTTTCACGGCAATGTAATTGTACACATTTTTGTTGCAGTGGGCTATTATGGGTTGGCCACTGGGCTATTATGGGTTGGCCACTGGCCCAATACGCAGTGGCCGCATTAGCAAGGAATGGTTATGGTATGTTTATGCAAGAATCAAACTGGGACCAAGCAAAGGTGGCCAGTTAAGCCAGGTGGCCACTGTATCAAGGTGGCCGCAGTGGCAGGTTTGACTGTAGTAGTAAAAAGTAGCATTAGGTAGGGTTAGGGTTAAAGAACTATAGAAAATTATAAAAACGGCTTTCTCAACAAACTCTCTAATAGCATAGTTGGTAGAGAGGAGAGCTATGGATCGAAAGGTCTGTGGTTCGAATCCGACTATCGTAAACATTTGTCTTTTTCTTCGACAAATTTTCTTTTAGGTTATTTTAAACATAAAAAAAGGTTGAAGGGAAAACCGGGTTAGAATACATAAATGCCTTGAAAAATACAACAAGAACCGTTTTTAAGTGACTTCCTTATATATCTAGTATATTTAAATCCCTAGAATTATTTTATTGAGTAATTTATTTTTTATGGATTGTTTTGTAAATTTGCAGAAATATTTCCCTGAGGTTGGCCAACCGCTAGCAGGTAGAATGTTCACCCGGATAAGTACAGCGGAATCGGAAAGCACAAAGCAGAAATGCACAGAACTGCTTTCGCAGATCCTATCAGTTGCGACAACCTCGGCTCAGAATTGTCTGTATATTGTCATTTTCAGCGGTATTAGTATTAAACTTCAAGGTGAGTTCAGTATTTTAACCTTAACCCCAGAGTTGTATTCGAGTCCCTGCAAGTCCTTTCACAAGTCGGACTTGTGAAAGGACTTAGTCCAGTCACAAGTCCAGTCACAAGTCCGGTCACAAGTCCGGTCACAAGTCCGGTCACAAGTCCGGTCACAAGTCCGGTCACAAGTCCAGTCACAAGTCCAGTCACAAGTCCAGTCACAAGTCCAGTCACAAGTCCAGTCACAAGTCCAGTCACAAGTCCAGTCACAAGTCCAGTCACAAGTCCAGTCACAAGTCACACAGTTAAAACCTTCGGAATCCACCCATTCCTGATAATTCAAGCAATTACCAATGGTGTATCCTACCTTTAACCAGTTGGCGCCGGATGGCGTATATAAACGCAAAGATTCAAAATGGATGACGCATAAACACGCCACGAGCAAGGCCAGAAATGTCTGTCAGCAGCAAGCAAGGCCGGAAATGCATGGGTGTGCTTCCTGGCACTATCGGCCTGAACCCGCTTCGGATTGAGTTTCAGTTTTGTTATAAATAATCCCGCCCCTCGGCTCGGTGATGTTAAAATAATCCTGGCGCGAACTGGTTAAAGGACGTCAGACTTTTCCACATGATACACTGTTTCGTGTCTGGCAGGGCTGAATTAGTACGTTAATGTCTTAAATGCTACCATTGTAGATGTGACCGATCTTCTGGAAACTGCCCTCGCGTTCTTCCTCAACAATGCTGGGGTTCCGGCGCGGCCAAGCGCCGCCGACGCCACAGCCATTAAGGCATTAGCGGAAGCGCTGGCTTCCAGACCTGTGGTAACGACGGCGGCCGAATGGATGGACACCAACAGCCCGGAGCTCTTCACCGAGATGCACCGGTGCCTTGTAGGATGGCTGCGGGGAGAAGGGGTATGACACTATTAATAGTATACTGTTATAATGTGTACATGTATCCACCAGTATTGGTGCTCAAGGCACTACATCATTATTACCCCTGCTCATTGAGCCACTGAAAGACTCTGGGGAGTATACAGCTCAATGCTGCCATGTTGGTGCAAAGCAGCTAGAATCAATCACAATAACCGTCTCTGCTCTCACAGGTACCCATTTACTCCTGGGTGGGCAAAAGCAAAGAGTGACACAGTGCCTTGCCCAAGGGCACACGCACCGTAAACCCAGGCTGGGCTCGGACCCACAACCTTCAAAATTAACCACAGACCGTGAATTCAGTGCTCCAGACCACGAGGTCACAGCACTCCACGGTTACTTGTGGTGGATCATAAGTAATCCTAAGGAAATCATAAGTAAATCACAATTCATCACAAGTCAATCACAAATCATCACAAGTCAATCATAAGTCAATAATAAGTCAATCACAAGTCCATCACAAATCATCACAAGTCAATCACAAGTCCATCACAAATCATCACAAATCATCACAAGTAAGGGTGTGCGTTTACGGGTAGTACGGGACCCGGGTACCCTATTCCCGTCACGGTCGGGTACCCGGGTACCCGTGACTATTATTAGAATCATAACAAAAACCCGGAAGTATACACCGCGTCGGCACGTGCATGTACATCCCCGCTCACTCCACTAGCAAGCTGCAGCGCGACTGCCGCGCTGGCATGGCGTGCTTACTTCCCCCTGCATTCCGCAACTAAACAAATGCACAGGCCTACTTTGCAACTCAGGGTTCGACGCAAACAAATTATAGTCACTCAAAACAGCGCGGTCTAGTCAAACATATGAAGCACGATATGTGGCAGAGAAACCCCCCCCCTCTTTTGTGTTGACCATTGTGTTCCCGGAATTTCAGGAATTCCTTTTAGGTTTCAAGGGGGGATGGGTTAGGTTACAATAGTGTTGAGTGTGTATAAAGTATAGGGATAAGAGGGGGGGTACCCCTCTGCCACATATCGTGCTGGGTATATAGTCAAAACCCTTTTCTAAGTAGTCTGGCGGTCCAGTGAAGAAAAAAAACCAAGATAAGTTAAGTGCGCGGTTTTCAGAGCCAGATTGTCAACAGCGATCCCGTATTGCATGAAGTTTACTCTAGCTTGTAATAAATGTTTGTAAATAAATTGACTTGCCGCTCCCCAGACTTGCACGTCTACAGTGGCACATCTTTTTCCAAAATAAATAAGGTTCAATGAACTAAATCCTTTGAGTGAGCCGACACGAAATGTAGCAAAAAAGCCGACAGCAGATCAGCCCGGCTGGCCGCAGAGTTGATACAATAGAACCAAATACCTCTCCTGCAGTATCAGGTTTCAAAACCACATTCCAGGTACGGGTCCGTGGGATCGTGAATTAATTCAGCACATTTTCCAAAAAGTAAACCTCAGAAAAACTTACTCAAAGGACAACTGTAACAAAACACTGATACAATGTCAGCAAGTTATAGCAACTGTCAGAATTGTCGGTAAATAGACTTCAAAGGCATTTTGTTATCACAATGACTACAAAGAAAGCACAATCATCCGTTAGGCTGCTATCTAGACATCGGGAAATTGTCGGTAAAGACGTTTTACTCAGATGTTTTCTAACAATTTATCGGCACGCAATGAACATAAAAGACGCTTGCCTTTCTGAAATAATGTGTCAACATTTACAAAGGCAGTTTCGGGTAATAAAATCGATAAATTGGAGCCGGGTACCCGCAATCAGCAGTCGGGTTACGGGTACCCGGGTACCCGGCACGGCCTTAATCACAAGTCCATCACAAGTCAATCACAACCATGACAAACTGACTGGCGATCTTCTGCGTGCGCCGAAGTTATGTGAAAAGTACTGTTGTCTGTATAATGGTCACTAAGAGAAATCTTTTCCCGTGCAGAAGCATCCTGTGCCGAAGCCTTCCAATGTTTCCGGTATCGGGGATGAATTCTCAGGACGGCTGCTGTGCAAAGCCTGGTGGTGGATTCTCCAGTCATCTCTCTCAAGTGTCTTCACTAAAACTAGCAAAGCTAGGTCACCGCAGCAGTCTAAGGAGGCTGCAGAAGTAAGTTCATTTTAAATGCTTTGTCTCACCTGAACGAAGTTCAGAAAGAGACCATTTTTAAATCACTATTTCTGTACATAGCCCGTCTGTTTGTTTCGTTTTTGTTAAAGGTAGGATACACCATTGGTAATTGCTTGAATTATTATGAATCGGTAGATTTGGGGGGTTGTATTTTATAGTAAATATCGCTTAACTGACCTGTTCAAAGTTTTACAATCATGGATGCTAGGAAAAAACAACAAAACAGCGTTTATTTTCAACTGGTGTCTATTTATTTATTTATTATTTACCCTGGAGTAACCTCTCAGTGAAACACTGTTTTTCAGAGGGGCCCAGCAGTTATACAATTTGAATTGCGAAGGACGCGGCTACAACGTAGTCGAGCCGCTGGTATTTAGTGTTTTTTTTTGTTTGTTTTTTTCTTCTTGAATTTTATAAAAAGAAAATTACGCCTTTTTATAAAATTCAATTACAGAATATTTAGTGCAATTATTTTGCTGGATGCCTACAATCATTATTTATTTTCAAATAAGTAAGATATTGTGTAATAATCCAGTAGTAAAAATGCAGTGTATGCAATATGCAAATGGTGTATATTACCTTTAAAGAAAAAATAAATAATTGGCCTTCCATGCAAATTTGAAATCCAAATCCAATCAGACTTGGGCTAGGGATGCAATATTGTAACCGTCATATCATGGATATGTCAAAGATCAATTTCTGAGGTCAAAGGTCATTTGAGGTCAAGTTGTAAGAGGCTTGAATTATAAAATTTGGTCTCATTTGAAAACATGAAGTAGAATTGCAATCAAACTTAGGTCATTTAAGGAAACTTGCTTGTATTATTAAAGGTCACATAACTGAGGTCAAAAGTCATTTGCGGTCAAGTTGTAAAAAAGGGTAATTGTGAAAGTAGGCGAGACGCGTGGTTCGAGAACCATCCTTGTTGAATTACATCCTAACCAGTTCGAGTCGGAGGACGTATACACGCAAAGTTTTCTCCAGATTCAAAACGGATGACGCTTAAACACATCACGATCAAGGCCCGAAATGTTTGTCAGCAGCGAGCAAGGCCGAAAATGCTTGGTTGTGCTTCCTGGTACCATCGGCCTGAACCCGCCTCGGATCGAGTTTCGTTAAAACTAATCCCGCGCCTCGGCGAACACGGTCTCCATAATGCTGAACTGGTTTTGCAAGTTTCTTGTCTATTCTAAGAAGCCAGCTTCGGCCAGTGTGTGGGATCTCCTCTACAGCAGCTCTGATCACGGCCTGAGCACCAATCGTCTTCAGCATCACGTGTTCGGGTACCAGGGACCGACACTCATGATACTGAGCTGTGACCAAGGGGACGTGTACGCCGTGGCGGTGGACACGGAATGGAGGTACGCATATATATGACCTGGCACCACGAAATGAGCGGAAAGTCGCACATGGCCAAAACATCAATTTTTCAAGTGGAAGGTCGGTTTTGAGTTCTTAATGTTTTTACATACCAACAAATCTTCTTTATCATATCCCAAAATTGTATAGCTCAGTTAAAACTCTAAAAAAAAAAAAAAATTGTGGCTGAATTGCACTGAGTGATAGTATAGTTGGCACGTTTCACGGACTTCGAACTCCGTTTACTCAAAACAAGGAAGCATGACTTCAGCAACTTCAAAAGAGTATAGCGGCGGCTAGGAATAAGCTACAGCAACACACAATAGAACATTTAAAAGCTTAGGACTTCTTCTTTCTAAAAATGTAATAATGTCAATTTTGTTATTTTGCGGCTTTCAACCTATTTCGTGGTGCTAGGTCACATATATGGGAAGCGGTTTGATTCGGAACCAATGTGGCAAATTCTGAGTGTGACAGCTTTTGAGGAGCTCAGTGGTGCTATAACCAGTTTGTCCTGGGTAGTTTGAGCTTGTTAGACTTGGTTGTCAGTCAACCTAGGAGGACAACTCTAATTGCAAACCCCGGTGTGTAGAACTCGTTAGCCTAGGTTGGCAATCTGCCTTCCCACCTATGGGCAAATATTTAGGGAGTAAATCCGGTTATAAATCTGGAGTTGAGCCCCATAGATGGTCGGCTAGCTACCTCAACTGCCAATTTTCCGGCAGCTCCTGCATTCCTGTTCATCTTCCAGTTGTCTGGACCCTGTCCTGCCAATGGATCGGAATGAAACTGATTGCACAGAAAGGCAACTTAATATTCTTTTGCCTTTAACTAAAAATTGTGCCAAAGATAAATTTGACTAAGAAAAATGGGTACTGGTGGATTGGACCTTTCCAGGGACCTTTCGATCTATAGCTTATTCCACTATCGATTAGACAACCGTGACAGGTCAATGACAACCGATCTTTAGGTAAACGAGCTGTTGATTAAAGAATTAAAATATTGTGACATCATTTTTTTTTTGAAAGCTCTTCGAAGTGTGCTTTGAAGCCTGGGAGAAACCCTTCGCTGCGGTGTAAAAACAATTTCATCATTTAAAGTTTGTTTAGCTTTAAATGATGAAATCAAAATCTCACTTTTCATTTTTGCCGCAAAGTGTCTCATTTACTCGTGCTGGGTCACATATCGTTTGCCTTCATGCTTTGTTGCTTTCCTATTTAGAGAAGGAACTCATTCTTGGGGAGGCAGTGGTTGCTGTGTGATGAGGCTAATGCCACCAGGATTTACGCCTATGCTTATGACTTGCTTAGATTGTTTGCCTTCGTGCTTTGTTGCTTTTCTATTTAGGGAAGGAACTCATTCTTTGGGAGGCAGTGGTTGCTGTGTAATGAGGCTGTTGCCACCAGGATTTACGCCCATGCTTATGACTTGCTCATATCGTTTGCCTTCGTGCTTTGTTGCTTTCCTATTTAGAGAAGGAACTCAGTCTTGGGGAGGCAGTGGTTGCTGTGTAATGAGGCTAATGCCACCAGGATTTACGCCCATGCTTATGACTCGCTCATATCGTTTGCCTTCGTGCTTTGTTGCTTTCCTATTTAGAGAAGGAACTCAGTCTTGGGGAGGCAGTGGTTGCTGTGTAATGAGGCTAATGCCACCAGGATTTACGCCCATGCTTATGACTCGCTCATATTGTTTGCCTTCGTGCTTTGTTGCTTTCCTATTTAGAGAAGGAACTCAGTCTTGGGGAGGCAGTGGTTGCTGTGTAATGAGGCTGATGCCACCAGGATTTACGCCCATGCTTATTACTCGCCAGATTGTTTGACTTCGTGCTTTGTTGCTTTCCTATTTAGAGAAGGAACTCAGTCTTGGGGAGGCAGTGGTTGCTGTGTAATGAGGCTGATGCCAGATGTATGCAAACTTGAAGGTAAGCACAGTTCAATTGAGATTTGTCAGCCACCAACAAAAATAACTTAACTAAAATCCTTTCTCTTCAGCCACTTTAACCTTTAAGCATAGGGACCAATGGTACGCATCGGGTTAGATAGTCCAGGCAAAACCGGCCTAAACCCTCCAAACCGACCTGAATCCCCGAAACCGACCTGAATCGACCCGATAAGCTCACAAAAATTCAAGGAAAACTGACTGAGACTGAACCCAAAACCCTAAATATCTGGCAAATATATATTTCACAATACACAAGTAAACCACAAGGGATACTGACTAGTTAAATTTGCATAAATTTAAAAATGAACTACAAAATTGGCAAGCTTAGGCGGGACTTGAACCTGTGACCTTCGGAATACCGGACAGGCGCTCTACCAACTGAGCTATCTTGCCCTATGTTGGCGGTCTCCCAAATTGTCAGTATCTTTGTTAGACAATTTGACAATTTGAAATTGTTCATGTGATACATAGATACCAGTAGGATTAGATAGTCTGTTTTGCTTCTAATGATAGAGGGGTGCACCAGCCTAATTCAAGTCCCATTGAAAACAGTGTAAAATCAACAAAGTTTAGGGCCAAGTTTCATGCAAACCAACATCACTGGGGTTTATCAAACAACAATCAGATTATTGTCTTGGCCTTTATCTTTCCATTTCTTTTCAATTTTGGGTGGGTTAGCCAATTACATTTTTTAATATTCACACCAAAAGAAACTCGCCTCCCGAAAAGTGATACTTTCCCAGCCTGCACGCAGCCATTTTACAAAAGGCATCCCTCCACATTCTAGGGCAATTAGGACCCATTTTTCAACCGTAATGTTGTAAAGTCTGCCCTCAGATTGAAGCTTAGAAACCAGGGAGTTGATCCCATGCTATATTTACACAATCCCACCGTTTATTTTACCAAATGGCCTCCTTTTTCAAAAAAAATTGTGGGGGCACATTTCATGCTAATGAGATCGCGGAGAAATTCTCCCTTCAATTAGGGTAGTGCACCCAGAGGTGGGAATCAGTCACTTCTCCAAAATCAATTGCAGTTGGAAAGGATGGCATCAAAGGAGGGGGTGGGGGTAGGGGGGTTACTTAGAGCCCATAGTGCTGAATCCATCAACTCAGAATCCATCAATTCCTAGCCAGGGGTTTAAAGCTTGATATATAAATTCTTGCTTTTCCTTTTTTCAACAATTATTCTCAGAGGGCGAAAACATGATTCTTTTCAACGATCGATCGCGCAACATGCCCCGCGGTATAAGCATCGGTCGTAATCCCAAGAAGAAGACCCTCACTTTCAAGGAAGGAATGGAAGTTGTTGAACACAGTCACAGGAGCGACTCAGTGCGTACGTTGGAGGTGTGTTAAATTTATGAATTAACAGAGCACGATAAAGTTAAGACCCCCATGCTTGTAAACACACACAAAACAATTTCTGTTAACCCTTTAAACTCAGGCCTGTTTTCGAAGATTTTGTAGGTGTTGCTAGTTTTGTATATACAAATATCATTTACAGTGTACAAATCCCATATAATTATGTATCATTGGAAAGCTTACAAATGGGGCTATATTTGGGGGGAATATTCGGACCCCCAGGAGCTTTTAAGGGACTTATAAGTCAGATGTAGCGCGGGGCTGAGTGCAAAGGGTTAATACATGTTTTATTTTAAAGGTAGTATACACCATTGGCAGATATCAAAAATTTGTATTAAGAAATTATTAAGAAATATTTTACTTATTTGAAAGTGAATAATGATTGTGAAAAAATGATTGCACTAAATATCCTATAGTATATAAAACATATTTTTATTTAAAAAAAAATCACGATCGCCAGATGGCGATCGCGAATAAAAAAAACAAAAACAAAAACAACATATGAACCATGCTTTCCTTGGCATCCGTGATTGTAAAACTTCGAACAGGTCAGTTAAACGATATTTACTATAAACTACAACCCCCCAAATCTACCCATTCATGATAATTCAAGCAATTACCAATGGTGTATCCTACCTTTAATTCCTTAATTTGCAACACTTTGGAAAAAAAAGGGTTTTGATTTGGGAACATTTAGACTGGCTCCCGTCTGTACATTATCAATACTGGTAAACTCATTATGCTTTTAATGGTCAGATATACTACCATAATCAGAGTCCAACAATTTGGGTACACGAGTTTCCATGTTGTGTTGGATTTTGCTAGATTAAGGAAGGTTTCTATAGTAAATCACTCAAAGGGATTAAGGGTTAATTTTAACCTCTCTATAAACTAACAGTTAATAGTAGGCATTCTTTACCCATTTGAGACACTAGCACCAAAATACCAAAGTATCTATGCAAAAACTGTACACATTAGTAGTTGTTTTATAAAATTACAATACCCGTGCCGAGAAATTGAACTTCTTTGCCATTTATGTTCCATGTGGTGTTTAGATATGGGGCTGCGGTGACTCTGGAACGAGAACAGCCCAAGCTAAAATGAAAAAGATGGAACTGAAAGATACAGAGAAGGCAGCAAAGGTCAGTTGTCCATATTTTACAAGATGAGATTTGTTTATTTTGTTGCCCAAACAAAGTTTTTGGGAGACACTAGCGAGACCTAAATTATTTAGGACCTTAGCTCCGTATGACTGCAAGACCGTATGTTAATGTGTTTAACATCCACATGATTTCATGGATTTTTGATAAAACTTGGATGCAGTGACCCTTGGGTGGGAATTAGACACCATTCTTCGTTAGATTACCGAGGTCAGAGGTCATGTAGGGGTCATTAGAGGTTATTGTTCAAATATGCTTCAAATGTTTGTCTACAGAATTTGTTGGCTTTTCCATGCAAATTGAATGGAGTGATCCTTGGTAGGGGTTCATCACAACTTTTTCAAAATAGGGGTCAAAGGTCATGTAGGGGTCATTTAGGGCCATAGTTTAAAAATGAAAAATATGTAACTTTTGTAAAAACAAAGCATAATAGAAATCAACTTCAGGAAAAGGTGACACTTGTGATCCACGGAACAATTGGTTTTGGTAAAAGAAGACGGACAGTTAGTCGTCAGAATTTACAGATTTTTGTGATTTTTGGGTGGGGTCTAAGGTCATCTAGGGGTCATCAAAATTTGACCTTTTTTAATGAACACAAAATATATTGGAATTGGCGACACGAAAAAAAAAAGCACTTTCTGGGTAAATAAAATTAAAATAATAATTTGTATTTGCCTAAAAGAAAATGTATTCAACTGTGGTATTTCCTTTTTTTTCTTAACACATAGGTGAAGTTGCCGGGCCAATGGGAGGATAATCCAGACAGGATGTTACTTGAAATGGGAGGTGTGAAAGTCAACCACGCTGAGCAGTATGCTAGGGATTGAGTACAGGGGCCAACTTCATGGAACTGCTTAGCACAGAAATCTGCTTAGCACAGACAGAATTTGCTTTAATAAGTAAAAATGGTGTACCAGCCAAAACTCATGTCACCTGTATTACTATTCACTGGTACTCTGTCATTTTTAGCTAAGCATGTATTTTCTGCTGAGCAGTATTTTCTGCTTAGCAACTCTGTAAATTGTCTTATTATGCAAAGCAGCGTGTGGTCTTGAGTGTTGTACACCTAGGGCTCGTTTGTTTTATACGCGATATAATCTTATCGAGGCCTTGGCCAAAATAAAACTGTACCAAAATCTAAACAAATCCAAACACACAAGACGAATGTCGTCTGCTTAGAATTATGTTGGCAGATGGCAGGGTATCTACGCGCTTGATAGATAAATTTAAGTCAAATTTACGACAAAATAAGCGCATAAGCAGTTTAAACAGCAAGAGCTTATGAAGTCCCTGGAACTATTAATTGTACCCCAAGCGTGTATTTTTTAAGAGTTTAAGCACCCATCACAATATTTCCCCCAAGATTGTTGCTAATATTAACAAACTTGAGAAAATATTTTGAAATTTATTTCAATAGGTTTATCTATATGTGCTTAGAGATATGCTGAGGATCAATTTTGATAAATTTGGGCTAAATTACACAATTTTGATATTTTTGTTTCCACTAAACCATAGTAATGTCTATATGCATAATGATTGAATATCACAAAATATTTACTGCAAGTAGCTCAGTAGAGTTATCTCAGGACTGCAATGCGGAAGGTTCAGGGTTCAAACCCAGGCAATGCCATCCCCTCCAGGTTGGCAGTAGAGAAATAAACCAAAAGGACTGTGCGGAAGGTCTGGTGTTGTTCAAGCACAGGTGGTGGCATCCTCAGGTTGCTCCCAAGATTGGAAATGGTCATATTTTTTTGAGATGGTCTATTTGTTTGCGATAGTCTTATGTTTTGAAGATGTCTTAATTTTTTGGGATGGTCTTTATTTTTTGAAGATGGTCGTATTTTTTTAGTCTATTTTTCAACCTGGGACCTTCCTATAATGAAAACCCTTAGGATGTTTGGACTTGGTCCCCAGAGAGGTTTATTAGTTGGATGGTTGATACCTTATTGCAAAAACGTGAACCTAAGGTTTATATACAACATCCGAGAATATTTTCTTCAAGAGCCAGTAGCTCAGTGAGATGAGTCTAGGACTGCAGCGCAAAAGGGTCCTGGGTTTGGTGAAGAACAAAGTGGATGGTTGATACTTATACTTTATTCTGAAATACATGAACCTAAGGTTTATATAGAACGTCCGGGAATATTTTCTTCAAGAGCCAGTAGCTCAGTGAGATGAGCCCAGGATTTCAGTTTGGAAGATCCTGGGTTCAAACCCAGGCAGAGCCAGTAGAGAAATAACAATGTGCGAAAAATCTGGGGTTGAATTGTAGGTGGCGGCATCCTCAGGATGCTCCCAGGACCTGGAAAGATCCAGGTCCTAGGAGGGTCCTGAGGGGAGGGGTTTTAGATTATTGTTGAAATATAGACTATCTCCAAACTTTTAAATTTAAAAAAAATTTGGGCATAGGTTCCCCTCCCGTGAGTGGGAATCCCATGAGTGATGGAAGGGTGGGTAGTCCTATAATCAATACATAATGAAAATAAAGTGGAATGCTGCTATGAATAATATTTATTTTAACAATGTTACTAATGAGTCGGTGCATCTTTGGCCAAGATAACTGAAGTGTGCAATTTGTTTTTGTAAACAATTTTATACAAGAAAAATGGTATTAAAGATGAATAGAACTGCCTAATTATAACATCACTTCTAGAGTAGTAATTATTTTAAAATGGTTCAAAGGCATGACTCTTATTGTGGGGCATCTTTGAAAGAAAGCATCCATCAAAATCCCCCACGCATTTGTCATGCACAAATAATGTTGGCGACTGCTTAATATAAAGGTATACAAAAAAATCAACTGAAATTTTTCAAAAACAGGGGGATAGATTTTGATGGATTCAGGGAGGTTAGGGTTTAAACAAAATGTAACGGCTATAAAGCAGCATTTCTATAAAGTATAAAGAACGTGCAAATCCTATTTTTGGTTATAGTTCGATTTTTAAGGTTGAAGGTAGGATACACCATTTGCAGGTATCGAAAATGTTTACTACTGAATTATTAAGAAAATTTTTATTTTAAAGTAAACAATGATTCTAGGCATCCAGCAAAATTATTCCGATAAATATCCTGTAATTGTTTGAACAAATTGAATGTTACGAACAAAAATAGCAATCGCCGGACGGTGATTGTAAACAAAAATAACGAACAAAAACAAACACCCGACGCCAGTTAAAAACGAACGCAGTTTTTCTTGCTTTTTTTTCTCGGCATCTATGATTGTAAAACTTCGTACAGATCAGTTAAATGATATTTACTATAAAATACTACCTCCAAATTTACCCATTCCTGATAATTCAAGCATTTACCAATGGTGTATCCTACCTTTAACAAAACTAGAACACCAATAGGCTAACAGTGTAGTTCAGGACATCCCTATTTTACCACAAGTTCAATTCAAAAACGCACCTTGCAAATTACTTTAAATAACCCCCCCCCCCCCCAAAAAAAATAACCAAACAAACAAAAACAACCAACAAACAAACTAGTACAATGTTTTGCAATGGCATAAGTGAAGTGAAAAACGAGATAAAGTTGCATTCCGAGTATCAGGTGATGTAGTATCGGGGCCCAATCCCACGGCGCTGCTTAACAGTTGGCGGAAAAGTTGTGCTAACTTTAGCAGAAAAATTTGCTAACCTTAAGCGCTATTTCACGGCTTTTTTGTGCTAACGTTTGCGCGCGCATGAAGATTTTACTGTTACGTCACTGATTCAAGCAAATTTTTCCGCTAGGTTAAGCGTGCCTTTTGCTGCGCTTACTGCTTACGGTCCCCATGAAATAGACGGAGGCTCGGTTAGGCATAAAAAAAAAATGTTATAATGTTGGCATAAAAAAAAAAATGTTATGTTGGCGTAACCCGACCGACCATAAAAATACGGCCGACCCTGGATATTTTTTTTTTCAAGGGACGAAATTTAATTATTAAAATCTATATAAATCTAGTTATAAATACGTTTGAAACCATTTCTGACCGTTTTTCATTGTGTGTGTGGATTGTGAAAATATTGAACCTGGACACGCTATCGTGTATCACTACCGGCTTAAACAAATCATTTTCATTGCTAAGAGAAAAAAAAAAAAAAAAAAAAAAGAATCCCTACCTACCTACCCTATTTTGTTGGGCCCGTTACGCCAACATAACATTTTTTTTTTTATGCCTTAGCAGAAAATATTGTGCTTAGCAGCGCCGTGAAATTGGGCCCGGATGATGCAGTATCAGGTGAGCGCCTATCGAGTGATACGAGATGCTGACATCATCAGGCGATGCGGTTTTAGGCTGCAGCCAAGCTTCTGATATCCATGATAAGCTTCTTGGATTGTTCCTTGACGTCGATGGGCTTGACATTCATGCAGGTGCACTTCAGTCTGGCCTCCTCCTGTGGGTAAGCACAAGCAAACCAAATCAATCAGTGGTTGGAATTATTGGCGGGAAAAAAATAATCAGAGAGGACTATCCGTTGAAATTTAAGGTAGGATACACAATTGGCAGATTGACAAATTTTACTACCAAATTATTAAGAAGTCACTTACTTATTTGAACATAAATAATTATTCTAAGTATCAAGCAAAATGATTGCGCTAGATATCTTGTAATTAAATTGTTTTCCAAAAATCGCTGGACGGGTATCGCGAAAAAAACACAAGAACAATCACAGTTAGCAAAAGGTTCATAAAAAACAATCCCACACCTAGGCTAGGAGTGTGCATTTACGGGTAGTTTTTGAACCGGGTACCCGAATAAAAACAACACGGGTACTGGGTATTCGTTGAAGAAACCCAACCCCAAAATTGATATATCTCTGCTGTTCAGCTGGTTCATAAAGGTCTGTACAGTTACATAACCACATCGGTGAGACAATACAGCAAGATACAGGCGTGAACAGTGAACTTTATAGCTTTAACCAGGTCGCGCCCAAGGACTTATATACACGTATAGTTTTTCCCAGATTTAATGCGGATAACACATAAACACATCACGAGGACGGAAATATCTGTCGGCAGCGAGCAAGGACGGAAATATCTGTCGGCAGCGAGCAAGGCCAGAAATGCGCGAGTTCGCTTCCCGGTACCATCGGCATGAACTCGCCTCGTTAAAAATAATCCCGCGCCTCGGCTCGGATATGATACAAAACAAATTCCCAGCGCGAACTGGTTAAAGTGTAAACTGCAAATTTCGCAAGCATCATAAACGTGAAAGTTTGTTTCCCATAAAGCCTGGTTTAATTTTGAAAAATCCCAACAAATGACATTCCAAACCTTTCTCTTTCATCGTCCGATAAGTTACTACATGTATATATTTGTAAAGTTGGTTACGGGTACTCGATTCCATAAAAACTAGTTCCTGACATCAACGATGCACACTCTTAACCTAGGGCGCAATGTTAAAAAAAATCCTGACGCGAACCGGTTAACCAGTTCGCGCCGGGAATATTTTAACATAACTGAGCCGAGGCGCGGGGTTATTTTTAACGATACTCGATGGTCCCTGGAAGCACACCCACGCATTTCCAGCCTTGCTCGCTGCTGACGTACATTTCCGGCCTTGCTCGTGACGTGTTTATGCAACATCCGTTTCGAATCTGGGGAAACTTTGCGTGTATATACTTTTGTACGTCCTCCGGCGCGAGCTGGTTAAACAATTTAACAATCTTTGCACAAATACTTCAAGTCTTCTCCATCTTCTTTTCTGTATTACTTACATTATAAGACTCCATCTTGATACGCATGCGGAAGATGTAGGTTTCAAAGCTGGCCTTCTCAAAGACATGATTGAAGGCTTGCTCGTCCTGATGGTGGCAAATCACAAGGTGAAGAAAATTAGTACCGCCAGCAAAAATGTGTTTATCTCAAGTATTTCTTTGAGCAAGGCCGTATACGAATTAGCTATGACGGTGACTTGGCTATGCTCGTTTCGGTGACTAGTTGACTCGACTTAACCATAGTCAAGCTAGATTTCACTAAACTGATGCGTAGTTTGAATAGCTAGTCCAACTGGATCAACCTAGCCCCGGAGCACGGTTTCGCTAGTCTAATTCGCGGAAAAAATGTTGCAACCCGATGCTGTTTTTTCCTAATGATGATAATGTCGTATGCTATTTTCAATATCTAATTTCCAACGGCCATTCAATGGCCTTTTCCTCAGCTGAGCAGAGAACATTTTGGCATTACGATACTTATGAACGGCTGATGTTAGATTAACCATTTGTTGACCATTAAATGTGTCCCATCAAAAATAACCCTAGATCTTGATTTTGATTTCCATGACTCGACTTTCCAGGACAACTTTTTTTAAAGGATTTTCCAGGATTTTTCATGACCGTGGGAACCCTGTTTAAAACGCAAATTGACTAAAAAGACTAAGTCATCAGCACTGGCTCATTTATGCGCTCGTCTACAACTGACCTCCGTCTTGAGACGTCCCAGTTCGTCTGCCTTCAAGCCCAGAATGGTCTCTGCCGTCTCCTGGAAGCAAGTTGTCCACTGAGTGTCGGTGGCATCAGCTACGTTAGCCTGTACATGGAAAGGAAGTGATGAAACATTGAACAAAAAAGAGGGGAATTATGTTGAGGAGTAAGTGGCAGAGAGGTTCTTTCCTCGCCTTCCACCGCTGTGAGCGGGGTTCGAACTTGGCCTGGGCTGAGTGTTGATTGGGTTCTCAGTCCCTGCCAGATTCTGTGGGTTTCCCCTAGAATGTTCTTCTGGTCCCAAGCTCAAAAACAGAATGGATAAGTGTTGTGTGATCCTGTTCCGGGTGCAATGTTCCTGAAGAGAATGAGCTTTGCGTGCCAAGAACAGACCACGGCACCGAACTTTAATTTGAATTGTCAAACACAGAGGACTACTCACTTGAAGCAGGAGTCTGTATTGAAAGTCAGGATAATCCTTGCCACACTTCTCACAGTGGTATGATCCGTCCCCGTTATCGCTAACTTTCTTGTTGCACTCCGAAGAAGGGCAGGCCTGGGGGAAGAAACAAAATTATAAATTTTGACCAAAAAATTGGCTCAATTTAACATGATTTTTTTCAAGCGAGCCTCGCATTTAAAAAATTATATTTGGTGTGATGAAAGGCTTATATGAGTAACCCCCAGGACTGATAGTGTTGGTTTTTTAGTTTGTTAGTTTTTGAGATATGGCTCAACAAACTTTGGTCCGATTAGCATAACCTCTGAAAATTTAAACTTGCATCTCCAAGCCAAGTTCTACATCATTTTTAAGACTTCCATTTCATAATACGTGCAATAAAACCAAAATGTGGCTTATAGTAAAAATGTTCAAACATATAACGCACACCTAAATACATGTCAACATCTACATGATTACCTACCATATACATGCTGTTTTCCTTCCTCATGAAGATAATAGTTCCTTTGGTGGTAAAATAGTCGGGCTGCGAGAAAAAACCCAAAGTAACACCAAAACAGTTGAACGACTGACAACTAAATTTGGGAGTAGGGTTTCCAGGGTTCCCCTTTTTAATCAGGTACCCAGTTCGCAAAGTACCTGTAAATGCACACACATAATTCTGAGATAGTTTGGCCCGAGATAATTTTGACCTGTTAGATGTTTCACGAAGGGCAAGCTTATCGGACAAAATGTTTGTAATTACCCTGGAGGGTTAGGGTTCATTACATCCCCTCCTTGTACCCCTTTCTCATCCTTCCTACCTTCTCTCCCTGGCCAAGATTCTGGGAGTAAACCTCTTCCAGAGTCAGCCAGTTGGAGTTGGCCCCGGCCCCACCTCCCATTCTCTGCTCTGAGATTGACTGGGCGTCTTGCGAGTGGCCAACCTTATCGTACCTTTAATACAAAATAAGTAATAAACAGCACATACTTGTACCAACACACACAGTCATGTATAGACCGGCAATCGTGGACGGGGCATTGTCCGACCGTCTTCCCTCTTTCGTTTGTACTCGTTTTCGGATGATCGCCATAGGATTTGTACACGAGTTGAGATCGTGGACGTTGTGTCAATTGTGGACCTATTGTTTGCCTCCCAATTCTTTTGTCCGACGACCACGATTGCCGGTCAATACAAACGCACAACCTCTAAACTGCAAATGATTTTTTTAAAAGCACACGATAATTTTAGGCTTTCAAGCAAAGACGGAGGGTTTTCAAAACCCCTGTTTTTCTTTGCTTCTAAAACCGGCTCCGACTTCCGAATCACGGAGAAGCAAACCCAAGGAAAATATTTAAACTTTTGGTTCTTATTAACCGATTGAATGTTTCTGAAGAACAACAGGTACCACAATATGGCTATAGTTCCTGCATTCGGGAGCCTAAAATCACTTTAAGCTTAGACTAAGATGAAGCCAGAGATTCGAAAAAGGCCAAAGATGAAAAAGGCCCAAGATGAAAAAGGCCCAAGATGAAAAAAGGCCAAAGATGAAAAAAAGACCCAAGAAGAAATATTAAGAGAAAAGTAGGATCAACAATTTTTCAACAACAAAAAAGGAACAAAGTAGAATTTGGAGGACAAAAATGAAGATAACAGTAAGACTTTTGCGGACATTTCAAGTCCCTTACCAGCCTTTCAGGAGGTGGGCCCTGGGTATGTCAGGGTTTAGCAGCACGGTGCTAGACATGAGAACCGACAGTGAACGGCCGCCAAAGTCCGACAGCCTGGCTCCCTTGACCGCAATGACCGGGTTGCCAGTCCCGTCAAACTTCTCAGCCTGCCGTCAAGTCAGAAGGTACAAATAACGTTAATAGCTCAGTCAACCATTTTAGAGTTGTGCATTTTTATCATTTTAAGCAGTGTTTAAAATCTAAAAGAAAAATGCTTCACAACTAACATGCGAATGCGGTATATTCCGAGAAAACAATTTAGATTTTAATTTCAAATTTGACGAGTCACAGTTTGAATCGAGGCACAAATGTAACCTGAAAAAAAATTACATTCCCAAATGATTTTTAAAAAGAAATACCTAGTCAGTTTCCCTTGCGGTTTGTTTAACAAATTATTTAAGTAAAATAATTGTATCCTCACCAAGTCAACCCCACAATGTTGCTTCCCAGGTTATATCGTAAAATTGGGAATGATTCCAGGCTGTATCATTAAGGGTTTATGAGTTCTGATTAACGCCCCTGAAAAAATAGACATTGGCAATTTGGAAGCCCGCCAACATAGTTAAGATAGTAGAGGCCAGTTAGTAGATAGTAGAGGTTGGTATGGTGTTCCACAGGGCAGAGGCTTTAACACTTGTTGTCCGCACTGGGTGAGCAACTTGAATTTCACAAACAAGCAAGAAGTGAAAATGTTTACTCGTGTTTACCTCACTGCCCCAGAGCGTAAGAGTGACCACCTTATTGCTGTCATCAATGATATGCAGTTCTCTCTTTGTCAGCTCGCGGTTGGTCGTTTTTGTGGTGATCGTGGCCACGTCGCCAGTAGTCTTGACAACACCAATGACGTCTGAAATATCAATCCAAGAGTTTAAACGTCGAGAATAACCCAGTTCTGTATTTCACCTGTGCACGTGCACGTGCACAACAATATACGACAACTTTTTCTCTCGGGATAGATGCCCACAAAGCTCTGGGGGACGTGGTAACCAAATCTGCATTCTGTGCAATTTTTTGTGTATTAAAAGAAAATGGAAACTTTTGTTTGAACAAAAGTTTGGACACACAAAACGTCTGAAAACACTGCGCTGTCCAATTTATTTTGAAAAATGTTACTTTAGAACACGACAATCTCTTTAACCAGTTCGCGCTGGGATTATTTTATCATCACCGAGCTGTATTATTTTTAACGAAACTCGGGTTTAGGCCGATAGTACCAGGAAGCACACCCACCCATTTCCAGCCTTGCTCGCTGCTGACAGACATTTCTGGCCTTGCTCGTGGCGTTTTTTTATGCGTCATCCTCTTTGAATCTGGGAAAAACTTTGCGTTTTTTTTTACGTCATCCGGCGCAAACTGGTTAAATTTGCTGGTACCCGCTATGTTTTTAAATGGATACGATAAAATGTTAGTCTCGAATGAAAAATCTTCATGTGCAGTTGTGAAACTAGATTATCGCAACAACTAAAAGCCAATTTGCCAAAATGTCAGCGCTCTGCTTTAGGGCTGTTCATTCCTTTCCAAATATTTTAGTATTCGAATACTGGAAAATGCACCAAACCGAATATTGAAATATTCGGCGATCAAGTTTGACACGCACACTAGCTGCCACTGCCTTCCTCACTGGTCAAAAGTTGCATACAAAGTGCGTTAAAAAATTGCCAGTGACGATAAATATTATGGGCTGCTGTAGTATCTACCTTGCTGCTTCATATGGGGACGTTACCAAAACTAAACGAATAGGACAATAACAAAGTTAGTGTCTACCAAAAAGTGGCAACTGACAATAACTTTACGATTAAGCTTGGCAATTAGGATGAGGAAAAGAAAAGACTAAAAACCAAGATATTTTCTGATGACATGCTAATAACATTTTATTTTTACAACTCAAATCACTTTTGCACTTTAGTGCACGCATACAAAGTCAAATTAAAAAGAATTACCAATTTCTGGCTAAATGTGTGTATCTTGTTGAGAACTGATCGTTGTGGCGACAATGGCGACTTTCAATGACTAAAGCCGTGTTCGCATTGGACTTAATATAGTCAAATGTTACGGTACGCGATTGTCAAAGTTAACGGTGTTAAATCCTCCGCTAGAAGCTTGGGCCTGTAGATCTTACTGTTGCGGAGGGTAAAATGGACAATTTGACAATGTTACCCTCTGTCCGCATTGGATTTAATTTGGTTAAGTTCTCTGTAGGTTTTACCAAAAAAAGTCCAATGCGAACGCGGCTTATGACTATTATCTGTTCAGTCATGCAACTCTGCCACTTTGGGACTGCACAGTATGCAATAAATTTGTTTCTCTTAATTAATAAAAGTACATGCAATAAGACAAATCATTTACAAAGGCCACAGACTTTTGCCACATGAACAAAAATGTACCAGTTCTTATAGTGCCGACTTAAAGGTAGGATACACCATTTGCAGATATCGAAAATCTTTACTACAGATTTTTTTTAAAATATTTTACCTATTGGAAAAGTAAATAATGATTTTAGGCATCCAGCAAAATGATTTGGCTAGATATCCTGTAATTGTTGATGGTTGGAAATTACAAAAAAAACAATAACACAAGAACCACTGCCCGACGCCGGTTAAAAACAAACGTCATTTTTCTTGCTTTTCTCAGTATCCATGATTCTAAAACTTCGGACAGGTCAGTTAAACGATATTTACTATAAAATACAACCTCAATCTACCCATTCCTGATAATTCAAGCAATTACAAATGGTGTATCTTATCTTTAACTAGCAATACAATCACAAAAAAAAAGACTCCCGAAAAAAGTCTTATTGCTTTCAGTTCAAGATTACATTTCTGTACATGAATAACATCAGTAAACATTACATCATTTTATTTTATAGGAACTGATTTTGATACATGTACAAACTCAACAACTAATCAGTTTGCATCGGATTACGTGTATTCCTTCACTTTTTAGGATCAGTTTTGGGCTCATTTGGCCTGTAATGCTTTCTGTCACGCCCTCTTCGACCATCTGGCCTTCCTTGCCTGTACTCCCTCCGATTTGGATTTGGCCTTATTCCCTGTCTCCCTTGTATGCTGCTCAGTCCTTGTACAGGCGACAGGCTTCGACCTTCACCCGACTTCTGCACAATGCCAGGCTTTTTACCCTTGAAGGTTTCGCTAGGTTCTTTTAAACTAGGTTCAGTTTTCGTCGAGTGCTGCACTTGCTGTGTTGAGGAATCGAGAGGCATTCCTGTAGTCGGTGCAGCCTGCTCAGGGACCCAACCACTTTGTACCAAGGCATCAGCGGTTCCTTGAGATGCTGCAGAACCTTCCGGGGCAGACCAATCTTGGACTCCTAAATGTGCATTCTCGCGCTGACGCGACGATGCTTGAGTCCTACCAACAACTGTCCACTCGTCTCCCGAGTCTTCGGGAATTTCTTCCTCCAGGTTGAAGGTGCCTCCACCTACAGCACCTTCTCCTGGGTTGCTTGTCGCCTCAGGCCATGCCCCTTGCAGTTCGTCTTCCAAGAAGCTCTGCTGCTGCATGTACTCATCGGCACCTCCACCATTCATCTCATATGGCATCGGAAAGCCGTACCCCTGGAGAGAGATATTAACAGACATCTGAAGAGTCTGACTGATCTCTTGCAAGCTCTGGAGAATCATCTTCGAGTCTTCACCGCGCTGCTCCTCTCCCAGAAGGCGATGGCGCTCGACTTGGAGACACTCTCGATTGACCCCGAGATGGTCCCGCTCCAGGTCAAGACGATTTCTGTCCACCTCAAGTTGGTCTCGCTGTAGCCTCACTTGTTCCCGCAGGGTCGCCAGTCTTTCTCGCTCAGCTTGAAGACGATCTTGCTCGATCTGAAGTCTCTCTTCTTTCAGCAGGAGGTTCTGGCGTTCACAGTCCAGACGTTGGCGATCAAGGGCAAGCTGTTTGCGCTCCAACCTAAAATGATACTGTTGACTGTGCTGTTCTGAAAATGGAGGGGTCACTGACGACTCAACACATGGTTCTCCAGATGGTCTACGAGTCGAAGTCAAACCAACTGTGTCTGGTCGAGAGCTTCTATCTGCTTCTTTGGTGGAAGTGTTAGACAAAGCATTTGTAATTTTACTTGGTCGTGCTTTAGGTTTTGAGCTCTTCTGTGAAACATCACCAGACTCTAAACTCTTTGTTTTCGAGGTTTCAACAGATGCTTGAGATTGTGCATCAAAGGATGATCTCACATTTTGAGCCTTGACAATTGTGTCAGATTCAGGACCAGGAACCCTTTCAGGGGGCTTCTGGTTTTCATAATCGTGGCCGTGATTCACGCTTGGCTCAGGCTGGATTTCTACACTGGAGTGTTCATCTTTAATGGTTTCCTGAACTGGCTCCATTTCAGCCGTTTCTTCATGGCCGTTTTCCGTTGGATGAGCAGCAACTGGATCAGATTGGGACGTGCTTCCAAACATTTCCTCAGAATTGGTTTGTGGATCTGCTTGGGTTTCAGAAGCAAGTTTGGCATCAAGACTTGAGTCGGGATCTGTGCCTTCCTGGTTTTCAGTAATGCTACTTGTCAGCTTATTGGTCGAGTGCGCACTTGACACAGGGTCCCCGCAAGCTTCTGTCGATGACTGTTCATTTGTTAGTTGTTCAGTGTTTGGAGCAGTGACATTGTCCATGACTACATTGCTAGGTTCGGAGCCAAGCTGGATATCATCTGTTATTTCCGACTTGTGATTTGCTTCAAGGATATGATCAGCTCCAGATGGCGAGACAGTCCTATTGACAATAGGACAGGTTGGTTCGGGGCTGGCCCTTATAAAACTGGGTTTGCTTTCTACATTTGTTGCCTCTTCACTGTCGGATTCAGAGCTAGTATCATCTGAATCATGTGCAGGATATTCTTCGTCATCAGGCTTGGAGCTGGGCAATGACTCAGTCTCAACTTCAGGCTGAATAGAGTCTTCCAGTACAGACTCTTCTTTTTCCTGATCGGAGTTGATCTTAGCATCTTTGATGACAGATTTTGAACTGCTGTTCTGCTGGGATTCAACAGGAGTTTGTGACTGTTGCTTGCCTCGCTTGCGTCGTTTACGTCGACGAATAGAATCGTTGCTGCTGCTGCTGATCTCTGAAGCCTCAACATCAAGAGCAGGTATGTTGTTGGATTCAGGGTCCTTGACATCCTGAGATTCCACTGCAGTATCCTCTGTATGAAGGGTCTTGGTCTTGGCCTTAATTTCCTTCCTCCTTTCACTGCTGGCCTCGGCAGCCTCTCTCCGCTGCTTCTCCCTGGGATCCAGGGGAACTCCCCTGCTGCCCGGTTTGATGGTCTTGACATCGGCTGATATGTTTCGGATGCGTTGTGCCAACTCGGCCAGTTCAGGCTGGTCATCGGGCTTGTTGTCTTGTGGTCCAGGCTTCTTTTGGGGGAGGACTAAACTCTGACCTGATGTTGCCTGTTGGGCTTCGGGAGCTGATGATGAAGCTGCTGCTGCTGCTGCTACTGCTGATGCTGCTGCTGCAGCCGATGCCGGAGCTGGTACAACAGGGCGACCTGGGGACTGCGTTGAGATGCAAGTTCTGGTGGGTGGAGCTGGTGTGGATTGGGCTGCAGTGGCTGGCATTGGGGTTCTAAACACTGGTTGTCCGTGATGGGCATGGGTGCATCTGTGGACCCCTGGTGGGGGAGCGGGAACATCCTGAACAAGACGGATCACAGGTTGCGGAGGGTATCCAGGACGATGATGAAAATGGATGTGAAACGCCTGACCCGGGCGAGCCACCGTAGAGGTGGTGGTTGTCCCCGACGTTGTGCCAGTCACAGATGATGTTATCCTGGGTGGACCCAGGGGTGGTGGGACCCTCGGGCCTGGCACGCTGTGATGATGGTGGACAAAACGTATCACCGGGGCAGCTCCTCGGAAGGTAAACGTCTGTTGGGTCACACCTGGTCCAGGAGCCCGTTGCGAGGTTAAAACTGGGTACCCAGGGAGCATTTGCTGATTTGGGCCAATTCCCTCAGACAAGGGTCGGATGAAAGCCACCTGGTGGGCTTGGACCAGCGGTTGTATCGGAGGACAGGGTGCCTGGCTTGAAGTCATTGGTGCTAGGACAGCGACAGGGGTTACCGTTGCAGTCGGTTTAGCCGCAGCAGTCGAGGAATTGGCAATTCTTTCCCCATCTGTGGTATCTGCAAGAATATGTTAATAAAATAAAATCTCATTTCCTCATTTAGGGAAGTTTTCTTTATGTAGACATTTTACGATTTGTATACATTTTAAGTTAATCATGATCAATTGTTTTTGCCTTTAAAAAATTAATCAGAAATCTTTCAATGTGAAAGGAATCCTTTTTGTCAACATAGGCATTTCTCAAAAGAAAATACATTAATAGAACAATAAAATAATTCTTTTATTTTCCGCATCAGGCAAATTCCAATATTGGGGATGGAATGCTAGAATTTACAGAACCACATGCCATACATCCCTCCATACAATTTATAAATAAAAAAACAAAAGATACCGTGAAGTTGACTGTTCAAGTCGAGTACATGTACCTTATTGCCAAAACACCTGATATTTCTAAATTAAATTTTTGTAAACTGGGTAATTTCTGACTGTTTTCGAGTATACAAGATCAAAACAGGAAAGGAAAAAACAAATCATACCTCGTCATCATGTTGAAAATCGTATCGGGAGAAACAATTTCTCCTTTTGAATTTGCGTAGCATCTGTTTACAAACTTGATCCAAACGGTTTAAAATTGTGCCAACTACACAAGGCAAGCGAGTTTGGCAAGTTAGAAAGCTTTGCAGTTCTATCACGTGCCCTTTAATCAATTTTACATATGTGACCTGTTCCAACGAAACCCGGACAAAGTCGACTTTTTAGTTTTTCAGATTTTGCTTTTTTCAAATTCTCTAGGTTCTCAGCTTTAAAATGATGTATCATTTACATATGTACCCCCACCCTATCTTCCCTGGGGTCTGGATTTAGTGATAAAACCCCGACAACCTAATTATGAGATAAACAGCTTTGAAGTTTAGAAAAGCGTATTATTTCTATACACAAATGTTTCACAAAATTGACAACAAACACACTTCTGGTAGACGGATTTTGTTCAAATTTGAGGAGATTGTAGATTAATAGTGAGTGACTTAGGAAAACCTAAAACCTCAAAATGGTAAAATCCATCCAGAAATGACTTCAGGAGTAGATTGTGACAAAACACATTGTGCGACTTTGTCCGGGTTTCGTGGGAACAGGTCACATATGACGTCATTATGTGGTGCGCAGTTCTAATAAGCGATGCACATCAGTACTAAGGAAACCACATCGACACGAACATAGGGCGTTAGAATAGTCGTCACACAATGCACATACATGTATTTACGAATTTCTGCCCAAACAATATTACCTCTCGTTCAAATTTTATGACGCACATGTACAAGCAATTTAAGAATTTAGATTAATTTTGCAAGATGAACTGCAATATTTTCATAATTTTCTTGAAATTTTCAGGGACGTTATTCAAGTGCTACATGTTCTAGGCTCGTCGGCAAAACGCGACTTTTAAAACTGGTAAAGCTTGCATAATTTACATGCACCATCGAGGTGACTTGCGCTGTTAATACATGTAATATTGTTAGAACAACGAAGGAATTAAACATTTGAAGTATCGATAAAAGTAGTAGTACGACAGAGATAGGTAATCGGATTGTTATTTTGATGATACAAGCATGGAATTTGGCACACAGTCCGAGTTAAACCTGCTGCAGTTAAACGGTTACACAGTTAACCGACTGTTCAAACGGTTACACGGTGACATTTTTCTGGTTCAGTTCACCTTAATCTAATTTTTAATAATCGACCCTTCAATTTTTGGAGCATAGTACACGAAGAAGACATCAATCAAAACATTACAAAGCTTAGTTTGTCGGCAATGTATGGGGGCAGGAGAATATTGTTTACCTGTCCGGATACATGTATATCATTTTTGTTTGCGATTCCCATCTTTAAATTAGCGATGTTTGAAGAATTTCTGCCATTTACGTGGTAACAAATAAGACTATGAACAAACTTCCCAATCCTTTTTTTTTTTACTTTGGACGGATAAGGTTACACAGATAATTTTAAAACCGCAAACTTGCAGGCTTAGTCTAAGTATGCATGTCATTGGTCGAGATTGGTATTTTTAGGAAATAAAGGTAGAATAACCTCCGGCTAGTTCCAGCTACTTCTAACTTGGTTACATCCGACTTTTACCAACACCCAAAATTACGTGACATTTTTCCGAGAGCCAAAGTGTCGGATACCTTTCTTTTTACTTTCAACTTGTTGTACAGTGCCAGTATGGTATCCAGAGGTCGCAGTTTCAAACCCTGCTTTAATCAATTTTTTTGTTAAAATTTATGGAAATGTGCAAAATCTTTCTCAAAGGTTAAATCTTAATAATGCAATGTGAAGAAAAAAACCCATTTCCCTGTACATGTACATCTGGAAAATAATACACCAAATACATACTTCACTATTTTGAGAACGTGGGCAAATTTCACTATGAAACAGATACACAAGTATGAGCAAATAGACTTGAAATTGGGCAGTACGCACCGGAATTATTTAAACATCACTGAGCCGAGGCGCAGGATTATTTTTAACGAAACTCGATCCAAGCGGGTTCAGGCCGATGGTATCGGTAAGCACACTCATGCATTTCCGGCCTTGCTCGCTGCCGACAGACATTTCCAGCCTTGCTCGTGGCGTGTTTATGCTTCATCCGTTTTAAATCTGGAGAAAACTTTGCGTCTATATACGTCCTTTGGAGCGAACCGGTTAATAACAGTTATTGGAGAAAGTTAGTATTTGTTATAATATAATATAATTTAAAAACCCAGCATTTCATCCCCTATATTGGTTGATTTGTTGGTTACCAATGCTTGCCAACTCACCCAAGATGGCGTCCTTGTTCATGTCTTCCAGCTGGCTGATGGCCCGGAAGTCAAACTGCATTGTGGGAATAGAGTCGTCTTCCTCCTCGCAGGGCACCACAGTTGTGTCGTTGTTGAAGGTCATCTCATAGTCGTTGGTGATGGAGGTGTACTGGCGATTGGCTGTCTTCAAGGTGCCGCGGGAGATGAAGTACACCTGTGAAGATGAAGACAAAAACAAGTCATCCTCTCATCGGGATTTGTAAATGACGACCCCAAATGACCCCTACATGACCTTTGACCTATTCCAAGTTGTGATGAACCCTCACCCAAGGATCACATCATCAAAGTTATATTAAAATCCAGCAAACTCCGTCGACAAAGAATCGGTTGAAGCATATATTTTAACAATGGCCTCTAGCGACCACTGTGATCCAATGAAGAAATGTCTTCCCACCCAAGGTTCACTGCACTCAATTTTCTTCAAAATTCATAAAAGCAGGTCGAAGTTAAACATGTTTTTTCAAAGACCTTAACCTGAAACTTTAACTTACATACGGGGCTACGGTCATACAGAATTTAGGACTGGTGTCTCCCAAAACCTTGTTTAGACGACACGAAAATGGCGAGAAATACAGTTTAAAAAAAGTTCATCCCCCTTCTGAACTTTCAATACTGAATTTGAATCCCCTCAACCACAACGAATTTCTGAAATTTAGCAGTAGAGCCAACACCACACCTTTCCGATTTCAATCAAGTCGTAGAACTTGTCGCACTGCTCCTTGAAGGCCGTGGCTCGGATCTCGCCAGACTGATCGCACAGGTCCATGGAGAACAGCTTGCCCTCGCCTCGCGAGTTACTCCAGGTGCGGATATTGGATTTGCTGGAAACGCGAGTCTTGATAGTCCATCTACCAAAATTATTTTGAAAAAAAAAAAGAGGAGAAATTCTTGTTTTTAACTAGTTTGTGCCGGGATTATTTTGACATTGACCAGGCACACGCGGGATTGTTTTTCTCGAACCTCAAACCGAAAGGGGTTCAGGCCAGCATCTGCAGGTAGCACACCCTGATATTTTGGGCCTTGCTCACAGCGAGCCAGTTGCCGACAGATATATCCGGCCTTGCTTGTGATGTGTTTATCTGTCATTAGTTTTGAATTTCTTAAAAACATTGGTTGTATACGGCATCCGACGCGATCTAGCAAATTAATTTATAATTAAGATTACTATAGCGAGAACCAGACACTTAAATTGAAGTCGGGTATAGACGGCGTCGATATTACTCTCCAACTGTCCGTTCCTTTCCGTACTTGTGCACGAAGCCAATTGTTTTAAACAATGACGTGTAGCTGCTTTAAAGGTAAGATACACCATTTGAAGATATCAAAAATATTTACGACCAATATACTATCCAGCAAAATGATTGCGCTAGATATCCTGTAATTATTCCGAAAAACATAATTTTCTAAAGAAAAATTCGCCGAATGGCGATCGCGAAAAAACAAAGTTAACATAAGAATAACTGCTCGGCGCCGGTTGAAAAAAAACGCCGTTTTTCGTGCTTTTCTCGGCATCCATGATTGTAAAACTTCGGACAGGTCAGTTAAACGATATTTACTATAAAATACAACCCCTCAAATCTACCCATTTATAATAATTCAAGCAATTACCAATGGTGTACACTACCTTTAAAAATAATAATACGTATCTTTTCCTCCATGCACTCACCACAAAGATTTATTCTCAGCTCAGGTATGACAAAGAATAGAATGCCAGCTCTCCCCCCCCCCAAAAAAAAAAACAACAACAAAAAACACAAATGGGATGGAACTGACAAGTTTAATGTTCCTGTTTACGACCCAAAATATTTATGTATCTCTTGGAGAGCTAGCACCCACCTATTCTGGTACGGGGTCAAACTGCTGATTGGCTGAGCTTGTTTGGGGGGACTCATGCCGGACGAAGGCCCAGCTCCTCCGTAGTTACTCGGCTTGTTGAAACTCCCGCTGGCGCTGGGGAAACTGTTGGCCTTGGCAACGCCCATCGGTGAAGCTGCAAAACCATCGAACACAGAGGAAAAAAAAACACCACAGATGACAAATTAAATAAAGTGAACCCAATTTCATAGAGCTGCTAAGCACAAAAATTTGCTTAGTATGAAAATTTGTCCGTGGCAAAAACAAGGTTACAGACCAAATTTTCACTTGATTTGTATTGCTTTTGATTGATAATCAGCTAGTTGTTTGCTTAGCATGAAAAACACGTAGAATTTTGGCTAGTAACCTGCTTTTAATGAGCAAGACTTTGTTGTGCTAAGCAAATTTTTGTGCTTAGCAGCTCTATGAAATTGGCCCCAGGTTAACCAAGGGGTTAGGGTTATACATTAAGCCGACTTTGTTACTCTACGTAGCCCTTACCTCCAGCTCTCATTGATGGTTGTTGTTGTGGGGTGTGCTGCGGGGCTTGTGCTTGCTGCCCGTTAGTGCCTCCCCCACCACTCAGGGGAAGGGCGACTGGATTGCCGATCTTCCCACCGACCTGACTCCCCGGCATGACGACCGTCAGCTCCAGGATAATCACCACACGTCTGATGGACGAAAAGTCGACATGGGTGTAAGCCACGTCTAAATGGCATCGGCTATGACTGGCAATTATACACGTGTCAATGGGAGGCAGCTGCAGCCGCTTCCATAGGCGCGTGTGTACTTTCTAGCCACAGGCAAGTAATTCTGACACGGCTTAAGAGTGATGTGGTCATTGTTAGATTGATTACAAGTTAGAAGTACAAGTACATCACAAGTAACAAGGAATGATCAAAGAGGATAGTTGCAAATAGATAGTTTCAAAAAGGATTACTATCTCTTTAAAACCATTAACCCTAACCCTCCATGGTATTTTGTCTAGAAACCATGCCAAGCGCAGCAACATGCAGCGACAAAGTTTGACAACCCTGCCAGGCGCAGCAGTATCCATCAGGTCACAAATGTCAAGGTCAAACTGCCTCAGAGTCTCCAGTCACCCAATGCAGGAGAATTCATCTCTGGCATTGTTCAATAGGGACTAGCTCTTAATAGTCTAAGGCCGTGTCCGAAACGGGTGTCTAGAGCTACAGCTTTTGTCTGCGTCGGCCATTCTTTAGCGCTGTCCGAAATGCCATCTAGAGCTACAGCTACAATGTCGCAAAAATCTAGCCATAAAAGAAGTTGTCTAGCTCAGGTAAAACAAAATGGCGGCAGCACTAACGTTAATTTTGGAGCGATAAACAAGTCAATATCATCAGGTATTTCGACCGGCTGTAAACAAACATTGCGTAACATCTAGCAGACGATAATTTTTGTAAATTCTTACATCATAATTTTGCAAACACTAATTCAAGCATAGCTTGGGGGCGCAATAACTAGCCATAGGCTCTACCGTAGCCACGTCCGACTGTAGACGTAGACTGTAGCTCTAGACACTCGTTTCGGACACGGCCTTAGACTGTGGTGTTCATGCACGGGTCGACAGCCGAAGGCATCATAGCGCACCAGACTTTTTTTTCTGATGCACTGTGCTCCATCTGGCCGGGTTAGGGTCTAAGATCCAATGGGCACTTTCTCTTTTTCTTAAGTTTGCTAATTAATCTTAGGAGCAAAAAAAGAGAGATTTTTTGAAAGAAAAGAATGCATTGATTTGCCCACCTGTTTCCGGGTAGTTTGTTGCAGACGTAGCGGTCCAGACGGATCACCGTGTTAGGTTCTAGCTGACCGGCGGCCACCATCTGATTTAGCTGTACGGCCAACATGGCTGCAGAAAGGAAAGGATTTCAGTTTTTACTCGCATGGATGATCAGATCTATGTTTATTTCCTTGTTTTATGTAATAGTTTTGTGCTTCCTTGCCCCCTTGTAACAGGGATGTAGTTGAGTCCACCACAAGTCCCTGTAAGTCCCTGTAAGTCCCTGTAAGTCCCTGCAAGTCCATCACAAGTCCTTCAGTTCCAATTCAAATCACAAGCTATTCAAATCAGCTTTGACAAAGGCATTCCTTTGTCATTGTTTATCTAGTTACTTGTGACTGCCTTTATGAAGGGACTTGTGACTGGCTTCACGAAAGGACTTGTGAAAGGACTTGCAGGGACTCGACTACAACCCTGCCTTGTAATATTATGTATCAAGGCAGCACTGTTTCCATTTTATTTGTTGCATTCAAGAATGAGATAATTGAGCCATATCTGCCAGTCCAAAATCAGAAGGCTTTGTTCTTCGCCGACAGAAGAGCTTACCCGTGTTGTTGTGTACGCTATCAGACAGCATTATTCTGTAGCGGTCAACGGTAGTGTTGGTGGAAGCAGCGGGATTTAGCTTCTTTAATGCCTGGAGAGAAAACACAGCGGGTTACGAGTGCAGGTTTTTAAGCAGACCCAGATAAAGAGGTAGAAAAATAGAAGGATCACAAGTTTCAGGATAAGGGCAGGATAAGGCCAAGTTCGATCAAGGAACTATAGTTAACTAGTGGTTAGTTTGTGACGTCATTAGGGCATGCGCACTGAAGTTAAAGTGCGAACGACTCTAGTTGAACTATTGATAACTGCCAAACTGGTCCTCTCTGTACTGTGCTTTTAAAGCGGCTACTGGTTACCATCGATGCGACCAACCGCGGTAGGCTGGTCGTGGATAGTCAACTAGACTAGTCCAACCATCGTCGACTAGCCCGAGTTCGATCAGAGTTAGTCAAACTATGGTTAACTATAGTCCTTGATCAAACTTGGCCTCTAGTAGTTTTCGTCAATAATCAGTAGTCACCCTAGTCAACAGTTTCTTTTAGCAAGTTCTGTATTCACAACACATGTACCCCATCTTCCACTAATTAGCCCTAACCCTCCAGGGTATTTTGGCTAGAAACCCTGCCAGACGCAACAGATTGCATACTTTGTCACATTGACTTGCAGAGTCAGTGTGCAGAGTCCAGCAAGGTCAAGGTCAAACAGATGCACTGTGCTGGATCTGGCAGGGTTAGGGTTAAGCTCTTGAAAGTACAGTTGCAGTACTCCTGTGCACATTTTTCAGGTGTGTGGGACCACAAACAAATGTCGGAAATTATTTCCGGGGGAGGGAGGGGGGGGGGGGGGGGGGAGAGTAAAATGTTTAAGGTTTAAAGGTTTAAACAAGAAACAAGCTTAACATTTGCTAGTTGTCAATTAATATCTCTACTTTTGGGCAATGGCATAACTAGGGTTAACTTCTGTGACAGAAGCCACCTAGGTGTATAATATTTTCAAGAGGGACACAAAAGGCACATTTGAACTCAATACAGTGTATATTTTTATTTGATTAAAGATTTAGACCCTAACTTATTTGATTAAAAATTTCTAACAGGGAAAGGGGGGGGGGGGGCGGTGGGGGGCGATGGGCAAAATCATTTTGCATGATCAAATCTTCTATCATGAAGACTGCCCTATTTAAAGTATTTTTCAAAAAACATGGCCAAACAAACGTGGTTGGAAACTTGCAATTTTCATTACAAAAATTACAACATACCAGAAGTTGAAAAACTGGCTTTTCTATCTGCTGTCCATCATTTATTGCCTGCAGGTGAAAAAACACAATAAGACAGTAAAGCATACATTTCCAGGTACCAATCAATGTTAATTGATACATTCAGGCGCACAAGTCTTGTAAGTGTGGTAGGGAGAACGGCAGTTTTTGCATTTGTTTTAGATTTTACAGACAATTTGTGCATTATTGGAAAACCTATCCGAAGATTACAACGGTGCAACAATTATTTGTATAGTTTCTTCTGGTGAAGGGTTATTTCTCCATTAATATTATTTAGTTGCCTAAAATCACAAAATCTTTATATATTTTTTCACTAGATGTTTATTTTCTTACCCTAAGAATGCACTACAATCGCTGAATTTGGTACTATATCAGAAAGCATGATTCATTCTCTGTCCAAATCTCATGATAACAAAAATATATAAACTCAACTCTTGCACGAAAAACGATAAAAATAGACAACACATATCACGTGTTCAAAACAAAAATGGTCGCATCCGTGATATCGAGAACATCGAACTGTTTCAGAGTACTTTTTATATTAAATATCATCAATCAAAAAGGCACGTTTTTCTCTTCATTTTGGTGAATTTTCTTTGACTTTCGGGCAGTACTGCTTACTACTAGAAATCAAAGACTACAAAAGACAATTTTAGTGTGGTGACACTGACACTAGTTTGGAAGGCAAAAATGGCCCTCCGCTGCCATGCCAGCGGCGCTGGTCTCGCTAGGGCAGGCATGCACATTCGCACCGTGGGGTCAACCTAACGTTACAGCCATGTATCTTCAGAACGAAAAAGTTTTCTTACCGTTAAGGCTCCAGACGATAGCTTGGCGCTCATGTTGTCACGGAGAAGTCTCGACGAATAATGAAGAAAAGATGCAGTTTAGTCTCCGCTAGCGCTCCCGCCACATTTTTACTGACGTGACTAAATAGTTGCAATGGCGCGCTTTGGTTCAACCATTTGCGCATGGGCAAGAAAAATTCCAGAAAATATCGACACGACGACCATTTCATGTATGCATTTGTTCTGTAGTGCATTTGTTACAATAGTCACGATTTTTCAATAAAATGTTGTCTTTGTTCACTGCCACAAAGTAAACATTTTCAGACAGTCGATCATACCCGTACCCCAGTGGTGTATAGAATTTGTTTTCACAACAAACATTTCTTTAACAAATTATATTCTTACAACATTTAAAAGCACCCATTACAAAATTATAAAAATAACATTTTATAAATTCAAGGTCAAAGATCATTTTGTTTTGTATTTTATGTATGCTTTACGCTACTATTTTGATTCGATTCTATAAAATGGGGACCATTCAAAGAGCTTTAAAATGATGTACAACTTGGCCTTCTATGTACCGTACTATACTTAGAGATATAAGTATTTAAAATTTTGAGGTCATGCTAATTAGTCCAAAGTTCACTGACCTGTATCTCAAAAACTAACGAGACAGATTCAGCCCCCCCCCCCCCCCACCCCCAAATAAAAAGAAAAAAAATCAGTTCTGGGCGTTTCTCATATAGGCCAATCATGACACCCATATAATTTCAATCTGGTACAAAAGTGTGTTGAATTGACACCGAATGACCCTTTTGTCAGTTTCTCGGCTGGGTGACATTGCACCTTCGAACGTTCCACAAATCAAATAAACAAGTTACCCAATATAAAGATAGTTACGTAAAATGAACACGTAATTAAAACCAACCTTTTACATGGACACTTGAACATCTCTCCTGTTTTCAGCTCATAATTATTCATTTTATTTTATTCAAATTGGCTTGTACAAGCATTTGGGTGCATTCGGGCATGATAACAGAACTATTTTTAAACAGATTCTATAAACTAGCCAAATTAACATTATTATATTCCCGAATAAATTAAAAGAAATTCATTAGTGTGCTTATTTTTTTCATCAATATTTCCGCAAAAAGCAATGGCACAAAAAGAAGAAAAACAATCAAATTGCCAAAAGTGCATACAAATAATTTTGTAATTGTAAAATTGCAAATATACTTCACATCTTTTGCCATAACATACAACTAAAATTTGATAATTAATAACCAATATTCTTATTCTCTTCATTAACTAGACACAGTCTTTTAGGTTCATGAAACACCAACACCCAATACGGGGACAAAGACATAAAATTATCAAATTTGCAAAATAAATAACAAACGTACATTGTTGGGGCGATTGCTTGTAAGCTACACATTTTTCTTACAGCCGACGCATTCCCAAACTTGTATCTCTTAACAAAATCTATCTCTTACTAACTATTAATTGAAGGGACAGTATACCGTTTGAAAATAACCAAGCAAATTATTATTCAAACGCTTATACTTGATGTAAAAATAATGACCACTCTAAACTCTCCGTGAAACTATTCCTTCTGACATGTCATTTTGAAAAAGAAGTCCAAAAATGCATTTTTTTAAATTTCCAATGAGTAATTCGTTTAAGATCGAAATCTGAGAATATTATTTTCTCAGAATATACAGCATTCACAGAGCTAAAACTTTGTTGGATTGATTATCGAGCACCATTCTTAAGATTTTTCTAACTTTTGCTGTTTGAAACGATAAAAATGCAAAACTGACAAATGGTAAACTATAACTGGAAACTCGCTTCTTACCGAGTGCTTACGATAATAAAACCATTATTAACCAACATAATTGTTTATCACTGAAATATTTCATTTTGGAATTAAACTTTGGTAATTTTCACAAATTTTGTATCACCAACACTCTAGAGTACAGGTAAAGTATGTAAATAACCGTTAATTCTATAGACCACAAAAAAGCAATGGAGAAACAAACACTTATTTGTATTATTAAAGCAACCATTTTTTTTACTACTGAATTATTATGAAATATCTTACTTTAATGTAAGTGAATAATAGTCTCAAGCATCTTATGAAATAATGACACCTGGTGTGCTGTCATTTTCAAGAAAAGTTGAATTTTGGCCCTAATTTTTTTTAAATTTTCTTAGTCCACATTCGATTTGCTATCTGTAATACACACCAGTTAATGGATACAAGTCAGCCAGTGTGGTTCCCTAACATCTACATGTATAAACCCCAGTTTGTCTGAAGTAGGGTCAGGGAACCAGACTTTAAAAAAACTATCAAAAGAATGAATACACAACCGTAAAACAAAACTTATATTGATATTAAAACCACTACTGAAGCAACAAAGACAACTTAGTATTAAAACAGATACATTCAATGGAAATGTAATTTTAACAACACCAACCAATCACAAAATTAAATGCATGCCTTTGTCCCATTTAGAAAACTTTAAATGCTTAGCTACTATATAAAAGTAAAATAAGGAAATGAATTTAGAAACACTCGCTTAAGAAGTTATTATTATTTGTTTGCATGAATGGGTTTTTCTGTTAAATTGTTATATATTGTACCCATGACTTGGATACTGTGTTTTTATTGGTCTAGGACGATCAATTGTCCGGTCTATAAAACCAATTGTCACTCTTCTTGCATGAAATCGCCTGGGTGTTATGTATCCCTTGGGTGTTAAAAACATATCCCACATCACAGCAGTCAACAATTATTTATTATCTACCGATGTCACAAAATCTAGTTAATATGGATGCATTAGCAATTTGTTTTAGTAAGTATTAGGAGTACTGTGGCGTGGTTGAACCTCTGGCTATTAAATTGAACACACAATTAGCCAGGATACCGAGTACCAAAGAAAACAACAATTCAACTGAGATAACTAAGAGTTTTAATGTGAACAAAGAAATTGACAAGGCGGGACTTGAACCTGCAACCTCCAGAATACCGGACCGGTGCTCTACCAACTGAGCTATCTTGCCCTATGTTGGCGGTCTCCTAAATTGTCAGTATCTTTGTTCAAGTGCGCTAGTCAGAAGTCATAAACACCAAAATGCCGTGTGGCCAGGGATCATGCCAAATTTTACGATACAACCTGGAAAGCGACATTGTGGGGACTTTTTATATTATAATACACAAATAAACCACAAGGGAAACTGACGAGGTAATTTTGCATACATTTTAAAGTCAACCAAAAAATTGGCAAGGCAGGACTCGAACCTGTGACTTCCGGAACGGCATTCTACCAACTGAGCTAACTTGCCCTATGTTAGCGGTCTCTCAAATTGTCAGTATCTTTGTTCGAGGGTGAAAGTCAGTCAAAACATTCGTTATCCGGAAATTAAATCATGTAAACAGGCAGTTTAGCTAATGCAGAAGGTTCAGTCATTGAAAGAGTTCGCGCAGAGATTATTTTTACATTGACCAGGCCAAGGCGAGGGATTATTTTTCACGAACCTCGATCAGAGATAGGTTCAGGCCAGCATCTGTGGGTAGCACACCCCGATATTTCCGGCTTCGCTTGCTGTGAGCCAGGCGCTGACATATTTCCTACCTCGCTCACTGCGAGCCGGTCGCTGACAAGTATTTCCGGCCTTGAATTCTGGAAAAACTTTGTGTGTATACACATCATCCGATGCGAACTGGTTAAAATAGATTTATCACAAAGCTGCCTAGTGCCTGCCTTCAACCCTAACCCCCAGAGTGTAATTTAATAGGAGCCATACCCACCCAACACAAATTCTGGAGAATTGATTCCAACTAAACCTGGCATTGGAGTTTGACTGGATAGGAAATGTTAGGGTTAATGTTATCTGCAGTTAAGTTGATTGCAAAACAAACTAAAAAACTACTTCTGACCAAAATATGCAAAATTTGGGTTATTTTTTTTTAAGAATGAACAGTCTCTACACTATTATTATAAGCTAGTATTATTAGAAAATATATTATGTTGCGGCAACTTCCAACAGGATTGAAATGTGGTGAAATCTACAGTTCAGTAATACTAACTTTTAAGATAAACCATTTTTATATTTTAGGAAATTATAAAACTTAATTACATATAATTTTTAAATTTATTTGTAAATATTTAACCCATAATTTATATTAAAAAATACACAGATGAAAAAAAAAAAAAAGTGCAATCTGTCTGAATTTTTTTTAAAGACAGACGCGACAGTTTAATGTTGCAGAGGAAACCTAATAAACCTACATTTTAAATTGTTATTATTACTTCAAATGCAAATATAATCAAGAACAAATATTAATACAATTTGCGAGACTAATCAGCTCAACAAGTTGTTAGGTAGGTTTCACCACCCACTTTACTTAGCACACTTCAACATTATTAGATGGCACCAGAGCTCGGCTGAATATCTCGACGAGATGGTGAAAACATCTGGGACGTTACTTTACATGTACTTGTATTTGCAAGAATTTATTGTTCGTCAAATGTCGCAGGCACATGCAAATCCCAATCGGTGGCCAAATTGGGCTGGGGCGCGGTCAGCGCCAAGCAAGAATATTCAAATACAAAATTTAGTAATTCGAAAATGCACAGCCCAATACAACACACAAAAAGCCAGTTTTCATTTTGTATACAAGAGCTGATATTTCCAAAGATGAAACCAAAAACAAATCCAAGGAATTAGGCAGATTGCATACAACGCAAGACTCAAAGAAAGATAGTTTTGAAAGTAAAGCTTAATTGTGTTTCATATTATTTTAAGAGTCAATTTTTAATCAATTATTAGAATTCCACGTAGTTAAAGCTTTTTTTTTATCTTCTGCTATCATTTACAATTTACATATATTACGACAGCTGCGTATTAAACAAAAACAAAAAAACTAAAGAGAAAAGAAACTGTTTACATATGGGTCATTTATATTTTCAATTTTTTTCACACATTTTGATATTTATCAAATGTACCTTACTGAAAGGAAATCACTTATTTACAATTGGATGCTGTTCAACCAGTGTACATGAATGGTATTCTTTAAAAACAGTTTTGACAATATACTCAAAAGGAGTTGTTTTTTCTCGAGCAGTGCCTATATGCAAACATGTCAAAGAATTACCATAAATGCCTTTTGCGAACAGATTTCTTTTGTCCTTTTTTTCAGGTAATTCTTCGATAGACTCGAATAATCATTTTTCCTTGTGGGCAATATCGCTTTGAGCCGATTTATTCAACACTGGGCACTGCTCAAGTTGAAGGGCAGAGTTTTACTTGAGTCCCTGCAAGTCCAGAGACAAGAGTCCAGAGACAAGAGTCCAGAGACAAGAGTCCAGAGACAAGAGTCCAGAGACAAGAGTCCAGAGACAAGAGTCCAGAGACAAGAGTCCGGAGACAAGAGTCCAGAGACAAGAGTCCAGAGACAAGAGTCCAGAGACAAGTCATTAACCCTATTAATCCCTATTAAGGTATTATGGCTGGAAACCCTACCAGACGCAGCAACATGCATCATTTGTGAAAATGACAAGCTTGCCCAGTGCTGCAAGATCCGTCAGGTCTAAGAATTTCAAAGCCAAATTGCATCAGAGTCGGTGGTCACCCAACACAGTAGCATCCATCTCTGGCATTGTTTAATGGGACTAGCTCTCCATAGTCTCGGACTTTATGCACCGATGTCAACTGCTTTTCACAAACTTTTTCCACCTGGTGCACTACATGTACATGTATGTGCGGCGTCTAGCAATGTTAGGGTTAAGCCAGTCATGAGTAACTGGATGAACAATGAATGAATGGAGTGTCGTGGCCGGGCGGTTAAGAACCCGGTTTTCTGTTCCGCAGAGCGAGAGTTCGAGTCCCGGTGTCGACACGCGTGTCCTTAAGCAAGGCAATTAAACCATTATTGCTTCGTCCTTCGAATGGGACGTAAAGCTGGAGGTCCCGTGTGTTGTGTAATGCACGCAAAAGAACCCAGTAACACTCATTGCTAAGAGGAGGGGTTTTTCCCCGGTGTTCCTGGCAGTGCCTCGGAATAGGCAACTAGATTGATTGGCGCTTTACAAATGCAAATTGGATTTGATTGAATGAATGGGACAGGCTCTCAGGGACTTGTGATGGACTCTAATGCATCCCTGTTGAAGGACTGCAGCATGTACATGTACATGTATCTCAATGCATGGTTGCTAATGGCGCTAGTTGAACACTTTGTGTGTACACCTATTTGCAAGCTCATATTGCCAAGAACACATCATTGCTGGGGTGAGATTAGGAGGGAACTGCTAAATCCACTCAATAATTGGCAGAGGTTGCAAGGGTCGCAGAGCAACGTAGGGTCTTTGGCCAAGTTTGTACAAGTACATGTTCTTACCTAGTTCCCTAAATACATGTATACCCATTCCACGCTTTCAAGCAGACCAAGATGAAAACGGTCAAGAAAAGTAGGATCCAAAGTCTCAACAAAAGTAGAACAAACGTAGGACGAAATAAGGATAAAAGGGAGGCTTTCAGGAGTAGTTTGTCCACAGCATCATCATTAGCTTCATTTGGCATGTTCTGTACGCACAACACTTGGGCTTCATTCTCAACTAAGCTCTCCCAAGTACAGTTGCAGTACTCCTGTGCCTAAAGCCCCTTCATTGTGTTTTTCACATGTACATGTACAGTGTATAATACGGTGTACAAATATTAGATGAGATTTAATTGTTGTGGAACAAAAAGGTAGGAAATTAGAAGGAATTTCAAGAAAATAAAGTAGGAGAAGAAAAAGTATTAATTAAAAAGTCTGCCATTCCTTTTGTTCTATATAAAGTTTTATATGTAAAAACCTCGGGAAATCCAAATCAGGAAAAATCCTTGCTAAGATATCCTGATAAATCTCACCCCTGGATATCCACAAAATGTCACACATATGAATGTCCACGAGCTTGGCGCCACGCTTACTGAAGAAATGAATTGAAGAGTTCCTGTCCCACTCTCTCTTTGTAACCAGGAGAGGGTACACATACTTGCACATAGTCTATTGCCAACCTCTTCCTAACATCAGGGCTGCGTTCCAGTTGCACGAACAGGTGCGAACATTCACTGAGTGTTCACCAACATGTGGGCAAAGTCAAACCAATTTGGGCAACAACAATTGTGGTGCCCAGTGACACCATGTGGCTAGCAGCCTTCAATTTCTCTCAAAGTAATTTAAGGCGACGACAGTGTACATTGTGTCGGGATATTTTTTCGTCTGCTAAATATCAAAAGCACAGCGGCAAAACCTTTGAAAACTTCTTACCCGATAAAATCTCAACTGTTGTCTTTGTCAGTGCAAGTTCTAGTTTTGACTGAAACGTAATAATTTGTTGTGTGCCCGGCAGAGGGGCATATGAACGCAACTTCCAAAATGCCTCAAATGCCCTTTTGCTGGACACTCAATGATTTATAGTTGCGTCTGCCATTTTAAAATAATTTTGGCTTTTGTTGGCAAACATTACCAAACATTCGCGGGAGTGAAACGCAGCCCAGATCTACCGAGATATGCCAGTATTTACCAGCTATTCTGTCAAACACTGCCCTGCTGGAGTACAAAATAGTGTGTTTGTTGGCAATGGCAAATGTTTGACAAAGGCACATCAAGTGATTGACAAGTAAAACACTGGCCTTGGGAATTAGACAATTTAGCGTCATTGCTGTGAATTTCAACACTTCACACAAGCATAATTTGTAATTGCTTTCGAGTTAAAAACACCATTCAAAGCAAGCACCAAATTTGAAGTGCCACAAAATAAACTTATAATGTATTATACAAAAGTATTGTTGGTAGGCTGGTTTTTTTGTATTATATTATTGTGTATGTTGAGTACATATTTTTATTTAAACAAAATATCATATTAAGTGGGGGTTTTTTTTAAACAAATTTTAGGGATTTCTTTAATAAACGTTAAATGAGCAGTTCCTGCTCTTCCTATTTATTTTATGAAATTTAATACTCGACAGAGATCCTCACCTTCCACCTAATTCCTCACCAGTCTTTAAGCCGCTGTTTTGTGTGGCCAAGGGTAGTCCGAATTGAGCTGGTAGACAATGCTGTTATCACAGTCTGTTGTGCAGACCGATCTACAGATGGTGGCGCATGAAACAGCCGCTGACTGGAACCGAGGTATCCTACTCTATGACAAGAACTTTATTCTGCCTGATCTCCATCTGTGTTTTGCACCATTCTGTGGATGTTTTTATTTAAAGGGAAAACAAATAATTAACTGGTCTTTAACCCTAACTACCGTGTACCTTGGGTGTGTGATCGCGGGAATGAGGGATTTCGCACGGTTTAATACGATTGAAAGTAATGTATAACCTTTGCAAACATCAACAAAAACAAATTGTTGAATTTGCAAAAGTTGTGAACGCATTTCAACTCCAGCAAATTTGGCAGCAAATTTGGCAGCAAATTTGGCAGCAAATTTGGCAGCAAATTTGGCAGCAAATTTGGCAGCAAATGTTTCACGGCGTCAAATTCTCTTCGTATTCGCATGAAGTATGAGCTGGCTTGAAGCCTGTTGGACTCGGCCTGTTAAACATGAAAACCGAACAAAAATTACCTGCAAATAGCATTCCAGCCACCTCCAGGTGGTTGAAGTCTCCCGTGTCGTCATCCTTTCCCTCCAAGGCTGCTTTGATACCACAGGTACCGTCAAACTTTCCAAAGCTGACGCTCGATGTCACTGTAGAATTACCTCCTGCAGCATCATCATCCACCTCGACAGTGGCAGACTGACTGGAGTCTTGACTCATGAAGGATCGCTCCAGTTCAGCACAGCTTAGACCTGGCTGTGTTAGGAGCTGCCCCGATGCCGAGACTTTAGACAGGAGCTCTTTCACAGGACTTCTCCGTTTGGCAGCCAAGCTCTCCTCGCGCAAGATCTCATAACCAGCCTTGCGAACAATCACTGAACCAAAGGTGATGTCAAAGTTGTCTTGGGGTTCCAAGTCGAAGACAGGATGAGGTTTGGAAGTGGAAGAGCCAGCGGAAGGGGTAGGAGAGGTGGCGTTTCTCTCTAGAGTGGATGAAATGGCAGCCTGGGCTGCTTTCGCTGGTAAATTGGTGGGCTGATCAACAGGCTTAAAGTCTGCGGAAGATCTGAGATAGCTACTGGCTGGTTTGGTGACATTAGCAATTCCTCTACCGAGGTAGTTGTGGGTTGATGTCTTTTTGCTGAGTACAATACTAGCTTTGCTGGTAATAAGCACTTCCTTTTCATTTGGTTTGAGTCCCTGTGGTTGCGATTTCAGATCTTTGAGACCTGTAACTTGTACCAGCTTTGTATCATAGGTCAGCAGCCGCGGGTTTGTTAAAGCAGCTTTGGAGACAGCAGGGCGTTTGAATTTCAAACGGCCGGCATATGTCAAGTCTAAATATTGCACACTGGCCTCAAGGCCTTGTGGGGTTGTTGTACGTCTAATGGAGTTATCATCAAATGACACTTTCTTGATCACTCCACCGTTGTCTACAGAACTACTTCTCTGGAAACTCCTGGCTTGCCCTACCTTACTGCCACCTTCTAGTGGTTTCCCTGCCCGAGGGACACTGTAATAATTCTCCGGTCTAATATTGTTTTTCGAAAATTGTTCTTTTGCAGAGTGTGCAACAATAAATTCATTTTTATCGGATCCACTCGCATCGTTCTTATTTAGTACTGATGTTCCTGAAGGCATGGCCTGGGATTCCATGGCCGCTGGATGATTTCCAGTCACAGAATCAGATGAGTTCTCGCTGCTGGCTGGGTTTTCCGAATGCTCATCATCTCCGTAGTCCAAAAGCACCTGCGGACTGAGCTTTGGCGGAAGTGAAGAAGTTTTCATGTTGGACTTCACTTTGCTTGCATAAGAAAATTCAGATCGCGGTGCTATGGTGGGTTCTGTCTGCACTGGGGATGTCACATTCACGTCTGTCTTGGTAGGATAGTCTGAAAGATATTTTGGCTTGTTTTTGTTTTCCCCATATTTGTCACCTAGCTCGGATATTCCGGTGGGCTCGCTACTTGATTTTCGCAAGCCGGTGGAAGGCATGTTCCTGTTCCGAAAATAATCTCTCTCCCTGTCCATGTACCTCCCCACAGGGCGAACGAACCGGTGATCATCCATTATGCCGACAGTTCGCTTCTTGGCAGTACGCAGGGAACGCTTGGACTCCACTTTGATGAAATCGCGGTTATCGTCATTGTCAGCACAGGCGTTTGCACGAGCCGTGGGCTCACTCGAGCTGTGCGGTTTGCCAGCAGAGAATGGTCGTTTGTAAGTCGCTTTCATTTTCAAGGGTAACTTGATATAATTCTTGTCACTGTCAGAATCGCTTGGATCGCTTTTGACAGTAAGACTTGGACTAAGTTGCAAGGCTCGCCCTTTTGAAAGAAACCGATTGTATGGCTGAATATCAGCTTTAATATGTACATCAGCCTCTGGGGTAGCGAAAGCAGGTCCAAGATCTTCCCGGACATCAATGTCTTTTGTGCTATTTACAACAGTTTTACCTGCGCCCTTGTTCCTTATGGCGTTGTTGTTGATTTGCAGAGTTTGATTGGTATTGTTGGCAAAGTCAACAGCGTCTTTTCTTGCCGAGGCTGAATGCTGTTGGTTGTTGATATCATTCGTGCCTCCGTCCGTCGACGATTCCCCACTAGAAGTCACGCTGTCTGATGACACCATCGGTGGGTGTCTAGAATTTTCACTGGCAGACGCGGTGGTTAGTTTGGAGGTGGTATGCAAGTCTTTTAGCTGGAGTTTCTTGCGTAGCTCCGGGGGCGACTGCTGTAAAGGAGATGCGCCGATGGGTAACTTCACACTGTTAAGGTTTGTGGTTTCAAAACCAGATCCTGTAGGGGGAACCAAACAAGTTTTCAATGACAAAATTACATCTAAATACCTTTCTCAAAAATCTTCAATGTTTGTTGAAGTACATGTATACATGATAGAGCTGTCCCAAATATTCGAATAGCTTTTTAGCAGTTTAAATATAAAAATAAAATATAAAAAATAAGCATGTGCGCACAATTTAATCATAAAGTGGCATTTGTTATTGTCAGTATCTTTGTTGTTGACATTTATTGGTCCCATTCTTTAAATTGGGCCAAGTCCCTTGATAGTTATGCAGTACTTAGCTATGCAGGATTATTTTTAATGAAACTCGATCCGAGGAGGGTTTAGGCCGATGGTACCGGGAAGCACACCCACGCATTTCCCGGCTTGCTCGCTTACAGACATTTTGGGCCTTGCTCGTGACGTGTTTATGCGTCATCCGTTTTGAATTGGGGGAAAACTTTGTGTGTATATACTGTACGACTTCTGGCGCGAACTGTTCTCCCTGGTGGAAGAGCACCCCTCTTGTCACCTTCCCAATCAATTTCATTTTCTCCCATAGCTGTTTCAGGAGGTCAGCGTAGTAGGCCACAGTGACAGTGAGATTCGTTTTAAACTTTCTGTGTAATCATTCAACAAGTTGAACTGCACGCAAATTCAGTGAAGTCTGTACAGCTCATCTCCTACCTTAGGCTACTAACTTATCAATCAATTCATACATGTACAAAGAACAGCACATTAGATCACAAGCATTTATCAGAGACAACTTGGGATTAGTTAATACGGTATTGCTCATTCCCTAAAAAACTTATAATGCAAATTTGAATCATTTATCACTGTGTCATGAATTGCGAGTTATTAAAGCACTAATGACAACTGACCTGCTGTTTTCCTTTTCTTGTTTTTCTTCTTTTTCTTGGCAGCATTCCACTGGCACTCGATGCTTTTTGGCCGCTCCTCCAAGTTACTTTCAAATTCATCCTTGTCCAAAGGACTGGCATGTGTGGCTAATTTATTTACATGCAAAGGCACTTCTGGAGTACTGAAAGAATTAGTATTAACGTGAGTCAAGTCCTTCGTTGTGTAATCAGGCATTTGGTGATTGGCGAGTGTCTCTAATTTGGGTCGAGTTGTCTTTTGCTCTCGATGAATATCATTTGTGACGACACTGTTCAGACAGGTATCTAAGACCGGGATTGTGCCATATTTTGTATTAACCTTCGCAGCCATGCTGGCGTCAGATGAATTTGGATATACAAGCGTTGCCGTTGTGGTGGACAAAAAACGTGGCGGTGGACAAGTAGTGTTCTTTAGGTGGCTGTTTGTGAGGAGTTCTCCAACTGAATGACCGATAGCCTCAAGGGACTTAAATGGCGGGGAATCCGGAACTGGTTGTGAATTTGGTATCAGAGCAGCTCTCTGCTCCTTTGTGTAATCACAGTGGTTATCACAAAAAGAGCTTTCAAACTGCAACACTGAACAATTGGGAATTTTAGCAATTGGTTCGGGGTTACACTGTTCAATATTTGAAACTGTTTGAGGTGGTTTAGATTTTATACAGTGTTTATCCTTATCGGTGAATTTCGGAGTTCTGCCCTTCACACTCGCGGCGTCTCCATTCACAAGGACCTGCTGTTGGTCTTGGGGATTGGTTGTAGGGTTTCTTTGCAGAGACAGCTTTTTGTGCTGCTTAACACTGGCAGTCTGTGCCTTCTGCACTTTGTTATGTGCAGTGGCAGACTCCATGGCGCTCCATTGATTTGGGTCTTGGTTGAAATTCTTGTCCTTGGCTGCTGGTGGGTGGTCGGGGGTGCAATCAGCTCCAGGAATTGTCTCCTGGTTCAGTGAATGCTCGGTGTCTGGAAGGAGCCTGCGTTGCCCAATATAAGAAGCACCGACTTGGCTTTCGGCATCCACTCTTGAATGAGCTCCGGCTTCCTCCTGGTCACTTACTGGGTCCTGCTTCTGTAAGATGCCGTCTTGGTCATTAAGATAAGTCTGACCAGTCTGTGCGTGGGCATTCAGGCGCCGATTCAACAAAGCTCCCGACTTGGACTGAAATTTCCTGTGAGGCACGTGGTCGAAATGTCTCGTCTCTGCAGTCGACAGATGGAGACTGTCGGCGATGCGCCTACTGGCAAAACGTCCAAGAGATCTAACACCTGAAGATAGAGAGAGGGTTACTTCACTCTCCTCCTGTGCAGCTTTCAGTTCAAGCAGACTTTCTCCAGGCAGGTCAGACAATTCTCGAGCTCTGTCTTTGATACCTTCCACCTAAAATAAAAATAACATTTGTATCGAATTAAGATCATGCTTAAAGTTAAGTCTGATTTGATATTACAAACCTACTCCTAAAATATAATCCTGTAAATAAGTAGCCGAGTTGTATTCAAGTCCGGTCACAAGTCCGGACAAAAGTAAGATTTTTGCTGGCCTTTCAGTAGTTTTTTTGTGATACTCACCCAGCATCATAAACCTCATTTGGCATGTTCTGTACTCACAACACTTGTATCTAAACGTCTGTATCTAAACTATGGGAAGTACAGTTGCAGTACTGTATCTAAGCTCTTGGAAGTACCGGTACATTGTACAGTTGCAGTACTCCTGCACCCAATACCCTTTATTGTGTTATTTACAAGACAATACTAATGAAAAATATTCAATAAGATTTCATTTTTCAAAGTATTGGGTTCAAAAGACTAGGTAAAAGTGGGTAGGAATACTTGAAAACCTGAATTAATACATGTACTGTACACCAACTGAAAAAAAAACTGTAGAGAAATTTCCACACATCCCCTTGCAATACATCCCTTGCAATACATAAAATATTCAGTCACAACTGTTGCACCTCCACAGTTTATAAGGCTTCATCAATTGATATACATGTATATCACATTACACATACATACATACATACATACATACATGTCTATGTACATGCACATGTATGGTAATGGAGTTGGTGATATCTGCAGGTTTACAACTGTTGTGTAAAAAGTAAAAAAATTGGCACTTAAATTATTGCAGTGTGTAAAACTCAAGTATTTCTAAGGGCTATCACTATAGTACTAATCAAAGTTAGATATATGAATTTCTGGTGCCCTTATCCACAATGAAACCTGACACTTTTGGTCAAGGGCTTTGACCACAGACTACAGGGAGTAGTTCACATACATACATATACAAACAATTATTAATTTACTTAAATTACAAAGCCATATGCCATTCTAGGTTTGGTGTGTACACAAACAACAGACTACCTTTGCATTATACATGTAAATGTTTATGTTTATTTAATAAGAGAATGAATAAACCTGCTGCAAACTGCTTTCTGACTGGAATGAACTAAAATATACAAATCAGATAATAACAAGGATCTGATATTTGTATCAATAAATAATAAGATTAGATGCAAAATGACAGTGTACAAGAAACAAACAGAGGGGGACGGACACAAAGCGTACACGTAACTGTAAGTCCCTCCCCCTCCCCCCTCCCCCCTCCCCCCCCCCCCCCCCCTTTCCCGGTTGTTTCTCGTACAGTGTGTATTTAATAATGTGTGACTGTGAAACAAATTTACATTTAAATAAATGTATTACATGTACATGCATAATACATGCAATGTTATTAAAATGTGCACGTTCGCCAAACATGTACAATGGTATACATGTACATACACACAACATATTGCATCATGTACATGTACTGTACACAAAATTACCGTCATGAACTGTTTGGCGTGCAAGTCAACAGAACAGTCTTCATGGAATGGGTAAAAAATTGGTCTGAAAATACACCTTATTGTGGAATTCAATCAGATGTCATAGGGTACGCCAGACCAACTGAAAGAGTGATTCCAGAGTTCACAGAACGTGATCTTTTTTGTGCATGTATTCTCTGTTTTCTTTACATGCATTTATTTCAAAATCTTACCGCTTGTACTGAAAGCGATACATATCGCATGTTTTCCTGACATTTTGTGCCGTCGTATTGTGCGCGGTGCACGTGGCTGTTCTGCACTACCCTCCGTGAATAGGCGATGTGATGCGAATGCGTTCGCTTGTGCTGAGTATTAAAATTACTCAGTTTAGTGCCGGGGAAATCTTTACGTTTTACTTTTGTTCAGACGATAGGAAGACTAGAGTCCAGTGAGGCCAAATTGTTTTTAAATCATGTTTAGCGTCCCCATCCGCTTCTTTTTTTGAGGCCGCCTCCTATTTAATATTTTTTCTTTTATTAAAAAACAAAACTTTGAAAACAAAAAATTAAAAATAAGATTGTATTTTTAGACTTTACATGTAGCATCACTGTGTTCATGCTGTGAAATAGTCCATTAGTACGTACTGTACAACCCTGTACATCTGTTGGAGACCATCTTCAAAATAAGTCTGGCAGGTTGTCTTAAAAAATGTGTCGGGTGGCCATTTAAAAAAAAAAAAAGGGCCTCCTCCATTATTTTTTTTAAAAGGCAGGACGCTAAACATGTTTTTTTATTTGGCCTAAACTGCTTTGAACTAAGCGGACAATGGGAAAATTCCGAGGGCGTTGAAAACTTTAGCAGGGCGGTGAAAATGTTAGCGGGGCAGCAAAACTTTACTAGTGCCAGTATGGCCACAATAGCACCGGGACGGCTCGCAGTAAATCAAAAGAGCAACCGCATGCAAAATCCAATGATAATGAGTAGAACTGGAACCGGCTTGGATGAATACATTTTTGATGGGGCTTTGTGCTAGCCATGCTGCCTGCAAAAAATTTATTAAATTTACTGAGCGAGAGACACTAATTTTATGTTATACAAGTAAAAAGATTGAAAAAATAACGTTCTAAAATACAATATTAATATATACATTAATATTGTATTTTAGAACGTTATTTTTTCAATCTTTTTACTTGGCCTAAATTAAACCACTGCAAACACATTCAAATCTCTTGTCAAATAGATAGGTCTATCTTTCATTTTAGTGTTTTTGAAATTGTGGAAATGTTGTAAATTTAAAAAACAATAGCGGCCATCTTTTTAAAAAATATATAAAATGAAAGCCCCTCCCTTTTTTTCCAAAAACCCGGACGTTAAAATCTTTTGGGTTTACCTGCCCTAATAAATAATAAGGAGTGGTTGAATTATCCCCTCGGTCGAATATACACACTCTTAGACGCTTTCAAAGATATTTTTGCCAACTTTTGAGATGAACACTTGATGAATGATGTGCACAAACTAAAATCCAGTAACCGACTACTGGCACTGCCAATGCCATGACTGCCAAAAACAAAACATCCACAAAAAGGGTAAAATCGTTGCCAACAAAATCGTCTTTTCACATATTTTTATAGAATAAATGGCACTATTTTGAAGACAGTAAGATATATATTTTAATCCTGGTAAACCATTTATTGCTTGGTACATAAATGGACGCAAAACTAAGCCCATTGGCATTGCAGTGCTGTCGAGTGTCGTTCGACATCATTTCCTACAATTTTAATGTGCGCTGGGCAGCCAAAAACTCCCCGTCCTAAACTCCCATTTTCTCACCTCGAAACCCGAGAGTGATTTCGGAACAATGTGGTCATATACTTCTAGAAACCTTTCTGCATCTTCGTCTTGTAACGCAAGGGCCAAGAGTATAGCCAAAAGCTCAAAATTTGGATCCAACTTCAGCCTGTCGCCGTCTCGTTCAAGCCTACTCGCTGCCATTTTAGGCGAAACATTGCGATGTGTTGTTATGGCCGACTGCGCATGCTCAGACCAATATCGAAAGAGGTTCCGAGTGCATTGAACGAATGCAGCACATACAGGTTCACAGCAAAAAAACAACACGGACTACCACTTAAAAATCGATTTTCTCCCCTTCAAATTCGCCCAAACCTAAATTAAACCACGATGTCACAAAGGATTACTCACCTACTACAAGAAAATGTATTTTTGATGTGAATATCTGGGAATACCGGGTGTTGGGCGTGCCGCTGATTGTGTTGGGCGATAGTGTCCGTTACATGACAAACGAGGGTGTATGTGTGGAAGTCATGTGAAACTGAAAGAGCCTGTAGTGCTCTCGCAATATGGCGAGTGTACATCATGTACATGTACTACGCGATGATACAGCGCAGCGCCTGCCTGGCCTGCTGCATGCATGCAGAACGCATTGCGTGTGAAGTGTGAGGGCGCTTTGGGGTTGACGGTCAAATGTTGCTTTGTTTTGCCCATGGTTTTGCCATAGAGCAATAGACAATTTGCAGGGAAAAATATTGTGCTTCCCTTTCCCGCCATATTAAAAAACTTAATTCGAAGCTTGGTTGAACGTTATGACTTTTTAAACAAAAATAGAGCAGCGATCGGAGTTCAGGGTAAAAGTAGACGGCTATTACAAGTATCGAACCACTGGGCGACGGGGCGGGCCGCGCCCCAACGATCCTCCTCACGTGATGGCCGAAGCTGCGGCTTTATTTGACCATGGAGGAAGGAATGATTTTTTGACTACATGGACTTATTACTTTGAGATTTACTGCATTCTACCAATGAGTGACTTTGCTCCACGAGCAGGGTCTGTAGACTATGCATGATGGGCTCACGGATCGAGCCCGGAGTATGACGTCCGACCTTTAATTTTGACGACAAACTGACAGACCGTGCCAATTCTACCTTATTCACAACATCAATTAATATGCTTCATCTTTATGGACACCAATCACCCACGCCGGCATTTCACAGCTGATGCATACAAAATCATTGAACTTATGCAGGACTGCCAAGTACCGGCAAAACTCCTTCCTTCCACTATAGAACAGAGTGCGTGATTGGAATAGACTGCCCCTCATGTTACCACGCAGCCAATAGCAAGTTTTAAAACATCCCTCTAGGCTCTAGTGCACGGCGGCGTCTTGAAGTTTTAGGAAAGTTATGTAGCTGTGCATTGTAGGTGAAGATAGGCCCGTAACTGACCAGGGTGAGCTAAAACTTAAGAAAGCACCTAAATTGACATCGAAAAAGATTAGCTCTTAGTATCGGCGCGGGGCCCTTGAAAATGATGGGAGGATAGGGTACAGCGATTTTCGCACTGGTTCACTCAGGGGCCGGGTCGGCCAACGGGGTGCAATCGCCGTTGAAACAAAATAAAGTTATTTTTCGGTGGGGCCAATTAAATTAGGGTGTGGTTATAGGTTGACAAATTGATGTCTCGTCATACTGCCGACTTAATTTACATTGTTTTAAGCCAGTGTGTATAATAATCCTAATAATTAATATCGATGTGGTGGAGAAGCTTCGAATCGAGTTTAAGCCTTTTATGGTCTATCTATAGTTGGAATTTGCTGGGCCAACCGTGACGCTATATCGTGGATCGCGAGCCGACGACCGGATAAATAATATAGCGGGTGGCGCTGTTTACTGGTTTCGCAAGAGTATAGATAGATCAAATGGCTAAATCGATGCTTCTTTCTTCCAAAAACTCCACACAAGAGCAACATCGATATGATAACTTTGTGGATCCGCAGAACAGCATTAGGCCTACTGCTAGTAAGTCATGCCCCATTCAAACATTCAAACATTGACAGGATACTTGCGTATCGGGAAACTTCAATGTTCGTGCCTTGTCAAAAGGTCGCCATCTCCTTCACGTTTCTTAGCCCTTTGCCTTTGCTGTGTTATGTGATCATTGCCTGGTTATTTCTTAAAGGGGCATAATCACTTTATGGTGGTTCGACTGGTTATTTACGTGTGTCTAAGATTAGACCAAACTGTCGCTATGATCAGAAGAGTAATACAATGAAGTTTAGATCGCATTATATAACAGATCGCATTATAACACCTTTTGGTATAACTTCTACCATCGGAGAAACAAGGTAAAAGTGGCATGTGTGAAAACAACTTTTATGATGCTGTTATGTTACAAAATAATATGAATACACACTGAATGTATGAGCCCTTTAAGATAATCACGACCGTCCCAACTGCCTGCGGGGGAAAGGGGGAAGTAACGACGCACATCCGCGTTTTCACTCAGCAGGCCATGACCTCCGGTCTCCTCTATATCCACGATGCATTGCGATGTGCATGGCGCGATCCTTGCCACAGTCAATGCTTCATGTTCTCCTAATCGAAGTCTGAGTTTCGGGACCGCGATTTCCAAGTTTGGTTGGTGTGGAAAGTCGGTCACGGGCCTGGGTACGTATCGTGCTAGCTGCTGAAGTTGCCCCCGCACATTCATGTCTGATCGATGGAGGAGTCGTATATCCACAACGACTGAACGGTGAGTGAAAGTTTTTGTCCTCATAACATAACGGTCCAGTGGTTATTGTTTAAACTCTTCGGCTACAGTCTGTGAAGACAATCGTGGGCAAACAAAATCCGCGTCTGGGACCCCTCTTATTAACTTCGGGACAAAGCTAAACATTTTTAGGCGGCAACTTTATTATTATTATTATTATTTATTCGGCCAATAGCAACATACAAAAAACAATTCACAAAATAAACAGATTTAACTAAACAAAAACAATCCAATTCCAGCTGGCCAGGATTGACAAAAGTATAATTAAACACTCTGACTCGAAAGCCTGTCAATCCTTGATGATGTTCAGAAGTTTAAAGGTCTTCTTTATATTCCTCCATGGTTTAATTGGCTTTAGCATCCAAACTTGTTGTGCCAAAGGTTTTTAGAGTTTGGCCCAAAACTGAGCGCAAACTGTACCGACTGGGACTGTGAGCAAACTGGGCCGGACGTGCATTATTATGTAGGAGGAAATGCACACAGAGGGGAAAGGTGGTGCTATCGCCATGCGCATGCATGCACATACATGTACACGGTGCCATGTTTAAAACAAAAGGTCAACTGAAGATGTTGTGTATACCCGACCCCATACCACAACACGAAGACAGTCTAGTCTCACCGCGTGTCACATCCTTATCGAGTTGTGACATGAATGCGGAAACCGTATTGAACAACATAGATAGCGCATTCTGGCATTATTGGCGCGATATTTCCCTAACAATTTTAACTTTTAATGTTTCTTTAATAAAGACTTTATCGCGTGCAATGCAATTGAACGTATACCTTAAAGGTAGGATACACCATTGGTAATTGCTTAAATTATCATGAATGGCTAGATTTGGGGAGTTGTATTTCATAGTAAATATCGTTTAACTGACTTTTCCGAAGTTTTTCAATCATGGATGCCGAACAAAACACGAAAAACAGCGTTTGTTTTCAACCGGGGTCGAGCCGTTATTCTTATGTTATCTTTGTTTTTTCCCGATCGCCGTCCGACGATCGCGAATTTTCTTTATGAAATTCATTTTTTTTGTGGAATAATTACAGGATATCTAGCGCAATCCTTTTGCTGAATGACTAGAATCATTATTTACTTTTAATTGAGTAAGATATTTCTTAATAATTCGGTAGTAAATATTTTTGATTTCTGCAAATGGTGTATCCTACCGCCATCATAAAAGTGTCATTTTTCAAGCTAGGAAGATCATTCCGAATTGGTTACGACTTTGTAAAAGTTGTAATCATATGCGTCATAGAGGAATATTCCTCCATGGTTTTATTAATTCATGCCATTGAACAAGTTAGATTTTTCAGGTTCTATATTCTTCCTTTTTTTTCAGAACAAAAATGTGGCAAGATTTTTCTATCCAAAAATCCTACTGAGGAATTCGACAAGTATCGACAAAACTGCATCATAATATAAACCTAATTTTAAAAAAACTAAACAAGATGTGAAAACCCCCACAAAACAAAAACAGACCTTGAACTCGGAGAAAATTTCCACAAATTCCTTCCAAAAACAAAGGAGAAAGAAGTACGTTGGGGAAAACTGGAAGATGATATTTGTAATCGGCCCCAAATAAGAAACAAATATCGGCAAGAAGAATTGGCCATGGGACCACACTGCTTGTACGTGTGCCGTGGAGGAAAACGGAAGGCCCGGGGAGTGTGGGCCGTGCATCCCATCGGATCAGGGGTGCGATTTGGGCCTCTACAAGGAAACATCGTCCCTCTAGACAGATGCACAGAAAATATGAGCCCGTGGCCGTTTACAAGTACTTGGGAGGTAAACATATATTTTGCATGACTTATTCTTTAAGAATAGTTACGTTCCTTTTCCGGCGCTTTGGGGCCATAATATTGTGCTTTGTGGCATCAAACTGCGAAAATAATAGTAGTTTTCCCAGTTACTTCATAATTCAACACTAACACACAGTTTATTTTAAAACGTCACTTTATTTTAGTTCCCGAACATCGTCGAGCTCAACTCTTAATAATGTTCAAAATTAGATGTTGAGGTTATGTACTTCAATTCGTTTTGTACCCAATAAATGTCTGAATTTGTTCACATTTTGGCTCCGAGATAGCCAATACATTACAAAGTGCGATATGCGACTTCATTTTAGAGGTACGGTCTTCAACACGTATTTAAAATATTTAAAGTATGATTCTTTTCGCAAAAATACAGATATTTTGCGAAGGCAAGTTGTGCCATCTGCACAGCTGTAGCGAGGACTCGAGAACAGACTGGCTACGACACGTGACATCCACATATGCGTTGTGGTCAGAAGTCAACATGTCAGCCTACCAATGCAGGGGAAACATATATTACATCACCACCAAGGTCATAGGTCAGGGCGAGGAGTTGGTTCTGGGGTTGAATCGTACGGAGCCTCAACCGACTTGGATAGAGAAAGAGCAATCAAACGGTATAAATCTACTTTTTGTTTATCGTACAAAACATACGGTATACCAACATTAGACGGGTTTCCAATCAATTTGTAAGGGTCAACATTTCCCAACACCTTTGGTTAGCTATGGTAACCAATATTTTATTTATAAGTTCAACCGACTCGTGGTTATTTGGTTTACAATAATAATGACCAAAGAAATGCATGGTTTTGACCGAATATTTGGTCGAGATATTAACCAATTCGTTTCAACCCATGAAAATGGTAACCACAATTAACCAATGAATTCATTTCTTATTACTGGTTATACGTCAAGATATTTTAACACCACGGCTTGCCATGTAAACAGTTCTGCCCTTATACACAAAAAATCATGCAACATTGAAGCACGAATGCTTCCATTTTCCCCCCTCAGCATACATGTATTGGCTACATTTACAAATAGCGTTTGATTTGTTTGTTCTTTCTTTTCAGATCTTAGTCTTACTCCAACCAAAGCATGCATCGTGTGTAAACGCCAGCACGGGGAAACGCCTCTGGTAGCTCGGCGTTGTGATTGGCGGAGCCAAGTAGAAAACGTAGATGTTCAATTCGACGACCGTTTTCCTACCCTGCAACTCTCGCCTTCTGACGTTCGCAATTGGCAGTTAAAAAAAGATTCGCACTGCGTGACTCGCGGGAAAGATCCTTCCGCCAACAGCCGCAGAGGATTTAACAGTCGGGTTTTCTTCTGCCACTTGTGCGGTTGGTGGTTCAAGACGTTCAGGCGCTACGCATCACACAAACTCAATCACAAGATGCGGTATCTTCAGTTCAGACTCCAGTCTCGTGATGAAACGGGCACAGAGTCGCGGAAGGAAGGTGTGAATTCTTCCACAGAATCGGCGGCCAAGAATCGAGATGACTTTTCGTCAAGCAATGGATACGGTGAGAAAGAATTTACCCCACCGACGAAGAACAAGCTGGGAAAAACTGAAACGATCACTGTCGAGAATCGACAGAAAGCGGTTTCCACAAAGCTTCCTGGTGAAGAAACAGTCAATGGACAGAAAGATGAGGGTTTGACCTTGTCTGAAGAACAGCAAGTCACAAACTTTAACAATAATCACACCAGGGAAATTAAGGGCGCCGAAAAGAGAGCGAGGGAAAAGTTTAAAAAGCCGCCCGAAAAGACCAAGACCCGCGGTCGGCCTCGCCGGCTGCACCAGGGCAACTCGGTGGCTATGATTTCACACGTGAAAATAAAAGGCACACGTGAAGATAAAGGAAGAAAACAGAATAGGAAGTCCCGAAAACGAAACAACGATCGTTCAGCGACAGTTAACGACAACAGAAAATCTGGCAGATTTGCGTGCGGGAGGTGCGAAAAGATTTTCAACAGCAACGCCAACCTGGAGAAACACGTGCGCGTTCACACAGGAGAAAAACCTTACGCTTGCGATCACTGCGACAAGCGCTTCACCGAATCAAGCAATCTCAAAACGCATCTCCGCGTTCACACGGGCCACAACCCGTACAAATGCGAGGTTTGCAACAAGGAGTTCAAGTACTTGAAGGGGTTTAAAAATCACGTGAGTCGACACGAGAGGGCACCTGTTACGTACAAGTGCAATTTGTGCGAGCGCGAGTTCAGCCAGAACGGGCCGTGCAAAACGCACGAGAAAAGCCACCAGCGTGACAGGCCGTTCAAGTGCAAAGTGTGCAAGATGAGATTCAAAAGAGAGGGCGGGCTACAAATGCACATGGATAAAATGCACCCGAGCAAAAAGCGCGGGAAAGGGAGAGGCTGTAAACAGCAGATCGAGGGCGCCAACAAAGATGGCCACCGCCACCACTGCAAAAAGTGCGGGAAGGGGTTCAAGTTCAACTACACGCTCAAGCAGCACGAGCGCATCCACACCGGCGAGAAACCCTTTAAATGCGGCGAGTGCGACGCGGCGTTCTCGCAGAGCTCCAACCTGACCAGCCACCGGCGGATACACACGGGCGAGACGCCCTACAAATGCCGCCACTGCGAGAAGAAGTTTGCGTGCGCGCAGAACCTCCGCAGTCACCTGCGAGTCCACACCGGCGAGCGGCCGTACAAATGCCCGCAGTGCCCGGCGAGGTTTGCCTACAGCAGCTACCTCAAGACGCACTCCCTCGTTCATTCCGACAAGAAACCCCTGAAATGCAAGGTGTGCCTGAAAGAATACCGACACCCTACGAGTTTTAAGATTCACTGTCGGACGCATTTGGAAAATCAGAATTCAGGCGATTCTGCTATTCTGCTTGTCAATGAAAAAGCAAACGATCACTGTAAGACACTGTGCACTAAATAATATTGAGCCAAGACCCGAACCGCCTACACACGTAGTTGTGGATATTGTATTTGCCAAAAGTTGCTATTGTCTGCAATGTTATCTGCAAATTGACCTTCAGTCGTAAAGATTGTAAACAGTCAGCCAGCCTGTTGTTTGATGTCTGGAATATTCTATGAAATTGTCTGATACTCCTCGCAGCAATGGAGACACACGGTAACTATTTTAACTCCGGTACGGCGCGTGAAAAAAGAGCGGGAAAAACTCCAGGTTTGCGCAAAAGCCACATAATTATGAAGAGCGACCTCTCACGGCTGCTCAATAATTATTATATAAATGTTCATCCATGAAGGGAATTAATTTCTTGTAAAATGTTCTGCATGCAAGAATACTCTAACAATTATATTACGTGCTGCAAAAATTACATAAAGGAAAAAATTGCATGCATTATTAAGTGAAATTTAACTGAAATGATATTAATAAAATGAACTTTGTTTCAATAATTATTGAAAAGATCAATTACACATTATTGGAAAGAATATGCATTAAAACCATCTGCCTTATTTTTATATTTTTTTTTATTAACTCTCTTCAAATTGGGTTGCATCTAGAATATTATATATTTTCTTGTTATATTTTATACTACATGTACATGGAATTTGGCAAGACAAAATACCAGCATCTGAACTATAATACAGTACACATGATAAATTGGTGAATATTTTAAGGGGTACCTGCATTTTTGTGTGTGGAACATCCTTTTCGGATTTGACTGGTAGTCTACACTTCCTGACAATAAACACAGGGTGGTTAAATGATCTATTTAAAGGTAGGGTACACCATTTGCAGATATCAAAAGTATTTACTACCGAATTATTAAGAAATATCTTACTCATTTGAAAGTGAATAATGATTCTAGGCATCTAGCAAAATTATTGCGCTAGATAACCTGTAATTATTCCGAAAAATTGAATTTTATAAATAAAAAAATCGCGATCTCCGATGGTGATCGTGAAACAACAAAGATAACACAAGATTAACTGCTCGGTGCCAGTTGAAAACAAACCTGTTTTTCGTGCATTTCTCGGCATCCATGATTGTAAACTATAAAATACAACCCCCCAAATCTATCCAATCATGATAATTCAAGCAATTACCAATGGTGTATTCTACCTTCAAGAAATCTACAATCTGGCATTCACTGATAGTCTGATACCACTAAATTTCAATTAATTCTCATCACAATCGTCTCCTTCAGTTCCAATTCAAATCACAAGCTATTCAAATGAGCTTTGACAAAAGCATTCCTTTGTCATCGTTCAGCCAATGTTAATTGTTACTGGACTGTGGTGGACTTATTAGACTACAACACACTGCAATGTGGAACAATTTGCATGCAATTAAATTGTGCATTCAATTTCATTCAGATGGCAATGTCATTTATATTGGGTCAAACTTGAGTACAATAACACATAATTATGTGACCAACTCCACAAAAAGGTATTATATGTCACAACAAAATTGAGTTATATACATGTACATGGTTGAAAGCCCACAACATAATCTTCCATTTGGTATATAATAGCCCCTCTCATTTAGAGATATGACGTGTTTGCATATTGATTACTTAATCATTGGAGTTCAAATTACACAACTGAGAAAACAGTTGTGTTTGAAATAGCCGGCTCTGTTGATGCACACAAAATTCACACAAAATGCACACTTTATTCATCAAAATCAACATTTCTTTGAATGAGACCTGAAACTGTAGGTATTAAAGATGTAATTCATGACAACAAATGAAAATCACATTTTGATGAAATGTTTACACTCTACTTTGAGCGGGCCAATACATGATAATGCACAGCCCGATAATACCCTTTTTTTGTAGAACTGGTCACAAATAAGTAAAATACATACTATAAGAAAAAGGAAAATTCTGAAGTCATAAGAAAGTCTCCTAGTATTACAGTTGAAGCATGATATGTAAATAAATAATACATTTTCAATGATTTCAGTTATAGTGTTCACAACACAATAAACAGAAAGCTGGGAAAATACAGGGTTAAAGGTAGGATACACCATTTGCAGATATCAAAAATATTTATTACCAAATTATTAAGAAATATCTTACTCATTTGAAAGTAAATAATGATTCTAGGCATCCAGCAAAATGATTGTAATTATTCTTATACATGTACCTCCAAATAGGCACTTAGGGAGACAATTCCATAGAGATGTACACAAACTTAAAACAGTCCCAACTTGTTTACCCTAACCCTTTTCTCTAAGATCTTCGCGATTTATGCTATTTAGACCAAAATCTGTCCGTCTAGGGCAAAAATAACTCCCAAATATTGTTTTTTTAGGGTAGCTAGACACTTAGAGAGACACTGAAATGTCTCCCTAAGTGCCACTGTCTCCTTATTACCTAAAAACTTACGCTAAGTTGTCTCCCCAAGTGCCTATTTGTATAAATTCCGAAAATATAATTATTCCGAAAAATATAATTTTATAACAAAAAATTCTTAATCGCCGGACGACGATCGCGAAAAAACAAAAATAACATAAGAATAACTGCTCGACGCCAGTTGAAAACAAACGCTGTTTTTCATGCTTTTCTTGGCATCAATGACTGTAAAACTTCGGACAGGTCAGTTAAACGGTATTTACTATAAAATACAACCCCCAAAAGCCACCCATTCATGATAATTCAAACAATTACCAATAGTGTATTCTACCTTTAAATATAGGGCAGATTTTTAATTTAGCAAATATAACAACACAACTCTAAAGATGGTTTCATGCACTGTAAGTAGAGAATTTCCTGTGGTTGTATAACAAGCTATATTTTAAAGCAATATACTTATATGCTTGTGACATAAATATGTTTACCTTAATCCCAAGTTTGCCTTTTTTTAATGGTAGTTATATGCCTGGTCTATTTTTTGTTTAAATCACCACAAAAGCAAATGGTGAATCGCTATCTTTAACAAAACACTTTAAGTTTCAATATTTTATTTTTTTCCTTCACCAACATAATTTACCAAAACTATACTCTGTAATCTTTGAGTGATTGTGTTAAAACAAAATTAAATTAACACACTCCTCATTTTGTTGCAGTATATGTACCTGCTGCTATATTGGACTTGAACCAGCAAGCTCGTTGGTGAGACGTCTGCACTAGTAAGCAGGAGGTTTCGGGTTCGAGTCCCACCCGAGTAGTTTGTTAATTGTTTTTCTCACAACACTCCAACAACACCGAGTATATAGAGTTTTAAAAAAAACTAAAAAAAACCACAAATTAAATTTTTGAATAGTTCAAGAACCTCTATTTGTTTTTGTAAATATAGAACAGCTGCAGAATAATTAAAATATGTGGACAAAAAATATATATATATTTAGAGTTATATTTCAGAAAAAACAAGAGCAAAATATGAAAACAACTTGGACTGAAAAGATAAAAGTAATTTTCTCCAAAGTACACCGCATAAAAGGAAAACTGGACACTTAGAGGCAAGCGTAAACATTACAACTTGGGGCATTTTTGGTCTCTTCTAAGGGATTTTTGTTAATAATATAGTAACTCAACAATCCATACCCAGCACACTTAGTTTAGGGTGTACAATGCACTCACTTAATATTTAATGGGGCTTAATTTTTTTTTCAATTTGATGGGACAAAAAATTAGAAAATAGTAGGAATTTCATGACTTGCAATGATTGTTATCACTCATCCTTTTTTTTCCTCTCTTTCTTAACTGTCCGTGGACGATGCGACAGTTAATTAAGATTCCCTCTCTTGCATTGGTCCTGCTCAATAGCCTCAAACAAGGATTTGAAATTCCCTGCTCCAAAGCCCTGCAAATCAATACAACAGTGATATTAGTATTACGGCGGAATTTAACCAACGACAAGAATCTTTTTTTGTTTTACCAATTTGCGCCGGGATTATTTCGAAATTGCCCAGGCCCAGGTTTTTTTTTTACAAACTTCATTCTGAGGCGGGTTCAGGCTGGCATCTGTGGATACCACACCCTTATATTTCTGGCCTTGCTTGCTAAAAGCCAGTTGTCGACAGATATTTCCGGCCTTGCTCGTGGCATGTTTATCCGTCACCTGTTTTGATTCCCAGGAAAAAAATGTGTGTGTACATACACACGGCATCCGACGCGAACTGGTCAAGCACAGGAGATGTGGACTTTAGCAACTTTAGGAGTTATGGGACTAAAGAGTCGGAAATAGTAGGAATTTCAAGAAAACAAATTAGACCAATTAGGAAAGGTAGGGAAAAAAAAAAAAAAAAAAAAAGTAGGACAAAATAGAAAAAAAAAATTGAAAAGTATGGAAAAACTAGGAAAAGTATGGAAAAAGTAGGGAAAAACTTGAAAAAATAGGAATACTGCAATGTTCTTACTTCGTGGTTGTGACGTTGAATAATCTCCAGGAAGAGGGTGGGTCGATCCTGGATGGGCTTGCTAAAGATCTGCAGCAGGTAACCATTCTCGTCAAAATCAATCAGGATGTTCAACTTCTCAATCTGAACGTCACGCGAAAGAAGCAACGGGAAAGACGTACAAATATAACTTGGTTTGAGGGTGGGTAGTCGATATTAGCTACCCAAGGTCAGGGATGTAGACAAGTTCATCACAAGTCCCTGCAAGTCCATAACAAGTCCCTGCAAGTCCCTGCAAGTCCCTGCAAGTCCATCACAAGTACTTCAGTTCCAATTCAAATCACAAGCTATTCAAATCACGAAAGGACTTGTGAACGGACTTGCAGGGACTCGACTACAATCCTGCCCAAGGTATTAAAAGCTGACAAACTAGTTCCTAAGGCTGAAGTTTGTCAACGCAAAAATCGTCATATCCTACATCACATCAGTCAATAATTGTATCCCACATCACAGCAGTCAACTTTTTGTTAAAGGTAGTAAACACCATTTGCTTTTGCTGTAATTTTCGAAAACTGAGTTTTATATTTATAGTAAATATTGTGACGCTGACATATTTTGCAAGTTTCTTGTTCGTAGATGCTGGAAAAACCCAGAACATTAATGCTGTTTTGTTTTAAGTTGTGGTTCCTTGACTAATTCCTTTTGACGAAACAGCAATTTATATATGTCAGGGAATTATCAGGTTTAGGAAACCAGACTAGTTGGCTGGTACCCACTCACGGATGTGTAACAGTATCACAAATAAAATGTGGACCAACTAAATTTAGTAAAGTGGGGACAGTGTTTGCAAATAGTCGGGTATTTCCAATGATTGCCAGCCGGCAATCGTTGGAATTTGATACAAAATTCTACGTTTCTTGAAAACCACAGCACACCCTATGCTGTAAATTCACAGGATGCTTGAGACCGTTAATCACATACAGTCAAGTAAGGCATTTCATAATAAATCAGTAGTTTTGTTTTTTTGAAAGTTTGCAAATGGTGTATACTACTTTTATATATTTACGACACCAGCTGGCGAGACATTACCAAATCCAGGTTCTCGGTCACACTAATCTTGGCGGTCTTGAGCCTCGCCCGTAGATTCTTGTAGTACGTGGCGGGGATCGTCAAGAAGTTCTGGCCCCTGGCCTTGAGGTTTCCCACCGCCTGGATGATATCGTCCGTATTCATGGCGATGTGCTGTACCCCAGCAGTGCCATAGTAGTCCACGTACTCCTGCAGGAGAAATTTAAATCATATTCTTAACCAGTTCGCGCCCGGATTATTTTAACATTACCGAGCCTTGGCGTGATATTTTTGATCTTGCGAACCCACCTCACGAGCGGGATCCGTTAACCAGTTCGCGCCGGGATTATTTTAAGATCACCGAGCCGAGGCGCGAGATTATTTTTAACAAAACTCGATCCGAGGCGGGTTCAGGCCGATGGTACCTGGAAGCACACCCACGCATTTTCCGGGACTTGTTCGCTGCTGACAGACATTTCCAGCCTTGCTCGTGACGTGTTTATACGTCATCCGTTTTGAATCTGGGGGAAACTTTGCACGTATATACGTCCTCCGGCGCAAACTGGTTAACTTTAGGCATAGAAGTAAATACTTAACAAGGAATGCTTTGGTGGTCTTGGTTCATGCTTTTATACCTAATCATCTTGACTATTAATCCTTGTTTGCACTCCTACGCACTTCAATAGTTGCCCCCTTGCCCGCCCCCCAAAAAAAACCCCAAAAAACCCAAAAAACTGTTTTGTGTATGTCCCTCTAAAGCACTCCAAGGAATGCAATAGGAAACTGCAGGTCAACTAGGTCATACTACAAGTCTACCGTGTATTACACTGATAAGCAAAGCCGTAAGCCCATTTAATAACTACAGAAGTGCCCTTCAATGCACATGCACAGAATCCTTCAATGCGCTGCAGCTCAAGTGAATTAGCATGTGCCACTGCCATACAGTGAACTGCCCTCACAGAGGGAGGGTTAAAACAGCCTTATTTCACGGTTGTTAGGTTGGATTGATATCAGCCTAAAAGTGATTCTGCACAGGGATTTGTCCAAGTTATCTTGAAACCTCATCAAACTACCTGTATCTGACTCTTCCGTTTGCCATTTGCTGGTTCATTGATAGGCATCTTGATTGTCTCTTCGAAATTGGTGACGACGATTGAACGCAGTGCGCTGTACTCTGTGTTAATCTGTTACCAAAACAAACCAACAAAAAACTGCTCAAACTAATTCAGGAAAAAACAACAATGCCAGTTTAATCTGTTACTGTCGTGAAAGGATCGATATAAAGTTGGTGTGTTGGTGTTTTTAGGGGGTTACACCCTGATAATTTCAAATTGAATAATTTGATAATTTCCTAGCATTGTATTTGTTATGAGCTTTCGCTCGAGACATCCCACCCCTAAAAATAAGAAATCGGCCATTGATGAGTAATTATTGAAATTTAGTATGCACAACTGAACTGAATCGCGCAATTGGCGCAATGATAAAAACCACTTTTTAACACTGTGTAAAGGCCTGCCAATGCCAACAATCAAATTTGTTCGTATACAGTACATATGGTATTCCTTAAAAACTTGTTTGAAAAATAAAATATATCGAAATCTTGAAAAAACACTAACAACCCGAGTTTAATAAAAGTTTTTGTAGCTTAAAATCTCACCTGTTTATCGTCCACTGACCAGAAGCGATGAAACATCAGATTTTTCTCGTACCTGCAAGAAAGAAAAAAACAAAACAAACAAAACCCTGTTTACAGTGGTACAAAATAGGTGGTGATAAAAACAGACATGTTTTCGGTTGATCCGTCACTAAAAACATGTTCTTGAGGGTTATTTCGGCGGTTTATTTTTTATATTTGAAGCACATTTTGGAGGACTCAAATAATCCAAAAAGTAGATATTTGACATTTTCTAGTGAGTGAGTTTAGGGTTTAACGCCGTACCGGCATCAGTGGCCATATTCACGGCGGGAATGTGTACAAATATAAGACAATAGTTAGTAACAAAAAAACAATCAAGTGAACTGTGGAGAATATAAGAACTCGGAGTCAGAAGGAACAATTATCAAAAGAATGAAAAACCATTGTATAGAAGAATAACGATAGACTGATTCTAGGCAGTTTTCCAGGAGAATCCCGTGGAAGGCGGGTCACAGAGGATTCCCCAGACACACGGCACCCTGTCTAAATTTGTCCCGCAAGGCCGGCCGTTTCCCTTGCAGTTTAAGGGCCCGGGCCCCGCCGGTATTTTCACAGGTCCACATACCTCCGGGTGATGAGGGGACAATGGCTCCGAGTGTCTGGTCAACCCCCCATGACCAGTCCCCCAGGACTAGTAGGGCCTCCTGTTTAACTGTCCAGTTAATTATAATATATTAATTGTGTCGATAAAATTTATAGGAAGTGTATGAATAATGTCTGGATTTGACATTTTCTATTACACTTAGTGTTCCACTTTTATGGAATGATCCATTTAGCAGGATTTCTAGCCAGAATGCCCTAGACGGTTTGCGTTCAAACAACACATCCTGAAATAGTAACTTTCTAAAACAATGTTCTTGGAAGGACTTACCAATCGGCAATTGTCTCCATTTCTTCATCGGGCTGGTTCCCGACGACGTGGTCCACAAAGTTTAGTCTACCGGAAGGCCTTTTAATAAAAGAACAAAAGAATCCAATTGAGGTGGAATGGGTTTATGGATTTTCTTCAACTATTAACCAGTTCGCGCCGGATGACGTATATAAACGCAAAGTTTTCCCCAGATTCAAAACAGATGACGCATAAACAAGGCCGAAAAAGTCTGTCAGCAGTGAACAAGGCCGGAAATGCGTGGGTGTGCTTGCCGGCACTAAAACCCCGCCTCGGATCGAGTTTTGTTATAAAATAATCCCGCGCATCGTCTCGGTGATGTTAAAATAATCCAGGCCCGGCGCGAACTGGTTAACAGAGGATGAAATTAAGGAGCTGCTTAGCGCGGGGTGTTTACTCAGCAAAATCAGGTTACCAGCTAAAATGCCATGCTATGTTTATTAATTTTCACTGAGTACACAAATGTACAAAACGCTATCTTTATTGGGAAACATTTCACCTGAGCTAACCCATAACATTTGGTTCTTGCATAATTCTGAGTCTGAGGAATTTAACTACAAATTTAATTGTCGGTCTTCTGACAACTTAAAGGAAGGATAAACCATAGGTAATAGCTTGAATTATTATGAATATAGGTGGATTTGAAGGGTTGTATTTTACAGTAAATATCATTTAACTGACCTGTTCGAAGATTTACAATCATGGATGCTGGTAAAAACAAGGAAAAACTGCGTTCGTCAGTTTTTCAACCGGCATCGAGCAGTGGTTCTTATGTTGTTTTATTTTTTTCGTGATCGCCGTCCAGCAATTGTGATTTTTGTATATAAAATTCAATTACTGGACAATAAGCATTAAAGCAACTATTACAAGCAACTACATGTATTTACAAAAAATACAAATTGTATCCGAGGTGTATAGAGAATTTTTAAAAAAGCAGCTTGTTTTCATTGTCAGATGGTCCTCTAATTATTTGCTCATATAGTGCAATCATTTTGCTAGATGCCTATAATAATGATTTAATTACAAATCTGCAAAGGCTGATATAATTCTCAGCTGTATAGCTTCCTTCTACCTTTAGCCAAGAACTTATCAACCACCCCTTGAAAAATAAACATTTTATGTAGTCCTGGGCCGCAACCTAACTACATGGCTGCGGCTTAAAGTGGCACACGGATCTATAGGAAGAGGCTAGAGCAGCCGTTGCCAATCGATACGGACCCGGCCCAACTTACAGGAGTTTCGTGAGCGGGTCCTGAAACATGGGCGCTTTGTATCCCGGCAGGAATAGACCCTGGAAATCCCGCTTCTCCACAAAGGTGTGAGTGGTGTCCCCGTACTGCAAAGAACAGAATGTGCCAATCAAGACTGTTATTCACTTACAGTCAAGTAAGGTATTTCATTCAATAGTTTTTGGTTTGCAAATAAATGTGTGTTTGGTCGTTAATTACCCGAGCCGAAGGCGAGGGTAATTATCAGCACCCAGACTCCAAGCGGTATTAAACAGAGTGATTAATACCGACCGAACACACATTTATTCCCATTCATAAATACTTTTTTGTAAAATTTAGCCAAAAAAGCCTTGAAATTCTCGGAAAATTGTCGCAAGTAAATTTCGGTGTTTCGCCATTTTGTGTGTGTCAAATGACATGTTTCCGCCTCTGTCGCTCTACACAATACATGCAATAAAGCGTATTTACTATGAACCAGACTATTACTGCCATTGGCAACCTCGTCCCAGGGTGTCGAGCTGTACGCGCCCAACACTACCCGCTCTTACTATTAGAGACGAGGTACGGTTGGAAATAAAGTGAGCCCTGGGAACAGGTATAATGCGACATCGCTTTGTTGCCAGCTGGTTTTAAACACTTCCGTTTAATACCGGCCACGTGACGGGCTCTCGACCAATAGGAATGCCTAAACTGTCTTAGGTATTCATGGATTTGTGTTAACCTACTGTTTGGATCTGGGCGAACATGACGGAGCCGCCTTCGTCATCAAACTCCTCCCACGGTTCCTTGACAACAGTCGCGCCTCGCTCGCAAGCTTTCTGTTGTAGTAAGGGGGACAAAAATAAAAGGTTGTTCTCACTAACTTGTTTAATAAATAGGCCAACACTATGTACAGCATCCGATATGTTATGAACTGTGAAAGGTCCATGTGGAAAAAACCAAACAATTACTTGGTGTTGAGGACAACAATTATTTCAGGATTTGATTTTGTTATAATCACGATTTGGATATCTTGCACTTACGGTAAACAAAATTGGCATTAACCCTAACTCCCTAGTGTAATTTACCAGGAACCATGCCCATCCTTGCAAATTCCAACACCGTATGGCAAACTGTACACACAAACTGTTAGACTCTGATTTTAAAGGTATGCCTAAATCAGTGTAAAAGACAATCAGTTTTAAGGTCTAGTAGTACCCATCCTAACAGATTCCAACAAAACCTGGTGTTGGAGTTTGACTGGATGGGGGGATTGTGAGGGTTAAATGTTGCTAAATAATCGCCTAGTATGAAACTTTTGACCAGCGAGAAAGGCAAGTTTCAAATAATTGAATATTCAGTCAAGTGCATTTTTGAATAATAAAATACTAAATTTGTCGTAAATGAACAGCCGTAAAAAAAATTACAAACTTAATTTTGTTACAATTTAAACAAAAATACCTTAAAAATTGACGTGAGGTCTTCAACAGTGAAAGCGATGTCTTTAACTCCATCGCCATGTAAAGTCTGGTGTTTACCCATCTCTGTCAACGGTATGCAAGATCAATTGGCATTTCAAAGGGATCGTATACGTTTGGTAATTACTCCAAAAATTAATGGCAATAAAAACTTACTTGGTAAGAAGTACAGCAGCTTTGGATAGTATAATGCATTTTTAGAAACTTTTCACTTCGAAGTACTGCGGTTATGGAAAAAGATATCACTTTTTATCCTCAAAAAAGCGTTACTGCAGTGACGTTTCTCAGAGTGTGTATTCCAATGCAGATTATTCTTCCTGCGTTGACATAACCGCTCCAGATTTTCGGCAATATCTCAAAATTTACTATTTTGAAATGAAATGTTTACAGGTTAGTTTTATGGTATATATCTATAACTATATAGGATTGAAACAAACAGTGGGTTCCAATTACCAAACGTGTACGATCCCTTTAAGGCATTACAGTTCAATTGGACACAAAAGAGTCAAGAAAAGGAAAAAACCTGTCTCAAATGCTTCGAAAGGGCCTAAGCGAGAAACTGTTGTTACATGTACTTGGCTTAACAGAAAAGTAATTTACTTGTGTGTTATATCTTCGGGCAAAATAAAAAAAACTGTAATTCTCACCTTCTGTTATTTTGCCAGTTGGGGTCAACGGAGATTGGAAGACAAAAATAATCTGTTGGAATTAACCAAATTTTATGAATTCACATCACGCAAACAAATTTACATTAGTATCTGGGCATCAATATCTTTCTTGATTCTTCAAGTACATGCATCTCCAAGCCCGTGGATGATGAGCTCAAATATACGAATGCACACCTCACTCTGTGTACAAATATGTGTACCAGTGCGTTTGTATTGACCGGCAATCGTGGTCGTCGGACAAAAGAATTGGGAGGCAAACGATGGGTCCACGCGATTGACACAACGTCCACGATCTCAACTCGTGTACAAATCCTATGGCGATCATCAGAAAACGTTAGTGTACAAACAAAAGAGGTAAGACGGTCGGACAATGCCCCGTCCACGATTGCCGGTCAAAACATGACTGTGTGGGCTTGCATGAGTATCTCCTATCATTCTCCTATCATTCAAAAACTCGATCTGAGGCGGGTTCAGGCCGATGGTACCGGGAAGCACACCATCGCATTTCTGGCCTTGCTCGCTGCTGACAGACATTTCTGAACTTGAACTTGGCGTGTTTATGCGTCATCCGTTTTGAATTTGGGGAAACTTTGCGTTTATATACGTCCTCCGGCGCGAACTGGTTTATTAACCCCAACAGCTAGGGCTGAATCCGTCAATTTATTATTTTGTTCTATTTATTTTTGATAATGATAAAACAAATCCTTTACTGTCATTTCCTGCAACTACACAATCACCATAATTATTTGGTTGTGTTGGTTTTCCATACATGCACATTTTGCACAAAAGTAATGCGTACATGTACATGTGTGTAGTTTGTCTGCAAAAAGCAGTTGTTTACTTAAACGCACACAGCTGTTGTTAATTCATTATCATGGAGTTTATTTTGGGTGATTCCACGCATTCTAAACACAAAGAAGTGCATCAATTGTCATTGTTAATGGTATTTAGTTAAACATTATTAACTGAAACAAATTGATATTTCCATGTAAAGCTGGTTAAACAAATTAGAAATTGTAATGGTATAGAGGTCACCACTGCTCAAAAGAAAATTGTGTGATTGTAGTCTTGTTAAAGGTAGGATACACCATTGGTAATTGCTTGAATTATCATGAATGAGTGGATTTGGGGGGTTGTACTTTATAGTAAATATCGTTTAACTATAACCTGTCCGAAGTTTTACAATCATCAACCGGCGTCAAGCAGTTATTCTTATGTTATTTGTGTTTTGTCTTGATCGCCATCCGGCGATCGCTAATTTTTCTTTATAAAAATTTATTTTTCAGAATAATTAAAGGATATCTAGCGCAATTTTGCTGGATGCCTAGAATCATTATTTACTTTCAGATGAGTAAGATATTTCTTAATAATTTGGTAATAAGTTTTTTTGATATCTGCAAATGGTGTATCCTACCTTTAAGTAAGGGCAGGAAACGGTTTCAAATAATTGGTTAGATCTTTAACAGATAATAAAAGGAATTGTTTAGTTAATTTTATCATTTTTGGTGGTTATTTTGGCCGCTGAAGTAGTGTCAGGATACTACATTCTTTCCAAAACGGTATTTGTTTTCCCATTTACTTCTCTTTACTGGGCCTGTGGGAGACCAGTTGATTCCACTGAATAGGCTACCCAGATACAATTTGGATTTTAAACAAATTAATAAAATGTTCAATAAAATGTTAAAACTTTGGAGCTCTTTGGCTAGGATAGGTGGAGGGGTAGCCTCCATTCAAGTCTGAAACTTCCTGCACCTACCTTGTTCTGCTTGACTGCATGTGACACCAACTCCCTGCTCCCCGTTTCCAAACCTTTATAGGCAAAAGGTTCGAAACCCATACGCGTACAAAAGTAGGAGGCTGCCTGAAAATACAAAAAAACAAACAGATGTGACTGTCTGTATTTGTGACCCGCTCCATCGTAATCAGTAATAAGTCGTTGGGGCCGTTTTACGCAATCGGCCGTTGAAGTGAACGCATGGGTGAAAATTGTGACCAAGTCATTTTTCTGAACATTGTATTTTTAGGAAGTGTAGTTATCACAGATTATTGTCATTAATGTCTTGTATGTAAAAACGATCAATAAAGATGAAAATAAAGAGGATTTGTGTGCGCTGTCCGTATGATTTTGGTCAATTTTGTTTATTTCAAAGCTGTTTTCCTCAGAATGTGGATTCGGCAAATAAATATACACCTGTCATCTTCATCTACCATAACTCGTTAGCTAAGAAGATACACACCTGTGATAGGTATCATTAGAAAGCTTATGAAATTCCCTTTCTCACCATGTGCATATCTCAAAAAGTCATTTCGAGACATATTCCTGATTTCGATGGTCTGTTGGAGCGGGTCACATTTAAGGACTTGCTTACAAAATCATGAATTTGGTACCGAGGACTCTCAATTACCATGTATGACCCCCGAAGGATGCAGGGGCACTAACATTGATATTTTTAGTTCAACACGATAGTCGCAATGACTGAGGATTTTCTCACGATTGCATTGTGGAAATAGTAGGCCTACATGCAAGAAAGATGAGGAAATTGCTCAATAAAAATGAAGGATACACTTGAAAATAGGTATATTGAGTTAGGACTCCGATATTTGTTTGGTTGATTTCGTTGTTGTTTTTTTTGGTTTGTTTTGTTTTTTTGTTTTTTTAAATAACAAATAACAAAATAATTAGTGCGGCGTCCAAAATCAGAGTGGGCGGGGACGATCAACATGTAATTTTGTTTACTTGGCCTAACATCACCGTCATATCTAAGTTTCGAAATTGCAGCCATAGTTGAAGTTTGATATTTGTTAATGGACTTCAAGTTTTCAAAGGATAGTCCTACCAGTTTAAACATTGCCAGCCTATTTTATTATAACTTGGCCTCAAATAAACCACACAAAAAAAACTGTTCATTTATTTTCTTACACACGACGTAAAACTATATGTGACCTGTCACCACAAAATGAGAGTAAAATCGCACAATGTGATTCGGAGATATGGCCATCCAAAGTCAAAATATGAAGGGGTAGTCAATTTTGAGATTTTGAGTAATTTGGAAAGCCCAAGTCCTCCTCTACATATTCCCATTTTTTGGGTGAGATCAGATGATCGAAAAACTTTTAAATTACGCGATTTTGCGTAGTTAGTGTCTGGATTAAAGTCCATTAGTGGTCTAATTAACACGGTAATAAAATATGCAAATCAAGTCCTCGTAATTATCCCACTTTTCAAAATTGTAATATTTTGTTGTTTATACAAAAAATTTCCCAAAGAAATAATGATTAGAACATAGCCGTTGCTATGCTCTACCGAACCTTTACTTGTCCTGTTTTGTAATCTTTTGCATGTATTGTTTAAGATGTGTAAAGTAAGTTTTCTCACAAACACGTTTTGTGTAACCCATGGCTTTCTGGAGCGCTATAAAACGTATTTATCGCAAAACCCCCAAGTGTTATATACCATTGGAAAGCTCTCTTTCTGAAGAATTTGAAAATACCAATATCTAAATTTTCAATATTTCCGACTTTACTCTCATTTTGTGGCGACTGCAGGTCACATAATGACATATGTGAACATGTTGAAATGTTGACACAAGAGCAGAAACCAGTACAGACCGGCTCACAAAAACATGAATTTGGGACTGATAAAGTGATAGTAAACAATATTTCCATTTTGTGGAACGTTAAACAATCAAAGTCAAATATTTTTGTCTATTACTTGTGTTTATACCTACTGACCATCCAAGCCTTCTAACACGCCTCCAGAATTGACCAATCAGAACACCGTATTGAGACCATCATGGCCGGCTAAATCGCACCGCTGAATCGACAATCTAATTAATACGCGGCGCTGGTGCTGGGAAATGTTCATAACACAACAGCAAACCGGTACATTATCTAAAAATTTATGACATACCTGCTTGGCATTTCCGACCCAGAACGTCAGGTGATCAAACGCGATAAAACGTCCTTTCTCGGGCTGAAAAAAAGGACCGAAATTAAAAGTAAATTCAATAACAATTTAATTTGTTTACCTTTATTAATTTCACTTTTCAGAATCCGTTTTTTCGTACAGAGTAAGACTAAAGTTTCACTACTTCACATACCTTTGGGCCCTTGTCCGTGTATGTAGTCTGAAATAAAAGAAACAAAACATGTTCTTGGATTAATGTGAATACTAAATATATATTTAGATCATGTTTAAATTAAGTGAAAGAAAAAAAACCCAATTGTTTTAGGCATACCATTTTTAATTTCACTTCAGTTGTCGGTCGTCGCGTGAGTGCGTGACGTGGGACGTACAGTACAGCGCGGCTCGCTGTTAATTCTTGGGCCGTTTTCTAAACCACAACTTAGTTTCCATGGAACTTCGTTTGTGCAGTTTGAAAATGGTGATAGAGCCGGAGATGAAACCTTAAGCTGGAGTTTAAAAAACGGCCCGGCTCACGTCATTAAAAAAGAAATAACATTATATTAAAACAATTGAGGGCGCTATTCAATATCAAAGTCATTTTTTGGCTTGGGGGTTGGGTTTATTTTTGTTTTTTCGGCAGTCCGTGTTTCGTTTCGAGCTGGATTTATTTGTGATGTTGACATAGAACTGAGGCAAAATACGACAGAGCCTTGGTATTGGTGAAGTATGGCGGAATTAAGGTAAGTATAAATTCGTAGGCCCAGGATTTTCTGTCGACATTCCCCAGTGAATCAATTCAAGTCAACTCACTGTCGATCTGTCAAAACAAGTGACTGTCATTAATTAATGTTCTTTTCCTGATTTATCGCTCTGGGTATTTATTTAAAAGGAAATAAAAGTCAGAAATTGCACTTGGTCTGATTCCCATCTTGTAAATGTGTTGGGTAATGTCGGTAGATCATCTGCACCACCTTCGACTTTTGCCAACACCCTCCTCCTGTAATAATAATAATCAATTAGTAGTCCGAGTTACAGGGCCCTAGTTATCGCTTTTTTAAACAGTTGGACATGATCTGGCGCTAGTACTAGTACAGTCAGTAGATTTTGATCTAGCGCCAGATCGTGTCCAAATGTTAAAAAAGCAGTAACTAGGGCCCAGTAACCCGGACTAAGTCACCATGATCACTCGATCGCGCAGAATGCCCTGGCACAATCGGTCGATCTGAGAGGAAATCCTAGATCTTAATTATCTTTTACAATCCAGTAGGAAATTTTCTATTCTACTGGATTGACTAATTGCGCAAGTGCATTTGTGCGCAATCGAATAATAAGCCTAGCGCAGATTTGCCGATCGCGCCCAACATACACAATGCAAATCATTCAATGCTTGGGGGTGCCAGGTGTTGTACATTTAATTTGTATTCAAGAAACCAGAATTATAATTGTCTCGCTCTATGAGAGACCATTGTAAAATCACATGACATATGCATCTTCATAATGCCTAACAAGCGAGGACACTATGGCTGTTTCTGGCAGTGCACCGCAGCACCTTGTACAAAATCCTTACAGAGGTACTACATATAATGGGTCTCATAAACTTCAATAACCTGTCTTTGAAAACCACAGAGCACCTTGAGTACCAGTCTTGGTAGATACGTGCGCTATATTATTATTTTTCTGGTAATGAATCCAAGGATCCTTCAAAAGTGCTCAAGGCACTGTAGCTCGCAAGCCTGAAGAACTCCGTAGACAGAGGCTGTGTCAGCCAAGAACACCTAGGCAAACCCCTTCTCTTAGCGATAAGTGTTCTGGGTTATTATACGTGCATAATACAATTTTATAATGTTATAATGAGAAAGATATATACACACATTATAAATTATACAACACACGGGACCTACAACTTTACATCCCATCCGAAGGACGAAGCAATAGTGGTTTAATTGCCTTCCTTAAGGACACACGTGTCGACTACGGGACTCGAACTCGCACTATGCGGAACAGAAAACCCAGCTCTTAACCGCTTGGCCACGACACTCCACAAGAACTGACTATTATTATTATTTATTAAAATTACCCTTGTTTATCCTTTGCAACTAAGCAGTATTGTGGTGTGCACCTACAACGTAGCCACATTGGATCCACCCAAAGAACTCTTGAGCGACCTGATCTGGCTGCACACTAGTGAGGCTCCGGACCTCTACGTCGTCGGGTTGCAAGAGGTCAGCTCCAAGCCTCACGAGGTCATCCAGAGCACACTCACCGATGACCCGTGGACCGAGGCCATCTCGACATGCGTGTGTGAGAGGGGATACGTCATGGTTGGTGTGAAATTCTGTTGGGCGCGATGTGCGGATGTGCGCCATCACTCGATCGCGCAGAATTGCCGTTACGCCATCGGTCGATGGGGGAAGAAATCTCTGACTTTACTTCTTTTTTAAAAATCACTCATCCAATCGATCGCGTAACACGACCAACCGATCCGGCTTATCTAACGCAGATTCAAAGGGAAGTAAAGTCAGAGATTTCCTACCGAATTGACCAATCGCACAAGTGAATTTCTGCGCGAATGAGGGATAGCGCAGATCAGTGTGACCACTCGTTATTTTCATTTCTTTCAAGATCAGCATTCAAAATCTTTCAAGATCTTTCAAGCCTATGTAAATTTGTACACAAATTAATAAAATACATGTGAATTCACTAAAATTACATGTACTTTCACATATTTTCGAATATATAATCTTTCAAGATCTTGAAAGATCTTTCAAGCAGTGGCAACACTGGCGCAGATCCATCGATCGTGCCATCGATAGCTTCATCAATTCCATTCTACACTAGTTTGCAAGTACATCACAAGTCAATCACAATCCAGATTTGTAATGATTTGATTAAAATTTGTAATGACTCAAATCAATGACTCAATTTGAGTCCAACTCGTCACATTTGTCGGTGACTCGAATCTCGGGTAAACGTCTCAACTCAACTTAACCCTTTACCCTCCAGGGTATTTTGGCTAGAAACCCTGCCAGACACATCAAATTGCATACTTTGCCACATTGACTTGTGTGCAGAGTCCAGCAAGGTCAAGCAGTCACCAGAGATGCACTGTGCTGGATTTAGCAGGGTTAGGGTTAAGTCACTGCAGGAAAATGACTCGACTCGAGCTCCTCATCAGAAGACTTGACTCGAGGCAGAAAATATTTGCAATGATTTACGGTGCAAACTTTATGCTCACATCACTTTGCAAATACAGCACACAGTACACTGGCTGCCTAAATATTGTATACCAACAGACACTGCCATGTCACGGATGAGTGATACCCACCTTGTGGTTCAGTAGCACACAAAGTACAATCCCAGAACCAACATTTTAAAAGTATTTTTCAAGGTCCTGGTTTCATCATTGTCTAAGGGTGATTTCCTGTTTAAAAATGCCAACAAATGACTTTCTTACTTGTGTTTATCTATAATGTAGTGTTTAAATATTTGCCTTGACTCGACTCGACTACACTTTGTGACTCGACTCGACATCTAGACCTAATGAGTTAGTCTTGCATACGCACTGTGGACCTCCGAACAATATAGGTCCACACGATGCGGGAAGAGGTTACGGTTTGTGGACTTAGCCAGATCCACAGTCCGTTTTTCAGTCTCCGAAAAAGAGCGCTAGAGGAAAAACGGGTTAGGGTTATATATAGAAAAGATAGGAGGAACAGCTGAGAGGCCCAGAATCAACATTTGAGGTTAAATTTGTTTTGGGGAAGCGAGAAAAATGAGTATTTAGTCAACGTTTTTTAACTACACGAAGACAAAGGAATGTCCACAGTCCGTATGTGAGGTAAACCTAATTGACTTTATCCAAGTCACTTTTTTTAACCCAAACCCCCTAGACCTTCCTTTGGGCTAAAGAACTGCGTACTACAGAATACTACTTAGTATTTTGTAGCATTGGGTCTCTCCCTGACTGATGATTGGGTGTGTACTGACAGAGTACAGATACTGCCAACTACAAAATACTAATAGTGGCAATACAGGTCAGTAATACTTACCTGGCAAAAAATGCAGTAGTCCAGCCTTGACCCATTGTGTCCCAAGTGACAATTTTTGCTGTAAAGTGTTTAGAACACCTTACACAGCATACATGGGCCATGCACACTCAGCAAGCAGAGGGACCCAATGCTAAAAAGTACTACGAGTGCAATAAGGGGTGAAGTACCAAATACTAAAAATTACTACAGGCATTGCACACACGTCAGTGAGAGTACTGCATACTACTTTTTACTACTAGTAGTAAAAAGTAGCATTAGGTAGGGTTAGGGTTAACAAATGTGGTTGAGAAATCTGTTTTCCTGGCCTAAACCTTTCACTTGCTGACAGTTACACTTGATACCATGAATATTCATCAGGTGAGTTCCATCCGACTTCAAGGTATCGTCCAACTCTTGTTCGCCCGCATGCTTCACCTGCCATTCCTACGGGACATACAGACAGACTTCACACGGACGGGCATGGGAGGGACTTGGGTAAGAATTGCCAACACTCCAATTAAGTTAGTAAAAGGAATCGTATACGTTTGGTAATTGGAACCCACTGTTTGTTTCAATCCTATATAGTTATAGATATATACCATATAACTAACCTGTACAAATTTCATTTCAAAAGGTTGTAGCGATTTGGAGATATTGCCGAAAATCTGGAGCAGTTATGTCCACGCAGGAAGAATAATCTGCATTGGAATACACATTCTGAGAAACGTCACTGCAGTAACGCTTCTCAGATTCAAATTTTTGGGAATAAAAAGTGATATATTTTTCCATAACCGCAGTACTTCGAAGTGAAAAGTTTCTAAAAATGCATTATACTATCCAAAGCTGCTGTACTTCTTACCAAGTAAGTTTTTATTGCCATTAATTGTTGGAGTAATTACCAAACGTATAAGATCCCTTTAAAAGTCTAATGTCAGAAACAATTAGGAGCGGCTTGGTGTGCTAGATGACAAAAGATTGATTGTTGGAGTTGTTAGAACGACTTGAGTTCAGACATCGCTCTAGTAATGGTTTAGTGAAGAGCTTCTGATTTTAACCAGGGAAACAAAGGTGCTGTGACCATTCGACTGGACTGCTACGAACGCTCGCTGTGCCTCATCAACACTCACCTAGCCGCTCACATTGAGAACTGGGCCGACAGAGACAAAGAGTACCACGCCATTGTCACAACTCAAACCTTCTCGCATCCAAAGACTCCAACAATTCTCGATCACGAGTAAGTAACACCCAAAAATAGAAATTTATTTTAAATTTTTAGGAGTTTTTCTTTAATAATAATAATAATGTTAGTTCTTATATAGCGCTTTAGACTCCCACAATGTGGGTGTATCAAAGCGCTTTACAGTTTATTATTACCCTGGTCATTGGGCCCATGAAACATTCCAAATACCATCTCAGCTCCCTGGGGAGTATACAGCTCGATGCTGCCAATTCGGCGCAAAGCAGCTAAATCAACCACAATAACCATCTCTGCCCTCGCAGGTATACCCATTTACTCCTGGGTGGAGAGAAGCAATGAGTGACAAAGTGCCTTGCCCAAGGGCACACGCACCATAGTCCCAGGCAGGACTCGAACCCACAACCTGTAGCTTTACATACAAATTACAAATTCAATGCTCCAGACCACGAGCCCGTCACAAGTCCATCAACATCCCGATTGCAAGTAAATTACAAGTCCAGTCAAAAGCAGGTGTGGCAAATGGGAGTTTTGAAAATGGGAGGGGAGAGGGACAGAACAGGGAGCTAGTATCTAAGAACAGCATTTTTGTTTAAATTGTTCTAGCATCTACGAAACTTTTAAACAGGTCAGTATCAGAAGATTTACCTGTAAAATACAAATCCCCAAACCCATCCAATCAACAACATTGTGGACCTGCAAATCTACCGAGGACATGGTCCGGCCTTCCTGGGGGTCCTGTTCCTCGTGGCACTGTGTCTTGGAGATTGCTAATATTTTCCCCCTTGGATGACTTTCCCAAATTATAAAGTTGTCTTTGTATAGTTTGAGACTCATCCCGGGGTTCGCTCACCCTGGTGAGACAAAAGGTTGCTCTGCCCTTGGGATAAGTTTCACAAATAAACCCTGTCTCTTATTCTTTATTGTCCAGTTTGTTTTCTTTTGTGTGTGTGTGTGTGTGTTTGTTTGTATGTTGTCTTCAGTCTGTTTCATGTTTTGTCTTCGACGTTTCAGGTGTGTGGAGGTTGCTGAGAAGCAACTTATAGTGCTTGCACTCTTCCCACTCTACCTGATTCGTCTTGTTTAATAATAATAACAACAAATTACAGCAAAAGCAAACGGTGTCCGTGTATACTAACTCTGATCCCCAGCTATATTATCTGGTTTGGCGACCTCAACTACCGTCTTGAAGATCTCTCGGTTGACGTCGTCAAGTTTCTCAGTTCGCCCAAGAAGATCCACGTTCTCCTTGAGAAGGACCAGCTGAAGCTGTCTATGAGGAGGCGGATGTCCTACGAGGGGTTTCATGAGGGCCCCATCACATTCATCCCAACCTACAAATACGATCTTCAAACGGACGACTTTGATACGAGGTAAAAACTCGGCATTGTATGACTCATGACTCATGACTCAGACTTAAGTCCGACTCAAGTCCCTCTTTCTGTGACTTAAACTTGGTTTTGTGACAATGACAAATGTCTCCACCTCGGACTAAACGAGTATGACTCGTGACTCTCAGAAATACCACAACTTATCTTATCAACAATATAATTATACTTTAACCCTAACTACCCCAAGCCCATCAAACTCCAACTGCAGGTTTTGCTAGGTTTTGGCAGGTTTGGTACCAAACATTATCAACTTGTTGTCTGACTTTGACCAAGTCCACAGAAGGTTTAAGAAGTGTGGACATCTTTTGTTACCAAGTCCACACAAGGATAGCAAGGTTCGTACACATATGTGACCTGCTCCATCGTAATCAGGAATAAGTCGCTGGGGCCGTTTTACGCAATCGGATGGGTGAAAATCGTGACCAAGTCGTTTTTCGGAACCTTGTATTTTTAGGAAGTGTAGTTATCACAGAATATTGTCATTAATGTCTGGTATGTGAAAACGATCAATAAAGATGAAAATGAAGAGGATTTGTGTGCACTGTCCGTATGATTTTGGTCAATTTTGTTTATTTCAAAGCTGTTTTTCACGGAATGTGGATTCGGCAAATAAATATACACCTGTCATCTTCATCGGACCATAACTCGTTAACCTAAGAAGATACACACTTGTGATGGGTATCATTAGAAAGCTTATGAAATTCCTTTTCTCACCATGTACATATTTTAAAAAGTCATTTCGAGACTTATTCCTGATTTCGATGGAGCGGGTAACATATATCACTGGCCAGTCTTCACTGCACTGATCCTGAACAATGCATTGACCCATCTGTATCAAGTCAATCAAACTTCAACTGTTGGAGTTTGGCAGGTTTAGTACTGTTAGGCTCAGTATGTCAGTGTGCCAATAATTACTGAACCTGTGTGCAGCTGTTGAAGTTTGTTAGGTTCGGAATGCTTTCTAGTGCGAGAGCTTAGGGGGTTAGAGTTAAAAAGACAATTCGGTACAGAAGAAATGCATCTACATGTAACTGCACATACACACATGGCTCTATGACACATGGCTGTATGTTCCCAGATGCTATGAGAAGCTAAGCTTGGACTCTCAAGACTAGAAATTACCTTTTTGTTTCAGTCCCAAGCAGCGGCCGCCGGCATGGACGGATCGCGTCCTGTGGAAGGTTCACCCAAGGCACGCCGGGCAGGAGACGGACTTCTGCGTGACGCAAATGGCGTACCGTTCCCATGGAAACATGAAATGGAGCGACCATAAACCAGTCAGTGCCGAGTTTAGTTTAGGAGTAAGTGTAGGCACAAGCTCTGTGGTAAAAATTAATAACAGTTTTGCGCTTTTGTTATCACTTATATGTGACCTGCTCCCACCAAACCAGACATAAGTGGTTTTTTTTTAAAGTGAGATATTGTTATTTCCATTTAGTACACATCTTTAGCTTTCATTTGGTACCAAAACCACCTTTATACCATACATACTTCAAATTTTATAAGGATTTTATTTCGATGCATTTGGGAGATTACCACTTTTAGGACACAGTTTGCCTCAATAAATGCATGATTTTTGTACTTTCTCATCAATAAAGTTGATTTTGTTTAACCTAACTGAAGGTTAAAGTATACATATTAAAGAATACAAAAATAACGAAAAACAAAAATCAATGTCCGCCAGATTTTTCACCCCATTTCTACTTTGACGAGCTGTATCTCAAAATAGCCTGTGCGACTTATGTCGGGCTTCGTAGGAGCGGTCACGTATTCTAATTTGGCAATTTCCTATGACAATTTACGCCGGCAGAGTTCTCTTTTGTAGGTTTCCATGGAATCAGCACAGCCGTTGGTAACCTTTGACCCTATCGAGTCATGGAGAAGCGGGGAGGATGTACAGTGTGCGTACACGGTGGTCCCAGGAACGAGAACTAGCAACTGGGATTGGGTGGGATTGTATAAGGTAGCTGTAAATGAAAAATCAAGTACTTCCCAACCAGACCAAACTTGCCCCATCTTCCAATAAGGCTATCAAACTTTCCCACAAATCACGACAAAGTTTTTTCTTTTTGGAATAATTTTGACCCAAGGCAGAATTAATGACAACCGTCTCCCTGAGATACAGTTAACCAGTTTGCGCCGGAGGACGTATATATACACGCAAAGTTTTCCCCAGATTCAAAACGGATGACACATAAACACGCCACGAGCAAGGCCGGAAATGTCTGTCAGCAGCGAGCAAGGCCGGAAATGCGTGGGTGTGCTTCCCGGTACATCGGCTTGAACCCGCCTCCGATTGAGTTTCGTTAAAAATAATCCCACGCCTCGGCTTGGTTGATGTGAAAATAATCTTGGTGCAAACTGGTTAATAACTATTTAATGTGTCCCTGTATTAGATTGAGTACTTATAAGCACTAAACAATTTAAAAAGTATAATTAGCAAGAAACATAACAGAAATTTGTTTTATTTTGTTTGTTTTGCATGCTGGGCTAGACGTAAAGTTTCAAGAAGCAACTAGAAATGTGTTTGTGAACAAACACAGAGCTGTTTCGAGTGTCTACAATTACTTTCAATATGTGTGTGGTGGTCTATGTGTGTGCCAAGTCTGAAGTCGATCGGATTTACCCAAGTGCCAAATATATATTGGTTGAAAAAAATGTGTACAAATCCTATGGGGGAAAACTCACCTTTAATGTGACGTCACATGACACCCGATGATGTCATCATGATAAGCTATTATCCCATCATTGTCTATACATTGATTCCTGTGTCATAGGTTGGATTCCAGTCCCCAAGTCGCAGCTATGTCACGTACGTATGGGCCGTGCCCAACGGCGAGGCGAGACCAGCGTCTGGCTGCCAGGTTACCTTCAAGGCCAACTACCTCCCTGAAGATTTTTTCTCCAAATACGTTCTGTGTTATTTTAGTAAGGTCATGAACTGTGTGCTGGGCGTCAGTAACGTCTTCAGGGTAAGTGCGCCGGTTTTCAGACGTGGCAAAAAAAAGTGAATTGGCACGTACCACTGCCATACACTGATTTGCCCTCGTAGAGAAAGGATTGAAGGGATCGTATACGTTTGGTAATTACTCCAAAATTTAATGGCAATAAAATGCTACTTGGTAAGAAGTACAGCAGCTTTGGATAGTATTATGCATTTTTTAGAAACTTTTCACTTTGAGGTACTGCGATTATGGAAAAAGATATCACTTGTTATCCCAAAAAAATTGAATCTGAGAAGTGTTAATGCAGTGACATTTCTCAGATTGTGTATTCCAATGCAGATTATTCTTCCTGCGTGGACATAAACCGCTCCAGATTTTCGGCAATATCTCAAAATCGCTACCACCTTTTGAAATGAAATTTGTACAGGTTAGTTTTATGGTATATATCTATAACTATATAGGATTTAAACAAACAGTGGGTTCCAATTACCAAACGTATACGATCCTTTTAAGTACATGTATTGTGAATATGAATTTACTACAAGTTCATTTATATGAACACAAAAATTTATGGTATTTAGTTTTCCTCACCAGAGTTTCACCAGAAAGTGCACTGAATTTAAGGTATCGTCTGCACATGTACTATGTAGTTTTTAGGGACTTGCTTTAAAAATGTATCTGCTTTATTTGTTTGCCTCTGATTTCTTCTTTCTTATTTCTTTCTCCTCTGTTTATCCTTTCTCCTCTTTCCCTGGCAAAATGTACCCAATTCACCCATTTTCTCACTAATTATATTTCTATTGTCACCCTGCCTTCCGTTTCCTAATCTACTCTACTTTTCCCTTTGCTAAATCACCGCCTTCTGTCCTTTACTCGTGCATGCACCTTAATTAATGCCTCCTATTCTCCTAAATTGCTTGAGTGCGTCTTCGATCCGCTACCTTCTTAAATCTACTTAACCTTGCTGTTTTCTCTACTATCACTTTTAACAAACTTATTTCCCATTAACGTGTACCTGCTTTTTAACTTCCTATATACCTTGCTGTCTTGTTGCCCTGTGTCGTGTTGCCCTGTGCCGTCTCGTATTTCTTCGTCCTTTTCTGTTCATTCTTCTTTGTCTGACCATGTCCCTCTTCTTTACTATCGCATGTTGCCCACTATGACCCTGTATTTCCCACTACTACCCCATGTTGCCCACTACTACGCCATGTTTCCCACCACTACCCCATGTTGCCCACTACTACCCCATGTTGCCCACTACTACCCCATGTTGCCCACTACTACCCCATGTTGCCCACCACTACCCCATGTTGCCCACCACTACCCCATGTTGCCCACTACTACCCCATGTTGCCCACTACTACCCCATGTTGCCCACCACTACCCCATGTTGCCCACCACTACCCCATGTTGCCCACTACTACCCCATGTTGCCCACCACTACCCCATGTTGCCCACCACTACCCCATGTTGCCCACTACTACCCCATGTTGCCCACTACTACCCCATGTTGCCCACTACTACCCCATGTTGCCCGCTATCTGCCTCTGTTGCCCACTATCTGCCTCTGTTGCCCACTATCTGCCTCTGTTGCCCACTATTTGCCCCTGTTGCCCACTATTTGCCCCTGTTGCCCACTACTGGTCTCTGTTCACCTCCATGGCCCCTCCTGTCCCTACTATTGCCCCGGGGTGGTTTTTGCATGCACTGTAGATCCTTCCCTCTGGAGAGGACAACAGTTCATTTGTTGCGTCGGGCTACGATCTACAAGACACAGCAGTGTTCCGCGACATGGCAATCTTATGAATGCCACACAGCAGCAGTGTGTAGTCGAGTTCATCATCGCAAGTCGGGTCACAAGATATGGGATGAACAATCTTTTTACCGCAGTTAATTAATGAAAGGTTCTAACTTAGTATCACGCAATATGCAAAACGCAGTGCTGCACAATCCCATGGAAATTCAAAAGCTGCGCGTTTGCGTCCCATGTGGATTGTAACATTCTGGAAGGCAATGTAGAATCAGGTGAGGAGTCGGGTTAGCGCAGCGGTTTTTTTCCTCGCCTTCCACCGCTATGACCCGGGTTCAATTCCCGCCTGGGCCAATATGTGGATTTGGTTTTCAGTCCCTGCCTGATGATTCCGTGGGTTTACCCCAGGATATTCTTCTGGGGTTTTCCTCCCACCTCTGAAACTGTAACTTCTTCGCCTTATCTTCTCTCATTTATCCATCCTGTAATTGGCGCTATAGTGCTGTTGGGTGTTGTACAAAATAAATAAAGTTGTACATGTATGTAAGCACAGCTTTCTACCACTTCGAACCCAACTCTTGGAAAGATTGGCTTTAGAATGCCAAGATGATTTGGACCTTCCCTATCTTTACTTTTGGATATTTGTGTTGTAGTACAACAAACATTTCTTTTACCATTTGGTAGATTCAGATTTGATACAGCACTGTTCAGTTAGTTGACTACAGTTCTAGTGCCTATTTCAAGTTGAATCATGAATTTCAATCATGAATTGGAATTTCAGAGAACCTCTTTTTGAAATGTATGTACATGTACTGAGAATACTGCCAATAAGATTTCATAATCAACATAACGACTTAAATTTGATTTAATGACTTAATTATGTAGGAAAGTATCAAGTTTTGTATTTAAAATAACTTGCCATGTTTAGGATATGATTGGACAATTATCTTAAGAATTGTTTTATGATTTTTTTAATTTTTTTTATCAATATGGTTTTTTTTATCTAAAATTAAATGAAGTTTTTTTATGATAAGCTACATGATCTTTTTGGATTTTAAACAATTTAACCCTGCTCTGCACAAATTAAAAGTAACTAAAATAGTAATATTGTTCTGGGTCCAATTTCTTGGCTCTGCTTACCGTTAGCGAAAATCGCTGCTTACTATAGCAGAAAATTCGGTGCTTACAGTAAACGTATTTCACGCGTTAAGGCCGGTTCATACTCTGCGCAAAAGCAAACGCGAACGCGATTTTGTGACGTCAGGGGGAGTTTTCGCGATGCGAAATCGCAAAAGTTGAACACATTTCAACTTGGGCGAATGTTCGCAGCAAATGTTTTGTGACGTCAAATTCGTATCGCATTCGCTTTCACGTTAAGTATGAACCGGCCTTTAGCGAGGAATTTTGGTCTATGAGCTTGCGTACATCCCGTAACTAAGGATTCTGTGCTTACATGGTAAGCAAATAATTTTTCTGCTAGCGCTTTTAGCGGGAAATGGTGACCGTAAGCTCGGAATTCTTGGGTTAACAGAGCCATGAAATTGGGCCCAGGTCTATACATTTAATATATTACGTTATAATTATGAAACAAAAAGGCTTAAGATAAACATTTTTAAACATTGTAATACTAAATGGGTCTGTTTGTAAATATATGCAAATGTCGTACTATCTGTAAAAAAACGTATTTGTACACAAAAGTGTAAATGGAATGTTTGTGTTGACATTTTTAAGCGTGATTGCGTTTGTGGATTGTATGGAAAAGCTGCATTGATGTAAATTTATTGGTGTTTATGAAAACTGGTTGTTTCGTCATCAGTACAAATGCTCATTAGATGCCATTTCGAGCTGTGCAAAATCATAAGGGTTACTTGCGCTGGGCTGTTGTACATGTATAACTAGGCACAAAGAATATGAAAGAAAAAATTACTCCCGTTATTAAAAAAGCATTGTTATACTTTAAATTATACCATTTGTTGTTTGAATCAGCAACAGTTATCAAATCTTAACAATGGTGCTAGACAACTAACCTGTTAATTATGTTAATGCTCTACAGTAAAGTTCAAAAAATGATTTTCGAAGATTTCGATTTTTGAACTAACTACTAATAGAAATTTCCTAAAATGCATCTTCGAGACACAATTTTGGAATTCTTTCACTATTTTCTTTAAAATGACAGCATGCCAGATGGTAATAATTTCACAGGATATGTTTACTGGTGTCTTTACATCAAGTAAGCATTTGAAAAATTATTTGTTTGGTTAGTTACTTTTTAGATAGTTGCAAGAGGCATATACTGTTAAGAACACAGTACATATAGTTTAAAATTGTAAGACATTTATTGCAGTGTGCAGAGGAAGGCATATTATGTATAGGAGAATACACGAGAAAGTGTGGATTCGAAATTACGAATTCACGAGGCGCAAAGCGCCGAGTGGATTCTTAATTACGAATCCACACTTGCGAGTGTATTCTCTGACCTAAACCATTGCTGTCATCCACATGCTGTCATCCAGTTGACATGAAAAGGCATGATTCTGGTATTGTGGCCATGTATTGGACGCCTAATTTGCATGCAGGGTTTCTCGAGAATCTTACGTAATCAAGCTTTGGGTTGGTGTTGAGAAAAAAACCGCAAATTCCTAACTTTACTTGTTGTCCAAAGTGTCGATTCGTAGATACGAATCCACACTTTTTGTCCAAAGCGGTCGATTCGTAGATACGAATCCACATTTTTAACAATAGAGTGACGTCATAGCAATGGTTTAATAGAATATAGTCCCCTTATATCTATTCAAGAGTGCAATAGGATAAACGCTGTGGTCCAGAGGAGATGGAGATAATATTTTGGTTTTTGTATTGAATGATTTTGAGATGTAGGCCTACAGGCCAGTATGCATACACTCTTCAATGGCAAAACAATTGTTAGCTATTGTTCAGATAATCCATCCAGCGGAGGGAGCTTTGTTTGTTCAGTAGCTTGCACAATGGTTCCATTCGTTGAAGTTGAAGGCGAGAGGTTTATGAGTACAGTAATATGTAGAGCATCGGAACGGGGTACTCGAGTATCCGATCATTGATGTCAGGAACCGATTCCAGATTATGGAATCAAGTAGGCCTACTTGTAGCCAATTTTACAAACTATACTTAGTAATTTTACAAACGATGAAATCGAAAGGTTTTGAATGTCATTTTTTGGGAATTCGCCATTGGAAGGGGCCACCACGACAGTGATAGAATGCCAGGATTGGTCTGTTGTGGAAAGTGCAAACTACTGTCCATGTACATGAGACCTTTTCTGCCAATTGGTGACTCTTAGAGGATCAACACAAATATAAGGGTTAGTGTGATTATACCAAAACATTTAGGATTTTGACTGATGAAGTATGTTTGTAATGTGCTCTGGTCAAGCTGTTTTGGATTTTAGAGTATTTGTTTTTATATACTTTTTAAGATACATTGTATTTTGAAGTGCCTTAACCCTAACCCTCTATGGTATTTTAGCTAGAAACCCTGCCAATTGCATCAGATTACATCGTTTTTCAAAGTATCTTGGCTGCAGAGTGCAGCGAGATCCATCAGATCAGAAATATCAAAGGTCGAACAAAATCTGTGGTCACAGACCGCAGCAGGATCCATCTCTGTCATTGTTCAAATTAGCTCTCATAGTCTTAGACTATGGTTGTTTATACACTGTGTGTTGTTGACAGCTAAATCCTTTAGAGTGCACCAGACCTTTTACCTGATGCACTGTGCTGTGTCTGGCAGGGTTAGGGTTAACTTTATCAAAACTTTCAGGGAAATTATTTGTATACTTTTATTGAATTTACATTACCATTTTTATATTTGTTCTGTATTTTAGTGTCAATTATATAACATACCGTTTTAGAAATATAACATTTATGCTCTTGCTTTTAAAATATAATTATTTAACTAGCTTCATATTTATTTGAAAAATATTTTAAGTCTGTTTAGAGTAAAGTAATTTCTAGTTCATTTTACGAATTAATTCGTAATTATAAGACTTGATTTATAGTGTGAGATGTGTCATTGCTTTCATTCATTATTATAAGAATGTAAATTTTGAAATCATAAATGATAGGTGCAAGTGCAACAAATGAAAATAAATTTGATTGGTTGATATCAACTGATTATTACAGATACTGTAGTGATGTATTGTGGTTCTCGTTGCCTTTACGTTTTGATGTTCTAAATTTTAGAATATGATAACGTTTGTAATAATGGGTCTCGGTTCATGCAAAAATTGAATTCCCAGAGTTGTATATTTTAGCTTAAAAGTACCTCCTCCAAAAGTTTAAATAGGTGACCAAATGGTTAAAAAATATTTTTTTTTCCAGAAATCGATTCAAAACCAAAACAATTTTTGCTGCAGTATTATGATGCCCACTATATAGACCGTAGGGACACACTGATACTGAAAAATCTTTCAAAGGTAGGATAGGTACACCATTTGCAGATTACAAAAAAAAAATTACTACCGCCAGACGGCGATCCCGAAAAAAAGGCAAAAAAACCATAATTGCCCGACGCCAGTTGAAAACGAACGTCGTTTATCTTGCGTTTCTCAGCATCCATGATTGTAAAACTTCGGACAGGTCAGTTAAGCTATTTTTACTATACCCCCCCCCCCCCCCCCCCCCCCCCCCAATCTACCTATTCCTGATAATTAAAGCAATTACCAATAGTTTATTCTACCTTTAAACGATTTTTAAATAACAAGAAGAAGTTTAAGAGCCAAGAAAAATAAGCTTTGACAGTTGGTTAGGCAATAATGCTGGTGTGCAACCAGCAGTTCTGTTGTGTTTCCGAATGACAGGCAACGCGCACACGTATAGCTTTTACGCGGGAAATACAAAAATCACTTATCCCACGCGCGCCTCGAGACCGCGTTCGATATCACGCTGAACGCAGAACGCACGGCAAACCAATATTCTACAAAACAATTCCCTAAAGCAAGAATTTGGAAGTACGTTGTCGCCATTATTTTGAATCTTCAAAAATGTAGGGTATTTCTAAATAAAAAGCCCTAGCTAGGTATGTAGTCAGGCCGTCGTTCGTGTATATAGGTACGGCACAAGAAAACTAAGGGAAAAGGTATGCCTTACCGGTGGAGGCCTAACGTCAGCGTCAAGATGTTAAACTTCTCCAGCGATGAATAACGTTAAATCCAAGACCAAGATCCAAAGACCGCAGACGGCCGGCATCACCCGGTCTCCGCCAGCAACGTCAACTCCCTCACCACCGCGGCCGTCCTCTCACCAGGCCCGACGGTGCCGTAAAACGAAGCGGTCGACCCATGCGGAGAGACCTCCCGTGCCCGCTTGGATGCTGGACACGCCGTTGTACAGTAAAGTGCCAATGGTGGCGGCACCCGCTGGCAAGATTATGCTGTACACCACTGGCTTGTGCGATAAGGTAGGCTCGTGCATGGGCAATATAGATGCAGAACTTTCCTCTTTCCCAATATAGCTTTTTAATATTGAAATAACCGTCAAAAAAGTTGTAATCCTTCTAGACTCTGCTGTATGTGCAACTTCTGGTGTAATAATGCGTGTAAACCACTTTTGGGCAATCGGCTTTAGGCATTAATTTACACAAGTAAGCCAATAATACGTGGCATGCTATTTATAATTGAGGAAGGATCCAACAAAACCAAAATCAAAACTAATGAACCTATGGTTAATGCGTGGAAGAGATTAAGTGACGTATTAAAATAATAGGCTTATCTACTGGGGCCAATTTCATGGAACTGCTAAGCACACAAACTTGCTTAACATGACAATTTGTCCCTGGCAAAAACAGGATTACGAACCAAATTTTCAGGTGATGTATATTGTTTGTGACTGGTATTCAGCTGTTTTTTGCTTAGCATGAAAAGCACATGGAGTTTTGGCTGGTTAACATGCTTTTACTGAGCAAGACTTTTTTGTGCTAAGCAAATTTGTGTGCTTATGCAGCTCCATGAAATTGGCCCCAGGTGTTTTGAAGAATAGTCAAATTGTATACAAATAGCAAAGATGACTGACCGAGAATAACAGTTTGCATTTAAGCTTTCGTAGCATATAGGGGCCTACTGTACTTAATCAGACAACTGTTAAAGCTTTTATGCATCCCAAAGTCTCAATAATCCCCTTTTGTTAAATTATTCAACTTGAGGTTACAGTGTCCATTTTAAGAGTAGATGGGTTTAAAACTTCTTATGTTTGATAAATAAATTCTGCAAGTGACACATTCAATCTTGTGTTAAAAAGTGTCGCTTAAATATTTCAAAAAATGTGTTTATGTTTATCTGTACAGCTTCACATGACTCCAAGGGGATTCGAATTTGACCCCAGTCCCCAGGGTCTGAATATGACCTACAGAAGCCTCCATGACCCTAACCTCAAGGGCTACAACACCACGCCACGGATGTACTCCCACCTGATGAGAAGTGGCTTCCTCACTCCCTGTGGGATGGTAATGGCTGGTTATCTCAAGCCATTCTATTGGCTATAGTTGAACCTATCTCGCCTGCTAATTGGCCACTAGTTCTTCCTCCTCAAACTGATGGCTATTTTAAATTCCACAAAGTGATGATTGGCTAGTTCAAATCCAAACCTCCTCATTTTAATCCAATCCATTTCCCTGAAAATATCCTGCTCTGATTATAAACTTTTTTCATTCAACGACATTGACAACCTCTCTAATCTTTTTGCAAATTCGCTCAGTACCTCCGTATATTGGCAATTCCAACATTGCGCAATGTCAGTGACATAGTTTTAAAGACATCATCAGTGAATGAATAAACCTGAAAATGTATTTTTCAAATATTTGATAAGTTTCCCTGCTTAGTAAAAACAGGTTACCAGCCACATCTCCCTGTGCTTTTCATGCTAAGCAAAAACAGCTAAATACCAGTCAAAAACAATAAACATCCCCTAAAATTTTTTGTTTGTAACCCTGTTTTTGCCAATTATTTAAGAACACTAAAATGCAGTCTCCTTTTTCTAAAATGTTTTATATTTCTTTCTTTGTCAAGGTGAAATGCAGTTTGAAAGAGTTCAACGAATATCACCAGTACGAAAAACAAGTCCAATTGGAACAGCTGACACAACAAAGAAAATACATGGTATACTCTATTAATGTCAATTGTCATCATATACCTTTTACTTTATATTTCCGCATCTCATTTTTCAAGGCAGTGGTCAGAATTTGGTATCAGAAAACCGCGGATGTTTAGGAAAGACAGACTATTATTTTAGGCTGTGCCTTTTCCTAAAGAATCTCTTTTGAAATCGTGCTGATCGAATTACGATTTGAGCTTGTATCATATAATTTGTTTTAAATTCTTCAAAGGCATTGAGTTTAATTTTCTCTCTTTCAGCTAAAAAAGCATTTTGACTACCGGATGCACACGCATCATCACAAACTAACACATAAGAAACGTGCTGCACCTCATCAGCAGGTCGCAACTGCTTCATCCAAACATCACAGAAGATCTTCCACCAAATCTCTGTTGAGGTATGATACCATGGTGTCCCTAGTAGCTCTTTTGTTGTCCATAATTATTACATTCTAAAAATTATTCAGGGTACACCTTATAAAATGAAGGAGGAAAACATATGTTGCTTCAGCTCACGGCCCGTTCAGGTAGGATTTGGAGAAGTTTGCAAACAGAGTTCCAAACAAGCTACAATAACAGCAACATGATCATAAAGCCCCAGGTTTCTCCCTAATTTGTCCAGATCATCTGGACAGGTGAAGACTGGCAGAGTCTCTAAGGCAACACCCAAGAAGGGTGGCATTGCCAAGACCAGGACACCTGCAGGCAGCGTGACGCAGGCCCATCGTGAGAAGAAGCAACACAAGCACAGGAAGACAAGGAGAAGCAGAGAGATGAAGGTGATCTGTTATGGGAAAGAGTTAAGGCAGGGCTATAAAAAAAGGTCTAGCAAGTACAATCTATGTAGATAATTTGTGTGGTCAAAAAAAATTGACAAGCAGCTTTTGAGAAATGTTCAGGCTATGCAAGGTGTTTTTAATAGAACGAAGTGATTTTAGAGCAGGTTTGGCAAAATAATTTGCAAAAATATTTTCAGAAAAATTGTGTGTGGCCAAGTTAGGTACTGCTTCTGGGCACTTTACGGCTCTTTCTCTGACAACAGAGGCAAAAAAGCTTTGAAATAATTAAGTGCGGAATGGCTTTGGAATAAAATCTACATTTGAAGCCAATGCAATGCCTGATCATTTCTTTCTTCATGGTGGGTGGGTGAACATGCTGTCAGTAAGTCTGTAGACCTTTGCAGATTTTACTAACCAACGAACAAGGTCGACAAGGCTACCAACTGAATGCTAAGCTCACTTGGCGAGAAGAAGTGATCTAATTGGTCAGTGTGCACTGTTTTATTTGACAGGCAGAGATTTGAATGTAATTTGAATAACTTCTCGATAATCAGACCCTAATGTCTTGACAACAATGAGATGGTCAACCTATGTTTCATGTAGGCCTACGAGAGGCAGTCTCTGCTGTTCAGCAAGTGTTTTGATGAGGAGATGAGACGGCAACAGGAGCTGGAGAGGAGGAAGCTAGTCAAGATGGCCGAACGAGAGTTGAAAGTAAGTCTCTAATTGATTGGGGCTATGACTTGGGTTTTCATCTTAAAGTTAATATATCGGTAGCCCTTGATAATAAGAACAACCCTTGCAGACCCTGCAGCCGAGGCTACTTTGATTGTGATGTATTTTGTGATCCATTAAAGTAGCTTGACATTAACCCTGCACAGTACTCCTGTCCGACCAGTCCAAATGATTCTCTTGTGTGGTTTCTCAGCGGCAGGAGCAATGGGACAGGAGAGAAGCCAGTAGGCAAGCGCAGCAGGTACTGGAAACTTGCCGACGCGGGAAGGAAGAGGCTAAGGCCTCCAAAGTCAAGATCATGAGGTCAAAGATGGTGGAGGCACACCAAGCAAGGCAAAAGGGTAATTGACCTTTATAGTGATCTGTTTAGTGAAAATTATTTACTCTCCGAGTATTTTGTTTGGCTGTGTCTCTGGTCAACCCAGATTTGTCCATAAGCCCCGCCTACATTTAGTTTGTGAACCGGTATGATTGTGACAGAGTCTGACCAAGCTATCATGGTAACACTACAACAAATTGTGATCTGTTGATTAATGCACACTCACTGGCAAGGAGAAATTAAGAGCCATGCAATAAAATGGCAAAATACATGGATCACCTTTCTACATTTGTGACGCTGCCCCATTGTCTTTTTGTATCTCTCTCAGCCATTTTTGAAAGCATCCGCGATGCAAGGTCAAGACTTGTGGCTCAGAGGGAAGCAATAATTGCAAGGCAGCTTGAGAAGAGGCTAGATAAGATACGCCGAAAATACAACCGGCACTACAGAAGGCAATGGGGTGGGTACACAATTTTCCCAGACTTAATATTTTGTTGGAACCACTTACTTGAAAGAGGCGTTATAATAATAACTCAGGGGGCTAATTAACTTTATTTGCAGCTCGTTTAGTTATTGCTTAGGAAGTGGCTACACCGTGTTCCAACGATTGCATGTAGACAGTCACCATATACAACCTAACTTATGTCTGACCACGGAGCACAGTCAAGGATGGATTTATTTTGCTTATATTTACAAATATTATCCCCGTTTATCAAGAATTAGCCTAGACCATTTCTGCAGCAGCTCGAGATCAGCGACATTCGGATCTCTACCTTCACAGGTACTCATTTGTTATGCTGGGTGGAGAGAGGCAATTGCAGTAAAGTGTCTTGCCCAAGAACACAAGCACCATGTTCCTTCCTACACGTTCCGTTCAAACCCATGTACATGTACCATCCTACACGCGTCGAATACAGTTATTACTGGACCACAGTACCCCATTTGGTGTTCTCTTCATTCTAATGTTGAATTGGTGTTTGTTTTTCTCTGATTAAAGCTGTCCTCAAACATCTCGTCGCATCCAAAGCAGATGGCAAATTCACCGACACCGAGCAAGAACTGCACAGAGAGGATGAGATGTACAGTTCAGATGAAGTCACTGCCGCACTTGAGCGGACTGCCAAGTATCTATCATCTGGGGTAAGAAGCAGTTGTTTTAATTTGTGCAGAGAAATATTAATGTGTAATGTTAATCCGATTTGATGGCCCCTTGATACGACAAGCTTTGATAAAGGAATTATTCAACTAAATTGTTCACAAAATTATGTCAACAAAAGGGTGAGACTTCAAAGAACTTCAATTGCGACTAGGTATACAGCAACAATGATTACTCACTATAGAACAGAAAAGGTGTTGAGAGAAATTTCAGTGTCTAACATCTCTCTCTCTCTCTCTCTCTCTCTCACTGTCAAAATTTTGTCTTTAGCTCTCCTCCCCCACTGTTTCTTCATCATTCAGTGATGAAGACGTTGCCTTCACTCCTTTGAAGAAAGAGCAACCAGAGTTGACCATCACAGATAAGGTGCTGTCTGTCAGTTCACTAGATTACAGGAAATCACCGCTTCCTGACAATCTGTCTAAGGAGGAAGCAGGGGGTTCGTCCATGATGCGAGACGTTTATCTGGCAGATGACATTGGCGAGGAAGGAAATCTCCAAGGAGCTGGGGCAGTGTCTCCAGGAATCCCTGCCATATCCAGTGGCACGGGCGTGGCAGATGAGATGAGTGAGGGGTCATCTTCTACAGATAGCATGCAATCAACATCCGAGAGAAGCAGCTCAAACACATCTTTAGAATATAAGTCAGTCAAAGATGAAGAATCGGCCAGTAGAAAAAAACTTGGGGATGGCAAAAAGATGGGAAAAGATTCAGAAGACAAAACTTCCAAGGAAGAGTCAAAGGCTCCATCTTCCTTTGAAAAACTTGAGGATGAGTCATCTGAGAAGTCAGATTTCTGGAAGAGCGAATCTGAAGTGAGTCTTCAGGAGGGAAGCCTGTCATCGTTTTTCGAAGAGGAAAATGACGAAGTTGTTAGAGAGGATTTAGAAGAAAAGAAGAAGAGCAAGGAAGCAGCAAACGCCAAGTTGGAGGCAACCGTGCAAGCTGATGAGGGGGATGTTAAAAAACAGGAAATTAAAGGCAAAACGGAAGACGGGGAGGAAAAACTAGGCGCAGAAAAGCTAGTTGGCACAGAAGAAGTGCAAGAAGAAGCGGATGGCAATTTAGAAATTGAACAGAAAGATAGAGATAAAAAGTTGAAAACAGCAGAGAAAGTTGTTGAAGTGGGGGGTGTAATTGAAGAAAATCCAGAAGTAAAAGAGAAGGATGGCCCGGAAATGTTGAAAGCTTCGGAACGCGGAGAGGAAAAAGATGAATGGCATATAGTGGCCAATGGGGAAGATACTGATCAGGTCACAAATGAAGAGAGTGAAAAACAAATGCAAGAGGAAGATCAAGAGCTAGAACAAAAGGTAGAAATAAGAGAGGAACTTCAGGATGATAACGTGGAACAACCTGTAAGAAATGCAAAAGTGGAAGAGTTTAAAAAGGATAATTTAGAGATACAGCAAGAAGTTGGAGAGAAAGAAGAAACAACAGAAATCGAGGAAGAAATTCAGGAGAAAAACCTGAATGAATATGCAAGAGATGAAGAAGGGGGAAAAGAACAGGTCGAAACTGAAAAGAATATAGTGTCTGGAAATGAAGGATCAATTGCAAAAATTGAAGCACAAAGAAAAGAAACAATCGAAGATGAGTTAAAACAAGGTGTGAACAAAGTTGAGGAAAAGCAGATCGTCCGACAAGCAAGTGATGTTGTAACCTGTGTAATGGAACGGTCCTTATGTCATCTCACCATTTGCACAACAGGCCACGAGGGAGAGACAGCGAATGGGCACCAGGTCAGCCAGAAAGCATTTGAACAAAGTGGGACGCAAGGTGTCGCAAAAGAGAAATTAGAGATTGCACAGCTTGCAAGTGACAGCATTTTGCTTGCAAATGTTATCAACATTCTAGAAGAGGTGGAACATGAGATTCACCATCATCATCACCATCATCATGATGGCCATGACCATGAATATCATCACCACGAGCACCAAACACACCCTCCCCCTGATGTTGGCAAAGACGAGCAACACGACAGCGAAAATGGTGAAATTAGGTCCGACAGCGGAAGCGGAAGCGGAAGCGAATGCGACAGTTTCAGTAGTAGCGATAGCGATGAACAGGAAGGTGAAATCATTGGAGTGGTCGAAAATGAGATCATCGCTGTCGAGGGAAGCGTTACCTCTCTGAAAGGTTGTTTGAGTGGGGAGTCTGTTCCAGGACTGACAGAGGTTGTCAAGGAAACGGTCGACCACAGGATAATCTTTGAAGGCGCCCTGATGCCGCTAAAACATCATTCCTCAACCTCTACAGCCTCATCTAAAGTCTCCATCAATGTCACTGCGGCAGTGTTATCAGCTGGCTCACTGAAAATGGACAGTTCTGGAAGACTCAAACACGACATGGCTTCCCACAGTCACACTAAACCGGAGCTCAAGATCTCCACAACAGACATCGCTCATCCGTGTGAACCTGATAAGGAAGCCCCAACTGAGAGCAGCCATCATCACTATAGTAGCATTGTTCCCGTCTACCAGGACAACCTCATCAATGTCGGCGAGGAATTGATAGATACAAATCTCTCGGCGATCTCTATGAAGCCTGATTGCCATCACAAAGTACCCTCCTCTTACTCCACTGGAAGTCGCAACTCCTTCAGAAACATCTTCCGTCCAGACATGACCTACTGCCAAGGATCTGCCAAATGTCTCAAGGATACACTGGTCAGGGAGCTCTCCCACTCAAAGCACTCCAAACACTCCTCCTCGTACGAGATGGACAAATACTATGACATCTTGGAGGAAGAGCAGGAGGATGTCACAGCTCACCATTCTGAGGAGGAACTGGTGACTGCTGACGACTCTGAAGGGGTGTGCTACCTTCCCAAACGAAGGACATATAAGGTGAGGTTAATGTACAGGGAATGACATATTGATGGACAATATTGATGGACAGACAGATGGACAGTTCTTTAGACTGACAAATATGACACATGAGCAAGCAAGCTAACAAACGACCCTTGGTATGTTGTTTAAGTGTTTTGCCAACTGAACTATATGCAGCTCTATGTATAAGGAAACCTGCATATGCCATGTGGCCAGGGATTATCACAACCAAAGTCACAATGCTATCAACATTATTAATGCTGCAAACATGGGAAATAGCAAACAGAAATCACTTCAAGGTTTTTATTATATAAATTGCAAATAAACTACAAAAATGAACAAAGAAATAGACTGATGCAATTATTCACACATGATTTAAAGTTTGATTTAACTTTAAAGCAGATGCCTCATTTTGACTGACAGGTTCGCCATACAATTGAAGCAGCCGTTCCCGAGCAAGATGACGTTTATAATGAAATTCAACCTTCCAAGGTTCCTGTGGCAACAGAGGAAGTCAAGATGGCAGTGACAGAGGATTCATCCGAGATGAAACCGCTGCCCACACAAATACACGTTCCAGGAGATACAGCTCTTAATGAATCTGAAACTGAACCACAGACTAAATCATCAAATCAAGTGGTTGACCCTGATAATCAAACCAAGCACGAAGATGAACAGACGTCCCGGGATGAATTGACTTCTGACGGAAGCTGCGATGACACTTGGGTCATGGTTAAATGTCCCCCATCACAACAGGCAGAGATTCATGCCGACTTGGACCAAACAGACGCAGGTTTATCCAGGGTTGATGGATGTAAAGTTGAAGCACAATCTGTTGAAGATAAGCCTGGTCCGTGCAAGGAAAACACCAGTGGCTGTGACAAAGGTCCAACAGAAGGTGACACGGAGGGAGAACCTGAAGAAGCAGCGATCACTGCAGACTGGCGAAGCAGCAATGGTCCAACTCCTGAGACCGAAGGACAAGATCTTGGTGTGGTAACCAATGGGTTTTGTGAACTGGCTGATGAAGGTATTAATGGGCTGGCACAAGAAGAGTATTCTGAGGAAACTGGAAACTTTGGAATTGTGGAAACTGTAGACAGGTTAAGCAGCAGTACCCCAACTTCCAAGACTAAAAAAACAGATCATGGTGTGGTAACAAACGGGCCTTGTGAAGTCAACACTGTTGAAGAGGTGAATCAAATGGCAGGACATAGATCTGACAGACAACACGACGGCAATGAAGAGGAGGAAAAAGAATGCAAGCTTAATCCAGAGAATCCACCAGACACTGCAGATGTGACGCATCCTGGCGACAGTTGCCCAGAAGTGACTTGCCTTAATGAGAATATTCAGAACTACACATCCACAGCATCTCTCTCGAGCTCCATGACGCTGCCGATCAGCTGTGGAGAGACTCCTGCAAGCGCATCTTCGGACATGTTCAGTGACTTTGAGCCTGTCCACCCAAACCCAAGGCTACTTCCCAACACCATCTTAGATTCCATGGACGACTTAAGCCAATTGCCAAACAGTGCTAGCAACACAGACCCCGAGGAAAGCAATGAGAAGTCTGACAAGCAAGGCTTCATTGGGGCCGATGGCAATAAGTCTGATCCATCATCTCCTCCTGGAAGTGCATCCGACATTCCGACAGTGAGCTCCCATCATGCCGTTTTAGAATCGAAGTCCAGTTCGAGCCGCAAGTCGAACAGCAGGATGTCAGCCGTCATGAAGAAGATCAGCAGCGTCTTCTCTCTGGGACGCAAACACTCCAGTCGTGTGCATCCAGGAAAGGAGGGGGAAGATGAGGCCAGGAGAAAAGCCAAGGATGAGGATGTCGAAGAGAATTAGAAAAATGCTCCTTCAAAATATCCGAGTTCAGTTCCAGACTATAAAGAGGCAGGCATTCGGAAATGTTACATTCATGTCAAAATCGCGTGCCAATCCCATCATGTAAAGGTGGCAAATGAAGTACATGTACAAACTCATAATACATGTATGTAACTTTGCAGATACATGTACTAACCAATTTCAATAACAGCAGTAAATACAGGAGAATGTTGCGTTGGTATAATCAATACTATTATACCTCACAACACCATGCACAATGGACTTGGACATTGTCAAATACCCTTGACGCTCTAAATGCCAGTTTATAAATGGCAAAATTTTGTGCTTCTAATTTGCAAAAGTTGATCACATTTAAACTCCGGCAAATTTCGCAGCGAGTGTTTTGCGACGTCAAATTTGCTTTACGTGAAGCATGAACTGGTCTCTACAGTACACTTCTACGGACTACTTCTATCCAGTAAAATCGTGCACACAAGTATATGAATTATTACAGTGACTATCTGCCATGCACATGTGTATGTGTACATTGTACTTTGAACGGCGAAACCAATATCAATGAACACGCCAAATCAAACATAAACTACTGAAGAAATAAACCACCAACAAAAAATGCCGTCTTGAAAATTCAACCACTTACAATTTGTATATTTAATATTGTCTGTAATGCACAAAACAGGTTTATATGTACAATGTACATGTATTCAACAATAGTGTGGAAGTACCCGGCAGGAGCAACATTCTTAAAGTAATCAATAGTTAGTCTTTAGAACCTTAAATTATGGTGGTGCTGCAAAGAGCTGGTCGCAAAAGAAAAGAAAAAAAGGGGTTCAGTTTAAACTTGTTTTCAGTGTTGCGGCTTTCTATAAAACAAAAAACACTTTATTTACTACGAGTTAATACGAAGGTGAAAAGGTTTTTGTTCCAGCCACGGGAAAGAGACTCGCCCAACTTGCCAAGATGCTCATACAAATATGAATTTTGGAGTGTCAAATTTTAGAGTTGTAGTCAAGTCCTTTCACTAGTCCTTTCATAAAGCCAGTCACAGGTAATTGGATGCACAATGACAAAGGAATGCTTTTACCGAAGGTCATTTGAATAGCTAGTAATTTGATTTAGGACTAGAGGATTTGTGATCGACTTTCAGGTACTTGTGATCGACTCGAGGATCAGAGATGTATTCGAGTCCCTGCAAGTCCATCACAAGTCCTTCAGTCTCAAGTCAAGTCACTAGCTATTCAGATGAACTGTTAACAAAAGCATTCCTTTGTCATTGTTCAACCAGTTACTTCCGACTGGCTTTATGAAAAGAATTGTGACTGGACTTGTAAAAGGACTTGCAGGGACTCGAATACAACACAGTCGAGAATACATCTGTCAAATTCTTTTCTTTTTCCCTTTCTAAATTTTCTCAGCTGCATTTTAATTGCAATTGGCCTCGATCAGAATGGGGGAAAACATTTTGGGAAAAACATTTCAGCTTGCAGAAATCCTTCTAAACATGGCATTATCATATAATGGCCCCAAAACTTGTTAGTGGTTAAGCTAAACCAAAGTTAATAAGAGGCTACAGTTACAGTACAGAATTTACAATGGCAAGTTATGGCGACCATTTTATCAGTCTGTATGCACTATACTCTGTACATGTAGATACTTTTGCCACTGGAAATTAAATTGGTTTCCCTCCGTAAATCAGAATTTTAAATAGTTACAAAGCCTTTTCTCTTTGTGTTTTTTTGGTGTGTTTTTTTATATCCTGCCTTGTAAAAAGTCCTACATGTACATTGTATTGCTTTTTTAAGAAATATGCAACAATTTTGCCACATACTCGGCTGTTTATACTCCACACTTCTCAAAAAAAAAAAACCACCGAAAAATCAACCAAACAAAGGAATTACCATCATAAAAACAATTGACGTAAACAGAGAATCCAAATAAATGAACTTAATTTAATAGAAAACGAGAATTGATTTGATCAAGTTTCTTTTCAAGACTCAATCACTATAAATATTTATCTAACACGTTTTTCTACAAATACAATTATACACTCGCTCATCTTGTTGGAGCCCAGTAGAAACTTAATTGGGGGCCCGTTGGGGCCACAAGCAGTGGGTGTACTTGGTTTGGAAGCACTTGTTTGAGCCCAAGTCCCCCTGGTTCTAATTGAAACCCATAGAACTATATTAAATTACTAGAGCGCTAACTCTTCATTCTTACGCGCGGGGATACTTTGAATTCATTCTGCGCACATACATTTTGAATTCATGTGCGCGCAAGTAGAACATAATAAAAAAAGAATGCAACGCGCGTGCAAGTAGAACAGACGCAAATAACTTACGCGCATCATGCCAGGTAAAAAAAACAGTGACGACAAAATCATCTGCAGTGCGCGGATACGCACACATTTGCGCTGTTTGCGCTTATTTGCTAATCAATCGTTTCGGTTTTGGATGTATCGGCTTCGGTAACGCACTGAATGCAGGGATGTAGTCGAGTCCATCACAAGTCTCTGCAAGTTCCTGTAAGTCCATCACAAGTCCTTCAGTTCCAATTCAAATCACAAGCTATTCAAATGAGCTTTGACAAAGGCATTCCTTTGTCATTGTTCATCCAGCTACTTGTGACTGCCTTTATGAAGGGACTTGTGACTGGCTTCACGAAAGGACTTGTGAACAGACTTGCAGGGACTCGGCTCCAACCCTGACTGAATATAATACAAACGCAGATATGCAAATAGCCGTACAAAAGCCCTACATAATGTTGAGGTTTCAATAGGTTTGTGCACAAACATGGATGCGCCCAGCAGGCATCACTTTGTACATTGAGCCAGCGCTAATAGTAATTTAATATAGCTCTATGTTGAAACCATATCATCAGAGCAACACACTTCACACTGTATCAGTTAACTTCGGGGCCATTCTGTAAATTTGGGGTCCCCTTTTTTCCTGTCTATGTTACATCTGATATGTGTGACTGTATAATTATGATCACCCTATAACTGAGACACCTACGGTAGTATGGGGTGATGATAATTGAGATGAAAACCTAGATTTTTGAATATGATAATGTCCACTTCAGGGGTGATGCATCGAGTTAAAATATGAATGACTTGTTTAGCCCTTTCAAGTCAATCATAGCACTTTCATACCGACTGAGCATGTAATAGGGATTTTGTATAATCCTGATTTTGTATAATCCTGATTTTGTATAATCCGGATTTTGTATAATCCGGATTTTGTATAATCCGGATTTTGTATAATCCGGATTTTGTATAATCCAGATTTTGTATAATCCAGATTTTGTTGTTTGGCCAGGGTGGGTATTTTTATGCTAGATACCCACTTCATGTGCAATATTTCTCAAAAATGACCTAATGCATCCCCTCTGAAGTGGACGAAATCATATTCCGAAATTGTCACCCCGATTATCACCCCATACTGCCATGGCTTTGGAGTTTCTTTACTCTTCAGTAAGGATACCTTGACTATAATGCATACATTTGTAATCATTGTGTCGCTACAACAGTATGTATAAATATTAGGAACTCATTCTATCTGAAACCCAGGAAAATAAGAATGTCTAATTTCTAGAATTCCAATGCAATTTTTTTTCTTTCGAAATAATTCTACACAAATTTAGGTCTACATTTGTATATATTTTTGGTCTTTATGTTACATCTCCATACAACATATCTTATGTACTGAACGTTACACTTTCCAAGTTTGAAGTCAAAATCTGGCTTCCACATTCAAAGCAGTCATTCTACAAGGATGATGGTTATAATGTGATGACTACTTGTATAGGGCCGGTGTGTGCAACTTCTATGTTCCACTTTTTTGTCGGCATAAAATACTAGTGCAAATCAGTTCAGTACACAAGGTAGGTTTATACTTCACACAAAATCAAAGCACATTCCATGACGTCAACAATTAAAGTTTCATTGTGACGTTTGCCGTTACCTTAACCAGTTCGCGTCGGATGACGTATCAAAACTCAAAGCTTTTCAGAGATTCAAAACGGATGACGGATAAACACGTCACAAGGAAGGCCTAGAAATATCTTTCAGCAGCAAGTGAGCCCGGAAATATCATGGGTGTGCTTTCCACTGATATCGGCCTGAAACCGCCTCAAATCAAGTTTCTGGAAAAAAGATTCCCGTGCCAGGACGCGAACTGTTTAATGAATTAGCTTTGCACCGACATTCGCATGAACCGGCCCTACTTTGTAGAGTGCTTCATTTCCCAATGCACACGGGATCATTTTCTGGTCATGACTATGTCCAGTTGTGACCTCGCTGTCAATTTAGTAAACTTTGTACACGTTATTTTTTTTCTTCGATTTTTTACATCTTACTTATTTTTGTTCTACACATTAATTATGTTAACTCTAACCCCCTAGGGTGTTGGTGGAGAAGAATATTGAAACTGGAGGGCTCAGGGTTGCAGTTAACCGTCCGAAAGGTTTTCAAAAAGTGTACAGCAACACTCAGAAAATCCTGACTACCGCTCTATATGCGGGGTTCAAACACAGAGAACACAAACTCAGTCTTACCCCCAACTTTTTTTAAATTCCTGAGATTCTGATGCCAAACAAGGCACAATCCAGCCGCATCCTCACGAGATTATGTACATATTCTGTATCTTTTTGATTCCTCATTCTGTTTCCTAACAAAAACAGAATCGTCATATAGTGAGGATAATTTTTTTTTTTAAACTTGTTTCTCTGCCTTTGAATTTCTCTGCCCAAAATCTCAAAAAGTTTGAGTTTTTCCACATGTAGAAAAAAAAGCACACAATTCATTTAGGAATAAATCAAAATGCAGACATCCCACCTATTGGATTCACTGTCCCACCACTCAACCCCCCCCCCCCCCCCTCTCAAAAAAATAATTGTTTCAAGACTGTCGAGAGTTTTCAGAGAAAAAATATTCTTATATCTAAGTTTCCTCCAGTTGAGAAAAAGAGTATAAAGCTAAAATGGTCGCACCCACTTACCTCACACCTTCTATCGCAGACATGATTTTGTTTTAAAAAAACCCATTTGTGTCGGTACTTTTAACAATCGCCAGTTTCTATAATACAAGTCCAGAAGGAAAAACCTTGTCGCTTCGTTCCGGAATCGTCAGAGATGTCGCCCTGATCACGGATTTGTCGCGAGTCCTTTGTGGTTCCGTCGCTCACATTGCATATAAAAAAAAGTTCCACAATGTCAACAAGTGTCCAGTTATCTTGGCTGCTACCCTCGGAAAAGGGGGTGTTCTTTCAAATCCAAGGAGTCCAAGAAAAAAGTCAGTCAAAATCTGCAAACAAATGTTCACGAAAGTTAAAGGTAATTTGACTCGGTTGTAGAACTTAAATAAGTTGCAATCTTCAGTTAAAAACAGCATTTCCTTTTTATTTTTTTTTATTTTATAGCAAATACTGTTACACTAAGGGGCCGTCCAAAGTTGTCAACATTTTAATGGTCGTACAAAGCGTACGACAGGGGGAGGGGGGTCGGAGGCCGCGTACGACTTTAAATGGTGAATAAAATGTTGATTTTGTACCGTACAATCAGCAAAGGAAAATTATATACTTTAAGGTTTGGTTTTTAAGTCCGCTGTTCCAAAAGGATTGCTTCGGCAGGTATACCTTTTTCACAGCTATTGTGCAACTCCGAGAAAAAAAATTCCTGATGCGTCCCTAGCGTAGCTGGTGAGGATTTAATACTTTTGACGCCGCCCGAAATCCAGCCCTACACGCCGCAGCGGCCGAGTTCGTATAGCGTAACGTTAACCATGAGGTGTACATGTACGTGCGCGCATGGACGAATCCCGCAAGTGTGTACATGCATACCCTGAATATAGAGCGCAAATGTAACAAGCGTGAATGAATAAACCTTTGACGCGACTGTACTGCGAATCGTTCCCACAGCTGTGCATGGACATGGTGCACGCCATGCCCCACCGCGCTCTACTGGTGTTTGGAGTTTGTACACTTGGGACGAGGTTGTCACTGCCGATGATCATGGCGTCGCACTTGTTGCATTCCGATCGTTGCAGTCCAGAGACCAGCCATGCTTTTATACAGCAAGTACATGTATGTGTACATTGTTTTTGACCAAATTAAATGTTCATCTGATTTTGTTTTTAACTTGCATTGATCATCAGCAACATGAATAACATTGCTAATAATAGTAATACTCAGTGCAGTACACATGTAAAATGATGATAAAACATGTGCATCAACATTGAAAAAATAAAATGTTGAAAAGGGAGGGGGGTCTTGAAAAGTAGTACGCTCTGTACGACCTTAAAAATGTTGACAACTTTGGACGGCCCCTAACCTGTTAACACGTTGACTGCCTACTACGAGTATAGTCGTAGTAACAGGTGTACCGGATTCTGCCACTACGAGTATACTCGTAGAAAATTGAAGGTTTTTGTATTGTAGATTGAATACACTGGCATCACTGATAACGCAACAAATACGCTGCTGGCAGTGGTGAGGACATACATGTTTATGTTCAAATTAATTTTTTTCCGGTTTCTTTTTTAACCCTAACCCTGCCAAATCCAGCACCGTGCATCTGTGGTGACTGCTTGACCTTGCTGCACTCTGCACACAAGTCAATGTGACAAAGTATGCAATCTGATGCGTCTGGCAGGGTTTCTAGCCAAAATACCCTTGAGAGTTAGAGTTAAAGTACCCATAAAGTATGCGCATGTGTACAATGCTTGGCAAATGGGGGCGCCCTGTGAAATTATACCCGGCAGTCAATGTGTTAAAAAGTAGTGCGGTTATAGCACTGTGAGGCCTGGAGACGTGAAACAAAAAACGTGAAAAGGAAAAACTAGGCTCCATTATCACTTTTTTGTAATACCGTACGTGAAAAGGAGACGTATTGTACTCTTCACGTTTTTTGTTTTTCCAACAAAAGGTTTTCACGTCTTCAGGGCCTCACAGTGTAGACGCTGGGGAAAAACAAAACAAAAAACAACGTTTGTACTCACCCACTATAATAACTCTTGGCTTTTTTTTACAGTTCTACGCACATTTCGTTTGAATGCACCTTGGTAGTCATCCCGCCACTCTTTCTGTATCATAAGGGAAGGAAAAAAACAAACTTACTGACCGAAAAAGCATTTTTTTCCCCATTAACCAGTTCGCGTTGGATGACGAATATAAACGCAAAGTTTTCCCCAGATTCAAAACGGATGATAAACGCAAAGTTTTTACCAGATTCAAAACGGATGACGCATAAACACGCCACGAGCAAGGCCGGAAATGCCTGTCAGCAGCGAGCAAGGCCGGAAATGCCTGTCAGCAGCGAGCAAGGCCGGAAATGTCTGTCAGCTGCGAGCAAGGCCGAAAATGCGTGGGTGTGCTTTCCGGTACTGGCGGCCTGAACCTGCTTCAGATCAAGTTTCGTTAAAAATAATTCCGCGGGTCGGCTCGGTGATGTTAAAATAATCCCGGTGCGAACTGGCTAAGAAGAGAAGAGAACCCACTTGCGATTGTCTTACCCCTGAGTCTACATTTGCCGGCGACTCGTCGTTTGGGCTGGACAGCATGGATATAACACTAATCAGGATGGATTCGATACTGTGCACGGGCCGCCAGCGCTCAGATGCTTCCTCGTACCCCCACTTATCATCACCCGGCTCATGGAGAATCGAAATGCACACATCGCCATTTTTATCAACTGTCAAAAAGAAAGATCGCCATTAAAGAAATGTTTGATGGGTTTAGTTCGGTTGGGTTTAGTTCGGTTAGGTTTAAGAAAGCCAAGAAAATTCGAGCGATTCATAATACCTTGAAGCTGCCGTTAGAGGCGCAAATCCTGCTATACCCGCAGTGCATCATGGGAAAAAGTCGGCATCGGTTTGAAAAACGGTATTTATTTTGCATGAACTCATCAGTTTTTACGTCTTTTAGTGGACGCGCACGATTAAGTTCTGTTTTCTTTCTGCAAATAACAATGTTTTAATCAACGACGCTTCCGGGTACATTTATGTTTGTGTTGTACCTCGCGTGAACAATGAAGAATAGATATTTCACTACAGTATGATATACGCAAGAAGTCGACCGTAAAGTTTAAAAGTGGCTCTTTTGAGTCAAACGCTTGGTGGCGCACTGCATTGTGAATCGCCCGAATTGAAATGAGATTTAAAAAATGCCGAGAAAAATGTACATACATTTTTGTAAGTGAACAATTAAAACTGGCAGGAGTGGGCTTAGAACCTGCGACCTCTGAAACAAAATAGCCGCGCTCTACCAACTGACCTATCTTGCCCTATGTTAGCAGTCTCCCAAACTGTCAGTGTCTTTGTTCGGGGGGCGCTAGTCAGAAGTCATAAACCCATAATACCGTACAGCCAGGGATCAAGGCAAATTTTTTTTGCAACCTGGGATACGACATTGTGGAGATGACTCGAGGATACACATTTATTTTTACTTATAATATTACGTTGTATATTATACAGATTTCCCTTTGGCTATTGATTTTTAGTAGCTCTATACACATGTAGATTGTACATGTAATTCTGTAGGTAGATTCAAAAACAAGATTCAAGTTCCAGAGTGTTACATTCTACTCACTGTTTGGATGCCACATTTCAGAGACAAACCTCATCTTTGGAGGACTGTTAGGGTAGTTCTTAGGGAAAAGCAATTCGGCCTTGAAGAAGCCACCCTCACTGAAAACAAAAATAATAATTTAAAGGTTGTTAGATTCTGTTATTTCCCTTTTTTTTACTTTATTTCTCCTTTGGCATGGAGGATTTTGGAAGGTTAGGGTTAAACAAATGTCTCGGTGACTCACAAGAAGGTGTCTGGGGGACCGTAGATGATCACCATCCATTTGAAGAGGTCATCGTCTTCACTCAGTCCCGCCGAAAAGCCTTGAGTCCCGTCTCTGCTTTCCATCTCTGAAAAGAAAATTGGCAATATATTGTATTTTATTAATCGTTGTATTTTACCAGGGTAGCCCCACCTGTTATCTAATAACTGTTTCCCTGATACATAAATACACAAAATTACAGCGGGGGGGGGGGGGGGGGGGGGGGGGGGGGGGGAGGGTGGGGGGGGGGGGGGGGGGGGGGGGGGAGGGTGGGGGGGAGGGTGGGGGGGGGGGGGGGGGGGGGGGGAGGGTGGGGGGGGGGGTGTTGATAGGCACAGAAGATTCCCTAGGAAAAACAAAGAAAGGAGAAACACTTAGTTTACAAACAAAATTAAAATGGCAAGTTACAGATAGGCCCATTTTCCAATTTGTTTTATTGATTAGGCTCAGTTAAAAACATACCCTCTATGGCGATTGTGGCGTTCAGGACCCTACAAAAATCCACTTTCAACTTTTTGGCCTTACTTTTTCATTTGTTTCTGATAAATGCGACAGCATTGTGGCGCACTTTAACAACAAAATATTTGTGGAAAAAAAAAAAGTGTCTCAAAGGCGCTTTGAGCTTTGATAGACATATGAAGCACGATATGTGGCAGAAAAAACCCCCCCTCTTTTGTGTTGACCATTGTGTTCCCGGAATCTCAGAAATTCCTTTTAGGTTTCAAGGGGGGATGGGTTAGGTTACAATAGTGTTGAGTGCGTATAAAGTATAGGGATAAGAGGGGGTACCCCTCTGCCACATATCGTGCTTGGTATAGTGATGGATCGATTGCGTGTGAACTGTCACCGACTAAACTGGAAGTCACCAGTTTCGCAGCTCAGCTTCGTGATTAGCGTTTCCCAGCACCCAGTATAGGCAGTGGGCACAAGCTAACTATAATATAGGCCTAGAAAGGGAGCAAAAAATGACATTAGCTAAAGAATAATTTTTAAAGGTTGTAATATTTACATTTAAATAGGTCCTAATACCTTATCTGACTTTTATAATCAAACATCTATCTATCTAGTTTGATGAGTGAAGATGCGTCTTCTCTCGATTGACACATAACGTGGCTTTAAAAATCCTTTAACCAGTTCGCGCCGGATGACGTATATAAACGCAAAATTTTTCAAAAATTCAAAACGGATGACGCATAAACACGCCAAGTTCAAGTTCGGAAATGTATGTCAGCAGCGCGCAAGGCCGGAAATGCGTGGGTGTGCTTCCCGGCACTATCAGCCTGAACCCGCTTCGGATCGAGTTTCGTTAAAAATAATCCCGCCCGTCGGCTCGGCGATGTTAAAATAATCCCGGCGCGAACTGGTTAAAAAAGGAAGTTGATAGCAAACGCTGACTGCACATTATTAAATGCTAGTTTGATGTCTAGGTACTGAACATGCACATTGCCTTATTTTGGGGGGACTTGGACATTTTTACTGACGAATCTTATTCTTAAGCCCTGTTCGCACTGGACTTAAAATGATAAAACGTACCTAGACGATGGGTCCTTCTCCCATTTTAAGTCCAGTGCGGACAGCCCAGGACGTTTTCCTCTCAGGTACTTCTCCCGAGTCCAGTGGGTACTTCTACCGGCCAACTGCTGCCCGGGAAAACGTCCCTGGTCCCTTTTCCCCAGACGATAAGTCCAGTGCGAACAGCGCGACTCGGTAAAAGCGTCCCAGGAAAACGTACCACCAGGGATCCAGTGCAAGGTCACGCTATACAAGGCACTGCGCATGCGCTCTTTGCATTGTTTACGTGTGGGCACGCTGATGCATGCAAATCGCATTGTTATCGCATCGAATGGGTACACCGGGGTCAATGCAGAAAGGTCACGCAAAGCGCCCTCATGAGTCATTATAATGACAGCTCGGCTACTTCTCCCACGGTCTCGGTAAAATTTTCCCGTGTCGAAAGTCCAAGTGCGAACAGTGGTCACATTTGACCATTTTTTATTTGACCATCGTCTCAGTAAAACCTTCCCCAAAATAAGTCCAATGCGAACACGGCTTTAGTCTGGTTCCGTGTCAACATTATTGTTGTGACTTCATTATTTTCACGAGACAGAAATAAGACCATTTTACAATTTCGGACTTTATTTTCCTTAAAAAAAAAATCCTCCATAGGCGGAACAAATCAGAAAAAGATAATATATTTCAATGCAATAAAATGTTGCAATTTAATTTAAAATTATTAAATGAAGAATATTCTTAATATTCGATTTTTTTGTTAAATGTCGCTAGGCCTACTGCCGGCCTGAAAGCGAACCTTGGATTTCTCATACCCCTACAACTATGGGTATGTGGTTTAAATAGTACAATGACCTAGCTTTATGGGGCTCCGCTCTGCGGGCGCGCGGCATCGGAGCCCTGGCCATGATATAGTGCTTGTTCTAGATCTAGGGCCAGGGTAGATCTCTTACACGTCAGACTAAACGCTTTCCATTGGGCCAGTACAGTTCTTGCCTCAAGACTTTTATTATGTAGAGGGCGCTGTACACAACGGATGGCTAAATTAGCATTTACTGAAAAAAATAACGTTAGCCAGCTTCCTTAAAGAAATTGTATTCAGTTAATCATTTTCGTGTTCGTGTTTGTCTTATTCTGATTATTAATTAAGTTAAGTTAATTAAACTTCGTGTTTTTGAGAACAAAAGTTGCACTTCCTGTGCACGGGTTGTGCGAGTCGAGTGCTATATAAAATGTATGACGCACTAAAACCGCACACCAGGCAGGCAAGCGCCACTGGAAATGACGGGAACCAACAAAGGTGCCCTGTTTATTCCGTTACCTTACAAGTTACAGGGGCCAGATTTTGCGAGATTATCACCCGAACATTGGTTTTACCTTTTAACTGCTTTTTGAGTAACATGCTGGCAGGAGTATTCATTGTCGGTCAATCAAATCTTGAACAAAGTCACCAGAAAAAGACAACAGGAGCGAAGATGGCCGTCGATGGTACCGGTGTACAACGCATGCGCGGGTATGGGTTCGCAGTCAAGTCGGCCGGTCGTGCACGTGTGTGCGCGTACGTATTATACGCGCTAAGCGCATGACGTGGGGGAGTAGTATACGGGCGCGAGCACATGTTCACATTACATCTCTCACTATTGAAGCTGAAAAAATTCATTTTAAATCTAGAACTCCTCCCCAGTGAAACAATAATTATAAAAACAACATTACGGCCTAACATTTAGAGATACAAATATTATTAAAACTATATGGGCTCTAATTTCCCGCATATTAATTGCCGCATTTAGCCTTAGGTTTGGAAAAGGTAAAAACATTCCTTTTTCCTTTTTTACATCTCTTTAACTCTCCATAGGCCAAACAAAATTCTGAATTATCCATCCCCGGAGTTGTAATTACTCAAGTCAATGACTCGACTCGACCCGAGTCATATTGTTTGGCGACTTGACTCGACTCGAGTCCCGATGGGTAAATGAGGGACATGACTGGACTCGAGTCACTGCGTGCAGGCAAATGACTCGATTCGACTCAAGTTCCTCATCAGAATGTCTCGACTCGACTCGAGTGAAGGCTAGAGAGACTCGAGTTTTCAAAATATGAAAACAAAAATCAGTGACTCGATCGTTTACTCTGTCTGGTCTACCCTTAAAAAAACACCACGCCGGTAGCCCAAAGTTTCTGTCAAGATTTCCATACACGCATTTTAAAAGGACCATAGATTATAAAGGACGCCCTCTATTGGTTGACTACATTTGTTGGGAAGGGCATTTTATTGTTGGAAAAATCATTGATTTTATCTGCGATTATACAGTTACCGATGTAACAAACACAGTGAATAAAACACCACTGGCCCCCTAAAAAAAAAGGACAAATCTTTCTTTTTTTAAATATAAGAAAACAGTCAAGGAAGAAAAACAAATGTTATTTACAACATCACCCCAATCCCAGCAAATCCCGACCTACCACGGCCACACTACACACACACACAAACCACGAATGAGCCCAAATCCCCAATAAATTCGTCCATTTATTTTTTTTAAATGGCCGTCAACATTTGTAATATCGTCGCCAGCATCGTAATTCTTCGCCTGTTTTATACATTTATTTGCACTGTTGTTGCTGTTGTCCCTCCTATACCCAGAGTTTGTTAGGGCGCCATTGTGACCTCTGCAATATTTTTTGTTGCGCTTATAGTTGTACTATTATTATACAATATTTATAATTTTCGCGAATTCAAAAAATTAACTGCTGGCATATTCACCAAGGTTTGTACAAAAAATGACATTGACATTCATATCAGTATTAGCACACAGTGCCCAATGACCAAACAAAGCGACGACCGCAACAGTATAATTAGCGCTCAATTGGTACACACGACAAGCGCGTGCTAGGATTGGGTCAAATCGATAGTGTCAAACTGTGCTTTGCATGTATTAATTCCTCACCAGCACCCGGCCAACAGCGAATTCGATTTTGATACGCGTACGGGATGTATATGCGGCTCAGAAAATTCGCCTATTAAATTACCATTTTGCGTTATTATATCAATTGTACAGTTTACAGCCCATCTTAAAATGTTTAAATGTATATTGTAAAACTGATGAAATTATCAAAAAAATGGCAATTTAATAGGCGGTGTTTTTTTCTGAGCCGCATATATATACGTGTCCCCTATGCGTACAAATATAATGGTCCTAGTATTGCGTACGTAGGTACGTGCATCGTGCGGTGCGAACGCGCACCTTGATGATACCACAGAGAAAGGAACAGATGATACACACCGCTAAATCGAACCTCTGCACATGTGTTCAATATTTGATCCGCCACCAACGCAGTCAGTGCGGCTGGAAAATTACTCCGCGACCTTGCACATTCCTGTATCTCTTTTTAAAATGAGTTTGTGAATGCCGTCTGCTGAACGTCGAATCAGAGAGACAAACGCCGACCCAGAGAAACACAAGTAAGATTTGTTTCACAGTTTAGGCCCAGTAGCCTACTTTTGAGTAGTACTAGTACTACTTTTCAAGTTATTTAGGATAGTATTGGTCTTCAGTTGGCTCGAAATCAAGAGTCCATCTGTGGTCAATGTCCACCGCCAGCGTGAACTTTGAATTCTGCTATTCAATTTTAGGTGCAGATAAGGTCGGGAGTTGGCAAAAAATATTCCAGTATTATATAGTCTACGTACATGTTGGGTTTTTTTGTCTGGAAAATTAAAACAATGTTCTTTTGGAAGCAAAAGACTGTGTCATGTTCTTGTCATTTTGTCAATATGGTTTTGTTTTTCTAATAATAACACGGGCAAACACGCATTACGGTGTACATGTACGATCTTTGCTCTGAGGTTCCTATGATTGTGCATTCTTGATTGACATTCAAAAGGAAGAGAGAATTAAACTCTAGTCACGACGCGTGTGAAAACGGCAGAAGAAAGACATGGCAGGCCTTTAATCAAAATGTTCATGAATGATGTGTTTCTGCTCAAGCGTGCGCCGTGGTAAACGGGTTGCTATGACTACCGAAGACGATTGGAAAGCGATACAATCAGCGCCGCGTGTAAATTCCACGTACGATTTTCTGAATTACCACTTCTGCTCGTGCAATGGATCATTACAACTTAAAGGGATCGTATACGTTTGGTAATTACTCCAAACATTAATGGCAATAAAAACTTACTCAAGTACAGCAGTTTTGGATAGTACATGTATAACGCATTTTTAGAAACTTTTCACTTCGAAGTACTGCAGCGGTTAAGATAAAATATATCACTTTTTATCCCAAAAATTATTGAATCTGACTGAGAAGCGTTACTTCTCAGATTGTGTATTCCAATGCAGATTATTCTTCCTGCGTGTACATAACCGCTCCAAATTTTTGGCAATATCTCAAAATCGCTACACCCTTGAAATGAAATTTGTACAGGTTTTAGTTTTATGGTATAGGATTGAAACAAACAGTGGGTTCGAATTACCAAACGTATACGATCCCTTTAAAGTGGAACCCTGTAAAAACTGTGGTGTTAATATTTCAACACCAATTGATATCTTTATAGGACAACACGAGTCAAATTTAACACCAGAGGTTCTATATTGAACAAGTACGATCAAGGACTATATAGTTAACCAAAGTTCTACTAACTCTCATCGAACTCACGCTAGTAGACGATGGTTGGACTATAGTCGACGGAAATATCATGTGCGAGTACGATGTTTTCGGCGCCACATGAATTCAACCACGCGTTCGACCACGAAGCCGGAGGAATAAGAAGTTCGACAAGGGTCGTTCGCGCTGCAACTTTATGGCGCATGCGTCACAAACATCGTTAAACCATTAGTCCTTGGTCGAACTTTATCAATGATACCAATAGTATAAATTTAACACTGCAGTTTTTGCAGTGTATTCAAATAATAAAGTGAGCTCACTTTGATTTTAAGGCCACAGAAACTGTAAAATGATTTAATTAAAATATAATTTGTCGTAGATCAGAACCACACGCCAATTATCACCAGTGAATGTAGCAGCAGACGTCGGTTGCAATAGGCCTGTCAACGCAATGATCATTTCAAAACACACTTTTAGCGTGTTGACACAGCTGGCTGTTTCTGTGCCCGTTGAGCATTTCTTTTAGAAACCAGCTCATTTTAAAAAACGTATATCATAATCGCATGAAGAAAAAAAAGATTTTAGAAATGGATTGTCGCTCGTGTAAGCCGCTGATGTGTGTTTCACACTGACAACATTGTATGAATAACATAATGATATTAACTGCTCGTTTATTCATAGGCCTATTTGAAAGTAAAGCAGGCCTATTAATTTCGGTCATTACTATAATATGAACATAATATGACGTGTGACCTTATGTTGAAGGTATCGTCCTCTTCACTTGAAGGGATGCATGCTAATTGGACCAGTAATAAGACAAGGCTGAACTTTCACGGCAACAATAATAAATCACGATCTCAATGTCACCGCTTGTATCACAAAATGACGTTTACCAAGTACATGTACTAAACCGAGTTGAATACTGCACCTTTAAGTTTGTTGATTTTTTTATACGTTTTTGGATTAACTATTTGTATTACTAAAATACCGTTTTTGTTACTCTAATATGAATTTCATCTACCCATTAGACAACTTGAACTCTGACAACGGGCCAATCTCTTTTTGGATTTTGTGATGGCTCTGAAAAGAGCCGGTTGCCGGTTTGTTTGTTTGACGATGAAGACCGTTTATTTTGCCGCCTTGGAGGCCTTCTTGGGCAAAAGAACTGCCTGGATGTTGGGCAGTACACCTCCCTGGGCGATAGTGACACCGCTGAGAAGCTTGTTCAACTCTTCGTCGAAACCATTAGTCCTTGGGCGAACTTTCTCAATGATACCAATAGTATAAATTTAACACTGCAGTTTTTGCAGTGTATTCAAATAATAAAGTGAGCTCACTTTGGTTTTAAGGCCACGGAAACTGTAAAATGATTTAATTAAAATATAATTTGTTGGGTAGATCAGAACCACAGGCAAATTATCACCATTGACTAGTACAATACTGTAGCAGACGTCGGTTAATTGCAATGAACATTTCAAAACACACTTTTAGCGTGTTGACACAGCTGGCTGTTTCTGTGCCCGTTGAGCATTTCTTTTAGAAACCAGCTCATTAAAAAAGAAAAACGTATATCATAATCGCATGGAAAAAGAAAACAAAATAGAAATGGTGTTAAAACAAATTGTCGCTCGTGTAAGCCGCTGATGTGCGTTTCACACTGACAACAGCGCGTGTATAAATAACATAATAATATTAACTGCTCATTTATTCATACAAGCGCCGTTTCTGAACCTCTAATTCCTTTTCAAAAAAGGACCGTCCCAAATTATTCATACTTGAAAGTAAAGTACATGTAAGCCTATTAATTTTGGTCATTATGAAAATAATATGACGTGTGACCTTATTATTCCTCCATGGTTGAAGGTATCATCCTCTTCACTTGGCATGCTAATTGGACCAGTAATAAGACAAGGCTGAACTTTCACGGCAACAATAATAAATCACGATCTCAATGTCACCGCTTGTATTACCTAATTTTGGCCGAAGACGAAGGAAAAACAAAACAAAAACGAATCGAAATCACGACTAACCTAATTAACAACCGCATGCATGTTCCCATGTACATGTACATGTACATGGTAATCCAATCAGAGACAGGGCCGGCCCTGTCGGCGATTGGATTAAAAGAGGTACATGTACAGTGTGTGTGTACATGTACATGTACATTATAGGAAACCTGATGTAATTTATAATGAATGTTGCCGGTGAAAACTTTATTTCGGGGATTTTGCAATGCATGTAGGGTTAAGTTGTTCAATAACATAGTTCGGACGTTTTTCAAAGCCTGCCCGAACATATTAATGTTTTGGGTTTTTTTCCCTTCCAAAATTTAAGTTGTCTTTAAATATATATTTGCTCATTATCTTGGTTCACGCTGCAGCTAGCTAGCAGCGCTTGGCCACCTGTTGTGCATTTTCCGATAATCAATAGTGCAGAATCGACATGTTCTCTGTACAGAGTCCAAGGTCCATGTACGAACGAATAGGTACTGACCAATTGGCCCTGTACATGTACTTGTGTGATGTTAAAATACAAAATCGGTTTACTGAAATTGGCAGTTGCTCAAAAGAAATGTTGAACGGAGGGAGTGTGCTAAACTTTTCAAAAAGGCAAATATATTCCGACCATCGACGTGACGCGACAGCATGTGCCACGTGATGCACTTACTACCTAGTCAAACTAGGGTTCTTGCGTTTTAGACCGTCAATAACCGTCGTACGCAAGCCTAGCCAATCAGCACTAATTGCGAGTGTTCATGAGGTCAGCGGTGCTTGAGTTCCATCCAATGAACTGTCGGCACTGTACATTAGCTTGTTGTTATTCGTAATAGGCCTGGCAACGATATACATTATTATTCTAATTATTAATATACACGCCCTCCTCTCGCTGGCGACTGACTTGTGTACAATGACGCTGAGAATGACGCCCGGCCCGCCTCTATTGTTAAAAGGTTCAATGGGATACGTACATGTACCATACATGGCGGGAATTTCAATGGGGTATTTTCAACATGCGGGTTGTAATTGAGAGGATCAAACCACTTTAAATGCAGGGAACACACAGGCCTAGTAATCACTTACACAAAGTATAGGGTACATAAACCAGCTTCCAGAGGGGGTGTTTGTCCCTAATGAATATTAGTGCCGTCCACGCAATTTTTTTTTAAATTGTATTACTGTCAGACGTACCAAAACGCGGATGCCTTAAACTGGTGTATTCCATTTCCACCCCAGAATAGAAAAGGGGTATATTAACTCTCACATCAGAACCCATAAATGTGCACCGTGACCCACCCCCAAACTTAACGTAAAATGGGGCAACTTTGTCATGCTGGGTAACTTTGGCCACTACATGCAAAAAAAACAACCTTTTGTTGATGATTTTACTTGTATTTTTGGACATAGTTTTTATTATTTATGTAAATGATCAAAAAAAGAGTTGAAAAATAACATCAAACTGGATTTTATGTGATATTTTAGAAATGTTTTTCCCCAAACGATCTGACCAAAGTTACCCTAACCCTGAATTTTCTTTAATGAGTATAAAACGTACAATACGCTTCCGGAAACTTATTTAACTCATTGTGTGTAACGAGGGCGATCGTCAATTTTAGCTTTTCAGAAAGTTCTGGGGTGTTTGAGGAATCAAATCGAGTTTTTGATTTTTTTGTGCAAACGGATTTTTTTTACGGTCAAAAAATGTTTGTTGGCTCAAACCCAACTCTATTGTAAAACATAACACGGAAAATATAACATTATTGTTTAATATGCAAAAATATATTGTAAATTGTCTGAAAATATTGACCAAGGTTTACCATTTTACGGTACAATGTCCACCACACTGACACTGCGTGAGCAACGAGCAGTCGTTCGTGTTCCCTGCAATTGAAATGGTTTGATCCTGACAACCTGCATGTTGAAAATACCATTGAAATTCCCGCCACGTACGTATCCCATTGTACCTATACTAGCCTTGTAACAATAGAAGCAGAGATCAGTCTTTGCAAACGCCATTGTCCATGTACATATCTGGCGTGTCGGTCACGCGACCAGCGGGGGCAGGGTGTGTCTACTAATGATTATAATAACTAGCAGGATGCCGCGCTTCGCGCGGCACCTGCTAGCTGGATGAAATCGTAACTTATAGATACACCTTGTTGACGTCTTAAAAACATAATGGATTGTATGACAAACAAATCGCAAAACTTAGCGAGTAGAGTACCAGCTAGAAAGTATTTCGAGCGCACGAAATTATTTCGAGCTCACGAACAGATATTCTTGGAGCGCAAGAAGTCATTTCGTGGCCACGACAACATTTCGAGCTCACGAAATAAGTTATTTTGAGTGCACGAAATAAAATACTCAAATTATTTCGTAACGGTGATTTGTATTCGTCATATGTCCCTTTAGGGGCTCCGTAGAATACCAGTGACTCTGAATAACAAACAATCTTTGTAAAAATACTTCCCGACTTCCGAACTAATAATACTCAATAGGCAGTTCATCTTTGCTTGCATGCTGCCTGCGTCTCGTGATTTTTTAACAGGAATCGTACGGGAAACAATACAAACCACTTCGGGATTTCTGAGTTTACATCATCGTGAAAATCCTGATTAAAAAACCCAACAGGCCGGCCATCTGACAGTGCGCCCTCAACTGACGTAATGCAGTCACGTTTCTAAATTGCATATTCATATCCACCATCGCCATACAATTTCGCGACATGTTTGCACGATCAAAGTTGAAATTGAGGCAATAGCGATATGTTTCGGAGTGTTTTGAGACAGATAATGTTGTAATATTTAAGTATCGACAATGTGAAGCAAAGAAATTTGCCCAAAAGGCAACACGAAAGGAATAAATCATTTTTTAACGTTCCAAGCCTGTGACTACAATGTGGTCGACGCGCAGGAAATTCGAAGCCGAAAACGAAGCTGGCGAACAAACTCCGCAATAACCAAGGGAGTATAAAGCTCAAATAACACGTGACGGGGCCGCCCAATGGCGAACAACAAACTCGGCACCAACTCGGCCACCGCGCAAGCAAGGCGGATACAATTAATTTGCGAAGGCTTCGCGTAACGCATGTAGCCGCCGCTTAATCGCAAACAGCCAACAATTCGGCAACCGAGTTACGGTAGTACGATTTCGGGAAGGCTTCGGCCCGAACTCCGGGCAAGGACAATGCAAAAATAACGCAATAGTTCACGCAAAAAGGCCCACAGACATCGACAGGGAATCGAAAAGCGATTACGCGTTTATCGGTAACGTCCGTTTCTTTTAAATCTCACCTCGGACGAATACGATTTTTTTGTTAAATCTTATTCCCGGGGGATTCCCCGTCGCGAACGATCCGGCACCCCGCCGCACCGACGCCGGCGGCACGCACGCGCGGCGACGAGTCGCCCGACCAAAAGCCAACATGGCGCCAACCACGCGCCAAGATGGCGCGGCCCTGTGTTCCAAGATGGCGGCGCCCAGGGACAATTTAACATCTTTTATAGTATAGATCATGTAGATCGTATGCCAGACCTTATTATGAACATGGAGGTCTGCTCTTATTCCTCCATGTTATGAATAACAATAAGCTACGGTACAGTCCCAATAGTTCATTGGATGGAACACAAGCACCGCTGACCTCACGAACACTCGCATGTGCTGATTGGCTAGTCTTGCGTACAACGGTAATTTACGGTCTAAAACGCACGAACTCTACTCCTACCAATACTACTGTAGGCCCAACAAAACGTTCATTTAGCGCCCCCAATTTATTTTTAAAATAAACTTTAACAATATTAGTATTAGTTACTTTGTACAAATAGCCAGGAAAATAGCCCATCTCTATGCCTAAATAATTACAAAAACATTGAATTCTGCACTTAAGTTTATGTTGATTTTTTTTTATACCGTTTCTGTTTGTTGTTTATTATATTTGTAATATTACTCAATAAAATACCTTTTTTTATTTATTATTATTTAATATTACTCCAATATGGATTTCATCTACGTAATTAGACAACTTGAACTATGACAACAGGCCAATCTATTTTTGGATTTTGTGATGGCTCTGAAAAGAGCCGGTTGTTTTTTTGTTGACGATGAAGACCGTTTATTTTGCCGCCTTGGAGGCCTTCTTGGGCAAAAGAACTGCCTGGATGTTGGGCAGTACACCTCCCTGGGCGATGGTGACACCGCTGAGAAGCTTGTTCAACTCTTCGTCGTTGCGGATGGCCAACTGCAAGTGACGGGGGTTGATTCTCGTCTTCTTGTTGTCTCGAGCAGCGTTGCCGGCCAACTCGAGGATCTCAGCTGCCAAGTACTCCATGACGGCGGCCAGGTAGACCGGGGCACCGGCTCCCACACGCTGGGCATAGTTGCCCTTACGAAGGAAACGGTGAACACGGCCCACGGGGAACTGCAAACCAGCCCTGGAAGATCGGCTCTTGGCCTTTGCGCGTGCCTTTCCTCCTTTACCACGTCCAGTCATGATGATCAGTTAATATTTTTCTTTGGGGTCACAAAGAAACTGATTTTATACAGATCAGCGTTTCGCTATTTATACCGTTTTGAGGGATTGCAAATTAACCAATGAAAATACACCATCAGCAGTACAGCGAATCGGTTGTTCATACAACGTCCGTATTATTCAGCGGAAGGAAATCATTTAGTGCCGTGTGCAACAAGTGGCCAATCGGTGCGTGCTATTCATGAGCGGGAACTCTAGGCGCGGTGAACAGAATTCTGTACAGGATCCAAATTTGCATATCGGATATAGTATATAAACAACGGGGAATCCGCAAGCCGGCATAATTTCATTTCTTGCAGTTCTTGCTGAAATCGAAAGCCATCATGCCACCCAAGCAGACGAGCGGAAAGGGACAGAAGAAGGCGGGCAAGGCCAAGGGTGCACCCAGTGGCGTCACCAAGAAGAGAAAGCGCAGAAGAAAGGAGAGCTATGGCATCTACATCTACAAGGTGATGAAGCAAGTGCACCCTGACACCGGTATCTCAAGCAAGGCGATGAGCATCATGAACAGCTTCGTCAACGACATCTTCGAGCGTATTGCCGCCGAGGCTTCCCGCTTGGCCCACTACAACAAGAAGTCCACCATCACCAGCCGTGAGGTGCAGACCGCTGTCCGTCTCCTCCTGCCCGGTGAGCTGGCTAAGCACGCCGTCAGCGAAGGCACCAAAGCCGTCACCAAGTACACCACCTCCAAATAGGTCGTCTTCTGCGGAAAACCATCAAACCAACCGGCTCTTTTCAGAGCCACCACAATTTTCAAAAAGAGATTGGCTCATGTCTGACTCTGATGTCATTAGGGAAGTCCGGCCTAGTAATAGTATCAACATTAAGTTGTGGGCCCCTATAGGCCTATACAAAAGTTCGTATCCTAGGTCCTGAATAAAAGAAAATATTTGATGTTCAATCCTAGCCAACTTTAGATAATAACTAGAGAAACGTACAATTTGATGATCTACGTAAGTCAAACTGGTCCATTTGACGTTGGTTTTTTCATAATTGAATGACAGAAATGTGTGTTTGCTTTTATAGTTTTAATATTTTGTACATGTATTAATAAAATATTAAACGTGAAACATTTATGTAAAAAACAAACCGGGTATAGTACTTATGTATGTAGCTTCAAAAAGTTGCCAGTCAAAACAATACGTATAAACCAAATAAATAGCATTAGCAATTGTCCATTGAAACTGCAGAGACAACAAATTGATTGAATTATAAAAGCTAGGTCAGTAGGTGGATTTTTTTTGTTTTTTTTTGTTTTTTTGGGGGGTGACCAGTCCAAAGTTTTACAATCATGTATGCCGAGGAAAGCACCGATCAGTTTTCTATCGGCGTCGGGTTATTCTTATGTTAATTGTGTTTTTGTTATAAAATTATATTTTTCGGAATAATATTAACAGGATACAGGTACAGAGTATATAGCGCAATCATTTTGCTGGATGTCCAGATTCGTTATTTACATTCAAATAAGTAAGATATAATTTTCTAATAATTCGGTAGTGAATACTTTCGACATCTGCAAATCTGGTGTATCCTACCAGTTTAAGCATGGAGGAATACGTAGGATGGTTTAAGCAAAAGAAATCCAGTTGTCCACTTTTACTAGTCCGCCAGCAAAATGTACAAAAAAATAAAAAATTCTGGTACATGTAACAGAAAAGTAGAAACATTCATTTTACAGAAAAGCAGATGGCCACTTTTCGTCCTCCCTAGTTAAGTTGGCAAGGAAACGGCCACCAGCGTCAATATTTACAAAAATACCATTATAAAATAAGGTGACCCGTAGTTCTCAACAAAATATGATGCACACTCAACAAAATTCATACAATGAAACGCCGCGATAACGAACATCACGTTATCCAAGGACTTTGTTCGGTATCGATTGCGTTTGATATTTTGATTTTCAACCGGTCCATAAAGCACGCGGTACGGGTAGTTTGACGTTTGCGAAAAAACGGCACAAAGAGTATGGCAAGCCAAAGCAGAATTATTACAAAACCTTGACATAATATTAATACATGTACATGTAACTATGTTTGGACACGAACATTTGGGAGCCAAGGATGGTGTTCGGCGGTATAGCCGAATGTTCAATGCAAACACAAAGTCTTAATTCCAGTGAGGTAGACTGGGTCCGCTTGTAAGTCCGATGCCTAAGTTATAGCTCCGACTACCCTATAGGTCGGACGCATCATAAGTCCGACGCCTCATTTAAGTCCGACAATTAAATTTGCTTGTTTGTCTGACGTCGGACATTATTATAGAGAGGCGTCGGACTTATGAGGCGTCGGAGCTATGAGGCCGATTACTATAAGACCGATGCCTCATAATTCCGAAATGTCGAACTAATATGAGGCGTCGGACTTATGGATACGGCCCCAAATAGGCCGGGTTATACTAGTCTGTATACCATTTTTGAGTATTAAGAAAGAATTCAAATGATATTATTCACCCATCCAGTTTTGAAGACGGATTATGACTGCCCTGAACCAGGCTCGATGAAAGGGAGGCAAAGGGAACGTCTTCCGTCGAAGACTGATCCTATGAAACTCACATGGACAAGAGGTAGGTAGGAGCTATTCTAAAAAACAACCACCTAAAAACCTGAAACTAATTCCTGATAAACCACAACATTTCACAAGCACAATGGCCACCACAAAGGAGGGGGGGGGGGGGGGGGGGGGGGGGCTCTGTCTTATATCTTGCTTCATAATAAATAATTTTGCTATATTCCATAATGGTGTATTCAAATGAGTTTTTCCTTCACGTTTTTTTCAACAGATTCAGTAGTGTCCCTAAAGCGAGCGGATGAGGTAAAAATATTTGTTGTTTTTTGTCGATTTACTATAGGAACGAGAATACAATGAACATCAGATTAAAGCAAGCAGGTTATTAACGCTAATTGTTACCTCACTTCTTGAGAAAACTCGACGCAAAGCATAAAGATTATCGTTAGAGGCCTCCTTCCTAATTATTTTTGTTTAAATGCATCCATTATGGTTGTCACACAGGATAAAATGTTTCTTAAGTCCTCATTCACTGATTACATTGTGTATAATGTAACAGGTAACAGGTTGCAAACTAAACTAAATTCATTTAATTTCAGTCAGTTCCGGTAGTAATTTGGTGGCGGGGAAGCCGTAGTGACAGCATCGACGCAGTTTCAGAAGATGCTTGATGGACATAAATTATATTATAATATATGACAGTTTTATTTTCGAGTGTTTGCAAATTTGTTTAGATCTTGTTTGTTTGTTATAGCTGAAATTGTTGTCAATTGGGTTCATTTAAAGGTAGGGTTCATTTGTAATTGCTTGAGTTATCATGAATGAGTGGATTGGGGGGGGGGGGGGGGGGGGGGTTGTATTTTATAGTATATCGTACCTTTTCGAAGTTTTACAATCATGGATGCCGAGGAAAGCAAGAAAACGGCGTTTGTTTTCAAACGGGGTTGGGCAGTTGTTCTTGTTGTTCCTGTTTTTTACGCGATCGCCGTCCGGCAATTGTGAATTTGTTTCCATAAATTTCTATTTTTCAAGAAAATTACAGGATATCTAGCACAATTATTTTGCTGGATGCCTACAATCATTGTTTACTTTCAAATAAGTAAGATATTTCTAAATAATTCGGAAGTACAAATTTTCAATTTCTGGTGTAGGCCTATATCCTACCTTTAATAAATTCGTATTACAATGTATAAAGAAACGGATGCAGAAACACCCTAGGGCATAACTGTCGATTCCTGACTTTTTGATTATGGATATACTTGTAGGCGATGTCTCATGATTCCCTTGACATTTGTTATATGACATCTCAAGATAAACTGAAGATTGAAGCCAGTTGGTCTGTTCTGATTGGATTAGAAAGCGCGCCAAGCCGATTAGAACGAATTATAGAACAACCGCAGTGGCCTTTGAGTTTAGCGCAGTACCGTCAATTTGATATAATGAAATAATAATGGATCGGCAATACCACGTCACGGCGGTTCCCACGGAAGCTCTGCAATATCCAAATTAATGATTCAAAGGGTCGGCAAGTATTTCGTCAGATGTCATAATATTGACATTAATTACTGAAGAATAATGGGACCTTGGAGGTCGGTGGTGTACGTGTATTTAGCTCCAAATATTAAATTTAGTTAAAGTGGGGTTTAATTAGGATTGCCATGAACATGCATGGAAACGGCTGAACGAGTCAAAATGTCCATACGCCATTTCAGTGGTTGTGTAAAAAAGAAAAATGAAGAGTCGGTGTTTTTCTTTATAAATTGAAATGTTTCTCAGTCTCAGTTTCCGAGTCTTTTGAACATTTTTACAATGACTGACCTTCACTGCGATGACAATACATATACATGTACTATGACATACAGGATACAACATTTTCTTTTCGTCGACTGTCTTGAGATTAAAGATCATGATTTCTTTTAATTGAAATCCGTTGTCAGCGGTTCTATACTTTAAAGAGATTGTTATACGATTAAAATGCGGCTGTATAGTAAAACAACTCTTTTACACTAGTATAATGGAATCAATTAGGATACACCATTGGTAATTGCTTTAATTGTCAGGAATGGGTGGATTTGGGAGGTTGTCTTTTTTAGTAAATATAGTTTAACTGACCTGTCTGAAGTTTTATGACCATATCTGCTGAGAAAAGCAAGAAAAACGGCGTTTGTTTTTAGCCGGCGTCGGGCAGTGGTTCTTATATTGTACTTGGGGATTTTTCGCCGGACGGCGATCGCGATTTTTTGTTATTACCCGGCTATAGACGATGTGCCCTCTGACGTCACATGTTTACATCTGCATTCAAATGTGCCCGGCAGTGATGCGCACCCATCGTGTTTTACATAACATTTGCTTAAAGAGTGACGTCGCAGGTCAGATCGCCTTTGAATTATGTGACCTCTGATGTCATCTCTTAACCAAATTTATGTAAAGCATGATGCGTGCGCATACTGCCGGGCACATTTTGAATACAAATGTAAGCAGAGGGCACATCGTCTATAGCATGTTCCAGCCACGCACCTATCTTTTATTTTATAAGGTAATTCAAAAATGGTTTTTCTTTTGTTTAATTATTGCAAGAAGAAAACATCGATTTTCGTATTACCCGTGTCCTTCTGAACAAAATCCTCACAATCTTAAGTTTATCTCAAAAACTAAAAATTAAAAATCGTGTAAAAACCCCCAAATACATTCTAGGTACGGTCGCTGGGTCATGTCTTCACGTTGACAGAGTGCGAGATCGAACGCAAGGCGTTTCAGCTGCGGTATCACACGTGCAACGACGCCTACTACAGACTAGGCTCCGGTGCAGCCGTCATTGAAGGCTGGGAAAACGGCATCTATGCAGCCGTGAACGCGGATAGGCATGTTGATCATGATCTGGTAAGTAATGCACGTTATTGGCCAAACAATCTTGACGGGAGACTAATGTACACGCTTAAAACTAAAGTGTTGAATCAACATTAAAGGGATCGTATACGTTTGGTAATTACTCCAAAAATTAATGGCAATAAAAACTTACTTCGTAAGAAGTACAGCAGCTTTGGATAGTATAATGCATTTTTAGAAACTTTTCACTTCGAAGTGCTGCGGTTATGGAAAAAGATATCACTTTTTATCCCCAAAAATTTGAATCTGAGAAGCGTTACTGCAGTGACGTTTCTCAGATCATAGTAATGCAGATTATTTTTCCTGCGTGGACATAACCGCTCCAGATTTTCGGCAATATCTCAAAATCGCTACCACCTTTCGAAATGAAGTTTTTACAGGTTAGTTTTATGGTATATATCTATAACTATATAGGATTGAAACAAACAATGGGTTCCAATTACCAAAGGTATACGATCCCTTTAAGAGTTCGGTGAGTGACTACTCTTTAAAAGTTGGAATTCCATACATAATAACTGATGAATTCAACACTCAATGCGTGTACATGTATATATCACGTCAGCTCATTGTTAGATAATTTCGACTGTTATGGTTAATAAACTAATCCATTGGCCCATTACAACTCAAGTCCATTACAAGTCCGTTAGAACTAATAGTTGTAATAACCCGTTTCCAAAATTTGCGAATAAACAAATGGGATCCTTTATAACTCAAAGGGATCGTATACGTTTGGTAATTGGAACCCACTGTTTGTTTCAATCCTTATATATAGATACATACCATAAAACTAACCTGTAAAAATTTCATTTCAAAAATTGGTAGCGATTTTGAGATATTGCCGAAAATCTGGAGCGGTTATGTCCACCCAGGAAGAATAATCTGCATTGGAATACACAATCTGAGAAACGTCACTGCAGTAACGCTTCTCAGATTTAATTTTTTAGTGATAAAAAGTGATATCTTTTCCCATAACCGCAGTACTTCGAAGTGAAAAGTTTCTAAAAATGCATTATACTATCCAAAGCTGCTATACTTCTTACCAAGTATAGTTCTTAATGCCATTAATTTTTGGAGTAATTACCAAACGTAGGCCTATACGATTCTTTTAAGAAGCTGAGAGTTTAACCAAGAAAATTGGCGATTTGCACTATACATGAAGGCATTCAACTTTGCAAATATTAAATGCCAATGGTTGATAGTATATTTACAGGAGCATGTTTATATAATTATGACACAGTTACAATAACTTTTTGATTACAAAAATCGTTTCATTTCGATGCTAGTTACAGCACACACAAATAAATCCATTCCTAATCTTGACACTTTGTAAATCATGTTCATGCCTTATGGCCACATAATGCATGTAAAGCGTGGCAATTTTTTTTCCTTTTGCTTTGAGCTGTTGTGTCAATGCAATGAAGACGTCGTCCAACCTGGGTTGGGAGCAAAGACATCTTTATATGAAGAGAAAGACACACTAAAAGCACTTAATGTCTATAATTTAATTATCGTGATCTCGCGATCGTCTGCCATTAATGTCGTAAATGGCGGATATGACGTCAGTCAATGTAGACATTTTCTAGCGCGTCAAGCTAGATGCGGTACTCGAAATCCATCTTTTTGTTTTGTTCGGAACAGTTGACACGCCCACCGTCAATGACAATGCACTCACTTTTCATTGCTTAATTCTATGAACTTACTAATTTATCGTGCATAAATAACAGTACATGACAACGAAAACAGCAAGACTAGCATAATGTATATAGTGCTGAGCCAGTGTGTTTAAAGGGATCGTATACATTTGATAATAATATTGGACAACACTGTTTGTTTCAATCCTGTATAGTTATAGATATATACCATAAAACTAACCTGTAAACATTTCATTTCAAAAGGTGGTAGCGATTTTAAGATATTGCTGAAAATCTGGAGCGGTTATGTTCACGCAGGAAAAATAATCTGCATTGGAATACACGGTCTGAGAAACGTCACTGCAGTATTTACGCTTCTCAGATTCAAATTTTATCTTTTTCCGGCATAACCGCAATACTTCGAAGTGAAAAGTTTCTAAAAATGCATTATACTATCCAAAGCTGCTGTACTTCTTACCAAGTAAGTTTTTATTTCCATAAATTTTTGGAGTAATTACCAAACGTATACGATCCCTTTAATACACCATTCCACAAATTAAAAGGGAATTTACTGTTAGTTTACGAGAATTTACTGTAGTTATAACTATACTGTTGGGCCAAATCGAGATATTTTGGTATCATTTTTCTCAGATTCTATCACGGGCGGATCAAACTTTGCACTATTTTGTTTGCTTCAAGGAGGCCTGTGAATTGAGGGTGTCCAAAAAATGTCCCGTTTGGCCTAGTTGTGAAACAACTCATTTACAAGACTCCATATCTTTACGGCCGAAATGTTCATGCCTGCATGCTGGTCTAACTGTATTAATTATTTGTCAGTAAAATCTCGGGTGGTTTTAGGTGGAAATACTATAAAATGTCTTGTTCTGAATCCAGCGCATTCTAACAATCATATTTTTGTTTGTGTACTCTATGGTTAAGCGCCTCGTGCCCACGAGCGAAGATGTAATAGAAAATCCAAAATAAACAGTGGACCGGCCGTGTACAACTCGATTCAATTTTGAACAGTCGGTTTGTCTTGCCAAACTTTGTTTGATGACGGCATCTGGTTACACTGTAATTGCTTGTAGCTAGACTCTTGTTGATTTTCAACCCAGGTGAAACGATCCTTTTAAGGCCGTTACACTCTGGTGAACCTAATGTTGAAAACTTGATAAGGGTTCCTACAAATCTGCCAAGAATCTTTTTTTTCTTTCTTTTTTTCGAGTTTGAGTTTTTAAAGGTAGGATACACCATTTGCAGATATCGAAAATGTTTACTACCAAAATATTAAGAAATATCAAACTTATTTGAAAGTAAAAAATGATTCGATCTAGACATCTAGCAAAATAATTGCGCTAGATATCCTGCAATATTGTTCCAGGCGCGAACTGGTTAACCCGACTCCCCATTTTGCACTCTAGTCAATTTCCCCAAATCTGCCTTTTTGGGGGTCTAAATTCCAGGCCTACCTGACCAGGGCAGCCGGTCATCGCAATGCATCCATTAGCTGGAAAGTAGACCTGACCGGCACCGGTCTGGTAGTGGACTCCATCCAAGCCCTGACCCTGAGCAGGACGCTAAGAGGGGGAATCGTCACCTACGACATCGTCAGTCCCGATGCTGAACAGGCTGCACAACAATCAGGTTCTCTCTAAATGTGAAATAGTGACTATGGGCCTTTTCAAAACCTTTGCTTCGTCTTCGGCTTTGGCTTCGCCTCCGAATTCCGAATCACTGAGAAGCAAATAGAAATTAAAGCAAATGGAAATAGTCTACCTTTTGCGTTCATATAAATCGATTGAATGGTTTTGATGCACAACAGGCAACAAATTATGGCAGGGGATCTCGCAGTTGGGAATCTAATATCGCCTAAAGACAAAAAGACGAAGCCAGGGATTCGAAAAGGCCCTATAGCTCGCTCATAAAAAAAGAGCGAATCTCTTATAAAACCACTCCAAAAAGAATACAATTGGTTTTTTTGTTAGAGAAAAAGCAATTCCGACAAGAGTGAAAACCACTCCAAAACAGGAGCAATAATGAAGGGCAACTCTACAAGAGCTGTCCTTCATAATGGCTCCTCGGAAGAGTGAAAGTTTACTCTTTTTGAGTGGTTTGCATTCTTTTTGAAGTTGTTTTCACTCTGAAAATGTTAATTTCACTCTTTTTGAAGTGATTTTATAAGATACATATTTTGAGAGTTGGGACTAGAAGCAGGTCAATAACAAAAAGCTTTTAAGCAAACCTAGAAGAAAGAGTAAGATTAACATTTTTTTAAAGCATGACAAAAGTGGGACTCTGTAGGACAAAATCAGGATACAAGCATGACTGTTTACAGGCTTTCAGGAGCAGTTTCGATGACACTCCCCCATGCATGTCCACAGCATCATAATTTCATAAGCCTCATTTAGCATGTTCTGTACTCACAACACTGGTGCTCCTTCTGCATCTAAGGAAATAATAGAAACTTCAAGAAAAGACCTCTTTGTTAATAGAGGTCAGATAGGTTCGCACTTCCTGTGATCTGTGCCATGATCTGAATACCACTCTGTAGATAATTTTATTTGGGGAAAGGTATCATCAGTAACAAAATAATTAGTGTTCTCTACAAAAAGTAGAGTTCTCTACAAAAAGTAGAGGTACATTATAAAAAAAAACTAGCAGGTTTGAAAAATCCAGTAAACTGTACCTTTGCATTGATTGGTCTGGGAATCTCACACTGTTGTCTGCCAGGTTACGTGGCCAATGGGTGGTGCACCCTCTACCTCATCGCTTACCTCAACGGGAGTCGAACCGAAGACACCCACGACCAGACTCAGTTGTTCTACCAGAGCAGCCTGGATGATCAGGACAACTTCCCTTTGGATGTCTTGATCATCCTGAAGGTGAGACGGCCGTTTTTTTGTTTTGTTTTATAGATTGGACAGCACGTCACATTTCATTGAGAATTCAGCTAGATGACAGGGCTAGTATAGATATTTAGAGGCAAGGGTTTGTTACTCTTGATCAGAGAGTTTAAGGTTTGGAATCCAGCCACTGGCTTGGTTTTGCAGAGTGCCGTGGCCTCATGGTCTGGAGCATTGAATTTCTGGTCTGCGGGTAATTCTGCAGGTTGTGAGTTTGAGTCCTGCCTGGGGTAATTATTGTCACTCATTGCTTCTCTCCACCCAGGAGTAAATATAGGTACCTGTTAGGGTTGAAATAGTTATTGTGGTTGATTTAGCTGCTTTAGTTGCTGAAATGGCAGCATGGAGCTGAATACTCCCGATCCCCAGGGAGCTGAGATTGTCTTTGGAGTGTTTCATTAGCCCAATAATCAGGGAGCACCAACACCAGTAGATATACACACTTTATAAATACACATTTTTTAAGGGTTTGCGAGTCATGATTCAATAACAATTTAGAATCTTGCTTCGATATTCACAATTTCAGACTAGCTAGTAAGTACTGTCTATATCTTTGCATCAGCCTTTACAGGAAATTCTATGCACATGTACAACAGACTCTCAACACTTGCACCAAGAAGGAACCCAGGAACGGGTGGAGGTCCACTCTCCGCCTCTGGAGAAGTGCACCTGCTACTTCCCAGACAGCAATCGGAAGCACTTTCCGAATGTCCAAAGGACACTGGTGGTCGCCGAGTCCATAGATCGTGCGCGGACGACCACCGACAGCCTCAGCGTTGTAAGCAATCACGAGTTAGGTCTTCCCAGCAGGCCGATCCACAGGAAGCACTACGGCAGCCGAAGGAGCTCGGGAAGCAGCCGGAGCCACAAACTGAGCAAGTGCAACAGGGTGAAATCCTCGGAGCAGCAAAGCGGGGGCAGCTACGGCTATGAAAATGCAGGGGCCGAGTTGCCGATCCGCGTACTGCATCACGCGACTACGCCCGTCGAAATAGAGATGCAAGAGTTGGAGGTCGGTCAACTGGAGAGGACGGGTAGCCGAATGGAGGCACAGCAGTCAGATGCGAGGAAGGCGTGGACAGATGGGAAACGAAGGGACAGTGAATCCTTGGTAATTCAATCTTCATCTTCAGGTTTTTTCAAAATTTACCAAATACTCAAATTTTCTATCAATATCTGAATAGCATTTCTTTCTTTAATTAATGTATTTAAAAAATGTTAGTAGTCTTTTGGTTTATTTCTAGATTTTGGGGGGGAAAAAATTGAAGAAATCTTCACAACTAAATTCTAAGAGGATGTCTCCACAAAGAATTTTGTTTGAATGCTCAAGTCCAGAAACAAAGAAACAATACTATAATTTGTTGTTATCTTTTTGTTCCCCTTGTAAACAGGTTGGGGATGACGACGCAAGCTCACAAAGACGCTTCTGCAAAGGATCACTATGCACTATCTCATAGGACAGTGCTAATCTGATAATTTGGGGCTCCCAATACTGTCCAAGCAAATTTATCAAACTTGCAAAACAATTGGGGATAAAAAAGGTTTGGTGTATAAAATGACCAATTCCAAACAACATCTGGTACCCCCTCTTCATTTTCATACAGTTTACCTATAGTTACGCAACCAGACTAGGATACATTGATCAGTTTTTTGGGAAAAAAGTTGGGACACTTACCATTCTAGTAGCTGCACATTTAACTATTTTGGTTTCATTTTGTTTTTTTGACATTTAATTATCTTGGTTTCTTTTTTTTTTTTTTTTTTTCAATGTAAAAAAAGTTAAAGAAAGCTTCTTTGAACTCCAAACTGCCCTAAAGCTCGGCTTGTGAAATACTGAGGACCTCATCTTCACTTAACCCTTGCTCTTGTTAATCCTCCAACACACTTCAACATGCACCCCATACAAAAATAAGGGGAAATAATCCTCCAGTGCAAACAGCTGGAGTGAATTGGCATGTGCCACTGCCATGCAGTGATCTGCCCTTATAGAGGAAGGGTTAATGGAAATTTGTCAAGAACTTTGTTGGCTATAAAATGAGTAATGTTTGCCCGATTTTGAGCCCCAAGTTAGTCAAGGACACCGCAAGACAACTCTTCACTCGCAATAAAATACAAAACCAAAGATTTCCAGTGATTTTCTTTTAAATGTAGAAATTATTGAAAACTACTGTTGCCATAGTAATAATATATTCATGTTTTAAGTGTAAACAACGTTTTTAACATTCTAACAAGAGGCTTGAATATTGTATGTATATATTTAAATAATTCCACTCCCCCCAAAAAATAAACCACTTGTAATTTATAATCACTTCTAGGAAAAAAAAAATATTTTAACTTATATTTATTTTTATGCTTATAAATAATGAGAAGTTTGCTGCTAAAAGTAAAAAAGTCAAATGTTCCAGGATCCAATTTTAAGGTCTGAAATTTGAGGCAATGAACATTTTTGCTTAGAAAAAAAATAGGTTACTAGGCAAAAAGCCATGTCATCTTCTATTGATTGTAACCAGAAGTGAGCGAGGCCGGAAATATTAGGGTACACTACCCACAGATGTTGGCCTAAAACCCGTCTCGGATCAAGGTTCGTGGAAAAAACCATCCTGTGCCTGGGCAATGTCAAAATAATCCTGGCGCAAACTGTTAAGGGGGTGAGAATTTGCTGGGATGGGTATGGGTATGGCACCGATGTCACCTCAAAGGCGACATGAGCGAAATTATTCTGTCTTGAGATAATACCAATATTACTATCGATGATTACGTGACCCAAGAAAAACCTGTGCTTGATGGCATTGGCTCCGAACGTCTTCGCAAGCAAAATCGCAGGTGGACCTGATAATGGCTCAAGTGTAACCAACCCTTACATCCCGTCCAATCTTTAAGGGGCATTTAGGGTCAAATCTTTAGGATCCTTCTCGAAATGTGAAATGAAACAAAGCAAGTCTTCATTCCATTACCAAGAACAATTTTTCAATCGGGATATGCGTGCATTAATTATTAAACAAATATTTAAAGACTTAATGTGTATACATTGTATTTTCGCAATTTAAATAAAGGAGATGATCAACTTTATTACTACTTTTTTGACCAGGAATTTTGCATGTTGTGGGATTTTGAGAAGCCCAGTTTACTCCGGAGGACGTATATACATGTACACGCAAAGTTTTCTCCAGATTCAAAACGGATGACGCATAAACACGTCACGAGCAAGATCGGAAATGTCTGTCAGCAGCGAGCGAAGGCCTGAAATGTGTAGGTGTGCTTACCGGTACCATCGGCCTGAACCCGCCTCGGATCGAGTTTCGTTAAAAATAATCCTGCGCCTCGGCTCGGTGATGTTAAAATAATCCTGGCGTGAACTGGTTAATAAGATTGCCAAGCAGAAAAAGTTGCATATCTGTGTGCTTGTAGCACAATTGTCAGTACAAAACGGAGGAGTTAAACTACAGGCCGGTTTGTTTTGGGCAGATTTGGTTGGCAATCAGTGATCCTAAACATCTATAACTGCTCGGAATCGCGTTTTAACCAGTTCGTGCCGGATGACGAATATAAACGCAAAGTTTTCCCCAGATTCAAAATGGATGACGCATAAACACGCCACGAGCAAGTGCTAAAATGTCTGTCAGCAGCGAGCAAGGCCAGAAATGCGTGGGTGTGCTTCCCGGTACTGGCGGCCTGAACTTGCTTCGGATCGAGTTTCGTTAAAATTAATCCCGCCTGTCGGCTCGGTGATGTTAAAATAATCCCGGCGCGACCTGGTTAACGAATCCCGCTCGCAAGGTGGGTTCGCAAGATCAAAGATTTTGACATGTTACATCAGATATGGAGAGAAAAAACAATTTTTTTAAATACTTTTTAGATTGAGGCATTAAACAAGTTTTTGTGACAATATTTTTCAGAATCTATTTATGTGATAACATTTTGTGATTTTGTCCCCCTAGAAATTATATTTAAAAAGCCCTTTTGCCTACAAAATCTGAGACAGACAGCATTTGTCTTGTGTTTTCATGTGTACAAAGGCTTTAAAGCGTTTTCCCACGGCATATGTGACCGGCTTTACAGAAAGGTGTATTATGTCGCAAAATAGTGAAATTGAGTTGGAAAGCCTAGAACGCAAGCTTTCATTTGGTATATACACTGAACAAAAATATAAACGCCCCAAAAATTGTTATTTGTCTTGATTTGTAAACAACATTTGTGTCCATCTCTGCCATTGAGGAATTGCTCAGTGATGCAGTGATTCCACCCACAACACAGATGTGGGTGGAATCACTGCATCACTGAGGCGTTTATATTTTGTGGGCGTTTATATTTTTGTTCAGTGTAGTAGAGCTCCATAGCCCCTCTCATTTTTGATATATGGCGTGTTTACATATTGATTACTTCCTTGGAGTTCAAATTACACAACTAAGAAAACAGGCTTTGAAATAGCTGGCTCTGTTGTACTACAACAAAACGATGCACACAAAATGGTAGTTTTTACAACTTTATTTATCAAAATCAACATTTCTTTGAAAGAAACCTAAAACTAGGTATTAAAGATGGCATTCATAACAAATACAAATCACATTTTTATGAAATGTTTACCCTCTCAACGTTGAGCGGGCCATTACATGATAGTGCACAGCCCGACTTAATACATCTTTTTGTAAAGCCGGTCACATATGATCTCGATCAGGATCTTAATTATAAAAGAAACAGGCCTCTTGGTTAGTACAATTCCAAAATTCAAGATTGAATCCGGGCCGTGACGTGGAAAAACTGGTTCGTGGGTCCATTTTCTATCAATGATCATTTTTGAGTTCTCAGGTTAAAGGTAGTATACACCATTTGCAGATATCAAAAAAATTTACTACCGAATTATTAAGAAATATCTTACTCATTTGAAAGTAAATAATGATTCTAGGCATCCAGCAAAATGATTGCGCTAGATATCCTGTAATTATTCTGAAAAATATAATTTTATTAAAATTTGCGATCGCCGGACGGTGATCGCGAAAAAACAAAGATAACATGAGAATAACTGCTCGACGCCGGTTGAAAACAAACGCTGTATTTCGTGCTTTTCTCTGCATCCATAATTGTAAAACTTCGGACAGGTCAGTTAAATGATATTTACTATGAAATACAACCCCCCAAATCTACCCATTCATGATAATTCAAGCAATTACCAATGGTGTATACTACCTTTAAGCTTACATAAAAACAAAGGTACAAAATATTTTTTTTTAAATAAGGCAAACATGAAATTGGGTTTCTTGTACTTTTGTTTATTGTTACATTTAAAAGAATCAATATGTTGCAGTCGTGACAAAGACAAACGTGTTTGTTAATATGTATCTCATCGGATTGTTACATTTTCTCCCAATACCAGTGTTACTTTTCTCCTATGCAGGAGAATGCCTCCGATGCATCATAGACCACGTACGCCGTAGACCACGTAATGACCTTCGCTAAGATCATCTTGTATATCTGCTATAATCGCTTTTAAAAAATTTCAGGCAGAATTGTTTCGCATTTGCATGCGCGTGTGACGTTGCGTGCATAATTACGTGACGTAACAGAAATTTGACCAACAAGTCAGCGATTATGCATGTTACGTCACGTAACTATGCACGCAACGTGTCACACGCGCATGCAAATGCGAAACAATTCTGCTCGGAATTTCCCGAGCGATTATAGCAGATATACAAGACGATCTTAGCGAAGGTCATTGTGTGGGGTAGGCATAGTCTATGGCGTACGTTAGAAGATGCCCACATCGGCGGTCTACGCGCGCTGCATACCGCAATTAGATCGTCTTACAAACAAACCCTTCTCCTCCCAGAAACCGTGCGCGTTCAGTGGATGGAACCCCCCTCCCCTCCCCTCCCCTGCCCTCCCCTCCCCTTTAGAATTTTAAAAGGATGCATCGTTTAACAGTATGAAGCAAAGGCAAACAAGTGCAGCCCTTGGCAGGTCTCCCCTATTAATCCCCCACCGTGTCAGCTTGCCTTAGAACTTGGCGATCCCTTGGAGCTTCTGAAGGAACTCAATGTACTGCTTGTGTTCCAGGGCGCTGGACAGATCCGAAAGTTTGTTAGCGAACTCGTCCGTGATGCCTCGCTCCTCTAACGTGTTCATCAGAAAATTGTAGAGATTCTGAGGGAGAGAAATAATGACACAAAACATTAAAAAACTAAATATGACAGACGTTTCGAACGACTTTGAATTGTACACAAGTACTTCAACGCTGCACACATGTTGAGTAATTATTAGTACTGAACCTAACAGTACTAATCCTGCCAAACTCCAACTTGTTGAAGTTTGATTGACTTGGTTCAGATGGGTGTAATGCTTTGTTTAGTGTTCAGGGCTGTGATGGCTGGCCATTAATTATGTGTGTTAGACTGTGTTTGAGTCGGAACACACAGGGTGTCCACATGTACACTTACAGTTGACCAGGAACTGTGCCGTGACCAGCCCTGAGCTCACCCACGAATAAATGCCTGTGCATTCCCCTCCAAGTTCCAACATATTTACAAGTCTCATGCCTTTCTGCCCTAAACCTCGCAGAATTCAACAGGGTCTCTATAGGTCATTTGTACCGAGTGAAACAAAGTCCAACAACAAGTTGCTAATGTTAGAGCAATTACAGAATGCAGAGCCCACTGACAACTCTCGACTTTATTTACCCCAGGACATAGAATGAACTGACCCTAACCCTGTATACCCCAATACCCATAGAATACAGGGCCACTCCATTCTATGTCATAGGGTAATTAAAACCGAGAGTTGTCAGTGGGCCCTGCATGGGCCCTGCATTCTATAGTTAAGCCCTAATGTTTGGTACCAAACATGTCAAAACTTAGCAAAACCTGCAGTTGGAGTTTGATGGGCTTGGGGTAGTTAGAATCAATTCATGAATATTCATGACTTACCGCATCCATGACCTCTGACCCCACCGTGTAGGTGGACTCGTTAGCCTTGCCCTTCTGTACGCTGACCTCATCGATCATGAAGAGCTCGTCGGATTCTGGCTCTGGCTCCTCATCCTCCCCCTCCACCTCCCCTTCCCCTTCCCCCTCCCCCTCCCCCTCCACGTCACTCAGGTCAAACCGACAGTTGATGGTCAACGTGCTCTGGGTATCCTTGGTGATTTCCACAGTGAATTCTGGGTAGGATCGCAGCTAGGGACCAGTCAATGAAAAAAAAAAAAAAAATGAACAAAAACACACGAAAGTTAACGAGTCTGGTAGTTTCAAAGCGAACAAATAAATCGACAAGGCGGGACTTGAATCTACAACTTCTGAAATACCGGACCGGTGCTCTACCAACTGAGCTATCTTGCCCTATGTTGGCGGTCTCTAAAAGTGTCAGTATCTTTGTTCGAGGGCGTCAGTCAGAAGTCATAAACACCAGAATGCGGTGTGGCCAGGGATCATGCCCGATTTTACGATACAACCTGGGAAGAAACATTGTGGGGACCACTCAATGAGGATACGACTTTTTATCTTATAATACTCTTATTATCTTATAAAAGTACATTAATTCTTCCAAATAGGCACTTGGGGAGACAAATTAGCGTAAGTTTTTAGGTAAAAAGGAGACAGTGGCACTTAGGGAGACATTTCAGTGTCTCCCAAAGTGTCTAGCTACCCTAAAAAACAATATTTGGGAGTTATTTTTGTCGTAGAACGACAGATTTTGGTCTAAATAGTATAAATCTCGAAGATCTTAGAGAAAAGGGTTAGGGTAAACAAGTTAGGACTGTTTTAAGTTTGTGTACATCTCTATGGGATTGTCTCCCCAAGTGCCTATAAATACCCCTTAAATGATATCCGATTATTCGATTATCCCGTATGACCCTTGACCCATATATTGTGCACAAGCAGTGTTGAAATACTGAAATGCCAAAATGCATGCACGTCGCACGTCACACGTCACACGTCTGTCAGAACATTTGGTAGCACAGTCCTGGCCCTGATTGGACAAAATGCCATGGGCGGGGGGTAAATGGATCGGTCCATTAAAATGCGGGGGTGGTCATTTACCCGTGAAGCTGCTGCATCCTCCTCTGGTTTGTCTTCCTGAGGTTCCTCTTCAACAGAATGGTTCACATTGAATGTCACCTTCACTCTGTAATAAATGGAATGGTCATAGAATAATTGGTCATTCAGATATCGACTTGTAGTTGTACATAGAATGCTAGTGAAGGGCCGCTTTCTACCTTTTCAAAATCCCCGTTTAATAAACTGTTTTGTTTACTTACGTTTCCCCATCCTTTGTCTTTGTGAGTGTTGCTACAGCGTCCTCTTGCGTCAGTTTGAAGCCAGATAGTTTGGGGACGTCGGGGAACTGCCGGCTGTCTTTCTCCAGCTGTATCTCATTCTCAAGAAACTTGGCCAGCTCGTCATCCCCTGCACAACATTTCAAACAAGAGGGCGGCATCTGTTAAGACTAGAGAATACTCCAAGTAGCTAGATTTACATTTATAATTTTTTATTCTTTTCCTAATTAATTACTACCTTTAAAAAAGCTTTATGATGGCTTGGATTAACTTTAAAACAGAACAATTTGGGGGCATTTCATTAACAATCAAATTCTACTGAGTACTGTGTCTGTGGCAAAAGTTTATTAAATTATAATATATATTCAATATTTTCAAAGTTTATCAACACTAAATTTTTACTATACTAATTTAACTTAAATAAAATAAATCCTTCTTAGTCCTACCATCGGTGTGCATCCCAGCAGAGCCGCAGCTGCACAGCTTGCCGGGTTCCCGCAGCCTTGACGCCTTGGTCAACACGTGATTCAGCTCCCCAGCGCTGGTGGTGCTGTCTTTACTCGAGCGGTTGTTGCACAGATACCAAATCGACCGGGTGAACGGCCGGCTCGTTTGGCACTCTTTCTGGATAGATAGAAGGCATTTTGTTGCACTCGAAGCCGACGTGGCGTATCTACATTGTGTAAACATTCTTCCGGCTGCACTTGCAACATTTCTCGCGACAGAAAAGGCCATTTTCTGAGCTATTTCTAAATGCAATATAGTTTTCTAAAGACGAAACACTTCGGTTCGGTACATGCGGGTGAGACATGTGCTTCGAGATATAGAGCCTCTTTCAATGTCTTTGATTAGTATATTTGCATATATTCATAATTTGTCCAATCGTACACAAAACAAATAACCAAATATAGTTAAATCAATTAAATGTATGTGTTTAGAAATTTTAATATGATCTTTACGAGTATGTATATTCATAATAATTTACTAATTTTTGTAAATTTGGACGAGGTGTTTATTGTGCCAAAGGTCATAAACCTTTGTCGTCTAGTACCTGTACATATCCTACGTGATTTGTTTTAAAACTACCGGTCAGAACCCGACTATTTGGGGTCGCGGAGTCGTTTCATCATTATTTTCTGTTGACAGGGCTCTTTTGCTTTCGTACTCGTACTAGCTCTGGTAAACCATGGAGGAATAAGAAGGAATTAAACGATGGCGAATACTATGATTTTATCTTTGGCAGAAGAGCTTGATGACCTCAATGTTGAGTTCGTTTCATTGCAGGTAAAATTGAATAAATTGTCAATGAAGTTATTATAAGGTCGGTTTTGTTTGTTCCACTTGTAATATTATATTGGTTAATGTTATTGTTATTGCCAGTTCGCGCCGGATGACGTATATACACGCAACATTTCCCCGAGATTTAAAACGAATGACGAATAAACACGTTCCGATGCATCTTGTAGTAGTTGCATTATCAAAACAGGAATATTTTACTGAATAAAAAACGCATTTTTGTCAATGAAAAATAACCCCGCCAGTGGAATCGGTTCTGATTTGTGTACAAAACATGGGAAGTATTCTAAAAATGTTCCAACAAAAAAGATACAAGAGGGGGTCCCTGAATGGAGGCGTATACACACTTGTGTGTGTTGGGGGGATGTTGGAAAGGTGTTTGAGGTTGGGGTGGCGCAAGGGGAAGGGTAGCGCAAGGGGAAGGGAAGGGGAAGGGTAGCGCAAGGGGAAGGGTAGCGCAAGGTGGAAGGGGCGCAGGGGATTATTCTATGTGCAGTGGTTTTTTTTGTGACTTGGTTTTGCAGGACGCATTAAAATAAACATCACATTTTTCTCTCTTTTCAACAGGAAAAAAGTAAAGAGTATAAGAAAACTCTTGAGACATTGCGGACAATAGAAAAGTCATGCATGTCAATGGTGACGCATCAGAAGAAGAAATACACACAAATCGGCCAGACACTTAAGAAGTAAGTTAGTCTGCAGACCCTAATAACACCAAAACATTGTGACCACTTTGCAATCTTGGGGAATTGTATTCAAAATACGTCCTATCATGATTACGCTCGGGATAGACACTTGCATGATTGGACATATTTTCAGTGAAGGTGACGATCTCCGTGAAATGGCCTGTAAATATCATGATGAATTTCAGAAACTCAACACAGCCGTCTAAATTGTCAAGTTCGAGTTCACAAACTAGTGTGATCCTAGTTTTGGAAAATGTTCCAGTTTACTGTGAGTGAGTTTTGGGTTTAACGCCGTGCCGGCATCAGTGGCCATATTCACGACGGGAATGTGTACAAATATAAGACAATAAGTAGTAATAAAAAACAATCAAAGTGAACTGTGGAGACTATAAAAACTTGGAGTCGGGAAAAGAATGGGATAAGAATGAGAACGTTTCAAAAGAATGAAAGAACTATTGTATAGAAGTGTAACGATAGATTGATTCTAGGGCAGTTTTCCAGGAGAATCCCGTGGAAGGCGGGCCACGGAGGATCCCCCAGACACATGGCCCCCTGTCTAACAGTTTACTGTGAATTCTATAATAATAATAATAATAATATAGACTTATAAAGTGCACATTCTAATAGACATTACTCACGGCGCTACAGCAGAAATGAAAAAAAACTGATGAAAAATGGCATCAAAACAAGTTAAATACAGTATGCCTGTTTAAATAACAGTGTCCCGAGTTCTTTTTTGAAAGTTTGGAAAGACTTGATGTTCCGGATCTAATCTGGCAATTTATTCCAAAGTACAGGTCCAATGTGGGTAAAAGCCCGGTCACCATGATAACGTACTGTTTTGTGGCATTTAGATCCTACTACAGTACCACACTGAGACCTTGAGTACTGAAAAATCATGTAACAAAAACTCAAGCCAACTTTAATCACTCTTCAGGGGCCAATTTCATAGAGCTGCTAAGCACACACATTTGCTTAGCACAAAAAAAGTCTTGCTCAGTAAAAGCAGGTTGCCAACCAAAACTCCATGTGCTTTTCATACTAAGCAAAAAAAACAGCTAAATACCAGTCACAAACAATGTTCGTAACCCTGTTTTTGCCAAGCTAGAATTTTCATGCTAAGCAAATGGTTGTGCTAATTAGCAGCTCTATGAAATTGGCCCCTAGCTGACAAAACTTGTCATTATTTTTTATTAAGCAAAGACAAGGCTCAGTATAATTTACCAGCCAAGTTTAAAGTCTCAATAAATTTATTTAACCTAACCCTCCAGGGTATTTTGGCTAGAAACCCTGCCAGACGCATCAGATTGCATACTTTGTCACATTGACTTGTGTGCAGAGTGCAGCAAGGTCAAGCAGTCACCACAGATGCACTGTGCTGGGTCTGGCAGGGTTAGGGTTAATTAATAATAGTCTGGAACACACATCCATCTGTTTGCAAAGACTGATCTCTTCATTACTCTGATTGGATGGCAGACTAGGGAGAGATTTTGACACACTCGACCGACTCGGTACTAAGGGTGTGTTGGACTGGTTGTTTCATGTGTCAGCCTATTTTCTTATATTGCATATTATAAATACCTTCGGTTTTAACCAGTTCGCGCCGGATGACGTATAAACGCAAAGTTTTCCCCAAATTCAAAACGGATAATGCATAAACATGCCAAGTTCAAGTTCGAAAATGTCTGTCAGCAGCAAGCAAGGCCGGGAATACGTGGGTGTGCTTCCCGGCACTATCGGCCTGAACACGCTTCGGATCGAATTTCGTTAAAAAAAATCCTGCCCCTCGGCTCGGTGATGTTTGAGTACAGGCTGGTCCTCACACTTGATTGGTTGATTAATTTGTTGTCAGGCACAGTAAAGACTTGGGATTGGAGGACAAGCCGAGGTGGGAGGAGCTACAGAGACATGTGGCAGAAAAACAGAAAGTGTGTGTGGATATCCACGAATCACTGCCTAGGCCCTCGGAGTAAGTTTTTTGTTTGTTTTTTATCAAAAGTTTAGTAACAGTTTTGTGATTTTCACTATAATTTAAAGGTAGTATACACCATTAGTAATTGATTGAATTATCATGATTGGCTGGATTTGGGGGGTTGTATTGTATAGTAAATATTGTTTAACTGACCTGTTCGCAGTTTTACAATCATAGATGCTGAGAAAAGCAAAAAAACGGCGATCATTTTCAACCGGCGTAGAGCTGTTGTTCTTCTGTTGTTATTGTTTTTTCCGCAATTGCCGTCCGGCGATCGTTAAATTAAAAAAAAAAATTGGAACAATTACAGAATATCTAGTGCAATTATTTTGCTTGATGCATACAATCATTAGTTACTTTCAAATAAGTAAGATATTTCTTAATAATTTGGTAGTAAAATTGATCAATATCTGCAAATGGTGTATCATACCTTTAAACGTAATAAATGAAAAAATAATGAAAAATACAACAAAATAGAAGGACAAAGTCAATTGATCACTGTCTGATAATTCTAGCAACATTGGTTATTTATACAAGGCAGAGCATTGACCATTTGCGTTAATTCTCTTTCCTTAATTGCACGTGTAACAGTTACAAGAAATGTCTTCATTTTCATTTTCCTTTTATTGCAGAGGATTTCTCAAGTTATCTCTCGGTCAAGTCAGCGTGTCTCTTCTCAGTAAATCAGAAAAGTAAGTTAACCTTTGCTCTTGCACCTACAAAAAACCAGTGTAGATTTCCTAAATGCACACAGTTGGGGTGAATTGGCATGTACAGTACCACTGCCATGCAGTGAACTACCCTCATAGAGGGAGGGTTAATTACAACAACAAAAACAAATTGAACAACCTTCCCGCATTCCTGACATTCTGGGTCCCGATCATGATGAGCGCTCATGACAAATTTGACAAAATTCCTGAGTAATACAAGTACCACAAACTACTCACGAGTACTCATGTATCTAGCCCAGCAGTATATGTCACAGATCGTTATCCCCCCTTCTTTTTTGCTCCTACTAGATTTGATTACAAGGAAGAGTACGAGAGATTCAAACTCTACATGACCATCATACTGCTAGTCTTCTCAGTGGCTACGACACTCTTCATAGATTTCAGGTACATATACCAACAAATGTCTGCCTAAGCCCTACATACAGCCGGCTGTATTTTAGGGCTGTGGCTGCAGCCACGGCTCAAAATGTATTCTGAAACTATTTGACATTTGTTGCATTCACACTTGGTGTCACACTGTTTTGACTGGAAAATATATCAAGTTTAGCATGCGCCGGCCGAACCTGGCCGCCGATCGGAATTCGCATATGCAGCTGCACCCGTCAAAGATTGTCGACGGCTTGTTAAAATAACATAAAGAAACAGATTACGGTGGCTGAGATTTTACAGGAGTTGTATTCGAGTCCCTGCAAGTCATTTCACAAGTCCAGTCACAAGTCCTTTCACAAAGCCAGTTGCAAGTAACTGGTTGAACAATGACAAAATAATGCTTTGACTTGAGACTGGAGGACTTGTGATGGACTTGTGATGGACTTGTGATGGACTTGCAGGGACTCGCATACAACTCTTGATTTTACCGATTTTACTTAAGACGTTAGAGTTACAATATTAGGCCTACATTCTTCATGGAAGCTCTTAAATCTCACGGGGTAATGTCTTCTGACAAAGGTGTGGCATTCGACAAACACGAAACCACACAACATAATGTGACCGAATCCGGTGAAATGAGTCCTAAGAAAGAGTTTTCAGGTATTAGATTTCACATAAAGTAGAAATTACATAATTTGCTGTCATTTTGATGTATCAAAATAATTTACAGTTGTTATTTGGGTGAAAGGGTTCCATTGATTTCTGTTGTGTAGGACACTGTTAAAAAGTGTACTACTTCTTTAAAGTAGTTCTGGCGACTTGCGACTCATTTCGTTGGGTCACATATGTGACCGGCTCTACAAAAAGGTGTATTAATTATGTCGCGAAAAAGATAAAATCAAGTTATATACATGGTTGAAAAGCCGACAATGTAAGCTTTCACTTGGTATACAATAGAGCTCCATAACCCCTTTCGTTTGGGAGACATGGCGTGTTTACATATTGATTACTTTCTTGGATTTCAAATTACACAACTGAGAAAACATTATTTGAAATAGCTGGCTCTGATGTACTACAACAGAACGACGCACACAAATTGGTTGTTTTTTGCACTTTATTCATTAAAATGAACATTTCTTTAAATGAAACCTGAAACTGTAGGTATTAAATATGTCATTCAGGACAAAAAATGAAAATCACATTTTGATGAAATGTTTACCCTCTCAACCTTGAGCGGGCCATTACATGATAGTGCACAGCGCGACTTAATACACCTTTTTGTAGAGCCGGTCACATATATGTACTTTTTTTGTGTATTTGAATTGAAAAGGTGGTTTTTTTTTTAAATGTGGTCTATTTGGCACAGCCCGTATGTTAGATATTTTGTTAATACAGTCACTTATCCCATTGGTTGTGTAGAGTCTGTGATGCTCTGTTCCATTTCCTGTTGGTCTGGTATTACTGTACGCTGGTCATACGAGAGAGCATCTTGAGACACAATGGATCCAGGTAATGAAATCAGTAGACAAGTAGGATTGATCTGAAATAAAGAGAGAAAAACATGTATTTGTTAAAACATGCATAAACCGGTGTCTGTTTTTATTATAAAGTTGGATACTTGAACCAAGGAAGAAAGCATTTGGAATAACTCACTGAACAACATCTTCCAAGTGAATTTTTTTTTCAAGCAGTTTAACCAGTTCGTGCCGGAGGATGTATATACACGCAAAGTTTTCACCAGATTCAAAACGGATGACGCATAAACACGTCACGAGCAAGGCCGGAAATGTCTGTCAGCAGCAAGCAAGGCCGGAAATGCATGGTAGTGCTTCCCGGTACTATTGGCCAGAACCCGCCTTGGATCGAGTTTCGTTTAAAATAATCCCAGCGCCAACTGGTTAACTAGTTCGTGCCGGAGAACGTGTATACACGCAAGGTTTTCCCAAGAATCAAAACGGATGATGCATAAACACGTCACGAGCAATGCCGGAAGAAAATGCACGGGTGTGCTTCCCGGTACCATCGGCCTAAACCTGCCTCGGATTGAGTTTCGTTAAAAATAATCCTGGCGCGAACTGGTTAAGTTAAGAAACACAGGAGAAGTTTTTGTGGGAAAAGTCAAAGGAATGTTATTTTTTAAATAACTGGGGGAACCCTGCAGATCTTGAATTAATATTGAAGTTTCTAACATTTGTGTTCAGAATCAAAGGCTGGTGGGTGTTGCATCACTATCTGTCAGTGGTTCTGTGCGGTATCCTTCTCATCTGGCCCTCTAGCGCGACGTACGAGATGTTCCGCTATTTGTTCATGGCATTCTCTGTTTATCTAAGTGAGTACGAGTCCAGCTATTTTCAATTAAGATTGTATTTGTTTTATTTATTTATATCTTTCTGTGGACCAGGACATAGATTTGAACCTGGTCCACAGCAACGGAAGGCAAGGAAAGTAACCACTGTACCAATCGGACTACCAAGTCAAACATAAAAAATAAGGAAATATGAAACTTATTAATGGATCACATTTTCTTATCTATACTATAAAAGTCCACAATTTTAAAGAAAAGTGGTTTATGTGCTAGTTTTGTAGTTGAGACACTTATGTCCGAGACCGAGATCAAAGCAAAGGCTTTTGAGACCGAGACCAACACTTCCACAGTCCAAAACCGAGACCAAAAATGAATAAAAATGTATGGTGTTTAATAAACCAGTCTATGGCCGACATACAGTGTAAAGGTCGACTTCAAAAACAAACATCGATGGAGATAGAACAGATTTGAGTTAATTAAAAAAAACTTGACCTTTCTTTCTCTCTACTAGTACAGCATCGTTTATGTTCGGAATAAAGACAAACGTAATTTGTGTGGTGCAGCGTATTTTGCTGTGGTCTTGCCGGGTCTCGAGAGTAAAGACCGAGACCTGCACATTCGAGACCCGAGACATTACTTGGACAAGACCGAGACCAAGACATTAAAAAAAAATGGTCTCAAGACCTCAACCACTGTTATGTGCCCTTGTAAAAAGAAAAATTGTAACAATTTTTTCAAATTTTGAAGGGATTTGAAAGTTGTCAAGGCCAGGAATTTGTCTATTTGTGTCCTTCCACGTTTAGATTTTCTACAACTGCTGCAATACTATTACCAGAGCGGCTGTTTGTATCGTCTTAGGGCGTTGGGAGAGAAGAGTGATATGTACATCACTGTAGGTGAGTAAGATGGTTAATGTCTTAGTTAAAATTTGACTTGGAGGGTTTGGTCTGTGGAAGTATTCATTCCAGAAGTTGATGCATCAGAGGATTTTGCAGGATTGAGGGCATTTGGGGTTTTCGACACTTAAGGAGAATGCAGGATCCAGGTCATATGTGACCGGCTCTACAAAAAGGTGTATTAAGTCGCGCTGTGCACTATCATGTAATGGCCCGGTAAACGTTGAGAGGGTAAACATTTCATCAAAATGTAATTTATGACATCTTCAATACCTACAGTTTTAAATTTCATTCAAAGAAATGTTGATTTGGATGTAGAAACTACCATTTTGTGTGCATCGTTCTGTTGTAGAAGAACAGAGCCAGCTATTTCAAAGCCCATTTTCTCAGTTGTGTAATTTGAACTCCAAGGAAGTAAATCAATATGTAAACACGTCATATCTCCACAATAACAGGGGCTATGGAGCTCTATTATGTACCAAATGAAAGCTTACATTGTGGGCTTTGCAACCATGTATATAACTCAATTTCTTATTTTGCGACATAATATAACTTTTTGTAGAGCCGGTCACATATGGCCTAAACTATAATGCTGGATCGTGCAATATCCTCCAGTGGCAAAAACCCCAAAGGCCTTCAATACTGCAAAATCCTGCATTTTGCAAAGATGATTTTGGAGGATTTGGGATGGTTGGGGTTAATAAAATGTATTACTGTTATCATTTTGATTTTCCTTTTTTGGTATCTTGTGTAGAGGGTTTCCAAGAGTGGATGTGGAGGGGACTTCAATTTCTTCTTCCCTTTCTGATGCTTGGATATGTGAGTAGATTTGTGAATGAGATACGTGGATTTAAAGACTTTGGCCCCGTGCTCAGGTTTATATTGAATATTTGCTATAACACTTTTGTATGGAATGGCATGCCGAAGAAAATAGTCTAGTGTTATTCCTTGATTTTTGGTCTGAGTAGAGCGGCGCAAGAGTCCGCCCTGTGACAAACCATACACATTGATGGAATTTGTGTCGGGGTGATGTAAATTTAATACTGCATTTTTGCCCTTGACCGACATATTTTATAAAACACCGTGTTGTCCCGGTGATTGAGAGAAAAAGAATCACTCGGGTGGGACTCAAATTAAACCTTATACTTTGATGGCATTGCACATTTGTTACCAAAAGTGTATCAAGTGTGATTTCTACATTTGCAGATATTCCAGTTGTACAACGCTTACGTTCTCTTCAAACTATCCTTCCACCCGGACTGTAATGAGTGGATGGTAAGTTACCACAAATGTGACCCGCTCCCACGAAAACAGCCGATTTGAGCATGATACAATTTCGACATATGTTTTCTTTCGAACTACCAAGTATTTTTTGCAAAAGATTACCAGAAAAAAATCTTACTGATTTTACTGAGCGTACCCAAGGAGAAAAATGGAGCGAAGTCAATTCTTAACTATCCTTAATTTGACGTGTGTAATGACTGCTAGTTTTGCTCAATATTATATATTTTTTAAATACCTTACCCAATAAATTATATATCATTTTAAAGCTAAAAATTCAAGGAATCTGGAAATATCAAAATGTCAACTTTACTGATTTCGTGGGAGCAGGTAAAAATATCCTGCCAAGGTTACTAATAAAGCTAGGTTTTAATGTGCTTCGTAGTTATTGTTCAACCAGTTACTTGCTACTGTTGTTTTGTGAAAGGACTTGCACGGACTCGAATACAACACTGCCCCACAACCTAACCTTCCCCCACCAATTGATGCTATTTTGTAAAATCTTTTTATTCTTTTCTCTCTCTGTCTCAAGGTTCCAGCATCAGCAATCATTTTCTTCATTCTCTTTCTTGGTAACTTCTTCACTACCTCCAAGGTGATGCTGTCCAAGTTTCAAGCCATGCAGAAAAAGAAATCCAACAAATCTCTGTAAAGATAGTCGGCTTCTACTAGAGGTGTGCTTGGGTGCGAGAAATTAAACCCGTCCCCAAACTAGACGATTATATCCAAGGATTTTAAATGATGCATGATACTAGAGGGAGAAAGCTATAAAACTGCTAATTATATTTTTATGCTAATTATTATTATAGGTAATTTACAATATTTGCATCAATGTAGGGCTTCAGTATTTTATAGCAAATAATTGTAACAAACAAAATGGTGGTTTGTGCAGTCTGGTTCCCTGACCCTACTTTGGAGCTTTTAGGTCAAGGAACCAGACTAGCAACTAATTGTGCCCAAATACATTTGATAAAATTGAAGAAAAAAAAAGTCTAAATTATTTGCTAATTAATATTGACTGTAGACCTTTTGCAACTATCCAAAAAGTAATCAAACAAAATACTGTAAAAAAGCTTACTTTTGTGAAGATATTAATGATTCAAAAATGTTATTATTTTTAGGAGAATATATGTAGTTTTTCCTAAATAGGCCGTATTATTGAACGTAGAGGGCGCTGTGCTCACGGTATTTGGGGGTATAATTAAAAGTGATTCACGTCAGTTTAAATATTCTTACAGCTCCCAAATATATTTTTGTCTAATATTCAATTTTTAGATACAAGTAAAGTTACTAAAACTACATCAATAAACGCGATTTTGTCTGTGTTGGGTACCCAGAAAATCTCATGCGGCAAAAAATACGACGCATTAAAAGACAACAGTAAAATGCTTGGCACGTCGTTTATACGTCCATCCAGGTCAGGGGGGCCTTTCGAGACTGTGATTGCGAAACGCTGATGTACCGCCCATTCTCAAAATCGGGGAAACAATTTTCTCACGCGAACAATTAAGAGTGTTTGGCATCCAATCTTAACATCTTGTCTTTTGTAGTTGTAAAAGATTTTTATTATCCAATGACAAAAAATGCAGTCGAAAAAATTAAGCGTTAACGTACCGTGGAGATTGTGCACAAATACTCAAACGACGTTAACAAATACCTCCCCTAAAAAGGGCAATAATAATCGATAAATTGTGAAAAATCGTGCTTTGACCCCACTCATTTTTTTCCATGGATACGTTAAAAAAGGATGTAGCAGTGATATACTGAATTTTTTTTAAAATCTGCCTGTGAACCCCTTGCGTTTTATCGTGTTGTTTTCGAACGAAAATGACATCGCCCCAAAATTTTTGTGTGTAGATTGTACCTGGCTTTGTGGACGTTGTATAAATCACTGAATTCGGGGAGCGAGCACGGAGCAAATTTGTACGTGTTTCAATGGTGCGCCTCGAGGTAGCGATCTATACGTATTTACTGTGTGAGATGTGTGGCTCATGAGCGTGGAAGAATGAATGAGATACATTTCAACGTTGGTGGCGCACTTTGTTGGGCTCCGCCCCCCTGATCCAGGTATACACATATTAAATTGGGAGTTTTAAAAATCTTAATTTTTTTGGAAATAAAAGGAAATGTACCTTTTAGATACAAGAAAGAATGGTTACCTAGCAGGGCTGGATGCATTATTTTATATTTGTAGTTTGTGTGCTTTGTTTGTTCTTCAAATTTATTTGTATTTTATTGTAAATGGCTTAGTATTACACGGTTTGCTGCATTGTTTCATAACTTTTAATACCAATCTTGATTTTTGTTTTATTATGCCCTGATCATTGTTATATGTCGTTGTCTGAATTAATATAAAGGGCAGAAAGGTGGTTCAATGTTCTAAACTAGGTATTTATTGAATAAAACCGAAATGACAATTATGTCTGGTGCAGTGATGACTTTTTACTATTTCAGGGTTCCCACCATTTCATGAAAACAATCTTTTTCCCCCCCAAATTACATAGCAGGGTGGATAGATTGTCGAGCGCTCTCTACAATGCTTTTAATATTATAGGTACGTATATAATGCAATTAATTATTGTCTTCAGCCAAGCATTCCAATAGCTGTCGGATGATTGGAGGTTGTGGGTTCGAATACTCAACGTTACTGTTTTTTAACCAGTTCGCGCCAGGGTTATTTTAACATCACCGAGCCGATACGCGGGATTATTTTTGACGAAACTCGATCCGAGGCGGGTTCAGGCCGATAGTATCAGGAAAAATACCCACGCATTTCCGGCCTTGCTCGTGGCATGTTTATGCGTCATCCGTATTGAATCTGGGGAAAACTTTGCGTTTATATAGGTCATCCTGCGCGAACTGGTAAAGTCAGATTGTTTTGTTTGTTCAAATTTGCAGATTTTTTTTAAGGGGAAATAAAGTCCGAAATGTCCTTATTAAGTTCAATTTTTTTTTTTTTTTTCTAATTAGAATTGTTTTCTATTGCTTTAAAAGGGAAGTAAAACTCCAAATCTTCTAACGTAAACCCCAAATCATTCTGTAATGTCGTTTTTAATTGGTCTATTATCCAACAAACCACGTACCTTGTTGGTTCAGGTCCACTCTGTTCATGTTTTCTTGGGCGTGTCTCCAAACAGTGTCCACATGCAAACGGCTCCCATGACTGCAATAGCACCCCTGAACAGCATAAAAATTCACGGTTGTTACTGGACTCTACAACCACAATTACAATTAATATTTTTGTTTTAAGGCATTTTGGTTTCCCCGCACCTATATTTTCAGGTCTGATCAATTGAAAAGATTGTTTTGATCCCTAAATTAAATTTAATACAGGTTTTGTCATTCTCTTACCGTAGCATCTGATGAAGCACTACAATTGTAAATCTTCATTTCTTTTCAAAGACATTTTGAATATAACTGAGAAAAAGCAAATTTAACAAAATTGTAGAAGACCAATGCATTACACTACAGAGTTGTGCCATATATCAAATGAAAGCTTATTTCCTGCTTTTTCTGACCAACTGTAAAACTGAAAAAAACAAACATTTTTAACACATCAGACTCATTTTTGCAAAGTGGGTCACATATTATGTCGCAAACAATTGAATTTGAGTTACATGGTTTGAAAGCGTTCAATGTTAGCTTTCATTTGGTATAAAATGCAGCTCTATAGCTCCTTCCGTTATGGAGATATGACATATTTGCATAATGATTACTTCCTTGGAGTTCAAATTACACAACTGAGAAAACAGGCTTTGAAATAGCTGGCTCTGTTGTAGAACAACAGAACGATGCACACAAAATGGTTGTTTTTTTGTTCAATTAATTCATCAAAATCAACATTGCTTACCACAGTCCGTAGCGGACAGGCTTTGAATGTTGGAACACATTGTAATACGCAAGATGAACGGTTCTGTTGTTCTTAAAAGCCCTCATAATGTCCTTACTCCTGCAGAGAATGCACACACACAAAATAGGACAAATGTGACCCGTCATCACAAAATGAGCATAAAGTCGCACAAAGTGATTTCCCAGTACGGCCAGTCAAAGTCAAAATTTGAAGGGGTGGTCGATTTTGAGATTATATGGTTTTTTTTAAAGACTAAATCCCCAACAATCAATTCCCAATTTTTCAGGACGATCAGATAAAAACAAAATTAGTTTTTGAGACAATTTTGACTATGCCTTTCTATGCCTTTCACACAATTTCTCGCAAGAAATGCCCGTTTTCTCATAATCTCTGTCTTAAGACTCCAGACTAAAAAAGAAAAAGAAAAGAAATATTAAGTATCAAACCTCCAAGTGTTATATACCATTGGAAAGCTCTGTTTCCACAGAATTTAGAAATACCCATATCTCAATTTTATATTTTGCCGACTTTACGCTCATTTTGTGATGGCAGGTCACAAATTTGAGGCGTTCTGGCAAAATGAAACGGAACTGGGCGCAAAATATAGTGGAGAAAATGGCAAAATAATGAATAATTACCGATTATTTTTGTCTTTTCCGATTTATTGATATTTGCAAGCTTTGGAATGCCTACTATTTATATTTTGTTATAAAAAAATAGTTTGAATGTAGTACAATCAAGTGTTTTTCAGGAAAAACAACTGACATTTTCTCCATAACACATGTACAAAACTCGAAACTTCAACGGCCGTTTTCTCAATATTTTACTTTTGCGACATGTTGATAAATGCGAACTTTAAACAACCATAACTTGTTAACGGAATGTTCGCTTTAAGCGCGTCAAACATGTGACAATACTCCAACGAAACCCGGACAAAGTTGACAATTTTAGTTTTTTAGATTTAGCTTTTTTTCAAATTCTATAGGTTCTCGGCTTTAAAATGATGTATCATTTACATATGTACCCCCACCCTATCTCACCTGGTGGAAGGATTGAGTGATAAAACCCTGACAACCTAATTATGAGATAAACAGCTTTGAAGTTCAGAAAAGTCTATTATTTCTATTCACAATTGTTTCTCAAAATTGACCAAAAATAACACTCATGGGTGATGGGTTACGTTCAAATTTGGGGAGACTGTAGATTAATAGTTTGTGATTCAGAAAAACACAAAACCTCAAATCCATCCCGAAATGACTTCACGAGTACATTGCAATAAAACACATTGTGCGACTTTGTCAGGGTTTCGTTGGAACAGGTCACAGAAGGAGTATTTTATCCTCTTTTTCTCATACCTGACAACCCTTATTTCAACCTCTGCCAAATTCCGTTTCTTTTTGCCAAAACTCCTTACAAATATCAAATCAAATTAACCGATCATCGCAAATACTCTATGAATTTCCCACAAGTGCAGCTAAGTACGAAGTCACGCACGAAATAGACCAATAATATCAGGAAAACTTTGTTTGACGAATTTAGTTGATAGATATTACTAGAAATATAGAAAACTTGAATGTAGAAACATGTCACACTTTGTGTCCCAAGCAACCTTCGTGGAATGACCCAAACTTGAATGACCTTCTTGGGCCAATTTCATAGAGCTGCTAAGCACACAAATTTGCTTAGCACAAAAAAGTCTTGCTCATTAAAAACAGGTTACCAGCCAAAATTCTACGTGTTCTTCATGCTAAGCAAAAAACCAGCTGATTATTAATCCAAAACAATAAAGATCACGTGAAAATGTTCATGCTAAGCAAGTTTTTGTGCTTAGCAGCTCTATGAAATTGGCCCATGGTATATACCCTCCCCATGTTGACGTCGCCAACAACGCGTGCCGTCTGTCAATTATCTTCACATCTACGGAGGTGTACGTGTTGAACATGGCCGTCAACTAAAAAACAATTTAAAAAAAGATTGTCTTGAAAGAACAATCTCAAAGCGTATAAATTGAATGACTAGTGATATTACATTTAGTGAGTGAGTGAGTGAGTGAGTGAGTGAGTTTTAGGTTTAATGCCGTGCCGGCATCAGTGGCCATATTTACGGCGGGAATGTGTACAAATATAAGACAATAGGTAGTAATAAAAAAACAATCAAGTGAACTGTGGAGAATATAAAAACATGATGTCGGAAGGAACAATTACTACAAAGAAAAAGAATGAGAAAGTTTCAAAAGAATGAAAGAACTATTGTATAGAAGTGTAACGATAGATTGATTCTAGGCAGTTTTCCAGGAGAATCCCGTGAAAGGCGGGCCACGAAGGATCTGATTACTTTTAACCCACGCTCTTCTTTATCCTTCAACACGCTTCAACATGCACCCCCCCAAAAAAACCAAAAAACCCCAAACCTGTGTATAATCCTTCAGTGCGCACAGCTAGAGTGAATTGGCATGTACCACTGCCATGCAGTGATCTGCCCTCATAGAGGGAGGGTTAATGACTTCAAGACGGCCGTGTGGTACGTAGCAGACTATATGTACTATTTTATTCATTTCAAGTTGGGGGGGGGGGGGGGGGTACAAGTGTGCACTAGAAGGGCAGCAGTACAATGGGCAACATTGGAAGTCAATAATGACAGTTGCAGTCATTGTTAAAGGGATCGTATACGTTTGGTAATTACTCCAAAAATTAATGGCAATAAAAACTTACTTGGTAAGAAGTAGGCCTACAGCAGCTTTGGATAGTATAATTCATTTTTAGAAACTTTTCACTTCGAAGTACTGCGGTTATGGAAAAAGATATCACTTTTTATCCCACAAAATTTTGAATCTGAAAAGCGTTACTGCAGTGACGTTTCTCAGATTGTGTATTCCAATGCAGATTATTTTTCCTGCGTGGACAAAACCACTCCAGATTTTTGGCAATATCTCAAAATCGCTACCACCTTTTGAAATGAAATTTGTACAGGTTAGTTTTGTGGTGTATATCTATATAACTATAAAGGATTGAAACAAACATTGGGTTCTAATTACCAAACGTATACGATCCCCTTAACCAGTTTGCACTGGGATTATTTTAACATCACCGAGCCGAGGTGCGGGATTATTTTAAACGAAACTCGATCCGAGGCGGGTTCAAGCCGATGGTATCGGGAAGCACACCCACGCATTTCCGGCCTTGTTTGCTGCTGACAGACATTTCCCACCTTGCTCGTGACGCGTTTAAGCGTCATCCGTTTTGAATAAAGGGAAAACTTTGCATTTATTTTCGTCCTCCGGCGCGAACTGGTTAAGTAAAAAGACAGAAGTAGGAATTTGGAGGACAAATGAAAGGAGTTTTAGCCAACTTATCCAAACATGTCTTTTAGATATTACCTCCCTGGCCTGCAATGGCGAAGGCCCTCTAGAGGTGACATACAGTAATTTGGGTCGTCTGGATGGCGGATCTGCCCCAGCCAGATTCTGAAAGGAGGAAATTATCAGGCATGCAACGTGGAATTAATTAACACACACACAATAACGAGGAAATTCTAATCTTTATGTAGAGCTTTGAAAGTGAACAAAGAAATTGGCGGCAAGGCGGCCTCGGGTTTGAACCAGGGACCTGCGGAATACCGGACCGGCGCTCTACCAACTGAGCTATCTTGCCCTATGTTGGCGGTCTCCCAAATTATCAGTATCTTGCCAATTTACTTTGTTCACTTTGAAATGTATGCAAATTTACCTAGTCAGGTTCCCTTGTGGTATTTTAATGCGACTTTTCCTCGAGAATTATGATGAAACTTCTTTCAAGACTTTCCTGTTAAAACACGAGAGGCAATCTTTGTGGAATTATGTGGCAGTGATATAACTGATGAAGGCTTACCACATACTGTACACTGGCTCGGATGATGTTGGATTTATTCTCGTACGGAGCCAGGAATGGGACGTACTTTCTGAATGTCAGCAGCTTTGGGTGCATAATGCTAATGAGAAAACACAAATTACCACAAAAAAACGAAAAACCAGTGACATAATTGACACAATGGTCGCGGAATGCAGAAGAGTATTATTATTATTATTATTTCTGGTAATGAAACCAAGGATCCTTCAAAAGCGCTCAAAGCACTGTAGCTCGTAAGCCAGAAGAACCCTGTAGACAGAGGCACGTCAGCCAGGAACACCGGGGCAAACCCCATCTCTTAGCAATACGTGTTCTGGGTTCTTTTTTGTGCATTATACAATTTTATAATGTTATAATGAGAAAGATATATATTATACAACACACGGGACCTACAGCTTTACGTCCCATCCGAAGGATGAAGCAATAGTGGTTTAATGGCCTTGCTTAAGGACACACGTGTCGACACCGGGACTCAAAGTCACGCTATGAGCAACAGAAAACCGGGTTCTTCAAGTTAACCGCCCGGCCACGACACTCTGGCATTGTGTTCAATGAGACATAGCTCCAATTGTTTTAGAATTGGCTGTTATATGCACTGGTAATGATGTCTCAATGCAGCATGGTCCCACAAGATTAAACCGGGAGCCAATTTCATAAAACGTGTAAGCACAAAACCTTGCTTAGCACTAAAAGGTCTTACTCAGTTGAAATTTACAGGTTATCAGCCTAAACTTCATATGCTTCAATTCAACCTCTGCCCAGTTCCGTCTCATTTTGCCAGAACCCCTCAAAAATGTGTTAACTTTGCTTAGCACAAAAAGGTTTTGCTCAGTAGAAATTTACAGGTTATCAGCCTAAACTTCATATACTTTTCATGCTAAGCAAACCAGCTGAATACCAGTCACAAAAACACCTGCAAAATTTGGTTTGTAACCCTGTTTTTGCCAAGGACGAATCTTCACGCTAAGCAAATTTGTGTGCTTACACGTTTTATGAAGTTGGCTGCTTACACGTTTTATGAAGTTGGCTGCTGATACGCTATGTTGCTTTGAGGGCAGTTAAGGTCCTTAATATTTTATATTCTCATCAGTTGGTTGAGAGTTCTAAAGCCTCACCTTGTATCCTTGGCCGTTATGTAGTGAGCCATTCTCAGGAATACTGCAGACAAAAATTTAAATGGCAACTTATAGATAATATAACGTCAGGCTTTCAAGGACACCAGCTGAAAAAGTAGTGAGTGAGTGAGTTTTGGGTTTAACGCCGTGCCCGCATCAGTGGCCACATTCACGGCGGGAATGTGTACAAATATAAAACAATAGGTAGTAATAAAAAAACAATCAAGTGAACTGTGAAGAATATAAAAACTTGGAGTCGGAAGGAACAATTATCACATAGGAAAAGAATGAGAACGTTTCAAAAGAATGAAAGAACTGTTGTATAGAAGTATAACGATAGACTGATTCTAGGCAGTTTTCCAGGAGAATCCCGTGGAAGGCGGGCCACGAAGGATCCCCCAGACACACGGCACCCTGTCTAAATGGGTCCCGCAAGGCCGACCGTTTCCCTTGCAATATTTAGTAGGCCACGTGAAGTCATGAAATGGTTACGTACCATAGCCAGCAGAATAGGCGTCAAATCCTGCTTCGTGAAATAGTTCTTCCTTTTCTGTCACAAAGTAAGAATAAGACTATAATATTTTCCAAAAAGAGTTGATTTTCCTAAAATTATGAGCAAAACCCAGTAAAAGACGGGACTGACATATTTTTGTTTAGAAATGCAAGAGCCAATTGTTTTAACCAGTTCGCGCCGGAAATTTGTTAACATCACCGAGCCGAGGCGTGGGATTATTTCTAACGAAACTCGATCCGAGGCGGGTTCAAGCCGATGGTACCGGGAAAGCACACCCACGCATTTCCGGCCTTGCTCGCTGCTGACAGACATTCCCGGCCTTGCTCGTTACGTGTTTATGCGTCATCCGTTTTGAATCTGGGAAAAAAACTTTGCGTGTATATATACGTCCTCCGGCGCAAACTGGTTAAACTCACCGTATCTGGAAGACATCTCAGCCAGTTCGATATCTGGGATGTACGGTACACCAAGCTTGCCGGAATCCGTGTGCATGGCGTGGTAGACATTGGCAAGGCTCGTTGAGGGTAACGGCAATCCTGCTTCTTCTAGATTCTTGACGACAGGACAAAAAAAAAGATCCGAGGTGAAGCCGAGGATGCTGTACTGCGTCGCCCGCCCGCCCGCGTGTTTATGGTTTTACAACAAAGATAAGAAATGATTACAGTTGCCGCTTCTGCTTGCTAGGCGAATAGCAGGGTGCGTTGAACGTTTCCCGCAATTCCCGACTCGTGATTGGCCACCTCAAAATGACATCAGATAAATGGAGGGTAACGTCCCAAACAACCGATAGGCTGGGGCGGCATGGCCGGTTTCTTTTGAGATTTGACTGTGCAAGCGGTCGTAAACTATAGCGGCGGGCCGCAGGTGAAACACAAAGAACAACTTTACAACCGCAGTTTGTTGTCGAATGTATTTATTTAATAGTCCTTCTCAAATTTGTTAAGCTACAAATAAAGACGGCAGCTTTTCTAATATACTAAAGCCCTGAAATTTTCTGGATAATCTGACACTCTTTCGGAGGAATAGGGGCTGCGGTGTCTTCGATATGATTTAGGAACATCAAAATTTAGATACATCAACATTTTTGATACATCGAAGTGTTGATATTTCGATATGATTAAAAAAGTGACATCGGCGATATCGATGTCAAAATAGTATTCGAGTATTTGAGTAGTATCGAGTATTTGAGTAATATCGATATTTCGACGAACGTTAGGTCATACCTTTCTGATCTCCATTATGAGAAACTTGGTGTCGTAAAGATGAGGAAACAACTCACGGATGTTCTTCTTGAAGTCACTGAATTTAACTGTATACAAACATATAACCACAAATGTGTGCATGAACAACTTTTCAAAAACGCAGGACAAAATTAGGACTTCGGAGGACAACATCATTCGCAGGCTTTTCAGGAGTAATGGCTGTGGTTACTTTTTGGGATAGCTGCAAAAAGTACACTTCAACTTAAGGTAGCTTGTCGGCTTGGGAACGGGTGACTAGTGATGACTTGTGACTGACTCTATTACAACGCAGCTTCACACCATCATGGGCATTTAAAGGTAGGATACACCATTTGCAGATATTGAAAATATTCAAATTATTAGGAAATATCTTACTCATTTAAAAATAAAAATTGATTCTAGGCATCCAGCAAAATGATTGTGCTAGATATCCTGTAAATATTCCTAAGAAAAAAAAAAACATTTATAAAGAAATATTCGCGATCGCCGGATGGCGATCGCGAAAAAACAAAGATAACATAAGAATAACTGCTCGACGCCGGTTGAAAACAAACGCTGTATTTCGTGCCCTTCTTGTCATCCATGATTGTAAAACTTCGGACAGGTCAGTTAAACTATACTATAAAATACAACCCCCCAAATCTACCCATTCATAATAATTCAAGCAATTACCAATGGTGTATCCTACCTTTAATAGGCCTGTGAATCGGGACTATTGACCCACAATGACCCATGATGACTGACCGAAAATATATTTTTAGGATGACCGATAAGATGCTCGCTTCTTACCGGGTAACGGCTTGTAGAACTTAGAATGGAGGAATAGGAGGTCAGTCAGGAAGTTGTGACCAATCAGGGGCTGCGCGGACACAACACAAAAATTACATTCACAACATAAATACACTAGCTAAGAGTCTAGAGTTGGTTATAGTAATTTCTTCACCTTTCACTTCAGCATGGCCATTTCCCAATCCTACCTTAGCCGACATGTGAATTTCATTTTTTCCCGAAATTAACCCAATAATGAGGTTTTTCTAAGAACATTATTCAGATTTTTCATCCCGCTCCAACATTGAGTGAGTGAGTGAGTGAGTTTTGAGTTTAACGCCGTGCCAGCATCGGTGGCCATATTCACGGCGGGATTGTGTACAAAATATAAGACAATAGGTACATGTAGTAATAAAAAACAATCAAGTGAACTGTGGAGAATATAAAAACAAGGAGGAACAATTATCACAAAGGAAAAGAATGAGACCGTTTCCAAAGAATGAAAGAACTATTGTATAGAAGTATAACGATAGACTGATTCTAGGCAGTTTTTCCAGGAGAATTCCGTGTAAGGCGGGCCACGGAGGATCCCCCAGACACATGGCACCCAACAACTCCAACATTGAACACTAGTTTATCGTGGTGGTGGTGCCTATAAAAAATTTCCAAAATGGACGGATTAACTAAATTTGATCTTTGCAAATGTTGTAAATGTTCTTTCATTTTTACATCTTTGTAGTTGGTGAAGTTATCAACAATTAGACAAACGTTCGTTTCCCGAAGACAAAATACCTTTTTTAGTTCACTGATGTGCCTCAAGACTCTTGTAAAGCCAGTGATCTTAGCCCATAACCTGGAAACCAAACAAACACAATTAAAAGATGAATAAGATTAAAACTGCTGCAAACTGCTTACTGGCTGGAATGACCTGAAATATACAAATCAAATAAGTTAAGAGGGCCTAATATTTCGATCTTGACCAGTTCGCGCCGGATGACGTATATAAACGCAAAGTTTTCCCCAAATTCAAAACGGATGACTCATAAACACGCCAAGTTCAAGTTCGGAAATGTCGGTCAGCGGCGAGCAAGCTAGGCCGGAAATGCGTGGGTGTGCTTCCCGGCACTATCGGCCTGAACCCGCTTCGGATCGAGTTTCGTTTAAATTAATCCCGCCCCTCGGCTCAGTGATGTTGAAATAATCCTGGCGCGAACTGGTTAACAAGATCTTCTTCAGAGACAATTAAAATATGCAATCCCTGTTATATTTTAAAGTTTTACCTAAAACAATTTTTTTTTTTTATTTATTGCCATTTTCTATTTTCCTGCTCCTAAGCAAAAAATTAATCTTCAATCCATGCCAAATGAACCTACATTTCTAAAAAGTTGTCGGGGTTCAAACTCAAATTTGGTTAAAACTTTTTAAAAAACAGCAACAACCTGGCTCTCACAGGGCAGGTTCAATTTTTCATAAAATTAGATTTTTTTTTAAAGGGGTTTGCTTAAGCCCCAAATGAGAATACAGTACATGTATATCCTTTTGTTATAACAAAAGATACAAATTGAAAACTTGTCAGAAGAAATAGAAATACCCCATTTTTAAAGAGCACGAAATGTGAATCGTTAAATTAACTGGCCACTATCTGCAGATGTACATGTATATGTACTTGGAGCACCCATATACTGAAGGAAAATAAGTAAACACAAATAGTTGGGGAAATCATTTTTTGGGGGATATTGACATGGTTTAAAAAAAATTGTATTAACACTAGAATGTGTCTGAATTACAAAATACTTCCAAAAGTGTGGGGGGGGGGGGAGATTATTTAACCAACCTTTCTGTCCAAGGGATTGTTTCTTTCAACAATGCAGCTTTCTTCTCAGGATTCACTTTTGTTATAAGAATCTTGAAGAAGAAAAAATAAATAAAATAGATTGAAACAATTCATTTCAGCACAAAAAGTTATTAGAATTCTGGGGATTTTGCTTGACTGTGACCCTGGTTCGAATCCAGCCTTGGCCTATATGTGGAGTGGGTTTTCAGTCCCTACCTGATTCCGTGGTTTTTTTCAGGATATTCTTTTGAAGTTTTCCTCCTACCTCTAAAACTGTACCATCTTCTCATTGTCTTCTTTTGAGAAATCCTTGGTTTCATTACCAGAAAGAATTAATAATAATAATAATAAAACTTCGCTTGGTATTTGCATTCACGTGAAGTATAAACAGCCTTTAGAAGCAAACAAAAGTACAAATATATGATGTTAAGTAAATAAAATAAGCTTTTTTTTATTTATTTTTTATTCCATCACATTTTTACCTCTCCTGTATCAACCTGCGAGGTCCAAATGTCAGGAAAACAATTCCTCAGCAATGCTTGGATCTGAATGGAAACAATATCTGTCCAAAAAACATGTACATGTAAATCAAAGTTTGAATCTGTTTTGTTTGGATGCAACAGAAATGATTAAAATTTTATCAGAATTATTCCATGACCTTTCAATTCTACCACACACAAACACACACAGCTATGTTTTGACCGGCAATCGTGGACGGGGTATTGTCCGACCGTCTTCCCTCTTTTGTTTATACTCTAACGTTTTCGGATGATCGCCATAGGATTTGTACACGGGAAAAGATCGTGGACGTTGTGTCAATCGTGGACCCATTGTTTGCCTCCCAATTCTTTTGTCCGACGACCACGATTGCCGGTCAATACAAACGCACAACTGTGCATATGTGACCCCCCTCCTACAAAACCTGACAAAAATCGCACAGGTTTCGAGATACAGCTCGATCGTCAAAGTTGAAATGGGGTGAAAAAATCTGGCAGAAATCGATTTTTGTTTTTCGTTATTTCTTTACTCTTTAATATGTATACTTTAACCCTCAGTTAAACAAAATCAACTTTATTGATGAGAAAGTACACAAATCATACATTTATTGAGGCAAACTGTGTCCAAACTTTTCCATAGATTATTGCTACTCTCTTCGATGTATGGTATTGTAACGGAAAAACGGTCTGGTGCATGAACTCTTGAACCAATGGGTCACGGTGGCTGGGCAAGTAAATAGGTAGGGTCTGATTGCTATCAGATGTTTGGCAAGTACAATATGGAGCCTTGTGGGTTGGTACTTGAAGTTTAGAAACACAGGGGAGCCCAGCGCAACGGAATCTTATAGCATAAGTTAAGATTAGCTGTCAGTGGTCTGACAGGGTGTTGTGAGTTGTATAAATGAGGTTGTATGGAATCTGGCATTATTCTTAAAGACTAACTTAGCAACTTGAAAAGGGGAAAACAGGGTTGTTATTTTGGATGCATGACAGCAGACACTAGGCAGCTCACCAAATGGGACTAAATTCTGTTTGGAAAGGGTTTGTAAATTAAAGGTTTCATGAAAATACATAGTAGCCTGGTTTAAGTTAGTTATTGAAACATAATAGAAGACTAAAACAGGAGTTATTGCGTATAAAATACAGAGCACAAGGGGGAAAAGGGCAGTTGTTGGATTTCATCGATGGAAGTGGTTCTGATAGAGTGCAGATTTAGTTTGTGATCAAGTTGTATCATATAAGTCTATGTACTTGGGAGGCCGTTTGTGTACGCGGGATCTAGGACGCGTGAGCACAAGTGCTGGGATAATGTCAGTAGCACTACGTAGATGTAGGGTAGTCCACATTAATGGGACTACCGCGCTATAGTGGGGTACGTTACATGTACCTGGGGCCGATTAGGCTCATTATGTAATTTGTGTTATTCTTGTATATAGGACCCGGTGGGGGAAGTAAGTGGAAGTGGAGACAATAAAGTAGCTAGCTGTAATATCCTAGTCGAACTATAGAATTGCTTCTCTGGTGTGCCGTTAATCACGTGTTCCTTGTCCTCTTTGTAACGGGCGGTATATTTCCACCCAAACGGATCCGGTCCCTGGCCATAACTGTGCGGCTTTTAGGGTCAGATAATACCGGTGAAGTCGGGGGTTTACCAACCGAGGGAAAACCGCTACAGTATAAAGGTGGTTTTGGTACCAATTTAGCTGAAGATGTGTATTAAATGGAAATAACAATATCTCACTTTTCCAAAAAAAACACACTTATGTCTGGTTTTGTGGGAGCAGGTCACATATGGGTAGTTACGGTACGTCTATTTTTCGACCCAATACCTTCTATTGTTCTCCTTTGTTCCTATAGAAAACTAAAAATACATAGCGTTATGCTTATAAGCCCCCTAGATTACTAAAGTCTAGCAGGCTAGCATTGTTCGTATTGCAATTTCCAGCAATGATTTCTCACAGGTTTTGGTAATGATTACTTTGCTGCAAAATAATGTAAATGACACGTACCTTCCAAAGACAGAAATTTTCTTTACTCACCGTCTGGAATCCTAGCTAAGCTGATCTGGTCTCCTTCCTTAGCACCTGGCAACCAGTCCGATGTTGCCGACGTGAAACTTGTCACTAAATGATCGTCAACGTCACTGATGAAATTACAAAAAAATTGGAGAAAGACAATCAAATTACTACAATTATTGAAAATACCAACACCATATGTGACCCACTCCTACGGAACCCGACATAAGTCGCACAGGCTATTTCGAGATACAGCTCGTCAAAGTTGAAGTGGGGTAAAAAATCTTGCGGACATCGATTTGTGTTTTTCGTTTTATTCTTTAATATGTATACTTTAAACCTCAGTTAACCAGTTCGCGCCGGGATTATTTTAACAACGCCGAGCCGACGGGCGGGATTATTTTTAACGAAACTCGATCCAAAGCGTGTTCAGGCTGATAGTGCCGGGAAGCACACCCACGCATTTCCGGCCTTGCGCGCTGCTGACATACATTTCCGAACTTGAACTTGGCGTGTTTATGCGTTTTGAATAACGCATCCGTTTTAAATTTTGGGAAATTTTTGCGTTTATATACGTCATCCGGCGCGAACTAGTTAAACAAAATCAACTTTATTGATGAGAAAAGTACTGATGAGTATAAAAATCATGCATTTATTGAGGCAATCTGTGTCCTAATTGATTTGATTCCCATAGAATCGTGTGTACACGCAGTCTTAAAATCCTCATAAAATTAGAAGAATGTATGGAATTGGTATCAAATGAAAGCTGAAGTTGTGTACTATATGGAAATAACAATATCTCACTTTTCAAAAAACACACACTTATGTCTGGTTTTGTGGGAGCAGGTCACATATGTGACCGGCTCTACAAAAAAGGGTATTAAGTCGCGCTGTGCACTATCATGTAATGGCCTACTCAAAGTTGAGAGGATAAACATTTCATCAAAATGTGATTTACATTTTTTGCCATTAATGACATCTTTAACACCAATATTTTCAGGTTTCATTCAAAGAAATGTTGATTTTGATGATTAAAGTGGAAAACACGCCCATTTTGTGTTCATCGTTCTGTTGTTCTACAACAAAGCGGGCTTTTTCAAAGCCTGTTTTCTCAGTTGTGTAATTTGAACTCCAAGGAAGTAATCAAAAGCAAACATGTCATATCTCCAGAACGGGAGTAAACATAGAGCTCTATATATACCAACTGGGATCTTACGCTGTGGGCTTTCCAACCATGTATATACTAAATTTCACTATTTTGTGACATAATACCCATTATTGTGGAGTGGGTCATATATGGCAAACTGTACGCACAAACTGTTGGACTCCAATTCTGGAGGTATAACGCGGTGTAAAAGACAATTGGATTACCCATCCTAACAGATGCCAACAAAACCTGCTGTTGGAGTTTGACTGGATGGGGATTATCTCCCCCCCAAAACAAAAACCAAAAAAATTATGGAGGGGCTATATTACTCCATAATCAAACACTTCTCTTATACAGAATCAAGTCCATTTTACGATGTATAATTTCACTTATTCTGTCTTATCTCACAGAGGGTAAACAGAAAGTTTAAAATAATAAACCCTCCCTCTAACATGGAGCTATCCAGAGCCAGTTACCATTTCTATCCAAGACTATCGTAACTCATACAGTATGATAAAGGAAGGGGGTTGGTTTATTTAATGATGGGTTGTGTTAGTTACAACAGTAGGAGGGAATTATTAAACGTTACAGGGAGATTTCATACAATGTGACAGGATGAGTACCTCATTAAATATTACCTCGTTAAGATACTTTCTTGTTCTTCCACTTGCTGCCTCAGTTCTTTTTCTGCCTCCATGCTGAGGTAGCCCACTCCTTCGCGGAAAAACTAAGATAAAATTAAATGGAAATATAATGTATCAAGATGTTAAAGGAAACATGCAGTCTAACATTTTCATTACGCATTTTTTGTTTTAATTTAATAGATTTATGTGTATTAAATGTGAATAAAAAGCAAAACTGGTTCTAGTGTACGTTTAGTGCGGTAATTTGCCGTCCCAAAATTGACCCCCCTTTTTAAATTTCGCGGCCACTAAAAATGAGTGACGTAAACCGAGGCAGGACCCGGACAACCTTGCGTGGCCACGTACGCACATTGTTGTGTGTTAATGCACCCACAGTGTACAAATCGCGTATGCTTTGTGCACGGTAACCGATTTTCACATTGACGATTGTGAAGTTCTTCTTAGGTTTTTGGTGAATCCGGCGAAAACAGTACTGATTCGTCTGATTCGAATCACAGTATTTCTTATTCAGACACGGACTCGATCGAGGATAAAGATGGGGTCCCTCTAGGCGCTCTAGGTCGAAGCACGACCGCTCAAAATGTTCGCTGCAGAGGGCTGAAAATCACTAGGCCCGCCCGGACCAATCATCAAGATCATAGGATATTGTTTTATCAAAATATACAACATTTAACCAGTTCGCGCCGGAATTATTTTAACATCACCGAGCCGAGGGGCGAGATTATTTTTAACGAAACTCGATCCGAAGCAGGTTCAGGCCGATAGTGCCGGGAAGCACACCCACGCATTTCCGGCCTTCCTCGCTGCTGACACACATTTCAGCACTTGAACTTGGCGTGTTTATGCGTCATCTGTTTTGAATTTGGGGAAAACGTTGCGTTTATTTACGTCATCCGGCGCAAACTGGTTAAAGAGCTTTAACTTCATCAGGTTAGTTGTTAATAAGAAATGATCTACTGTGGCTTTAACAATATTAGGTGAAAGTGAACCAATTATAATCATACCTTGTTAAAATCAAAGCCATACTGACACAAGAACTGAACGCTGGATGCCTGTAATAAAAATCGTAAAAGGATGACATATAAGATAGGACTTGTGGTGGATTTGAAGAGACTTGCAGACTCAAATACAACTCCACAGATTGTAATGCAGTTCATTTCAACATGAAGCTTTTTTTGTCACCCATGATGAGAAACTAACATTTTGTTTCTTAAAGGTATGATACACCATTTGCAGATTTTGAAAATATTTACTACCGAAATATCTTACTCATATGAAAGTAAATAATGATTCTAGGCATTCAGCAAAATGATTGCGCTAGATATCTTGTAATTATTCTGAAAAATATAATTTTATAAAGAAAAATAACATAAGAATAACTGCTCGACGCAGGTTGAAAACAAACACTATTTTTCGTGCTTTTTTTCGGCATCAATTACTGTAAAACTTCGGACAGCTCAGTTAAACGGTACATGTATTTACTTTACAATACAACCCCTCAAATCTCCCCATTCATGATAATTCAAGCAATTACCAATGGTGTATCTTACCTTTAATTTAAAGAGATCGTTATATGTTTGGTAATTACTCCAAAAATTAATGGCAATAAAAACTTACTTGGTAAGAAGTACAGCAGCTTTGGATAGTATAATGCATTTTTAGAAACTTTTCACTTCAAAGTACTGCAGTTATGGAAAAAGATATCACTTTTTATCCCCAAAAATTTGAATCTGAGAAGCGTTACTGCAGTGACGTTTCTCAGAGTGTGTATGTAGATTATTCTTCCTGCGTCGACATAACCGCTCTCGATTTTCGACAATATCTCAAAATTGCTACCACCTTTTGAAATGAAATTTTTACAAGTTAGTTTTATGGTATATATCTATAACTATATAGGATTGAAACAAACAGTGGGTTCCAATTACCAAACGTTTACGATCCCTTTAAGGTGATACAATAAAAACAAACTAAGAGATGCTAATCAGAATGCAAGATTTCCTCGACAGACTCGTTCACCATTTACCTGGCAAGTAAACTGGGCATCGATGGTTGAACAACTCCTTGGGAACAGATAGAAGTTGTAAGTGAAGGCACAGTACCTGAAACAATAACATGAAGTAAAATCCGAAGGAATAATAATAAACGGTTCTTATTAAGCGCATTACACACAGAGTCCCTATGCGCTGTACAGAGGGAGACAATTTATCAACATTGAATAAATGGGTTTTGAGAAGGCATTTAAATTGATCCAAGGTTTGTGCATCTTTGACGTTTTGGGGGAGTTTGTTCCAAAGATTGGGAGACGACGTAGAAAAAGCACGCTGACCGTATGTCTTTGTCGATGACGATGAACAGGTGAGTAGGGATCGAGATTGTGAGCTCAGTTTTTTAGGAGGTTCATATTTGTGAATCAGATCCTGTCGATATAATAGCGCGTTGCCGTGGATACAGTTATAGGCAAGCACAAGTACTTTGCACACATTCCATTGTCTAACTGGAAGCCATGGGCAGGTCGCGGTAGATTGATGAAATGTGGTCACTACTTTTGGTTCTTGTGAGCAATCTGGCTGCTGAGTTCTAAACAGACTGTAATTTGGAAATTGTTGAGTCAGGAAGCGATTATTAGATGCAGGGTTGGTGGAAATGCCGTCCCTATCCATTTTCCTTTTTAGAGTGCAGTATAGCGACATGCCTGTACCTACAAACGTCTTTGGCTAAAATAGTGTTGGACGGAAATGTTCGATCATCTGTACTTTGACGATTTACTTAGGTATTGTATTGGATATAATCTTTATATTATGGAGGAAAACATGAAATAAATGTTCAATGTACACGTTTTGCTTTGACCCACTTTATACAGACTTACTTGTTCTCACTGGGAAGTTTGATGAATGCTGAAAGCCCTGGGAAATAATGAAGAATGGGTGATAAAATAAATGCAGAAACCTCTGAGAAAGTGAAGTGCAAGAGAAAAACTATGGACAGAGTGCAGGTGCGGATCGGGGGGGGGGGGGGGGGGGGGGGGGGGGGGGGGGGGGACGTTCCCCCGGGTAAAATGAGTAAAATTAAAAGAGGGGTGGGGGAAAAGAGGGGGAGGTGGAAAAGAAGGAAGGAAGCTGTGGATCTGCTGTGTCAAATTTTTGGCATAATATAATACTGACAAAAAAGGGTTATCAATCCATGGAACCCCTGTTTGCGACACGCACCCGTTCAATTTCTCCATGCACATGAAGCCCTCTAAGCGAGGTCTCCCCGCGCAATGGGAGAGCGAGGCCGGACATTGGCGTTATCCGCAGAAAACAACAGACGTGTATAAGTGTTGGGAACTAAAAATGTCCACACAATACACAAACCAAAAACACTGTATGGACTCGAACATGTCCACACAGCAATTCGCCCTATCTGAAAAAAAGGGGTTCAAATGGAAAATCGGGTTAGGGACTTAAGGGTCAACACTCATCGGTCTTAATTTTCTTCTTTTTTCGTAACCTAAATAATAGAAAATCAGTTTTATCCGCGCAACTGGATATACAGATGTCCAAAGTAAGAGTAAAAAAACACCACAAGGTCAAAAGTTCAATGAGCTGTATCTTACAAACCGATTTTAAAGTTGGTCGGTGAGAGAGCAACACAATTTTGGTGATTTTGTTTTGCCTAATTAGTAATTGGGCCTAATTAGTAATTGGGCCTAATTAGTAATTGGGCCTAACTAGTAATTGGGCCTAACTAGTAATTGGGCCTAATTAGTAATTGGGCCTAATTAGTAATTGGGCCTAATTAGTAATTGGGTCTAACTAGTAATTGGGTCTAACTAGTAATTGGGTCTAACTAGTAATTGGGCCTAACTAGTAATTGGGCCTAATTAGACTTACCCAGCTGACACAGTGTAAACTGACTCGCAGTCTGACTCAGCTTAGTGTACCTGTCCTGTGGTGTATCAAAAAGACTGTTGTGGTTGCCATTGAAATGCAGCCCTGTGAATTCGGTATCAACGGCTAAAAAATATAACAGTACGGTACACACACCTGTAGTTTCACGAATTTGATTTAGCTAATTAATTGTTCTGAGGTTTATCATGGTTTATGGTGATGGACAGATGCATGGCCCTTTAAAGATAGGATACACCATTGGTAATTGCTTGAATTATCATGAATGGATGGATTCAGGGGGTTGTATTTTATAGTAATTACCGTTTAACTGACTTTTCTGAATTTTTACAATCACTGGTGCCAAGAAAAGCACTAAAAACAGCGTCTGTTTTTAACCAGCGTCGAGCAGTTATTCTTATGTTATTTTTGTTGGACAGCGATCGCGAAATTGTCTTTATAAAATTCAATTTTTCGAAATAATTACAGGATATCTAGCGCAATAGTTTTGCTGGATGCCTAGAATCATTATTTATTATACTTTCAAATGAGTGAGATATTTCTTAATAATTCGGTAATAAATATTTTCGATATCTGCAAATGGTGTATATACCTTTATTAACCAGTTTGCGTCGGGATTATTTTAACATCACCGAGCCGAGGCGCGGGATTAGTTTTAACGAAACTTGATTTGAGGCGGGTTCAGGCAGATAGTCCCGGGAAGCACACCCACGCATTTCCAGCCTTGCTCGCTGCTGATCGACAGACACATTTCCGGCCTTGCTTGTGGCGTGTTTATGCGTCATGTCCGTTTTGAAACGAACAAGAGGCGTGTGTTTACTTCAATGGCTTTCCTCCGACACATTTTGTTACCATTCAAAATGAAAGAATGTTACTTCCTGATGCTCCCATGACTAAGCTAAGGTTAATCTAGACTAGAGTAGACCCAATAATTGGGGCGTTTTCACTCCTTTTTTCAAATTTTGGATTTTGTCTGTCGACAGACAAAATCCAAAATTTGAAGTGAAAACGCCCCAATTATTGGGTATATGGTTAATCAATCCAATGCAAAAATGTTAGATTAGACAGGCATGTATCTGAAAATGACTGAGAATTGCAACACAAAACACGGAAAATGTTCTTATTAACCCATATCTATATCATGACTATCACAGCAACAAATCTTTTGTTGGTCGATATCGATGTACAATAATGTACTTCTCATTAAAACTGCGCCATCAGTCAGTCACTCGTTTTGTTATTGTCAAACTTGTTTTTCACGAAATGGATGAAACATCTCCTGCTGATCTGATCTGCAAATTCGTTTTTATTCCTCCATGCTGCAACTTACCGATAAAATCACTCCGTTCAATGTTTCTTAAAATTTGAGGAAGAAGCTCCTCAAAGTTGTGTCTTGTAACATTTGTCATTCTTAATTAACTTTAAAATTCTGTATGGCAAACTTAGGTTTTTTATTTACTTCAAAATAACCGCGCTGCGCCACGTACTACTATGATTCAGGCGTGCCAGTTTTCCAAAACCTCGGCTTCGTTATCTCTTTGGCTAGAACAAAGCTGGTTTCCGAATCATTTAGATTTTAGAAGTTTCTTTAGCAAATAAAAAAAATTCGGCCTCGTGTACTGAATTCGATGTAAGTTTCCTAATAAAATCAGAACATGGATCAGTGTTGAGTTCTTTAAGTCAAGGGCCCAGAAATACTGAAAAAGCCAACTCTAGAGCGATGCCCCGATTTCTAACTTAATTTTGTAGACGGCATTTACCAAATCTAAGTTTTTCTACCAGCTTTGGCGCACTACCCACCACTAGTTATGCACGGAAACAATGGAAAGATGTGGACATCGATCTTGCAAAAATCTTACAAACCTGAAGAAATAGAGTGAATAACTGGACTTACTATACAAAAATAGATATATTATTTTATTTTATTCGAGCTTTTATTGCAATAATTATTGACTCAAATGAAATACACAGGCAAAAATAATAAAATTCAAACAAACTGTTTTATTGAATGTCTCAACTTTGGAAGAAACTTAATACAATACTAAATTAATGATACAAATGGTAATAACAGTAGTGTATCAGGTTTTGTTACACAGAAACACAAAATGACAATTTTTTTTTCATCTACACCAGTACAGTTTTCCCCTGTAATAGCTCTACAAACAAATATATTTTTATAGATCTAGTGCCCTATTGGACGGCTTACTGCTTAAAGTTAGCGAATAATCCCTGCTTACTGCAAATCCAATGATAAAACCTGCTGAATCCAACAGCGGGTAAATTTCTGTTGGATTTTGTTGACGTGAGCAGTGAACAAAAGACCATTTGTTTTACAGCTGTTGACTTTGTTGGGTTATGTTGGATTCAGCAGGCTTTGCACAATTAATACTGTTTAAATCTAGCAGAGTACCAAACAAACCAACAAGTTTTCAAGTTCAAAGGTAGTATACACCATTTGCAGATATCGAAAATATTTACTACTGAATTATTAAGAAATACCTTACTCAATTGAATGTAAATAATGATTCTAGGCATTCAGCAAAAGGATTGCACTAGATATCCTGTAATTATTCAAAAAAATTGAATTTTATAAAAAAAAATTCGCTCTCGCCGGATGGCGAGAGCGAAAAAACAAAGATAACATAAGAATAACTGCTCGACCCCGGTTGAAAACAAACTCGGTTTTTCGTGCTTTTCTCGGCATCCATGATAGTAAAACTTCGGAAAAGTCAGTTAAACGATATTTACTATGAAATACAACCCCCCAAATCTACCCATTCATGATAATTCAAGCAATTACCAATGGTGTATACTACCTTTAACAGACTGCTTTGGCAAGACCAAAACGTGGTGGGAAGAAGCCTAAACTGGAATAGAGACAAGGAAAATTAAATACTGTCGGGAAAACTGACAAATCTCGAGAATTTGATGGACAAGGCACCATGTTTGGAGTAATAGCAACTATTACAGGGTAACTGCAGAATAGATGCTTGTGAAATGCTGCTTTTTTTTAAGACAGAAAAAAGACGACCTTCGGAGCGAAGAGAAAATGCAAATAATAATGCCCCGTCTTTTTACGTCACCCATTGACTTTGCTTACTCTAACGTGCTAACTTTTTTTTTCACTAATTCTACTGAAATTGTTAACATATTAAAAAAACATACATATATATAATGTAAAAAAAAAAATTAACATGAATACTTTTAATTTTGGTATATTTACAACAATTAAAGATATGGTTGTTTTTTTTTACAAACTAGACGAAGAAACAAAGGAATAGAAGCTACAAGGAAACGCACCTTTCTTGTAATTATGATTTCAGGATTACAGGAGATTCTGTCTATTGTTTTCAGCAAGACGGTTTCTTGCCAGGAGTCACTGAGGCGTGGCAACACGGATCAGGTGAAATGCAATGAGAGAGTTTGGTGTTATTTGAAAGAAATGTTGTCGGATTATTTAGAATGAACATATGTGACCTGTTCCAACGAAACCCGGACAAAGTCGCACAATGTGTTTTGTCACAATGTACTCCTGAAGTCATTTCGGGATGGATTTTACCATTTTGAGGTTTTAGGTTTTCCTAAGTCACTCACTATTAATATTAATCTACAATCTCCTCAAATTTGAACAAAATCTGTCTACCAGAAGTATGTTTTTTTGTCAATTTTGTGAAACATTTGTGTATAGAAATAATACGCTTTTCTGAACTTCAAAGCTGTTTATCTCATAATTAGGTTGTCAGGGTTTTATCACTAAATCCAGACCCCAGAGAAGATAGGGTGGGGGTACATATGTAAATGATACATCATTTTAAAGCTGAGAACCTAGAGAATTTGAAAAAAGCAAAATCTGAAAAACTAAAAAGTCGACTTTGTCCGGGTTTCATTGGAACAGGTCACATATGTGACCGGCTCTACAAAAGGTGTATTATGTCGCAACAAAATTAATTGAGTTATATACATGGTTCAAAAGCCCACAACGTCAGCTTTCATTTGGTATATAATAGAGCTCTATAGCCCCTCTTATTATGGAGATATGACGTGTTTACATATTGATTACTTCCTTGGAGTTCAAATTACACAACTGAGAAAACGGGCTTTGAAATAGCGGGCTCTGTTGTACTGCAACAGAACGATGCACACAAAATTGTATTTTTTTCCACTTTTTTTATCAAAATCAACATTGCTTTGAATAAAACCTGAAACTGTAGGTATTGAAGATGTCATTCATGACAAAAAATAAAAATCACATTTGATGAAATGTTTACCCTCTCAATGTTAAGCGGGGCCACTACATGATAGTGCACAGCGCGACTTAATACACCTTTTTGTAGAGCCAGTCACATATGGTCACGACTAAAATGGTCTTTTGAGAGCTACAGCTACGACTACCGTAAACCCATTTCGAATGTAGTTGCAATGGGCAACAACCTAGACAATAGCCATAGACAAGAGATTTGGACGTGGCTTACGTCTGTCATGAACTTGTCAATGACAAAATCTCTAAGGCTCGTATAAGCACTAGCATTCAATTGGATTAAAGATCGTACTGGTTCTAAACACTCGGTGAAAGTATTCCGTCTGGCTTGCTGTCGTTTTAAAGAAATCAAGAACTGTGATTTCCAACAATCAGTCGACTGACTGATTCTGATTTTCTGATTTTTTTTTAATTGACGAAATATTCTTTCGTGAACCAAAAGCTTGTAAAAAATAATTGTTGCTGCATTCTCGCAAAGTGTAATTTCCACAAATTTTGAACAATATTCTTTGGATTTTAAGCGGTGTCGTTACTAGAAATAAAAAAAAAAAACGCATGGAGTGCAAAAGCTCCTATTACCTTCAAAGGAGTCCTATAGTAAACATTCGGTGGTTTGTATTAAGAACTTAAGAAACTACAAGTACTTATTTACAAAGCTATCAAAGTCCAATAAAACTACACAAGTTAAATACAAAACTTAAGACACCATCCCGTCGGCAGTGTTGTAGTCGAGACCATTATGTCCGAGACCGAGACCAAGACTTTCTAGACTGAAACAAACACTTCCGAGACTTTTGCAGTCCAACACCGAGACCGAAAATGGATTAAAATGTATGGTGTTTAAGTCATTACCAAATCTAAATCCCTGAGTGAGTATACGGCAGACATATAGTGTAACAGGTCAACTTCATGAAAACAAACATCGATGGAGATAGAACAGTTTTGAGTTAATTCACAAAACTTGACCTCTAAACTTGACCTCTCTTTCTCTCGATGGGCCTTTTCGAAACCGTTGCTTCGTCTTTGGCTTTGCCTCCGAATTCCGAAATACTGAGAAGCAAATAGAAATGGAAGAAAATTGAAATAGTCTAACTTTTGGGTTCACATCAATCGAGTGAAAGTTTCTGAAGTACAACAGGCGTAAGAATGTGGCTGGAGATTTTGCAGTTGGGAGTCAAAAATCGTCTTAAGCCAAAGACGAAGACAAAGCCAGGGATTCGAAAAGGCCCTATGTAGTGTCGTACGGTGTCGTTTATGTTTGTAATGAAGACTAGATTTTTGTGGTGCAACGTAATTTGTCTGGCACAAAGTAAATTGCTGAGACAGACTAAGACCTGCACATGCAAGACTGAGACCAGCCCTCCGAGACCTGAGACTTTGCTTGGACAAGACTGATATTAAGACATCAAACCTAAAAAATAAACAGTCTCGAGACGGTCTCGAGACTTCCATCACTGCCTGTCGGGTTATTTTACCATAGTCTTCCCAATTTGTACATGTATTTGTTCTTCTCAACTATTATCTAACTGGCCAACTCTATGAAACGCTAAACTCTGAAAGGTAAAACAATAACTAAGTAACTACACTTAAAAAATAAATCAAATAATAATGTTGTCATGCATATAGGCTTTAATTTCATGCATTTTTTTTTTCTCAATAAAAACAATATTAGGAAAGGATTGTACGTAAATACTGTAATGAACAAAACAGATCATGGTAAATTTTGTGTTCAATTTTTGTAACACTGTTTTAGAAACACAATGCATTTTTTTTTCTCAATAAAAACAATATTAGGAAAGGATTGTACGTAAATACTGTAATGAACAAAACAGATCATGGTAAATTTTGTGTCCAATTTTTGTAACACTGTTTTAGAAACACAATATTCAAATTTTTCTTAACCATATAAGCAGTTGTAACTGTAACTGTAACTATTTCTTTTTCTTTTTCTTGTTCTTTTTCTTTCATATTGATTGATTGATTGATTGATTGATTGATTGATTGATTGATTGATTGATCGGTTAATTGATTAGTATAACATCCAACAAGAAGTTTTCCCTTTTCTTTTCAATAAAAACATAACTAGTTAACCACAAACGATTCAAGACTTTCTTATAGGTAAAAAAAAATAAGCAATTCTTTGTTAAAAAATATAACTTTTTTTTCATCTGACATTAATAATTTTTTCCTGGAAAAATCAGTAATGTTAGTTCGAGGAGTAATTTTCAGTACAGTACACGAACAAAAATAATTCAAACTGTTTTCTTTACCGTTAACTGCATACCATCAACAATAAACCCCAAAACACAAGGTTTGTACCCTGCTAGCCCTTTCGTTTCCAAGAAGATTAAAATTCCACCAAAATTTGCTTTCTTCAGACAATTTCTTTTCGATTCATTCATTTTAAAAATACGTAAAGGGCACTTTTGTTTTCGCGTTATCGGCTTAGAAAAATTGCCAATACACGGTTTTTTAGGTCATATGTATTAGGTAAATGTTATCTTTTAGTCGTTTACTTTCAGGAAGAAATTTGGCTTTTTGGGGCTCCAAAACGAAATATGTCATAACACTAAACGATACTCTGAAACAACCAAAACCAAAAAATAATGAATTAAACTTTAAATTGTACCCCTTGCCATACTGGGTTCTGTATCATTTTGATAACATAAAGAAAAGATCAAATATACGACCATTTTTTTTGGTCATTAAAACAGCACCTCTAATTATTTTATTTTCTTACTCTTCTAAAACAAGATTATTAAAACAAAGATATTAGTGAATAAAACCCAAGTTAATTTGGGAATTTTCCCCAAAAGCACTTTATACGTGGCTTAGCATGGCTCACGTTTTAATTTTACGCAGTAGAAGCAGGATTTATGCAGAAGAATCGGGATTAAAGCAGAAGAATCGGGATTAAAGCAGAAGAATCAGGATCTAACATTTGCATATTGTCAAAATCATTAAAAAAAGTACCAAAAAACTCAAATTATTTGAGATACGAGTTCACTTTCTCAACACTTGCCATCTTCAAGAAAGTTTAAGGTCAAACTGCAACGTGTCGCACCCAATCTTACGAATCATCAAAATTACCAACAAGATCCAACAAATCCTGCGCAAATATAAAATCACCTAATCTCCGTCTCCAAAACACAAATTATCCTTCGTTTTGTGCTTACATCCACCTCCGCCATCTCTTCCAGATGAACCTAAGAGAAGGTACTTCAACCAACTTCCAATTAAACCAGTTGTCTTGCCTCTTCGGCACACTTGGTCGCTTTAGAGCATTCAGTCTCCGAACGCCGACGTCCACTGTTGGAGTAGTACTGTAAAAAAGACCGTTTCAGTTGACTCTACCGACCTTACAAGAAGAAAAGCCTGTTTGCTAGATCTAGGCTGGGCGACTTGTGTAGAGACTGCCCCACCAGGAAGGAGAGTTTGTGAGCGTAGAGGCAGGGCGCTGGTACACGGATGGTGCCCTGTAAGGAGACGAAAAAAAAATTCAGGACGTGTTAAAATTGCAGTTTCATTTCGTTTTAGCAATGCAAAGGAAAAGAATTCCATACCAGGGGCCAATTTCATAGAGCTGCTAAGCAAAAAAAATTTGCTTAGCACAAACAAGTATTGCTCATTAAAAAACAGTTTACCAGCCCAAATTATACGTGTTTTTCATGCTAAGCAAAAAAACAAATGATTTTCAATCCAGAACAATAAAGATCAGATGGAAATTTGGTCTGTAACCTTGTTTTTGCCAAGGACAAATTGTCATGCTAAGCAAATTTTTGTGCTTAGCAGCTCTGTGAAATTGGCCCCTGAACATCAATTGACATTCTGTGCACAAACCCTACGAGACTGGTCTAAAACAAAAAGTGTTTTCTCAGTAAATGACTTGACATTTTCTGAGCTAAAATTTACTTTTTTTTAGGATATGTTATTGCTTTCTGATGGCTTAGAGGTCAAAATAGGAAAACAATTAGTGATGTCCGTGTATGGAATTCTTTCCATGCAAAGTTTCAAAACGGCCTAGGATCGAAACTCGTTTGAGGCGTAAAGATTTTCAAAACAAAAAAACAGAATTCCACCAATAGCTAGAAAACTGGCATCCCTGCATGTGTAGTTTAAATTGTAATTCAAAACAACAATACAAAATGAAAAACAGGCTCCATGGGACCAAAAAAACAACATTTGACAATTGTATAACACCATCTAAAGTAGCTATCAAGCTCACTAAAGCTTCTGTACACATTTGTATTGATGCACCAATGCGGAAGTATTATCTATGAACAATCTGAAACAGCAACTTCTGAGATTTCAATTTTGGGGTTTGGGTTTCTGTAACTGGTTCCCCGTTTCCTCTAATACCCGTAAATGCGCACCTCTATTTAACCAGTTCGCGCCGGAGGACGTACATACACGCAAATTGTTCCAGAGATTCAAAACGGATCACACATAAATAGCCACGAGCAAGGCCGGAAATGTCTGTCGGCAGCGAGCAAGGCCGGAAATGCGTGGGTGTGCTTCCCAATACCATCGGCCTGAACCCGCCTCGGATCGAGTTTCGTTAAAAATAATCCCGCGCCCCGGCGCAAACTGGTTTAAGCCCAGTAAACAGAGGTTTCGGTCGTGGATTAGAGAACACGGTTTTACTACACAACGTACCGGCCAGTTGAAGTACAGATGGGTTAGTTTGTAGGTGAGGAGCTGGATGTGGTTTGGTGCCAGACCGGACGTGTCCCAGATGACATTGTAGCTGGTCGGGGTGACTGTCCCCTGACGGACGGACTGGCTGACCAGGAAGAAATCATACCTGTCAGGAAGGGTAAATAATAATAAAAAATTTAAAAAACGTAACTCGGATTTTTATTTATTTTTTCGATTTTGTTTTGAAAATATTATTTAATGTTTTGGAAAACGCCCCTCTAGCAATGCCATAAACATAATACAGTTAATTTTCAACCATCAAGGTGGAGCTTGCAGAATCTCTTGTGCATAGAACACATAGGCCACAGGGAGAGCCCAATTGATGTCCCTGTACATCGCTGGTAGTACGCACTGCGCTCCTTGTTCATTTGATACTCGTATAGCAGTGAGATTTCTTCGTCTGTTCGCCGACTCTCCTAATTGCGTTTTTTTATTCAGAATATTATAGCAGGAACCAGACACTTAAAATGAAGACAGGTAAGATGGTGTCCATATCCCCCAGGCCCCCATCCCCCCTAACCCCCAAACTTCCTTTTCCTTCCAATGAGGGGGCACTTGTGCACGGAGTCGTAAAAATTAACAGCACTTAAATTCCAATGATCTCTTTCAAAAGGTCCATCTATTAACCAATGGACCTTTAACCAGTTCGCGCCGGGATTATTTTAACATTACCAAGCCAAAGCACAGGATTATTTTTAACGAAACTCGATCCGAGGCGGGTTCAGGCCGCCGGTACCGGGAAGCACACCCACGCATTTCCGGCCTTACTCGTGGCGTGTTTATGCATCATCCGCTTTGAATCTGGGGAAAACTTTGCGTTTATATTCGTCATCCGGCGCGAACTGGTTAACGATCCAACTCTTTCTACGACAGTGATTCTGCTTTCGTCTAACAATTTTCAACAGACACCATTTCGTCCCTCTTTGACATGACCACCAAAGAACATAATTCATGATTCATAATTCAAGATGCCGTCTTCCCAAACACGATAATGTACTTACAAGTCTGGCTTGGTGACCACCGAGTCGATGATGGTTCCAGGCGGGGGGTTGGTCAGTTTGCCCTTGTTGAGGGTGAAAAAGCGATTGTTGATGCGTTTCTTGACAACGATCACGGCGCACTTGGGACTGTAAAAAAATATTACTTCCGTTATACAAAATTTGTATTGCTTCAAACGCTTCAAAACCGCAAAAAAAACTTAGCCAACATTTAAAGGTAGTATACACCATTGGTCATTGCTTGAATTATGTACAAGTACTCCCTCTCGTCGTGCTGGCACGCGCAAAGCGCTAGCCTGGTGCCGTTTAATTTGCGGTGACTATTGTGAGTGGTATTGAGTAGTAACGCTATTGCGTTAGCTAACTTTTGTTGCAAAAGACTTCGCAAGTTGCGTATTTCTTTTTAAAATGTAGGCAGTAGTAGTACCGGGGTACCTGCATTGTTTGGTGGATGTCATCATAGGGAAATCAAGCGTACATGTATTGGTGGATACGTGTGCTTTATACCTTGATTTAAGCCCCAGCTTGAACCACTGATAGCTTTGCAAAATCACACCCCTAGAAAATCCAGGTGAGCCTTTTTCCACACGCCTGTGATTTTCAAATCAGAAGGACTGCTGACCACTTTCTCTTTTGGGCGACTCAAAATTCCAGTTTAATTATTTCGACCTATACATGTACCAGTATTAAAACGCCTTCAATGTTGTTGCAGTGAACGTGGGGACCTGGCTAAAAAGAGATTTTCACACTAAAACGCTGCCATAGCCAATAATTGATACACTGTTTGGCCACGAGACAAATTATAATAGACTGACCACTTTTTCTTTTGGGCGACTCAAATATTTGACATCATTACATACTGGTTCTGCTTGGATTCCATGACTTTTCCATGATGTTTATCCGGGAGAGTAGCAACTTTTGATGACTCCTTATAAACTCCTTAGAATTTCATGACTTTTCCATGATTTATTTTCTGGGACTCCTTTTAGACTCCTTATAAACTCCTTAGAATTCCATGACTTTTCCATGATTTCCTTTTTGGGACTCCTTTTAGACTCCTTATAAACTCCTTAGAATTCCATGACTTTTCCATGATTTCTTTTCTGGGACTCCTTCTAGACTCCCTTATAAACTCCCTTATAAACTCCTTGAAATTCCATGACTTTTCCATGACAGCTTTAGAATTCCCGATTTGTTTAACTGGCATCGTTTTCTGAACCAAAGTGAGGTTTTCTTAAAAATGGGAGGAGGACTCACTTCCAGCTTGTTCCCATCGTCTTGAAGGTGTCAATGATTTGAGGCAGTTCGTGCTCTACCACGGCGGGCAGTTGGCCGTCCCCGACGCCATCGCGGTAGATTATGACCCTGTCCGGTAGGGTGTTGTTGATCTCTTGATAGTTCCGGAGGGCAGCTGCCAGGCGAAACGTGACAAGAGAGAAAAAAAGAGAGAGAGAGATGAGAACAGATGAAAAATTACTTAAGAATGGTTTCATCACAAATGCCTGTTCAGGACTCTTAACAAACGCAATAGGAAACAACATGGTGCACCGCTTTCTAAACTATATTAACCCTAACACTTCCTAGTAATAGCGCTCAAAGCCCTGCGGACATTCGGCCAGATCCGTGGTTATTGAGAAAAAAAAATCATGCACCCAATCAGAGGCTCTGTTACAAACAGACCAAGGCCATTTCCCAAACCCTGGCTTTGGATCCATCTCTGGCTACAGCCTATTGCTAAACTGTATGAATGAAGCCTGAGACAAAGACAAATCTGGGGTTCGAAAAACAGCCAAAGGAATGCGAACCAACGCGCATTTCTATTGGTCCATTCGCTTGGACATCCAAGGTGTTCTCACAAACGTTCATCCTCCCACGAATTTTTTTTTATTAATCAGAAAAATTGTTAAAATTAACGTACAGAACGTGAAATAAAGCTGTGCTATTGTATATTATACAGAATAAGAAACATAAAAGACTGAAAAGCTACGTAAACGCCAATAAAATTAAGTATAAAGGTAGAAATTGTCCTTTTACCAGGGGTGGTCGTTCATATCATGTATTGGCCAACTTGTTTAATGATTGCTGCGAATGTCCGCAGGGTTTGAGGGCGACAATTCAAGAGCCTGTTAAATGCTGCGTGGCTCAGGATGCCCTAACAGTGCTTGGGATAAACTTGGCAAATAAATGGGGGGGGGGGGGGGGGGGGGGGGGGAGGGCGTGGTAAATGAATATGTATTCTGTGCAACTTTTCAATTGAACAAAGAAAAACAATGGAAACTTTTGTTCAAACAAATGTTTAGAGACGCAAGACACCTGCAAACACTTTTCTGTCAAAACAATTTTTTTTTAAATGTTAATTTTTAATAGAACAAGATAATTTGGGTAATTTGCTTGTAACCGCTATGCTTATGCGTGCATACAATGAAATGTATATCTCCAAAGAAAAAAATCACAAAATCTTGTTGTGCACACGTGCAGTTGGAATACCGAACTGGCTTATTGGGAAGCCGGACCTCCCGGCCAGACAGCGATACTCACCCTGCATGCAGACCTTGAGACCGTCAATGAGTTCCTGTCCCGTGTGTTGGAATGTGCAGCGCGAGTAGTATCTGGAAACAGAAACGTGGTTGAACAAGTCAAAATCAGGGTCCTGGCCAAGGTTCGTATATGATTTGTACATACAATAGCCCTTTCCACAATCTTTTTTCAACTGTGTAACAAGCGTCGTGCGGTGACCCACACTGACAACTGCATGTCATGCAGTAAACATTGGTTGATGTCATCAATACACAGGGCTAATGGAAACAGATTGCAACAATCCGAGGATTGAATGCAAACGTTCAAAACGACAATTCGGCAGATTTTAAAAAAATACAACAATTTCGGCGAAATGTTGCATCGCCTTCGAATTGAGCGAGTGAGTGAGTTTTGGGTTTAACGCCGTGCCGGCATCAGTGGCCATATTCACGGCGGGAATGTGTACACATATAAGACAATAGGTAGTAATAAAAAAACAATCAAGTGAAATGTGGAGAATATAAAAACTTGGAGTCGGAAGGAACAATTATCACAAAGGAAAAGAATGAAAGAACTATTGTATAGAAGTGTAACGATAGACTGATTCTAGGCAGTTTTTCCAGGAGAATCCCGTGGAAGGCGGGCCACGGAGGATCCCCCAGACAGTCGGCACCCTGTCTAACTCCAACATTGAACACTCGTTTATCGTGGTGCCTATACAATTTTCAAAAAAAACACACGGCACCCTGCACAGCCTTCGAAAATGACACTGAACGAGGAACGTAATACTACACGTACCTGGTGAGGTCATCGTTCATGGTCGCTACAAAGCCACCGACAGAGCGGCCTCGGGTGGAGGAGTCGTGGTAGGAATCGATGCCGATGACCATCATATTCTTGGGCTGGGAAGACAAAGACACAAATGTCAGCACAGCGAACATTACAGGCCAAGCCTTTTGAATAGATAACCTCCCATAATGAAAACACAAATGACATTTTTTGCCGAACAAAAATAAGTGCAGACATGTAGGGCATCACACAAGTGCACATGTACATGTCGTCCCTAACAACTGTCGTCCAGCGCTTAGTTCCTCCACGGCAGTACATTCGTACTCTCTACAGTATCCCCTTTCTCCTGGCGTTCGAAGAGCCCAGACCTTGCTGGACTACACTAAGAGCTTCCTACCCGTTGCTGTAAACATCTGTGTTTCAACCTTTTCTTTGTATTTAAAGGGATCGTATACGTTTGGTAATTACTCCAAAAACTAATGGCAATAAAAACTTACTTGCCAAGAAGTACAGCAGCTTTGGATAGTATAATGCATTTTTAGAAACTGTTCACTTCGAAGTACTGCGGTTATGGAAAAAAGATATCACTTTTTATCCCCAAAAATTTGCATCTGAGAAGCGTTACTGCAGTGACGTTTCTCAGAGTGTGTATTCCAATGCAGATTATTCTTCCTGCGTGAACAAAACCGCTCCAGAATTATTTCGGCAATATCTTAAAATCGCTACCACCTTTTGAAATGAAATTTTTTAAGGTTAGTTTTATGGTATATATCTATAACTATATATGATTGAAACAAACACTGGGTTCCAATTACCAAACGTATACGATCCCTTTAATAGGCAGTGTAAATTTTATAAAAAAACTGTATATATGTATAAGTGGGTCAGAGCCAAAACCCATATCAATTCGTGGTTGACTGGCCAAGAGAGATTCCATACATATACTTCCAGAAGCATGTTTCCCATATAAGCCTGCAACGGTTACACGGTTAACCGACCGTTCAAACGATTACACGGTTACATTTTTCCTGTTCGGTTAACCCTTTTTTTCCTTCTTTTTTTTTTTTAAAGAAACCCCACCAATTGTCAACTTTGCGTGGGTATGGTTGGAGCAGGTCACAAATAGTACAATTGAATACATTTTGTATGGACATTTCTGATAGCTTATCTAACATCTAACATCGACCAGAAACCACGGCCTAATCTGGGGCCAATTTCACGGAGCTGCTAAGCACAAAAATTTGCTTAGCATGAAAATTTGTCCTTGGTAAAAACAAGGTTACAGACCAAATTTTCACGTGATCTTTATTGTTTTTGATTGATAATTAGCTGTTTTTTTGCTTAGCATAAAAAACACGTAGAATTTTGGCTGATAACTTGTTTTTAACCCTAACTCCCTCACCATTGTTATTGAACAATACGATTCCTTTAAAATCCTCCAACTTCCTTTGTTGTGTAGGGAGTTAGGGTTAATGAGCAAGACGTTTTTGTGCTAAGCAATTTTTTGTGCTTAGCAGCTCCGTGAAATTGGCCCCTGGTCCTTATAGGCAAGGCTGGACAGTATGGGTTCAAGGGATGCCGCAAGACTTTGGAGTCAAGCGAAGAGGGAAGCCTTTTACGCATGCTGCCGGTCTGTGCTGGGTGCCGAATCTCTATGACGAGGAGTGCACTAAATAGCAACCATGGCAACTCAGAAAGTTGTTCAGACCGCCTGCTACTGAAGTGTGTATTGAGTGAGGACGTATTGAGTGAGGACGTATTGAGTGAGGACGTATTGAGTGAGGACGTATTGAGTGAGGACGTATTGAGTGAGGACGTATTGAGTGAGGACGTATTGAGTGAGGACGTATTGAGTGAGGACGTATTGAGTGAGGACGTATTGAGTGAGGACGCATTGAGTGAGGACGCATTGAGTGAGGACGCATTGAGTGAGGACGTATTGAGTGAGGACGTATTGAGTGAGGACGTGAGACGTATTTACCTTGATTGTACAAACCCTGCCGAATTCGGGGTAGCCACTCTAAATGTTGTGGAAATCAATGTGAGATTTTTTTTGAAGTTTAAAATAGTTGTGTGCTATTCAATTTAAGTGAACTTTGAATTAATAATAGTAGGGGAGACTGTTTGTGAATCATGGGTAGAGGTAAATTTGATTAATTAATATCATTTACTGCAATTTGACCTGTGTGGATAAGTTTTTTTTTCATCTATACATATAATTATAAATATAGTAAACCCAAGCTTGAGGTAAATTTTGTCAGGTGTGAATTTAAAGTAATAAATTAATTCAATGTAATAATTAATGTCTCTGAAGAAGATCTTGTTAAGATCGAAATATTAGGCCCTCTTAACTTATTTGATTTGTATATTTCAGCAGTTTCGGAAAGAATTTGTGGACGTTGTTCTATTTTTCATTGTCTTTTTGAACATTATAAGAGGAAGGGACTGGATCCGACAATCTGGAATAGGCTTCCCCCGATATCATCAGGCAGCCTTCAGAAGAGGGGGCTCAGTGTTTTAGACAGGCTGTGCATTATTATTTGACAGGCCATACTTTGCGTTAAAGGGATCGTATACATTTGGTAATTGGAACCCACTGTTTGTTTCAATCCTATGTAGTTATAGATATATACCATAAAACTAACCTGTACACATTTCATTTCAAAAGGTGGTAGCGATTTTGAGATATTACCGAAAATTGGGAGCGGTTATGTCCACGCAGGAAGAATAATCTGCATTGGAATACACAATCTGAGAAACCTCACTGCAGTAACGCTTCTCAGATTCAAATTTTTGGGGGATAAAAAGTGATATCTTTTTCCATAACCGCAGTACTTTCGAAGTGAAAAGTTTCTAAAAATGCATTATACTATCCAAAGCTGCTGTACTTCTTACCCAAGTAAGTTTTTATTGCCGTAAATTTTTGGAGTAATTACCAAAAAGTATACGATCCCTTTAAGCAGCTCTGTGTAATTGACCATTTGCGTGTGGAATTTAAATAATATCTGGTACACTGACTTGTTCACACAGCTTGGCACAGTTTGACTTTAAATTATCCAGACCAAATACACTGTTGCTATATCACGTGATTCGGGGCAAGCTCTTGCATAGTTACGTTAGAGACGCTCAGCACCAATACATTGTTCACGATGGTTAAGAATGGTACAAAGACACCAGACAATTCCAGAGCCGGGGGTTGCTAGCGTAAGGCTTGTCCTGAATCACGTGATATAGCAACAGTGTCTTTGGTTTGGAGAATTTAAATGTAAACTGTGCCAAGCTGAGTGAACAAGTCAGTGTACCAGATATTATTCAAATTATACATTCAAATGGCAATTGGCCTCAAATGGCATTGGCCAACTTACCGGAATTTCCACCCTCCACAGCTCGCCGCCCATCTTGCAGTTGATCTGCATGGCAATCTTGGTGGCCACTGACATGAGGGTCTGCTTCTTGTTGAGGGTGCGGGACAGGACGCACTGGCTGGGAACGGGGGCCTCCAGGCAGCAGTACTTCTTGATGGCGTCGTAACGATCCTTGCGGTTGGTGGGCAAGATGCACAACACCTGGGAAGAAAATATACGAGGGGTTAAAAATGAAGGTTGTGCTTCAATAAAACATTCCGTTAATGAGCTAAGCCTGTTTAAAATTAACATGTCGCCAAAGTAAAATGTTAAAGGTAGGATACACCATTGGTAATTGCTTGAATTATCATGAATGGGTAGATTTGGGAGGTTGTATCTTATAGTAAATATCAATTAACTGACCTGTCCGAAGTTTTACAATGATGGATGCTGAGAAAAGCACGAAAAATAGCGATTGTTTTCAACTGGCGTCGAGCAGTTATTCTTATGTTATCTTTGTTTTTTCGCCGGATGGCGATCTCAAATTTTTCTTTATAAAATTAAATTTTTCGGAATAATTAGAGGATATCTATCTATATCATATCTATTTTGCTAGATGCCTAGAATCATTATTTACTTTCAAATGATTAAGATATTTCTTAATAATTCGGTAGTAAATATTTTCGATATCTGCAAATGGTGTATCCTACCTTAAAAAAAAAGGCCTTAAAGTTTCAAGTTTTGCAACTGTTTTTCCTTAAAAAAAACTTTGTATTCCAATACTTACTATTTCTTTACAAATGTGACCCGGCGCTCTGTGAAAATGAGTCAGATGTCGCACAGTGCGCTTACGAGATTTGGGTGGTTAAACGCGGAGAGGGGGGGTTTTCGTACGAAAATTTGATATTCCTATTTCATGATTTTCACCTTGGTTAGGACTTAGGATCTATATTTTCAATTTCTACATTAAAACATGCTGAATTAAATCAGATTTAGTGAGAAAAACCGGTTTTGTATTCTATTGCATACATCTCCTAAAGGGAAATAATTTGTTTAATGCATGATTTCTCATAAATGGGGTTTTCAGATTTCACAAAATCGTCAATTAAAATTGGTGTATCACAAGAACGCAACATGCTACAGACACCTCCAATATATATCAAATTAAAGAGGACAGTGCACTCTTTCTAATGGTCAAATTTTCGACATCCGACTCATTTTCACAGAGCAGGTCACAAATATGGTTAGTAGACAAAACAAAGATTACAAATATCAATAAATCTGAACATTGAAAACAAATTGCACCCATTGAATAATTTGCATTTGTCTTCACTGTGCCCAGTTCAGTCTCATTTTGCCAGAACGCCTCACAAATTTCAATTAAATTTCGAAGTCAGGTTTTTTGTTTTGGGGCCCAATAGCCGCCAGTCTCTACATTATCTTCTTTATTTTTGTGGGCGGTACCCAGCCTACCCAACACGAAGGGAATTAGTGTCCGAAAGCCAACATTTGGAAACTTCAAAGTAATAATTCAGTGACTAAATCTGATTATTTTTTGTGTGTGCGGTTCGATTATTAAACAAGTTAATAATATTTGCATTGCTACAAAAGCAGAAATTCAAAAAAGCAACATTTTTTTTTTAAACAACAAGGAAATGCAATTTTTAGGCTTATCGAAAGTTGTCACTAATCCAGGTATCAAGAAATTTCCCGCTCACTGCAAAAAAAAAATTAACACCAACAAAATAGAAAATATTACACTACTTACCATCTGTGTTGATTGGGTCAGGTTTTGTTTGATACAGTTTACAAAGCTTTCTGCTCTGTCGTCCTTCAGCAGATGCCTGCACAAGAGAAGGTGGAAGAAACCACAATATCATACAGTGGTTCTCAATAGAGGAACCCGTGTTTGGCCAGCAATTTTGGGGTCAACAAGTTCAACTCTGGTTAACCTTGCGAGCTGCAAAGCCAAAATACTTACGCCGTGTCGCGGAGGTGCCCATGGGGGGGGGGGGGGGGGGGGGGGCAGTTTCGATTTTGCGTATAAAATACTGTTGGAAACAGTTGAGACAGCATCAGTACAGTATAGATGATGTGCCTCTGTTTACATCTGTATTCAAATGTGCCCGTCAATATGCGCACGAATCATGTTTTACATAAATTTGGTTAAGAGATGACATCAGAGGTCACATAATTCAAAGGCGATCTGACCTGCGACGTCAGTCTTTAAGCAAATTTTATGTAAAACACGATGGGTGCGCATCACTGCCGGGCACATTTGAATACAGATGTAAACACGTGACGTCAGAGGGCACATCGTCTATACAGACTGAAGACCTTTCTGTGATTATAAACAGCCGTTGTTTTTTTTCATCCTGTGGCTCTAAACGGCTGTCACTGGGCCATGATTGATGATGTTGTTGTGAGGGCAAAGTCAACTAGGCGGTGAAACACAAAGAGCCTTTTTTGTGCACAAGTCATTGGGCTTTGGCTGAACAGCCAACTTCCCCAGGGTTGGCCGACCGCGACTGAACTCCTACATGAAAGGCAATGATACAATCTCAAACCACAAGGTTCCCTTTAGGATTACATGTAGTTTCAATGGAATTAGGCGAAAGCTTTATACAAAAGTGAAAAATAAATAAAAAAGTGGTCCCCGTCTGAGCACCTTTGCAGCTCGCAGGGTTAAAAGGACTCTCATCACTTTATGTGTTTACGCAAATCTGATGACCAACAAATGCCGGGAGTGATTAAAAAAAAAACATTAAGCAGCCTATGCCGAGTTTTAACTTCCCTTTGCTCACAAACCAGGCTGCGTTTTGAAAATAGTCGCAGTTCTACTTTTCTTGAAAAAACCACAGCACGGCAGGTGCCGTGATTTCACAGGATGCTCGAGACTGTTAACCAGTTCGCGCCGGGTTATTTTAAGCATCAACGAGTTGACCCGCGGGATTATTTTTTTTAATCGAAACTTGATCCGAGGCGGGGCCAGGCCGATAGTACCGGGAAGGACACCCATGCATTTCCGGCCTTGCTCGATGCTGACAGACATTTCCTGCCTTGCTCGTGTTTGGCGTGTTTATGCGTCATCCGTTTTGAATCGGGGGAAAACCTTGCGTTTATACATGTCATCCGGCGCGAACTGGTTAATCTCTTACAGTCAAGTAAGATATTTCATAATAATTCAGTACTTTTTGATGTGATACTAGACAAATGTGCAACCAACTATTAAAGTGTTTTGGAGAGTAAAGCAAAGCAATGAGCTTTAGAAACCACACTTCTGTAAGTTCAAAAGAACCGCTCCGCAAAAAAAAGGGTCCTAGTCCTTACATCTTTGGTTCCAGTACATTAATCCCGATGGGAGGCCCGACCCTAGTCAGGGAATGAAGGAAGTCCATGGCTTTGGGCTGATCACGAGACGTGAACATCATGAACCAGTCCTGCAGAGGAACGCAGCTCAGGAGCTTCTTGCCACGGATCTCTCGGCTCCACTCGGCGTCGGCGGGAGCGTAAGAGTATTTCTGCAACGAGGGTCACAATAAAACAATACAGTGAAACGCCGCTATAACGAACATGAATAAGATTAATACTGCTGCAAACTGCTTACTGGCTGGAATGACCTGAAATATACAAATGAAATAAGTTAAGAGGGCCTAATATTTCGATCTTAACAAGATCTTCTTCAGAGACTAAATGGCTGTGTACAAGAAACAAACATATATAGGGCAACATACAGCATGATGCACATCATGGATGCTGAGAAACACAAAAGAAAAAGCGCAGAGTTCACTGGAACAAACAACAAAAGGAGAATTAGGCTGAGGGATTAAAGGGTGAGGTCAGTGTGGGTAGGATCAAAGGCAGGGTAGGAACAAAAACAGAAGGGGTAAAACCACAAGGTTTTGTTCAGTATATAGATCGTTCGGTATAGCAATTTTCAGCCGCCGGTCCAATTCTCGACTCTCCGTAGAGTATGTACACAACCACTGAAGTGGCGTCAAGATACTTCTTTTTTTTCTTTTTTTTTGGAGGGGGAGGTTGCAAAAGATATACTTCAAGTCGCAAGCTATTCAAACGAAATGTTGACAAAAACATTCCTTTGCCACTGTTCATCCAGTTGCTGGTGGCTGGCTTTGTGAGAGGACTTGCGATAGTACTTGAAGGGACTCGAATACAACACTGCAGTTACTCACGGCATTTGGCTGGAAGATTTCCTGTGCCTTGATGACTCGGCCTTCAATCCTGACCGGCTCGGGTGCAAACGACACCTTCCACTTGTCCAAGTATTCCTGGGCTTCCTTGTTCCTGTATTAAGGCCAACCGCAGTTTAAAAACAATGGTCAACGGTTTCAAGTATTTTTTTCCACGAGTGCTTTTGCCACATTTTACAGAAATAATACAGGATAGGAGGGTTAAAAAGCATGAGGATTTTGGGAACCTTCGAGTTTATACCTCTTTTTTTTTATGGGATATTGCAGAGTTTAGAATGGATTATTTCGGCACGAGCCTTTAGCCCGATATCTCATTGAAAGGTCGTCATCTAATTGGTAGTTAGGGACCACAGCCTGACCAGGCAGCAAATAGTTACTTGTGAAAGCTGTTGAGGAAGGTTACGAGAGTCCCCACTTACTTTGGAAAGCTGTTGAGGAAGGTTGTGAGAGTCCCCACGCGCTGTTCTGGCGATATGCGCGTGTGCGCAGCAATGTCCTTCATGACATGGAAATCGGCGCGTACGTCGTCGCTCAGACCGGTCAGCATGCACAGCTCCGGAATCAGGTGGATTGGCCCAGTCATCCCGCGACGCTCATCCTACAATACATTGGAATTAATTTATCAAAATGCATAAAATAAGTGTTTTTTTAAAACCTCCAATTGTGACTTCCTTTGTGGTTATCTTTTTTGCATATTTTTGTTAAACTCCAGCCCTCCCAGAACCCCGTAAGTCAATCCAACAGATGGTAGATTTTCTGGGGTTGAGGAAGGGACTGCCTAGCCACCATTACAAACGTTCAACTTCCTGCCTTATGAGAACACAAAGAAACGTGGTAGGATTTTTGTCAGTGTTAAATTCTTAGAAGCAGTAGGCTTCACAGGTTTTTTTCTTTTCGTTTTTTTTTACTGGATTCTGTTAGGATTTTGTACAGGACTCCCAATACTTTGCAAAAAAAAACATTCCAAGATTTGTTCCCGATTCCATAAGGAATATTTTCACTTGCTTGGAATTTAAGGTGGACACTAGGTTGACACTTAAAAAAAAAAAATTTAAGCTACTAGTCAGGAGGTCAGTGGACACAACTTGGACACAGGACACAAACGGCCAAAACCTTTCTCTTCTGGTTTACTGTCATATTTGCCGAGTTTTCCCCCATATTTTGTTTGTGCCTTCCTTGAATCTCTTCCTAGAGTTTATCTTTTTAAAGGTTTTCCTAATTGGTAGGGAGCCATGCGGTAGGTTACTTCGGACAAATATGCAAGAAGTTTTGGGTTAACATATCAAGAAGGCTGGTAGTGTGGGGGGGGGGGGGGGGTGGAGGGGTGGAGAGAAGGGGGGAGAGGTGGAGGGGTGGGGGGAGGGAAAGGGGGAGGGGGAAGAAAGAACGACATACCTTCTTTTTTGGACGGCTGATCAGCAGAGGCTGTTCCATGTCGTTGATATCTCGTCCGTAGGCGTCTTTGTAATACTGGGCATAGCTGATCTGACTACCGTCGAACTTGGCAAAGGTGTGCATGGGATTCTTCTCCCAGTCAATGTCGTCCACGCGGTAGGTCTTGTTGTTGTAGCTGAAGACAATTTTAAAGAAAGCACCTCAGTTTACCTCGACGGAAACTGACTAACCCTAACACTGCTAAATCCAACAGGATTCAACGATTTTACATTTCTGTTGGGCAACGTTGGATTGTGCAGTAAACCAATTTTACATATTTCGGAAAGCATCCAGAATCACATTCTGTTGGTTTTACTGGTAAATAACGCCAAGTTGGACTCTGTTGGATCAGCTGCAAACCGAAATGTAAGCCATGGATTTAGCAGTCAAATCAACTTCGCTGCCAAACCTAAACCAATCCCTTGTTCGAACCAACAAAAAAAACCTTCAAAACCTCTCCAGACCCAACCTGATTAGGAACGGTATCCGGTCACTTCGACTTCCTTGTCAACTCGACACCCACCAACTCGACACCCATCCACTCAGCAACTTGCCAACTCGACGCCCACCAACTCAACACCTTAGGCGTCGAGTTGGCCAGGTGCCGACTAGGTGTCAAGCTGGCCAGGTGTCGAGTTGGCAAGGTGCCGAAGTGACCGACGTTCACAAGAACAATGATAGTACCTTGTGAGGACGATCTCTCCGACCAGCATGCGGGTGGCCTCTTCCTGGAAGCGACCCTTCTTGGCCACGAGCAGGTTGGCGAGGATGTCCAGGACGGTGTCTGTGCGCAGGATCTTGTGGGAGACGTCGGCCATCAGCATCACCTCTTCCTCATATTGCAGAATGGAGGTGATGAAGCCCGGCCACAGCTGCAAGCTGATGGGATGACCAAAAAGAATTTAAAATCAACTTTAAAAAAGGGCCTGGTAGTATAAATATAGTAATATGCACAACAACTCTGCGTTATTATTGAACCATATGAATTTCCAAAATGTCTTCCCAGGGTTTTTCACAAGGTGGCTAAACTGACCTGCAGTAAAAATTGCAAGCGCAAAACCGACCCAAACCCAACTCTCTCCGACCAGCATGCGGGTGGCCTCTTCCTGGAAGCGACCCTTCTTGATGACAAGCAGGTTGGCGAAGATGTTCAGGACAGTGTCCGTGCGCAGGTTGGTGGAGGAACTAACTCGACCCGCTATCTGTTTAGGGTCGGATCAGTTTCAAATCGGGTTTCACACAACATTAACTGAAAACAAAAAGGGTACAACTTACTTGTGTTGCGGAACGACCGTTGGGATGTTTGGGTTGAAGTAGTGGCGTCCAATCTGTTGCATGCCGACAAATCCTAAGATTCTGTACGCACAGAAAAAAAAAAAACCAAGAATTATCAGCACATGTAGAAGTGAGGCAGTAGAATTTAGTTTGTGTAGTAACCCTACCTCTACCTCGTTATCTAATAAAGTTTTTACAGTTTTACAAACGGGCCACACCCGGCATAGCCTATGATAATGCATGGTTAATTATTTGTTAAAAAACCCTAACCCTGCTAAATCCTACAGGATCCAACGATTTAACATTCCCGTTGGGCCCTGGTGGATTGAGCAGTGAACCCATTTTTTACATATTCCGGAAAGCATTCAGAATCGCATTCTGTTGAGTTGATGGTAAATAACGCCAAGTTGGGCGCTGTTGGATCCGGCAGCAAACGGGAAAGTAAGACACAGTTGGGATCTGTTGGATTTAGCAGGTAAGACATTTTATGTGTTCAGGCATCCAACAACAATTTGGCGTGTTGGACTCTGTTGGATTTAGCAGAGGAGTCTCGGGACACCATTAGGGGTTTAGGGTTTTAATAAATAGTGTGGTAGCATAGGACGGATACAAAAACCAAACTCTTGGCTACGATAAAAACTTACTCTAAAGTCAGACTGGCGTTCCAGAGTCGCGGCGAACCAAAAGGCATTTAGGAGCGACTCCAGTCGACCCAAATAGATTTTGGTTTCAGACAGGCGAACTGAATGCACTGGAGTTTCGAATGCAATTTACAAACAAACAAACACCGGTCGATCGATCGTACATGAAACAAAATTCATGCCCCCGACCGGCCGTATACAATCGGATTGTGGGATATCCAAGTTTGGGGATATCTCTAGGTCATTCTTTGAAGTATCAACATTTACATAAATTTGCATTGGGTTCGGCTCAAGACTAGAGCAACGTCTGAACTCAAGACACACTACAGTCGTTCGGAACGACTGCAACAGTCGATCTTTCGACGTAGTCGCTCCTAACTGTTTCAGATGTCGAACTTTTCAAGTACTAATTCAAATCTTGGAAATAATCTGGTTCGGCACGACTCTGGTACGCCAGTCTGAAGAGGATCTTACTTGCGGAAGATGATGTTGTAGACCTGGATGCAGGTAGGGGAGGTAGGAGCCAGCTCGTTGGTCAACGTGATGGTGATGCTCACTATGGCATCCGTGTCACGACGTTTGGTCTCAAACTTGGTCACCTGTGGTCAGTGCAAACAAAATGACGCGACACAAAAGTAAACTTACTGGCTTCAGAGTTAATGAACAAAACTTATTAGGATTTCAAGTAGACCCAGGTAAAAAAGTGAGACAACAGAAGGATGATTTTGTTTTAACCAGTTCGCGCCGGAAGTTTTCCCAAGATTCGAAACGGATGACGCATAAACACGCCACGAGCAAGGCCGGAAATGTCTGTCAGCAGCGAGCAAGGCCAGAAATGCGTTGGGTGTGCTTCCCGGTACTATCGGCCTGAACACGCCTCGGATCGAGTTTTGTTTTAAAAAATCCCGCGCGTCGGCTAGGTTAAGGACAAAAAAGTAGGAGTAGGTTTTTATCGATACTCGCCTATGTCCACAGCATCATAAGACAAAATATAACAAACTGACCACTTTCTACTTTGGGACAATCAAGATCCCTGACCTTTCCCTGATTTGAGGCTTTCCTGACTTGAAAAAAAAAGCGAAACAAATTGTCCATGTTTTTCAGGATGCAGTGGGTTTACCCTGAGCAGTAACCCATCGCTCTAACCCTTACCGGCTGTTCTAGTCTCCTAAGCAAGAACAGGATCATCCCGTCAAATGCCATGGGGCTGCCCAGAGCCTCGGTGTGGAAGCGCAGCAGCCCTTGCCTGGCCCGGGGGCTGTCCACCATGGGACTGAAGTCCACGTGGTACTGGTACAGCAGCCACTGCTCCTCGGCCTTCAGTCGGAAGCAGTTGGTCATGATGTTGATCTTGGAGCCGGCAGTGCCTGAGAACGAAAAAACGAAAAATAAATTAAATATGTGACCTGCTCCCACAAAACCAGACATAAGTTGTTGTTTTAAAAAAATTAAGATATTGTTAATTCCATTTAGTACACATCTTCAGCTTTCATTTGGTACCAAACAAAACCACCTTGATACCATACATACTTTCAATTTTATGAGGATTTTAAGACGATGTATTTGGGGGATAAGTTACCACTTTTAGGACACAGTTTGCCTCAATAAATGCATGACTTTTGTACTTTCTCATCAATAAAGCTGATTTTGTTCAACTGAGGGTTAAAGTTAAGTATACATATTAAAGAATAAAAAAATATTGAAAAACTAAAATCGATGTCCGCCAGATTTTTTCACCCCATTTCAACTTTGACGAGCTGTACCTCGAAACAGCCTGTGCGACTTATGTCGGGTTTGGTAGGAGCGGGTCACATATATATTTTGATTCTTTTTTTTCAACAAGAGATCCGCAGATCGCAAGAGTTTGTGTATTTTGTGAACATCTGTTTGTTCCCGAGGTCCACACAGTGAACGCAACACTTGTACCCTGATGCCGATGATGGCGTTTCCTTTTTTATTTTTTAGTGGTGGGTCTAAATACTTACCCCTCTTATCCTTGATGTGTGCTGGTCTGGTCTTGGGCTCCGAGTAGCTGATCTGAGACTGTCTGCCGCGGCCGCTGATTCCTCCCGCGCCGCCCTCACCGGCGGCGCTCATGCTTAGTGCTGCCATCTGGGAGGTAGGGGGCGCTCTTGGCTCGGATGGAACTGGGGCTAAAAAAAACAAAAACAAAAAAACTTGAAACAAGAATATTTGCTTTTGGTGTAGTTTTAAGAAATGAATGGATTTTGGAGTTTTTAGTATTTCATAGCAAATTATGGTAAATTGACATGTAAATTTACATGAAAATACTCTTTTACGAAATTCAGAAGGGAAGTGATACAAAAACATAATTTTCTCAGTTTCTTTATTTTTAACGTGCTGGTGTTCAAATGGTTGCAATTTTTTAACCAAAGGTCATATTCACATGGGGTTTTCCCTGAAATGGCGCCTGAAGTACCGTAATTTCCTGCGGTAAAGCCGCGGCTTATCTGACTTTCTAGACCACAAAAACATCGCCGCGCCTTATCTTTCGGTGCGCCTTATATGATGTCGCTTGATTTCAAAGTGACGGTCTTTGTGTGAAGAATTCTTTGAACGCCGTAATCTTACTCAATAATGCGGTCAACCAATTAGCTCAACTCTTCGGACATTGTGACCGTGTTTCCATTCTAACAATGCCGTGATGTGTTGATCCCCTATGAATGTGCTTACCCTCCAACAATGCCACGATGTGTTGATTCCCACCCCCCCCCCCCCCCCCCCCAACCCCCCCCCCCCCCCCCCCCAACCCCCCCCCCCCCCCCCCACCACGACCGTGCTTTTATTCCAACAATGCCGCAATGTGTCGACCCCCTTTTTCTTTCTGGCCGTTTTCTTTCATTCCGAAAATGCTGCAACAGAATTACTTAAACGTTTGGAATTCGCATTCACCCAACCTCTATTGTGTGAACGTTGAGGGTGTTTTATTATATCTTCATTTTAGATGTTTGTTTGAGAAAGTATTATAAGAATTTAACGTAATATTATCTTATTATTCAGGGTGACTGAGTGATGAGCCGACCAAGTTTCTTGAAAAGACCAACATCAAAGCCCTCAGCACCGCTCACTACTTCCCAGTGACAAAATCGTTATCCAACCCTGAAGTCCAGTTAAACAAATCTTCATTACCATTGGGTGTTGACGTTCTCTCAACACAAACTGCTTCTCAATAAATGTTGTCCCGGCCCGCTTATCTCCAACAAAGATACATTGTATTTACTTACACTAACCCTCGCCTGGCAGTTATTTAATTTATTTAAAAGGCGTTTGTCAATGTATTTCTCGAGCGAATTGATTTATTTCGCCATAATCGTTCCCCTATACGAATCTGGCGATAATTAAGGGCGCCCTCAATAAGCCACCTGACATATAGCTTCCAATAAATGTTGAAGAGTCCAACAAAACAAACCGTCCTTATCAGGACGACCAAGCGGGAAAAGAGATGGTTCATGTGTCTGTTTCGTTTATTTTATTTGTAAGATATTAAATAAGTTTAATGATCTTCAAAACAAAACTAACACTAAGAGTAGTGATGCATTAAACAAATATCTTATGAACGTGATTAACAAATTATAGGTTTGAAATAAAGGAAAAGAACTTTATTTAAAAACAAATCCCCTCTAAAAATCCCTTCCATATATTAAGTCAACTCTATGTTGTCTGATTACGTTGTCTGGAAAGAAACTATAATCACTGACTGACTGAACTTACCGGTACTACCGGTACTGAATTAATTTATAATCCCACGGACCAAAACATTAAACGTGGTTTTGAAACCCGATATCTGTGGGAGAGGCACGTGTATCGGCTTCCATTGTATAAACTCTGCGGTCAGGAACATCTGGTGTTTGCGATTGTTGATACATTTCGTGTCGGCTCACTCAATGGTTTTAGTTCATTGAACCTTATTTCTTTTGGAAAAAGACGCACCATTGCAGGGTCAGAAACCGCAATCACGCACAGCTAGCTTTGGCTCGATGGATAATTAAAGGTACTTTGGATTTTTTCTTCATGGGACCAGCCCATGGGGTTACGGTTTAATTCATGCTTGGAATAGTGGGATCGTTCTAAGGCAACAAAATGACCCCAATCATGCACAGCGTTGGCTCGATGGATAAAGGTACTTTGGGTTTTTTCTTCATGGGACCAGCCCATGGGGTTACGGTTTAATTCATGCTTCGAATAATGGGATCGTTCTAAGGCAACAAAATGACCCCTTTCTGGCGATGTACCTACACCGGGTGGCGCCTGGTGTTCTTTTGGGTGCGTTCAAGCATGCGCCTTATTCGGCAGTGCGCCTTATCTGTTGGCGTTTGAATTTTTTTTGGGTGATTTTAGGGACCTGCGCCTTATCCGCCGTGCGGCTTTACCGCAGGAAATTACGGTACACTACAAAAGAATATTCAAAAAATCCCAAAAATTACCAAGGCCTACAGACTGATTTTGCTTGATCGCATCGCACATAGCCATGTAAGGTATTGCATAATAATTCGTTAGTTTTGTTGTAGATGTTGTTGCAAATGACTAGGGGTACTGTACATTACAAGAGTAATCAATACCACTAACCTCCAGATCCCGGCACCTGCGACGAGCCACCACGGGAACGGCCTCTTCCTGGGGTGGGCAGTGGGTCCGGCTCTGCAGGGGGCATACGGGGAGGGGCGGGTGCCGTCTCACCGGGGCGCCTGGTCGGGGCCGGTGGCTGTCCGGACGAGGCGCGCCCGCGGCCACGAGACCTCCCACGGGCACGACCGCTTGGTTGCTGATCCGCCATGTCGTTGGGTTAGGTTGACTGTTTTGTTTAAAATCTAAGAAGAAAGCCAGACTTTGTTAAAATCTTTTCAATTAACCATTACCCCCCCAAGGCCATTTTGGCTAGGAACCATCCTTATTAACCCTAACCCTCCAAAATTCTCCTTTAGATAATTGGATTTTGGATAATTGAGGATGAATGGCAAAAAGTGTCACTTCAATTTTGGAGGATGCAATGGGTCAAGGTCATTGCTGTACCCACCATTCTTTAAGTTCACCCAAGGGTAACGCAACCCTGCTCGATATCATCCGCACTGCTTCTGAGTGTCACCAGTACCGACTAAATCCACAGTAGTGATTGGAGAAAGATTTTTGAGGATTAAGGCAATGGTCACTACTCCACTAAATACATTCAAGGGATAACTGATGATTTTGAAGGATCGAGGATGAATCAAATTTTTACATGGTGGCAATTGGAGGATTTTGCAGGGTTGAGGATGGTTCCTTGCCAAAAGGTCCAAGGGGGTTAGGTTTAATTCCGCATCGGCCTCCAATCACCACCATGTAAAATTTGGATTCAGCCTCAATCTTTCAAAATCATCTGTGATTTCTTGAATTTATTCAGTAAGAGGGTGACCATTGCCTTAATCCTTCAAAATCCTACAACAACAACTGATGGGAGGAGGCAGTGCTGACCAAATTCAGAAGCATTAATGTCAAGGAAATTAATGAAGGGATAAATTAAGTTCGACTGAACGTAAGAACTGCTGGGTACAGCAATGGCTATGCATCCTCCAAAATCAACTGACACTTTTGCCATTCATCCTCAATCTTCTAAACAAGATTTCCTAAACAAGCGAAGATTCAAACCCTGAAAATCCTTGCATGAGACTTGGTAAAGAAGTTGAGAAGTTGGCACAATCACTGATTAATAGAGAGAGACAGCGACGAACACCTACGAATCTTGACATTTCATGGCCATACAACAGGAAATTGCACAAGTCGGGGGAATGCCCCGCCAAGTGCAATGAGAAAAAAAATGTATGTTAGTCATAACCATGGGCCAATTTCATAGAGCTGCTAAGCACAAAAATGTGCTTAGCACACAAAGGTCTTGCTCAGTAAAAACAGTTCAGCAAAAACTCCATGTGCTTTTCATGCTTAGCAAAATCCAGCTGAATACCAGTCGCAAAAAATATACTGTACATCACATGAACATTTTGTTTGCAACCCTGTTTTAGCCAAGGCTAGAATTTTCATGTTAAAGGAAACAAGCAGTCTAACATCTTCATTACGCATTTTTTGTTTTAAATCGATAGATTTATGTGTATAAACTGGTTCTAGTGTACGTTTAGTGTGGTAATTTGCCGTCCAGAAATTGACCCCCCCTTTTTAAATTTCGCGGCCACTCAAAATGAGTGACGTAAATCGAGTCAGAACCCGGACAAATTACCGATAGTCGGTACGCGACGTCTAGGTACGAGACGGGTTCGCGTGGCCACGTACGCACACATTGTTGTGTGTACGAGAGTGAACGAATCCCGTACGCCTTGTGCACACGTACGTACACCTACATGTAAACGCGATCACCCACACGCACGCTGTCCAAAGCAAAGGATACCGTACAAAGTACATGTACAGTAATCGGCGCGGTCTAAACATGGACGATCGTGAAAGTTCGGTTTTTAGTGAATCTGACGAAAACAGTACAGATTCGTCTGATTGGAATATCGTTGGGACAGCATCTGACTTCAGCATGTTTTTTTAAGGGAATGCCAAAGTTGCTGTACAGACCAGTGTCGAAGCACGACCGCTCAAAATGGTCGCTGCAGATCGGGCCGAAAAATCCCTAGGCCCGGCGGGACCACTTCGCTCTGGTAAGATTTACTTTGGCTGTCCAAATCCTCCGATATTTAGGATCAGCCGGAAACAAATGAAGGCTTACTCCATCCTTGGTAGTTTTGCTACACCCAGCAGCTACACATCTAGTCGGCATGACTGAAAACAGTTGTATTTTTACCCTGATTTAGAATAAAAAACCGGCATGGTAAACTCGTAGACAAAGACTTGTTGCATGCAATGCGCGCATAATGCAAGCCAGGCCCGGGTAGCGCCCCCCCGCAGCGAGGCAATTCTCTGCCTCGATTTTTGTCATACCCCACGCGAAGTTTTATGTTAATGAGGCTTCCCTTTGAGGGGCGGAGTGGTATGACTAAACATTTTCAAAAATTATTTTCTCCCATTTATCACAGAAAATAAACACAACCTCACACATAATGTTGTTGTCAATATGATACTTTATTGATTTAAGCAAAAAAAAACCTTATTACATGTTTCCTTTAAGCAAATTATGTTTGTGCTTAGTAGCTCCATGAAATTGGCCCCTGTGCATATGTTAACCCTAACACTACCAGATGCAGTGCATTGCATCAGTGGAGTGCATTGCATTAGCACTATAATTAGGTAATTTTCAAGCATAGAAATGCATGGGATTTCTCATTCTTAAATGATTTATTATAAATAGTTAAGATAATCTTAGATTATTTTTTCCCATCAAAATGGTGCTTGTACGTGACATTCTTATTAAAAGTCAATTATGTTCTCCCATCTAAACGGTGCTTGTACGCGACATTCTAATTAAAAGTCAATTATGTTCTCCCATCTAAACGGTGCTTGTACGCGACATTCTAATTAAAAGTCAATTATGTTCTCCCATCTAAACGGTGCTTGTACGCGACATTCTAATTAAAAGTCAATTATGTTCTCCCATCTAAACGGTGCTTGTACGCGACATTCTAATTAAAAGTCAATTATGTTCTCCCATCTAAACGGTGCTTGTACGCGACATTCTAATTAAAAGTCAATTATGTTCTCCCATCTAAACGGTGCTTGTACGCGACATTCTAATTAAAAGTCAATTATGTTCTCCCATCTAAACGGTGCTTGTACGCGACATTCTAATTAAAAGTCAATTATGTTCTCCCATCTAAACGGTGCTTGTACGCGACATTCTAATTAAAAGTCAATTATGTTCTCCCATCTAAACGGTGCTTGTACGCGACATTCTAATTAAAAGTCAATTATGTTCTCCCATCTAAACGGTGCTTGTACGCGACATTCTAATTAAAAGTCAATTATGTTCTCCCATCTAAACGGTGCTTGTACGCGACATTCTAATTAAAAGTCAATTATGTTCTCCCATCTAAACGGTGCTTGTACGCGACATTCTAATTAAAAGTCAATTATGTTCTCCCATCTAAACGGTGCTTGTACGCGACATTCTAATTAAAAGTCAATTATGTTCTCCCATCTAAACGGTGCTTGTACGCGACATTCTAATTAAAAGTCAATTATGTTCTCCCATCTAAACGGTGCTTGTACGCGACATTCTAATTAAAAGTCAATTATGTTCTCCCATCTAAACGGTGCTTGTACGCGACATTCTAATTAAAAGTCAATTATGTTCTCCCATCTAAACGGTGCTTGTACGCGACATTCTAATTAAAAGTCAATTATGTTCTCCCATCTAAACGGTGCTTGTACGCGACATTCTAATTAAAAGTCAATTATGTTCTCCCATCTAAACGGTGCTTGTACGCGACATTCTAATTAAAAGTCAATTATGTTCTCCCATCTAAACGGTGCTTGTACGCGACATTCTAATTAAAAGTCAATTATGTTCTCCCATCTAAACGGTGCTTGTACGCGACATTCTAATTAAAAGTCAATTATGTTCTCCCATCTAAACGGTGCTTGTACGCGACATTCTAATTAAAAGTCAATTATGTTCTCCCATCTAAACGGTGCTTGTACGCGACATTCTAATTAAAAGTAGATTATGTTCTCCCATCTAAACGGTGCTTGTACGCGACATTCTAATTAAAAGTCAATTATGTTCTCCCATCTAAACGGTGCTTGTACGCGACATTCTAATTAAAAGTCAATTATGTTCTCCCATCTAAACGGTGCTTGTACGCGACATTCTAATTAAAAGTCAATTATGTTCTCCCATCTAAACGGTGCTTGTACGCGACATTCTAATTAAAAGTCAATTATGTTCTCCCATCTAAACGGTGCTTGTACGCGACATTCTAATTAAAAGTCAATTATGTTCTCCCATCTAAACGGTGCTTGTACGCGACATTCTAATTAAAAGTCAATTATGTTCTCCCATCTAAACGGTGCTTGTACGCGACATTCTAATTAAAAGTCAATTATGTTCTCCCATCTAAACGGTGCTTGTACGCGACATTCTAATTAAAAGTCAATTATGTTCTCCCATCTAAACGGTGCTTGTACGCGACATTCTAATTAAAAGTCAATTATGTTCTCCCATCTAAACGGTGCTTGTACGCGACATTCTTATTAAAAGTCAATTATGTTCTCCCATCTAAACGGTGCTTGTACGCGACATTCTAATTAAAAGTCAATTATGTTCTCCCATCTAAACGGTGCTTGTACGCGACATTCTAATTAAAAGTCAATTATGTTCTCCCATCTAAACGGTGCTTGTACGCGACATTCTAATTAAAAGTCAATTATGTTCTCCCATCTAAACGGTGCTTGTACGCGACATTCTAATTAAAAGTAGATTATGTTCTCCCATCTAAACGGTGCTTGTACGCGACATTCTAATTAAAAGTAGATTATGTTCTCCCATCTAAACGGTGCTTGTACGCGACATTCTAATTAAAAGTCAATTATGTTCTCCCATCTAAACGGTGCTTGTACGCGACATTCTAATTAAAAGTAGATTATGTTCTCCCATCTAAACGGTGCTTGTACGCGACATTCTAATTAAAAGTAGATTATGTTCTCCCATCTAAACGGTGCTTGTACGCGACATTCTAATTAAAAGTCAATTTGGTTGATAAACGCCTTTAACTGTAACCTGTTTTATATGTGTTTAAAACATAAACACCTTTTTTACAGTGTACTGCAATCATGCTTTTTATTAAAGGTTTCACCACGAATGTCACCACGTCGGTCAGCGCCGGTCGGGTCTGACCGGCACTCGCATTGGCCGGTCGGGACGGAAGGTAAACTAACACCTTTCCGACCGGCACCAAACTAACACCTTTCTGACCGGCACCAAAAAACTTAGTTTGAATAAAGATTTGCTGAGAAAAGAGAAAAATAAACATAGTTGCACATCCATAACTTCCCATTTTACTTGTAAAACGATCATCTCTGCTTTTTTTAATAGTTATTCGTGTTTTGACATTTTGCTTATTGAGGGCGTCCTTGATTATCACGAGATTTTCTTCACAGAAACAAATCTTGTGATAATCAAGGGCGCCCTCAATAGGCCCGTTTTCAGAGTATTGATGATTGATGAACTGCATAGACGCCGTGAGAATGCCGTGCTTCGCTCGCCACGCTTTTTTGTGTGGTAAATTAGCCAGCACTCAAAATGTTCTAGCTACAACCCTGGGTTTCACGTATACAAATTCCATTGATCAATTTTGAATGGTTACCAACTAACTGTAGTAGTAGCCTATTACAAAGTAGTCTAGCTCAATCCTGGAGTTTCAGGGATCAGAATCTGTCATTTTCGCCTTTTCAGGGATAGTTCACTGTATGGCGAATGAACTTTTGCTGGCAGTCTAGTATAGTACAAAGTAAACAAGTTACTTGAATTTCTATTAACAAAAAAATTCTATTAACAAAAGATTTCTGATAACAAAAGTCAAGTATGAAACCGACCATGACTGTTAAAGGCAGACATGTGTTGGGAAAGTACAAGGTAAATCACAATTCCATTGTGTCATTTGTATTGCCAGGGTAATGTCCATCGATGCCAGTTTTTTTATGATAATCGAGTATACTCGATATATCGTTGATTATTTCCTGTGTGCAAGATGATGCCTAAAAACAGCGCTCAATACACTGAAGACCGACAGTTTAAAAGGGTTGCATACCGGTTTGCGGCTTGATCCTCCGCGCATGTTGTCGGTCTGAACAATATCAAATTGCGCCAGCCCGCATGTTTATGGTTTTACAACGAAGATGAAAAATGATTACGATTGCCACTTCCGCTTGCTAGGCGAATAGCAGGGTGCAGAGAACGCTTCCCGCAATTCCCGACACGTGATTGGCCACCCCAAAATGACATCAGATCAATGGACGGTTACGTCCCAAACAACCGATAGGCTGGGGCGGCATGGCCGGTTTCTTTTGAGATTTGACTGTGCAAGCGGTCGTGAACTATAGCGGCGGGCCGCAGGTGAAACACAAAGAACAACTTCACAACCGCAGTTGGTTGTCGAACGTATTTTATTTAATAGGCCTACTCAAATGTTTTAACCCTAACCACCCTAAGTCCATCAAAATCCATTTCCTGTTTTGGAAGATTTTAACGGATTCACCCAGGATACCTCCATATTGAACAAACTGGAGGAGTGTGATGGATTGAGGATTTTAAGCCTAGCGTTACTGCAGGAGTTTGATGGATCTGATGGATACCTCTGTATTGCGGTGTTTGGCGACTTTGATGGATTCAGGATCTTAACAGTTTTAACCCCTTGGCTACCGCACTGCATGTGGCCCTACCTGGTCTTTCACATGCTGTACATGTAGGTGCTAGGGGGATGGGAGCATAACATTGCCTTGTGACTGTAGCTTATTAGGCCTCAACACAATGTATTATGTCTAGTAAACAGTGCTTGTGACCATGCTATAAAACAAGTCTGTCATGCTTTATGTGCTGGGGGGGGGGGGGGGGGAGCAAAGATATGACCTTGTGAGTGGGGCTTCTGGCCTGCAGCAGGGGGGGGCGGAGGGGGGCCCAACAAAATGCGCCACCAACGTTGAAATGTATCTCATTCATTCTTCCACGCTCACGAGCCGCACATCTCACACAGTAAATACGTATAGATCACTATCTCGAAGCGCACCATTGAAACACGTACAGATTTGCTCCCCGAATTCAGTGATTTATACAACGTCCGCAAAGCCAGGTACAAAGGCACGATCTACACGTAATTTGTTTGGGGAGATGTCATTTTCTGCCATTTTCGTTTGAAAACAACAATAAAACGCATGGGGTTCACAGACAGATTTTTTTACAAATTCAGTATATCACTGCTACATCCTTTTTTATCGTATTCATGGGGAAAAAATTAGTGGGTTCGAAGCAGGATTTTTCACAATTTATCGATTATTATTGCCCTTTTTACTTTGAGTGAGCCGATACGAAATCGCCGACTGCAGTTTGCAGATGTCCCCAGCCAGTAGAGTTTATACAATGGAAGCCATACTTCACCTGCATCTTCTCCATACTTCTCCCTTTCCAAACCACGTTCGGGGTTTCGGGTCGATAGGATCGTAAATTAATTCAGCATAAAATTCAATCATGTGAAATAGTAGACCCAATAATTGGGGCGTTTTCACTCCTTTTTCGAATTTTGGATTTTGTCTGTCGTTCTACGCCCCAACGTTTGTAAAGCACGGTGCGAATTAAAAAACAAGTTGTGACCACAAAAGTTGCTAAAAACATGCCAAATACTTGACAATGTATATTGGAAAGCGCACACTGGCTTCTATACATGTTAAAGAACTGTTATGGCTTTATTGGTACTCACGGTTATTTGGGGTTGCAAATCCGAGCAATTTTGACCAGCTTTTCAAAACAATGATGCCTATAACGTCGCGGTCTATATAAACTACATAGACGTCCCGACAGCACCCGACTCACGTAAAGAACACACTACATGTATGCGCAGACGGGGGACACGACAATGGCTTTTCGAGCGACCACCAACGACTGTTTTATGGTGCAAGAGCGCAGGCTTGCATCGCTGCACTGTATAGCGCGCATGTGCGCGCGTAGCGGTACTTGTACAAAGTAATGCAAATTCGTATTGAACCGGGCTGATGGCTGGCACACGATCAGGGGCCAATTTCACGGAGCTGCTAAGCACAAAAATGTGCTTAGCATGAAAATGTGTCCTTGGTCAAAACAAGGTTACAGACCAAATTTTCACGTGATCTTTATTGTTTTTGATTGATAATCGGCTGTTTTTTTGCTTAGGCCTCTTAAAATTAATAAAAAGTTTTACATCGCTGAGATTTAAAAAAATTGGTGGGGAGGGGAATTTATATTTTATATTTTATATTTTTAGTTTTTTACTTTCCTTTATATCCAAGGTGTCCAAATTGTATACGTAGCGATCGTTTACTGTTCATTGTTTATTTAATAGTGTCAATACAGTGTGGCTTGAACACATTGGATAGTGGAAGTAATAGGGCCTACTTCTGACATTGCTACCGGACAGGTTCGTGAGTGATGATGGTTTGTCGCGATAGCGCCCTCTCGTGGCTGCAGATTAAGCAATGTCTTGCCCAAACACTATGACGATCTTTGCAGCTAGCGCGCTATTCGAGCGATTCACAATATCTAGAAGCTGCCGTTGGAGGCGCAAATCCAGCTATACCCGCAGTGCATCATGGGGAAAAGTCGGCATCAGTTTGAAAAACGGTATTCATTTTGCATGAACTCATCGGTTTTTACGTCTTTTTGGACGCGACGATTAAAGTTCCATTTTTTTTCTGCAAATAACAATGCTTTAATCAACGACGCTTCCGGATACATTGATGTTTGTGTTGTACCTCGCGTGAACAATGAAGAATAGATATTTCACTACAGTATATGGTGTTCTATATGTGGGTCTGTCCACAGTAAACGTTACAACTGTGTGACATTTAGAAGAAAATTTTAACTGTAAAATGTTTCCATTTTTTTTGGCTTGCACATATCTTCCCCCTATATCCTTGTTAGTTTAGAAAGGTAAAGATAACTTTAGCAATATTTAAGAAGTTATTGATGGTTAATCTTTAAGATGTAACGTTTGTCACATGGACAGACACTTTTCTTTTCCTAACCATAACTCAAAGCAAGAAGAACAAATTTTGTAATTTTTTGTTTTAGTATGATTAAGTGAACTCAGTGTTATTATTTAGAACATTTTTTAAGAAACTTTATTCTTTCTTAAGAAATTATGGGAAGAAGTATGCCATGAAAATAACGTACGTCACTGGGACAGACAAGACGGTATTAAATTATAATTATTTGGATTGATAAAGAACTTTTTAACAACTGAGAATAGTAATTGCCCTGAAAACCCCCCAAACAAATTCTTTAGACTGTTCAACCATATACATAACTGGAAATGAAGAAATACTGACATCTTATCTGAAATAACGTTTGTTACATGGACAGACATCAATAATCACGTTTGTCACGAGGACAGACATTTTTTTTCTTAAATTAACAAATAAAAGTAAAAACCATGATTGATAACTAGCCTAACTTATTAAATATTCTTTCAAAGTTAACTTGTTATATTTACTTGCAGAAAGAAGTTTTAATTTAGATTTTAAACTTGTAATTTTATTTCACTGAATAATGTTTGTCACTGGACAGACATCACGTTTGTCACAGGACAGACACGTGCATTGTACAATGTAAGATCACGTATGTCACTTTCCCATGAGTTGGGGACAGACATACTCTTCATTCTTCGTTCAGCAAAATGCACAAACCTTTCTAAGAAAATAATGGCAGTTGCATTGCACATATCTTTGTTATAAATGTATGTGCAATTATAATAATAATCCTTAAGGATTTTTACAGTTGGCAAGAGATTAACTGATGTGACATACGTTACAAAAAAATGGACAGAAATTTGCATTTCCTTCAAATGGATCTGTGTTTTGTTACCCAACGAATCCAAATGCACAAAAATGGTATTCAGAATAAAAGCCAGATGATTTCTCAGCAAGATAAATATATTTTTGTTGAAATTTATTGTTGATAAAATGTCAGTACCAGCCAGTATCACGTTTGTCACCAAATGGACAGAACCGTGACGTACGTGATGGCTGAATTAGCTGTTCCTAAATTCTCGATTATTAACACCTTCAATAAAGAAAGAGCTTGAAAAATGATCAGATTTCTCATATTTGATATCTTTGCCAACCATAATTTAACATGTGAATTGTTTTTCTGTGTAATAACACCTCTTATATAACCTGGAGAAAAACATGAGTTGCCATGGTTTATTCCTGTCCCACCAGGACCCCCAAAACTTTGCTGGACATTTTTATAAAATTTCTCATTTTTGTATTAACCAACAACCAAATCCTTTATAATTGTGTACACTATCTCTCAACAATTGTACAACTACTATTACCATCATTAAAGTTTATTTTCTGAGTTTCAACACACTTTAAATGAGAGCTAATTGGGATGTTGTGCAGTTGTAACATTTAGTGTGGACAGACCCATGTACCAACGATTAAGGAAAAAAATTGGGCGTTATATTAATTTTTTAGCGTAATTTCTTTTTTTTAGTTTCTCTTTTTTTTTTTAGTGTATTTTTTAATTTTTTTTTAAGATTTTTTTTTTGTTTTGCCTTTTTTTTTTTCGGCGTCGCATTTTTTTTTCGGCGTCGCATTTTTTTGGGGGCGTCGCAATTATTTTTTTCGGCGTCGCATTTTTTTTGGGGGCGTCGCATTTTTTTTTTTCGGCGTCGCATTTTTTTTTTTCGGCGTCGCATTTTTTTTTGTCGGCGTTGCATTTTTTTTTTCGGCGTCGCATTTTTTTGGGGGGGAGAGTCCAGTAAGTACGGAGCCCCTGAAGGGACATTAAAAAAAAATTATCTGGTGCACACAAAATAATTTGTGATTTTCCGGGAATCCTTGATGGAAATCCATGTTTACTGATTACGATTGGCTAGAGCGTGGAGGCAGAATTTTGAGTAAACAGTAAGTAATCATATTGAATTGTTTAGACAGGCATTTAGTAAGTAGGCCGTACCTAGGTAATATTTTCATGACAGGGGAAATATGTTTCCAGCGTACCCTGAATCTGAAATATGTGGTGAATTTATTATTGAATGTTGAGGATAGGGAGGAACGGTATGTCACTCTAATAATCTAATAGAGAAAAATATATAACAAATCTACACAAATCTTTCAAATTAACTTTCAAATGTATGTGAAGATTAACTTATAAATTAACTTAAAGTTGACCGATTAACTTCAAGATTAAATTCAAGTATATATGTGTAGGTGTGGTTCATAATACTCTATGTAAAACCTGTTGTGATTGGTTGATTCTCTGACGCAGTTTCTGAATTTGTCCCCTACCTATTTTTAAAACATCTGTACCTATAGGTTTAATACGGAGCTTAAAGTGACCATCCACGTTTCCGCGTTTCTGAGATAATTTATCTCGGAAAGACGGAATACTGAGATAAAAAGATGTCTTTCCATGACAGGCCTCGAAATAGTACTAGCCCGGCGTACAAAGTCTAGCGAAAACTGCTCCGGGCTACCCAGACCCACTTCCTTGGTTGCCCGGTGGGCTAGTGAAAAATTCAGTAACCTACCTGTAAATGTTTAGATCAAAATACATGTTAAAATTGTATTGTTTTGTTGTGTATTAAATAAATATCGGATCAAAATAAACCGAGTATAAACTGTCTTTTGTTTGTGTTTTTCGGCATGATTATCGATAGCCTGCGATCTCACGAATAGAGTAGACTGGTGGGCTTCAGTGAGATTAGTATAGTATAAACTACGGCGCAGGGTACCGCACATATGTGCACTATTCTCTTTCACATCGTTCAGCCTTTCTTACCATAACGGCCCACTGCGTAGCTGTATAGTACATGAGCGTGCTGCCGTGTCACTAGTAGTAGCGCCTGATAAAGAGTCTGTTCAGAACAGCGCCCTCTGTGTACATTACTACGGATGTACATGTACATTATTGTACGTACCGCGCCGGTACGTGCACGTGCCCGCGCCGAACGAATAGTTTTGTGCATTGTACATACGGGCTAGCGAAAATGTAAACGGGCTAGTAAAATCTGCAATTTGCTAGCCCGGTGGGCTATCCAGGAAAAAAAGTTAGCGCAAGGCCTGCATGATAATAGTATCTCGGAAAGACATCTTTCTCCGATATCGTATCTCAGAAAGACGTCTTTCCATGATAATCGTTTCTCGGAAATACATCTTTCCTCGATTTCGTATCTCGGAAAGACGGAATTCCATGATATGGCATCCTGGAAAGACGTCTTTCCACAATAATCGTATCTCGGAAAGACGTCTTTCCATGATATGGCATCCTGGAAAGACGTCTTTCCACAATAATCGTATCTCGGAAAGACGTCTTTCCACGATAATCGTATCTCGGAAAGACGTCTTTCCACGATAATCGTATCTCGGAAAGACGTCTTTCCACGATAATCGTATATCGAAAGGACATACACGTATTATTCTTTGCTGAAGGATATAGACCCCCTGCACATTATTTTCTGACTGTATTTGAACGACTCCTACTTTACTAAATGCAAGTTCTAATTATATGCCTTGTGAGCATTTTGTAACCTGGCCCAGGTTTGGAGACAGGTGAATCACCATGTTTCTGCAATTGGTAAGCACTGTCATAAAACTTTTACAACCTTTTACAGAAGTCATCTTGTTGGTTGTCCTTGGTCTATTAATGTTGAATATTTGAGGAGCGAAATATATTCTGTACACAACTTTGGTCTTATATTGCTCTCTAATTTCTAGTTTTATGTTAACTTTGTTTCAGTTAACTTTGTGTAAAAAAAACATGCCCCTCCGTGTTGTTAGCAAGGGCACAACTTCCGAGGCCAACGCCAGGGTCACAACCTCCAAGGTCGAGTCCAAGGCCAAGGTTACAACATCGAGGCCACAGCCTCCATGGCCAAAGTCAAGGCTGGGCCTTTTATTAAACACGTACTAAATCACTTAAACAATGTCCATTCTCTTTTCTGGTTTTTATAAAATAAAACTCGCATTGGCAAAAGTCAACACCAGACAAAATGCATTTTACAGTCGTTGTAGTCGTGCTATTTTGTTGCGTCGTCTAAAAATAGCTACGCTGCTTGTATTGCGTAATTATCTATTTATCTACACATGGACAGGTCATCTTTGTTTCACATTTGAAATGTCCAGGTGTATAGTTCAGTATATGACATAATGTTTATAAATACAAAATGTACAGAGTAAATCAACTGACCTCTACACCTGGACATTTCATTGGCTCACAGAAGTGACGTCTTGGGTCCGCCATGTTGCACTTCCAGTTCGCGCCGACTTCATATACCCAGCACGAATGTGGCAGAGGGGTACACACACTAGTCCCTACACTTTATACACACTCAACACTATTGTTACCTAACACACCCCCCTTGAAACCTAAAAAGAATTCTTAAGATTCCGGGAACACACTGGTCAATACAAAAGAGGGGGGGTTTTCTCTGCCACATATCGTGCTTCACATGCGACTTCAAGCGTTAGCACAGCAGAATATGGACAATGGTCCGTCCAGGTGTAGAGGTCAGTGCCCTGTCCCATTGACGCTAATGCCCACTTGTGACGTTCACTCGTTAAGTGCCGAGTGTAGTCTTGGTCAAGACCAAGCCAGCCCGTTCATTTGTTCCGCGGCGCGCCATCCGTATTATCTGGGCTTATTGAGGGCGCCCTTAATTATCGCCATATTCGTGAATTTCTTCAACTAACTTGGTCTTGGCGCAAGCGTCACGTGAACCCGGAAAATTCCGAGGACATTCCAAGCATAGCTCAAATAGCTACTCGCCCCCGCATGCGCGCTAAGTCTTTTTTGTTTAATGTAGTGTTCGATTATTATAGTCTGGTTCCCAGACCAAATATTTCTGACTATTTGTGATTTTTCATTTATTATTTAGCCGCCAATGTCACGTGACCAAAAACTGGAGGAATTGCTTGACGTTCGCGATGTTCAAGTGTTTCCAAGTTTTTATAAAATAAAATTAAAGAGTAGTCACTGACCGCACACTTATAAGGTTGATTCAACACTTTAGTTTTAAGCGTGTAGGCACGGTAGAGCCCGGTAGGCCAGGACTAGGTAAAAAAAGGGATGCAAGATTTATAGAAAAAGAGTGAGAGTTTTTAGTGCATGTACATTGTATATAGGCACGGTAGGGCCAGGTAAAAAGAGATGCGAGATTTGTAGAAAATGGTTTTAGTGTTTATAAACAAATGTATGATTATTCATCTTACCTCATCTTATTAAAATTTAGTCCATTTATTATTCCATGCATGCACACACTATAGACCCACTAGTTTGTCCACCAATTAATAACAAGGATCTGTATGTCATCAGTTATATAATTGTTGATGATACAACGGACTCGACTTGATCCCAACTTCAATCGTTTTAGTTTCCTTTGAAATCTTCCTAAGAACTTTATCATGTCACGTTTTCGAGAAGTTTTCCTTTTTTTATTTACAATTTCTTCACCATATAATATGTGAGCAGACATACTTCACTGCAAATCGAGATTGGCCAGGGTTTGGAAACACTAGGATTGTGTAGCTGCTAAGTATTGACTTTTTCGTTATACATGTACCTTCACCAAAAAAACATTGCCCCATATTATGAGAACAAACGGGCCACAATATTGCGAAATTAATCTATGTGACTACAATAATTATGCAATTGCATCCAAACACTATTTTACAGAACTGATCAATATAACTTTGTTCTATTTAATATTAGAAGTTGCACATTAGCTTCCTGAGAACTTACTTTGGTTTCGGTATAAAATGCAAGTTTGTTCATTCATCACTGACGCCTTAATCTATTTAGCCTCTGCAGAGTTATGGCCCGTGTACTGAGGGCATGTTCAGACGGTGGCGTAAGTTAAGCTAATCCAAAAATACTAAGTTATTCCGTTTTTAATCCAAAACATGCTTGCGTTCAAACGAGAAAGTTACGCCATTCCCCAGACGGAAAAGTTGGTCAAGTTACGCCATCGTGGTTACGCAACGCAAACACCACTTTCTCAGCCTTCCGGTTAAAGCGCGCGCGCGCGGGAAACAAGGAAAGTGTACATGTACATATACATTAGTATACAGTATACATGTACATGTACATTAGAGCGCAAGCGTACTGCCGTTTTTCAAACTCCAGCCTCTTCGCAATATCGGCTTTATTTATGCAGTTTGGCTATGATAATGGAGCGCAGTGGACCGACTGGCCTAAGCTAGGGTTTGTAAAACGGTCTGGTAAATAAGCCGTGTACATATACATGTACACGCACGTCATGCACACACGTGTACATGTATTTTGCACGTGCGCGACAGGCCGGCCATGCGTTATCAAAATGGCGCCGATGAAGATCAATGCTAAAGTTTTTCTCGCGTTTTTGCTTGCCTGTATTCAGGATAAAAGGAAACGATCGTCGGATTCCTAGGCCGGAGAGTTGAATACTAAATCGTGTGCTGAAAAGGCTCAGAAGACTGAAAAACAACCGATTGCGTCAACAAGACCACGCTACCCGTTGACTTTTTTGGCAGTTTGTCAAACGAAGGCAACGGGCAATCGGATGTACTCTCGGCGCGGTGGCCATCATTGCAAAGGGTTAACAAATAAATCGCCTTGTCCGGCCGTGGCCGGCTAATGAGCACGGCGTGGACCTGTTGTTACGAAAAAGGTCAATGTGAATAAACTACCACCGGAAGTGGCAGGTCAGTTGCGTTCCAACGGCACTTCACGGCTCATCGCAGCGGGGGGAGATCGTTATCTTTCGCTCAACTTAATCTAATCGGCCACTTTTGGGAAGCGTAAGTTACGCCATTTTGGTCGCGTAACTTACGCCGCGCGGGTGGATTAGAGCGTTCCAACGGACAGATTAACTTAGTATTTTTGGATTAGATTAACTTACGCCACCGTCTGAACGTACCCTTAAAGAAATCAGCCGTTTGGTAATTGGAACCCAATGTTTGTTTCAATCCTATATAGTTATAGATATATACCATAAAACTAACCTGTAAAAATTTCATTTCAGGTGGTAGCGATTTTGAGATATTACCAAAAATCTAGAGCGGTTTTATGTCCACGCAGGAAGAATAATCTGCATTGGAATACACAATCTGAGAAACGTCAATGCACGGTAACGCTTCTCAGTTTTTTAACTACAAAAGACAAGATGTTAAGATATGATGCCAAAAACTCTTAATTTTTTGCGTAAAAAATTGTTCCCCCCTATTTCGAGAATGGACTGTACAACAGCGTTTCGCAATCGCAGCCTCGAAGGCCCCCCCCCCCCCCCCCCCCCCCCCCCCCGCGCGCCCCCCCCCCCCCCCCCCCCCCCTGATAAGGTACATACGTACGGAAGGCCGTTATAAGTGTGTGGTCATGTCAATGACTTCTCTTTAAAAGATGGGATTTGAACCATTAAACTGGTAAATTAAACACATCGAGTATTGAATTTAGGCTATCAGTTTTATGTTTGGACTTTTAACTTTTCACGAGTAGTCACTGACTGCACACTTATAATGTCGATTCATCAGTTATAGTATATGCGCGTACATGTAATTAGGTATTTTGTTTAATGACGCGTGAAACTCAAAGTCTAAGAATTGGCTGGTGGCCTTGGCTTCCCCACCAATTAACTATTTTGTTTACGTGCGGTGGTTTCAGTGTAATTAGCCACACCAAAGTAAATATCTGCATAGGCGATCAAGCGAGACATGGTTTCCTGCCCATGCAGTGGGGATGTTAAAGAATCATATTAACCACCTGGCCTTGACGTAGCGATCGCAGACCGCAGCCGTACAAGGATGTCTTTAATAATGCACAAGTAATATGCAGCTTCACGTTTAGCTAACCTTGTAGACTAGAGAGCGATGTTATTCATTGTTCTGTTAGAAAAATGTTCTTTCTGGCATTATGCGTATGGGAGGAGGGGGGGGGGGGGGGGGGGTATTACATGTAGTTTTCTTCCTTGTAGTGGTATATTGCTTTCTTATTATGTTTTATGCTTCATTGGCATCATAAACTGCCATTATTATGAACAATTATGGCCCTTAAATTTGTTCCATTTTGTATACATACAGTGTGTGGCGTTCCACAGGTAAAATTTTTGATTTTTGGTCCTGGGTCAAGACATTTTGCAAATTTTCAGTCATAAGGAGAGGGGTAATACAAAAATCCTTTCAATTGCCCGTCAGCCGTTTGCATTTGCATAACAGTTCTTCTTTAACATGTATATGTTGAGCGCATTTTTTAAATTTGCGCATTTTTTAAATTTGCGCGCACAAATTTTAAAAACTGCGGGCGGAGATTTATTTTGGTCAAGTTTGCGCGCACAAACTTAAATTGCGCGATGCGGTTAACAACAAAGGCAAATACTGACACGAGCTACACGAGTTTTACATCGGCGTCAGCGCTAGCGAGCGGAATCCACGCGTCGCGTCATTTTCAGCACTCGGTAGATGATGCGTGGCGGCAACATCATGGCAGTAGAACCAACAGTAAATGTTGACGAGTTTTGCAGAGGACAAAAACATAAGGAACAGGCAGTTTAAGATTTGAACAAAAAATATATTGATTCCTAAAAATATGAGTATTAAGCCACTGTAAAATAAATATTAAGATTATTAACCCTAACCCTCCCGGCTCGTTTGGCTAAGACATAACCTCAATCCTCCTATATCCTTCTGTAGTAAAGAGTTAAAAGCTCAAGGAACCTGGATCCTTCTAAATCCTTCTCAATTCTGCTAGTATGGCTAATGCCCTGAATCCTTCTAGATCCTCCTGCCTGCTGGGGTATGTTTTGGGGGGTCTGTGTAAACTGATTACTTATCCAACAAATTACCCTCAAACAAATGGAAGTGCCCAGTACAATGACCTTTTCATACCAGGACAAGGGCCACAGAAATTCCATCGTATGCACAACACTATGCACATGTGTTTCTTATTGATAATACATAAACATACATTGTCCAGAGACCCTTTCAGCACTGACCCACTGACCTTGCAGTATACACTTACCTTCCAGTACACACATTTGCCATGCACACAAATGCAAGCCCTAAAAATAACCAAAGTCAGAAGCATGCATTCCCCATGCCATTACAATGTACACAAATGCAAGCCCTAAAAATAACGAAGTCAGAAGCAGGCATTCCCCATGTCATTACACTGTACACAAATGCAAGCCCCCTCCCCCATAACCTAGATCCTTCTGGATCCTATTTTGGGCAAGCTGCATACAACCTCAATCCTTCTCTTTCCTCTTGTGTCAAATACAGCCTGATAACCTCAATCCTTCTCAATCCTTCTCAATCCCTCCCATAGCAAAACCCCATCTGCCCTCAATCCTTCTGGATCCTCCTCCACTGCAATGTCCTAATAACCTCAATCCTTCTAAATCCTTCATTTTGTACAAGAGGATTTAGAAGGATTTGGGAGGGTTAGGGTTAAACACCGTTTAAACAAATTCTAGCATTTTTACAAAGTTTTTTTAATTTGTTCTTGTTTTTACTACTGGTTTTCCATACTTTTGCCAAATCTTTGATTGTATCCCAGCATCCCTTGAGCGCACGCTTTGTCAAAAAGAATTTCGAACTTACAGTTCGTGTGCAACGCTGGTTTACTCAAGTTTTGAACAAAAATATCACTTTAGACAGAAATTAACAAACAGCAGAACGCTACTTTGGTCTTACCCTTTTTACCTTCGGAGATAAAATATAATTATACGGCAAGTAATTCATGGTGGTGGTCAGAATTCTGTTTGAATAATAAAGATCGCGCGATTTTCAAAAAATGCGCGTCAACTCTTATGCGCAAATTCAAAATTTGTGCGCTCAAACTAAGTTTGCGTGTTTAAAAATTGCGCAACGCGCATTTTTTTAAAAGGCGCGCCGTCGAAAAATGCGCTCAACATATAGAAGCCAGTGTGCGCTTTCCAATATACAGTCGACTCCCGTTAGTACGAAAACGGATATAACGAAATTCCGGTTATTACGAAAATTATCCTTGGTCCCGGCAAAACTGTGCACGTTTCTATGGGGAAATATTCGCTTATAACGAAAACGGATTGAACGAAATTCCGGTTACAACGAAAGGTTTTGTTAACCCCGTGAATAAACAAGCATTGTTGTTGATCCATTTATAACGAAAGCTTACAAATCCTGGCCCATGGCTTTTCATTCAGATCGAAATTGAAAGCAGTAGGGGGCCTATTAGTCATCAATTGATGTTTGTCATGTCAATTAATTCATCTTGCCGATGGAAAAACCTATTGAGAGAGATGGTGCTAATTGTTTGCACAGTCGTTAATCGGCCGTTAATCGGCCGTTGCGGTTAGCAACAAAGGCCCGTTTTAAAAGAGTTCTGGTATCAAGGGCCAATCACCCGAACCATGTGCGACTTGCCAAAGGACCGTCACTACAAAGCTCAAGATGGAGGTCTTCAAAGCGATCGAGAATGGGCGCAAGAAGGGGAACATCGCGCTGGCCTGATCAACAAAACAAAACAGGTTTTCGTTATCCCTGAAAAACACCAATCAATCTCCCCTCTAAAAAATCATTTAGCTCTCTCCCTGGCAAGTGGTAACCCCTCAGAAAATAAAAACATAAATAATCCCTTCAATATTTCGTCTTTAACCAACCGCGATCTTAGATAATTGACTAGAATAAACCCCGTCTTTAAAAATTGAATGGCCTGTGCTGCGTACGTTAAAATATCCAATCAAGTTAGGCTTCTGTCACAAGAGGGCGCTTTAGCGATGTCTAAAAACTCGGCCGTTTTCCAAACCAAAAACTCATCTCCGTTTTGGCGTTGTTTGTGCAGTTTGTCAAAGGCGATGGAGCCACAACGGCGTTTGCAAGCTGGGGTTTGAAAAATGGCCTCGGCAATCGGATCGATCATGGACTGCAGTACAGCGTGTGTTCATTGCTCGATTTGTGTGATCACGGTGCCGTTAAGGGCCCCTTTTTATTTTGGTCCAATTCGAGTCAAAGGTACTTTTATCATTTAAAAATGACGTTAAAACCTGAAGTATACTTCTCTCAACTCTTATTACACAATTTTGTAAAATTGTCGGGTATAAAATGCGATTTGCTTTACGCATTTTGCCTTCCAAATTAACAGTTTTGCAACGCGGGGATCGCCATTATTATTTTTGTGTTTCGTGTCGTTGTCTTTGTTATCATTTGATATCTCAAAATGTCACAATTCTGCCCTCTGAAGACCAAAGAAGAATACAGAATGTCTCTCCGTCACAATTTGTGCAAGAGAGACTACTTACATTGAAACAACGGATCCAGTTAGTTGATTCACTCTTCCGTATCTGTTTAGTACGTTGACTTCATTCTCAGCAATCGAACATCAAGAACCTTCGTAATTTTTGTATTATTTTACACCTACGTTTAACATTTTGCTTCTCACAACAAAGTTGTATTTTAAACATTTTATTACACAAACAACACTACGTGTAAATTGTATTTCATTTGTGTTCATATTGCAAAGATGTGTTTTGGTCATCACGTACACGTACGGGGTCTATACAAAGTTAACAATGGGTTAGAAATCATTGGGTCGGATAATACGAAATTCGGATATAACGAACACTTTGACGAGGTCCCGCGGAGTTCGTTATAACGGGAGTCGACTGTACATTGTCAAGTATTTGGCATGTTTTTAGCAACTTTTGTGGTCACAACTTGTTTTTTAATTCGCACCATGCTTTACAAACGTTGGGGCGTAGAACGACAGACAAAATCCAAAATTCGAAAAAGGAGTGAAAACGCCCCAATTATTGGGTCTAGTGAAATAGATTGTTTTTATTGAGGCATGACAGCAGAAACAACGTAATTAGACAAAGGGATTTTTATCTTGCATGTTTGTCACGGGCCTTGGACGTTAATACATGTACATCTATGCAGATACAGCACAGCCTTGCATTCAGAGCTACCACACGTATTGAATTTTCAAGCCACATCCCTCGACTTTGCTTTGCTTGCAAACCCCAGCGGCCCAGCATGCACAGCACATTGAAATGCTTAGCAAACTGTGCAAACCGCGCGCGATTGAACAAATCCACCAAATCCACGACCAAGCAGCGCGATGCTCGCAAATGAAATGGTCAATTATTAGTCACTTTGAAAAAATAATGAGGCATTAATACCACATTATTGATGCCACGTTATTGATGCCAGTTTGTAAGGTATACGTTTATTGTAATTTCTGTGTATAAAACGGAAAAAAACTCACCTTTTTGACGTTAGAACTGACACCGTAAACTTTCTTTTCGATATCGCATGGTCCGCTTTTATTATTTTTGTGCGCATGCGCACGCGTGATATGCGAGCTAGCGCGCTGACGTCGTACGCTGAATGGTGGCGCACGTGCAAAAATATGCCTTAAAGGTGTAGGATACACCATTTGCAGATATCGAAAAAAATGACTGCCAAATTATTAAGAAATATCTTACTCATCTGAAAGTAAACAATGATTCTAGGCATTCAGCAAAATATTTGCGCTAGATATCTTTTAATTATTTTAAATCACGAAAAAAACACAAATAACATAAGAATAACTGCTCGACGCCGGTTGAAAACAAACGCTGTTTTTGTGCTTTTTTCGGCATTCACCATTGTAAAACTTCGGACAGGTTAGTTAAACGATATTTACTATAAAATAAAAAATAAAAAATCCACTTATTCATGATAATTCAAGCATTTACAAATGGTGTATACTACCTTTAAAGGTTGGATACACCATTTGCAGATGTCAAAAATATTTGATACCAAATTATTAGGAAGTGTCTTACTTATCTGAAAGTAAATATTAATTATAGTCATCCAGCGAAATGATTGCGTTTACATATCCTGTAATTATTCCGAAAAATGAAATCTTATAAAGAAAATTTAACGATCGCCGTCCGGCGATCGTGAAAGAAAAGAAGATAACATAAGAATAACTCTGCTCGACGCCGGTTGAAAACAAACGCTGTTTTTCGAGCTTTTCTCGGCATCCATGATTGTAAAACTTCGGAGAGGTCAGTTAAACAGTATTTACTATAAAATACATGCCCCCAAATCTACTCATTTATGATAATTCAAGCAATGACCAATGGTGTATCCCATCTTTAAAACAAAAATATTATTTGTTGAAAGAAAATGCACCTCCGAGACAATAAACAAATAGCCCTTTAATGTAAAAATGTTTGCAGAGCGGGTCACAGATATGATAGGCCCTATAGGGACTTTTCGATTTGCACGTTTACTAGTAGACTGCGACGTATGCGGTCACAAGTAGACTGCGACGTATGCGGCACGCTAAATGTTGTACCTTCTTACCTTTTCGATTTCTACGACTACGACTACGCTCACTCAGTGACGTCATGCCTTATGTTTGGCGCGCGCGCGCTCGCGCGAAATTCGATTAAATATAGCTAGATCAGACATTATGCCGAATCTCCATAGACTTAGGGAAGAAATTCTCCTCGCATACATCACCGGCGATTTAGACGACGAAGAATTCATGTTGCTATATGACGCCAATCGGCCTACGAATGTAGACTTTAAGTACAAGGAGTATGAGAAATTCACCTTACAGAACTATAACGACGATGAATGCAAGGCATATTTCAGGTAAAAATACATGAAGTTTCCGTAGCGTAGGCCTCCCCTTGTCATATCGGTGCCCGGGCTTTCGGGGACGGCTGGCGTCTAAAAAATTCTAAAAAATAAAGACAGTAAAGTCTGAAACTATGAAGACAAATGATGAAATATTGCAGGTTGCAAAGCTAATCCAAAATGATAGGTTCTCATACTCATACTCATACTCATACTCATAGACAATTCTCAGTCTCAATTTCTCATGTTTCGTTTCTACAAAATAGTGATATGCACACTATGTCGTCACAGTTTTCCAACGACGGCAAAACAAGGTTGAACGCGTTCGAGAATTCTGCTACGAACGACGAGTTCGTCGATGCGCATGCGCACTGCTTGACCGCATACGTCGCAGTCTACTATAGTAAACGTGCAAATCGAAAAGTCCCTAATGTAGGCCTACATGTATTATGTAAGGGAATGCAATATATTTTTTTGTGCGCTCTTTTTTATTCATGTGCCGCTATTAACGAGTACATTTGGCTGTAATCTGAAGCTGTACAATCAAAGTGGAAAAAACACGTTAATTTCCTGTTTCGGTTATTTTCGGTTTATTTCGTTTTTTTCACAACATAACTTATCCGAACCGACCCGATTCGAAAATCAATACGCAAAACCTACCACTCCCCTCTACCCCCCCCCCCCCCCCCCCTCTACCCCCCCCCCCCCCCCCCCCTCCCCCTAACCCCATACCCCCCCCCCCCCCCCACATCCCCCACCCCCCCCCCCCCCCCCCCCCCCAAATGCCACCCGGCTTGCTCCAAAATGTTGCGCCAGTTTGCGCCAGTTCGCGCCATTACACGGCCATTTGATTCCAAAATTCACCCTGTTGGCGCCATTCGCGCCAATAGACGGCTACTTTGCGCCACTTGGTGATTAGTTTGTGCCAAAGGTCGCCAAATTGGTTTGAACTTGCCGCCGCTTGGCGCTACTTGCCGCCGCTTGGCGCTACTTGCCGACTATATAAATACCGGCCATCGGCTACCTGGTTCAGACCCTCCTCATGCTACGAGTCCACTGGGCCAGCGCCAGTTGGTGCCAGTTTGCGCCAATGCAATTTGCTGTGGCGCCTAGTGTCGCCAATAAGGTGCCTAGTGGCGTGTAGTGGCACAAACTGCCTCCCAACTGGCTCGTGGTGGCCCGTAACGGCACCAAATGTGAATGTGGCGGCAACAAAATTTCAAAATGTTTGAAATTTTCGTCGCGCCACTTGCATCGAGCAATCAGCGCCAAGTGGCCGCCAAGTGGCACCAAATGGCGCGAACATATCGCCCTTTGGCGCAAACAATCCGCCTATTGGAATCCACTGGAATGTAATGGCGCGCGCCAAATAATTCCAACAGAGGCGGATAGCCCGCCAAAGCGCGCCAAATGTGCAGTGGCGCGAGCCAAACGGCACCCGATTGGTGACTACTTCGCGCCAAATGCCACCTGGTTGCCCGCCATTCGGCGCTACTTGCCGCCTATAAAAGCAGCTGAGAAGGGTCTGAACCAGGTAGCCGATGGCCGGTATTTTTATAGTCGGCAAGTAGCGCCAAGCGGCGGCAAGTTCAAACCAATTTGGCGACCTTTGGCACAAACTAATCACCAAGTGGCGCAAAGTAGCCGTCTATTGGCGCGAATGGCGCCAACAGGGTGAATTTTGGAATCAAATGGCCGTGTAATGGCGCGAACTGGCGCAAACTGGCGCAACATTTTGGAGTAAGCCGGGTGGCATTTGGCGCACGCCATATGGCACCCAGTTTATTCCACTTGGCGACACATGCCGAGCGGACATTAATTCGGCGCCACAGCGAGCCACTACGCGCCAATCACATAATCTTTGGCGCAAACTGGCACCAACTGGCGCTGGCCTAGTGGACTCCTAGCATGTATGAACAACATCTCTACTAAATATGGCGCAACTTGGCGCGCGCAATTACATTCCAGTGGATTCCAATAGGCGGATTGTTTGCGCCAAAGGGCGATATGTTCGCGCCATTTGGTGCCACTTGGCGGACACTTGGCGCTGATTGCTCGATGCAAGTGGCGCGACGAAAATTTCAAACATTTTGAAATTTTCTTGCCGCCACATTCAAATTTTGTGCCGTTACGGGCCACCACGAGCCAGTTGGGAGGCAGTTTGAGCCACTACACGCCACTAGGCACCTTATTGGCGACGCTAGGCGCCACGGCAAATTGCATTGGCGCAAACTGGCGCAAACTGGCGCGGCCCAGTGGACTCCTAGCATTAGGGACAACAATCATTCAAGCCGGGACTTCACAGCTGATGCATACAACATCATCGAATCCAGAACTGATAAATACAAGAACTCATTCTTCCCTAGAACCATGATCCGTGATTGGAATAGGTTACCCCAAGCTTGACATTACTACGCGACCGACCTTTGTTAATTTTAAAGCTGTCCTCACAACTAGACATCGTCTACACCCCGCGGCGTCATGGAACTTTTAGTTCTGTTGCCGTGTACCAAGTGATGATGATGATGATGAGGACAACCCGGGGCCAATTTCATAGAGCTGTTAAGCACCAAAATTTGCTTAGCACCAAAAAAGTCTTGCTCAAAAATAACGGGTTGCCAGCCAAAACTCCATGTGCATTTCATGCTAAGCAAAACCAACTGTCGGTAAAGTCAGTAACCCTGTTTTTGACTTTCTATGCTTAACAGCTCTATGAAATTGGCCCCAGGTGTTAACAAAGCCTTATTTCGCGTATACACTCCAAATTCCACACTAAACCGTTTACGCGTTCCGTTTTTAAGTCTGTCAAATTAACAGGAAAAAAAGATCGCGCCAAATTTCCTTGTTTTTATATAAGCCAGGAACCGAGTCCCTCTTTTTCAGCGGCAAATTGTAACACCAATAATCACTACTTTTAATTTATTTTTATCAGAGCCGTTTTTTTTATCAGATAGTTGAAATACTGCGAAAATAATAATCTATAATCTATATTATACATGTACATAATTATATCTAATATCTTCTATTTTGTTTATGTTACACATATTTACATCTTGAAAACTATTTACATTCAGGGAGGCAGTTTTATTACAAAATGTTTTTAAAACATTAATCCCAAATTATCCTCGAAAAGCAACTTGCAATGTTTAACCCTGCGACGCGCCGCCATCTTTTTTTATACACCAACAGTACCACGTACTATTTTTGATAGTCGCTTGTATTTCGTGTGTACCCCCCAAGCTGTTTTAGTTTTACGGCTTTATATGTTATCACAGCCCTTTATCATAGGTCAGAGACCCAGAAACCAGCTGGTGTTGTTGAATAAGGCAAGAAAACAATAGCACGATTGATTGCTTGGGAAGGTCTCACGGTGAAATCCAGACCTCAAAAAGCTGCGACGACGTGCCGCCATAATGTTTATACACCAAATACTACCTACTATTTTTTATAGTCGCTTGTATTTCGTGTATACCCCCCAAGCTGTTTAGCTTTTACGGCTTTATATGTTCACACATTATTCGGCATGCTTTGAACTAGGAATACATGGAACATGAGATTTTGTTGACTTTTGACCTTTGGGTTTTTTACGGCGAAGCGACTACCAGAAATAGTACGGTGGTACTGTTATATACACCAGATAAATAAAGGGGGAATGGGAGACAGTCCCCGCAAGAGGGCCTCCTCTCTCGAAAAGGGCCTCTCTCGAGGGAGAGTTTTCAATGGTTTGAGTTTTCCTGCCCCTTATCCGTGACGGTAAGTACTAAAAGATAGCAACCAAAATGACAACTCTAACCCTAGCCCTACCGGGGTCACGTCCACACAGGTGGGGCTACCCTAACCCAAACCAAAGTCATACGACGATGTCGTAACCAAAGCCACACAACGATGTCGTAACCAAAGCCACATGACGATGTCGTTTTGGTTGTAGTGGAACAGTGCCTTTAATTCCGTGGCTCGATTACAAAGCCCCCGAGAATTAGAGCCCGACGTATGTAACTACAACATCATATCCTTTATACACTTGTAGACAAAAAAGTAAAATATTTATATCTTAAAAAAAAAAAAAATTAACTCGACAACCGAGTTTCAATACTAATTACCCGGTGTTAAATTTACAGTTAATTAATAAGACTAACATCTATAATTTAGGCAACAGGTACTATCACAATCAGAGCGAAGCTACTCTTTAATTAACTACTTTGTTAAGTGTATTTTTAAACAAAAATTACAATTACAATTACAAAATCAAGCTACATTTTTTTCCAATCCAAATTTTCCCCCAACGTATCGCCATTGAATATCTATCTCCTTTGACAACGTTACATATGTAGTTTAATTTTTCAATTGTAATTTGATATTTTTTGTTAATACACTGTAAAAAGTTCAGGGCTTGCCATTGCCCCTTTTTGATATAAAATTAAAATATATAATTATATAATTATTATTATTATTATTATTATAATATTGCTATACTATATACAATCGTATACAATAGAAATTGTCGTCGCTCGAGCTTAAAAACATTACAATACATTTAAACTTATATTAAAACATTGAATTAAAACATTATTAAACAAAAACTTCTCAAGAATAGATATTTGTTTTGTTAATCATTAACGTAAACTGTAACGTTAACGTAAAAATCAATTGAAATCTGGTGAGCAACACTACACCTTTATTTAATTCCGTTCAATCCCCTGACTGCAGTATGATAAACACTATACTAGTACTACTGAATCTTTCTGTATTTCATTTGATTACTCTATGTTATGCGATCTCTACAGATCTCTACAGACTTCCTACTCTAAAGCACAAAAGAGATGTCAATGGTTGTTTGTTTTTGTATAAACATTTCCATAATTGTTTTCACATTACATATGCCAACCCTTACAGTTTACACACTCCATCACGACGTACAAGGCATACACCGGAACACATCCTCCATGTCCCTTGGAGTCACATTGAGGAGACGAAGCGTGGTTTGGTCTCTAGGATTTCCTCCACCTATAATGGGCTCCATGGGAAATGTGATGTGTTTGGTGCACCTTCCCTTAAGTCATTCCGTATACAGGTATCCCGTGCCCTTTCAAGCATGTCTGTTTAGTATATGTTTAGCTTGTTTCTGTTGCATTTCACCTCTTGCCAATAACTTTCTCATAATTGATAATTTCATTCCAAGTTTGTCAGCCCCACACCCCGACGGGTTTGTATAATTATCAATTGATTAAGTTACATGTATTTAATTTGGCCCAGTATAATTATTTTTCTGTCGTATTCCTCTATCTCTATCTTTGTATTTTTTGCCTACCACTACCCAAGTTTGTGTCTGTTATTCCCCTGCCCAACCCACCACGTACACCCTCCTACCCCCTGACCCCAAACCCCTCCCTACCTTCAACCTATCAACCCCCAAACTATCCTCATCCCCTGTTTTGTCCTACTCTTTGTGTTGTTTTACAAAGTAATTTAATACAGTTTGTATATTTTATATATATATACTTGTTTTATATATAAAGATATATTGTTTGTATGTTTATCCCATTCCTGTAATTGGCGGTTCTTCCGCTGTTGGAAGTGGTTAATAAATAAATAAATAAATAAATAACGCTTTCCTGAGATATATCTTATTATATATAATATATTTGTATTTCTTTTTGGTAAAATCTATTGCACTCGTCCCCCAATGCTGAATGTGTCCACCAATTCTACAATAGACTTTGTATGGAACAAATTGACGCATGTGGTCAATGGTGGTCATTGTGCTTGGGGAATGTTGTGATTTATCAGGATTTTTTCTTAAAGGTTTTTAGGGGGTTGCGTTAGGTAATATTAATAAATACCTATAGGAGAGTTCAAAGCTTCTGATTTGTCGAGATTCGATCACGTGGAGGGCATTATCACGCAGTAATTGATCGGCTTTCAAAAATTGAAGCAAATTCACTGTTTAGTTTCTAAATAAAAAGGTATTTATTAAAGGGAATCAGGGCGAGGACCCGGTCATTCACTGCATTATAATTGACCGTGTTGAGCGATGACGGCTGGTAATAGACCTCGCCTTCGGCTCGGTCTATTACCATAGGTCATCGCCCAGCCCGGACAATTATCACGAAGTAATGGCCGGGTCCCCACCTTGTTATGCCCTAATTATTAGTCTAGAGAGTGTATAGGTATGGGAGACTATAGTCTGTCGGTCCGATTATATCTTGCTGGGTTATATAAACTGGATTGGCGTCAGGGTACTTCTCAGTGTGTTACTTATACCTATACGCGAAAAAATTTTTGCCAGATTCAGAACCAGATTCACAAGAGGATCATGTCATTGTAATCCACGTGGACCTTGATGAACATGGCGTCCTCCCTGCAGTAGTCCAGCGTCTTGAGCGTGTCCAGCGGCACGAACTTCTGCGTGCCGAAGCTGGCGTTGCGGTCCCCCACGGGTCGGCCCAGGAAGGGCTTGTTCTCTTTGCAGGGGTTGGGCTTGATGGTGTAGGCGACGTTACGGCGTGCCGATGGGTCTTGGCACTGGTCGATTAAGGTGAAGGTGATGCGGTGAGAGAAGGGGAACGGTAAGAGCGCGTCGTACTCCCCTTTGCAGATGCAGACGAAGACCGACATGAAATGACCCTTGGCTGTCGAGGCGAAATAATAGAACACGAAATGTCACCGACTGAAATTCGTCCACGCATCCTTGCTCTATATGGTTCATAATTCACGCATGTGAATGCGCCGTATTTCTGGCCGTATGAGGGCGCTGTAAGACGCCATTTTCTGGGTAAATACCCACAGACATAAATAACCTATAGACGGACAGCGCCTATGGAAATCAACGTCCAGGTACCGTAATTTCGACGGCGCCTGACTAAGTATGAAATCGTGGGCGGAAGTGATTGACAAATGTGCACGACTCTATGGACAAACTTCGGGAGGACGGATACAAATCGGTAATTTTGGTTGAAAACGCAGCTGATGTCGACTAAAAATACTTTCAGCTGTTAACTATATAAATGCTGCATAGTTCTAAAAAAAAAAAAAAAAATTGTCAAAAATAATAAGTTCTTACAGAAATTAAACATTTTTGCCCACGATTTGTGGCTTTCATGAAATTTCACTCTGGCGCCCCCTGCTGTCCGTCTATAGGTTATTTATGTCTGTGTAAATACCACAGACAATACCCAACACAGGCAAAATCGCGTTTATTGAAGTAGTTTTAGTAACTTTACTTTATCTATAAATTCAATATTAGGAAGAAAAACAATTTGGAGCTGTAAGAATATTTAAACTGACGTGAATTATCTCCGAATCACTTTTAATTATACCCCAAATACCGTGAGCAAAGCGCCCTCAACGTTCAATACGGCCTATTGTTGTTTTATATATTATAACGTCTGAAACAAATCCTCGTCATCTGATTGGTCAGAGCCGCCGAAAGTGCGAATCGTGCTATGCAAATCAGTCCATTTACTCATGAAGGAATAATTTACCATAGAGAATGGTGCGCCCACGCCGTTGGCCCGGGACAAATATGAATATTCAATGAAACGACTAACAACCTACCAATCAGATGGCGGGGATTCGTGTAGGTGTTTGTATATTCATGTGTAATACATGTACAACCTTTAGTATCTGAACATCAGTTCTGCACGTTTAAAAATGGTGTTTTACATGCAATCCTAAACATTGTGTATGCCGTCTCTGGTTTTTTTTCAAAAAATGATGTAAAATTTATTAGCCATTAACCTACAATTGCCACAGGTAAGTTGATTTATACACCTTAGCTTACTATAGTTGGTTAAAAAGAAACAAAAATGCACCAAAAGTCAGCGAACAATCGACCTTTCACTGCGAGGCAACCATGCGTTTAATGATACTCCTCTTGGTTGAGGTATATACTAATTGGTCTTTTGTATATAAAAACGCTACGTTCTGAAACGCTTAGCATAATGCACTTGCTGCAATTATCGCCTATAATTACAATGGGGCCGACACACACACACAAAACGTTGACATATTCATGGCCTTTATTATTTATATACCTTTGCCGTCCCCGTTCAAGCATACCGAGACTATCAGCTTGTAACCATGGCGACTGGTCAAAAATGGCGGGCTGAAGATGGTGACTTTCTTGTTTGTTTTGGCCTCCTGTGTCCGCTCGGCGTAATGGTCAATCTTCCAGACTAACTGGGAACCGTACAGCATTTCCAGGTCGTGGACTTTCTGCACGCAGTTACGCAACGAATCCTGGTGAACCGAAAAAAAGAAGAAAAATCATAAGACGCAAAAAAAAGTAATAATTTGTTGTCTCAATTCCGCTGCTGTCGAAATTAGTCGGCTTCTTACAGAGCGCGTACTGCCCTTTGTTTACATCTGACCCTCCTATGGTTTTACCTTTCAAAACCTTTCAAAATCTGCTTACTTGACAAAATGGCTGTAAATAAGTATGAACCTTTCAAAACGCTCCAGAATGTGTTGTTACTGCACTACTACACCTTTTAAAACCTTTTGAAAGGAATTTTTTTTTCTTACACCAGTTTGATCAGAAAGTTGTTTCTTTTGTCAGACAGTTTTCTCGCCTTTCAAAACATTTCAGTCCAAGAAACTTGAAAGGTATTTTTTGTCTTACACCAGTTTGATCAGAAAGTTGTTTTACCTTTCGAAATCTTTCATAGGTCCCTTTTGTCAGACAGTTTTCTCACCTTTCAAAACCTTTCAGTCCAGGAAACTTGAAGGGGTTTGAAAGGTCAGACAATTCTATGGCAACTGCCCTATATATAGGAGGTATATTTTCAAGTGTGCTCGGCCATACAAAGAAAATGACTGGAAAATGGCAACAAAGTTCACAAACAGTTTGGACCATTATTGTTCACATACCTTATGGTCTAGGAGCATGGCCTGGTGTTTTCCCATCAGAGTGGCTTGTTTGATCATAGTCTCTCCAACGTACGTCAGGTGTTCCACCGGTTCGTCCTGCACGTGTTTCTGCATCTTCTGCCGATCACACTGAAAATAATGAGAGGCTGGTTTCATTATTAAAATGTGAAGTCGAGGGTAACTTTCTGTTTCAAAGTTATTACCAAGTATAAAATAACAACCCATTGCACTTTTGGAGGTGAACTGCTTCTGTAAAATACAATTTGGAAGTTTGTTGATTACCTTAAAGTTGCACCCCATGTCCTTGAAGGGACACGGTATCTTGGCCTTAGGACATTCCGATTCCGTATGATTCTTAACCTGTAAAATATCAGACAGAACAATATGAATTTCTAAGATGTGTTATACCATGAAGGAACTCCATGGCTATCAGGATCTCCTCACCCAGTATTCCCCTCATCGCCACCTAAGGTCATCTGGCAAACATCTTCTTGTGATACCAAGAACTAGAACATTGTATGGTGACCAAGCCTTCTCAGTCTCGGCCCCCACTCTATGGAACTCTTTGCCTCAGGAAATTCGTAGCTGTCAATCTTTACAAACCTTCAAAATAATGCCTCCTTAAAACATTCATGTTTAACTCAACTTATAATTAGAATGCTTGTTTTGTTTCAAGTGACCTGGAAATTAATTATTATTGTACAGTAACTTTTCTTAAAGCGCCTCGGAATATGTCTACATAGATAGATGGCGCTTTACAAATGCTTGTATTATTATTATTATTATTATGTATTTTCGTTCACTTTTTGTGTAGATTTGCTAAACTATACATTTTTTGGAAACGTTAGGATATACTTAACATGAAAACCAATGATTACATTTGTTTTCAGGTTCTTTATTTTTCACAATCGTGTGCATTATGTCTATGACCCAATAAACATATTACAAACAAAAAATTAAATTTATTATGTTCTGTTGATGAGATATGGCTTAAAGGTTTAAAAATGAAACAAAATCATAAAAAAATCACACGATGACGTCATCATGATGTCACTTCAATTATATCTATAACACACCTCGCCATACCTGCATACCAAGTTTGAACACAATCGAACTTATACTTCTAGAGATATAGGGCATTGGACAAAAATGGACCTTTAATGTGACACCCAATGACTTTTCATGTGTCACGTCACATTAAAGGTATTATTTTTCTCTCAAAAGAACCTGAAAACAAATGTAAACATTGGTTTTCATGTTGAGTAGGTCTATATCCTAACGTTTCTAAAAATGTATAGTTTCAGTCAATCCAATAACAGAAAAGCCAAGACTTTAAGAACAAAGGTAAGATTTTAGGTCATCAAAATGTTTAGGGGTAAGCTTCTAATATTGACGTGGGGGTAGTAATAACAAATTCTCCATAGGATCAAGACAGTCTGAACAAAATTAATAAAATTATCCAAAGAGTAGTAGTAGGCAGAGCACTCAAAAATTTAAAACACATCAAACAAGTTTAATTTCAGTTCTGCATAAGAGATCTCTCTGAAATATTTATTTTTCTGCAAGAATTGTGAGAATCGGTGTTGGCATTCATGAGATATGGCATTTTACAGATTTCCGATAAGGTCCGAAAACCTGTTAAAAATGGTTAAAAATGTGAAAAATTCAATTTTTCCTGATTTGGGGCCTTTGTTTGAGTTAAAAGATAAGCAAAAATAGTTTAATACAGCATATTGTTTGACATGTTTACACTCAATTAGGCATTTAAAACAAAAAAAATTTGACCAAATGTCAATGCTAATTTTAAAAAAATTGTCGAAAAATGCAAATTTCAACATTTTTGCCATTTGCAGACATGAAATTACTGAAAAAATGACTAAGTCCAGCTAATTAATATGCATAAATGGGATAACTCAAGCTGCGATTGGTCTTTTGAGGTGAAATTTGGAATATAGTACAATGGTATGAAGAGCTACTGGACGAGTAAAGTTTTTTATTAAAACTCATTAATTATGCAAATTAGCTAATTACTAGCTAATTATATATTCATATTTAAATTAGGTACAAACAAATTGTAAATTTTGTCCATCTTTGTACTTGATGTTCAATGAAATAACCCTCTGAAACATTTCAGCCACATATATTTATGCATATATGCAAACGAGTCATTTTAAGTCTTCTTAAAAATTAATTTAAAATGGATGATAAACACGCCACGAGAGCAACTCGGATCGAGGCTGGAAATATACGTCGATGACCGGCTTGCATCAGGCATCTGTGAGTGCTACCTATCAGATGCCGGCCTCAACCCGCCTGGGTCTGGTCAAAATAATCCCGGCACGAGCTGGTGGTTAATAGTAAAATTTGGGACAATATGCGTATTCAATTTTTTGTTTGAAACAACAGAAAACACTAGCTTATTTTCTAGCTAATATGGTGTTATTCCGTAGGGCCGGGTTTGATTTTGACAGTCCAGTAATTATTTGGCAAAGTGTTGAAAGTCTCTAGTCTTCTTAGCTTTGGTGACATGCCGGTTGATGTTTGAAACTACATCTGGTAGTGTGTTGTTGTAGACCAGGACAATCCAGCACTGGAGGATGATTGTCGTTAGCTTGTGTCTGATGTGTCAATGGTGCTGTGAATGGTCTCCGTCAATGAAAACTTGCAAAGGTAGGCACAGGTAGGCACTGGATTGCTGTACCGTACCGGTAATCTGAAATTGGAAGAAATGAAACTTGCATATTGGCTGCTAAATCAGGAAATGACAAACATTTTACCCACTGTATTACTATTAGAACTTGATTAGAAGTAAGATTATTGGAAATTAACAGTTTTATTGGGGAGAACAAAAACCACACGCAACAGCCAGCAACCAACTGCGCATGCTCGAATTGCACACAACTAAACTCAAGTCCCACGCAGTTTAATGTATAACACGGCTTTTATATCTATTAACGTTACTCCCTTCCACGATCTGCCGATCACTTGAGTTTGACCAGTTTTACTCTTAAAAAGTCTTATAAAATCGCTGTATTTTTACCAAGATTTGTAACCTTTCCACATGTTTTTCTTTTAAATGACTTATGTAACAACAATTATTACCTAAAACTTACCTGGGCATTTTCCGTTTTGAAGAAGCTCGATTTCAGTAGCAGTCCAACACGCCATCAAATTCTTTTCTACGTTGCGGTTTTATACGCCATGTTTACTAACGTTAAAACAGGTCACGCAGGTCACGCAGAGCCGACACGGATTAAAACTCGAAACAATTTTCGCGCTGATTTCTTCAAATGTTTCTTTTATCGGAACGAAAATGTGACTATATCACAAGAAACTGCAGACTATAATCTATCCAACCATAGGTTCGAAATTTTCAATGGATGAATATTTCAGGATTTGTGGAGCCGTTTCGTACTTGAGTTTCTAGCGGTCAGGACAAACGTTGGAAGCCATGTTTCAGAATTTCGAAGGTGTACTGATACAGCCAAGGTCACAAGCTACCATGGGGTGAAAGGTCAGCCAGATTGGATGAGAGAAACACTTGAAGAAAAGTCCATTTTTGCAAGGGGTGTTTTCCAGTGCGCGAGTCACAGCGCGGTGCACTTTTCACACGTTGGTTTGCGCGCGGCAATGATTCGCGTTGTGAGCGAAGTGAAAAACGAACGGTTTATCTAAAACCAAATCAATACTTTCCCAGATTCTAAAACTGTTGTTATTTTGAAGATATACAATATGAAATATTATTTCTAACCCTGCCTAAAAAGAATTGAAAGATATTGTCATTTTCTATTTTTAACAATTATTTTAAAAACACCTCAAAAATGAAAGTTCCGAGAACTTGTGTGTTCTGCGCGCGTGGCAGACTCCGCGTGCACGCGTTGTGCTCAGCCTAGTAGTAGGATGAGTTTCGAGTGACATGTTGGGGATTGTCTGGATCGATAAAGAGTGGCATTGACATTTTCCATCACTGAATACTAATAAGTCTATTTCATTATCGAAATGTCTAAGGAGGTCTTAAAACCAGTTTGGTATTCCAACTGATGTGCACGTGCAATATTCAAGTATAGTTTTCTTTTAGGATAAACGAGGCAGATGAGGGACGTGGTATAACGGCCGAATCCCGGAGTCTGCTTTTCTGTTCGTACAAGCGAAAAGACGATGGAAATATTTCATGTGTACGTGCGTTTGTTTTTGATTGAAATAGGGGACGTATGACAAAGGGAACAATGGGGTCCCCTATTCCGCAAAGGTCCCCGATTCAGACTCGTGTGCAAATCCTATGGCGATCATCCGAAAACGTTAGAGTACAAACAAAAGAGGGAAGACGGTCGGACAATGCCCCGTCCCCTATTGACGGCATTTACCCACTTGTATGCGTTTGTTTATGGTGTAAATATAGGACACATACCTGGCGACACGCAGGTGAATTGGGGTTAGGGTTAGAATCGAGGACGACCTCGATTGAGATTCGTGTACAAAACCAATGAGAGCCGTCGGAAAAAGTTAGGGTACAAACAAAGGAAATTTTCGAGAGGAACAAAGGAAACTCCTCGATTTTTACACCATAAACAAACGTATCATCGAACAAAAGTTTAGACATACAAAACGCCTGAAAACAGTTTGCTGTCCAAACGGTTTTGATAAAATGTTACTTCAAAACACGACAATCTTTTTTAATTTGCTGTATAACTTGAGCACGCGGACTCAAGCTCTGGTGTTTCTGATCAGCAGAGTGTGGGTTCGAGTCCCGGTCTTGACATGTGTGTCCTTAACCAAGGCACTTAACCACTATTTCTTCGTGTTTCGGATGGAACGTAAAGTTGTAGGTCCCGTGTGTTGTGTAATGCACGTAAAAGAACCCAGTAACACTCATCTCATAAGAGGAGGAGTTTGCCCCAGTTTTCCTGGCAGTGACTGCAAAGTGCGCCGCTGAAGCGCCATGAGCGCCGTTTCACGGTGGATACCGGCGCTATAGGCCTATAGTCTTCAATCACCATCATTATCATCATCATCATCATTAAATATTCATGCACATGCGCAGTTGGAATACCAAAACTGGCCCATTAAATATCTTCATCTTTTGCTCTGGCCTGTCTCTCATACCTTTTCCCGTGGAATGTCCGTCCGCTTGCAGCCGTTAGGGCAGGGCACGGGGAACTTCTTGCAGGCGTTCATGTGAGCGATCTCGTCCTTGTAAAACACCACCTTGTCGCAGAACTCGCAGGTGACCATTCTCTTGATGCAGTCTTCATTCACGTGGGCCTGGAGGAATCGCTTCTCAAAGTGGGCGCCGCAAGAGTTGGGACAGTCCACCTCGGTGTACATGCACTCCTGGAAATGAGTCTATAGAAAAGGCAGATTGGTATCGTGAAAGAGTCAGGTTGGGGTAGTTAGTAGCGGTTAGTTTCCTCGCCTTCCAACACCGCTACACTCTAAAAACATCCGGGTCAAATTTGACCCGGAATGGGTCAAATCCAACCCGGAATCCGGGTCCGATTTGACACGATCACTTCCGGGTCGGAATGACCTTGACATCCAATTACATTAAGAGAAAGGACGCCCCCATAATGACGTCAATAAATCACGTGACCATTCTTCCCCAATTGCAAAAAGCGCCTGACCCTGAAAATGGTCAATCTTGTATGACCCGGAGAGAATGGTCAAAGCCGCTGTGATGTTGGCAATCATGTGACCATCCCCATCCAATCACAATAACTGTCTGACCCAGAAAAGGGTCATTTTTGGGGGGAACCCGGGGAAATGGTCAAACATTTGACCCGGGAGTTTTTAGACTGTAGTTGCCCGGCTTCGAATCCCGCCTGGGCCGTTCATGGTGTAGGTAAATGTTTTGTTTTTTTAATATTAAAAAATATAAATCGCCCATCACAAGGCCAAAGGTCACTCGAAGTGTGAGCTACAGAGGAAAGTGTAATTGAACCAGTCCCCGATCACACTGTGGCCAAATTCACGAAGGCTTCGCAAAGTTAGACGCAAACACCTCGCTAACGCTAATTTCGAAAAATGTTAGCGAAACCAAAACGTTCTTGGCAAACACTACGCAAAATAATGTTTGCACGTTATTCACAAAAGCCTCTCAAACTTTGCGATTTCGCAATCTCTCCGCACATGGTTCGCTATAACGGGCTCAGTTTTGTTGCGACGGGTCCGAAGTCGTCGCTAACTGTAATCGTAACTCACAATATGGCGCTGTTGCTCGAACTGAAGGTACACTGTAACAAATAAACTCGTAATTGTACGGGAAATTTCTGGCAGTTTGGACGCCAGTACTTTACTGTAAAAAAACGGTGGAAAATGTTAACGGGGCATGGGCTGTTTTTGACGGCTTTTGAAAGCTGTCGGTGTACATTACTGTCCCCGTTAACGGTACCTTGCTATTCCTGTAAAAATACAGGGTATACAAAAATTACAGTACGTTGCTGGAATTTAGCTAGGTTACCATAGTAACTGCAATTTTACAATTTACAACAGTGAGAACCAAACGTTTAAATAACTATATTACACATTACCATACAAATTCTACAATAACCTACTTAACACTATATTGGAAACTGTCGTGGTTTAGTTTTATATTGAGCCTTTCTGGTCACGGTTTCACCATAAATATTTAAATATTTAAATACGAAAAGAAATTTCATGCGATTTTTCACTTATGTTTGCAACAAATCTAATTTTGATCATAGATTCGTTAGAATAATAATTATACATTTCGCTCAAGAAAGTGTTTTTTTGGACAAAACACCAAAATTTAACGTGACATATTTTGTGAGTTCTGATTGGTCAGTTGCTGCGTAATAAGATTCATGTTCGATAACAGTAGAATCGTTGTAAATAAACAACACTTTGTTGGTGTTGCTGTATATTTACACAAATATGTTGTATTTTGACAGTGTTCTTGTAAATTTATACAATCTTTGCATAAATTAACGTCCGGGTGATATTTTCAAGGCACACTACCGTAATTTTACGTCCAAAATCCATTAAAAAATAAATACGGCGATTGTTTTTGTTTTACAGGTGAAAAAACCTGTTATTTTACGGTTATTTTTTACAGTGTAGAACTCCGTCACGATTTATACGCCAGGATAGGTCTTTCTGGACCTTACCAACACATTGGTGAACACGAGCCTTTGTGAATTTGTAATTCCTCTATACCAATACTGTTTGTAGAAGTGTTAAAGCCCAGGCTAGGCTCGAACCCCCAACCTGCAGAACTACCCACAGACCACCAATTGAGTGTGCACACAAGACCACGGCACTAAGGAGTGAAACTGTAATTTCTTCTCATTGTCTTCTTTCTGCAGGTGTATTTCGAGGCTTTTTAAGCTATCATGCCTTGGGGATTTTTGAGAAATGTTCGGTTGTGTTACCAGAAAATCTAATTAAAAGAAAAGAAAAGTTGTTACCAACCTTGTTATCGTTGAGGACGCCATTCCACCTGCACCCTCTGCCGTGGTTGGGGCACTTCACTTCCAACTCGCCGATTTCCCGCCCGAAAGGTGTATCCACGTACACCTATAAACAAGAGCGAACCAAACCATGACCATTTTGTACAATAAGTGATGCTTGCAGATTGAAGAATCGTCTCTTGAATATCATTGTATACTAGACATGTGTTCCGGAGGTTGCAACTTTGAGTCCCGCCTTGCCAATTTGTTTGTTCATAATTAAACAAATTATGCAAATTGTCCTTTGTGGTTTATTTGATGGCCCTGAAGGGACATCGCACATTTCTGCGCACATTTCTGCGACAACGCACATTTCTTTCGCAGAAATCTGCGAAAAAAATGTGCGATGTCGCAGAAATTTGCGAAAAAAATGTGCGATGTCGCAAAAATCTGCTCAGAAATGTGTGATGTCCCTTTAGGGCCACCATAGGTTTATTTGTGTATAATAGAAAAGTGTAATTTCACTTACACTGTCTCTGGAAACGGAGGCTTGATCCAACGGGCATCGAGGGGCAACCCTGAAACGAAGCCATAATGTTTTATACACATGCATGTATGCAAATTGGGCATACAATACCTGCATACAATACGGTTATCGAGGGGCAAATCTGAAACGAAGCCAGATTTTTATAAATTTACCATGTGGTATTGGTAGGCCCATTGCAGTACTATACTGCCGCATTTTTACGTGTGATCTTGTCTTTGAAAAAATCACAATTATTTGTTTTCAATTTCTGAAGTTGAGACGCAAAATATTGCCAACACGAGTAGGTCATAGTTTATTAGTGTTTAAAATTTGCAATACAATTTGCATGCGCTCTTTTAAAGTTTCATCGAAGGGAAAGTGAATTATTTATGCGCGACATCATCTTTTTCTAGCTAAGCAAACATGCACATAACCTTAAGAAATATTGATGCACGACATCAATATTTCTTATAAGTAAATGCATCGTTGCTTAGCTAGAAAAAAAACAAAAAACAAAACAAACACACACACATAATGAATAAAAAAGCGGTTTCTAAACCTCTTTTTTTTCATAAACGTTTATCTGAAGGTTTTTATCATTTAAAGGTAGGATACACCATTTGCAAATATCAAAAATAATTACTACCGAATAATTAAGAAATATCTTACTCATTTGAAAGTAAATGTTGATTCTAGGCATCCAGCAAAATTGCGCTAGATATCCTGTAATTATTTCGAAAAATATAATTTTATAATGAAAAATTCGCGATCGCCGGACGGCGATCGCGAAAAAACAAAGATAACATAAGAATAACTGCTCGACGCCGGTTGAAACAAACCGCTGTTTTTCGTGCTTTTCTCGGCATCCATGATAGTAAAACTTCGGACAGGTTAGTTAAACGATATTTACTATAAAATACAACCCTCCAAATCTACTCATTCATGATAATTCAAGCAATTACCAATGGTGTATCCTACCTTTAAACGAATGAAGGTCATAGTTTATTATTGTTTAAAATTTGCAATACAATTTGCATGCGCTTTTTTAAAGTTTTATTGAAGGGAAAATGTATTATTTATGCGCGACATCGATTCTTTCTAGCTAAGCAAACATGCAAATAACCTTAAGAAATATTGATGCGCGACATCAATATTTCTTAAAAGTAAATGTGCTATAGTTCGTGAATTGCCATTACGACCGAGGATCCCCTATTCTATTGTGTTTTCCTTTATTCCTTTACTGAAACCTAACCCCATTGCTTTGCGCTTATCTTGCCGATCGAGGACAAAGAAACCGTCCTTCGAGGATCTTTTGTTCCCTTTGTTTTATTTTGTTTTTCGATCCTCGATCGCAAAAGGAAACAAGCGCATGCATGGTTGCTTAGCTAGAAAAAGCTACCAAACACACACACACACATAATGAATGAAAAAGCGGTTTCTAAACCTCTTTTGTTTTCATAAACGTTTATCTGAATGTTTTTATCATTTTATTTGTTTGGCGGTTACTTGCGGATCCCGTGCCAGACTGAATATTATAATTAACAGGAAAGACCGTGCCAATTATGATATCAGTAAAACGATTATTGTACTCGTGCAATGAATGGGCTCTGCCGTTTAAAAGGTCTGTCGTTTGGTTGCCATGGGAACTGAGTGTTTGCGCGTTCAAGGCCTCGTTTTCCCGAGGAAATTGTGAAATCAACCAAATATTTTCCCCACTTATATTAATTATAGCTGACCCTCGTAAAAAATTGACTGAAGCAAAAACGCTGTTTGTTAGTTTTATTCCGACTTGAAAAAGATGTCCAAATTCTTCTCCTATACCAAATAATTGCCATCTTATTTGTTTAAACTGGGTAATATACACAATTGACAATAATTTGCTTAAATTATCATGAATGGGTGGATTTGGGGGGTTGTTTTGATAGTAAATAACGTTTAACTGACCTGTCCGAAGTTTTACAATCATGGATACCGAGAAAAGCACGAAAAACAGCGTTTGTTTTCAACCGGCGTCGAGCAGTTATCTTATGTTATCTTTGTTTAGAATTTTTCTTTATAAAATTATATTTTTCGGAATAATAAATTACAGGATATCTAGCGCAATCATTTTGCTGGATGACTAGAATCAATATTTACTTTCAAAATGAGTAAGATGTTTCTCAATAATTTGGTAGTAAATATTTTCAATATCTGCAAATGGTGTATCCTACCTTTAAACGATTTTTATGGCGGTTGGGAAGAAGAAAAGAAAATTAAAAATATGTATGATCCCTATAATTGATTTTGATATAGGAGCTAGCATTCTTATGGTAATCAATCTTAGAAGGTTTTCCATATAATTTGAGGGTAGGTAATTATAATGTGTACAACCAAGTTTGGGATTAGAATTATATCAACAGACTAGATTTTTGGTTTGCCAGTAACAAATGTTACTGATAAATTCAACCAATTCAATGTTATGGTTTACAATAATTGATCAAATAAATGGGTAGTTTTGTCGAAACCCATGAAAATGGTAATCAGTTGACACACCGATATAGGTTCAGAATATAACCGAAATGCTTTTGGTTATTTTAATAACCAAAAGCGACGTAACCAAATAAAAATGTGTAATAATTTATTAATTTAAAGGGATCGTATAGGGATCGTATACGTTTGGTAATTGGAACCCACTGTTTGTTTCAATCCTATATAGTTATAGATATATACCATAATGAACCTGTAAAAAATTCATTTCAAAAGGTGGTAGCGATTTTGAGATATTGCCGAAAATCCGGAGCGGTTATGTCCACGCAGGAAGAAAGAATAATCTGCATTGGAATACACAATCTGCGAAACGTCACTGCAGTAACGCTTCTCAGATTCAAATTTGTGGGGATAAAAAGTAATATCTTTTTCCATAACCGCAGTATTTCGAAGTGAACAGTTTCTAAAAATGCATTATACTATCCAAAGCTGCTGTACTTCTTACCAAGTAAGTTTTTATTGCCATTAATTTTTGGAGTAATTACTAAACGTATACGATCCCTTTAAGTGAACTGAATTACTATATCCTGTAAAGAATTGTGTATATTCACGTAATAACCATTAACATAAATATACACTCTAAAGCTTAAAGTAACTAATTGTATTTGGTCACATTACTTTGGGTTATTTTAACCAGTAATTTTGATAAGACCTGAATCTATCGGTTGATCAAGTGGTTACCATATTCACCATATTCAAGGGTTGCAACGGTTGCAACTGTTACGTGACCAAACTATTTCTGCAATTGTAAACCAAGTATTATTACTAAGAATTTATTGAATTTATTAATATACTGTACATGTTTATTATTATAGTTAACCAAAAATAAGTATGTTGGTAATTTTAATCTAAAACCCGGACGGACACATTTTCTAACCTTAAACTGGTAGGTAAACCGTCACGATTACCGTAACCAATATATATTTTTTTCGTAGTGTTGCAAAGTCTTATAGCCAAGCACTGTGAAAAAAATCTGTAAAATTCACGGTCGAATTTCGTGCATGCAAGGAGATGCCAGGGTTCGATCGTATTTTGTTTTTACGGTCGGACCGTATAGCTGTTTTTACCGATAAACCGTATTTTTACGGTGAATACACTGTAAAAAATAACGGTAAAATAACGGGGTTTCCACCTGTGACCAAAAAAAAAATCGCCGTATTATTTTTTTTTATGGATTTTGGACGTGATATTATGATTTATTGTTATTATATATCAAGGCACTACCTTAATTTTACGTCCAAAATCCGTTAAAATAAAAATACGGCGATTTTTTTTTACAGGTGGAAAAACCCCGTTATTTTTTACAGTGTAGTCTAAAAAGTAACATAATACTTTTCACTGTTAAAATACGATTTATCAGTGTATATACAACTACAACTACGGTCCAACCGTACTGTACAGTCCGACCGTAAACGTTCGAATCATGGCATCTTGTTGCACGACTTTCGCCCGTAGATTTTGCCGCGGTATAATTGTTAACAGTGATGGTACTGAAAACGCTAATGTGTAGGTAATATAGGATACACCATTTTCACCATTTGTACTACCGGATTATTAGGAAAAATTTGAAAGTAAATAATTATTATAGGCATCCAGCAAAATGATTGCGCTAGATATCCTGTAATTGTTTCAACAAATTGAATGACGGCAATCGCAAAAAAAACCGAGAACAAGAAGAACAACTGCCGGACGCCGGTTGAAAAACGAACGCCGTTTTTCTTGCTTTTTTCTCGCTATTCATGATTGTAAAAATTCGGACAGGTTAATTAAACGACATTTACTATAAAATACCCCCCCCCCCCCCCCTTCAAATCCACCCATTCCTGATAATTCAAGCAATTACCAATGGTGTATCCTACCTTTAAAGGGATCGTATACGTTTGGTAATTGGAACACATTTTGTTTCAATCCTATTATAGTTACAGATTATATACCATAAAACTAACCTGTACAAATTTCATTTCAAAAGGTGGTAGCGATTTTGAGATATTGCCGAAATTCTGGAGTGGTTTTGTCCACGCAGGAAGAATAATCTGCATTGGAATACACGCTCTGAGAAACGTCACTGCAGTAACCGCAGTACTTCGAAGTGAAAAGTTTCTAAAAATGAATTATACTATCCAAAGCTGCTGTACTTCTTACCAAGTAAGTTTTTATTGCCATTAATTTTTGGAGTAATTACCAAACGTATACGATCCATTTAATAAATTAATAATTTTTGTTTCATATACCACAATTTCTGTGCCTCATCGTTAATTTTGTGCAAAATTTATGCTTCTAAACCAGTGCGGATCTACGGGGTTGGAAAGCGAAGCTACACTCTACTCTGTGGCTCGCAAAATAAGAAAATAGTGAAGGAAAACTAAACATGAAAAGATGCCTGCTTGAACCCCTTGATCCTCCAACCCAAACCTATAGATCCGCCCTATACTATATCCCAAGGGTTCAAAACAAAATGAATAGCCATCGACAAAACTATTAGTTACAATTTTTGTTAAGCCATCCTCCTTGCAGTTTTGGAGGATTGAGGATGAATGGCAAAATAGGCCAGTTGATTTTGGAGGATGCAATGGGTCGAGCTCATAATAAGCTGCACCCGACATTCTTTATGTTCAGCCATGCATGCATGTATGGAACCCTGCCTTGTGCTCGATACCATCAGCACTGCTCCCAAATGGCATGGTACTGACTCAACCCATTGGTGGAGGATTTTAGAGGATTGAGCCAACCGTCCTCCACTGAACATTTTTTTTTTTAAATAACGGATGATTTTGGAGGATTGAGGCTGAATCTAATTTTTACATGCTGGCAATCGGAGGATTTTGCAGGATTCCTATATTATGCAAAAAGGGCATTGGGGTTAATAGGTTTATAACTTAAAGGGATCGTATACGTTTGGTAATTGGAACCCACTGTTTGTTTCAATCCTATATAGATATATACATGTACCATAAAACTAACCTGTAAAAATTTCATTTCAAAAGGTGGTAGCGATTTTGAGATATTGCCGAAATTCTGGAGCGGTTTTGTCCACGCAGGAAGAATAATCTGCATTGAAATACACACTCAGTCTAAGAAACGTCACTGCAGTAACGCTTCTCAGATTCAAATTTTTGGGGATAAAAAGTGATATCTTTTTCCATAACCGCAGTACTTCGAAGTGAAAAGTTTCTAAAAATGCATTTTACTATCCAAAGCTGCTCTACTTCTTATACCCCCGTCACACCGGACTGGCGTCCTTACTGCGTTCCTACGGCGACCCAGGACGCGGTAGGGACGCCATGGACGCCGCGGGGTCGTGGTGAGAACGCAGAAGGACGCCGTGGGGACCCCAAGGACGCCAGTCCGGTGTGACGGGGGTATTACCAAGTAAGGTTTTATGGCCATTAATGTTTGGAGTAATTACCAAACGTATACGATCCTTTTAATATAAGTGAAGTCCGCCTACCGTAAAAGACTTGGCAAGCAAGAAGTGCAACATCGATGACTGCACTCCTCGAACTGCACTGGGTACCGCAGCACCTGATTGCAGAACACGCACTCGTACTTCGCATCGAGGGGCTCCAGAAATACCACCTCGGTGTCGCCCATCTTGAGATTCTTGTCGGAACCCTCGCTGCTGCTGTTGCTCGACTTCTCAGAGACCCCGGAGCCCTTCCGTGGGGGCATCACCTCCCCAAGGGAATCCGTGTCCGTCGTGGGTTCTGGCATGGTGGAGGTGGATGTTGATCAGATGAAAGTTTCGCAGTGGAAACTTGAATTTCTCAGGTCTGAAAAAAAAATGAGTGATTCTCAGAGTCCGAGGGTAGATTGTGACGATGATGGTGATCCGCCGCCAAGATGTTGAAGTCGATTGGGCCTTGCGTCAGAACACGGTTTATAGACTCCACGGAAAGGAATATCCTTATTGTTCAAACCTTTTAACCGATACGGCAACTACTCTTGCGCCCTCTGAATCGATATTCCAAAAAGGTACGTCCATAGCCTACGTACGACTGCACTGTTGTGAAATTAAACATGGATCTGTCGATATCATCGGTGTATGAGCGGTTCGCAACAGGTTGTCGCGGCGCGCGCACACACAATCCCCACGTTTCACCTCATCACAGCGGTTTGAACGCGTAGATGTCAATTAGTGTTTCTGATCGGTGCGCGTGCCCCGTCTACGGAGGTTTAGAAACGCCGTGTAATTTGTCACCGCAACAGGGGCCAATTTCATAGAGCTGCTAAGCACAAAAATTTGCTTAGCACAAAAAAGTCTTGCTCATTAAAAACAGGTTACCAGCCAAAATTCTACAGGTTTTTTTTATTCTAAGCCAAAAACCAGCTGAATATCAATCGAAAACAATAAAGATCACGTACAAATTTGGTCTGTAACCTTGTTTTTGCCAATGACAAATTTTCATGCTAAGCAAATTATTGTGCTTAGCAGCTCTATTAAATTGGCCCCTGGTTATTTACATCGTTCCCTTGTAAAATTGCATGGCACTAAAGGAGCCCAGTATATCGGTGGTATCGCTAATAATAACCGGTCCAGTTTGCGCGCGATTGCAGGCCAACATGCAGTATTATACAGGAAATGAGTCTTGAAATATTGACCGGTTTGTTAAATGTACCGTGAGAGGAAGGGATATTTTGGCATTAAATTATTCAAGGTGAATTTTTAGACGATGCGTTTTCTAGTGAACGGGGAAGGATGTGAAGGTGTGGTTGTGGATACGCTCGATATTCTGCGATGAATATTATATATGATCGGCCATTAAATTATTCAGCCTCTACAACTGGCTGACGACTGGAATAATGATCTCGTTTATAATTAGAACTTACTTTATTACGAGTTATCAAGGAATATATAAAGGGAATCAAAACTGTTACTGCGGTTGGCCAGTTTCAAACAAGTATGTTTAAAACCGGCTCATGGACCTAGACGCGTTATACCCGAGCCGAAGACGGGGGCATTAACAACAATTAATGTCCAGGGCCATTAGCGAGTTTTAACCATATTTATTAAATACAGGGTCCATCGAATTTGTTATACTATTCATGAATACCTTTCGGTCAAAAAGTACAAATAAAGTTTTAAAAAAATCAATTTTCAAACATCACTGCCTCGTGATTTCTCTGCCACGTGGCGTGCTTTATAATTACACAGCCTAATAAAAACAAACTGCAGAGTATGCGAAAGAAATTCATTGCGACATTTTATTGAGACAGCATGGGATTGTGGCCTGCATGCACATGCTGAATGCCCAACATCAATTAATGATGTATGAACTTCACAAAAATATTACAATACAGACGGGCATAATACAACAAGGCAACTGCCTTATTACAATCGTGGCCATCTCGGCCTTCAGGTCTGCGCATTGAAACAACAATACATACAATACATATACACAAGCCTTGCTGGCTCACAAGGGCAACTGCCAAAATTACACTCTGTCTAGATGGCCCTCTTACAAACATGATAGCAATCATTCATAGTAAAGCCGTGTTCGCACTGGATAAACATTTTGGGTAACTTTACCATGACGCCGGGTAACATTCCGATGGGTTAATCTTCCCACCGAGTGCACTTGGATTTAATTGACGCGGGTAGAATTGCCGAGACCATGGGTAACTGAGCTGGCTCCAAAACAATAAAAAGGGCACCCTGCTTGACCTATGACCGCGACTTGACGACCGGATCTCTCAACATTATTTTCTTCGTTCAAGTCATTCGACCCGGTTAAACTGACCTGATCAATCTTCCTGGGCACCTTTGGCTCGGTTAAACCATGGAGGTAGGAAACACCTCCATAGTTAAACTACCCACGCGGCGTGGGTAAGTTACCTGTGAGGAAAGTTACCCAGGCTGTTCGCACTGGACTTGAAATGGGTAAGTTACCCATTGGCTCGGTTAGTTTGCCCAAATTAAGTCCAGTGCGAACAGGGCTATAGTTAAATTCGGAATTCAACAAGGTGCCGGACCGGAGGCCGTGAAGGCTAAATTCATTCACGTTATCAATTCCTATCGACTTTGGAGCATCCAAGAATAATTATCTACGGTGTAACCGAGGGTTTTTTCCGAGTATGAGTTTTTGAGGCAGAACAAAATGTGAGGGGGGTATTTAGTTTCACGGGAAAGGTTGCAAAAAAGTCTCACGGGGGGTCAAAAATGAAACTTGTTGTATCGCTAAAACATGGTTATTTGTTGAAAGTACATACATAAAGGTACTAGAAAATGTGAATGGCAAAGCTGAAACATTTTTTCGTTTAAATTTTAAGACACTTTACACTTTGCAGACTATAGAATTGGTGAAATGGAGGTAGGTATCATAAACTGCTAATTCCACATCTCAAACATGCTTGGAGTTGCTTTAAAATGATTGGAAGTCATTACAGTAGTCATGTCTTGAATAATAATGCACTCTAGGCTACGAAAAATGACATGTAATTTCATATATTGACGGAAAATTCAGTTTTATAACTTGTTTTCCTTGAAACACAAACTTTCATTTCTGTTTTACAGGAAACCATGCAGCCTGCTGATTATTTGCACTTTTGTCCAAGGGCTGTATGCATGGTAGAACAATTGGCAAAGAAATTGCATTGATAGTGTGCTGCGTTATAGAGTTACCATGGTCCTTATCATGGCTATGAAAAGGGTTCATTGTGTTCAGGAAAGGACAACAATTTTTACAAATACTACATTCGGTCTAAAATTTGATCTTATGAGAATGAACTTTACAAGAAATATAACCTTAAAACTAATAAAGATTGGCAATATAATGACATGAACATAGTTTGTTAAGAAAATTAAATAAAACTGATAAAATATGTTTGATATACAGCGTGCATGATGTGTTACTACATACATACATGTACATGTACACCAACATACTACATGTACATGTACATGTAGGTAAAGCATGTTAGAGTAACTTATTTATTTGTAAAAGTGTTATTTAGGTTTTTGGTTTTTTAGAGTTGGGAGGTTATACATTTGTGAGGCAGATCAGTATACCTTGTTAATGCTGCAACTAACTGCTGTGTATTTACGTTTAGGAAAGGACACAATATTTAACAAGTTCTACATGTAGCATAGCACCGTGCATTTCCTACATGACAATAAAGTAAACTAAAGTAATGTCCATCACTTTAAATGATTAATAATCATTGCTGGTGAAAATAACTTTAAATTGATACACGTACAGTGTATGCCCCAACAAGAAATGCTTAGATAATTAAACTATTATCCAGTGAACTTTATTCAGTCGGCATGGTGCTTTCTACAAAATGGGGTCTAAGGAATAGGCACATCACGCCCAAAACAGTTTGAAGTATTTGTACACTTGTATGCATGGAGGAAGGTTCATGTGTATCTGTACTTGTTCCTTGTTAAATGTTTTAAACATGTTCAGGAAAGGACACAATTTTTAACAATGATCAATATACAAGTTTTTCAGTGACAATTTCAATAAAAGAATACCAATCTTGACAAATTTGTTTTACACAAAATTCTAATAAAATTACTTCAGAAGTTTTTGGTTAAATACATATATCATTTTCATTTATGTTCAGGAAAGGACACACATTTTAACAATGTTCAACATGGTCCTATATGTACTTTAACAGAAAATAGCAACCCTCGCAAACTAACCGTGTGTGTCACAAAGCTCTGATACATAGGTAAAACTAATGAAATGGTTGGACACACAGAAAGAACTGTTAAAAGAGTGTTTAACAGATGTTGCTCAACTCGTTAAAAAAAAAGTGTCCTTTCCTGAACACTTTAATACACAGAACTAGACTAAAACAGTAAATTATAATTAAATTGACTCAAACTAATGCATGTATTTTGTGAAAGTGATGATATGAAACTGTAGATCAGCCAATTCCTGACAAATATTGGATTTAAGTGTGACTTGTAAAGATAAGTGTATATGCACATGTGTATACTCATACTGTGTGTAAATACGAGTGAGTAAATGACTTGTAAGAACAAAACACTAACACTTTCTGGCCATAGTTGGTTTTAATTTTAAAACATAAACTCTACAGACAATATAAGCATATACTTCATCAAATTTAAGCAACAATGGCTTTTGCAAGTACTCTGTTACACTATATGTTCAGGAAAGGACAATGCAGTTTAACGACAATGTCACAACAGCAAGCAGGGTTCGAGTCTGAATCTTTGTATAGTCTGTTAAATCAAGTAAGTCTACCCCTAGGTACATGTTTATGTCAAACAAGTTTTATCTCTGACTTCATGTAAAAAAGGGGAGGCCATGTTCAGGAAAGGACATTTTTAACGAACATTTGCGTGGCTAAGCGACTGCTGCTTTATACAATTTACTTGTGATTTCCCAATTCCAATATTTTTATATTTTATTACCGGAGTATTGTAGCATCATTTTGACAGGCAATAAGTTGTGTTTCCTTTCTTTTCATTCTAGAAAAAATATCATGTTCAGGAAAGGACATTTTGAAAAAACCTTTAACGAACAAATCAACGTCTCACTCAAAATAGCATAACAACAAAACAAGTTGGCCTAGCCTAATGAAATCTGGTGTACAGATTTTGGGGACATACTTCTATGTCCTTGCAAGTCTGCGTGGTTCCTGTGGCATTTAATTTTTATTTCTCATCAATTGCAGTTCCAGGAAAATGTGAATGAGACTCCAAATCTTGTGTTTTAGCACTCATGTGAGCTTATAATTTGAGAATCGCAATACATAAAACTGTGAAATTATTTTTGGAGACTCCTACAACATAGAGGTCCTTGTAGGACAAAAACCAGCAAATTCCCACAAAGTCTTCTTGTGAAATAAAGCATCGATTACCTATTTTTCATTTTGCAACCTTTCCCGTGAAACTGCCCTAAAAATGGAAAATCTGTCCAAAATGGTTGCTCCAAAATAATGCTCCAAGATATTAATAGAAAACCAATTTGACCGCTGCCATTGAACTTAGAGATTGTGGCGAACCAAGCAAATTTGTGTGCCGGCGACGGTGAACTATACAGCCAATTTTCTGGGCATGATGATCATGGGCCAATTTCATAGAGCTGCTTAAGCATAAAAAATTGCTTAAGCACAAAACAGTTTTGCTTAGTAAAACCAGCTTACCAGCCACAACTTCGTGGGATGTATATTATTTGTGATTGTTATTTAGCTGTCGTTAGCTTAGCATAACGATCACGTTAAATTTCGGCTCCTAACTGTCTTGATTCACTAAGCAAGGGTTTTTGTGCTTAAGCAAATTTGTATGCTTAAGCAGCTCTATGAAATTGGCCCCATGTCAGTGAACGAACGGCCCGAATTGTTTGGCCAGAATGGACTAGAAGGTCACCATTAGCCTCTGTCATGAAATGACGAAAATCAACCGAAGAGGGCGTTTTGCGGAAATTTGTCAATATGGCTTCCGAGCTCTCGCGTAAGACTAACGTAAGTAGCTATACCATGGAGGAAAGACAACAGATATTTAGTGAATTGCGGGGAAATACTTAATAAAAAATGGCCAATCATAAAACTAGATTTTCTTTCCTGCACTTGAAAAGACCCGCCGTGTATTTATGCTCCTTAGAAAACCGGTTAGGCCCAATTAACATTTAAACAAAACAAAAAATTCAGTGGCACTGAACTGAAGCTTTATTTGAAAGCCATATTTGAATGCCATACAGTAAACAAATTCTGGGGCCAATTCATACAACTTGATACATGTACAAGCAATATTATTTTTGTATTTTTAATTATTTTTTGACATCAAATATAAATTTGGGGCTTTACACACAAGCACTTGGTTCACATAATTACTATATGGACGTTAAACCTCAACATTCCTAATCCTGCAATGTTAATTTAAAAATCAGTTTTAAATACTGTCACATTAAATGTACAGACGCCTGTGAAATCTCGTAATATTTTACCCTTTTATTGACTGAAACCTGACATTAAAAGAAGTTCGTAAATATTAAACTTGAATTTTTCAAGAATTATTCAATTGCGCCACGACCAATTAGGGAGCACTCGGTCAATTGTGTGCACAATTTCTGGACGCCACCGTTTTGGTGTTTTTTTCGGACTAAGCTTACACCTAAATTGTTAACAGAGGGTAAATAGCAAGCATTAATAACGTTAACATGGTAAAGGTACAATGAATTTGCAGTTTGTCAACAAAGAAGTATGGCAACATTGCATGAGGAAAGTCGGCCCAACATTAACTGTTTATAAACAATGTAAACGTCGAAGTACAGCTATAGCTCTCCCAAAGGTCGAGTTGTCTCAACGGGCGAGTTGTCTCAACGGGCGAGTTGTCTCAACGGTCGACTTGTCTGACATCTGCTAGCTACGCACGTACGGATATAGCGCAGCACGCTTTCACAAACTGACCATTTTTTCAGTCGCTGTTTCTTTCTCTTTCGTAATTTTACGGTTTTGGATGACATTTAGCCTTATGCCTACGATTTATCCTTTCGAAATAACCACAGCCTTTAGAGCTCCGTCGTAAGCCATAAAGTTCTGACATCGACGACACACGTGTTGCTGTTGGTAAGCGCCGCCATTTTGACAATTTTCCTCGCGTTGACCTTTTAGAAAGGTCATGACAGAGGCTAATGGGAACACAAGGATGCCAGACCCATGACAAGATTGCAAATGATGCAACACAGAGGGAATCGAAGCTACTGAGGGGACTAATAAAGCATTCTCTCCCGACCAATTTTGAACAGCTTCTGTCCTGGCCTTGGATTCCAAAATCTAAACGATATCGCTGAACTTGTTGGTATAGAAGAATTAGGATGGAGCTGGGGGGGGGGGGGGGGGGGGGGCTGAGCCTTGGGGTTCCTTAGAAAACAGTTTTACTGTCGAAGCGGCAATCGAGGGCAGTGCATAAGGGTAGGACATGGCGGCTCGTCCGGGGACGCTCCTGCTGGCGGGACCTCCGAGGAAGTGGTTGGATCTGAACCGGGACCTCTGTTGGAAAACTTGCATCGCTGGCGGCAGTGAAATAAAAGGGGCATTGTCTGGATGGACCAGTGTCCGGGCAGCGATAATATTTTCTGCAGGTAGGTTGGTACATAGTGTACATTTATTAGCCAATCAGAACACAGATGATGTTGACGTCATCGGTGATGTTAGAGTTGTCTGGGATCTAACTAGGGTTAGAGGTTATGGTTAAGGTTAGGGTTATGGTTATAGGATAGGGTTAGGTATAGGAGTTAGGGTTAGGAGTTAGGGTTGTCCCAGACAACTCTAACATCATCGATGACGTCAACACCATCTGTGTTCTGATTGGCTAATGTACCAACCTACCTGCAGAAAAAAATTATCGCCGGGCATACCGCAGGTAAATTAAGCAGTTAAAGCTCGACATGCCTGTTGGGAGAAAGATAATATATACACCGAGAGAGCACACATACGATATAATATGTATAACCGATATAGGGCTGGAGGGAGCTATATCAGTGTAACACTGATTCTTTAGTGATTCTATAGGTGGTACATGTATATTGATACCGTTCCTAAGTCAGGTTACTTGTGTTGGTTGAGAGATGGAGTTCCTTTCTCTATGGTATAACTAGAGACACAGAAGAAAGAGTACACAGAAGAACAGACGAATCTCACTGGAACAATAACTGGGCCGCTATATGTTTATTTTTCAAACACAGACGACTGTTGTACAGGAGATGGTCTCCGGTGAGAGTGTGTACTCACTGAGATCCAAAGAAGGTCTGAAGCTAATAGGGGCTGACTTAAATATTGAGTGCTGCAATGAGGTGCTGTGTGGATAAGATAATAAAATAAGGGGACTTGAATTAATGGTTATCACATCTGTGTGTGGTCACAAGATTCTGGGCTTGGGCCATTATAACTAAATTAAGAGGATCGTTAACTTGTCATTAGGGGAAGTTGGATGTTGGGGCTTACTTAAAGAGATACATAAAAATGCCAACAGGTTGGTTAAGATGTGGGCTTACATCAGTAAAGCGTATACGTATGCTATAGCAGTAGCTGCATTCAGCGATTGTGCTCATGCCTGAAGTGAGAGGCGTTGGTCGAAGACATGTTATATACCAAACAGCTAGTTCTATTGCTATCCAAATTACTGGCGAGGACGAGAAGAACGCTAGTGGTTACGTAATTACGTAATAAGGAATCTGGTCTATGCACCAAACAAAACTAAATGTTGCTTTTGCCGCGGCGCTTTAGTTGCTTAGTTGCTGCGGCGCTCATCAGGGATGTAGTCGAGTCCATCACAAGTCCCTGTAAGTCCCTGCAAGTCCCTGCAAGTCCATCACAAGTCTTTCAGTTCCAATTTAAATCACAAGCTATTCAAATCAGCTTTGACAAAGGCATTCCTTTGTCATTGTTCATCCAGTTACTTGTAACTGCCTTTTATGAAGGGACTTGTGACTGGCTTCACGAAAGGACTTGTGAAAGGACTTGCAGGGACTCGACTACAACCCTGCGCTCAGTCCTGTTTCGAATTTCATTATGTCATTGCCATAGATGACCGAACAAACAAGACAGTTATTAAAGGTATATGAAATCAACACTGTGACAAGTTGGGACGATAAGGCGGGAAGTATTAGGAACATATGAGACATAGGGCCTTTTCGAAATCGTTGCTTCGTCTTTGGCTTTGGCTTCGCCTCCGAATTCCGAATTACTGAGAAGCAAATAGAAATGGAAGGAAATTAAACTTTGGGGTTCACATCAATCGGGTGAATGTTTCTGAAGCACAACAGGCGTCAGAATGTGGCTGGAGATCTTGCAGTTGGGAGTCAAAAATCGCCTTAAGCCAAAGACGAAGACGAAGCCAGGGATTCGAAAAGGCCCAAAGATGCCAGCTTTGCAAAAATAACAAGAATGGTGGCCATGTGGACGTGGAGGTATACATCACCATAAATGTGTCAGGTAAGCGTACCACAAAAAGAAAGGGATCAGAATTGTAATTCCTCGACCCCGTACGGTCATCACGTTGGCCAATGTGATGTTCAAACAGAACAAGAATTTAAAACACTCGTGTCTGAGCTTTAATTGTCACTCAAGTAAACTTGCCACAGAGCTAACTTATAAGTGCCTTTCATTTATGTCCTGTTTGTTCAGTCAAACCATGGAGAAATTTCTCTATGTGTCTTATTTCTTCATGGTCAAACATGACAATGACATAATGAACCTTATACCATCGGACAGAGAACATTCTACCCTTTCCACCGATATTTGTCTTTTTCTGAATTATTCAGTACCTTTGCAATAATATGAATTTGAAAATGGGTATACTTTTTTATAAATGCACTCTGTCCATTGAGAATGGAATCTACTATAGACATTGACAAATCGGTTAGGTCTGCAGTACAGCTGGGCGAGGGTCGTGACCTAAATGGCTCTTTATAATCCCAAAAGGTCAAAGGGCACCAATGGTGGACAACGGAATGCGGCGACAATCCTCACGTGACTCCCTGACTGTCAGGCGCCAGGGCATACACGCATTACCTATGTAACAAGCTGATAATTATGAGGATTATCCGTTTGTTGTTTGTGATTAACTAGGAGGTGTTTCTGCAAAATCGATGCTGGATAAGCAGACGGAACGATCCTCTTGAATGCAAGACAAGCGCAGTCGAAAGTAAAACGATCGAGTTCATTTTGGCGAGTGTTGTCGCGTATACAGCAGGAAACGTTGCCATGGTTACGGGATAAATTTAGCAGACAGGTGCAAGTGACCAGGGACTTCACACCCAGCGCAGCCCGGCGCTCCTACCCTGTATGTGCGAAAAGTACACCGGTGTTTTTGTGTACGATCGAAGCCGGCCCCGGTACTCTATCGGACGATACTTGGCAATTAGAGCGAACAAGCAGCTGAAATCTTCGAGAGTTCGAAAGAGAAGGAAAAATCTATAGCGAATTACGAGTCGCCACAGAAAATATAACCTCGCAGTCACAGCTTCCGACTCGGCCAAGTATAGCTGTAAAAACCATTGATCCAGATACAGAGACAAATTGTTTTGAAGTGTCAGTGAAGTTGGCTGTGCGTGTCAAGTGAAGAAACAAATCTCGCAGAACCACCGATCGAACGTGTTCGTATTCTTTCCTCCATGATTGAACCGAGGATGTTTCTCAACAGAGTTATCATGTTATCATTTGATTCAGCTCTACTAGCCAACCAGTGCAACTTAAAAGATCTTGCAGAGTTCAATAATAATGCAAAGGACTGTGTAAAGAAATGGGAAACTGTCATATAACCACCTGCTTCGAAAACACGAAAAGAAGAAGAATCATAAGATGACGGCCAGAGACCAGAATCATGAGAGATCTCTAACCTGCAACTGCGCCGGTAAATCATCTTCCTCACTCCTGAAACTTTCCAGTGATCTGTCAAGTTGCATCTGTGACCTTTGGCATTATTCCCACGGCGGTGCCGATCATCTTACCGGGTGGGGCCTCCCAGACCAAAAAACGGCGGACCGCAGGCGGCAAAAAGGCGGCGTGTCGCGGATTCCGAGAAAGCTATTCCCTTCCCGGATTTACGAGGCCGGCGCATCGACCGCGTGGGACAGCCGGTCAAACGAGTATGTCTTCAGACACTACGAGAACGTGGGCTCTTACATGGAGCAGTACCGGCGGGACCACACCGTCATGTACACGGGGCGCACTTTCCGCCAGGGCCCCGATGAGATGGTCGTCTTTCTGCCGAGTAGGCCGCCTGCATCCAATTCTAGTTCCACCCACGGAGCGAGAAAAACGGACCGTCTTTGTTTACCATCGGTCCGGTAGGTTGTGTCCTGTTAACATTCTTGGGAACCCAGCCTACTTTCGAATAAATACCTATATATATGATAAAACTGCCAACAAGATACATAGGCCTAGGCCCTATATCAGTGTTTTGAGGGGTACAAATAAAAATGATATATTTTTGGGGAAATAGTCTCGAAATAAGTATTTTGTTTTGCTAACTTGAGATCGCGCAGTGAACTTAAACTAGACTAAACATTTTCTATATTTATTCTTTTTGAAAGTTATTTAAAAACAGTATCGGCGTCCTCACAATTTCAGACCGTTTATCCAGGCCCAGATTAGTCTAAAACAAATGAACAACTCGGTCTTGAAGCAAGATTAGGCCCAGATAAGTTCAGTGTGAGCACTAATTTTTGCCTACGAAAAAAAATGAAGGGCATAGTACGACGAGTATGAATACCTATATGTCTTGCCTATTCTTTCGATCTGATTCGCTTCTTTGCAGCAAATCAAAATACATTTTAGCAGGGCATTTAATTGCAGTGAGAGTATAAAGGGGGATTTACAGGTGGCGTAGCTGTATAGGGCCTACGTCTTTACTCGCCTTACACCACTATGACCCGGGTTCAAATCCGGCCTAGGCCCATATGTGGATTGGGTTTTCAGTCCCTGCCTGACTCCGTGGGTTTTTCCCAGGATATTCTTCTGGGGTTTTCCTCCCACCTCTACAAAACTGTACCTTCTTCTCATTGTCTTCTCTCTACAGGTTTCTTCAGGCTTGCGAGCTACAGTGCCTTGGGCGCTTTTGAGGGATCTTTGGTTTCATTACCAGAAATATATAAAAATATAATAATGACATTGTACTGCTAGTTGAAAGATGGTCACGTGTTTAAGTGGCGCGGACGATCACAAAACATGCATTAATTAGGCCTATCCCGAAATATATCTCCCGCCGTTTTATAAAGTGATAACACGCGACCATCCGAACCAATATTTCAAGTGCTTTTCTTTCTCCATACGCTGATAGTAAAACCATGCAACGTATACACCGCGGCCTATATACTTTAAACCAAATATGACCGGCATTCACGGCCTACTTTAAACCATACATGGCAGGCATTCACACAAAATAGATTTACAATAAACACATGAGACACAAGATCAGTAAAGATTTTGAGGGCATATTTTTATTGGATCGGGGTCGAATATTAAAGATAGGATACACCATTGGTAAGTGCTTGAATTATCAGGAATGGATGGATTTAGGTGGTTGTATTTTATAGTAAATATCGTTTAACTGACCTGTCTGAAGTTTTACAACCATGGATGCTGAGAAAAGCAAGAGAAAGAGAGTTCTTTTTCAACCGGCGTTGGGCAGTGGCTCTTATGTTGTTCTGTCTTTTCGCGATTGCCGTCCGTCGAAATTCACGGAGGTGGACATTTTGAAAACATGTTAACATGAAATCATGTTAACATTTTTTCTTTTTTTTCTTTCTTAGCCTAGATAAACGTTCCGTAGGCTTGTTGCCAGCCACAGTCACCAAAATCGACCAACATGGCGGCAACACATGCCGAGTGCGGGAAGACTCCCCAAGAGCAAGCCCCAGAGAAACACACGGCAAGTTGTCGGTTTCTCGACAAAATGACCAACCGGCACCTCATAAAAAGACTCTTAAAAGCAAAGGAAAGAGCAAAGGTGGGCAGAATAAACTGGGTAATGGGGCCGTCACGATTGACTCGTACACGGGCGGGACATTTGTCAACATCGTAGGCGAGTTACGAGCGGAAATAATTGGCAGTAAACTCAATCAGATCGTTGCGAAGACCGAATCCGTGTCGCCACATGGGAATTGCTGGTTTTCGTTGGAGAGTTCGAAGAGTCACCACCTGAGAACGAGTTCGTTTGGCAGCACAGTGCCCTCCGCCGAAGGAGGATGGCTTAACGACATGAAACAGCCAATCAAGTGTCTTGGTCGCGATGACGTCACTCATCAGGGAACTTGGGATAGCCTTTGGCAAAACAACTTCAGAACTCCTGGAAGGTTAATCATCAAGAGCGCCACTTGCGGCGGGGGACAAATGACCAGCAGACTCAAGACGTACAAACTCGAAAACAAACGAACGGACTGCAGAAGAGCCTCAATTTCAGAAAAAGAAGACAACAGAATGCAAGACATTGCCTTGGAAACGGGAAGTAGTACAATCACAAATTATTCGGAAACCCGCGCGGTGTTTCAAGCAAACTCTTTTCGTGGTACTAACCGTCACGATCACGTGACACCTAAAGCTCGTCTACCAATCAGTCAACAGCGCCGGGCTCCGCCCCTTTCTCGGGATACTGTTGTTGTTGGTAGGGGCTCGCCATTAAGGACAGGAGAACAATACTGCACCGACAACTAAACTTAGTGTGAACCTTCCAACATAAAGACATTAACATTGGACGCAAAACACACTTCTATCTTGCCTTTAAGTTTAAGGCCGAGTTCGGGCGGTCTGTTTTTGACACGCGTAACTTGTTCTTGCAAAACCCTGATAGATAGGTGGTGTGTGTTCTTGTTCCGAGTGCAGTGTTCACGGGTTGCGTTCCTATGCATACGTTCCCGCCGTTCGAGCGCGAGAACAGAGTTCGCGTGTCAAGAACGGACCGCCCGAACTCGGCCATAATTAACACGTACATGACTGGATCAGTGGGTCTGGATCGTAGTGTCCCAAGACATTTACGGCTGGGGCCAATTTCATAGAGCTGCTAAGCAAAACAATTTCTTAGCACAAAAAAGTCTTGCTCATTAAAAACAGGTTACCAGCCAAAATTATACGTGTTTTTCATGCTAAGCAAAAAAACGGCTGATTATCAATCCAGAACAATAAAGATCAGGTAAAAATTTGGTCTGTAACCTTGTTTTTGCCAAAGACAAAATGTCATGCTAAGCAAATTTTTGTGCTTAGCAGCTCTATGAAATTGGGCCCTGGTCTTTTTCAGGGGTGATTGTCTTTGCATGACATTTTCTGTAAAAAGTCATGGGATTAATGAGATAAGCTTTAATTTCGTGGTAGTATTGCTAAGATTTATTATGTATTGGTCTGCAACCACTGACCTCTACAGATCATCATTGTTTCACACTTGAAGTCGGCGCGAACTGGAAGTGCAACATGGCGGACCCAAGACGTCACTAGTGTGAGCCAATGAAATGTCCAGGTGTAGAGGTCAGTGGATTTACTCTATACATTTTTTATTTATAAACATTACGTCATACGTACCGTACCCGCTGAACCTTACACCTGGGGTGCGTTCCACTTACGCGAACTGTTTGCGCGAACGTTCGCCTACGTTTTGAGTTTGCGTTAGTTGAAGTGGAACGATATTTAAAACAATACGTTTTCAAAATGTCGGTGCCCAGTGACAGTGACATCGTTTGGTTGGCTGTTTTTTGTCCAACTCATTATTTTAATTAAGAAGACCCCTGTAACTGCTCAAAACGATCCACCGTTTATAACGAAAAGTATGAAATGTAAATCAAAACCGTAAAAAGAAAACTGTCGGCTGCTAACTTCTCCGCCATCTTTAAAATACGTCACTGGCCAACAGCGAACAGCTCGAAATGTCGTTCGCCGTTTTCGCTAACGTTTGCCAACATAATTGGCGCACATTGCGTTCCACTCAAGCGAACAACGCTAACGTTGGCCAACGTTGGCAACGTTCGCTGGAGTGGAACGCACCCCATTATGTGTACGTGTAGAGGTCATGTCCAGGGGGGGCGGGGGGGGGGGGGGGGGCGGAGGGGGGGCCCTTCAAGGCTGTGATTGCGAAACGCTGTGGTACCGTCCATTCTCAAAATAGGGGGGAACAATTTTCTCACTCGAAAAATAAAGAGTTTTTGGCATCCAATCTTAACATCTTGTCTTTTGTAGTTGTACAAGGTTGTTATTTACCTTAATGTTTATCATCCAATGACAAAAATTGTATTGAAAATGAAAAAAGCAGTCGAAAAAAATTAAGCGTTGACGTACCGTTGATGCGCGTGGAGATTGTGCACAAATATTCAAACGACGTTAACAAATACCTCCCCTAAAAAGGGCAATAATAATCGATAAATTGTGAAAAATCGTGCTTCGACCCCACTCATTTTTTTCCATGGATACGTTAAAAAAGGATGTAGCAGTGATATACTGAATTTTTAAAAAAATCTGCCTGTGACCCCCTTGCGTTTTATCGTGTTGTTTTCGAACGAAAATGGCAGAAAATGACATCGCCCCAAACAAAATCCGTGTAGATCGTGCCTGCGTACCTGGCTTTGCGGACGTTGTATGAATCACTGAATTCGGGGAGCGATACACGGAGCAAATCTGTACGTGTTTCAATGGTGCGCTTCGCGGTAGCGATCTACATTGTATACGTATTTACTGTGTGAGATGTGTGGCTCATGAGAGCGTGGAAGAACGAATGAGATACATTTCAACGTTGGTGGCGCACTTTCTTGGGCCCCCCTCCGCCCCCCCCCCCCCCTCCACCCCCCCCCCACCCTCCCCCCCCCCCTCCGCCCTACCCCCCCTCCCCCCCCCCCTCCGCCCCCCCCCCCCCCCTCCGCCCTCCCCCCCCCCCCCCTGGTCATGTCAGTGGTCTGCAACCATACTTACTACTTGCGACCTTTCTTCACTAGATGGCGGACAACATAAATAGTGGTCCAGGTTACGTAGAGGTTCAAGCATATACGGGGAGCAGGGCTTAGGGTGTCGCTTTGTTTCCTCCCTTAATCATGGTGCTTGACTCTTGGGTTACATGGATGGACAGGGAAGGAAGTGGGTGGGCCGGGAAGCAATATTTTTTTTCTGCAGGTAGGTTGGTACATAGTGTACATTTATTAGCCAATCAGAACACAGATGATGTTGACGTCATCGATGATGTTAGAGTTGTCTGGGATCTAACTAGGGTTAGGGCAGGGGGGGGGGGGGGGGGGGGGGGGGCGGAGGGGGGGCCCAACAAAGTGCGCCACCAACGTTGAAATGTATCTCATTCGTTCTTCCACGCTCATGAGTCGCACATCTCACACAGTAAATACGTATAGATCGCCCTCTCGAAGCGCGCCATTGAAACACGTACAAATTTGCTCCGCGCTCGCTCCCCGAATTCAGTGATTCATATAACGTCCGCAAAGCCAGGTACACAGGCACGATCTACACGAATTTGTTTTGGGACGATGTCATTTTCTGCCATTTTCGTTCGAAAACAACACGATAAAAAGCAAGGGGGTCACAGGCAGATTTTTTAAAAAATTAAGTATATCACTGCTACATCCTTTTTTAACGTATCCATGGAAAAAAATGAGTGGGGTCAAAGCACGATTTTTCACAATGTATCGATTATTATTGCCCTTTTTAGGGGAGGTATTTGTTAACGTCGTTTGAGTATTTGTGCACAATCTCCACGCGCATCAACGGTACGTCAACGCTTAATTTTTTCGACTGCTTTTTTCATTTTCAATACAATTTTTGTCATTGGATGATAAAAATTAAGGTAAATAATAACCTTGTACAACTACAAAAGACAAGATGTTAAGATTGGATGCCAAAAACTCTTTATTTTTCGAGTGAGAAAATGGTTCCCCCCTATTTTGAGAATGGACGGTACCACAGCGTTGCGCAATCACAGCCTCGAAGGGCCCCCCCCCCCTCCGCCCCCCCCCCCCCCCCCCCCCCCCCCTGGGTTAGGGGTTAGGGTTAGGGTTATAGGTTAGGGGTTAGGGGTTAGGGTTGTCCCAGATAACTCTAACATCATCGATGACGTCAACACCATCTGTGTTCTGATTGGCTAATGTACCAACCTACCTGCAGAAAAAAATTATCGCGGCCGGGAACGCCGAGACCCCAGAAGCTTTACGTGGGAGTCGGTATTGTGGGCTCATTAAATTAAGTTTTTTAAATCAGACCCCTTAAAGCTTGGTCAACGCAAATCAGAAATAATGTGACATCAATCAATACACAACATTTTACTTTTCTTTTTGCATCTGTAACCTATCAATTAATCAAGTAAATTATGACGTCATACTCGAGCGGGTTCACGCTATCGTCTGGTTTGCCAAAAGCGTTTTAACTTTTATGGTGGTGACCATTACCATTCTGACCATTAGTTGTGTGGCGCGCCCTCTATTGAAAGATAATCGAAGTCAACTTTAGCAGTGGGGGCTGCGTAGACCAATCCCCAATTTTCGAGATCAGGAAAGATACTCTAAACTCCCGAAACTGTTTGAGACACTCATCAAATCGAAAAGCTTGTTTCATCATCTTTCAGTTTCAGGTCAATTTCTGGATGTAAATCCGCAAAATTGTACGTGTGATTTCGGTGTGAACGTTTTATGTGGTGGCGCTATTTGACATCACTGCACAATACAGCATTTTTTGGAAACCTCGTTTTTGTATCTGATTTAGTTTGAGAAATTGAGCTTTCGTCTATTCCGATAGTGACTCGATTTGGTATATAGATTTACCATGGAGAAATGTCTCCATGGATTTACGTAGTATGCTGCTTTGAAAAAAAGTATGAACATAAAAGGCTTTTTTTTCTTCAAAATGACTCACTGTGCTGTACTCGAGTCCAACGCCAGCGATAAAGCCAATGACAAACGAAGCCGAGATTTCAAAAAAGTACTATGGCTTGTACACATGATTGGCAACACATGGTACAGGAGTCGAGTGAGACATTCATTAGCGCGTAAATTGATATTGGAAGTGGTCTGGTGGCGCGCTTGTTCGATGAACAGCGATTACTCATTGGCGCGTGACCATAATAATAAACTATGAGTATGAGCATGGAGCATGGAGCAATAGTTTATTGCTCCATGGTATGATGGATCAAAGGCATCATCTTGCACTTGCCGCAGTTGGACAGGCGCTGTGCGATCTCCTGTAACCCGGCCATGCATGGCAACCAAAGCTGGATCAAACTATATCTTTAATATTTATTAGCCGTCAGTCGTCAATGAAATGAAGACGTCGTCCAACCTGGGCTAGAAAGTTCAACCATGGTTCAACTACTGAACTAGCCCTACCTACAGTTACACAGTACAGCCTACACTGTCTGCAGCTTCACTAAACAGGGGTTATGATGAATATGATGAGTAAGTATAGTCTAGGCAGTATCATTTTGATTTTTTTTTTTAATCATAATAAATAATCATGCATGATTTGTCACATGTGATGAGGTCGGTGAGCGCGAGTCTACTTGTCTAGATTCTTTATCTATAGATTTTTTCTTCCAAAATTACATTTGCACTGCTTCAGAGTTCAGACAATGTTCTCACCTTTATTTTATCTTTATCTTTTTTCTTAATTTGTTTTATTTTTTTAAAAATACACCATCAAAATGCGAAAATTTTCCACATAGGCCAGGCCTACATGTATGTGAAATCGACGCACATACGTGCATACAGCAGCATGTTTACTGTAGTACATGTACTTCAATACTTGATAGCATGGTGGTATATTGCAGGTGTTCCCTACTTCTTTTATTATCTTTACTATATCATCTCTCATGCATTCTGTCTAAGTTTGGTTATGGATCCGTAACAAAATATTGGCTTAGAAATTCATGTAGGTCTACATGATCTTACATACATGTCTCGCATGTTTTAATCATGTTTCATTGTAGTTTGTACTGTAAGGGAAAACACATGTCCTCTGTCTTGTTTTGTCTACTTAAAGGTTCCATCTTATTCTCAGGTCCAACTCTCTTTCTTAATTGCCTACATCAATGACAGTGACTGAAGGGGGTCAAATCATTGGATTGTCAGGTCTTGTTTAAATGCTAGATGACACAAGCCTCTTTAATTTCAGTCGAGTCCATCTCTAGTATTGAAAACCACCCGTATGTCATGTACCTGAAATTGAGAATCGGGGGCCTTGTACTTACCCGGTATCTAAACATGTAGGCAGGAAAATATATATATATTTGCTTGCTGTTGCTCTTTTATGCTCACTTTGTTAATTTTTTTGCTTATTTTTATGCTTACTTCGTTTACTGTGCTTACTTTGTTTACCTTTAACCAGTTCGCGCTGGATGAGGTATATAAACGCAAAGTTTTCCCCAGATTCAAAACGAATGACGCATAAACGCTACGAGCAAGGCCGGAAATGTCTGTAAGCAGCAAGCAACTGGTTAATGGCATTATTTTTATTGTTTAATATATTTTTTTTTAATCGGCTAATCTGCCAATAACGCCACAAAACCTGTCTAGGCAAAAAAAGGGTTGGGTTACCGTAAACACATTTTGTAATTTACCCAGTTCACATCGGGATACGGATACATGCGTAGTTTTTCTGGAATTTAAAACATTTGACGGATAAACACGTCACGACTTCACGAGCAAGGCCGGAAACACCTGTCAGCGACCAGGGCCCAATTTCACGGAGCTGCTAAGCACAAAAATATGCTTAGCACAAAAAAGTTTCGCTCATTAAAAACAAGTTACAGTATCAGCCAAAATTCTCTGTGTTTTTTATGCTAAGCAAAAAACCAGCTGATTATCAATCAAAAACAATAAAGATCACGTGAAAATTTGGTCTGTAACCTTGTTTTTACCAAGGACAAATTTTCATGCTAAGCAAATTTGTGTGCTTAGCAGCTCCGTGAATATGGCCCCAGCTTGCAATGAGCAAGGGCGTAAATATCAGGATGTGCTACCCACAAATGACGGCCTAAACCCGTCTTAAATTGAGATTCGTGAAAAACAATCTTGCGCCTGGGCCCGGTCAATGTCAAAATAGTCCCAGCGTAAACAAGCTTGATAAGTACATTATATTGTACCTTTATTGAAATGAAACACCTCAAAATATGAAAATGATCACTACAAAAACCAACAAAACTTATGGCTATTGAAAAATAAATATACCTGGTTTCTACATCATCGCTGTGAAATCACTAGTTATGTTATTATCGTGATTACTGGTACATTCAATGAAAAAATTAGAGAAAAAAAGATACAAAAATCAATGCACCAACTAATCTCTGTGATTTTTTTTTAATGCTTTAACTTGGACTTTAAACCCTGTTAGTTATGCACAGAATTTCTGTGTGTCTACATATTGTGACATTTGTACAAGGGCTGCAGAAATTATTCAGCTGACTGTATCAGTTACACAATTTTGTATTTGTTTGCACTGTGTAGTTGGTGCTTTGAAAAATACTGACGCACACAAAGTTTTGGCCTGGTGAGTTTTTCTTTTGTCAGCGACGGATTTTATGTATTACATAAACATGTAGGGTACACTAATTAAATAACTACATGTACCTGTTTATAAAACCAGTTTGTGCCGGGATTATTTTAACATCACCGAGCCGACGCGCGGGATTATTTTTAACAAAACTCGATCCGAAGCACACCCACGCATTTCCGGTTTTGCTCGCTGCTGACAGACATTTCAGGCCTTGCTCGTGGCGTGTTTATGCGTCATCCGTTTTGAATCTGGGGAAAACTTTGCATTTATATTCGTCATCTGGTGCGAACTGGTTAACCAGTTCGCATTGGAGGACGTGTATAAATATACACGCAACGTTTTTCCCGAATTCAAAACGGATGACAGATAAACACGACACGAGAAAGGCCGGAAATATCGGTCGGTGAATGGCTCGCAATGAGTGAGGCCGGAAAAATCAAAAGTGTGCTACCCACAGATGCTGGCCTGAACCCGTCTCGGAGCAAGATCTATAAAAAAAAATTCCGCGCCTGGGGACAATTTCATAGAGCTGCTAAGCACAACAATTTGCTTAGCATGACAATTCGTCCTTTGCAAAAACAAGGTTACAGACCAAATTTTCACGTGATCTTTATTGTTTTGGATTGATAATCAGCTGTTGTTTTGCTTAGCATGAAAAACATGTATAATTTTGGCTGGTAACCTGTTTTTAATGATCAAGACTTTTCTGTGCTAAGCAAATTGTTGTGCTTAGCAGCTCTATGAAATTGGCCCCTGGGCCCGACCAATGTCAAAATAATCCCGGCGCGAACTGGTTAAAATATGCATACACAGTGAATATCTTGTACAAACTGCACTGTTCCAGATACCAGAACACATAAATTGCACAAAATTAAAGTACAAATGAAAGACCCCAAAACAGGAATTTCCATCTCGCAAAAAATACAATTATCAAAAATAATTCTGAATAATTATGGAATTTCAGCGTCAGAGTCATTTTACACCCAAATTTCAAGCAAAAAAAAAAATTCTTCTGCATGATAGATTTAAGATTGATATCTTGTGCGACGCACCTGCCCGTTTTCCACTCATTTCCTCGGACATCCCACTTTGCAAACACCTGCTTCTACACCCCCCCCCCCCCCCCCCCACCCCCCAGGCATTCGTGTCTGTTTGTCCAGACTCCTCGTTGCATCAACTACATGTTCAAAAATATAGAGAACTCCTGGCAGTACCCGTACCCTAGCGGTTATCCATGTGGCATCTTTGAGTGCACCATCGTACATCGTTTTGAAGGGGAAAAACCGTTGCGTTGACTCGTCGTAGGTGAATTGCTTCGGGGGTATTGACATCTTACATCCCTGTCATTTGCTCTCTCATCCTTTTCATCTTTCCTTTCGCACCATGACAACGGCCGGCAAAAAAATGTTGTGTGTGGGAGATTGACTTTTGGTGTAATCGGACGGTGAGTTGCCCTTCCTGCAAGTCGATCAGGGGACCAATTTCATAAAAAAAACTGCAAGTAGAAAAATTTGCCTAGCACAAAAAAAGTCTTGCTTGGTACTAGAAACGGGTTACCAACAAAAGCGCCATGCGCTTTTTATGCTGAGCAAAGAACAGTTTGTAACCCTGTTTTTTGCCAAGGAAGAATTGTCATTCTAAAAGCAAATTTGTGTGCTTGCACATTTTATGAAATTAGCCCCTGGCACTACGTACCGATACAGTAAATAATGATTGTAGGTATCTAGCAAAATGATTGCTAGATATCCCATAATTGTTCTGAACAATTTAATTTTATAAAAAAAAAAAAATTGCGATCGCCGGATCAAGAATTACTGCCCAAAAACCACTGCCCAGCGCCGGTTGAAAACAAACGCCGTTTTTCTCGATTACCTCGACATCCATGATTGTAAAACTTCATGTAGAATTCTGGTGAGTTTTTCTTTTTTATCTTGTCTCGGATGCTGACTCAAATCGGCAGATTGGTTTTTCACGATCTTATTATTCTCGAGGATGGCTCCCAGTGCTTCAGGCAGCGACAAATTTATCTGGCTATAAGAGAAGCTCATATTAGATATTATGCATCCGGTGAAGTTGTCTAACTCAATAATTGAGGCTAAAACTGTAGATCTGTTTCATTCTTAAACTGCACTGGCAGATCAGTTTGTGTGTACTGTGTGTTTTTAGGTGTGAGAAATGAATTGAACATATGTTGCAGTTATATTTAAAGGTAGGATATACCATTGCTTAAATTATGGGTGGATTTGGGGGCTGTATTTTGTGGTAATTATCGTTTAACTGACCTGTTCAAAGTTTTACAATCATGGATGTCAATCATGGATTTTTTTTTATATAAAATTAAATTGTTCGGAACAATTATAGGAAATCTAGCGCAATCATTTTGATAGATGCCTACAATCATTATTTACTTTCAAAAATGAAATTTATTTCCTAATAATTTGGTAGTAAATTTGTTTGATATCTGCAAATGGTGTATTCTACCTTTAAAGATGCATCTCAGAGACACTCGCAAGCGCACACAGTCGTGAACCACATAACGACCGAGGATCGATATTGTGTTTTCCTTTGTTCTTTTACTATACCCTAACCCCATTACTTAGCCCTTGCCCCAACGATCGAGGACCGAATTCGGACAAGCAAACCGTCCTTCGAGGATCCTTTGTTCCCTTTGTTCTCTTTTGTGTTTCGATCCTCGATCGTAATACGATACAAGAACATGTAACCGCGCATATGGAGACTTGTGGGGAAGACCTTTGTTACCCTCTTTTGTTTTCCTTTGTCCTATTGTGATATTTAACGCTATGGCGTTTCCACTCTGGGGTAAATAGAATTCAAAGGATTTTCGCTCTGGGGTAAATTTATCCTATTGCCCTATTGTGTTACCTTCCCCATAGGGCTGCGTGTATACGAGCAAGCGTTTAAACAACGCACTCGCGTGTGCGTCGGTGCTGTCATCAGTCGGTACAGTGCGTGATGCTCACCTAGCTGCCGAATGATTGCGGTCGCAAATCAAACTCGGCAAATTTTGAATTGAAATTGAAACCTTAAAAAAATGTTTATATTCATTATTTATGTTCCTTCAAAATTCGTTCAGAAAAGAAATTTGAAATTTTGAAAAAGCACAGACGCCTTAACTTTAAAGGTAGGATACACCATATTGAAAATATTTACTACCGAATTATTAAGAAATATCTTACTCAATTGAAAGTAAATAATGATTCCAGGCATTCAGCAAAAGTATTGCGCTAGATATCCTGTAATTATTCAAAAAAAATGAATTTTATAAAGAAAAATTTGCGATCGCCGGACGGCGATTGCGAAAAAACAAAGATAACATAATAATAACGGCTCGACCCCGGTTGAAAACAAACGCTGTTTTTCGTGCTTTTCTCGGCATCCATGATTGTAAAACTTCGGAAAAGTCAGTTAAACGATATTTACTATGAAATACAACCCCCCAAATCTACCCATTCATGATAATTCAAGCAATTACCAATGGTGTATACTACCGTACCTTTAAAGTTACATGTATGTGTTCCTTTTATGTTAAACTTTATAGTTGACTTTATACGTAGATCTTTGAAATGTCGCAAAAGTCTGGCAGGTGCGAAAAAGACACGGAGAAATATAATCTTTTAACCAGAGGACGTATACATACGCAAAGTTTTCCCCAGATTCAAAATGGATGACGCATAAACACGTCACGAGCAAGGCCGGACATGTCTGTCAGCAGCGAGCAAGGCCGGAAATGCATGGGTGTGCTTGCCGGAAACCTTCGGCCTGAACCCGACTCAGATCGTGTTTCGTTAAAAATAATCCAGCACCTCGTCTCGGTGATGTTAAAAATAATCCCGGCGGCGGCGCGAACTGGTGAAAAGGGGGGATTTGTGTGCAAATGTTTACGATGTGTGTAGTGTATAATACCAAGTGCTGTTGATGGATGGTTATGTTTTTCCCTTGTGTTTTGGTAAAGCGCACGGTGGCTTTCAGAACACTTTGGGAATATTTTATTGGCTTCTAATATAGATGCCCAGGGCATTTTACATTAAAACTCTCAATGTGACGTTGTTTTGATAGAATACAGAGGGGAGAAGCGGGGAGAAGGATATTTTATTTACATAATGGTTCATGGTTTGGGCATCCTGCATGTATGTGTACACAAACAAGTCTTTTTGTAATAATTACTAGTGAAAAGGTACTCGGATAGGGTTAGGTTTAGGCAGTATAAAACGCTTCCAATGTTAACAATTGTGATGCGATCTGTGAAAACCCGTCACTCGATGGCAAAATACAAAAATGAGTTCTTTACATCATCTTAAAGCTGAGATCATCCTCTTTCTAATGCTTTTTCAATCAGGTCTCTAGGACCTCTACATCAAAAGTTACGTTAAAATTAACGTCGATTATTGGCGATGCGAAGTTCTGGGAAAACAGCGTTTAACGATAGGGTACCAGAATAGCAATGAAAAATCAATTTAAAAAAATATATATATACCGGTAATACAAATTTAAAAAATGGTGTTTTTTTTAGAATTTTTTATTTTTTTTGCTTTTATGGGACTTGCAACTTTACGACATCCGACGGGTTTTCACAGATCGAATCACAATTGTCAAATGTCGCCCAACCGCAAAATGCCCTATCCCCAACGTAAAACAAACAAAAAAATCATTTAAGATCAATCGAGATCAATCTGAAAATTCTATGGAATCATCCTTGACCCTTAAAATATCTACTCACCAAGTGTCCAGTTTTTTTGTAACAAACAAACAAAAACAAACAAATGCCAGCAAAAAACTTCTCTGGTGGAGGTAATTAATTCAGGTAAACAGAAGTTTAAAAAAAAATCAATTGCATTACATTTAGAAAATACAGAGAAACATTGACAGAGAAAAAAAACAAGTTGTCAAGCTGAATTTCTTTTTTTTTAATATTAAATTTCCATATAATTTGTTATAAAATAACATCAATTCTGGTTGACCATAGGAACAGTGTATGAAATAATTATTTATCAATCCTTGTAGTTCAGAATCCTCAAAAGTTACTGTGATATTACACTTACCGTATTGGGTATGGGTTAAATGTTTTAACAAAATCTTTATGTGAAATGTTATAGAATTGGCAATTTCTTTTAGCAAATGTTTGGAAATGACCTTTTCATATAATTAACTTTTAAAAAAAAATGGATCTCAATTGTAAAAACATAAGATTGTTGTCGCTAGATTTTCTCAAGATACATGTACGACGGCAGTATCAGAAAATTTTGTTGACGCTAACGTAGCTTTTTGTTGACATAATTTATATACTATAACATAGGTACATGTAAGTGCATCAATATTAAATTTGCTGGCTGTGTACACAATTGATGCTTTGAGCAAACGCAGGAAGATACAATCTATGTATAGTACCCTGACAGACTAAAGAAGGGTACTCAATTGGCCTTTAAAGGTAGGATACACCATTTGCAGATATCGAAAAAAATTACTACCGAATTGTTAAGGAATATCTTACTCATCTTAAAGTAAATAAGATTCTAGGCATCCAGCAAAATGATTGCGCTAGATATCGTGTAATTATTCAGAAAAATTAAATTTTATAAAGAAAAATTTGCGATCGCCGTGCGGGATTATTTAAAAAAAAAAAAAAAAAAAAAAAAAACTGCTCGACTCCAGTTGAAAACGCTGTTTTTCGTGCTTTTCTTGACATCCATGATTGTAAAACTTCGGACAGGTCAGTTAAACGATATTTAGGCATAAAACAAAAAAAATGTTATGTTGGCGTAACCCGACCGACCCTAAAAATACGGCCGACCCTGGATATTTATTTTTTCAAGGGACGAAATTTAATGATTAAAATCTATATAAATCTAGTTATAAATACGTTTGAAACCATTTCTGACCGTTTCTCATTGTTGTGTGTGTGGATTGTGTATGCCTGGACACGCTATCGTGTATCACTACCGGCTGAAACAATTAGAAAACATATCATTTTCATTGCTGGGAGAAAAAAAAATCTCGACCTACCTACCCTATTTTTTTGGGCCCGTTACGCCAACATAACATTTTTTTTGTTTATGCCTTACTATAAAATACAACCTCCCAAATCTACCCATTCATGATAATTCAAGCAATTACCAATGGTGTATTACCTTTAAAGGTAGGATCACCATTGGTAATTGGTTGAATTATCGTTTAACTGACATGTCCGAAGTTTTACAACCATAAATGCCGAGAAAAGCCAAAAAAATGGCGTCGTGCAGTGGTTCTTATGCTGTTCTTGTTTTTTTTTGCAATCGCCGTCTGGCGATCGTGATTTTTTTTCTTTCAATTTTGATTTTTCGAGATAATTACTTGATATCTTGCTGGATGCTTAGAATTATTATTTACTTTTAAATAAGTAAGATATTTCTTAATAACTCGGTAGTAATCTTTTCTTTTAATCTGCAAATGGTGTATCCTACCTTTAAAAGTAGAAAATACCGTTTGTCAGTTGTGCATTTTTATCGTTTTAAGCAGCAAAAGTGCTCAAAATATAAAGAAAGGTGCTTGACAAACAACCTGATGAAGTTTTTAGCTCGGTGAATGCTGCATATTCCAAAAAAACAATAATTCTAAGATTTTGATGTCGGTTCAAATTTGCTTAGTCACAATTTGGATTGCGACCACAATCTGCAAATTATACATGTAACTAGCTGAGCATGCTGAAATTTCAGGCAATTTTCCGTGAGCCATAATTTAAGCAAACAGCAAGGACCATTAATAATGGCAGCCTATGAACCAACCTCTTATATAAAAACCGCTGTTAAATTATGGATAGCTGGACTTAATGGACTATGTCCTTCAATTCCAAGGACCTTGGCAGCAATTTCCTCCTGCAAGCATGCTTTGTGTCTCATTGCATGATTTTCCGAGCAGTACATGTACTGTATTTGGGAAGAGAATATAATTAATAACTAATTTTTTAATTTTGTTTTAATGCTGTGTGGGAAAAACTCCAAATGCACATTATTTTCATTCTCAGTTTGTAGAAATGCATTTTAATACTGGAGAAGAAACCAAAAGTCTCCGATGACAGTTGCCCAATAAAATTACTATTTTAGGAGGGTTAGGTTTTAATTAATTAATTATGTTAGTGTTTTTCCCACACAGTTTTTGTCCAACGTAAGACATTTACTTTTTATACTGAAAAAAAGTATGGAATAAAATTTGTTTTTCAAAAAAATGAACAAATCATTTGCCTTACATCTAGAACAAGTAATAAATGTCTTTTACGTAAAATTAGATATGTTAAAAAAAGATAACCCCCCCCCAAAAAAAAAACACCAAAAATTATGAATCTTTTGGTAACAGTTTGTTCACTTTGGTACCTGATAGCAATTTCATAAATTCAGATGAGTCAGACTGTGCTAAAATATTGGAAAAGTGAATGTGATAATATCACTACTATATGCGACATCTAATGAGTAGAAAACAAATGAGTAGACCAAATTAAGATTAACGACCACGGTTAACGACTTTGTACATGTACAACTTTGTACATCATGGTCTGATGTATATGGAATTTTACAGAATTGCCCACAAGAAAATTAAAAATTGTGCATTGAACCTGGGGCTTAACATAAATTTTAACCACTTTAATCATTAAAGGTAGGATACACCATTTGCAGATATCGAAAATATTTACTACCGAATTATAAAAAAATATCTTATTCATTTGAAAGTAAACAATGATGCTAGGCATCCAGCAAAATGATTGCGCTAGATATCCTGTAATTATTCGGAAAAATATATATTTTTTAAAAGAAAATTTGCGATTACCGTCCGAATAACTGCCGGACGGCGATCGCGAAAAAAACAAATTAACATAAGACTAACTGCCCGACGCCGGTTGAAAACAAACGCTGTTTTTCGTGCTTTTCTAGGCATCAATGACTGTAAAACGTCGGACAGCTCATGCAGTTAAACGGTATTTACTATAAAATACAACCCCCAAAATCTACCCAGTCATGATAATTCAAGCAAAATGGTGTATCCTACCTTTAACATAAATATTAGCCACTTTAATCATTAACTGGGTGGGCCACCTGCAACATCCCTTCCCCTTGGTCATAGCAATTAGGAAATGCTAACAAAAAAATCCTATTCAGGTTAATGTACAACGACTCGCCGGCAAATTTGACAAATTATTTACAGTTCTGCACAACACCTTCATCTGCCAAAATAGCACCACTGCCCTTTGGCAGAGCTGGTATGTGCACACGTGCATGTGACCTAGTACTGTAGTAGTGGTTTGACATTTTAAAGAAGAAAAAAAATTCATGACACGTTCTACAATGTACGTGCAATCGTTTGCCTGAGGAACTTAGGTGACCTGTTTGCAAGAACATGTTGTCGTATGGACCGAAGTCCGGAATGACAGCTTTAGTTCGAGAGGTCGTTTTTCTCTAAGCCGGATCACCACGAGAAGGTAGCTGTCTTGATCCTCCAGAAACACCGGGGCAAACCCCTTCTCTTAGCGATAAGTTTTTCTGGGTTCTTTTACGTGCATTACACACGAAGGACGAAGCAATAGTGGTTTAATTGCCTTGCTTAAGGATACACGTGTCGACACCGGGACTCGAACTCACGCTCTGCGGAACAGAAAACCGGGTTCTTAACCGCCCGGCCACGACACTCCACAAGAACATGTTGATGTTATAGGATACTTGCGAGTTCTGAGAATATTGGGAAAATTGAATTTGCATGTTATCATTAACCACTTCACGTCGGATGACGTGTATAATACACGCAAAGGTTTTTGGCGTTTTTTTGGAACGGATGAAGAATATGCAGCGAGCGAGGCCGGAAATATCAGGGTGTGCTACCCACATATGCGGGCCTGAACCAATCTCGGATTTGAGGTTTGTGTAAAACAATCTTGCGCATATTGGCCCGGTCAATGTCAAAATAATCCCGGTGCGAACTGGGTAATTATTGCCTATACAATTTGCATATCGTATGTGCATGCTTTCTGGAAGTACCATACACATTATAATAGGGTAGATATCAAACCCAGTGGAAACAATTTTCTTCCAATATTAATCTACCACCCCCCCCCCCCCCCCCCCCCCCCCCCACAAATAACCATGGTCCCCATTAATTAACCAGTTCGCGCCGTGATTATTTTAACATCACAGAACCGACGCGCGGGATTATTTTTAACGAAACTCGATCCGAAGCGATTCAGGCCGCCAGTACCGGGAAGCACACCCACGCATTTCCGGCCTTGCTCGCTGCTGACAGACATTTTCGGCCTTGCTCGTGGCGTGTTTATGCGTCATCCATTTTGAATCTGGGGAAAACTTTGCGTTTATATTCGTCATCTGGCGTGAACTGGGTAAAATGCTTTAAAATTAATTTTAAAAGTAATTAATTTTGAGCAATCGGATAAAATAGATACCTACATGTAGCGGAGATATCTGCAAGGGAAATGATGTTGCTTAACTGCTAGGGAAATGATGCTGCTTGAAGTATCAAAATGTCTCCCCCTCCCCCCCCCCCCCCCCCCCTGACTCCCCCCCCCCCCCCTGACTCCCCCCCCCCCCCCCTGACTCCCCCCCCCCTGAATCCCCCCCCCCCCTGACTCCCCCCCCTCTAACCCCAACCCACCCTCCTAATCCCCTTTCATGTTGCTGTCATATATATTGCATCTACCTGCTCGCACAAAATGCCATGAGGTTATTCGGCGATAAGATAAATTTGATTTAAGGTATTTGCTTTTGTGTCTTAACAACACTTTTTTACTCCATTGCTGCTAAAGACACCTGGGAATTTGGAGTACCGGTATATTTACGCCGGAATGCTTTCAGGGTGGCAAGTAACATTACAAATAAACACCAACAGCTACGCGTGGGGCAAGATTCAATTTGACAGGCGGTGTGGCGGTGTGACTGCTCTTATTCCTCCATGGTGTGACAGTGTACTGTACTTTGTCAGGTTTTATCGTTCATCAGTTGAATTTACTGCTTTATTTTCACCTACATGTACCGGTACATGTACATGCACATCACGTGCCAGTACGTGTCGATGGAAGCAACCGGATCAACCTTCTGTGCTTAATTGTGAACGAGAGGAATTTACACGTACAGCTGTCAATGCCCCCCCTGGAAGGCTGCGGAAATCAGGAAAGGACACTACGCAATCAATTCCTGCAATTGATTGAGACAATTGGAGAGAGTATAGTCACCATAGTCGCCACTGTTTTGTAATCTAGTAATTGAGGTGTGAAATTAAAGCAGCGGGCTGTTTGTTACTGTCATGTTAGGAAATTGTGTGTTTTGTTTTAGTTTTTAGTTTGTTGTTGTTTGTTGTTTTGTTGCTGTTGTTTTTTTGTTTTTTTGTTTTTGTTGGTTTTTTTGGAAGGGGGGAGGGTTATCAATGTTTCTAAAAATAACTACATTTTTATTTGAAACTAATTTTTTTATGATTGTTTTAACGTTTTTACTGGTTACATCAGTTTGAAAACACAACATAAAAAACTTGTGTACATGTACAGAGTATACCGGTACTTGATCTTCAAGTCGTTGAGGGTTTAACCCCTTGACACAGTATTAATCCCTTACTCACCGGATTATATGCATGACTGCACTGCACAATGGACCCGAGCATGCAGCTGTGACACAAGATGTGTTATCAGAATAGGACAGCTGACAACAGCATTCCGAATGAATTAGCAGGCCGCAACCATAGCTGCTACTGGCGTCATGGAGTTAAAGGAAGATGTTACATGTACCAGTAGCTAATTGCTAGGACTTAGTTTCACGTCTCAAAACATCTCAGCAGAGCTAGGCTTCCGTGTATTTATTCAAAGTATTTTTTTTTCTTCCAAATTTCAGGTGAACTGGGTCTTCTAGATTCAGAACAATATTCTCATGTTGTTCCTGTTCCTGTCTTGTCTTAATGCCAGCATCATTACGTTGTCATGGCACTGGTGCTATTCGTCGTCGCCATCTTGGCCTATCTGGTCCTCCATCAGATTTACCAGCCCTCGGCCAGCCAGCAGCGGCAAGCTAAAGGCAGCCGGAGGCGGGAGAACAAATTCAAAGAGACCAGCATCTTTGAAAAGTTGGGCCTGACGTTTAACCAGTGCCCGACGTTCATGTCGTTCGTCGACCGCTTCAACACCTTTGATCAGGTCGTGGAAGCCATCAAGATGGCGGGCCTGGAACGCAGCGAGATCATCATCGGGATTGACTTCAGCGCCAGCAACGAGTGGCAAGGAAGGCAGGCCTTTGCGTCCAAATGCCTCCACGACATCGCAAATGGGAGAACATTCAACCCTTACCAGAGGGTCTTGACGATCGTGGGTGCTACCCTGGAGCGCTTCGACTCCGATCACCTCATCCCGGTCTACGGCTTCGGCGATGTCGACACCACGGACAAGTCTGTGTTTTCGTTGAAGCCAGACGATGAACCGTGCTACGGTTTCTTGGAGGTTTTACAGTGCTACAACCGACTGTGCCCAGACATCCAGAGAAGTGGCCCAACCAGCTTGGAGCCCATCATCAGGAAGGCCATTGAGGTGGTGAAAGTGAAACCCGCGTATCACCTTCTCTTGATCCTGACCGACGGCCAGTTGAAGGACAACGACAGTAATGCCAGTGCCATTATAGAAGCCTCCAATTATCCAATCAGCATCGTGGTCATCGGTGTCGGGGACGGTCCCTGGGATGCAATGGAACACTATGACGATGACCTTCCCAGTCGAAAATTTGACAACTTCCAGTTTGTGAACTTCCACCAGGTCTGCAGCAAGGCCAAGTACGCCGAGGCAGCATTTGCCCTCCACGTCTTGATGGAGATCCCGGACCAGTACAAGTCCATCTGTGAGCTGGGCTACTTGCGGAATCAGCCCAGCATCGAGAGCTGGGGTGTGACCCCTTCCGAGAAACTAAGCCAGGAGGATGACCCGGGCTTTCGCAGGTCACTCATCAGCGAACAGGACGTGATGTCCATGAATCCCGAAATCGTTCCAGTGTTGAGCAAGAAGCCAAGCAAGAGAATGAAATCTTCGGTGCGGTGCAAGTCTACAAAACGGTGATTCGGTAGAACACGGCCTGTGTGACAGCTGCACACTCCGGTGTATTGTGCAGTACAGCTGCTGGATAATGGCTGCTGTGCAGTCATGCGTATAATCCGTAGGAGTTCATATTGGTTAATTGCAAATATATGTTTACACGTACAGGCATCGGTAAGTGCAAAGGAAAAATGTGTATTACTTTAAAGTTTCTATAAGTTAATGCGATAAAGGAATCTACCCTAATTTTCAAGTGCAGTACTTTAGAATTTGTGTGGACCAGAATGCCTCTCCAGTGCAAAAAAAAATTTTCAAACAAAAGTTATTGTTCAAGTCAAAACTATTTTAAATAGGCCTCACATTTTTAAGTGATATTGCTTTTCTCTAATTAAAGGTAGGATACACAATTGGTAAATTTGTCTTTATAAAATTCTATTTTTCAGAATAATTACAGGATATCTAGCGCAATCATTTTGCTGGATGCCTAGAATCATTATTTACTTTCAAATGAGTAAAATATTTCTTAAAAATTCGGTAGTAAATATTTTCGATATCTGCAAATGGTGTATACTACATGTACCTTTAAGTAAATGGAAAAAAATCTTCACATAATTGCAAGTACAGAAGCTGTACAGGTGGGAAAAAAATTGACAGAACATCTTTATTTGATGAGCTTGTCCCATGTAAATACTTTGCATGTAGAGACATGCACCATCCGGTATGTCTATGAATAAACCTGTAATAGTCTGCTGTGTGGTAGACCCACACAGAGATCTACATGTATACAATCATCATGCACTCTATCAGCAAAGGGCACGGTTAGCGATCAATAGTAGGAAAAGTGACGATCAATACTATTAATAATTACCGCGCAGTGGGACAGCTGCACATGCACAAGTTAATGTTTTTTAGTCTGTGAACATTTATGTTCCGAAGTGGCATCGATGAAGAATTATGAGATTATATATAGGCCGTTTTTCAAACCCCAGATGAGGCTCTGCTTTGTCTCCATCACCATTGCCAAACTGCACGAACGAAGCCAAAATGGAGACGAATCTGGGGTTTGGAAAATGGCACTAGTGTGCTTCATGTGTATATGCCATTCTTTGGGTCCACTAAGTCTGGCATACTCCAAGAGTAAACACAAATACCAGTAGCAATACATTGTACACGTAGTTGGAAGCCATTGTTAAAGTTAGGATACACCATTTGCAGATATCGAAAATTGTTACTACCAAATTATTCAGAAATATCTTACATATTTGAAAGTAAATAATGATTGCGCTAGATATCCTGTTGATGTTCCGAACAAAATTGAATTCTATTTTTTTTTTTTAATCACAATCGTCGAACGGTGATTCCGAAAAAACCAAGAACATATAAAAAACTGCCCGACGTCAGTTGAAAATGAACGTCGTTTTTCCTGCTTTTTTCAGCATCCGTGATTGTAAAACTTCGAACAGGTCAGTTAAAACGATATTTACTATAAAATACAACACAGCCCCCCAACTCCATCTATTCCTGATAATTCAAGCAATTACAATGGTGTATCCTACCTTTAATAATGGCAAATTACTAACTAAAATGGCCCCAATATTTATGAAATGGCCAAAGTTCGAGTCAGTCCAGTTGAACATTTTGTAACCGCCTTATACTTAAAGGTCGGATACACCATTTCCAGATATCAAAAATATTTACTACCGAATTATTAAGACATATATCTTACTCATTTGAAAGTAAATAATGATTCTAGGCATCTAGCAAAATAATTGCGCTAGATATCCTCTAATTATTCCAAAAAAAATTATTTTATAAAGAAAAACAAAGATATCATAAGAATTACTGCTCGACGCCGGTTGAAAACAATAGCTGTTTTTCTTGCTTTTCTCGGCATCCATGATTGTAAAACTTTGGACAGGTCAGTTAAACGATATTTACTATAAGATACAACCCCCCAAATCTACCCATTCATGATAATTCAAGCAATTACCAATGGTGTACATGTATGTTACATTACCTTTAATAATGAAAATTAAAAACTAAAATGGGCCCAATATTTATAAAATATGGCCCATTCGGGTCTGTCCAGTTAAACATTTTGTAACCGCCTTTACTTAAAAAAAATAAGCTGCAGCCAGAAAATACACAGAATATTATGCGAAATGAAAAAGTTGCCCTAATTTGATAAAGCCTCTGGACAATTCACCTTTCGTTTATTGTGAGTTTGGCATTGAGTTGTTGTTTGGACAGCTTTCTGTACAAGTTAATTAAATTAGTGACGTAAATGTACCGGTACATGTACAGGTTGATACGTACAGGATGATACCGAATGAAGCACAGACACACATGCAGTGGGTGTGTTTCGGTGCAATTGTTTTATCATTAATTTTTAAAAAGGTGCATATTTCAAATCAGTGGTCAAGCTGCAAATGAAATCTCGGTTTGTTTTGTGCTGATTCGGTGAGTCGGATCACAAGATCCAAAATGGCGATGGGCAGAAGAACAAAAATGTATAGTTTAAAATTACTCTTGGAGAACGACTCGATTAATTAAAGAAGTGCATCAGAATTATAGATGTAAAATATAACCGGGGCAGATTATTTTCCTAGGGTGTGTGCAAAATCATATTGATTTTGGAAGATTTGGGAGGGTTAGGGTTAACTCTACATGCATGACGTACTGTACATCCTGTTGTCACTACGTAAAGTACATGTGATAAAGGGATAAATCACAGCATTATATGTCACTCTTTGCAAATTATCAAACATATTATTTAACAAAGTTCATTTACATGCAACTGTAATGCAGTGAACTACAATGTCAGTGTTACTTAAAGGGATCTTATACGTTTGGTAATTGGAACCCATTGTTTGTTTCAATCCTATATAGTTATAGATAATATACCATAAAAAACTAACCTCCAAAAATGTCATTTCAAAGGGTGGTAGCAATTTTGAGATATTGCCGAAAATCCGGAGCGGTTGTCCACGCAGGAAGAATAATCTGCATTGGAATACACAATCTGAGAAACATCTCTGCAGTAACGCTTCTCAGATTTTAATTTGTGGGGATAAAAAGTGATATCTTTTTTTCATAACCGCAGTACTTCGAAGTGAAAAGTTTCTAAAAATGCATTATACTATCCAAAGCTGCTGTAATTCTTACCAAGTAACTTTTTATTGCCATTAATTTTTGGAGTAATTACCAAACGTATACGATCCCTTTAACAGTGTGAATAATTACCAATAAACTCAAATGTCTGCAGCTTATTATTTTGGTATGTAAATTTCTATACAAATTACCTAAAATATTTAAATCTCTAAAATCATATTGAAATAAGAAAGCAGATTATGTAAGAAAATTTATAAAAAGATATAATTAATCAATTATTTGTTTTCCAATTGCAGCTTTTTTTATATTTTCAGTATATTTTGTCCGACTGTGTATGCGTTTTATAGTGAAGAAAAAAAAATTCTTGAATTATTACCATACTGTGTGCTAACTTATTTGTAATAATTAATTGTATGTAAATATTCAAAAAGCAAAGTTCCCTTGAAACTAGAATATAAATATCGGTACTTTACCATTTACCTGTGTTGGGTAAGCCTGATAAACGAGTCGCCCTGGTTTGCATGCAGTTCTGTAATTAACATTGGTTATTTCACTAAAAAGATTGGTTTTGGCCGATTGACGGGGCTTGCTTTGTGAGTTTTTGTCCGATATGCCTACTTGCAGTGGTTACATGTACTTGTTGGATGACGCCTGTTTTAAATAGTTATGTGTAAGCTTGTGGACTGGTATAATTCACTATGTTTTTATGTTGATTTCCAGTTTTGGCTCGGCAAGTATTGTATTGTTGTGTTTAGAGAGCCCAATTTCACAGAGCTTTATGGTGAGTAGAAAGTTTGTGCTAAGCAAAAGTGATAAGAACCAGTCTCAAGCGGTGGCATGGGTGGCTTGTGTGTAAAGCGCTTGCCTCTCACCAATGTGGCCCGGGGTTCGATTCCCGGCCCGGACCATAATGTGAATAGAGTTGTGCGTTGGTTCTCTCCTTTGCCACGAGGGTTTTAGTCCGGGTCCTTTCGTTTTTCCTCCCTCTGAAAAAATCAAACACTTTCGATCTCAGGCTGTGCTTTGTAGTCATAATGAGTCAATGTGGCCAGCTGCCATAGGCGCCTTTACGTGCCAGCGACTCGACCACGTTGTAGCCGCGTCCTTCGCAATTCAGCACACCAGCTGCGTAAGGATGATTAGCCTCCCCAATTATTATTATTATTCTTATATGTCGTATGAGATTTTGGCTGGTAACCCTTTTTTGTCATTACGTGCTTACTACCCAGTGGTTTATAATTACTCAAAGTACTAATAATTTGCACGTATCCACCAATATTGGTGGTCAAGGCACTATCGTTATTATTCCCTTGGTTACTTGTTCAGTACCCATTGGATTAATACACAAATGGACTAATGTAATTCGTAAATTATTCACTGACTCGTGACGGCACCTCCGCTCCGCTCATTACATGTGCCGTGCACTTAGTTAGATCTTCGTTGTCTAAGGGCATGCCAGTAAAAAGCAAACGGCAGGAACAAAAAAAAGCTGATCAATTATTTACGGCATTGCCATGGTAACGGGCCATTTGCAAACCGACAACAACCGGAATTACTAGAGGCACAAGGCGGATAAAAGCAAATTAGCAATCGGTGCAGAAAAAAAGGACTGGATTTCGGTAAATGATAGGACAAAATGTCCTCTTTAAAATATAGGATTGCATGTGAAACTGCAAGTGAAACTGCAATACTACTACGGGTATAAGGGTCTGAAGATTAGGGGTTTTGGATGTTATTTATGTAAAATCCAGGCATGACGTATTTATGTTCCTGCAAGACCATACTAGCTGGTAGTGGCTTGTTAGACTGAAACTCATCGTTACCAACACAATAACTCAACACAATCATAACTTATCATTACCAATATGTGATGCGATCAAGCAAAATCAGTCTGAAGTAGGCCTTGGTCATTTTGGGGATTTTTACAATTATTCTTTTGTAGCGTACTTCAGGCTCCATTTCAGTGAAAACCTCATGTGAATACGACCTTTGGTTAAAAAATTACAACCATTTGAACACCAGCACGCTAAAAATAAAGAAACTGAGAAAATCATGTTTTTGTATCACTTCCCTTCTGAATTTGGTTAAAAGTATTTTCATGTAAAAGAAAAATATTTTCCCCTATTTGTAAAAAAGTCAATTTTGATTTGTCCACCCCTACGAACATATTTTGGCGTGATCTCAAAACAAGAACTGCCGAGTTCTGACTGATTTTACTTGATCGCATCACATTACAACAACTCTTCATTACTAACACAAAAACTTGCCATTTCCAAAACAATGATATTGAACACAATTGATGTCCCATTATCAAGTAAACAAACAACAGTATACTGGGACGAATTACTGTGTCAACCAAAATAACCCAATGGAACAGAATTCATGTCAGAGTATGTACTCTAAGTTCACATTGTGGCATTATATTATCAAGTAAACCAACAACAGTACTACTGTGTCAACCAAAATAACCCAATAGAACATAATTCGTGTCAGAGAATCTAACTCTAAGTTCACATTGCGGCATTATACGGTGCCTTCAATAAGCCACACTGGCAGTGCACACATTACACTGTATCCATGTTGTACTCAGTTTTTTTTTGTTCACAGCCTTTTTGTTCCTTTTTTTGTGGTGCCTGGATTTTACGGCAAATAGCTTCAGAACGCCAATACCAGCGATAAAGGGTCACGGCTGCTGCACGCATCGCTTGCTGGTATTGGCGTGTTTCTCGGCCATTGTACTTTTATATAATTTGATTGAATGTTGAGAAAAAAAATGTCTTGTGTGCCTCATTCATCATAAATGTGCATTAAAATACAATCATTAAAAACTGCCAAGCTGCAATAATTTTGGGAAAACAATAATATTAAAAGATATATATATTATAAAATTGTATCAATCTTTGCTTGAAAAGTGCAGGTACTGCCATGTACAATTTTAGTAATTTACGTATGTAAATCTGAGTACTTGTAAAATTTTCTGTAAATGTGTGTGTTCATTCATGATGCTAAGGTAGTGCAAACATTCTGATATTCTGTTCTAAAAATTGGGGGGAAAATTGACCGAGATACACGCAAGTAAAAGAAAAAACACCCTAAATGTACAGTTGGCAATATTCTTTTTTAACCCTATAATGTCCTCTGTATTTATTTGGGGTAAAGTACACTACACAATTTATCATAGGCAAGTTTAACCAGTTCGCACCAGGATTATTTTAACAAAACTCGATCCGAGGCAGGTTCAGGCTGATGGTATGGTACCGGGAAGCACACACACGCATTTTCGGCCTTGTTCGTTGCTGACAGACATTTCAGGCCTTGCTCGTGGCGTGTTTATGCGTCATCCGTTTTGAATCTGGGGAAAGCTTCGGCGTATATAAGTCTTCCGGCACGAACTGGTTAATTAGAGTACTGCGTAGTATTTTGTGGCTTTAGATGAGGTTAGGGTTTCAACGAAAATCTATTTTGTGCAATTGTAAATCAAATGGTCATTTTTGTTTCCAAATCTTACCTGCCATTCTTTTTGTACGCACTCCAAGTTTAGAAAAAAGAATATTTACAATCTTGTTGATCAATCAAATTAAATGTCTCCTCTTAATATATACTATCTGCATTATACAGAGTTGTATTTCAATTTCAATGCTTTATAAATAAATGAGCAAAATGATAAATTTAAATCTTGAATATTTTTCATGTTTCAATAAAGGAATTTCTACCGTTAATTTTTCATCAGTGTCTTAGTCTGTTGTTTTTTCAACTTGTTTGGGAGGGTTTGGCGGGGTTTTAACATTGTACAAAGCTGTGCTAGCCTATTTTTAAATGTTCAAGAACAAGGATTAAGCAGAATGGACTTTCGACGTGTACAATGGATGAATCACTGACAACTGAGGTATGATATTCTAGCAAATGGTTTATTCATTTCAAAATAAATTGTATTGCTTGGAATTATACCGTCGTAAAATAACATCAAAATAATAATACCTAACCTATTTCAGCCAATTGCTAGCACAACCAAAAATGTCTATCATTCTAACATTGGGATATAGATATATATATACACAATTTAATTCGTGAAATTCTCATTCAATAAACAATGCATTGATTCCAGTGCAGAAAAAATTGAAATATTAATTCCGAGTTGATTTACCTACTTGTTAAATTTTGTGCGTAATATTTTTGCGATGGCCGCTTCCAATACTCAAGCTGATTAAAAATTCATATAAGTCATAGATTGGCAGTTTTCCTAAAGAGTTAAATTACAATTTGAATTCGGATCAACTTTAACAGTGAAAAGTAAATATTCTACAGGGCAGCCACATGTGTTTGGTGTGTAGATTTGTATTTGGCCCATTTCATAAAGTAACTGTAGGCAAAAATATTTGCAAAGCAGGCTTACTATCGGACCCAGGAGTCCAAGAAAAAACAAACAACTAAAAGTAGAACTTTGGGGGACAATCTGGAATTTCAGGAGAAGTTTTCCAAGATACTCGGCGATATCCACAGCATCAAGCATGTTCTGTACTCAAAGCACTTGTGCTCCATCCTCAACCAAGTTCTCAGAAGTACAGTTGCAGTATTCCTGCACCCAAGCTGTTCGTTGAGTGATCGAAACATTACAGTGTGAAACACTGTTCAGACAAACATATTCAATGAGATTTCATTTTTACGGAGTGGCGGGCCCAACAAAAATACAAATTTCAAGTAAAATAGTAGGACAGAGCCTGACAAAAAACAACAAAAAAGGAAAACAAATTGCTTGCAACAGTGGCAAAGTCATGCACAAAAGTAAAATTATCTAATACTATTAACTCTAATGGATGAGACTACAGTTACACCAGCATCTTAGGGATTGAAATACAATTTGTTTTTCTCTATAATTAGCAGAAAAACCTAACTTCAACCAATTAGCACCAACTCGGAATTGGCCCTTTTAATCATTTAATACCCAATGCTGACCTCGTCTTTTCCCCCTCAACGATAAACTCTATAAACTCTTAAATAAATCAAAATTATAACTTCCACTAAAAAACCCTCAATTTTTCCACTAACCATCCCTCAGAGAAAAGCGCAGCAATATAATATTCAATACATCTAAATATGGCTAATAATATTTTGGCAATACAAAAAACAAAAACAAAAAAACAAAAATAACCTTTTGTCCCTTATCGCACCTAATCCTGAAAGATCTAAATTCAAAATCAGACGATTTACACTTAATCCAATGAAATTCATTTAAAATTTTCCATCCTAAATGTCCTTCACTCGCTCACCTGAAATAGAACCCTGCTAAATGCAACAACAAACAACAGTGGATTCTGTTGCATTGTGTAGGGTTATGCTGGTATACCCCGACCAACAGCAAGCCTGCTAGGTGCCTCAAAACGCATAACACCAGGCTAAATATGTTCAACAACTTTTTACCATTGGTGCATTCTGTTGCATTTAGCAGGGTTGGCTCAAGACACAATATTAATGATTAGATTAGCCATACCGAACGCAGGTCAGTTGCTTAGCATGTGTCTTGAAAGAAGTAAAATATTCCACTAGCGACTTTCACATCTTCCAACCCAAACCACATAGCACCTCCCCCCCCCCCCCCCCCCCCCCATCTCAATTAACCAACCTCTAATATGCAAAATATACTGTTTGTAAATCCTAACGCTTCCAAACAGTGATGAGGCAGTGTCCATTATTTGAATGCAGTAGTACTCTATAAACAAACACAAAACATAGTACCTTTGGCAAATTTGTAACCATTGCAAAAACCAAAATCCAACATGTAATACATGCATTATGCAAATCTCTTCTTAACCAGTTCGCGCCGGGATTATTTTAACATCACCGAGCCGAGGGGCGGGATTATTTTTAAGTCGGTTTAGGCTGATAGTGCCGGGAAACACACCCATGCATTTCCAGCCTTGCTCGCTGCTGACAGACATTTCGGCCTTGCTAGTAGTGGCGTGTTTATGCGTCATCCGTTTTCAATATAAGGAAAACTTTTTGTTTATATGCATCATCCGGCGCGAACTGGTTAAGAGAACTACTTGTGAGAATCAATATGTACCATAAGCCATGTGGTAGTATGTGCAAATTCAAATCATGAACTACCTACAAATCAGCACTAAGTTAGTGACTATTGGATATGGTTTTCATCAATTTTCACCTACCTGCACAGAATTACTTATAACCCTTGACTGACAACAGAGGGCGCTTTTAAGCACATACATGACAGCTACAGCTAACATACAGTTCATGGCAAAAAGCCCTTTTCATTACTGACCAATTGGCGACTTGAGTAAATGGCCGACTCGAGTCACTGATGCAGGCAAATGTCTCGACTCAGCAGGAGAATGACTTGACTCAACCAAGTCCCTCATCAAAAGACTCGACTCGAGTCGAGTCCCTTATACAAAAAAACTTGAGTCCCAAAAATAAAAAGCAAAACTTTGCGCAAAATATTTGCAATGAATTTAAAATCCAATGTTTCAAACAGACATTACAGACGTTAAGGCTTGCAGATAACTTGTGATAAATTAATAATTCCGAAACAAACAAGTCACAACTTTCAAAATTCAGGTTTGATTTTGCTAACACGGACTAGTTAACACGAACTACTTATGTTTACTAGCAAACCTTACCACTATACCGATTTCAACAAGGCTTCAAATCAGACTTCTTTTCGATTTATTTTGTTCAACTTGAATTATTAATCGGTGGCTTAGGAATCATTTTCAAAGAGAAGGCCAAACAACTGAAGTCAATTAAGCCATGAAGTCTTAACCTTGTGACCTGCGATTTTTTTTTTTACACGAACGCGCGTCCGTACTTTTTTTAAAAGTCGCTTGTATTTCGTGTAAATACCCCCATGCTGTTCGGTTTTATGGCTTTATATGTCAACACAGCCCTCTCCCACAGGCCAGACACCCAGAAACCAACTGGTGTTGTTGAATAAGGCAAGGCAACAATAGCATGATTGATTGCTTGGGAAGGTCTGGCGGTAAAATCCACACCTCAAAGACTTGTTACATGTATGTACACAATGTATTGGGATACTCGTGGGGCAGCCTTTGCTTTGCAAAAAGCTGGGTCACCGGTTCAACCAGGGTTCAAGCGGCACTTACCATGCTATTCGGCTTGCTTTGAACTAGGAATACATGTAATATGAGATTTTTTAACGCAGGATGAAATAGTAATTGGTTTTTTTACGGCGAAGCGACTTTGAAAAAAAGTTCGGCGGCACGTCGCAGGGTTAAAGCAACTACATGGTACTGTGAAGAGAATGCCGATGAATATATGGAATCACACTGGTAAATACCGACCAGCACAGACAAAAAAGCACATCCTGGATCAGTCAGTGGGCCAGGCTTTATTTAGAATCTTGACAATCTCATCGTAGATGACAAAGACGAGGGCGACGTCCAAACACACTCTGGAAAGACGGGGAACCGTCCCTTTGTAAAACCTGTGGAAAAGACGAAAGAAAGTACTGGTAAAAAGCGTTACATCAGGCCTCGAAATAGTACTAGCCCGGCGTACAAAATCTAGCGAAAACTGCTCCGGGCTACCCAGACCCACTTCCTTGGTTGCCCGGTGGGCTAGTGAAAAATTCAGTAACCTACCTGTAGAGGTTTACATCAAAATACATGTTAACATTTGTATTGTCTTTTTGTGTATTAAATAAATATCGGATAAAAATAAACTGAGTATAAACTGTCTTTAGTTTGTGTTTTTCGGCATGATTATTGATAGCCTGGGAGCGCTCGATCCACGCGTGCATGCAGTGCACTGCGATCTCATGAACAGAGTAGACTGGTGGGCTTCGGCGAGATTAGTATAGTATAAACTACGGCGCAGGGTACCGCACGTACATATGTGCACTATTCTCTTTCACATCGTTCAGCCTTTCTTACCATAACGGCCCACTGCGTAGCTAGCTGTACGGTACATGAGCATTCTGCCGTGTCACTAGTAGTAGCGTCTGATAAAGAGTCTGTTCAGAACAGCGCTCTCTGTGTACGTTACTACGGATGTACATTGTACGTGCGCGCGCCGAACGAATAGTTTTGTGCATTGTGCATACGGGCTAGCAAAAATGTAAACGGGCTAGTAAAATCTGCAGTTTGCTAGCCCGGTGGGCTACCCAGGAAAAAAAGTTAGCGCAAGGCCTGGTTACATCATGATGTATATTTAAAGAAACTATTCTACCATATACCAAAGTTAAATAGAATCTCTAGGTGTTTTGGTTTTTTGAGGTTTTTTTGGGGGGGAGATTTCTTTGTTAAACTTGGGTTAAAGTGTGCACAGATCAAAACCTTTGTATCGAGGGCTCGGAATGAGATACTAGTGCAACACAAAATGTATCTAAATAACCTGTTCACGCTGGGATTATTGTAACATTCACTGAGCCGAGGCGCGGGATTATTTTTAACGAAACCCGATCAGAGGCGGGTTCAAGCCGATGGTACCAGGAAGCACACCCATGCATTTCCGGTCTTGCTCGCTGCTGACAGACATTTCCGGCCTTGCTTAAGACGTGTTTATGCGTCATCCGTTTTGAATCTCGAAAAAAAACTTTGCGTGTATATACGTCCTCCGGCTCGAACTGGTTAAAGCTTGCAACCTGTACTTTCTTTTAGATAATAACTTCTTAATTTTCAGATTGTTCTACATGTACTTTACGCCCATTTCGTGGTAACAGGTCACATATTGGCGATCATATAAGCACAGAGATGGGTTTTGTTAATAGCTACGAGCCTTAAGGGTCTACATGCATGCAACAACAACAAATCCTAATATTTCTCCAATGCCATGGCTGAATACTTACGCCTTTGGTCCTTCATACTTCCATATCTTGACTGCACAGTCCCAGGTATTCTTGTACTTATGTGCCTCAAGACCCTAAGCAAGGATGGAAAAAACATCTGACCAACTTCGTGTTTTCCTGAGTTACTTTAAAGTTATAGTATACCATGTCAGTTGTGCATTTTTATCGTTTGAATGTTTGAATTTTTTATCTAAAGAATGTTGCTTGACAACTAACCTGACAAAGTTTTAGCTCTGTCAATACATCTGAAAATTAAAAACCAATCACTCCCATTCAGTTTTTATGTTTCTCTACTACGGCCTGGGTCTATTTTAGTCTCATTTTGCCAGAACGTCTCACATATCTGGTTTCCAAAATCGAAAACCGAACAGTAGAATACAAACCAAAGTTTAAAAGATCTTGGTTTTAATCCCGCCAAAAGCAATTAACGTTTAAACAATATATTCACTTATAACACACCTCTTGCTAGTTCTGTATTCTGGTTGGCTGAAACACGGTCACGTGGGGTTAACTAATATCTAGGCTAGTGCATGAGATTTGCGCCATCGTGAATTTGCGGGAAATCTTTCCCGAAGCGGGCAATAGACTTAACATTTTTGACTGGTTACAGCGCCCTCAAGAGGTTTACCAGGCTCATCTTAATATGAAAAATGGCGGCTCGGGATCTTGATACTCCTGTTACTTCTTTTTTTATTTCATATTTTGGACCGAGGTATATTTAAAAAACACATATGGACTGGCATGATTCGGTCACTAGAGCACGTCTATCCCCCCTCGGGCCTGTGAGTGACCAGAAGGGGGACCTATTTCCATATGTGTATATTTTCATTCGTACCTGCATCCTCGTCTTGACGACGTCCAGCGGAGTGTTCCCGAACACGCTCGCCGCCCCGGCCGTTCCGCCAAACAAAGCCGTTATGAGAGGGTTGACGTACTTGTTGGGGTCCCCGCCGCGGTACCACTCGCGTAGCGAGTCCATGACGAAGAAACGAATGGCCTGGTTGCTGCCTTGCTTCATGATGGTTGCCGTCAGACCCTGGTAGGTACCGCGAAAGCCTGGGACAAAAACATGAAACGGTTCATGGTCTGCGAGTAAGGCCCCGTCCGAATCTCTTGTCTAGGGCTATTGTCTAGGCGTTCGTTCCTTACAATTGCGCGTGAGCAGGCTGACAATAGACGTAGCTGTAGCTCTGGAAGAGCGTTTCGGACACGGCCTAAAGAGGAATAAAGGGCTCTCACTGACGCAAGTGACCCAATCTACATCCAGGTACTAAAGTGTCAGCTTCGTCCCTGCACTAGGCCAACTCAGACCAATCTGGCTTGTCACCCCTCATTGTCTCAATGTGCACAAACTGGTAGTGAGTCTTATGCGAGCGTTAGGTCCTATTAGCAATGCATCAGAATGTCCCTCCTAGAGCTAGGTCTCCCTCAACTCTACCTTTGTGACCATGAGGGGGCACTTGCACAATTTTAACGACGATAGCCCAAGATTCACAGAACCTGGGTGATTCGTGTACATACTCAAAGCCATCACGATCCTTACGTGATGGTCGCAGCCATAGCTTTAGCCATTGACAAAACACCATTTTCGGACCGAGGCTTACTTTGAGATTTACTGCTTTTCTGTCCGTCGCAAACAAGTGAAAACGTCGGGCTGGAATAAGAGCTTCTAAAATCACAATGAGCTCGATAAATAATTATGTATAGAAGTCCAAAAAAGTTGCCGTCTGCCATATTTGTCAATTGCTTGGGATGAACAACCTGTGTGTGACGTATTTCACCAGTGACTTTGCTCCACGAGCAGGGTCTGTGGTGGCCGACTTGGATGAGCCCCTAGTATGACGTCAGAGCTAATCAAATGACCCAGGGCTAACACGTATTGACCCAGGGCTAACACGTATCGACCCAGGTGAGATAAATGAATGCACCCATAGATAATCACGGATAGATAATCAAGTGCAATTTTTCCAAACATGTTTTGTCTTGTCCATAGTGTTAAAAGGATGAATCTGTCCCCTAACCCTTCCACACGCAACAAAGTGCAATAAGTGCAATGATGGATCTCTCGCACTGAGTAAGGTTGACACTTTGACAAATGATGCAATTTGGTGCGTGTGGAAGGCAACTCACAGAATATACCCCTTGGGGGTTAGGGTTAATGGAGGAATCCTTTATTACCTTGTTTTTTGACGATTTCTCTCACGCCATGGAAGAAGCCTTTAAACTTTGGTTTCGCCGAGGTCTGGTCGTTGATAAACTTCACCTTAATGGTCTCCATCGGCGTGACGGCTAGAATGGCTTCACTCACGCCGGCCCCCAGACCACAGAACAGACTGCCGGTCTTGCTCAGGGCGCCGTTGTTTCGACTTCTCCACTTGTTCTTGAAGAATTCGTTAGCACCAAACCTGTAAAAGTTTGAGAGCCAATCAGTTGATGTATACATGTTGCCCTGATGACAGGCTGGGTATTACTTGCGAGGACCTGGGAGAATTTGCAAGGACCTGGAAAGACTAGTGAGGACCTGCGAGGAATAGTGAGGACCTGCGAGGACTAGTGAGGAACTTTAGAGGGACCTGGGAGGGACCTGGGAGAGACCTGGGAGAGACCTGGGAGAGACCTGGGAGGGACCTAGGAGAGACCTGGGAGAGACCTGGGAGGGACCTGGGAAAGACCTGGGAAAGACCTGGGAGGGACCTGGGAGGGACCTGGGAAAGACCTGGAAGGAACCTAGGAGGGACCTAATTGTGAAGGACTTACTTAATGGTGAAGGACTTACTTAAGGGTGAAGGACTTACTTAATGGTTAAGGACTTACTTAATGGTTAAGGACTTACTTAATGGTTAAGGACTTACTTAATGGTTAAGGACTTACTTAATGGTTAAGGACTTACTTAATGGTTAAAGACTTACTTAATGGTTAAGGACTTACTTAATGGTTAAAGACTTACTTAATGGTTAAGGACTTACTTAATGGTTAAGGACTTACTTAATGGTTAAGGACTTACTTAATGGTTAAGGACTTATTTAATGGTTAAGGACTTACTTAATGGTTAAGGACTTACTTAATGGTTAAGGACTTACTTAATGGTTAAGGACTTACTTAATGGTTAAGGACTTACTTAATAGTTAAGGACTAACTTAATGGTTAAGGACTTACTTAATGGTTAAGGACTTACTTAATGGTTAAGGACTTACTTAATGGTTAAGGACTTACTTAATGGTTAAAGACTTACTTAATGGTTAATAATAAATAATAATAATAAGATTTGTAATGCGCACATATCCACCCTGCTGGGTGTTCAAGGCGCAGAGACCCAAAAAAACAAACAAAGTAATATTTAACTTGAAAGAAACAATAACAAATGAGAGGAACAAATAAATTAGTTCTTGAAAACCTGAGACATGAGATAAGTTTTGAGAAGTGATTTGAATTTTGTTGTACACAGACAAGATCTAAGATTAAGCGGTAAAGAGTTCCAGATGTGTGGTGCAGCTGCAGAAAAACGTCTGTCGCCCCACGAGTGTCGTGACTTGGATTCCTTGAGGAGAAGCATGTTGCTGGATCGTAGGTTCCTTGATGGAGTGTAAACTTGAAGAAGTTCTGAGATGTAATGGGGAGCCTTGCCATTGAGTGCTTTGTGGACAATTAGCATAAGCTTGAAGATTATTCGTTGAGAGACAGGGAGCCAATGAAGTTGTTCCAGGATGGGGGTGATGGAACAGGATTTTTTAGAGAGTGTAACCATGCGGGCTGCGGTGTTTTGGAGGCGTTGGAGACGAGCAATCTGGTTATGCGGAAGACCATAGAAAAGGGCATTGCCGTTGTCAAGGCGAGAAGTGACAAATGCATGAATTACTTTTTCTGTAGCGCTCTTGTCCAAAAACTTGCGTATTTTACCGATGTTCCTGATGTGAAATGTTGAGAGACGAATGACGTTGTTGATGTGTGGTTGAAGTGTCATTGACGAATCAAAAATAACACCCAAGTTCCGAGCCTGCAACGAGGGAGCTATCTGAGCATCACCGATGGAAATGTATGGCACTGAAACTTTTGATAATTGTTGACGTGATCCAAATAAAAGGAACTCTGTCTTGTCGTCATTTAACTTCAGGAAGGACTTACTTAATGGTTAATGATTTACCTAATGGTTAAGGACTTACTTAATTGTGAGAGACTTAATTGTGAGGGAATTGCAAGGGACCTGAAGGGATCTGCGAAAAACCTGCATATGGGATTACTGAGTACCAAGAACTTGTAAGGAACTTGTAAGGAACTTGTAAGGAACTTGTAAGGAACTTGTAAGGAACTTGTAAAGAACTTGTGAGGAACTTGTGAGGAACTTGTGAGGGACCTGCGAGAGAAGTGTGATGTACGTGTGATACAAACCTAATGGCAGCCTTTGGTATAGAGCCATACAGCAGCGGGCTGAGACCTCTGTAGAGACCATAGAACCCGTGGTGGTGTACGGTGTGCTTGACGCAATGGATGGGACCGCGGTACAAGGGTTTGGCCGAGCGCTCGTCAAGTTGCAGCTGAGTCTTGACGTACTCGGTAGGGAATGTGATGCAGATCTCAATGCCTCCAGCTATGCCACCTGTAAGAAAGAGAAATGAGATGTGTGAAGAGAACGTCTTATATTATTGTCATAGATGCAATGACAGATTTAGGCATATATAATGTCTAGAGTATAAAATGAAATAATATGATAGATTATAGGATGGGATCATTCCAAGTCAATTCAACATGATTTTTTTCCCTGACCCTCACAGATTGATACAATATTGGGGGTGATAATTAGCCTCCATGAAAACCCACAGAACTGAATATTTGTATTTTGGCTTGTTAGTATTTTAGATCTATACAGTTTAAAGGTATAATACACCATTGGTAATTGCTTGAATTATGGGTGGATTTGAGGGGTTTTATAGTAAATATCGTTTAACTGACCTGTCCGAAGTTTTATAATCATGGATGCTAAGAAATTCAAGAAAAACGACATTCGTTTTCAACCGGCGTCGGGCAGTGGTTCTTATGTTGTTTTTGTCTTTAGGCGATCGCCGGACGACGATCGTAATTTGTTTTTTATAAAATTAAATTTTTCGTTACAGTTACAGGATATCTAGCGCAATCATTTTGCTGAATGCGTACAATTATCATTATTTACTTTTAAATAAGTAAGATATTTCTTAATAATTCGGTAGTAAGATTTTTTGATATCTGAAAATGGTGTATTCTACCTTTAAAGCTCTAGTGCATTTGTGACCCGCTCTATCGTAATCAGGAATAAGTCGCTGAGGTCATTTTACACAATCGGCCGTTGAAGTGAACGCATGGGTGAAAATCGTGATTAAGTCGATTTTCTGAACATTGTATTTTTAGGAAGTGTAGTTATCACAGATTATTGTCATTAATGTCTTGTATATAAAAACTATCAATAAAGATGAAAATGAAGAGGATTTGTGTGCGCTGTCCGTATGATTTTGGTCAATTTTGTTTATTCCAAAGCTTTTTTTCTCGGAATGTGGATTCGGCAAATAAATATACACCCGTCATCTTCATCAGACCATAACTCGTTAACCTAAATTGATACACACTTGTGATGGGTATCATTAGAAAGCTTATGAAATTCCCTCTCTTACCATGTGCATATCTCCAAAAGTTATTTTGCGACTTATTCCTGATTTCGATGGAGCGGGTCACATTTGTATAAATGTAAAGATTTTTTTGTACTTGTGGCAGGAGTGCCTGGCCATCACATAATTTGCCAACATTGTTGCTAATGCTATACATAATAAACTAACATTTGTGGGGAAAAAATACAATTACCGTTAATGCAATCTCCATCCTATAAAAGGGCAGGAAAAATGGCACGTATGGCTTTGAACTTGTTAATGTACCGTATTCAGGACGTGTGACCCTAAAAGTTTCAACGAGTGTTCCAAAAAAATGTTTGCAGTTTGGAGCTTCTGAATGGGTTCTGGCCTAAAATAGGGCCTGTTTTTGTCAATTTTTGGCTGGCAAGTAAACATATCTTGCATATCTTGCCCTATTCTTAGTTGTTGTTTTTTCCAAAAATATCCACTTGTTTTCTTATCTGCATGCCTCACTTTTAACTCATTGTCCAACACAAGTTGTTTTGCATATGGGTCAACAAACTTTGGAGTAATGATAATGATTAGAAATAGCAGGTGAATATCACTTGATCTACTAAATAAATTTTCAACTAGCCTCTGTTGACCTTGACCTGCCTGCTCAAACTGGCTTTCTTAAAGGTAGGATACACCATTGGTAATCATGGGTGGATTTGGGGGTTGTATTTACACCATTTGCAGATATCGAAAAAATTTACTACCGAATTATTAAGAAATATCTTACTTATTTAAAAGTAAATAATGATTGTAGGCATCCAGCAAAATAAGGGCCCTAGATATCCTGTAATTGTTCCAAAAAATTGAATTGTATAAACCAAAATTCATTCTCGTCGTCCGGCGAGCGCGAAAAAACAAAGATAACATAAGAATAACTGCTCGACTCCGGTGGAAAACAAACGCTGTTTTTCATGCTTTTCTTGGCATCCATGAATGTAAAAATTCGGACAGGTCAGTTAAACGATATTTACTAAAAAATACAACCCCCCAAATCCACCCATTCCTGATAATTCAACAAATTACCAATGGTGTATACTACCTTTAAACGATATTTACTATAAAATACAACCCCCCAAATCCACCCATTCCTGATAATTCAACAAATTACCAATAGTGTATACTACCTTTAACTGACCTGTCGGAAGTTTTACAATCATGGATGCCGCGAAAAGCACGATAAACAGCGTTTGTTTTTAACCGGCGTCGGGCAGTTATTCTTATTTTGTTTTTTTAGAATTTTAGAATTTTGTAATTCTATTTTTCTGAATAATTACAGGATATCTAACGCAATCATTTTGCTGGATGCCTAGAATCATTATTTACTTTCAAATAAGTAAGATATTTCCTAAGAATTTGGTAGTAAATATTTTCGATATCTGCAAATGGTGTATCCTACCTTTATTAAACCTTATCTAGTCTAAACATGGAGGTGGTAGTAAATGTATGTACTAGGCTAAGTGCACAGTTATGTAATCATGGAGGTACCTTGATTTTGCTTGGATCTATCCATATCACAGCACTTTTTTTTGCCAGGGTATATGTTTCCAACACGGGTACACTAATCTTGTGTAAAACCTCCAATTGAATGTTTAAAGAAATTCTCAATTTATTAATTTATTAAATTGTTAGCATGTTTTTTATTGTACCGATTGATGTAGCATTTTATTGCAGTGAAAATTTTTGTTGATACAATGTATTTATAACCATAATTTCTAGCTCCATGATAACTGTGGAGCCATAACTACACTGCCTGTATTTATGAATAAGATTAAAATTGCTGCAAACTGCTTACTGGCTGGAATGACCTGAATATACAAATCAAATAAGTTAAGAGGGCCTATAATATTTAGGGCCTATAGACAAAAATCACTGATTTCGAGGGACACTGGATTTTGAAGGACACTGGATTTTGAATTTCAGAGACACTGTGGATTTTGGTATTTGAGGAACACAATCACTGTGCATCACTTGTACACAACAAATGTATGTACATAAAATTATGTACCGTACATGTACAAACATGTACACCCAAGTAAACAGCAGAATTCAACCATCTGTTGTTGTCAGTGTTATGAATGACCTTTTATTTGACTAGGTTGTGCTCTTCTGACCAATCAGCATCCCTAAATAGAGCCAACACCCATCATGAATATTCAGGAGGGGCATGAGAATGAAAGCTTCATTTTATATACATATATATTTTGTGTGCGTTAAAGGATTATACTCATTGGGCATGTACAGTTTGTATGGGGGCATTTAAACAACCTTATAAATTGTATGTGTGTAGTGATGCATGTACATTTACAGTACGTACAAATTATACAGCTTAGAAAAAGACGCTTGTTATCACTTAGATTTGTTCAAGGTTATGTCATTTGAACATTAATGAGCAATGTCCATTTCATATCAAAATGTCAAGAATAAATGTGAGTTTTGTGATAACCACGCAAAATAATGATAAAAGGCCAAGTAAGAAAATAAACCAGTTTCTCTTTCCTGCCTCCACTTATTTGTTTTCTTATAATTTTAAATAAATCGTTTGCAATTTATCAGCAAAAATTACGAGTCAATGGAAAAAATACAAACAAAAAGGAGAGAATAAAAAAAAAGGAAAAAAAAAGGAAATCTAGATCTGGATAGTTATACTTTGACAAAACGAACACCCACACCACATCACATTTTAATTGGTCAACAAAACACTGAGCAAATTAAAAACACAATCTGAATTTTTTTTACCGACAGGAGACATAAATGATGGGATACAATTTCAAAAATATATTCCAACTTCCTACCGCAGGTACACAGTACCAGGAGTTTAATTTAAACACCAAACCAGGCAAATGCATGGTACCCACGCATTCTTTGTCTACATATTAATGCCAGCTCATCACATCACCCCAAAATTGTGTTTTTTTCCCCCAATTTTTGCAACGAAGCTTGCTGTCTGGATACACTAAAATTCCATGTTCCCATTGGGTTTTTTTCTTCCATGGCCTTGCGGAAACTTACTGTATACACCTTCGCATAATTCTACATGTACCATGCATTCCCATTATATGACTTTGTTTTACCGCGGGGGAGCATTTATTTGCCTTGCGAATCTGGCAGCATATCACACATTGCTCACGCTGATAACTTTCTGCGACATCCCATAAAAAAAAATTCTGCGACCACTTTCAGACTGGTAGCTTTACATCACAGTTGTGGTTAGTTAATTGACAGGGATATTAGTTTACCGTGTTCGCGCGTTCCCATTGCATTTCAATTTTGTTATTTTACAGAAAAGTCGTGGTAGATTAACCAAAAAAAGTCCAATGGGAACACGGCTATCATCTAAATATGTACAAACAAATTGTCAAACTGTGATTTATAATATAAATATATTTGTAAACCAAGCTGACTGACATCAAGTGGTGCACAATTTAATGTATGCCAATATTGCCAGGGTGGATCAGTGCATCAAGGCATAAAAGTGTGAAGTGGTACCAGTACATGAATGGTAAGGGCTCAATTACGGGAAGTGTCCACTACCCACAGGCACTAAGTGTCAGACTGGATTAAATGCCATGGTATGGAAAAAAAAAGGCAATTTCATGGTCGATTTAAAGGCTTCTCAATACATGCTTCTTGAGTATAAGCCACACTCAGCATAATTTTCAGACTTGTTTTTGAAAAGAATTGTGGTTGAATTATCCAATTTTGATTAATTTTTAACCCTAACCATCCCAAATACTCCCGAAATTCTCTTTGCAAAAATGCAAGATTTTGCAAGATTGAAGGCACTTGGAAGTTGATGCATCGGATGGACTTTGCAAGATTGAGGCTGTTTAAAGGGATCGTATACGTTTGGTAATTGGAACCCACTGTTTGTTTCAATCTTATAGATATACCATAAAACTAACCTGTAAAAATTTCATTTCAAAAGGTGGTAGCGATTTTGAGATATTGCTGAAAATATGGAGCGGTTATGTCCACGCAGGAAAAACAATCTGCATTGGAATACACAATCTGAGAAACGTCACTGCAGTAACGCTTCTCAGATTCAATTTTGTTGGGATAAAGAGTGATATTTTGTTTCCATAACCGCAGTACTTCGGGGTAAAAAGTTTCTAAAAATACATAATACTATCCAAAGCTGCTTGACTTCTTACCAAGTAAGTTTTTATTGCCATTGATTTTGGGGGTAATTATCAAACGTATACGATCCCTTTAGGGTTTTTGCCACTGGATGGAGAATAATGCAGGATGTACCGGTAGGTCATAAGGCCTAAACTAATGCTAAATGAGGTTTTGGGAGGATTCAGGTTATTTTTTACTTTGTATTTTCACACTGCTCTGTGCACATTCTCCATAGAGCTTCAGTCAAGGTGTAATTAGTTATGTGTCAAGGATAGGAAACGTTTGCATACCAAGGGTCATGTGAGCAGACCCTTGTTATGGCACTTAGCAGCTGTTTATTCCATGTTTGGTTGCTTTATAGCTCAATGGTAAATCCACTGGAGGATTTTGTAGAATTCAGGCAGTGGTCACCAGTAATAAATACATGTATTGGAGAATTTTGTAGGATTCAGGTTATACAAATTACATGGAGTTTTAACACTTTGGAGTTGGAGGATTTTGCAGGATTTAGGTTGTAAGAATTATGGGGTAGGGAGTTAATGAGGATTCCTGTGCCATTCTCCAGCAGTACAGGTTGTTGGTGACTACTAGTCTACTACTGTACATAAATGTCAATGTAAACCTTCCTGGCCACCGAGTTTTCTGTTACTGGAATTAGTCTTTGGATCAATATCTGGTTGGGGCGAACAGATCTGTCATTTTGGAGTGGCATGCATAATTTCTTATTTCACAGCATACATTTGATCACCGAAACCAGATCTTTTTGTTATCATAAAACATGGATTAATTGAGGTTAATATATCACTGCAAACACGCCGACCATAACGGTAAAATTTAGCTGAGGGACTAGAAATAAATAAATAAAGTTTTTGACCTTGTCTCCCCCCTCCCTCATTTTTTTTAATTTAAATTTTGTTTAAAATCTGCGTTTGGAACAGTGTTTTTAGTCTGTTTCCACTCATAGTTTTTAGACCCTGAAAAAAACAAAAAATGTTGAATAAACTCCTAATATTGTAATAAACAAATCAGGTATATTACTACATGTAATAGAATACTAGTTTTGTAAAGTACAAAAAAACAATTTTGGGACTGACAATTTTTTTTTATGGATATGTCGGATCTTTTATATTTGCTGTTGAATTCCACTTGATTTGGGTTTGTACTTTGACAGATTAATTAGTAACCCTCCCAAATCCTCCAAATTCCTCATTGCAAAATGCAGGATTTTGCAGGATTGAGGTCACTTGGAGTTTGATGCATTGCAGGATTTTGCAGGATTGAGGTTACTTGGGGTTTTACCCCTGCAGGAATATGGAGGATTCAGGTTATCAGGCTGAATGTGACACACAAGGATTTTGCAGGATTGAGGTCACTTGGAGTTTGATGCATCGCAGGATTTTGCAGGATTGAGGTTACTTGGGTTTTTACTGACTGCAGCCAGGGCAAGACTGCAGGATTTTGCAGGATACAGGCTGTATGGTCACCAGTGACCAATATTGGAGGATTTTGCAGGATTCAGGTTATGTGTAAGTAAAAATGGGTAGGGAGTTAGGGTTAAGCTATGCAAATGGAGATTAGAAAAAAATGCATATCAATCAACCTTGTTTTATTGTACTAGCACACTAAATGCCTATTCATCTGACCCCAATCTGTGGCCAAAATGAAGCATTTTATCGCTGACATGCTGAAAAGTAATTGTATCTACTTTCGAGTGACCACAATCCTGCAATTTGCAAAGAAGATTTTGGGTGATTTGGGATGGTTAGGGGTAATTAAAAACAACAAAACTGATAAAAATTTGAGTAATTTTCACATCGGCAGTTAAATTAAATCCCTTTCGTAATTTTTCTCTTTTGCAGTCCTGGCGCAATGCTGTATAATTCTTCCATAAAGTCAAAACAAATAAACCAATGTCAAGCCAAAAAAGTGTCTGTAGACTACCAAAACAATATATGTTTGGTAAACGTTTTTATTTTATTTAACCTAATATTAATACAAATATAGAAATTAAAGGGAAATAATGTATCCAGGTCCTAGTGCCATGGCCACTTTTTTTCACTTTAATTTTTTTAAGATTAGTCCGATTGTAAAAACATTAAAAAGAAATGAATCTAGAACTGAGAAACATTTCCATTTTGTTCAAATGTTATTTAAATATTTTACAAATGCACTCGATCTTCAGCTAGATCTGTACACAACTAAAGAAGTAAGTGGCGTCTTCCATGACCAAATAGAGGCATATAAACAAAACAAGTTTTATTTTGCTTACAAAAAATTACAATATTATTAAGATTTGCAACTTTTTTGAACAATTTGGCTTAAATACAAAATTTAAGCACTGCAAATCCATGAAAAGGTTTTATTGTACTGTTAATACTTTATTGTATTACCTGCCAATATAGCCTTTCCAGGGTGAGTTGACTTTCCGCCTGTTCGGATCGGTGCCGCAGCAGCCAAAGCTAGCGGCCGTGCCTCACCGAAGGCTGGGTTCAATCGACTCGATATACCCGGGGAATTCGCTGCAGTGTACGCTGGTGACGTGGGACTGGCGGAGATCCCAGCACATTCTCGAATCGTTCCTCGGCTACTCATTTTGCCAAGTTAACTAATGAAGCTTTTGATGGTTGAACGAAAGGATATTCCCCTCAATCAGGAGTCAATTTGATACGTCGTTTTAGGTGTAAACGCTGGATTTCTCAGTAAAACGACGCGAACTCTAGTCAGCTCAGATGATGTCGACAGCCAGCCATACACAACCAAAGGCGAAAGGTCAAAAAACGTTCGACATCCCGGGTCGTTTTCCAAACTCCAGCTAGGCTCCATTCGGCCCATCACCAAAGCCAAACTGTACGAACAAAGCCCAACGGAGACAAAGCTAGAGTTTAGAGAACGGCCGCATAAGTTACGCCCATCGCGCGCGCGCCTTGTGCTGTGTCGCGTGCTTTATCGCACAGTCGCGTTCGAAAACGAGATTTCAATTATTGTGGCAACGAGAACAATGGATCGTACCATTATTTTCAGCATGGGTTGAGTAATTTTATTGACCCAAATAGAGCAAAGGTATTGGTAATAAAATTGAATAAATATATTTGTCAATTATTTAATAATAATATTTCAATATATTAACAGATGATAATTTATTTTGCTTGTAAAAAAAATAACAAGTACACAATCTGAAGGCTTGATGTAAAGAATAAATACCTTCGAATAATTAGTCTATCTACCTCGTTGCTATGTGTACACACATTGACAATATCAACTGCATTTCCGGATTTACCGCGGCCACAGCAGTACCACGTCCGTACGGAACGGCAGTAAGCTAATTTTATAAATTTATACAAATCGTTTAGGCCTAGAAAACAAAACATTATAAAACGGTCTTATTATGACTTACAAATTGTTGATAAGCGTCTGATTCAGTATTACAAACAATAATAAATAAGACATCTTTTTATTTATTTTTTTATTATTTATTTTTTTATTTGTGTCATGTGTGTGCCTGTTTTGATATTTTTTTTTTGTCCTGGCATATTCTTCTTAGGTTGAAACTAAGCCAAACAAAATTCTGTAAAAAGAGAAAATAATGGCCAAGCTGATCAGTGCACCTCCCAAGTTCACCCATCAAGAATGGGCCTACTCCAACAAGACCAACTACAACAATGCCGAGAAGCAGCGAGCAAGTGCTGAGCAGCTCATCGATGAGAGCGAGCGACTCGTTGACGAGACTGACGAAGTGACCAGGAGAACACAAAGAGATGTCAACAAGAAGCTGGGTGAGTGTAAATACAGTCGATTCTCGTTATTAAAATACAAACTCAATTACTGAATTAGACCTAGCAAAAGTGCAAAATTTCGTATTAAGTGGAGCGTCGGTCCAATAAATGCAGAGTCAGGATCGGGGCTTTTTGTTTGCTATAACCAAACATTACATTGTATTAACAGTGTTTGTATTAACGAGAGTAGACTATCTGTAGTCGGAATGGCGTATACCCCTAGAACTATGGGGCTCTTGACGCCCGCAGTGTGGAGCCCTATAGATAGAGAGGGTTTTTACAGGTTAACCGCCGTTAAACAATAGAAACCATGCACAAACTGCACACCATTACTTCCATACCGCTGCACGGTCTACCTCCAAACAATTTTTTTCTGAGTACTTTATCAACTCACTCAGCTGGTACGTCAATAAAACCGGTCGAATCTCCGGTCAAAACTGGTCGAAACTATCCCCATTCCGCAAATGTTTGGAGGTAGACGTGCAGCGGTATGGGAGTAAATGTGTGCAGTTTGTGCATGGTTTCTATTGTTAACCTGTAAAAACCCTTTCTATCAATGGGGCTCCGCCCTGCGGGCGTCGGGAGCCCCATAGTTCTAGGGGTAAATGGCGTAGTGGTCTTCCACTGCTGTGTCACGGGTTCGATTCCTGCATGGGCCAATAATATGTGGATTGGGTTTTCAGTCCCTGTTCGATTGAATCCGTAGGTTTCTCCCAGAATGTGTTTCTTGAGTTTTCTTCCAATGTCTAAAACTGTGATTTCTTCACATTGTCTTCTCTTTACTGGGCCTATGGGAGACCAGTGGATTTCATTGAATAAAATTAGAATTAAATTTTGTTGTTGTTTGTTTGTTTGTTATACTTTAGAGCAAAGAATACATGATGTGACATTCTGGAAGGATGAACTGAACCGAAAACTGGACGACACCAAGACAGAGATAGACACACTACTTGCCTATAAAACTAGACTACAGAATGCCCTGGAAGCATGCAACGAACCACTAGCAATTGTCAACCGCTGCCTGCTATTCAGGTAAATTGTAAGTCTTTTGTAGACTCTTGACCGTGTCTGAATCTCATTATACCCAGGACGATTTAAAGGTAGGATACATTATTGGTAATTGCTTGAATTATCAAAAATGGGTGGATTTGGGGGAGGGGGGGTTGCATTTAATAGTAAATATAGTTAAACTAACCTGTCCGAAGTTTTACAATCATGGATACCGGAAAAAAGCAAGAAACAGCATTCATTTTTAACAGGCGTCGGACAGTTGGGTTTTTTTTGTTTTTTTTATTAATTTGTTTGGATTAATTACAGAATATCTAGTACAATCATTTTGCTGGATTTTGATAACAAATGCAGCGTAGCTAGTCTGGCATATTCGTGCAGCTTTTTAAAATCAGTCCACTTTTTCTTTTGCGGGGGGTGTTTTTCAGGGAGGGTCGCGAAGCCATCGACCTTGTGCACGATGATGTCGAGAAGAACCTTCTCAAGGAGCGAGAGACCCTCCGGGGGGTTATGGCCTTGCTACAGCGCACCTTGGACCAGACCACAGAGCAGATCCGAATCATGCGGTCGCGTCGCTACACCCTGGAAAAAGACCTGACGGACAAGTTTGGCGCCCTCGACATCGACCGGGACTGCCGTGAGCTCAGGGACGACAACCCAAACCTTGACTTCAAATTCGGCGCTGCCAAAATTGAAACCAAGTATGTAGCATCTTTTGTTGTCCTTACTGTTTTTAACCCCTTGTTCTAACTATCCAGACCAATTTTCAATAACGTGGATAGGTTTCTAACTAACCCTGCATTGATTTTTAAATAAAGGTAAACAATCTGCTCATGTGATCGCATTTTTTTTTGAAGAAGTCGGGTTAAATGCAAACCCTCTATGTTAGTTGCTGAATTAAGGCCGGTTCATACTTCACGCAAATGTAATTGCGAAGCGAATTTGGTACGGCAATGAAACTTCAATTGTTTACAATTGTTTACAAGTATGAACCAGCCTTTAGGCTGTGTCCAAACTAATTTTCTGCGGCTGGAAATTGCACACAAGTCTATGGAAAGTACCTGTAGTTGCAGCCGGTATAATAGACTATAATGTGAAGCCACAGCCCTGTAATTCAGGCACGGTCTAAGACTGATTCATTTAGGCATCAAAAACAAGGCTGTGATCGCTAAACCATCTGGATATACAAATTGTTAGCCATAGGTTCATCATCAACACCATTTCTAAGTTGTTTACACTTCTGTTCGTCACAGTTCCGTCACCCCAGAAGACTGGCAGAAATTCACAAACGAGAACATTCTGAAGACAGAACGGGACCGCAAGAATGCCATGGACCTGCGCGCCGTCATCGACAGCCTGCTTGAAACCACGGAAGACGACATGAAGAAGCAAGTCAGCGACACAAACCTGGCCTTCAAGAAACGCATTGGAGAGACACAGGCTACAAAGAGTGAACTGGAGACACATCTGGCTAAGGTCAGTAATTAGTACCGTTAAGACATAATTTGTGCAGGTGACAAATCTTCTGATGAGAAATTTTACTGCTTAGAACCTTTCCAAAAATAGCTGTCATTGCTTGTTATTCTATCAATATTTCATCAAAAGACAAATCTGCAATGATCTTCAGCCACATATCTTTCTCATGACATACTCTGAGAGTGTACCAAATTCCATGATTGTATCATCGAAGGCACATCCCATTACTTATCTGCCGTATCAGAATGTTTGAAAAGCTTGTGAGTTGACCCTGGACTGGTTGACATGATCGGACTTGTTATCTATTGTATGTTCCCAGACCTTAACACTGGGGTAACCAGTTGGTATTAACATTAATATTAGTTGAACTTTGGTATTTTCATGCTTGGCAGTTTCAGTATTTTATCTTCCTTTTTTTGTCCAACCAAAGGTCCATGGACAAATCCAAGAGATGGAGAAGAACATCCAGAACCTGATGAAGGCCATCGGGGACAAGGTGGGTCCCCAGAAGCTGTCCCAGACCCGCCTGGACGCCCGCACCAACCGGCCCAACGTGGAGCTGTGTCGTGACCCCGTCCAGTACCGCCTGATCAACGAGACGGCCGAGATCGACGCCAGTGTGTCCAAGCTCCAGACCACGCTGGACGAGGCTCGGGACCAGCTCAAAGGGCTGATCCGGCAGCAGCAGACCCTGGAGGAAGACATTGACATCAAGTCGGGGACAATCCACATCGACAATGTCAGGTGTATGGGGCTGAGACGGAGCATCAATATCATGAAATTCTGAAAACGCGGCACTACTCGATGAGAATCTTTGCAGATAGGGTTTGGTAGATTTGTTAACTTCTTTCAGTGCCTGCGCCTTTTTAGCATTTAAAGGTAGGATACACCATTTGCAGATATCAACAATATTTACTACCTAATTATTAAGAAATATGTTACCCATTTGAAAGTAAATAATTATTTTAGGTATCCAGCAAAATGATTGCGCTAGATATCCTGTAATTATTCCGAAAAATATAATTTTATAAAGACAAATTCGCGATCGCGAAAAAACAAAGATAACATAAGAATAACTGCTCGGCGCCTGTTGAAAACAAACGCTGTTTTTCGTGCTTTTCTCAGCATCCATGATTTTAAAACTTCGGACAGGTCAGTTAAATGATATTTACTATAATAATAATATAAAACATTTATAATGCGCCATCTATCTAGAGAAAACCTATTCCAAGGCGCAACATAAAACACAAACATGACAAAGGAAAAATAATGAACCAAAATAAAATGCAACAATAAATAAAGCATAAAGGCAATTCAAGATCAATAATGTGACCCTACAAGATCAAAGAGGATATCACAGTACCAACACACACTGCCCAGCTGCACATGGCAAACAAGCAAAGAGAGGAGAAGACCAGAATTAGCAGTTACAACAACTATGAAATACAACCCCCCAAATCTACCCATTCGTAATAATTCAAGCAATTACCAATGGTGTATCCTACCTTTAACTATTAAAAAAATAATATTGTACATGTACGAAATGGTAGAATGATATAGTATGGGTCGTACATGCATGATTAATGGCAGTTTTGGAGTACATCAAATACATCGTTCATGTACGACCTCGGCACTGAAAGGTACATGAATCATAAAATGTTTAAGAAGTCAGCACAATTCAGGTACAGTATGGGGGGGGGGGGGGGGGGGGGGGCTAGTATCAACACTACATAAGCCGCGGCACAGCATCAAGATCATGAATTTGAGACATTAGCACTTCATTATATGGACATTTTCGGGTATATGGGGGCTTATAGTTACTTGGGCTGTAGTAGAAAGCATTAATATGAAATTCAAAGACGTTTGCTTGTAAGTATTCTTGTAAATCCGTCCAACTTTCAAGGCTTTGCATTTTGTAAGTAAACATGAATGTTTTATTTTGTATAATTCATTGATAATTTGTACGCCCGTACAATTTCAATAATGATTCAATTTGTAAAACCAGTGCTCTGAGAAAATTTTAGGTGTTTATTTGGAAAATTGTTAATTAAGCAATTTTATACAGAACAGTGGAGTTGAAAAAAAAAAAGTGTATTTGTGGTTATTAAATTCACTTCTAATGCAACATTGCCTTATGTTTGTGAGAAAAAATAAAATAGGCTTTAAAAGATCTGAATATTATGTGCACAAATGTGTGCCATTCTTAATTACATCCTCTTATTCTGAACCAATCTGAAAAAGATTGCGTTCTCCTTGCTCTTCACTTGGACACTGTCACCTACGCCGCGAGGATGTCCGTTCTGTTACTCCCTGACCACTGTCCTCAAAGTACCTCCTAATAAGGTGAATCACTTCAAACATGACCTGGAGAAACAAAAACCGCACATACATGAATTTAGCCATGTTCTGTTTTGTTCTGAATAATCCTTATTCCAACCTCTGCCCAGTTCCGTCTCATTTTGCCAGAACCTCTCGCATATTGCTTCAAATTCACACCCACTACAAGCCGACCAATGTTAATCGTTTCAACAATTCCCTATTCCCTAAATAATGTCATCACTCGGTATCACTCATAGAGCCATGTTAATAAATTACTAGAGCGCTAACTCTTTATTCTTACGCGCGGAGATACTTTGAATCCATGTGCGTGTTGTAGAACATAATACAAATGGATTGAATTTTAAGAGTGTACTTTAAATACAATGCGCGTGGAAGTAGAACAGACGCAAACAACTTACGCGCGTCATGCTGGTTAAAAGTCGCAGTAAAATCATCTGCAGCGCGCGGATACGCACACGCATTTGCGCTCATTTGCTAATCATGCGTTTGGTTTTTGGCGTATCGGCTTTGGTAACGCACTGTATAGAATAACAACGCAGATATGCAAATAGCCGTACAAAAGCCGTACAACATTTTGACATTTCCCTAGTTTTGTGCACAAACATGGATGCGCCCAGCAGGCATCACTTTGTACATGTACATCGACCCAGCATTCTAGTAATTTATTATAGCTCTATGGTATTAACACACACATCTTGTGCATTTCGCAAGATTTCCATGCCGTCTGTTTATGCCTCATGTGCTTACCTCAACTGCTATGAGTAAAATGATCATCCATTCCAGTTTCAGTGAGTGGCGCTCGCTCAGGTGAGTTCTCATGAGTTCCACGAGTTCTGAGCAGTGGTTCAGCTTCTCATTTATGACCTATGTAAAGACAAGCAATAGAAACAGGTTTGCTTTATTTAGTTGAATGTGTACAATCAATTGTAGGTTTGTGTAGGTACTCGCCGATCACGTTTGTACACACGCCAGCTGCGTCTGCCTTCAACAAAAGTGGTTTTAAAATAAAATGCAACTTTACAAATGAATCGACATTACAGCCGTGCGTACACGTGCATATTTATTTCTTTTTGATTATTCAAACCAGCAAAAAGGTTAAAGGTAGGATACACCATTTGCAAATATCGAAAAAATTTACTGCCGAATTATTAGGAAATATCTTACTTGTTTGAAAGTAAGTAATGATTCTAGGCATCCAGCAAAATGATTGCGCTAGATATCCTGTAATTATTCTGAAAAATTGAGAGAAAAATATTGGCGATCACCAGACGGCGATCGCGAAAAAACAAAGAAAACATAATAATAACTGCTCAACGCCGGTTGAAAACAAACGCTGTTTTTCGTGCTTTTCTCGGCATCCATGATGGTAAAACTTTAGACAGGTCAGTTAAACGATATTTACTATAAAATACAACCCCCCAAATCTACCGATTCATGATAATTCAAGCAACTACCAATGGTGTATCCTACCTTTAAGCTATTCAATTATTCGGTTGATGATCGAATATTTGAATATTCGGTATATTTTTGGGCAGCCCTACCCATTAACTAGATATTACAAGAAATAATTTAAAAACGTACCCTTGTGCGTCTTCCAATGCTGTAGAACTGGCAGGTTTTATTGTAGAGTTGGTCCAGGTCATCTCGGTCCCAGTAGAAGTCTGGCGAGATGAGCAGATCGGAGCTGAGGTTAATCTGGTGTCTCAGGGAGAACAGCTCCCCTGTCTTACGCATGACCTCCACGCGTGACATCTTCAGGCGATGACCATGCTTAAGACTCTGAAACCGAGGGAAGCGGGGAATACATCAGCACCAAAATGGGTACAGAGTACTGTACAGTACATCGTACACAACCTGTAATATGTGAACACAAAATGAGCGTAAAGTCGCACGGAGTGATTTCCCAGTACGGCCAGTCAAAGTCAAAATTTGAAGGGGTGGTCGATTTTGAGATTATATGGGTTTTTTTAAGACTAAATCCCCAACAATCAATTCCCAATTTTTCAGGACGATCAGATAAAAAAAAAAAAGTTTTTGAGACAATTTTCACCATGCCTTTCACACAATTTCTCGCAAGAAATGCCCGTTTTCTTATAATCTCTGTATTAAGACTCCAGACTAAAAAAATAAAAATAATATTGAGTATCAAACTTCCAAGTGTTATATACCATTGGAAAGCTCTGTTTCCACAGAATTTAGAAATACCCATATCTCAATTTTAGATTTTGCCGACTTTACGCTCATTTTGTGATGACAGGTCACATATATAAAAGGGGTATTTATAAAGTGGACGTATTCTCCAATACTGGCGCTCAGGGCACTAGTACCCTTGCTCAATTGTCCAATGAGACCTTCCAAGTACCATCGCAGCTAGCTCCCCGAGGAGCTACTACACAGCTCGATTTGTAACCATCTCTCCCCTCACAGGTTCCCATTTACTCCTGGGTGAGGAAAACCAATGAGTGACAAAGTGCCTTGGCCAAGGGCACCACAAACCCAGGCTTGGCTTGAACCATAGAGCTATATTAAATTACTAGAGCGCTAACTCTTCATTCTTACGCGCGGAGATACTTTAAATCCATTATGCACGCAGACATTTTGAATTCATGTGCGTGTTGTAGAACATTATACAAATAGATGGATTTAATTTCAAAAGTGTACTGTAAATGCAACGCGCGTGCAAGTAGAACAGACGAAAACAACTTTACGCGCGTCATGTCAGTTTAAAAAAGTCACGGCAAAATCAACTGCAGCGTTCAGATACGCACTCGCATTTGCAATGTTTGCGCTCATTTGCTGATCTTGCGTTTTGGTTTTGGGCGTATCGGCTTCGGTAACGCACTGTATAGAATACAAACGCAGATATGCAAATAGCCGTACAAAAGCCGTACAAAATGTTGAGGTTTCCATAGGTTTGTGCACAAACATGGATGCGCCCAGCTCGCATCACTTTGTACAATCGAGCCAGCTCTCTAGTATTTTATTATGGCTCTACGGCTTGAACCCACATCCTGCGGAATTACCAGCTTCAATGCTTTCAGACCACATAGCACTATATAAATATACAACACACACAGATTCACATTTTCAACCAACCAACATTTTAATCCTGTCAATTAAGTTCCCCATCACATAATTTCCATCCTAAAATTTGAGCTAAGTTGTGATTGTGGTGATGATTTTGTGATAGTATGCATTAGCAACCGTACTACATTTGTGACCTGGTACCACGAAATGAGCGGAAAGTCGCACATGGCCAAAACAAGTTATTTGCCAAAACGTCAATTTTTCAAGTGGGAGGTCGGTTTCAAAACTTTGTTAACCTTTTTACATACAAAACACCCTTCTTTATTATATCCCAACATTTTAAAGCTCAATTAAAACTCTAAAGTGTGTTTTTTGGTGGCTGAATTGCACTTCGTGATAGTAGAGTTGCCACGGTTCACAGACTTTGAACTCTGTTTTTTCAAAACAAGGGAGCATGACTTCAGCAATTTCAAAAGAGTATAGCGACGGCTAGGAATAAGCTACAGCAACACACAATACATCATTTCAAAGCTTAGTACTTCTTCTTTCTAGAAATGTAATAATGTCAATTTTGTAATTTTGCGACTTTCCAACCATTTCGTGGTGCCAAGTCACATTTGTATTATTGTATTTAATATGTAGCATTTTTGAGACAGTACTACAGGTAGTAATTATAGGCAGGGCTAGTTTGGGGCGGTACAAGGGCTAATGGGTTACCATTTAAAACATGTACAATTCTTACCTCAGGGATGCCTTCTAGAGATGACGTGAATTTATCAACAGAAGATTCCCACATACCAAGCTTTACTGAAAAAAGAACGAAACACATGAAGGGAATAAGGGATCGACATTCACAATTTAAATTGATATAAAATAAACATCAAGAAATTTTTTATTTTTTTTTGGTAAGTTTTGTTTTTAGGTTTTTAGGTTTTTAAGTTTTAGGTTGTTTTTTTGTTAGACTAAACTTACCTGATAATACCATAGCATTTGAGAAAGCAAATTTCTCCAGCATTGTGGTCTCGACGTTGGCGTTTTCATCTAGCAGAATAGCATCTTCTGTCAGCTTGGTACCTTGACTGTCACATTTAAAAGGAAGAAAAAAAGAGAACTATACTGAACAAACAAAAATTAGCATGGGAGCTGTGTCTTATGTTTATTCCCTTGTGTTTCTTTATATAAACCAGAACAAAAGCCAATATACAGACTAAAATCAATATGTTTATAATTGTAAGTTCAAGTATGAACTATGGTTGACCATTTCAACCCACATTATAGCAAGTCGACTGTTTGAGATAAGCCTTTACCAAGTGTACAACAGCCATTTGCATTTCTTGTAATACACAGTACATGTACTATCAAGTCCTCATTTTCAGACAAACCGCAGAAAAACAACTTCGACACGGAACTTGTTGGAAAGCTTGCCCCCCCCCCTAAACAAGGGGGTGCTACCACAGTTTTTATACAGCTGAAATAAGGACCTGAATGAAATGTAGTGATTTGTATTTTATAGTAAATACAGTTTAACTGACCTGTCCGAAGTTTTACAGTCATTGATGCCGAGAAAAGCACGAAAAACAGCGTTTGTTTTCAACAGGCGTCGAGCAGTTATTCTTATGTTATTTGGGTTTTTTCGCGATCACCATCCGTTGATCGCGAATTTTTCTTCATACAATTCAGTTTTTCGGAACAATTACAGGATATCTAGCGCAATAATTTTCCTGGATGCCTACAATCAATATTTACTTCCAAATAAGTAAGATATTTCTCAATAATTCAGGAGTAAAAATTTTGATATCTGCAAATGGTGTAACCTACCGTTTTATTACTTTGGAATTATTTATACCAGACTGATTTTCTTGATAGCGGATAGTGGCAGTCCGCTTCTAAATCAATTTACGCCAAACAAACCTCCTGTTATTTTAACCCAAGTCAACATTACTATCAAAATGACTAGCATTTGTATACATAATCAACCACTAGTCAGTCAACGGTGGTCCAGTGAGCTTGCTCAGTGTGTACAAACCTGCCATAGGAATAGTTCATGTGCTCATTCTCCCATGTAACCAATGCAACCTCGTAGGGTCGCGACTCATGCTTGCTGACAATCTGCAAAACCTCCTTCAACTGCAGACAACAAAAAGAACCAAGTCAAGAAAAAGGGGTCTCAAACATATTAGATTAGATAAATTAATAACCATAAAATTGGCCCCGGCATTGTACCGTTTACACTCCTGCACATTTCAGAGTTGCTGGATGTAATTGATCTGTTTTACACCACACATAATACCCACTGTTGCGTCGGGCACATTCCAGAAGACAACAGATCCTTCACGGAAGAGGAAAATTTCCGAAGGCTCAGTCTTGTTTACGGCTGCCGATGTTGCAACCTCCATCAATAAGACATTTTGAGCATCTGTGTTAAGGAGGAGAAGCAGTGGGAGCATGTACCATTTAATTTCGATTTCAAATCGAATCCATTTACCAAGCAGACAATTAAATCATCAAATAAAAGGGACAAAAAACTCCTAATTTCTTTCGCAGCTGCTTATTGCAAGAAGCCAGGGGCCGATTTCATGAAACGCTAAGATGCGTCTCAGGAAGCGTAACTTGTCCTAACTGGCGACTCGTCCTAGGATCGATTTCACTAAAGTTACGTCGTAATCAAATCGAACGTGAAAGTGCCAAATTAAACATGATACAGCCGTAGCGCGCGAAAGGTCATCCTCGTCCAATAACTAGGGGTTCATTTATCTGTATTTCGGATGCGTCTTGCTTAAGAAGGGTTTAGTGAAATCGATCGTAGGGCGCGTCTTAGCTAAAATCGATCTTTGAGCTAAGTCCTAAGTCCTAAGATGAGCCGTAGGATAAGGCGAGTTTCGTGAAATCGGCCTCACTGTTCTTGCAGCCCATGGTCTATTCCCAAAGCCGCAACATATAATCAGATGCTTTGGAAGTTGACCGACCTTGTGGCATTGCAACAGGCAGAAAGGATCCCTGAGACTGCAGGTCCTGACTGAGGTGTTCCAGGTGATACTCCTCTGCTGTGGAGAAGGCGGTGCACAGCCAAGAATCGTGGGCATCCTGGAAGAGGAAGAGATGGCATATTGCTCAACTCGGAACACCAGGAAGTCCAACACCAACTAAGAAATTCACCCCTAAGATTTGTCAGCAAGAGGTAATAACCTCTCCATTCTTTTTTTTAATGGCCTCTTTTTTTAAAGAAAATTGCAAGACAGCAATAGACTATTCAACATTTACAACAACCTATTGTAATAATACATGCAACAGGTCTAAACTGTTTAGGTCAATAAAGCTCTGTATGTGCGCTTTCTCATGGAATAAATAGTCCCAGAGAGAAAGAAGCACACAATATGTAAACCAAGTGTGAGGTGATGAATACTAGGCTAATTATTAGTCTCTGACAAAGTCGGTGGTTGCGACCTGTCAATACAGGTATGTACAGCAGTGGCCTTGCTCAATAGCTTCTAAGCGATCAGGGTTGTAGTCGAGTCCCTGCAAATCCGTTCACAAGTCCTTTCGTGAAGCCAGTCACAAGTCCCTTCATAAAGGCAGTCACAAGTAACTGGATGAACAATGACAAAGGATTGCTTTTGTCAAAGCTGATTTGAATAGCTTGTGATTTGAATTGGAACTGGAGGACTTGTGATGGACTTGCAGGGACTTGCAGGGACTTGTGATGGACTCGACTACATCCCTGACTCTAGTCGCCTAACCGAACTTGCTCAATGCTGTCATGCCGCTGGTATCCGAGGAAAATGCCTGATCGACATACAGGGGTTTACTCATTATGTGTTAGTATACCTTCTTATCCTGTAGCCTCAGCCTTGTTGGTTTTTTGGTCCGTGATCTTATAACCGGAGACTTGGGCTCCGTGGGTTTGGGCTTCTGATTTGTCTTGCCAACCACCGATGGAACCTTATTCTGAAAGATGAGAGGTACTTCACCGTGCCCGCTCTTTGAATGGTTCACTCTAAAAATCCTCCACAATGAAGTCCTCTCATGGTACCAAAATCCGTGCTCTTTTACGATAGAAAATAAACACCACGCAGGGGTACGAGACATACACGTGGAAAGCCACTCGCTGTAACAAGTGCAGAGATTAATAGCTGCCTTGAACGTGAAGTGGATTGTTTCTAATAAGCCTTCATGTTTCCTGTGAGAAATGGATGAGGCCTTCTCACGCAGACACTTGTGCAATCTGCACGATCGTAAACTGGAGCAGGATGTTTGAACTGATGTCCACGTTTGCGTTTGACGCATTTGGCCCATTTTTGGGCGGGATCTCTGCACGACATTTTGAGTTTTGTGCAGAAGGCCACACAGCAGGTTAGATCCAGATGAGAAAATACTTCTACTTCCAGCCGAATACAGATGGTGTCGGAACATAGCTGCCTGCCATACAGTCTATTTTTTAATTGTGATGCAATGTTCTGTGAAGAAAAACTGCATTATTATCATTGTTACTGCTTGGTGTTACGTGTTTTTTCCATGTTACATGTTTGTTTTTTGTCCACAGTGATAAACAAGAGATCCACCCAAATAATCGTTACGCCACAATAAACTTGAGTTCTTGAAATTAACAACAGCTAGTGCAACATTGACAAATTGGCAAATCTCCAATGAGCTTGGGTTTTTCAAACTCTGTGAACATTGCCAGGCAGGACCAAATGTGACCTGTTCCAACGAAACCCGGACAAAGTCGCACAATGTGTTTTGTCACAATGTACTCCTGAAGTCATTTCGGGATGGATTTTACCATTTTACCATGTTCACAGATGGATTTTACCATTTTGAGGTTTTTGGTTTTCCTAAGTCACTCACTATTAATCTAGTACAATCTCCTCAAATTTGAACAAAATCCGTCCACCAGAAGTGTGTTTTTTTGTCAATTTTGTGAAACATTTGTGTACAGAAATAATACGCTTTTCTGAACTTCAAAGCTGTTTATCTCATAATTAGGTTGTCAGGGTTTTCTCACTAAATTCAGACCCCAGGGAAGATAGGGTGGGGGGGGGTATACATATGTAAATGATACATCATTTAAAAGCTGAGAACCTAGAGAATGTGAAAAAAGCAAAATCTGAAAAACTAAAAAGTCGACTTTGTCCGGGTTTCGTTGGAACAGGTCACAAATAGAACCACCATCATAGTTTAAACTAGTTGACTTAAACTAGTTTTTTAAACAGAGTTAACTGAACCTTAACTGCCTTGTTGCGACTATATTACAAAAGCTTCTTAGCTACGTCAGTACCTTGAATTCAAGTTGTAAACAGAACTGCACTTTTAAAAGAAATATATTTGGTTATGGTAAAACTGAAAGTTACAGTTACAGTACATTTCACATTACAAATACTGTAGTTGCACATGTACATAACAAATTACTAGGAGTAGGAAAACATGAAAACAAAATTGGGGGTTCTCAACCTTCTCAACTCATCATAAACTGGATTCCCTTGCGACGCTTGTTGAAAACTTTGCCCAAGTTATATTATTTGTGCAGCCTCTGTAAAACCAATAGGGCGCCCTCTATTGGGCGACCAGGACAAAGTAGCCAATGATGGACAACGGTCGAGTTGTCTCAACGGTCGAGTTGTCTCAACGGTCGAGTTGTCTCAACGGTCGAGTTGTCTCAACGGTCGAGTTGTCTCAACGGTCGAGTTGTCTCAACGGTCGAGTTGTCTCAACGGTCGAGTTGTCTCAACGGTCGAGTTGTCTCAACGGTCGAGTTGTCTCAACGGTCGACTTGTCTCAACGGTCGACTTGTCTCAACGGTCGACTTGTCTCAACGGTCGACTTGTCTCAACGGTCGACTTGTCTCAACGGTCGACTTGTCTCAACGGTCGACTTGTCTCAACGGTCGACTTGTCTCAACGGTCGACTTGTCTCAACCTTTGTGCAGCCTCTGTAAAACCAATAGGGCGCCCTCTATTGGGCGACACAACTCGACCGTTGTCTCAACGGTCGACTTGTCTCAACGGTCGACTTGTCTCAACGGTCGACTTGTCTCAACGGTCGACTTGTCTCAACGGTCGACTTGTCTCAACGGTCGACTTGTCTCAACGGTCGACTTGTCTGACCCCCGTTGTTTATATGCCTATCAATAATGGTACACGTAGGCTACTGGTATGTTATTGTGGGCACGTTCTATTTTTACTTTGCATTAGGCATTTTTTATTTTTCGGCAATTGCAAATATTTTGTTGTGCCTTGAACTTGAATGTGAAAGCAATTACATGTAATATATTGCCAAAACAGGCACTATAAATAGTTCCATTTCCCATCCTCAATAATAAAATTACAAAATATACAATTAATGGAAACATTTAAAGACAACATGTCATTGGATTTAACCTTAAGTCATCAGTTCCGCATCTTTCTACCCTGGCAGCATTAAAAAAAAAAAAAAAAAAGTATTTTTAAGGCAGATTTTTAGACGTTGTTTGCCCCCTTTGCATGGCACAAAAACTGAAAAGGCTACTGCATCTCATCATTAACCAGTTCGCGCCGGGATTATTTTTTACATTAACCGGATCCAGAATTGTTTTTCCCGAACCTCGATACGATACGGGTTCAGGCCGACATCTTTAGGAAGTACACCCTGATATTTTGCTGCCATGCAGCCGGTCAAATTCTATCAATGTCTATACTTCAGCTTACTTTATTTTGGTTCAGCATATATCGACAATCATTTTAAATTGTATTGTGTGGCCCATCTGTGGATGCTAACCTTCAGATATTTACTGAGCACCCCAGTGACATAATTACTTTGGCCAAGGCCATCGTTGTCGGTTTATTTGTCCGAAATCCACCTGCGCGCAGCTTGCTAGCTGCATGCACAGTGCAAAAATACATCGCAAACAGCGACCTCACGCGGCCATTGTACAGATCAAAAAATCCCATCCATTGATCTCCGCCATTTAATGGAAATCAATAATCCCATCGGACGCAGCCTAGCCTTGACTCCACGACTATAGCGAACCACAGGACGTCTGTGTTGAAGCGCAAATATCATTAGGGTACTACGTTCAGACGCAGGCGTAAACTAATCCAACAAAATACTAAATTATGCCTTCGTTGGAACGCTCTAATCCACCCGCGGCCGCGTAACTTACGCCACTATTAAGGTGGCGTCACTTGCGCTTCTAAATGGTGGTGGATTGGATTAAGTTGCGCCAAAGATAACGACCCCCCCCCCCCCCCCCCCCCCCCCCCCCCCCCCCCCCCCCCCCCCCCCCCCCCCCGCTGCGACGAGCCGTGAAGTGCCGTTGCACAACGCAACCGACCTGCCACTTTAATCACATGGACCCGTACCCACGCGCAACATTGCAGTAACGTCAAATGTTTGTATTAAAAAACATGCTTCTTAACAACCTTCTTGTTATAATAAACGCTTGTTATATTTCTGCTGTCTGTGTATTTTGTTTGATTACTTACAATTTATATTATATTACATTTTTAATCGCACGTGTTGTTTTCCAGCTTTGGAGGCCTACTTATAAACGAAATCACGACACATGAGTTCGAATGTTGACACACCATTTTCAACCCCAGACAAATATATAAACGATAGATTAAATTCGAATTGAAAATAAAATGGTGCCTTGAATCAAGAATAGCTAGTATTAAAACCATCTACATGATTTTGAAAAGTGGAATATACGGATCGTTGGGCGCAAATCGTTAAAACCACCATCTTAATGTCTGACAAAAGTAATTCTGTTAAGATATTAGGTTGGAAAAACACACAAATACAATGTAATCTGATAAGAACATCCAAAATGTTCCCGAATATTTCTGAAATAATGTTCGTCTACTATCTTGATTGATTGTTTCAAGCCTTGAGTCTCTCTAAATTGTCTTTCTACTGTTGAGCACCGAATCTGAAAACCTTTAAAATCCCGGATCCGCCATGCAATCTGCAAAGATTTTTACAAGGCAAACATTTTAATAGATATACCGTGCCCTTTAATAATTGGGAAATAGCCAGAGTAGCTATAGATTTTATTTATTCGCATAAAATGCACAATATACAGACCGTATACACATACACATTATACAAAAATGCATACACATAATCAGACTGTACACAAAAACTCTAGAAAATCACTACGTGCACACAGTACACTTCGCCTACTGACGAAAAGTACACGTATCTCATGGCTGTCTGCCTGAATAGCAACCATTATCCTGTTGTCAATACTATACAACAACAGGCATTATATTCCTTCAGACCATTACTGAGGTTATACATCGAGCACAGAAGCTAAAAATTACCCCCATAATAGAATAAAAACCAAACTTGCCCGTTTTACAAAGAATGTTCACAGTAAGGTTAGGCTATTACAATGTAATGCTATTATTGGGTGCGTTCGTTTAGCTCGCCCGAGTCGACATGGGCTAGCCCCGGGTCGTTCGTTTAGCTCAGACGCCAAGTCAGCCACCACCACAGACCGTACCAGAGTTACTGGAGCAGGGTTACTGGCGGAATACGTCACACGCATGCGTTGTTCATTCCAATATGGCGGCCGGACAGTGGTTATGTTAAAGAGCAAGAGTGTGCCCAAAATCTATTTTATTGGAGTTGTTATTCTAGCCCGACATGATTGTTACTTGTTTGTGACCGACGGAAAAGAGTAAGCCTCAGTCCGACAATAGCGTTTTGTCAATGGCTATGGCTGCAGCTACGGACATCACGTAAGGATCGTGATGGCCTGCGTTTGAGCGTTCGTTTAGCACAGCTCTCGTGGCAACCCCGACTGGCTTTACCCGTGTCAACTCGAATGACCTAAACGAACGCACCCATTACATTTTGATACACCTCTTAGCAATTAAACCACAAATCCAGATCCATACAACCACCAATAATTATAAGGGAGCAAAGAACAATGATTCGTACAGGGTATACACCACACTCTACGCATGAAAACCAGCCATGCCTTATTAAAAATGCTATAATATAAATAAGCGCGGTAAACCCTGTGCCTTTGTATTACTGTTATATTAACTTTCATATTAAGATTATTTTTACATAAAATAGCCGAGCGGCTATAAGGACGCCCAGTTTATAAAACATGTTCTCTCGTAGCGCTAATTACACCATGTTTCCCTACACCATCATCAAGTTTGTCAAAAATACAAAATTGTGACTTCTACATAAACTATATTATACAGACCTCGTTTTTGCAAAAATATATATTCACACGACTGCTATAACACTTTTGATACAAGAAGAACACGGTAATCAATACAATATTATGTTATAAGTAATATTAATTTATCCAACTCATTTCTTAAATTTTCAACTGGCTCAATTAAAATTAGTCGGTCTCATTTCTTATGAGGCGCCGTCTCCATTAGTTTCTGCATTATGCCCACAAGTATATAGGGGGTGCTTTCTTTTTGGTGAGGCGTCTAATTGGTGTGTGCAATGAGAAAGGGATCGTATGAATAAAAACTAGCATAATTTGCTGTATGTACTTGAATTTTAAAATATAAAAGAAATTAAGCAAATGCTTTTTGTGGAAAACATCTGCCCAAGAGTAAAATATTTACTTGTTGGTTTCTATCATTTGCTAGAATATTAGCATTTCCTCTGTTTGGTATGAATACTCAAAAGGAGTAAATGCTTCAGATTTACTAGATCATGAGTGAATACATTATATCTGGAAGTCGTGCGCTGGTCTACGGTGTCACAAGTGGGAAAATCTAGTAAACATGGTGAGAACTACTAAATATTACGTGTAAGTACCAGTCAGCTGTACTAATTTAATGACCTTAAGGGTGTGTGGCTAGATTGTAAAAAGGGTAATGAACCACACAGTAATAGGTTTACAGTCGACTGACATTTCGTAATACGAAAGGCATAATGCAGATATTAAACACACAATGCAACAATTGCCCTTGCCAGCTTTATCAAATTTGAACTTTACGACAAAGAGTACAGTACATCACACCTGAAGAAATTATGTAGCACTTTCTGACTACACAATGATGTATTGCATTGGCGTAGTAAGTCGTCGCATAAGTAATAAACATAGACAAATATTGTAAGCCTAAAAGCGGTGCATTACTAGTTTTATTGCAACACGACCGTGCCTATATGGATGTGGTGGGAAACTTGTCTGGGAAAATACACTTTTTGTGTAAATTGTTTCCCCACACCATCATCAAAAGGCTTTATCACAAATCTAACAAATGGTTTCCCACGGGAGTGCATGTGGCTTCATGGCTTCACCATACGTTTGGGTGTTTTCTAACCGGCCAATGTGATGCTTGTGATGCTTTCGTAAATTAGCTCGCTGTGTATAGGCTTTACCACATTTCTCACAAACAAAAGGTTTCTCACCAGTGTGCACCATGTTATGTGTTTGAAGATTACTTCGCTGAGAAAAAGCTTTACCACAGGTCCAACAAACAAATGGTTTCTCACCAGTGTGCACCCTGGTATGTTTCTGTAAATAGATTCGCTTTGTAAAACCTTTACCACAGGTGCCGCATTCAAATGGTTTCTCACCAGTGTGCGCCAAGTTGTGTTCATGAAGATTACTACGCTGAGAAAAAGCTTTACCACAGGTGTCACACCTGAAGGGTTTCTCACCGGAGTGCACCATGCCATGTTGGCGCAGTGTACTTTTACCATTAAAGCATTTACCACAGGTATTACAAACAAATGGTTTCTCACCAGTGTGCAACCTTTTATGTTGGCGTAGGTTACCTTGCACTGCAAAGGCGTTGCCACAGGTTTCACAAACATATGGCCTCTCACCGGTGTGTACCCTGTTGTGTAGGCGTATATGTTTTTTCTGTGCAAACGCCTTACCGCAGGTCTTACAAACATAAGGTTTCTCACCAGTGTGCACCCTGTCATGTCGCCGTAGAAGACATCGGCTTGCAAATACTTTATTACAGGTGTTGCAAACAAATGGTTTAGTCTCACCGGTGTGTTCCATGTCGTGTTTGAGTAGACTTCGGCGTGCAAAGGCTTTACCAAAGGGCTCACAAATAAGGTTTCTTTACCGAAATGCACCACAGTTTGTGTACATATACACTGATATGATGTCTTTAGTCAGAAAAGACTTGGCCGCAAGTGTTACATGCAAGCAGTATGCACCACCCCGTGTGATTCAGCTAATCAGAACTTGATAAGGAAAAAAACAAAATAATCCAAAACATCAGAAAGTAACTGTTTTAGTTATTTCACTAAGGAGACTTCATGCACTCTCTGACCAATGGCAGTGCTAGCACTAGTGCGCACGCGCACGGACCACCAAGCTTTTTTTAATGTCGTCGAATGAATGCTGCACTGCAGAGAGTGGTAGAATCGAACGCCCTCAGTCAACACCTAGCGATGACAGATGGCCAAGTTATGTTGTTTTTTGTCGGTGAGCAAATTTCTCGTATATTTTACATTTTCTTTTAACATTTCACATCCAACCCAGATGATGCTTATCCTCATCAAGATTGTCTCGCAAAACTTGTTTCACAATTAGAGAGTTACTAAATGTATATTCGCTAAAAAAAGTGAACATTTTCTGAAACAGCAAGTTCTTAGAGCAGACATTAATTACAATTTAGGCCATAAATTTCACTCAATCCAATTTAATTTGTTTCACTTTTTTGAACTCTTGCGTGCCGCTTTAAATATAAAAAAAAATCAGTATAAACTATATAGTTCAAGATAAAGTCCAGCCCCACAGATGTGACTCAAAATACTAGACTTTCTCCGTATATAAAGCCACGTGCAAGACAGTGGAACACCGAACGTCTATACTTCTGGCGGCTATATACATTGCTGTACGAAACGGTCGATATACCAAACAAAATGTGTGGATCCTGTAATGTTCGTTATAGCGGCGTTCCACTTTACTTGCGCCAAAAGAAGGGAAAAGATCCTGTTGCTTTTGGTTGCCGAAACCAAGATGAGGGGTATTTCTTAATTTATGACCGTTTGTGTTATTATACTAACCTTATTAATGTTGCAAAAGTTGGGAATTCAGTATCTTCATGACATCTATTTGTCCTGTAATAGCAATGTTAATATTAAGATAAGACTGATGATAAAGAAAGAGTAATTTACATCCCTAATTTGTTCTTATTTTTATTTTGTAACCGGTGTTCTAGCTTGAACATTTCAGCCCTAAAGCTCATGACATTGGAATATTCGCTGAATCTCCCAATTGATGCCATGAGATAGAGCTTGAATTTTTAAGCTAGCCATGTTCTAACGTTAAAGTTTAAAAAGGGAATTATGTTGAGGTCCTAGCCATGGTAGCCTAGGCCTACAATTTATACGGCTAGGCCTATACTTGGAAAGATATTGAAGAAAACCAATATAGCCCCATTGGTTTGTGCATGTGCAACACTTGTGAGAATCTAAAATAAGTTATATAATATTACTGTTACTTCCCGGCCCACACATGCACAACAACCGCATGATAACACCAGCGTGAACGCGCAAAACCGCTTTGACTCGCAAGGCCGCAACAATTTTGAACGGTACCCACAAAGTGCGCAAACGCCACATTACTACTAAACAGCTATAATAAAGTTTATATTCGCTTTATTAGGAATCTAAATCCTCGCCTACTATTCGGATAAAACAACTAGGCCAACAAACGTTAACATGTTTAATGCATATTTTTACCTTAAATTTCTTTGACAAATGTTCGTTCGAACTGCACCGACGATAATGCTGGATCGTGTATATGGCTGGATATGGTATATTTCAATGGGGGATTGTGCTTTGCCAATTGTCATCATAGTAATAATACGTGTGTGTGCATACATGCATCGATACATGTACACATGTACATGTACAAGCATATGATATTTGTATAACACCTCACACCACAGGGGCCTGTTTTCTCGACCGTGACCACAAATCTGTTTCGGCTTTGGTCGATCATTGGTTGAGCGTTTTCGTGGGTGTACGTGCAGGGCCAGGGACGTACGTATTGTGACGTGCCTGTTCCGATCCGTGACAAAACATGTTACTGGTTGTCTATGGTTTTAACGAGTTCCTATTTGAAGGTCATGGCGTGATCTCTACTGCGTACGTTAGAGGACGCCCGCATCAGCCTACGCACGCTGCATATTGCGATAATTTAATTGGCTGCAGAGTTGGCAAATGATGGCATATCATGGAGCAATAAACTAGATTATTGCCAGTCCATGGGCATATAAACCAGATTGCTGGTGTATGATCCTCTTGGATGTGGTAGCCATCGCATCTATACGAACTCCAGACCTATACTCAGGCTGTAAGAACATGAAGAAGTTCTATGATGCGCTAAAGACAATTTATGGGCCAATATCAAGTGGCTCTATACTCCCGTCTTCAGTTCTGATAAATCCACATTCATAACAGATAAGAACCATTATCATGGCGTTGGGCTTCCCACTTCTGTTGAACAGAGACTCAAACATCAAGGGAATAGAGCAACCGCCTCAAAGTTATGTTAATGTAGCCCTACCTGAAGTGCCCACCATTGCCGAGACTGAAAAAGCCATTGATGTACTATCCATGGGTAAACTCAGCTGGTTCCGACTCGATTCCCGCCAAATATACAATACATATAGCGATGCTACGTTTGTGCAGCGCGCACAGAGCTATTAAAATCAAGGGAGGGCTCCCCCAATAATTAGGGATGCCTCTATTCGGTCCCGTGGGCCACATGTAGAAAGGCAACCGCTTCATGTGTGACAACGTACACAGAGGAATCTCCATGCTGGTCATTGCCGTAAGATCCTCGCCAGAATCATGCTTAATCGGTTCACAACACACATTGCCAACACACACATACCCGACAGCCAGTGTGGTTAAAAGGACGGTACAGCCGACATGATATTTGCAACCCGGTAGCTTCAAGAGAAATGCAGAGAACATAATACCCGCCTCTACTGTGTCTTCGTCGACTTGACAAAGGCATTCGACACTGTCCAGCCGAAATGGCCTCTGGAAACTCTTTTCTAGATTTGGCTGCCCTGAAAAGTATATCGAGATAGTGAAGCAGTTTCAGGATGGTATGATGGCGCGAGAAATGGACGACGAAGAATCTTCAACAGCCTTTCCTGTATCAAAATAAACAAGGCTGTGTCCTTGCGTCAACGCGGCTCTTCCGGTGTCTACGTCGGCGTGAAGTTGAGATTCGGGACTGATGGAAAACTCTTCAATCGCCGAAGACTAGTTCAAGCGAAAACAAAAATATTCGTTGAACTATATAGTTCGTTCAGAACTCCTGTATGCCAATGACTGCAAGCATTCAAGTTCAGTTGTCGCCCACACACATAAAGACCTACAACTCATCATGGACTCGGCTTCGCAACAGCTTGCTCACGCTTTCAGCTTTCAATCAGTCTGAAACTAAAGACAGAGGTGTTGTTTCCAGTCAACCTGCTTCACGTAAGCCGTACGTTTCATCAGTCATCACCATTGGGAATCGACACCCTTCTTTCTCATGGACACTGTTCACATACTTGGGCAGCACCTTAAGAGAGGTACAGGTCCACATAGACGACGAAGTCGCTCAACGGATGATACCAAAGCCAGCTCAGCATTCAGAAGATTTCGTGGGGCGTCTGTGGAATAGATCAAGCCAGGCATAAGCTTGAAAACAAAGCTGCGTACTTGTCTATCAAGCAGTCATGACTTCTGTGAAACTTGGACAACCTACAGCCACCACATCAGAAAGCTAACCCACTTCCAGTTTCTTTTTTTGCGCAAGATTTTACGCATCAGAACTTGGCAATTGGTCCCTGACAGTGATGTCCTTAAGCGAGCGGATCGAATTGCCCAGTAGTGCTTTGATCATGAGAGCTCATCAGGTCATGTAGTAGCCGCCTGATGATCGAATCCCCAAGAAGATACTGTGGCGGAATTCGACGTCGGCGGGGAGACCTTCCGGGACAGATCTTATTGATCCCAGAACTCCAACCAACGCCTATTATCCCACAAAACTATTTATAACCTTACGAGGGGATGAGCGGCTATCCAGACGCAAGGGGGACAATTACGAACGGCGGCTTTAGCCTAGGGGCAGTTCGTTTGGTGGAAATATACCACCGTTCTGTGATTGGGAGGGTAACTTGAATGTAATATAATCAGAGCACTAATTAATTGGTCCTAATAGTCCTCACACACTGCAAATAAACCTCGGTGACAACAGATTTCAAGGACGAGTATGATTGGTCTTATTCTTCTTCGATCACAGCCTTAATTATATTATAAGCAATCAATATATTTATACAATGATAATCCTCGCTTGTTACAACAAGGGGTCAACTGCACCTCTTATAATAAACTTAGCTAGAAGTAGTCCTCACTGTGGTCAACTGCACCACTATAAATAACTTGGCTCCAAATAGTCCTCACTGTGGTCAACTGCACCACTATAAATAACTTGGCTCCAAATAGTCCTCACTGTGGTCAACTGCACCACTATAAATATAATAACTAATAACAATATAAATCCTCACAGGTCTTTACTAGCAAATAAAGTAACACTTAAGGGGGGGGGGTGTACTTGCAATAACCCTCACACAGAATAAATGAGCTCCACAATAACCAGGATTAATCCTCACTGCACAGAACGATCAGAATAACCCTCGTTGGACTTTAGAAACAATAGACCAGGTAAACGTCTCTTGGGACAGCTAGCTTAATGATCAGGGATGCACTCAACCGATGCTACGCCGCCTGGCATAGAACACGGCATGCAGACCCTTCAATCACCCTCAGCTCTGCTAAATCCCAATCAACAGGTTACCCTAGCCCCGTCCCTTAAAGTCCCAGTGTTATCTGACTATCGGAACAGCTATTCAATCCACGAGGGTACCGCGCTACTATTCCAGCAACAGTTACCCTCACACAACTACATAGATCGGTAATTATGCACAGACCAGGGTGCGAATACCCTCACAAGAACTAAGCGCTACGACGGTAAGCCTCACAGAGCTAGCTACTTGACAACCAACGGATCGCCACTCAGCCGTCACCGCCACTACAGCGTTAAACCGACGACAGGCAATCACCTCCCACAACAAGTAACACTAGCTCTTAAACCAGGCTTCACTACCCTCGCACACACTAGTTCCCGCAATGAATGCAATAACAATACACGGTAAAGTATACAACTACACTTACCGAAGCTAACGTTGAAACCCTGTTTCGTGTCGTGAGGAATGGAATCGTGCAAGTAACAGACATAGGTCATGTAGCATAGCCACCATTTGCAAGAACTGCCCAAAGCTTCGACGAAGCCCCGGACTAGAACCATACGCGCTGCTGATTGGTCGCGGCACACCACTGGATGGTCACCGACATACGCGGTGTGAACCACTGATTGGCCCCCACACTCAATGCATTAAAGTACATGAATTAGACAAGTTTTAGTCTGACCCTGTTTCGTCACACAGGCCCCAGCTAAGCTTAGTCCGTCTCGGACTAAAAAGCTTAATAACAATTATAAGAAACAGGGCCAACTAATATTAAACATTATACATTCATAAAATCTGTCACCTATAATTCATAAGAAACAAAAGTAATGTGTGAGGTCTACCTTGGCAAATGGGCTCAATAGACCTCGCGTATAAGTATTCCTGCTGTGACACGAATACATTATCTAAATATCCTCACTACAATACTGTGAGGTCCTCTTATTTTATACTTGTAACAACTGAGGCTCACTATACCTCATGTTCAATAATACACAATTATGCAAGTTTTACAATCCTAATTCTCCTGTGAGGTAGTCTGTTTTCCTTTTTATGGAAAACTAAATTTGTCAAAATTCGGTTTTTAATTAATAAAAGCAATAATCAAAAATCAACGAGAATTATCAGATATTTTACACCTAATTCTTAATTAGGCTCATTGAGAGTTCATAATGTACAGGTTTCTCCCGATGGCGTCGTTCTACTTGCTGTTTTTGCTGAGGTTGTAGCAGTTGGCGTCCACAGGCCTCCGGTACAAGTTCTCTTCCACGACCGCAATCTTCGTCCTCTTGGCTGGGGTTCCGTCTCCGTCTCGGCACACTCCGTCATGTTCCAGGGGTGGCAGTACTTGTAATGCCACTGGAGGTTGTCACACCGTCTGTCCTGGTAGCTACAGCTCCCACAACAGAAGTACAACTGATGGCCGTGCATCAATCTCAGATGTCGCCAGAGACCTAACTTAGAATTGAACGTCTACTAGCATTAGAAGCGACCCACAACCATCGATCGACGAACAAAACAACCAAAACAATTTGGTTAGTAGTGATAGTGACTAACGTATCCCTACCGATATCTTGCGGGAAGTCTATGTTCCCTCTGGGGATACCGCTTTTGGGTTCTCCTAGGGCTAACTTCCACAACTTCCCCTTCCTCACTAATACTAGGATCAAGCATTTGAGCCTCAGGAGGCTCATTACCTATATCAGGCTCGACACTCAGTCGCACCTCTTGGCTTGGCATGGACTCCTGAACCTCGGACACTGGTTCCTCAACCAATGGTTCTTCTACCACTTGCGGCTGATACACCCACGCCTTCAAAGCTTCGCCGGTGTACGGCTTTAGCCTGTCTCCGTGAACTACAACAGCCTTCTTTCCAGGCTTCAGCTGAATCCGATAGGTTACATCGGAAAGCCTCTTGACCACCAAGTACGGTCCTATCCATCGAAGCTCGAGCTTCTGGGATCTCCCCTTTTTCTTGGACTTGTCGTACAGCCAGGCGAACTGGCCTTGTTTCAGGCCTTCGCCATGTACCTTGCGGTCATAATTTCGCTTCTGGTTCCTGGCCTTCTGCCTCAAGCACTCTCTGGCCCGGCCATGAGCCTCCTGCAGATTCTGCCGCAACCTCTGAGCGAAATCCGTTACTGTGGTGTCCTCCACTGTGGGACACTCAACCAGCAAATCAACGGGAAGCCTCGTTTCCCGTCCAAGCATCATCATGTTTGGAGACTCGCCAGTTGACTCTTGGGGAGTGCACCGGTAAGCAAAACATGCATACGGCAGGCACTCATCCCAGTCACGCTGTCTCCTCCTCGGCTCGATCATTACAGCCACCATGTTAACCAATGTCTTGTTGAAACGTTCAACCATCCCATCGGACTTCGGGTTGTACGCTGTGGTCCTCGTCTTGGAAATACCCAGGACCTTACACATTTGGCCAAACACAGCCGACTCAAAGTTTGTCCCCTGATCGGAATGCAATTCCAAGGGAATGCCAAACCGACAGACGAACTCACTGACAAACTTGTTCGCCACCGTCTCTGCCTTAGCATCAGGCAGAGCATACGCCTCCATCCATTTGGAACAGTAGTCCCCAACTACCATGATCCAGACATTGCCACTGTCACTCAGAGGGAGTGGCCCCAGCAAGTCCACAGCCACTCTTTCCATGGGCTCGCCCACCAAATACTGTTGGAGCGGGGAAACTCTCCTTTTTATAGGAGATTTCCTCCTCCCACACAGCTCGCAACATCTAATGAATGACCTCACGTCTGCGGTCATTCCTGGCCAATAATACCGAAACTTGACTTTGGCCAAGGTCTTCGTGACACCCAGATGGCCACTAGCCCGACCACCATGTAGCTCTTGAAGTACTACTTCCTTTAAACTCTCAGGAAGTATCAGTCGCCATCTGATCGACTTCCCGTCGTCAGCCTCCCAACTTCTATACAGGACACCGTCCCGCACCTCCAACTGATCCCATGAGGACCAGAGGGTCTTGCGCGCCGAGGAAGTGGCTGATACAGTCTCCCAATTGGGACGACTGCCCGACTCCTCTTTTGCCCTAACAATCCAACCAATACTTGGATCACTAAGTTGAGCCTCTCTGACCCCATCTCTAGGCAAGTGTGGTCGGGCAAAGATACCCCTCACCCTCGCCTCAGAAATCGGCAGGTCAGAGTCCACCTCATGATAACCCTCACCAACCTCATCGGTCTTGGTCACTTCGGCATTACTCGATGCCTTAACAGTCCCTGGCGCTTCATCAGCGTCAGTACGACCACATTGCTTGCAGACCTTCCGGGACAATCCATCAGCATTTCCATGCTTACGCCCAGGCCTGTGTTGAATGGTCACATTGTACTCGCTGAATACTTCCAGCCACCTTGCAAGCTGACCCTCGGGGTCCTTAAAATTAAGCAACCACCTAAGAGCAGCATGATCGGTTCGAAGCAGCACCTTTTGACCATACAGGTACTGTCTAAACTTCTTGAGGTAGACAACTACCGCCAACAGTTCCCTCCGAGTAACACAATAGTTCCTCTCTGCCTTGCTGAGTTTACGGTTCGCAAAGGCGAGGACCTTCTCCTCCCCATCATGGATCTGAGACAAAACTGCCCCAATCCCATCTCCACTAGCATCTGTATCTAAGATGTAGTCACTGTCTGGAACGGGATACGCCAAAATAGGTGAGGTCTGCAGCCTCCGTTTCAGTTCCTCAAACGCTTGCTGACAAGCATCAGACCAGAGGAACTTTCGTGACTTTTCAGTCAGCGCATGCAGAGGCGACGCCACCTCGGCAAATCCCCTGATAAACTTCCGGTAATAGGAAGCGAGGCCTAAAAAGCTTCGAACTTCCTTTACACACTTAGGTGTTGGCCAATCGGCCACGGCCCGAACCTTTTCAGGATCGGTAGCCACACCTTCAGACGACACAATATGTCCCAAATAACCAACTGATCTCTGAAACAAGAAGCATTTACTAGGCTTCAACTTCAAACCAGCTTGCCTCAACCTAGAGAGAACGACTCGCAGTCGCTCAATCTCCTCCCTCACGGTCTTGCCAAACACAATGACATCATCCAGGTATATCAGCAGGATGTCCCACTGAAGACCTGCCATCACCCTCTCCATCAACCTTTCGAACGTTGCAGGGGCGTTGCAAAGGCCAAAGGGCATGCAGCGCCACCTGTATAAACCGTTCCGCACTACAAAGGTTGATTTCTGGCTGGCGTCCTCATCGAGGGCAACCTGCCAATACCCGGACGCTAAATCCAGAGTGGAAAACCACTCTGCACCCCCCAACGCATCTAGTGTCTCGTCGATACGAGGGACAGGGTAAGCATCTTTGATTGTTACCCTATTCAGACCTCGGTAGTCGACACAAAATCGCTTAGTGCCGTCCTTCTTCCGGACTAGCACTACATTTGCAGCCCAGGGACTATCGGATGGCTCGATAGCCCCTCGTTTCTGCAAATCTCCAACCTGTCTCATTATTTCCTCCTGGTTACACAGGGGATGACGCCGAGGCCTCTCCTTGATAGGCCTTGCATCGCCCGTACTGATGTGGTGCTCCACCACATCAGTCCGCCCTATGTCACCCTCACCAGAAGAAAATACATCCCGAAAATCTACCAAACAAGCCCTCACCTCTGCATGATACTCCTCACTGAGGTGGACCTTACTCCGGTCATACAAATCATGCAGGTGACTTGGGAGGTCTCCATGATCCTCACACCCACGACTTCCCACCGGCACTACTACCGAGTCAACCACAACGGTCGCAATTGTACCCACAGTTGTCCCCTTACGAACAACCCGTCTCTCCTTATTCGGATTGAATATCCGCAGTGGAAGAGACTCGGCTTGCGGCTCAACCAGCGACCGGGCTAAAAGTAGCCCTCGCTGAGCCAACTCACCACCACCTTCCACAGGCTCAATGATTGCCGGCTGTCCCGATGCCTCACATGTGGTTGCTACCACACCAGGCACAACAGCCTCATGGCCTGCCGGAATCTCAGTGGTCTCGGCCACCATAACTCTTCCCACAAACGGCTCCCCGGCACCACTCGTGCATCTCACCTGCTCCCCATTTAGTCTCAACTCAAGGCGACGGAAATCCAAGTTACCGCCAGTAGGTAACAAGAAATCCATGCCTAATATACCGTCATACTTGACATCAGCGAAAATTACCCGAATCGGGTAAACTGCTTTTCCCAACTGTATGTCCACCCAGGCAACGCCCATCACAGCCAGTGGACTCCCATCGACCTGCTGAATGCTGGACTCTTCAGCTTCCAGCACAGGCCTTTGTTCCCTGGCAATTCTATGGTAGACTCGACTACTAATTAGTGTGTCAGTCGACCCTGAATCTACCAGGAACCTACACCTTGCTCCCCTGACAACACCACTAACAAACAGCCCATACCTAGGCCGAGTATCAGCGCTTGGCCGAGTGCCTACTGGCTCTCTGCCTTCTGTCTCTCGCCTCTTACTGGCTCTGTTTGTTCCCAACTCTTGTGCTCGCTTGGACCCTCGGAAATGCCCAGCCTGCCCGGGGGCCCACCGGTCGGCTGGCTGGCGTTTCCCTGCGGCCATCTCTCCCTATGAGGTCTGGTACATTCCCGGGCGAAATGACCTACCTCTCCACACCTGAAACACCTCAACCCACCAGGCGTTTTTCTTCCAGGCTGGGGTGACTGCCTCTGAGGAACCCTCGCCTTCTCAGCTGGGCCTGGACCTCGCTTGGTAAGCTCGGTCAGCAGCTCAACCACTTGGTCAATTTTCTTCGACTGTTGACCAGCACCCTCTTCTAACTTAAGGAGACGCCTCTCTGTGTCAGAGTCGACTGCCCTGGTAAACTTCACGGGTTTACCTTCAGCCCTTCGCTCACATTCAACTTTCTCAAAGTTTTCGGTCTCAAGGGCAGCACGTATAGCTTCGTCCAATGTCTTTGGGCGATCACGGTATACGCCTTCCCTAACGACCTGACTATTAACGGCATCGACAAAATAGTTTTTCCCTAGGCGCTCTCGTGCCTCTTCGGGAATCTCAGGGTAGGCCTTCAACGTTAAATCACGGATTGCCTGGCCCAACTCCTGTAGAGTTTCTTTAGGCCCCTGACGTCGGTGCCTTAACTCCACCAAATAATTTTCGGCCTGTCGACCAGGACCGAATCTCTTCGACAACACCTTGACAAGTTCACTATAAGTGAACTTCTTCGACCCATCACCGAGAATTCGGAGGGCCTCTCCCTGGAGACTAGCAGCCAAAAACTCGGTTGCTTGCTCCCCACTCCATTGATTAACCTTCTTACACGCCTCAAAGTGGCGGTAATAATCGTTCCAAAGAACCTTACCACTGTATCGGTCGGGGGTAATTGTAGGCCTGCGAGGCCCACCACCATGAGGTTTACCGCACTCCTCATTACCCACCAACCTCGACTCCCTTTTAAGTGGCCATGGGCCCACTCCAGGCGAGTCAACCTCACCAACAACCTCGTTGGATTTCCCCACAGTAGGACGAGTTGCGAAACTCAGTAACTCACTGTGTAAATCTCGCTCATTGTTAGCACAATCATCCTCGTGGTTCCTGAAGGGATTGATTCGAGGACTATGCGTGAGAATAGACCTCACAGGTGTACTTCCAGCATGCCTTTCTCCCCATGAACCCAGATCAGGTGACGTGCCAACACTGGAACGCTCTCGTGCCTTCAATGAGGCATACCCTGAGGTATCCTTCGGCAACTTCCAACTAATCTCCGAATTCACCAAAGGTGTATCCCTCCTCTCAGGGGTACCCTCACTCACCATTTTTGGCTGTGCCCCCTCCTTGACAGCCTCTAACTCCGAAGAAAGACGTGCTTTCTCCCACCGCAACCACTGAACCTCCATTCTAGATTGGTTCAGGTCATCCTGGACAGAACCCATGTCAGCCTCAGCCGAGGTGACACCCCTGTCCTTACTCATACCGATGTCTCCTCCTGACTAGGAAACTCGGTCTCAACCAAACTCGTCACTGATAATCCTCGCAGTGTACCTCAGCGAGGTTCACTGCCGACAACAACACGAATACAATGTCTTTATTACAAGTTCTTAAATTACACTAATCAATCACAAAATATCCCACTTCTGACACCATTTGTGGCGGAATTCGACGTCGGCGGGGAGACCTTCCGGGACAGATCTTATTGATCCCAGAACTCCAACCAACGCCTATTATCCCACAAAACTATTTATAACCTTACGAGGGGATGAGCGGCTATCCAGACGCAAGGGGGACAATTACGAACGGCGGCTTTAGCCTAGGGGCAGTTCGTTTGGTGGAAATATACCACCGTTCTGTGATTGGGAGGGTAACTTGAATGTAATATAATCAGAGCACTAATTAATTGGTCCTAATAGTCCTCACACACTGCAAATAAACCTCGGTGACAACAGATTTCAAGGACGAGTATGATTGGTCTTATTCTTCTTCGATCACAGCCTTAATTATATTATAAGCAATCAATATATTTATACAATGATAATCCTCGCTTGTTACAACAAGGGGTCAACTGCACCTCTTATAATAAACTTAGCTAGAAGTAGTCCTCACTGTGGTCAACTGCACCACTATAAATAACTTGGCTCCAAATAGTCCTCACTGTGGTCAACTGCACCACTATAAATAACTTGGCTCCAAATAGTCCTCACTGTGGTCAACTGCACCACTATAAATATAATAACTAATAACAATATAAATCCTCACAGGTCTTTACTAGCAAATAAAGTAACACTTAAGGGGGGGGGTGTACTTGCAATAACCCTCACACAGAATAAATGAGCTCCACAATAACCAGGATTAATCCTCACTGCACAGAACGATCAGAATAACCCTCGTTGGACTTTAGAAACAATAGACCAGGTAAACGTCTCTTGGGACAGCTAGCTTAATGATCAGGGATGCACTCAACCGATGCTACGCCGCCTGGCATAGAACACGGCATGCAGACCCTTCAATCACCCTCAGCTCTGCTAAATCCCAATCAACAGGTTACCCTAGCCCCGTCCCTTAAAGTCCCAGTGTTATCTGACTATCGGAACAGCTATTCAATCCACGAGGGTACCGCGCTACTATTCCAGCAACAGTTACCCTCACACAACTACATAGATCGGTAATTATGCACAGACCAGGGTGCGAATACCCTCACAAGAACTAAGCGCTACGACGGTAAGCCTCACAGAGCTAGCTACTTGACAACCAACGGATCGCCACTCAGCCGTCACCGCCACTACAGCGTTAAACCGACGACAGGCAATCACCTCCCACAACAAGTAACACTAGCTCTTAAACCAGGCTTCACTACCCTCGCACACACTAGTTCCCGCAATGAATGCAATAACAATACACGGTAAAGTATACAACTACACTTACCGAAGCTAACGTTGAAACCCTGTTTCGTGTCGTGAGGAATGGAATCGTGCAAGTAACAGACATAGGTCATGTAGCATAGCCACCATTTGCAAGAACTGCCCAAAGCTTCGACGAAGCCCCGGACTAGAACCATACGCGCTGCTGATTGGTCGCGGCACACCACTGGATGGTCACCGACATACGCGGTGTGAACCACTGATTGGCCCCCACACTCAATGCATTAAAGTACATGAATTAGACAAGTTTTAGTCTGACCCTGTTTCGTCACAATACTCTATGGCGAACTAACATCAGGCAAAAGATCTGCTGGTGCACAATTCAAGAGATAAAAGGATTGTCTTAAAGCAGCCACATGAAGCAATGCAACATCAATGTGAGTATATAGCTGTGGAGAACATGCCCAGGATCGGACGCATGGCGAAGAACTTCCCAGGTGCATCAAGCTTCGAAGCCCGTCGCATCAGGGAGGCTGAGCTGAAACGGCAGCAACGGAAATCTCGTCAGCCAGTTGCTTCACAGCTACGTGCTCAACATCTTCCCATGAAGGTGCATCAAGCTTCGAAGCCCGTCGCATCAGGGAGGCTGAGCTGAATCTCTCAGCTCTTACTATCTAGAATAACCATTTTTTTTTGGCATTTCGAGTTGAGATGCGACGGCTGTTTTGTGTTGCATTTAACCTCCAAACAATGTTGTATAATGTTAACATGAACAGGGTTGCTTGATTTCAGGGGGGGGGGCGGAGGGGGGGCCCAACAAAGTGCGCCACCAACGTTGAAATGTATCTCATTCGTTCTTCCACGCTCATGAGCCACACATCTCACACAGTAAATACGTATAGATATCGCTACCGCGAAGCGCACCATTGAAACACGTACAGATTTGCTCCGTGTATCGCTCTTCGCATTTAGTGATTCATACAACGTCCGCAAAGCCAGGTACACATGCACGATCTACACGGATTTTGTTTGGGGCGATGTCATTTTCTGCCATTTTCGTTCGAAAACAACACGATAAAACGCAAGGGGGTCACAGGCAGATTTTTTTAAAAATTCAGTATATCACTGCTACATCCTTTTTTAACGTATCCATGGAAAAAAATGAGTGGGGTCAAAGCACGATTTTTCACAATTTATCGATTATTATTGCCCTTTTTAGGGGAGGTATTTGTTAACGTCGTTTGAGTATTTGTGCACAATCTCCACGCGCATCAACGGTACGTCAACGCTTAATTTTTTCGACTGCTTTTTTCATTTTCAATACAATTGTTGTCATTGGATGATAAACATTAAGGTAAATAACAACCTTGTACAACTACAAAAGACAAGATGTTAAGATTGGATGCCAAAAACTCTTTATTTTTCGAGTGAGAAAATTGTTCCCCCCTATTTTGAGAATGGACGGTACCACAGTGTTTCGCAATCACAGCCTCGAAGGGCCCCCCCCCCTCCGCCCCCCCCCCCTGCTTGATTTATAATCATCCCCACGATTGCGTTCCATGCCCGTTTTAACGGGCATTAAAATACGAGTGAACTGGGGCCAATTTCACGGAGCTGCTAAGCACAAAAATTTGCTTAGCACAAAAGAGTTGTACTCATTAAAAACAAGTTATTAGTCAAAATTCGACGTGTTTTTCATGCTAAGCAAAAAAACAGCTGATTATCAATCAAAAACAATAAAGATCACGTGAAAATTTGGTCTATAACCTTGTTTTTACCAAGGACAAATTTTCATGCTCAGCAAATTTTTTTGCTTAGCAGCTAGCTCCGTGAAATTGGCCCCTGGGCAAGTCCATTGCACACAAAACAGCCGTTGTATTTCAACTCGAGAAGCGCCCTCTAGGCGCGCGCTTGGCACACTCAAATAACGTCACGGGTCACTGGGTCATTGGATACATTATTCTGTGGCCCGTCGCGCGCAGTACAGACAGTTCGACTGAACAAAAATGCCAAAGTTTCTCGAAATTGTGGAGGTAAGATTAGGCATTATTCCAGATAGTAAGAGCTGGGAGATTAGACAATTATAAACCCGATATAATTGCGACTCCACAGTTCCTCGCACAGAATGCAGACGAAAAAGCAAGTTGGTACAAAATGTGATTACTGATACTTGTTATACATGTTATAATAGTGAAGCAGTATTTTGAAGCCTAAGCCCCGGCTTTAGGCTTTACTTTAGAAAAAGAAGAATGTTTTTTTCTATTATTTTGTTTTTCAGTTCGTCGTAGCTGTGGATGACTGCAAAATTTGATGTAATAATTTGTCAGCCATAAAGATAAAGAATGGACAAACATCGAGGCATTTGTGTATTTCACTGTGGCAGCCTTTTCTTCATGTTCTGAGTTGAATCATCGCCAGAGCAGAGGTTCTACACTTGTAGGATACCATTTGCTTGTGAGACCTGAGTGTGTTGAAGCCTTTGCTAACTGAAAAAGTGTCTAGGTAGACAAAACCGGTGCGTTCCTGTAAGGAAAACCTTTGTATGTGAAACCTGTGGTAAATTCTTGACATGTCAAAGTCATGTACACATGCATAGCAATTAGCAGGGCTCACACTAGAGTAGACTTGATGACAAGTCGTTAGATAGTCGGGTTTAATCCGTGTATTTCAGTCGAAGTTCATCGGCACGGCTGGTTTAAGACTAGTAACGTGCCGAGTTGCGACAGATTTAACTTCGAACTCTGCAAATTGGGAACGAGGCAATCGCAACCTCCCCCCTGTATATACCGAGTGGACCGCTATTACCGACTTGGCACCAAGTCTAGGCTCACACTGGTGAGAAACCATTTCTTTGCGAGACCTGTGGTAAGACTTTTACACATCAAAGTCATCTATGCCAACACGTAAGGTGCGCCGTGGAGAGAAAGCGTTAATTTGTGAGAGATGTGATAAAGTGTTTACACAAAAATGCAATCTACGCCAACACGAATTGGTTCACACCGATGAAAAGGCATTTATATGCAAGACTATGGCAAAGCCTTTAGATTTCAAAGTCATCTACATGCACATAACATTAACAGGGTACATAGTACTGGTGAGAAACCATTTGTTTGCAAGACCTGTGGCAAATCATAAGGTCATCTACGCCAAAACAATAGGATTCACACCGGTGAGAAGCCATTTATATGTAAGACATGTGGAAAAGGTACACAACACTGGGAGGAAACCGTTTGATTGTGAGATATGCTATCGGTCGTTTTCCTGTAGAAATAAGCTAAAATGCACGAAAGGGCCCCACACCCGTGAGAAACCATTTGTTTGTGAGATCTGTGGTGGCCTTCTCGGTACAAAATAGTCTGTACAAACAGTGTACATACTGGGGAGAAACCATTTGTTTTTGAGACCAGTTAACAATTGCAACCATGCCAGCTATAGTGTGTACTATGCCAAATTGCCAACTTGGTGCAAATATTTCATCACACCATTTTACAATATTATTCTTTCTGAAATATCTTTTAGATCTTATCGACCACCTCATCCTGCTGATTGAATTGTGAAATGGAATAGTGAAGGGAGATGATACTGAATTATAGTGAGTATAACTTTAGGAAGATACCAAATAAAAAAAACCAAAGAAATTGCATTATAACCCTAACCCAGCCAGATGCAGCACAGTGCATCAGGTGGAAAAGTCTGCTACACTTTAATGCAGTCGGCGCCAGTCAACACCAGCTCGTAAATGACAAGGTTCATCAGCTTGTCTCCATTGAACAGTGCTAGAGATGGATCCTGCTGCGTTGGGTGACCACTAATAAGGCAGTTTGGCCTGGAACATTTTTGACCTGATGGATCTTGCCTGATGGATTTTGACAATTAGTGTACATTGTTGGGTCGGGCTGTGTTTCTAGCCAAAATACCCTGGAGGGTTTAGGTTGAAAAACAAGAATCAAAACTGAAAAGGAAACAAAAATAATATATCTAGCACATTCATTATAGAGCATACTGAACAGCATATGCTGTGCTTGGGGTGAAAATGTGTAGTCAAACAATATTTCTAAGCTCGCAGAAAACTGGCATTTTTGTTCTGTTTGTATTTGTTTAAGCAGTCGTCAGATGACAACAATGATCCTGTCTGGAATCTGAAGAGATATCTGTGACAAAGCCTTTCCACCACCTTCTGAGCTGAATCATCACCACGAGGTGCACACTTGTGGGAAACTCATGATTTCCTTGTTCGCCCTAAAGCTTGTTTTCTATTTACTTAACAAATCTATATGTAGACAATTAAAAGATGGAGTGTTCTGGTAAGAAACTATTGGTTTGTGAAACCTGTGATAAAGTCTTTAAATGGAAAAGTGCTCTACTCGAGCATGAAAGGGTACATACTGGGGACAAACCATTTGTTTGCGGGACCTGTGGTAAAGGCTTTGCAAGCCGAAGTCTTTTATGGCGACATGACATAATGCACACTGGTAAAAAGATATTTGTTTGCGAGGCCTGTGGTGAAGCATTTGAAAGCCGAAGTCGTCTAGGGCGACACAACATGGTTCACACTGGTAAAAAGACATTTGTTTGTAAGACCTGTGGTAAAGCATTTGGAGTTCTGAGTAATATGCTTAGGCATGAAAGGTTGCACACTGGAGAGAAACCATTTGTTTGTGAAACTTGTGGTAAAGCCTTTGCACGCCAAAGTCTTCTATGGCGACACGACAAGGTTCACACTGGTGAAAAAAAAATTGTTTGTAAGACCTGTGGTAAAGCATTTGCAGAGCTAAGTAATATGCTAAGACACGAAGGGGTGCACACTGCTAAAAAAACATTTGTTTGTAAGACCTGTGGTAAAACATTTGCAAGCCAAAGTCTTCTTGGGCAACACAATAACAGGGTTCACACTGGTAAGAAACCATTTGTTTGCGAGACCTGTGGTAAAGCTTTTGCAAGCCAAAAACTGCTATGGGGACATGACAGGGTACACACTGGTGAAAAACCATTTGTTTGTAATACCTGTGGTAAAGCATTTGGAAATCAGAGTAATATGCTCAGACATGAAAGGGTGCACACTGGAGAAAAACCATTTGTTTGTAATTCATGTGATAAAGCCTTCAAAGATAGGAGATCTTTGCTCAAACATGAAAAGGTGCACACTGGAGAAAAACCATTTGTTTGTAAGACCTGTGGTAAAGCATTCGCAGATCTAAGTAATATGCTCAGACATGAAAAGGTGCACACTGGAGAGAAACCAATTGTTGGTAATTCATGTGGTAAAGCATCTAGAGATTTGAGTTCTTTACTCAAACATGAAAAGGTGCACACTGGACGGAAACCATTTGTTTGCGAGACATGTGGTAAAGCATTTGCAAGCCAAAGTCTTCTCGGGCAACACAACAGAGTTCACACTGGTGAAAAAACATTTGTTTGCGAGACCTGTGGTAAAGCTTTTGCAAGCCGAAAACTTCTATGGGGACATGACAGGGTACACACTGGTGAAAAACCATTTGTTTGTAATACCTGTGGTAAAGCATTTGGAAATCAGAGTAATATGCTCAGACATGAAAGGGTGCACACTGGAGAAAAACCATTTGTTTGTAATTGTGATAAAGCCTTCAAAGATAGGAGATCTTTGCTCAAACATGAAAAGGTGCACACTGGAGTAAAACCATTTGTTTGTAAGACCTGTAGTAAAGCATTTGGAAATCGGAGTAATATGCTCAGACATGAAAGAGTGCACACTGGAGAAAAAATATTTGTTTGTAATTCATGTGGTAAAGCCTTCGGAGATAGGAGATCTTTGCTCAAACATGAAAAGGTGCACACTGGAGAAAAAACAATTGTTGGTAATTCATGTGGTAAAGCATCTAGAGATTTGAGTTCTTTACTCAAACATGAAAAGGTGCACACTGGACAGAAACCATTTGTTTGTAAGACATGTGGTAAAGCATTTGCAAGCCAAAGTCATCTCGGGAAACACAATAACAGGGTTCACACTGGTAAGAAACCATTTGTTTGCGAGACCTGTGGTAAAGCTTTTGCAAGCCGAAATATTCTATTGGGACATAACAGGGTACACACTGGTGAAAAACCATTTGTTTGTATTACCTGTGGTAAAGCATTTGGAGATCAGAGTAATATGCTCAGACATGAAAGGGTACACACTGGAGAAAAACCATTTGTTTGTAATTCATGTGGTAAAGCCTTCAAAGATAGGAGATCTTTGCTCAAACATGAAAAGGTGCACACTGGAGAAAAACCATTCGTTTGTAAGACCTGTGGTAAAGCATTTGCAGATCTAAGTAATATGCTCAGACATAAAAAAGGTGCACACTGGAGAGAAACCAATTGTTGGTAATTCATGTGGTAAAGCATCTAGAGATTTGAGTTCTTTACTCAAACATGAAAAGGTGCACACTGGACGGAAACCATTTGTTTGTAAGACCTGTGGTAAAGCATTTGCAAGCCAAAGTTTGCTCGGGAAACACAATAATAGGGTTCACACTGGTAAGAAACCATTTGTTTGCGAGACCTGTGGTAAAGCTTTTGCAAGCCGAAATCTTCTATGGGGACATGGCAGGGTACACACTGCAGGGTTTCCCCTTAGCGGTCGCCAGCTCGCCAAATGCGACCCAAAACAGCCACGGACGACTCAAAACACTGCCTCGGTCGTCCGGCCGGCGAGTTAAAATATTGAATACATTACATGTGATTTCCCAGATCAACTGTTTACTAGTACATGTACAGCAGTACCTTTACACAACAGTGCACGCGCACGTGCATTGCAGAGATAGGATCGATACAGATTCGCGATGTTTATAGCCTGCTTGCTATGGCTAGCGCTAGCGCATGGCGCGCATGGCCTGTGCGGCACACATACATGTACATGTACATCCCTACCGCAAGCGTACGTAAAAACGGTGATGGTGCCAAAAAGCCATGTGCTCGCCCCATGCAAAGCATGCATAATGCAGGCGCATTGTTGGATTGGTTTCCGCCGCACGCTTCAATGGACAAAGTTAAGGACCGAAACCAGTCCATGGCCGACATGCATGTATTTTTCCGTTACGCGAAATGGTCGAATTTGACATCGTAAGATGTAAAAATGCCTGGCAAACAAACCTCAATGAAGAAAGTCATATCCTGCAGGTTAATTATCAGATCATGGTCGCCCTTTCCTATTTTTTTATTTTCTGTTAATGTATTTCTTTCGAGGTAGTAACGCTTGTCCTTCTTGAGCGATGTAGCGTGTTTCTACAAAATGTTCTACCGCGGCATGTTTCCTGCATTCTCCTGCATTCTGTTTACGCTTCGCCTTGTGTGGTGTGTTGGTCAGCTCGGCGTTCGTTCATCGTGTGAAAGATTGATTTAGGCCAACATTCTCCGTTTTTTTTCCAAAAATGTTTTCAACCTTAAACATTTAATATGCTTTTACAATAACTCCGCCAGTTTTGTTGTCACATGCGAGGTTTAGTTTTGATAGCTTTTGTGGCGGATGCAAATTAAATCTTCCCGCAAGATCAGCGATTACAACAAGCAGTGGGCTGGCCGGCTGTGAAGTGCCGTGCCGTGCCCTGCCGTGCCGCGTTACGGCAATTTTACCAAACGCGCGGCGGGCTTTCGCGGAAGGTCGGACAATGCAGTTGGCGTTGCGTAACCTCGGTGAAAAACACAGTATGGCAAATGCACACGTGGCCACTGAAAATGCTTTCGGGCGACTGAAAACTCTAATTAGGTAGCCCGGCGGGCCACTGAAAAAAAAAGTTAAGGGAAACCCCTGCACTGGTGAAAAACCATTTGTTTGTTATACCTGTTGGTAAAGCATTTGGAGATCAGAGTAATATGCTCAGACATGAAAGGGTGCACACTGGAGAAAAAACATTTGTTTGTAATTCATGTGGTAAAGCCTTCAGAGATAGGAGATCTTTGCTCAAACATGAAAAGGTGCACACTGGAGAAAAACCATTTGTTTGTAATTCATGTGGTAAAGCATTTGGAGATCCAAGATCTTTGCTCAAACACGAAAGGGTGCACACCGGAGCCATTTGTTTGTAATTCATGCGGTAAAGCCTTCAGAGATAGGAGATCTTTGCTCAAACATGAAAAGGTGCACACTGGAGAAAAACCAATTGTTGGTAATTCATGTGGTAAAGCATTTGGAGATCCGATATCTTTTCTCAAACACGAAAGGGTGCACACCGGAGAGAAACCATTTGTTTGTAAGACCTGTGGTAAAGCATTTGGAGATCAGAGTAATATGCTCAGACATGAAAAGGTGCACACTAGAGATAAACCATTTGTTTGTAATACCTGTGGTAAAGCATTTGGAGATCCAAGATCTTTGCTCAAACACGAAAGGGTGCACACCGGAGAGAAACCATTTGTTTGTAATTCATGCGGTAAAGCCTTCAGAGATAGGAGATCTTTGCTCAAACATGAAAAGGTGCACACTGGAGAAAAACCAATTGTTGGTAATTCATGTGGTAAAGCATTTGGAGATCCGATATCTTTTCTCAAACACGAAAGGGTGCACACCGGAGAGAAACCATTTGTTTGTAAGACCTGTGGTAAAGCATTTGGAGATCAGAGTAATATGCTCAGACATGAAAAGGTGCACACTGGAGAAAAAACATTTGTTTGTAAGACCTGTGGTGATGCATTTGGAAATCTGAGTAATATGCTCAGACATGAAAGGGTGCACACTGATTGAGAAGCCATTTGCTTATAGTGATACCCAGGGTAAATGCTTTTTTTCAGCATAGTTCTGTGATGGTGGAGGCCAGGTTGGCACCACCAATGTTGGGAGACCATCAGGTGTGGATCCAGGGGAGGAGTCCTGGGGTCCGGACCCCCACATTTGTTTTTTTTATTTTTTTTTAATGTATTTTTAATGTATTTTTTATCAAGATACCGAACTGGTTTATTCAGCTGTGGCTGCCATTTGTGATTTGTTAATTTATGTTCAATTGGTTGAATTAAATGGCTATGGCCACGAGGTACCTTTCAAAACAATCCAAGATGCTGAGTCCGTTGTTTTTACCGTTTTAAACCCCAAATGTCTACCCCTCCCTTTAAGGTCAGTTATTACTTAAAGCGAACTTGCCAACTGGTGCATTCCTTGCCAACTTGCTGCATTCCTTGCCAACTTGCTGCATTTTCTTAGCCAACTTGCTGCATCCCTTGCCAAAGCCCCCTTGCCAACTAGCTCTATCCCCTACCAGCTTGTTGCATCCCTTACCAACTTGCTGGATCCCTTGCCAACTGGCTACATCCTGAGGCTGTTCTAACTTGCTGCATTCCTTGCCAGCTTGTTGCATTCCGTGCCAACTGGCTGCATCCCTAGCCTACTTGGCAAGTTGATACTTGCCAACTGGTGCATCCCTTGCGAACTGGCTACGTGTACGTCCTTGCCTACTTGCTGCATATTCCTAGCCAACTTGTTGCATTCCTTGCCAACTGCATGGCTACTTTGCCAACATGCTACATCACTTGCAAGCTTGTTGCAAACTGTGCCAACTGGCTGCATCCCTTGCCAGCTTGTTGCATCCCGTGCCAACTGGCTACATCCCTTAATTGCTAGCTTGTGGCACCCCTTGCCATTTAGCTGCATACCTTGCCAACTTGAGTTACTTTAGTTGCCAACTTGAGTTGCCAACTGGATGTAATTGCCAACTTAATTGCTGCTTCCCTAGCCAAATGGCTGCTTCCCTAGCCAAATGGCTGCTCCCTAGCCTACTTGGCGCATCTCTAGCCAACTTGCCGCATCCCTAGCCAACTTGAGTTGCGAACTGGCTGCATCTCTTGCCAACTTGCTCCATCCATTGCCAGCTGGCTACATTCCTTGCCAGTTTGTTGCATACATTGCCAACTTGCTGCATCCCTAGCCTACTTGCCGCATCCCTTGCCAACTTACCGCTTCCCTTGCCAACTTACCGCTTCCCTTGCCAACTGCATCCATTGAGTTGCTAACTGGCCAAATCCCTTGCCAACTGCATGGATGAATCCATTGCCAACTGCCGCAGACATTGCCAACTTGCCACATCCCTTCTGGTCAACTTGCTGCATTGATGCATATAATACTTGCTGCATCGGTGCCATGACTTGCTGTATCGGTGCCTTGAACTTGCTGCATCGATGCCAACTTGCATGCTCAGTGCATCGATGCCAACTTGCATGCTGCATTGGTGCCAACTTGCATGCTGCATCGGTGCCAACTTGCATGCTGCATCGATCGGTGCCAACTTGCTGCATCGCTGCCAACTTGCTGCATCGCTGCCAACTTGCTGCATCGCTGCCAACTTGCTGCATCGCTGCCAGCTTGCTGCATCGCTGCCAACTTGCTGCATCGCTGCCAACTTGCTGCATCGCTGCCAACTTGCTGCATCGCTGCCAACTTGCTGCATCGCTGCCAACTTGCTGCATCGATGCCAACTTGCATGAGTGCTGCATCGGTGCCAACTTTCATGCTGCATCGGTGCCAACTTGCATATGCCCTATCGATGCCAACTTGCATGCTGCATCTATAATTACGTGCGCCCCTTGCCAAGTGGCATGCCTTGCCGAATTTTTGTAAACCAAGACTATCTGTAATTTCGGACACAAGAAATATGTAAGCGAAATTTCAGTTTCCTCCACAACTCATATAAAGGTGAAAATGCATGGAGAACCTTTTTTAAATAATAAATGTAGATCTTCCACTCAGTGTGGTGTAGATACACCCATTTATGATAATTAACCCTAACCCTCCTAGGAAAAGATTTACGCTGCTGCCGGGGGGCACTTTTACCTAGGTAATTCTATCCCCCCGGACAATTTACCGGGGGACAGAAGTCCACACCGTACCGGCGCGGTCGTCGGGTACCGGGTGAGCGCGCGGAACGAATTAAAGTTAAGTTACTAGCTAGCTGCAGAGGGCGCTAGTCATATCAGCCGTTTATAGTTCGCCAACTTCGAGGAGCTGAGCCTGAGTTTGTGCCATAAATTACGTTAATTCACAATTTAAACATGTTTTATTTTGTTAATGTTAAATTAATCTACTCGCAATGAATGTTGCAATCCTGATGCCGCTTTTGTCGTAATTATTAGGAAGGTCGGTTATTCAGTAAGACATGAATTTGGCCTGAGAAATATTCCAACGATAAACGCGTTAACGTCTGCCTAGCTAGCTCGCGTAGTCTTGCTCACTGCGTTCCAATTTTCGCGGTGGGCATACGCGACGAAGGGGCAAAAGCTGTCATTAGCAACATGTATTAAACCTCAACATTTATTCTTCGTGCTTAAGTGCACAAACGATGGGAAGATAAATGAGGTTCCCAGATGTCCGACCGCGAGAATCGCATCGTATTTCTCGTGTTCATCGTGAATTTTGCTGCGTGCTACCCAAAAAGCTGGGTTTTTTCTTCACTGGCATTTAGCACTTCCCAATTTCCAGCACCACATGCAGGCACGTGTTGGTGAAAATTATTAAAGGTGTTTTGTAATATGCGCCATTCTCACGATCGGCATGACATCACAATCCGAAAGGGCGCACATTTTAGAATGAACGCACATTTTAGAATGAACGCACATTTTAGAATGAACGCACATTTTAGAATGAACGCACATTTTAGAATGAACGCACATTTTAGAATGAACGCACATTTTAGAATGAACGCACATTTTAGAATGAACGCACATTTTAGAATGAACGCACATTTTAGAATGAACGCACATTTTAGAATGAACGCACATTTTAGAATGAACGCACATTTTAGAATGAACGCACATTTTAGAATGAACGCACATTTTAGAATGAACGCACATTTTAGAATGAACGCACATTTTAGAATGAACGCACATTTTAGAATGAACGCACATTTTAGAATGAACGCACATTTTAGAATGAACGCACATTTTAGAATGAACGCACATTTTAGAATGAACGCACATTTTAGAATGAACGCACATTTTAGAATGAACGCACATTTTAGAATGAACGCACATTTTAGAATGAACGCACATTTTAGAATGAACGCACATTTTAGAATGAACGCACATTTTAGAATGAACGCACATTTTAGAATGAACGCATGATGACTTGGAAGCGCACATTTTTTCGATCGACGATGCGTACACAGTACAGCAACGCGTGTAAATTTGCCCCGTGAACAAGATGGCGTATGTTATCGTGAAACACCTTATAAGGTTGTTTCACGTTCCAGTTGCGCATGCTCAGTAGAGCGCCCTCTGTAGGCCTACTACATGTAGGAAGAGGGGAACACCATATAAACACGCTATCATCCGGGTAAGTTGGGTACCTCTTTTTGCGCTGAATCCAAGATGGCCGCGGAACGTGAAACAACCTTATTGATACAAAGTGACTACAATACTAGTCACCACTGTGTATTTTCAATTTTGTTCCTTGCATTTCTCTATCACAGTACCATTTTAAGTCTATCTGCAGAGATGAGTGTAGAGGGTGGGTTAGATCCACTGCTCAGCGTCCAGCCAGACTTGGCTGGTTCCCCGTTACCTGTGATTGCCCAGCCTCTAAGCAGCATCGGTGCCGACAACACTAGTACTACTAGTATGGCCTGCAGTCCTGCCAAGCGAGCTACGGGCCCGGGCGACCTGCCCAACGAGTTAATGTGCCGGCCCCTGGGCCTGGTGGTACTGACGGGGCTGGACGTTATGTACAACGCCGTGCACCGCGCAATCTGGGATTCCTTCAGTGCCAACAGGAGGCCTGATCGGGTGCCGCTGTACTTCAAGGCGTGGCCAGCCGATCACGAGTACCCAAAGTGCAGATCAAAGGTTGGTTTAGTGCTGGGCGAGTCAGAGATTTTGCTACTCAATTACTCGCAAGGAAATGACTCACGAGTCGTCAATTACTCGCGAGTAGTTAACATTTCTTATCAGAGCACAAAGTCTGATACACGTTGACAGTCAATTGACAACGAATTATTCAGCAGTAAGATAACCTTTTTTAATGCATTGTTTGGATCATTTACCTGAAAGTTATTTGTTGGGAGTGAAATCCTGGGGAGAGTGAGGTGGAGCAAATGATTACTTGATTGCTAGCTTCATTGATAACAAAGTAGTTACTTTTTCTAAGTCAACGCTGTAAAGCCAAGTTTCTACTCGCGAGTACCTGCTCTACTCGTGCCCGGACGAGTATTGGAGTAGATGAAAATTACAATGAGTAACACAAACTACTCGTGAGAACTCGCATTACTCGCTCAGCAATAGTTGGTTTACGGGTCGAGTCTACGCGCAAGTTCTTTCTGATCTCCTTTTATTAACCCTAATCCCCTAGGCTCTCGCACTATAAAGCGCACCAAACCTAACAATCTATAACAACTGCACACAGGTTCAGTAGTTATTGGTACTGAACCTCACAGTACTAAACCTGCCAAATTCAAACTGTTGAAGTTTGATTAACTTGGTACAGATGTGTCTATGCATTGTTCAGTGTTCAGGATCAGGGCTGTTCGTGATGACTGACCATTGGTTGTGTGTTGGACTGTGTTTGAGTGGGGACACACAGTTGACCAGGAACAGTGCTGTGACCAGCCCGAACTCACCCCAAACCAATGCCTGTGCATTCCCCCAAACCTACCAGACATGTTGTCCTAATGTCTTCTCACTCTTTTAGCAACGGACTTCTTACGAGTGGTACATCCCAAAGGGCATCATCAAGAGCTGCTGGATGAAGAAACATCTCCAGGATGTGCCTGCCTTGGTGGTCGTCTTCTTTGACTTGGACTGGGATGAGAATATGTGGAAGGAGCGACAGATGGAGTGTGCAACCAGGGTTGAAGTTGTCAGGTGGGATGGATAATATTTTTAAACACTTTAGACCACTTTAGTGTTTAGACCAGTTTCCTAATAAATGAGCTATGTACTGGGGCCCAGACATGTTTCTTGGTACTTGGTACTTGGTAGATTAATCCCTTTGCAATTCGAGCGAATCACAATACCTTGAAGCTGCCGTTGGAGGCGCAAATCCTGCTATACCCGCAGTGCATCATGGGAAAAAGTCGGCATCAGTTTGAAAAACGGTATTGATTTTGCATAAACTCATCAGTTTTTACGTCTTTTTGGACGCGCACGATTACAATTCCAATTGTTTTCTGCAAATAACAATGTTTTAACCAACGACGCTTTGGGATATATTTATGTTTGTGTTGTACCTCGCGTGAACAATGAAGAATAGATATTTCACTACAATATGATATACGGAAGAAGTCGACCGTAAAGTTTAAAAGTGGCTCTTTTGAGTCAAACGCTTGGTGGCGCACTGCATTGTGAATCGCCCGAATTGTAGACAACTATACTGGGATGTGCAGTGAGTGATGTACGGAGCACAGCCAGAAACACCGGGGCAAACCCCTTTTCTTAGCGATAAGTGTTACTGGGTTCTTTTACGTGCATTATAATGATTATTATACAATACACGGGACCTACGGCTTTACGTCCCATCCGAAAGACGAAGCAATAGTGGTTTCAGTGCCTTGCTTAAGGACACAAGTGTCGAGACCGAGATTCGAACCCACGCTCTGCGGAACAGAAAACCGGGTTCTTAACTGCTCGAACACAACACTCCAAATCCAATTAAGAACGGTTGGTCAGAAATTTTTCAAAATAAGTACAAATTTGCTGTCAGCAAATTTGTATTTGTTGTGTTTGCTGATATAATTATGGATTTGGTAATTTTTTTGTTTCAGGACCAGTCTTCATGGTAGAGGCACGCGTGTTGCCGTTGTCCTTATCCAGAAAAATGCACCTTTACCACCGGGTAAGCCTTTCTTTTGAATTTAAAAAACATTGGCTTGTCATATTTTTGTGAATTTCTTAAACTTAGTCCAAAACTTTAAAATGTCTGCACAGGTATAGTTGCAAACGCAGAAGCCAGAATTCCTACCCTTGTCAAGCACATCATTTTACTTAACCAGTACGCATCGGAGGATGTGTATACACGCAAAGATTTTCCAGAATGCGAAATGATGACGGATAAACACGTCAATTAAGCGAGACAAAAATATCTGTCAGCGACCATCTTGCAGCGAGCAAGGCAGAGTGTGCTTACTGACAAATGCCGGCCTGATGAACCCTCCTTGAATCGGGGATTATGGCAAAAATCCAGCTCCTTGGTCCGATCAATGTCAAATTAATTCCGGCACGAACTGGTTAAAAAGTACCGACAAAACGTGTGTCATCAGCTAAACAGGGTGCCTCCAAACAGGGCAAGACTATTTTGTTATTAGCAACATTTTTGTGCTTAGCACCTCGATGAAATTGATCCCTGGCTATGCCAATTTGTACAATGTCGCGTTCTTTTCTTCAGGTGAGGATGTGATTGCCGCGGAGAGAGCAGCGGCCCTGTGCGCAGCCTGCGAACTCTCGGCAAAGTCTCTCTTCGTCCTGCCCTGCGTGGATCACCTGCTGGGTTACACAATCCGACTGGAGAACGCGTTCTACGAGTTGACGCAAGGTTACTACCATACGGAGGCTCGCCGGGTCAAAGCTCACCGAGAATTCCTCAACAGAACCACTCATCAGGTATAGACTGCGTGCCCAAGTATACCCTCTCAACAGTTTACAAAGAGAGGGTTGGGGCGGTCCCCAGGCAGGGGCTAGGTTTGTTCTTGATGCTCAAATGGCAGGAACAGGACCCAAGAACATTGCACTCGGAACACCATCACACACCACCTATCCACTAACGAGTTTCGCGTGTTGAGAACAAACCGTTCAGGCAGTATATTCTTGACAAACTCGATTTCTGTTCACTTCCTGTCTTCTCTCTCTCTCTCTCTTTTCCTCTTAACAGTTATTGTTTGTGCGCCACGCCTTCAAGTTTGCATTCTTCAGTGAACTCAAGCAGGACACTCATGGGGCTCTCAAGTAAGTTTGCGTTCTTAAGTGAACTCAAGCAACACACTCATGGGGCTCTCAAGTAAGTTTGCGTTCTTAAGTGAACTCAAGCAAGACACTCATGGGGCTCTCAAGTAAGTTTGCGTTCTTCAGTGAACTCAAGCAAGACACTCAAGGGGCTCTCAAGTAAGTTTGCGTTCTTGAGTGAACTCAAGCAGGACACTCATGGGGCTCTCAAGTAAGTTTGCGTTCTTAAGTGAACTCAAGCAACACACTCATGGGGCTCTCAAGTAAGTTTGCGTTCTTAAGTGAACTCAAGCAACACACTCATGGGGCTCTCAAGTAAGTTTGCGTTCTTAAGTGAACTCAAGCAACACACTCATGGGGCTCTCAAGTAAGTTTGCGTTCTTAAGTGAACTCAAGCAAGACACTCATGGGGCTCTCAAGTAAGTTTGCATTCTTCAGTGAACTCAAGCAGGACACTCATGGGGCTCTCAAGTAAGTTTGCATTGAACTATGATGAATGAACTATGATGAATGAACTATGATGAATGAACTATGATGAATGAACTATGATGAATACGCAAGTATTAAACGCATGTAATGTTTGTTTTTTGCAATACAGACAGTACAAGGCTGCATACACACACCTGACAGAACTCAGAGCGCATGACACAAACATGCTGGAGATCAAAACTATTGCTGGATTCATCAACTACAAGGTTTAAACAAAGTTTGTGTTTTTCCAGGGCACTTCCATGGCGGAATGCCCCCTTAGTTGTCTTACAGTTTGTTTTGAAATTACCATAATAACTCAAACATGACATGATGATGATAGTCCTGGAAAATTTCGACCCATTTTCTCTCCAGGTCTGTCGTCTGTGTTTCTTCCATAACACTCCCCTGGACGCGATCAGTCAGTTCCGTAAGCATGTGGACCTGTTCAAGAACAAGATCGGGTGTGCTGAGCTGGCATTTGAGCATTCGGCGTGGATGTCCAAACAGTAAGATTTTTGCTGATCACTAACCTTTCGATTTCCATCAAAATCCACAACAATTTGTGACGTGAATTCCGAAAAAAACTTTCTTCATACACAGCATCCGAAGAAAACTGGTTAACATCCATAAACATTTGTCTGTTCTGTCTGTGCGTATTAAGTTCAAGTTTTTCAAATACCCCTTTTCAAAATGACTTCTAAACTAGGGCCGTTTTCAACTTGTCGCTTGTACCACCCAGATTCAGCATATTTGGTGAGTTGTTTGAGGAGGCCATCAAGCTTGGCCTGACGGCGATCCAGACCCAACATCCTGGCTTCTACTATCAACAGGCTGCCAATCACGCAATAGCCAGGAAGCAACTCTGCCGTGGGCTCTGTCATGTAAGTATTCTTACTGTTCCTATTTTGTCCAAACCTTGTTTCTACTTTTTCCAAAAGATTTCTACTTTTTTGTATTTCTTTTGTCCCACAAAGTCTCATTGATTTGTTTACAACTGAGTTAAACTGTTGTACCTAAACACACTATAAAGGGCTTGGGTGCATTGACTCTCAAATTTGTATCCTAGTGGAGACATCTCTTTGTTCTCGTGTACAAACTGCTTAAAAAGTCGGGCACCTTTTTCAAAATGCTCCTATTTCAACCACAATTAATTTCCTGGGTTGAAATTTCGACCCAATATACCCTATATCATACCCTAATCCAAACACTAACCCTAACCCACATCCTAAACCTAGTTTTTGAGTAATTTGAGGCACACTCCAAAAATCTAATTCATGAAATTCCCTGTGGCGACCTATTCATCTATAGAAATTTACCCTCCGGCGTCCTTTTGTCTCCATTATACACATTGTGTTCAGGTCTCCAGAGGGTACCGAATTTCAGATCAGGAGTACTAGGATTGCAACTGTACTTCCAAGAGCTTTCCTACTCATTTTTTAATTAGAAGAAATTGGAATGAATTGGCTCAAATTGATACTCAATTGTTCTTCAGTTGGTACTCAATTGGTACTCAATTGGTACTCAATTGGTATATCAATTGGTATATCAATTGGTATATCAATTGGTATATCAATTGGTACTCAATTGCTACCCAATTGCTACCCAATTGCTACCCAATTGCTACCCAATTGCTACCCAATTGCTACCCAATTGCTACCCAATTGGCACTCAATTGGCACTCAATTGGCACTCAATTGGCACTCAATTGGCACTCAAGTGGCACTCAAGTGGCACTCAATTGGCACTCAATTGGCACTCTATTGGCACTCTATTGGCACTCTATTGGCACTCTATTGGCACTCTATTGGCACTCTATTGGCACTCTATTGGCACTCTATTGGCACTCAATTGGCACTCAATTGGCACTCAATTGGCACTCAATTGGCACTCAATTGGCACTCAATTGGCACTCAATTGGCACTCAATTGGCACTCAATTGGCACTCAATTGGCACTCAATTGGCACTCAATTGGCACTCAATTGGCACTCAATTGGCACTCAATTGGCACTCAATTGGCACTCAATTGGCACTCAATTGGCACTCAATTGGCACTCAATTGGCACTCAATTGGCACTCAATTGGCACTCAATTGGCACTCAATTGGCACTCAATTGGCACTCAATTGGCACTCAATTGGCACTCAATTGGCACTCAATTGGCACTCAATTGGCACTCAATTGGCACTCAATTGGCACTCAATTGGCACTCAATTGGTACTCAATTGGTACTCAATTGGTAACCTGGTTTTACTGAGCAAGACTTTTTTGCGCTAAGCAAATTTGTGTGCTTAGCAGCTCTATAAAAATGGCTCCTTGTATAATCAGCTGCCTCTTTGTCTATGCACCGCCAACTTTATCTAACAACATCATTCTGTATTAACACCCCAACCCCATTTTACAGGCAGCCACGACCATGCCAGGCTCCAACCCCCTGGAGGACGCTGACAGTCTGGAATTCTACGGTCAGCGTCCTTGGAGGCAGGGTCATCAGAGTATCGACCCACCTGATCCTCAGATGGAGAGGGAAGGGATCCTGGCCTTGCAGTATCTGGAATCCCAAGTGGACCACTCGGTAAGCGTCTGACCAATGGCCAAGTGGGCGGTCCTATGCCTGTGGCCAATTAAAGTTGGAATATACCATTTGTAGTTATCCAAAAAAGTGTCTAACCAAAATACTGTTGAGAAGCAAGTGGGCAGACCGAGGCTTTAGGCCATCGGCCAACCGACCAATAATAGTGCCAACGCGCGCATGTGCGTCGCTTTAACGCTTTGGGGCACAATTTACAAATTACAAACCAACTACTACTGAAAGTTGTCCAAAATGCGTCTCTAAGACGCATCTTTGGAAATTGACCTTCTTGTACTATTTTCTTCCAAATGGTAGCATGCCAGAAGAAATAATTTCACAGGGACTTTAGTGCTAATAATATCTTTACAACAAGTAATCTCCCAAATCTACCCATTCATGATAATTCAAGCAATTACCAATGGTGTATCCTACAGATACTTTTAATACAGTGCTCACAGCCTTAAGATACCTTGTTGTGTCTTGTCTATCCCACAATCTATTCTTGTAATAATAAACAAATGCCAGATAATACAAATGTAGGTCAAATCATATACACAATCAAATGTCAGGATATTTGTATGGTTAAATTTACATCTACCCATTCCTGATAATTCAAGCAATTACCAATGGTGTATCCTACCTTCAAATGAACTCTCTTGTGTTTGGTTTTACCTTTTGTTTGTCATATAGTGGATCATTATACCATTGCTGAGCAGTGCAGTTGCCCAGTTCAAAAAGTACAAGTCGGCTCGGATGAAACGCTACCTCAGTAAGTTGACTATCAATCGCATCAGGCCGCATTCAACTGACTTTCCAATGAACTTCATTAATTTGTATTTATTTTTTCCCGGATTTTCAGATTGAAGGAAAACCTAAATCTTTTATACTGTATGTAAACCTCTTAAAATATGAAGTATTGACATAAACTGATTAATTTGGACCCAAAATAAATTGCAAAAGGTGCTTGAATGTTTGGGTCACAGCATGCTTTCAAGTATTCCTACTATTAACTAATTGTTTGTCCCACAACTCTCTTTTCTCCTACTTTTCTCCTACTTTTCTCCTACTTTTCTTCTACTTTTCTCCTACTTTTCTTCTACTTTTTTTCTACTTTTCTCCTACTTTTCTTCTTCTTGTCTCCTTCTTTTCTCCTTCTTTTCTCCTACTATTCTCCTTCTTTTTCCCTACTTTTCCCCCTACCTTCCCCCTACTTTTCTCCTACTTTTTTCCTACTTTTCCCCTACTTTTCCCCTACTTTTTCCCTACTTTTCCCCTACTTTTCCCCTACTTTTTCCCTACCTTTTCCCTACTTTTTTCCTACTTTTTCCCTACTTTTTCCCTACTTTTTCCCTACTTTTCTCCTACTTTTCTCTTCTCTTACTTTTCTCTTACTTTTCTCTTACTTTTCTCTTACTTTTCTCCTACTTTTCTTCTACTTTTTCACCTGGTTCTGCCTAAAGCCTGTGTATCAAATATCGTTTTGTTGTTATTTTGCCCAATGTAGTGGTTCAGATGGGGGAGGAGTACTACCATGCTAAGGACTACAGCAAGGCACTCACGTAGGTCATATAAACATTCATCCAAAACCTCTAAGGTATTTTGCTTTTAAATTCTGCGTAACACAACAACATGCATCACTTGTCAAAGTGAGAACTATGCCCACAAACTGTCGGACACTGATTCTAGTGGTATGCCCAACCCGTGTGTAAAAGACAATCAGTTTCAAGGTAGAATATCTTTTGCAGCAATCTAAAAAGTAACCTATACAAATACTGTTGAAAAGCTTACTTGTTGTAAATATATTACTGATTTTTAACTCCATGTGAAATTATTCCTTCTGGAATGCTGTCATTTTGAACTAAACAACAGAAGAATGTCATTTCCAAAGATGCGTCTCAGAGACACACTTTTGGAAAAGTTACGCAAACCGTGTCCCCAAGCATTCGAACGACGCACGGTGCACGCGTGGGTTCTACTACTAGTTAGTTCAGTACATGACACGTGATCAGTAGCTCCAATTGGCTGGATAAGAATGCACCCTGAATGCAAAATGTGGTCTCAATTCAAATTGTGACCCTGCAAATTTTGAATTGAAATCAAAATCTTAGAATATTGTTTTCTCAGAATAAAAATAAGTTGTTTGTCAAGCACCTTTCTTTAGATTTTTGAGCACTTGTTGGTGTTTTAAACCGATAAAAATGCACAATCGACAAATGGTCTATTGTCCCTCAAGGGTCCAGTACCCATTATAACAGATTCCAAATAAAACATGCAGTTGCATTTTGATGGGTCGAGTTTAAGGTTTTTTCCCACATTGTTGGTCGTAGGTTGCTTGGCCGAGTGACTTGGGACTATCGTTTAGAGAGATGGTGGCCACTGTTGACATCTATATTAGGAACATCACTGAGGTAAGTCGCAGAAATGTTAACGAGAAATGGCCAATTTTGAAGTGGAGATATAAGAAATACAGGGTTTCAGGTATACCTACTCTTCCTACTTTTCCTCGAAATTCATACCACTTCCTACTTTTTTGTCCCACAAGTCAAAAAATAATACAATCTTATTAAATGTTGTGGTCATAATAGTATAACACACTGTCATATGAAGGGCTTGGGTGCAGGAGTACTGCAACTGTACCTGCAGGAGCCTAGTTTAATATGGCGGTTGTGAGTACATAACATGCCAAATAAGGCTTGCGACGAAGTGGACATGCCTGAATATCAATGAAAACTACTCCTGAAATCCTGCAAAAGTCCTACTTTTATCCTGACATTGTCCTCCAACGTCCTACTTCTGTCTTTTTTATTTCATTTTTTTTTCATTTTTTTTATTTAATTCTAAATGCCTGGAAAAAGTATGGGTATGATTTTCTTTGTTAATTGTCGATCGCAAGTATGTCCAAAATTTACTGGACAATTTGAGACTGCTTAAAAAAAACAACCAAGTTCTTTATTATCCATAGGTGTGCGTACCTGGTAGCGAGTGTAGAGGAATACGTCACAATCTGTCTGGAGCTTCTAGGAAGATGTATCCTTTGAAACGTTACTGGAGTTTTAACAAGCATCACTGGAACCTATCAGGGATGAGTTTGATTTACAAAAGATAGAAATGTATAAAATCCAAGTACTTTTTAACCGTCCTTGACTCGAGTACATGTACATTAAAGGTAGGATACACCATTTACAGATATCAAAAATATTTACTACCAAATTATTAAGAAATATCTTACTCATTTGAAAGTAAATAATGATTCTAGGCATCTAGCAAAATAATTGCGCTAGATATCCTCTAATTATTCCAAAATTTGTTAAAAAGAAAGATAACATACGAATAACTGCTCGACGCCGGTTGAAAACAATCGCTGTTTTTCGTGCTTTTCTCGGCATCCATGGTTGTAAAACTTCGGACAGGTTGGTTAAACGATATTTATTATAAGAAACAACCCCCCAAATCTACCCATTCATGATAATTCAAGCAATACCAATGATGTATCCTACCTTTATGGCCTAATTCTGTTTGGGAAAACTGAGCATAATAATTTTGTTAAATGTGTTGTTTGAAAAAGTGACACTTTAAGTGTCGTACACATGTTTGTTATTTCTTGAATCGGGCCTTAATGGAAAAAACGCAAATCAGATTCCCAGAGCAGTCCAGAGGAAAGAACAAGGGTGCAGATGAACCTTATTCGAGTCCTGTCGGTAGGATTATTACATTATTTTATAATTTGTACATTATTTTTTTAATTATAATTTGTACTTATTTAATATGTTAGGAATTGTTTTGATGTCAGATAAAGTTATGTGATCAAGCAAAATGAGTCGAAAGTTGGGAATTCTGATTTCGGAGATAGGGGCCAAAATATAAGCTGGGGTGGAATTTTCAATATTGCGTTTCTTTGCCAAAAGTAACAGGATTACTAATCATTTTAAACACGGTAAAATAAAATCTGAAATTCAACCCTCAGTTCGATCATCGCCCAAAATTGCAAAGTTATTAAAAGGTTTCATTGCCATACCTTGCACCAAAGTTATCATTGCTAAGGATTTAGTTCTTTCATTTATCCATTTGTTTTTCGACAACTCAATTTTATACCATAACTTAATAAACTTGAATTTTTCTCTTTTATTCTTTCCAAAGTGTCATTACTCAACATGTAGTAAACTTTAACAGAAAGTCATGTAAACATTGGGTTTTCACCAAATTAAAGCTTAGTGTGTCCTTTAAATAATAATAATAATAATAACAGGCATTTACACTGCGCTTTTTCAAAACATGATCAAAGCGGGAAAAAAGGATAAATTAAAACAAACTAGAACAAAACTTAAATCTACTATTTAGGAAAAAGATAAGTTTTAAGTTTACTCTTAAATGTAACAACAGAAGTAGAATCACAGACACTAATTGGGAGACTGTTCCAAAGTTTAGCAGCAGAGTGTGAGAAGGCGTGTTTGCCATAAGATAAACTTGAGTTGTGAGTGTTAAGCCGAGTTCTATCGGAAGAACGGAGTCCCTGACGATTGCTTTGGTGAAGATGAAACATATCAGAGAGATTATAGGTGGAGCAATGTCCTTCAAACATTTAAAAACCATATAGAAGAGTTTTGAACTGGATGCGTTTCTCCATTGGTAGCCAGTGTAGTTTAGCGAGTAAGGGGGATCCATGAGCTCTCCAACAGTTAAAAGTGAGAACAAGTTTGGCAGCTCTGTATTGAATACTGGTGAGGCGTTTAAGATGTGCTTTGGTGGTTCCAGATAACAGAGAGTTACAATAGTCTAAATGGAAATATAAGAAACTCGGAAGTCACCAGGGTCGACTTAAGACTCATTTCGGATTTTAAGACTCATCGTATCACATATGGCAATTCTAGCCTTCAGGACAAAAATGCAACCATGTTATTGCCAATTGAGAGAAATGCCCACGTCAGGATGTACATAGAATGACTTTCGTTTTTTTCACAGAACAACTCTCCAGAGCCGGAGCCTGGCTGTGCGTCGGATGCTGTGGAGCAGGCCCGCCAACTCTGGAAGACGATGTGCGGTCCGCAGAGTGACCCCAAGGCCTTCAGGGTTGAGATGCGTAACCTGGTGCCGTTTGTGGAATGTAAGGCCCGCTTCACCTGCCCTCACTTTGCAGCTGATGAGCTGGTGGGCTTAGAAGTTTGCTTGAGGTAGGAGTCTTAACCATTTCTCACCGAGATTATTTTGACATTGGGGGGACCCAGGCGCGGGATTGTTTTTCACGAACCTCGATCCGAGATGGGTTTAGGACGGTATATGTGGGTAGCACACCCTGATATTTCTGGCCTCACTCGCTGCGAACCGGTCACGGACAGACATTTTCGGCATTGCTTGTGATCCTTTTTGAATTCCTGAAAAACTTTGCGTGTATACACAATATCCAGGACGAACTGGTTAAACGGGTCATTCCGTGCCAAATCCCAGAAGTTGTCATGAGGGTCCGACTTGGAGGTATATTTTTGAAAAAGTTTCAACCAAATCTAAGTCGGCCCCCTGGCAACTTTGAAGAATTGATGGCATTTTGGAACGAATTGGAAAGTATGCTTGGAACGCATAAATAGTCTGGCACCATCCAATTCAACTGTTTACAAGGCCTATTTTATACTATGTCGTGCAGTGTGTCGCACATGCGTGTAGGTAAACAAACAAATACACGATACGTTACGCGATTTTTGTATTTATTAGCGCGATAAGTCGCAAAATCTTGTCGCGTAATCTTGTCGCGTAAATGTAAACGCAAACGCGCTCATTGATTTGTGCATGTATATAAATACGCGAGACATCGCTCAACAAAATTATTCAGGGAGCACGATCATGGCTTCATCGTGAATGTCTATTTTTGTTCTGTGCCCCAGATCCTCCTGCCAGTTCCCCATACAGTTCTCCAAGCTAGCCGTGCAGCTGAGCAACCAGGCCTACAATGCCCAGTGCATCATCGCCGACGGGCGACCCTTAACCTACGCGGACGGTGCGGCCCCCGCAGCCGACGCCGAGTCCCATGGCAACCTGTACCTCATGCCGGGCAAGGTACGACTGCACAGGTTCAAGTTTGCTGTCTTGCCGGAGGACGTTGGTCGAAAGCTGGAGGTAGGATTTTTGTCTCGCCTTAAAGTTCAGAAAGAGACTATGCAATCACTATTTCTGTCTGTCCGTCCGTCCGTCCGTCCGTCCGTCCGTCCGTCCGTCCGTCTATATGTGACCGGCTCTACAAAAAGGTGTATTAAGTCGCGCTGTGCACTATCATGTAATGGCCTACTCAAAGTTGAGAAGGTAAACATTTCATCAAAAATTGATTTTCTTTTTTTGTCATGAAAGACATCTTTAATACCTACAGTTTCAGGTTTCATTCAAAGACATTTTTATTTTGATGAATAAAGTGGAAAAAACAACCATTTTGTGTGCATCGTTCTGTTGTAGTACAACAGAGCCGGCTATTTCAAAGCTTGTTTTCTCAGTTGTGAATTTTGAACTCCAAGGAAGTAATCAATATGTAAACACGTCACATCTCCTAAATAAGAGGAGCTATGTAGCTCTATTATATACCAAATGAAAGCTTACGTTGTGGACTTTTCAACCATGTATATAACTCAATTTCACTGTTTTGTGACATAATACACCTTTTTCACATAATTTATGTATGTGTAATTTTGGTTGAAGTTTCAAAAAATTTGTCTTATATGCAAACTTGATGTCCAATTTCAATCAAATGTGGGTCATGGATGCAGTATTTTAACTTTTATATGATGGTTGGCAAAGGTCTAGTACTGAGGTCAAAAGTCATTTAAGGTCATTTTGTAAAAGAGGCTGGATAAATTACAAATGTCACACTAGGGTACACCATGTTAAACTGTTTATAGCTACTGATTTACTTGTATTTCTGGTACTAACTTAAATGGCTTGTATGTGGTCCATTCTGTGGTTTGTACTTGAACTTTCATAGAAAAAACAAACTGTGTAGTGATAGTAGAAGTGCTGAAATTGTCTCACAACAGGTTCTGGACATAATAGGGATGCCATGCTCTGACTTGGTGTAATGTCCTATGTGCCTGGGGCCAATTTCATAAAACGTGTAAGCATCAAAATTTGCTTAGCATGAACATTCTTCCTTGAACAAAACAGGGTAACAAACCAAACAATCAGTTGATGTTTATTGTTTGTGACGGGTATTTAGCTGTTTTTTGCTTTAAATGAAAAGCACATGGAGTTTTGGCTGATAACCTGTTTTTACTGAGCAAGACATTTTTGTGCTAAGCAAATTTTGGTGCTTACATGTTTTATGAAATTGGCCCCAGGTCTCTTGACAATCCTTGTATTAGTGATTTTTTTTTCCTTCAAGATCTCCTTCGTCTGTCTTTCCCTCGGCGACGAGGCCAACGCAAGATGCGCCGTCCTCTACTGGCAGGGTGGCGGGGCCGATGCCGCCTCGCTTATGAATATTCACGAGGTGGTAACCCACACACGGGGTTCACCACAGCCGGGCCAGTTAGTGTGGGAGAGGATCAGCATCGAGCAGAGTACCAGGTAAAATGGACCAGTTTGCATCTGGCATAAGATGTTTTAAATGGGGGACGCATTCCTTGATGCCAGGTAAAATGGACCAGTTTGCATCTGGCATAAGATGTTTTAAATGGGGGACGCATTCCTTGATGCCTTCTATCTCCAGAAGTGATTTACATAAGAAAAACTAGCTATAAAACAAATTATTTTAATTTCAATGGCACTTGCATGGGAAATTACACAGGTCGGGTGTAACAGGGACACTGAAAAAGTGTCACAGTTTCGGACCCCGTATTTATGGACTGACCTTGTATCAATCTCAGCTTCGAGTCAGTTTCAAGAACCATCTTTTATCTCGTTTTAGTTCTCTTTTTCAAAATCACCTTTTTTGCCATCATGTCCTCATAGTATTTATTTAGTCTTATTTTATTATGCAATGTTTTTGACCCTGTTGTATGTATGTATGTTTGTGTTTCAAATTAGTTTTTGTCAATTGGTTTGTTGTTCTTTAATTTAAATTTTCTTGCAGTTTTTCACTTTAAGTATAGGCATTTCAGCTTCTTGATCCTAACTAATATACTTAATTATTGTTGTTTCTTTTCCTGTACTTTCCTTTAATGCAAAAACTTACAACCTAATTATGAGATAAATAGCTTTGAAGTTCAGAAAAGCATATTATTTCTATACACAATTGTTTTACAAAATCAACAAAAAACACATTTCTGGGTGATGGATTATGTTCAATTTTGGGGAGATTGTAGATTAATAGTTTGTGAATCAAAAAACCCAAAACCTAAAAATGGTAAAATCCACCCCGAAATGACTTCATGAGTACATTGTAATAATGTTCGCCGTTTGTAACTTTGTCCGGGTTTCGTTAGAACAGTTCACATGTTTGTTTGTTTGTTTATTCTTAACAGTGTGCATCCGCGGCCGGCTCACATTCACATAGAGTTGGATCACCAGCCTCCATGTCTGGTCAATGAGTATTACCGCTTCAAGGTAACGATGACCAACAAGGAAGACGAAACCATCACACAACCCATGTAAGTGTACAACCTTTGGTCAACCTTTATTTTAGTGTAGAATGAATTCCTAAAATAAGATGGATCTTAAACAATGTCTGCCTATCTAATGGAAACTATTTTGAGCCGATTTATTGACTTACCGTACACAAAGATTTTAAAGGGTATTGACACCTTTTTCAAACATTCGAAAACAAACAATAATAGCCCACAGCAAATAAAATGTGTACAATTACATTGCCGTGAAACCTGTGTACTCCAGCCGCAGAAATGAAGTGCGCCCTCTGTTGACTTTGAAATCTCCCCTGTTGTTTGGTTCCTGGACTTCATACTCGTGTTTTTATACAAACTGTACCGAGCGCACAGACTAAAATAGTTCTTGTCGTCGCGACACATGTAAACGTACGTAAGCGTGTTCGTTTTATTAAACGTCAGATCGTGGGTGCTCAGTTTTATGCAAATGTACATGCATTGGTGTACATGTACACGTACTACGTACACTCATTATGCGAGCACATGTGTATGTACATGTACATATACATGTGTGTGTAACTGCGTACGCCTTGCTATAGTGGCCACTTCCGTATAGTGGCCACAGAAACCGGCACCGTCGATGGCCACTTTATCAAGGTTTGACTGTAGTACTCGCCAACTTTTGAATTGGGGGAAGCCATCACAGAACTGAAACTTTATCCCGGAGCAGCTATACCTGCGGCCCCCTAATTCATCCGGAACACTGTGGACAGCAGTGCTGTGCTGTAGAACACAGCCTGTGGCAGCTGCACGCTCAGTCCATTCTGCAGTGCAGCTACTGGACAAAGACTGCTGTGCAGTTGTTCCGATACTCTAGTGCAGGGAGAAGTGACGCTGGTCATACGGTGTCAAAGGGTTAAAACTGTTACAGCCCATAAAAAATTTTGGCTCTATTATTTCTGTGTACACCAACTTGTTTTTTCTCTCCAAAACTTGTTCTTTTGAAGTACATTAACTCTCAAATTTGTATCCTAGTGGAGACATCTCTTTGTTCTCGTGTACAAACTGCTTAAAAAGTCGGGCACCTTTTTCAAAATGCTTTTATTTCAACCACAATTAATTTCCTGGGTTGAAATTTCAACCCAATATACACTATATCATACCCTAACCCAAACACTAACCCTAACCCACATCCTAAACCTATTTTTTGAGTAATTTGAGGCACACTCCAAAAATCTAATTCGTGAAATTCCCTGTGGCGACCTATTCATCTATAGAAATTTACCCTCCGGAGACGTTTTGTCTCCATTATACACATTGTGTTCAGGTCTCCAGAGGGTACCGAATTTCAGATCAGCAGTTGTTAAAATAACAGAGATATAGACGAAATTCGTGTACTGCAATTATTAGGAATTTAGAGAGATTTTAAAAAGAATTGGTTGTCGCAAGTTTTCTTCTTTTGTGTGTGTGTATTTTCACAAACAGAATGTCCATTGGTTTGCAAGAAGGACAAAACGAAAGCTTGGAGAAAAGCAGTAAGTCAACTGATGAAAATATTAAGATATTGACTGCTTTAAATATACCACAACCCAATTATGGTATACTGTATAGTCTTGGTCAAGGCGTTTGATGATTGCCCGACGATCATAAACAGTAGCTGTGCACTCAGCGGCTCTGTGTTCGGAGCGCAAACAGCAACTTCGCACGGCAAGGCTACAATATATATGCCAATCAGTTTGAGTTGGTCGAATCTCTTGGAACAATGTCCGTGATCGCTAGGATTGGGCAAATCTGAGTTTTATCGATTCTTATCGATTATGGCGTGGAATCACCCAAGCCTAGTAGTCGCATTCTTTTTGGGGCATTTTTCGTTAGTTTATCATTTGATTTGTTTCGTGTCAAATTTGGTCTGCGGACGCCAAAGTTGTTGGAGAATGTAGCCACACTCTATCCATGCTCTCTATCCATCTAACTTACGAACCTCCATAACCAATTTTGATTCTTAATCTTGTCTCTATTTGCACACAACGTCGTCGCTAGAAATCCAGCAAAAAAAACCAAAAAATCTTAAACCAAGGCGAAGGGTTGTTAACCAGTTCGCGCCTAGATTATTTTCACATCACCAAGCCGAGGCGCAGGATTGTTTTTAACGAAACTTGATCCGAGGCGGGTTCAAGCCGAGGGTACCAGGAAGCACACCCATGCATTTCCGACCTTGCTCGCTGCTGACAGACATTTCCGGCCTTGCTTGTGACGTGTTTATGCGTCATCCGTTTTAAATCTGGGGAAAACTTTGCGTGTATATACGTCCTCCGGTGCGAACTGGTTAAAAGGAGTGAGATGAGATTCAACTAATTTGCATACTGTAGCCTAGCCGCGAGAGATCACTGTTCGCGCTTCGTGTACGGTGAGCGCATTCCTAGGGTGGCAAAAGTGTAAGTTAAAGCTCAAGCAACATATGCAAAAATTACGTCAATAACAATGAATCTACATCAAATTACAACTGACAAAATTGTCCTCGTTCTACGTGGGCCCAATTTCACAGAGCTGCTAAGCACAAAAATTCTCTTAGCACAAAAAAGTCTTGCTCATTAAAAACAAGTTATCAGCCAAAATTTTACGTGTTTTTCATGCTAAGCAAAAAAAAGCTGATTATTAATCAAAAACAATAAAGATCACGTGAACATTTGGTCTGTAACCTTGTTTTTACCAAGGACAATTTTTCATGCTAAGCAAATTTGTTGTACTTAGCAGCTCCGTGAAATTGGCCCCAGGAATACAGCGTTATTGATTGCACATTTCTTACGTTTATTATGTACCAACTAGCTGAAGTCAGTCTGGACCTCGAGTCCTTTTCAAAGATGACATGTCCCGGCAGGATCAAGAACATTTCTCTAGGCACCATGGAGCAGTCCAATAAGGTAACCGATATAAACATGTCAAAATAAAATAAGAATTTCTTTTCTCGTATCAGTAGTTGAACACATTTGACCCCAAAATATGAGCATGCAAAAAAATGGTGAAAAAGATCTTGAATGGTGATTTTTTAATTTTTTATTAATGCTGTGAATATACTTTGCACATAAAAAATCGTAGATAGGAAGAAAGGGTTATGGTTCCTTTAGACACAATTTGTTATCATCACAATCTATTCGTCCTCTTAAACAATCTGCCATGTTGGAAAATCCTCCATGGAGGGGTGGGGGGGAGAAGGGGAAAAAACATTATTTTTGTTGATTTTTTTTTAAAGCCAGATGAGAAACCACTTAATATTTTTACAATTTCTGTACTAACTTAGTACTAACTTAGTACTAACTAATTTCTGTACTAGCTGAATAACTGTAGCCGGAAAACTTTTTAATCGAGAAGTCTTCAAACCCACCCACTGAACAAAGTAACAAATTAAACGCTCTGATATTGAACTTTTCAGGTTGAGAAGACCGTATACGTGCGTTGCACACAGCTCGGGAGCCGTGTTGTCAGCGTGCGTGTCGTCTATAATGTTGAGGTCAAAATAGTGTCCAACGACACCTTGCAGCCGGTATCCTGCACCTGTTACCAGGAGCAGTCCGTCACCCTCCAGACCCTACTACCGTTTGATGTCTCGATTCATCTCACCTCGCTAAAAGTAAGTTTTCTAGCTGGACCAATAAAGTACATGCATATGACGTCACACTTCACGACAGTGCCCCAATGAGGTCGTTGCGTAATCACGTTAATGTACCGTCTGCACTTTGTTTGAATTTAATAATGGCCGCTCGGCCCGGTTGCTAGTGCAATTAGCGCGTGACGTCAATGCAACCCCTTTATTGGTATCATTGCAAACTCTACTACTGTTTGATGTTTCTACTCATCCCGCGTTTGCAGGAGCCGGCGTTGATATCGTTGCGGACCCAACTGCCGTTTTATGTCTCTATTCAAATAAACAAAAATTAAGACCTGTATGATTTTTAAAATGCAGTCAGGCTAATGATCATTGTGGTTTTATTGTTTACAATTGATAAATCTTGACTAATTTCTGTTGACAGTTTAAGCCAATCGATCATGTGAACTCTGGGAGACCTTTTCTTCTTATGACGGACATCAAGTGCACGTCTCCCTGGCCTATTGCCATTTCAAACTCAACCCTCAAATTGGTAAGAGAAGCAGTATGAATCATTGTTGGAGCCAATTTTATGAACCTGCTAAGCACAAACATGTGCTTAGCACAAACAAATATTCAAGTTCTAGGTAAAAACATGTCACCAGCCAAAAACTCCATGTGCTTTTCATGCTAAGCAAACACCAGCTGAATACCAGTCACAAATAGTATACATCACCTGAAAACTTGTAACCCTGTTTTTTTGCCGAGGAAGATTTTTGTTTATGTGCTAAGCAATTTGTGTGTGTGCTGAGCAGCTCTACTATTGGGTTGAGTCGGTAAATGATGATGCAAGATTTTATGTAAAATGACTTCTAAGTGTTTATTTTTGCTTTTGCAGTCGGATTGTGTGAGTCCGACAGATGAACTGGAATCCCAAGTCAACAACAGTAAGTTATTACGAGCTGGGCGCATCCATGTTTGTGCACAAACCTATGGAAACCTCAACATTTTGTACGGCTTTTGTACGGCTATTTGCATATCTGCGTTTGTATTATATACAGTGCGTTAACAAAGCCGATATGCCCAAAACTAAAATGCAACATCAGCAAATAAGCGCAAACATTGCAAATGCGTGTGCGTATCCGAGCGCTGCAGTTGATTTTGCCGTGACTTTTTTTTAACTGACATGACGCGCGTAAAGTTGTTTGCATCTGTTCTACTTGCACGCGCGTTGCATTTAGAGTACACTTTTAAAATTAAATCCATCTATTTGTATTATGTTCTACAACATGCACATGAATTCAAAATGTCTGCGCGCAGAATGGATTCAAAGTATCTCCGCGCGTAAGAATGAAGAGTTAGCGCTCTAGTAATTTAATATAGCTCTATGGTTATTACCAACATATTTTTCGCGAAGTGAATCAAACATTTCTTTACACATTATTATGAAGGTGAACGGGTGAAGGAGTCCAGATTCATTAGGAGTCAGATTTTCATATGACACTGGTATGTGCTGTATCTGATTTTAATCGTTCGGTATTCTGTAACTGCTTTGTGGATTTTTGGTGTGTTTTTCTTTTTATAGTCGTATTGAAGAATGAAGAGCATGCGAGTGAATGCGTCTGTGTACAAGCCCCGATTCAACCTGACACTGGACTCATTGCCCTGGGGAGCTGTGAGCTGGAATGGAAGAGGTATCCTATTATTGCATTAACCAGTTCGTGCCGGGATTATTTTAACATCACCGAGCCGAGGCGCGGGATTATTTTTAACGAAACTCGATCCGAAGCGAGTTCAGGCCGATAGTACCGGGAAGCACACCCACGCATTTCCGGCCTTGCTCGCTGCTGACAGACATTCCCGGCCTTGCTCGTGGTTTGTTTATGCGTCATCCGTTTTAAATCAAGGGAAAACTTTGCGTTTATATACATCCGGAGTGAACTGGTTAAAAAAACAATCTAAAATTATTTGTATCGTACCAAATTATTATTTAAAAAAACTACTTGGATTAAAGATCGTACTGGTTCTAAATACCTTGTAAAATTATTTCGTCTGGCTTGCTTGCTGCAATTTAGGGAGAAAAATCACAAAATGTTGGTATTTTCCAGGTTGATTTTAATTAGTATCTTTTTATGTGCCGATAAATGCAAACTTTAAACAGCCATAATTTGTCAACGAAATGTCAAATAGATGTGAAAAAAACAGTATCGTAAGGAGAATGTTATTCTCATTCCTAATACTCACAAACCCTAATTTCAAACTATAGTGCTGGGCGTGTAGTGGATTTTTCGAAAGGAAATTCGAATACTTGCAAGTAGTTAACGGAGTTCTCATAAGAGCAGAAAGACTGATACACGTCAGTACATGTACGACGTAAAATGACAACCCATTATTTAGCAGTGACGTAACCTTTCTATGCAATATTTTGGGTCATTTACCTTAAATGTATTTGTTGGAAGTAAAATCCTGGGAAGGGTGAGGTGGAGCAAATGATTCCTTGATTGCTAGCTTACATCCAGTCAGAAGGTTACTTAACCAATTCGCGCCGGATGACATATATAAACGCACATTTTCCCCAAATTCAAAACGGATGATGCATAAACACGCCAAGTTCAAGTTCGGAAATGTCTGTCAGCAGCGAGCAAGCCCGGAAATGCGTGGGTGTGCTTCCCGGCACTATCGGCCTGAACCCGCTTCAGATCGAGTTTCGTTAAAAATAATCCCGCCCCTCGGCTCGGTGATGTTAAAATAATCTCAGCGCGAACTGGTTAAGTGCGGAAACTGCATAGCAGATTTCTTTTTTCTTTAATCAACACTGTAAAAAACAATTGCTACTCGCGAGTATTTTAACCTCTTCCTCAGTTCTATTTCATTTTGCCTATTAAGAAGCCTCACATTATCTTTCTTTTAATTTCAGGGATTCCTTGACTGCTGACCTTCCCCCGGTCAAGACCACCCTCCCCCTACCAGAGGTCAGCATCCAGCCCCTGCCACTGACCATTGATACAGAGATCCCAGCCTTCGGGGTGGTCCGGTCGCCGCTGTTTGTCGAGTTCACTGTCTCCAACCGGACAGCTGTCGTCCAGACGATTGAGGCCAGCGTACAGGCAAGCGAAGCATTCATGTACTCTGGACACAAGCAGGTGGGTGTAAGATAGAAAATTAATTCCTGTTTGTGACCCAATCCCACATGATTAAAGGGATCGTATACGTTTGGTAATTACTCAAAAAATTAATGGCAATAAAAACGTACTTGGTAAGAAGTACAGCAGCTTTGGATAGTATAATGCATTTTTATAAACTTTTCACTTCGAAGTACTGCGGTTATGGAAAAAGATATCACTTTTTATCCTCAAAAATTTAAATCTGAGAAGCGTTACTGCAGTGACGTTTCTCAGATTGTGTATTCCAATGCAGATTATTCTTCCTGCGTGGACAAAACCGCTCCAGAATTTCGGCAATATCTCAAAATTGTACAGGTTAGTTTTATGGTATATATCTATAACTATATAGGATTGAAACAAACAGTGGGTTCCAATTACCAAACGTATACGATCCCTTGAAGTATCAGGACAATAAGCCATTTGCGAATACCATCTGGTACACGGACTTGCTCAAAATGCTTGGCACATTTAAACTTTGAATTTTTCAGACCAAAGAGAATGTATCACATGATTCTGGGGGGGGGGAAGCTCTAGCATAGTTACATAAGAGTTGCCCAGCAATGAATGAGAATTGCACAAAGACACTAGACCATTCCGGAGCTGGGGGTTGCTAGCGTAAGGCTTGCCCTGAATCACATGATATAGTAACAGTGTATGTAATCACTCCTTGAGATAGAAGGCATCCAATAATGTATGCTGACTTACGATCGAACCGCCACAACCGACTTTGAATCTTAATCTTGTCTTTATTCGTACATAACTTCGTTGCTGGAAATCCAGCGAAAAAAACCTAAAAACATAAACCAAGGCGAAGAGTTGTTATTGGCGCGAACTGGTTAACAACCCTTCGCCTCGGTTTATGTTTTTTGGGGTTTTTTTTGCTGGATTGCCAGCAACGAAGTTGTGTATAAATAAAGACAAATCTTACGTCAGATATAACAGGGACACGAAAAATTGGGCCCCTAATTGATGGACTGACCCACCTCGCTTTTGCATTGTGTTCCAGGTGTTTTTTAGGATCCTTCCTTCCAGTAGTCAGACATTGTCCTACAATCTCTACCCGTTGGTTGCCGGCTACGTCCAGCTTCCAGAGCTTCAGCTGAACACCCCGCAGGCCCCGACGATGACTAAAGAAGTCACTGCCGCCATGTTGCCCTCACACATCTACATTAAGGTGAGCAATTACTCTGAGCACCTATCAAATACCTTACATTCGATTCTCAGCCTGGTCCACATGTGGATTGTGTTTGTTAGTCTCTACCTGATTCTGTGGGTTTCCCCTAGAATTTTCCTCTGGGGTTGTTCTCCCACCTCTAAAGGGCCTGGATGCGTTAGTGCCCAAACCGAAGGCTGTTAGTGCCCGAACTGAAGGCTGTTAGTGCCCGAACCGAAGGCTGTTAGTGCCCGAACCGAAGGCTGTTAGTGCCTGAACCGAAGGCTGTTAGTGCCCGAACCGAAGGCTGTTAGTGCCCGAACCGAAGGCTGTTAGTGCCCGAACCGAAGGCTGTTAGTGCCCGAACCGAAGGCTGTTAGTGCCCGAACCGAAGGCTGTTAGTGCCCGAACCGAAGGCTGTTAGTGCCCGAACCGAAGACTGTTATTGTCCGAACCGAAGACTGTTATTGTCCGAACTGAAGGCTTATAGTGCTTGAACCGAAGGCTGTTATTGCCCGAACCGAAGGCTGTTAGTGCCCGAACCGAAGGCTATTAGTGCCCGAACCGAAGGCTGTTAATGCCCGAACCGAAGGCTGTTAATGCCCGAACCGAAGGCTGTATCATGACCTTAAGGTTTTGTATTTCTCCTTTTTTTTTTTACAGCCTCAAGGAAAGGCCATAATACCTAAATGATAGGGTATCTCGTACCTTCGTCAACTCTACAATGTAATTATTCTCAGATGGTAGTGTTTAAATGGTTCGTTAAACATCGCTTTGTAGTGTGTAACTGTGCCCTCAGTGTTCCAATGAAAATATTTCTTTTGTGAAAGATGCTTGTGCATCATTACCACTGAGAAATAATAAATAATATGATGATGCAAATGTTCTTTACGAAGGCCTGGCTGTAGATAATTCAAAAAACAGATCATTAAAATCCCACAATTGTTGATTTACTTCCTGTAGTGATTCAATAAATTGTTACAATTGTGGTTACTTAAATCTCGAACAACAGCTGTTGCATTTATGGTCTTCATTCAGCCTCCAAATGGTGTCAACGATGTAAATCCGCAATCTGTTACCAATCGATTATTTTTCATTTTATTTTAAACTGTCGCGACAAAAGCTTTTCTTATTGATCAGCGACATCCTTCATGTATAGGCAGAGTTACTCACAGCAATAGTAGCGAAACTGTTCAATATAGATTATGGTCAGGTGTGTTCTATGAGTGATAATAAATCTGTGCATGACGAATGTGTGAAATTTGACAGAGGGGTAACAATGGGCAAAATTGTATGATTGAGTCGTAATCTGTTATTGAGATCTCCGCCCTAACAGCTGTGTCGGGAAGAGAGATTGGTCGTTGAAGGTTTGCCAACTAAAAAACAGCTTGAACGCATGATGTCTTCTAAACCTAGACCATTGTGCACTATCGGCGATCCTGTTGGTAAAGATTGGGGTAAACATGTGTTTAGTGATGAGGAAATGGACCTTAAGGGGATCGTATACGATTGGTAATTAGAACCCACTGTTTATTTCAATCCTATATAGTTATAGATATTTACCATAAAACAACCTGTAAAAATTTCAGTTCAAAAGGTGGTTGCGATTTTGAGAAATTACAGAAAATCTGGAGCGGTTATGTCCACGCAGGAAGAATAATCTGCATTGGAATACACAATCTGAGAAAAGTCACTGCAGTAACGCTTTTCAGATTCAAATTTTTGGGGATAAAAAGTGATATCTTTTTCCATAACCGCAGTACTTTCTAAAAATGCATTATACTATATAAAGCTGCTCAGTGTACTTTTCAGTGTAAGTTTTTATTGCCAGTAATTACCAAACGTATACTATCCCTTTAAGGTCCATTTGTTGCTATTTTAATTAAAGAGAGGATACACCATTTGGAAATTTGGGGGAAAATTACTACCGAATTATTAAGAAATATCTTACTCATTTAAGAGTAAATAATGATTCTAGGCATCTAGCAAAATGATTGCGCTAGATATCCTGTAATTATTCCGAAAAACATTTGCAATCGCCGGACGGCGATCGCGAAAAAACTAAAATAACATAAGAATAACTGCTCGTCGTCGGTTGAAAACAAACGCCGTTTTTCGTACTTTTCTCGACATTCATAATTGTAAAACTTCAGACAGGTCAGTTAAACGATATTTACTATAAAATGCAACCCCAAAAATCCACCCATTCATTATAATTCAAGCAATTACCAATGGTGTATCCTAGCTTTAACAGGTCAGTGTACAAATACTAGGGCCATTTTCCAAACCCCAGTGTAGGCCCTGTTCACAGCTCCATCACCATTTCCGAACTGCATGAACGAAGCCACGCGCGGAGACGAAGCTGGGGTTTGGAAAATTGCTTTTAGTACATGGATTACCATACATTTTAGTTTGTCATTTTATTGTATTGTGGGGCTGGGCAAAGCAAAACCAGTCCTCTGAAATTAACTTGTATTAGAAAAAGATAGTATATATGGAAATGTATCTACATATTTCTGAAATGTAACGAGTAGCCATGACATTATTTTCTATTTGAAGGCATTTTAAACTAGAATTACATCTGTCACAAACGCGCAGAAACTTGAACTAAAATTTATTATTATTTATGTTTCATTTATTATTACCATTCCATTACTTTATTTATCGATAATCTTTGTGTAAATTTGCATTCATATTGTAAAACTCAAAAGTTTCTAGATAATCTCACTAGATATAAACATGTGAAAAATGTACACTTTCTTCAATTATGACAATTTAATTTACAGATAAAATGAGTCTTGTGAAAACATGTTGTCATTCTGCACATTTTTCTTTTTTTTTCAAATCTTTCCGTCCACATAATCTCATGTCCCAAAAATGTTTGCGTGTTAAAGGGAGTTTTTTCTCTGTTTTCAAAGAACCTTTAAGATTTTAATAATGTTGGAATCCCCACTGTGCGCCCCCAACTATGATAACTTCCTTCACTGAAAAGTGACAAAGCCATGTGTGAATGGAGAATGAAGATTGCACCAACAGTGCGTGTAATTACGATTTCATAGAGGTGCTTACAGCACAAATATTTGCTCAAGCACAAAAACCTTGCTTAGCAAAATCAGGTGAGAGCCAACAAATGCATGTGATTGTTATGCTAAGCTAACAACAGCTGAATGATGTACATCCAGCCAAACTCTAACACAAGGGTTTGGTTGAGTCCAGGGCCGATAATCATAAAAACCTGCTAACTTAGCAGCCAACTAGGCCTTAGTAGCCCGCTAAATCCGTAGTTTGCTGCTCCGTAGTTACCAACTAATTTTGTATTCATAAAACATTGCTAAGAATGTTACCAGCTAGTTGACAGATAGATATTTTAAGCGCGCAACTGGGACATCAGGCAAGTTGCCAGCTAGTGACTTAGAGTCACCCCAGACGAACTCTAATGTTAGCAGTTAACTTAGCAACCAAATAAGCTCACCAACGTTTTATGAATATCACTTGGCTTCTAACTAGGCTTAGCTGTCAACTAGAGGCAGTTTTAGCAGCCAACTAGGCTAAGCAGGCTTTTATGAATATCGACCCAGCTGTTTAGTGCACAGTTTAATAGCGCGGAGTGTTGGGATTTGCAAGAATGAGAAAGGTTCCCAGTAAATCACCAAAAGAAGTTTTAAGCTAGCTATGTCTCCAGTTTAAAGTTATAGTACGTGTATACTATATACAAGTTGTGTATTTTTATCGTTTAAAGCAGCAAAAGTTCTCAAAATCGAAAGAATGTTGCTTGACAACTAACCTGACGAAGATTTAGCTCTGTGAATGCTGTATATTCCGATTAAAATGTAATCAAAGATTTCAATTTTGAACCCAATGCTAAATAGAAATTTTCAAAAATGTATCTCTGAGATGCATTTTTGTACTTCTTTTATTATTTTCTTCTACAAGACAGCATGCCAGAAGGAATAATTTCACAGCGAGCTATCGAGTTCAGAGCATTTACATTTGAAAAGCTTTTTGAACAATAATTTGGTTGGTTACTTTTTATATTTGCAAAAGGTGGGCCTACTGTTCATTATGCCTATACTTGACTACGGCTTGAAATTACTACACACGCGTTTACTTTATGGAAAGCTGCAGCCGATACCGCAGACAGACATGGCCACAGTTTCAATATCCTGCGACTGACAGAGCATTATTTTGCTCGAAACGTTGTGTTCCCTTGTTCTTTTCATAACCTCACCCCCAAAAAACTTGCAATTCTAAATTTGTTGAAGAATAATATTGAACTAGAGGTCAGGTTTTGAGTTTTTAAAATGTCAAAGGTACAACAACAAAAACCAAAAAAAGATACAAAAACAAAGAGACGTTTTTGGCGCGCGGGGTTTTATTCTAACAATGGCCTGGCCTATTCATGGACCTAGCGGCTATTTCTGCTCTATTTAATGGATAAAAAAACGATTGAATTGATGGTCTCAGACAGCTTGTAAACAATTATTGATAGACGGGTCGAAGTGACACCTGGCCTGGTAGTGTTCAACAAAAGGACAACCTTGCGGGTATTCAGTGATGCAATCGGCAACAAGACCGCGCACTCGCTACGTTTACACGCACACACAATCTGGCGGGGAAAGTTTTCGTTATCGTCTGCCAGCAGTTTTTGTAAGTCTGGTATCTGGACTACATTTACCATGAGCCCACGACGATGGTGATATTCCATTCTAGCCTCCAGACTATCATTTGATTATGTTTGTAACTTTGTAAATTGCAGATTTCGTTGGGCAGAAATCATTCTAAAACGCTCAATAAAATGTCACAGCTTTCAAAATGCAGGGGTTCTTTTCATTAGGCGCGCCCTTGCATTTCTCTCTTCGATTTGGAGTGGTGGTGGTGAGTTGTATAAAGATGCAAAAGGCTCTATAATTTACGTTAAACGTAGACATATTTTGTTGGTTGTTTTTGCAACAAGGCTTGCAGATACGAGTGATTCACAATTTCAGAAAATTTAACACTTACAAATAATATCGCGTAACTGTGAGCAGCAGTGTTTTCCTGTTTTTGTTATTTTTTGGTAACAGATCCTTTATTCACTTCAAAAGTTGCGGTTTCGAGTGTGTATTTCCCCCATTTTACCTCATTTGCAAAAGAAATAAGGACATGAAAGGATGTCGTTTTGGTACACGACCTTGTATGACACGGTTCACATAATCGGGCCAGGTGCCAGGGTTTCATTTCCGCTCAGTCTTTTTCAATCGTTTTCCCTCGCCGTTTGTTCAACGTTTCACGCACGATTGAAGCCTAATTTTTTTGATACAACAAGCACCCCGCGTCATACATGTACACCACAATTTGTGCCTTGTAGTTTGCCTGTGTTGGTTACAACATTTACCGGGAGTCGCGGCTGTTTGGCCCCGCCGGTCTGTGGCAGTCTAGGCGGCGGGCGCGTGTGGACGCGGTGTGAATATTGCGTGTTACAACTCGAAACCCAGACCGGCTGCGCGCGCTGTTGGCCCGTTGTGGTCACGGTAAATTGAGCCCCTTTATAACTTAGGACCCCTCTTCCCGACACAATCTTGCTCATTATACTTTTTTGAAAACAAGTCTAATTGCACCGATGGCCATATATTTGATGAGTCAATTGTGACGTGGTGGTCACCATTTTTTTCTTTTTATCCTATTTCTCCTTGTCGGTTTTTCTTTTCTTTTTTATTTGGGGGTGGAGGTGGTAAGTTTTCATCCAATTGTGGTAAGCCTTAAAAGGATTACATTTTATAATGTATTTGCTTAAATTATTTTTTGTTGACATGTTTACTATGAAAAATATAACAATATCACCAATAAGTATTGTTGTTTTCATGTCCATCTCATTTTGCCCACGTCTGGGTACATGACCTTGTAATGTTCAATCAATATGTACATTGTATTCCTCCGGACTGAAGCACCTGGTATATCGAACATGCAGTTATACCGATACAGGCATGCTCTGATGTCCACATTGTCATTCGAATAAAAAGGGGTTTCCAAAGGCTAAGCAACCATTGCATCTCTTTGTGGGTGAAACTCATGAGGGTGGGGCTGTGATGGGAAGGTGTGAGAGAACGTATGTTTTCACAGCTTTCATTCTGTTCGTTTTTATGGACTTTGTATGTTTTCCCATTACAATGGAAAGTAGGTGTAGATTCTATCTAGAGATTTGTTAGTTCTAGTGCCAGATTGTCCTTTCTTAAACAACATATTGGTGCTATTTATTTGAGCAAAAAATAATATTTGTCAGAGCCTGCTTTCATCTTGTTTATAACAATGTCTTTTGTTGTCTGCCCAATTTTTTGTGTAGTCTTTTATAGACAACGCAGGGTATGTTTTACTATTACTTACAATTCTAACATTAATAAGACGACTACATGGGTTCAAAAAGTTTTCCCTTATACAGAGTAGGAGAAACATTTTACACCAAATTATTATTGTCCAAACCTGCATGTATGGCCTACCGAGTAAGTAAGTAAGACTGCACAACTTGTGTTATTCAACATGGCACTTTATAGCTAAGATGATTCTTTAAAAATCATCAACCTCTTTCTCTATATTTTTGTAAAAAATCTAAAATCTCATCTTCTTGATTTATTTTTATATAATTAGTTATAATTTATGAACCGAACTGTGTGGTTTTGTCTTTTGTTATATTGTTTGTTTATGTATGTATTTTGTCCTTTGTTTTGTGTTTTTTGTCTTTCCGTTGACCGTAGTTAATCTATCATATAAGTAGGTTAAAAAAGCAATTCGCTGCACCTTATTAAACATTGTTGTTAATTCGGTCTTAATGATTCAATTGCCTATTTTTTGTTAATATGCGATTTTAAGTTTCCGTTCTGTGAAAAATTTAAGCATTGAAATAAAATGTACTACTAACTTGCAAACCAAATTTTTGTTCTCTGCATAAGCTACACGCACAGGGATTTTGTTAATGGTGATAGTTGTAATGGCAATTTAAGAATTATTATTTTTAAAGATGAAGATGATTTGTTAAAAGGAAGTCTTCTCTCTTCGTCTAAAATTGGTCGTATCAAGTTTTATCAATAACAATTTTCGCCATTAAAAAAAACCCAATCAATGTTTAGTTCTGAAAAAACAAATCAAAGTTGTCCTTTTCAAATAGTAAACATACTTAGTAGTATAGTAGCCCTTCATCATTTCAATGCTTCTATTTTCACAGAATGGAAACTTACAATCTCATTAGACAATTGCATAATAAAGAGTATTATGTGACCCACCAGGCCAAAACCAGACGGAAGTCGGCAAATGTCATTTCGAGATATGGCATTGTACACACAACAAAATGTGTTGCCGGTCGATTTTTTTTTTTTCATAAATCGTTAGTTAAAACTCTAATTTATAGGCTGTTCATGTTTAAACCTTTTTAAAAATCCCCGAAAGTGATAATATCGGCCTTCTCATGATTTTTGTTGTCGTTGCTATTACTCAAATTGAGCAAACTTGTTGCCGCGAACGGCAACAAAATGTCACTTTTTGAAGCGTCGTTACTTTTCATTCCATAGCGGTACTGGTGCATGTGACTAGCAAATGGTATAAAAATCTCTCATATGAAAATTTCGACTTTAGCCTGGTTTTAAGGTGGTGGGTCACATATTATGTACATAGATATAATTAATTCTGACCAAATTCACGACAACATTTAGGTATATCAAAGGTGAAGCAAATTAACACAAATCAAAGGACAAAGGACACATTAATTTTGAACCTGCAATATAACAAAACAGAAGAAAACACGAAATGATTCGATTCCCTTATATACCACTGATCTGTTGTATACAAGATACCAGAAATTCCACAGAAAAACATCAATATTAGCCATTTTTGCCCTTTTCACCCTAATTGTAAAAGTTATGTTTAGGTATTAATCTTCCCTCATAATATTGTTTGAAATCGTTTCCAGCAGGACAATTTCTTGTTAAACTTTTGTATTTAATGTTTTAACATTTTGGCTTTAAGCCGGGATGCCCCCCACTGCGCTATAATAGAAAACACGAGTACATTATGTGTTGCATGCAATAGATTAATTTTACAAACTGGAAAACGTAAAGCGAATGTCCATTGAGCAAATAATGCAACAGAAGACCCAACTCGTATAAATGTGTATTTTAAGATAAACATTTCTTCCCAGGGATAATTTACAAGGAGTTGATACATACAGCGAGGAGATTTGCTAAAGATGGAAATCTTTAGTGGTAATCCTCCGTGTTGTTTTGTCCTTTTGTTTAAGTATTTTCTTACAGTATAGTCTTCCTCATAATCTTGTAAAGATTGAAATATCAGGCTCTTATTCAGGCCATTCTGGCCAACTAGCAGCTTACAGAAGTTTTAATCGTATAAAGATGAAAATATAGGTTTTCCCAGACGCTTTGGCAAAATGTGCATTTGAATTTGTAAAACTTGAATTTAATTTTGCGCAGATTTTTAGTACAATATATAGGTTTAATTTTTGCAAAAATTATTTTATTTTATTTTGTGCCATTCAAATAAGTGAATGTGCACAACGTTTAATTTAAACAAAACATTGTTGATTTAACCCTTTAGTTTTAAGCGTGAACAATTCACGGTACAACTTGGATTAATTTAACAATTAATCAATGTTTTGTAGACCTTCTTTACTGGATTTTATTATACTGTCTTTTCTCTCTTGTTTTATCAGTTCGATTGTATATCTGTCGATCACCAGTATACCAAAATTAAAAAAAAATGCTGAGCAAGAAAGAACGATTTCTTTTTTAGCTCAGATGTATAATAATAGGATCTATTACAATAGTTTGTATGTTTCAAAAGACTAAACCACCTGGTTTAGTTCACCATTGTTAACACATAAATGATTCCAATGCTTGACCAGGCATACATTACAAACAGCGCGGGAAATCGGCTGCTCATTAAGCGAAAAAGATTGATGGTAAATTAAAAGGAGAACATCAGGATTGCAGATGTACATTCGAATTCGCGCCAAAATAAATTATAATAAATTCACTGAGTGCACAAAGTTCTGAAAATCGTACGCTGATTGTTTACGACTAAATGCACCTTTATGAAAAAAAGAATCATCAATTGTTAAATAGAAAACGAGATTGTGAACGTTCATACTTTTTTTGCACGACAACGAATGAATCTTTTACAAAATGTGCAAATTAATGTTACGATATCATCCAGAAAAACATTTAGTTTGCTTGGAGAAAAGTAGAGAACACGCCGAAATGTTACGCGTTGCACATTATTTTGCTGGAGACAACTCGGCTGCTCTTTAGGTTAGAACTTTAATTTGCTAATTAGGCCTAGTAGTAGTTTTCTTTTTGCTAAGCAGTTTAGTGACATGTAGTTTTGCAAGCATCAGCAGCAAGGATTTGGAGGTTCATGCAGGCATCATTGCCTACGGTTCGCGGGCGAAGCTATGATGGTGCGCAGGGTGGGTCCGAGCATACCCGTCGACCGTATAGCTAGCTACACCGTCCCAAGATGTTTCATGTGCTGCATCTAATCGAACGAAAGTCCCACCGATCTGTCGTAGGGAAGCCGATTGGCGAAACTTTCATTCTAAAAGACGGAACAGTTCGGTTGCTGGTGCATCTTGACTGGTGTATGGTAGGGTGGTTGAGGGGGTGAGACCCGTATCTCTCGGTTGCTGCTGTCATCCAATATGGAACGCAAGATGCGTGGTGCGTTGAAATGTGCCCTGCCCAATACGGGCTGTATACTTCCGTCGGTGGGATGACATTTATAGCTTGTCGTATAGATTTAATATCACTCCATGTCATGTTACTCCTCAGCTCAATGAACAAAATGCTGTAAAACAACAGTTTGACAAAATAATTATGTTGGCTATAATGGAGTGTACCGGTACCTCCAACCCATCATGAGACGAAAGCAGTCCAATGCAACATCAGTTTAAATTGCAATTTACATGTTTCGAGAATTGTGTTAAAACCTTATTCTATCTGTGAACGCTATTCCTTGTTCTGAGAGTCATGTACTGATGCAGAGATTGCGTTTGAGCATCCCGTATGACAAGCATCGGTGAATAATACCCGTCGTGATACTGCATGCATGTGGTGGATAAGACCGTTTTTCAAAATGGAATCTTCGCCAGGACTATTTTGAGATCATCATATCTGGGTAGTGACATCACAAAAAGGCAAGGATGTATCACACCCTGTTTCTTTCTATATGGTCACACTGTCTTGCAAGACAAGCGAAAGATGGTGAATCGAAGCAAAGGGTATCGGTTGTGACATGTCCGTTATAGTTTCGTTGGGAGCGATTTTTTTTCCAGCGTTTCCTAAAGTTTGGTGAATTCAACCGGGGAATTCAAGTCTTGCATGTATAGAAATCACTTGTGTGTCGAACAGGTTTTATACAGTTTGTCTAAAAAAACAAAACTGCAAACACATTACAATGAAATGCTACGCATAGAATGTACAACCAACATAGAAAATAGAGATATGGTTTGAAAGATACACCTTTTCACTTTAAAATGGGATATCAAACGTCTAAATCTGATACATTTTGACAGAGTTATAAGTAATTTCCCAAGAGACGTCAACTTGACCATGCGACAAAGTTTTTCGGTTTCGTTTGGTGTGCAGCACATGTGGATAAGCCGTTGGTGATTAGCAGCTAAACGCACGTGTCCAATTTATAAACATCAATGTTCAATAGCTATCCACCATCCATCCTGATGCTAAACATGCATGTTTAGCATGTTAACATGTTTACAAACATGAATTTGGTTTTCTCGGTATAAAGAAATTGTTTGCAGTGTAGGCCAGTCAAAAAGCTACATTAATTTGTTGTCACAATGCGTAAAATCAAAAACTTGGTTCCATGGTAAATTTGACCTCTCTTGGGAAAATTACGCATAATTCTGTCACAAATTATCAGATTTTGACGTTTGATGTCTCATTTTAAGGTGGAAAGGTGTATCTTTTAAACCATACCTATATTAAATATGTTGGTTGCACAATCTGTGTGTAGCACCCCATTATGTTTTGTTTGCATTTTTTTTTAGGCAGACTGTACAATACACAACCGTTTTTTACACCTCACTGTTCGCAAGATGCGAGCAGTTGAGAATGCTGGTAAAAATGAAAGATTTTGAGAATTTTTCGATTATTCCAGTGCAGGTTCTAAAAGTGTCGATTCTATGGATTCTATGGATATATGTATACGGTAAACGGGTGCGAACAAAACTGAATTTTGTTGAGATTTCACCGTGACACATTCCCACGGGTAGCATGCAAACCATATGTACTGCGACGTATATTATAAAGATTCTAGATTATTGTTTCCCAATCAAATAGCAAGATACTTAATGTATATAAGGAAAATAACTTATAAGGACAATAAAGACAGAATTAGAGAAAAAGGCTTTATGTTTATCACCGAAATTGTGGTCAGACATTTGTTTTGTATTTGTGGACGTATAGTTTCTCTTTTTTTTTTCTTTTTTTTAAGATTATAAAATCTTTGTTGATTAGATTTTTAAGTCAGAACAAAAGCTTGGGTTTGGGTCCATCAGTCGTGAAAAAAACACCTCTTATACATTGTACAACACACGCCTAGAGCTATGTCTACCTTTCACTTCACCTTGCGCTTGTATAACCATTTGACGCACGCTATTTATTTCCACAGCGGATGAGTCACAGCGAACTGACAAGGGTGGGCAAGGCCGACCGGCCTGGCGCCACGTTCCCTCGGCCACCCAATAACCCCCGGCCCGCCCATTCAAAAAACCTGCCTTGCTCTCCGTGAATTAACTAATTTTCCCCCTTTTTTCGTGTAACCCCCCGAAGACGAAGACTGCAATTTTCCCTTGTGGCCCGCGGTCACAATAAGGGTTACGGGCAACAACGACAAATCGAAAAAACATCCTTGGGGCATTTTTAAGTCGCAGTGTATAATTTTGGTCTGCCTTTTATACTCTCCTTTGGTTATAGAATCGATGACATAATGGCGATTACTAACAGCGTGTCCCTCTGACGGAGGCTTATATACGAAGTTCAAGGTGACGTGTCAGCGTGACACGGATGGTGCCCCTCGGCGGGTAGAGACTCTCTTCTAACGGCGGGTAGAGACTCCCTTCTAACGGCGGGCCTGCTCGGGGAAAACATGGACGGTAGCCGACTTGGCCCTTGGAACTAGTCCCTGTCAGTTCTTCCGTCCTTCAAGGTGTCTCATTGTTTCTGTCTTCTCCTTGAAAATCGAATAAAGGTCTTAGCTCAATTTGTGTAAGGAGGATATCGATGGGGAAACGAAGTTTTGCTTCGGTGGCAAATTAATACAAAAACCTAATTTGTAATTCATTAAACTTATTATAATTAGACGTTAAATCTTCATTTTGGAAACTTTGTCTTATCTATGTCTTGCTTCGTCTCCCGTTCACTCTATCTTTGCATAATTATCCATCTTTCATCAACATCCCTCGTTTTCCTTCACGCGCAATTTCTCTCATGTTAATCGTATAACTTCCTTTTGAATAGCCCCCTTTCCCCGACTCCACTTATAATACTTATTTCCCTTTTCAACATAATGTCTATCGTCTTTTTCTTTTTCAAAGGTAGTAAAACAACCTTTGCTATAATTATGTTCATATATAGATGCTGGAGAACAAAATGCTGTTTTTGGAGTCTGGTTCTTTAACATTATATACACTTTAGAGGAAACAACCATTTGTAGACATCAGGGAATTGTCAGGTTAGGGAACCAGACTAGCTGGCCTGCGTATAACCGAATTAAACAAAACGTGAACTAACCAAATCTGATATTGAGGGATGCATTTGGAAAATAGTCAGGTTTTGTCAACGATATCTTGGAATAAGTCACCTTTGGGAGACCATTTTGCGTAATTTTAACAACATTAGGGAGACCATGGTCATTAGGGAGACATTTCGAGGTCTCCCTAACGTTCCAACTACAGGAAGGAGATACATTTTTAAACATTTAACAGTCCAGATTGATAGAGTAGGGTCCAAAATGCATAAATATGAAATTTCGTGGGAAAAGCTCTAGGTAAAATAAAACGGGTTAGGTTACAATAAAGAATGGAAAATGTTGTGCACGTCTCTATGGAGAGGTCTCCCAAATGCCCATTTTCGGTTATTATTATTGTTATTATTATTATTATTATTATTATTATTTATTCGGTCATGACATTCAAAATACAAACATGTACATATTCGAAGTAAGAAAAGGCACACATCAAAAACAATCAAGATGAAAGATAAATGGTATAACAAATACCAATCAAAAGTAATAAATGTATACAAGGTACGGTGGGGGAGAGATAGGTATAGAAGGGGAGCAGAATGGAGAAGGGGGAGTGGGAGGGAGTTCACAGCAGAATAAAGACAATCCAATCTAAGATGGCCAGGATGAACAAAAGTGAAAACACTGTGATTGAAAGCCTGTCCATCTAGTCGGACGACCATCATTGTTGGAAATTGCATCACACCAGCTTGACATAATTTCACAGGATGTTTCAGTCAAGTTTCATAATAATTCAGTAGGCCTACTTTTGATTTTTGGTGTTTGCAAATGTTGTATTTCCTTATAAAACAGACTGCTTGTGTAACAGGGGGCCGGGGAACGCCTGCCGTTCATTTCCAATGTCCCCTCTTTGTCACCTATTCCTCCCCTATCCACTCAGAACTTGGAGAATGCAAAACTATAGCTATTTATGTATATTATTTTAAACTTTGACCAAAAGATATGACGTGTCCCCCTTCAGAAAATTAGACCTTTAAGTCCCCGCTATACATAACTGTCTTCCACTTGTTGACCTCAATTAATCAAAACAAAACAAATCAAACATTTACGCCATTCAACTCAAATCAGTTTGTCCATTTACAAATGTACCTTATTATCTGGTTGTGTAATTTAAAGAGGACATGTAATCGGAATATGTATGCATAAATTATATGTAAATAAATATAGTTTTTTTTATAGTATTCTTATACAAATATACCTGCTAGCGTGTACATGTATGTATTTAGGTAAGGTGTTTTCATGTGTCAGCTATAATGTTCAAGCGAGTTAAACTTAAAGCAACATAACTGATTATAAGCCGAAAGGAATTGTTTCAAAAACCCAAACAAAAAAGACAAAGCAGAAATTAAAATCAATATGGATATTGCACGAGTGGATGCAATTCTGATAAAAAACAAAGGCGACTTTAATTTTCTATAACCTAACCTTCACCTGAACCCATTTCTCGGAACTATTCACGGGCATGTATGGACTGTATGACGTAGGCCTATATCCCTTTGTCGTCGTTTCTGTTTTGCATATATCACTATGGTTTTATATACCCAGCATTCCAGAGAGTCTCGCGAACTTGACCTTAGGTCGAGTTCCAGTCGATTTCATAATTACATTACGTCCTTTAATTTCCCCGCCATGTTACCCTGGCAACGCAGCCTCCCTAGCAGACTTGGATACGGTGCACGCCTGATTGTCGTGAAACAAATTATGTCAAGCTTCGGACGGAAAGCAGTGGTGGTACAGTATGGGCTTTATTCACGAGTCGGCTATATTAAAAGGAAGGTGACGTAAAATCTTTTTTTTTTTTTTGAAACTTGCAGATAGAAATGAAAGCAATGACCTAAAGTTAATTACAAATTAATACCAGTCTTTGATGATGAATAAATACAAATGTTTGATTAAAAACATACCTTTATGTTTTAGGACACTAACAAATTAAAAAAATTGAAAGTGAGGCTAGAATGCAAAACCTATAGTCTGGCACCATCCCATTCAACAGTTCACAATTTATAAAATATATTTAGGGAACAAGACCAAAATGGCTTCCTCTTGAATTATAGGTGCATAAACAGGCCGTTGAAAAAACAGCCAGTCAATTTTTTTTTAAATGTTATAAATATTACTTGCTTGTTTTAAACACATGTACATATTTTCCATAAATTATGCAATACGCCAATTTTAAGCAAAATAAAAACATGTAGTAAAATAATAAAATAGTCATTTTTGAAATTATTTTTCCTAGGAAAATCCCTCGCAGTATAAATAAGATGGACATCCCCAGTCTGATTATAACTGACCAAGATGTGAAAATTAAAGGAGAGAATGCGGAAAAAGTGACTAGTAAGTATAACCCTACATAATATAAAAAATAATATATAATACAAGATGATATAGGCCTCCGTGTATTAAAATGTGTAAAAAAAATTAATAAGTTTTCAGTTAATGACAGTAATTGCAAATTGCTTCCGTCTGCCAACAAACCAGCATTAAAATGCATCAATTGATGATAAAACATCTATATGTACAATACCTATCACTGTTAATTTCCCTTCTGAGTTTTAAGTGGAGTTATAATAAGCCTGGCAAAAATTATGATGGTAGCCTTGTAACTCGTCACTCGATTCAGTATACAGCGTTCACAGTGAATTGCTTCATACGTAGGCATAAGTCCCTCGTTTTCACCGAATTGTCGATCTCCGATTGTCTGCCGTGCGCGTTCTAGCGCTCATTTGGTGTTATTATTATGTATATATTAGTTTAATTTATATTTTTGAGTTTTTATATACATTTTCAGCGATTCAACCAATGAAGAATAGATGCACATATTCCGTTTGTTGTCTGCTTGGCAAAAACAGTTTGTTTAATTTGTTTGTGTTGTAACTTTAATCTACTTGAATGCCGTTTTCTTTCTTTCTTACGTTTTTAAAGATGCTTTTGAGCTTATTTTAGGACTTTGGCAACAAATGCTTCCATGAATAATTATTGTATATACAACTAGAAATTAGCGGCACAGTATACACAATTCCGTATAATTTTCGGTCGAAAGTCGCGCAGCGAGATGCCAACATCCGACCGTATTTCACGGTACGGTCGGACCGTATAGTTGTATTTACTTATAAAAATCGTATTTTTGTTACGGCAAAAGTCTGTGAAGTGACAGAAAAATATGTAAAGTAGCAGAATTTACATAATTTTCACAGTAAAAATAAAGTTTATTAATAAATACAACTACGGTCCGAACATTTTTTTACAGTGTACAACTTAAGAATTGTGGTGCGAAATACGGTACCCTCTGGAGACATGAACACAATGTGTACAATGGAGACAAAACGTCTCCAGAGGGTAAATTTCTATAGATGAATAGGTCTCCACTGGGAATTTCACGAATTAGATTTTTGGATTTTACTTAAATTACTCAAAAACTAGGATTAGGATGTGGGTTAGGGTTAGTGTTTGGGTTAGGGTATAATATAGGGTATATTGGGTCGAAATTTCAACCCATGAAAAAAATTATGGTTAAAATGGGAGCATTTTGAAAAACGTGCTCGACTTTCTAACCATTTTGTACACGAGAACAAAGCCATGTCTCCACAGTGGATACAACAATGCGAATGTGTATGTAGACAAAGTAACATTGCATGAGGAACAACAAGTGTGTATACAGAATTAGCCCATTGTCAATTGTCGAGTCGATTGCAATATACTTTTTTGCAATACATTTGCAAATAGGCGAAACAGACAACAAAGATTATGTCGTGACTAACACGGCATTATGGTACCGTCTGTTTAACGCTGTCAAGGCTGATTCCAAAGAGAACATTACAATCACAATGCATGGCTGTTTCACGGAGCGTGTACTTCTGTTTGCAAATAATTGGTAATAAAATGTTTATGACCTATACACTAATACAGGTATTAATAAATACGAACAGTGTACCGTATGCCGTAAACGGCAGATAGATGATGAGATTTGGTCTAAGTTTAAGCATGGAATTTGACACACAGTCCGAGTATTTCATGAGAAAGATATTTTAGATATGGGGCCATCGCAGATTTGTCCTTTGAAACTAATAGGTATAACAAGCAATTTTCTAAATATCTACCATTGATTGTTATTCTACCTATATTTTTTTCAAATGTCAAATGCATGGCCCTGTTATCCAAGTATCTTTCTTATGACATCATTATTTGTTTGCCGAATGTCATGCTTGTATCATCAAAGGCACAACTCATTTCCCCTATCTGCCCCACTATATAACAGTGCGAGTCAAAAAATTACTATTATATGTACTTATAAAATTGGCCATAGTTTTATTCTGTATCAATATAGAAAAGATATTTGTATGTACTTTTAGAGTAACTCTTTCTGCTTCCTTTGGTGTCAGTTTCACTGGATTGGTTTTAATGCATGACTGCACAGGAGACAATTAAGGGATCGGGTGAAATCAGAGTTGTGCCAACTGGGCCCAATTTCATAGAGCTGCTAAGCAAACAAAATTGCTTAGCACAAAAAAGTCTTGCTCATTAAAAACAGGTTACCAACCAAAATTATACATGTTTTTCATGCTAAGCAAGAAAACAGCTGATTATCAATCCAGAACAATAAAGATCAGGTAAAATTTTGGTCTGTAACCTTGTTTTTGCCAAGGACAAATTGTCATGCTAAGCAAATTGTTGTGCTTAGCAGCTCTATGAAATTGGCCCCTGGTCAGGGCTGAATACGAGACACTTAAAGGTAGTATACACCATTGGTAATTGCTTGAATTATCATGAATGGGTAGATTTGGGGGGTTGTATTTCATAGTAAATATCGTTTAGAAAAGCACGAAAAACAGCGTTTGTTTTCAACCGGCATCGAGCAGTTATTCTTATGTTATCTTTGTTTTTTCGCGATCGCCGTCCGGCGATCGCGAATTTTTCTTAATAATTCGGTAGTAAATATTTTCGATATTTGCAAATGGTGTATAGGCCTACTACCTTTAAAAGAACACAACCATTGTCTTAGTTTTGGTCACGGAATGCATAATTAGTTCAGATTTGTGGATATTGCTTGCAATAGTTTCAGTAGACCTATAGGGCCTACGTGGTACTGTTGAAGCACTGTGCGTCCATCAATTATTTTCGTACATTTGCGTTATGGGGACAATCCCTAGGGTTTGTGTGCTAAGGGAAATCTCTCTAATCTCAAACTCAGAACACTCTAAAATTCCAAAATTTTCAACATCACCCCAATTTGTCTTCTTCTACATTTTATTTTATTTATTTATTTACAACCATCTTTAATGAGGGTAACACATCCAGCAGAAGCTGATCATTTGGGGCCCTCAGTAGAGAGAAGACAATGAGAAGAAGGTACAGTTTTTAGAGGTGGGAGGAAAACCCCAGAAGAATATCCTGGGGAAAAACCCACGGAGTCAGGCAGGGACTGAAAACCCAATCCATATTATTGGCCCAGGCGGGGTTCGAACCCGGGTCATAGTGGTGGAAGGCGAGGAAAGAACCGCTACGCCAACCTGACTCCCCTAACTCAATTTTACCTTGTTCTACCTTGACTGAAGACCAAACTATGGGAACTCGAAAATGTTCCCACTACTCGGTCTGGGTTTTTTTCAAACAAAAGAACCTGTTCCCACAACTAGGTGGAGGCTATAGAACACAGTTAACATAACACCCCAGTATAGGGCCTTTTTGGTCAGTGAATTTACCCGGACGCAAATTTAAACCGAGTCATTGCCTTGAATCAACCGATGGAGTGGTCCCCAAGATCTCCTGATCTGACCCCTCTTGGCTACATTTTATTGGGATATCTGAAAGCTCGGGTTTTCCCCAGCAAATCTGGATAACTTACAGGAAAGGAGTAACTCGTGAAATTGACATTCTCAGACAAGACAGGGAAATGATTCGCCGTGCTGTTGTTGCAGGAATGATGCGTTGTTGCAGGAATGATGCGCCGTGCATGCTGTTGCAGGAATGATGCGCCGAGCCCAGCTGTGCATTGAACGCGGATGGTGGCCATGTTGAGAACTAAAGTCATCGTGGAATTGGATTGCCTATTTAAAAGCCAATGAAATTCTGTTTTTGTATCTTTGTTATAGGCAATGGTTGGGTTGTTTTAAATTGTCTCTTTCTTACCCATCAGCCCTGACCAGTTGACACAACTCTGATTTCACCCGACCCCTTAATTATTGTCTCCTGTGCAGTCATGCATAACAACTAATCTAGTACAACTCACCACCCCAAAACCAGGCTGAAGTCGAAATTGTTCATATGAGAGATTTTTATACCATTAGATTACTAGCGTTTTAAGCTTTAAAATAAGCTATAGTGGACTCAAATAGGTGGTATACTTTTGAAGTTACATCTTTTTGAAGTTAGGTAGTGTCAAGGGATGCTTTTGAGAAAACGAGCACTAAAGTCGTTCATCATTATCATACATTATTGAAGCAAGAATCAGGAGAAGGCCGATATTATCACATTCGGGGATTTTTAAAAAAGGTTTAAACATGAACAGCCTATAAATTAAAGTTTTAACTAACGATTTATAAAAAAAATATATAAAAAAAATAAAAAAATGTGTACAATGCCGTATCTCGAAATAGCATTTGTCGACTTCCGCCTGGTTTTGGCGTGGTGGGTCACAAATGTCACCAAAAGAAGCGAGAAGAATTACCTTAAAAGCACATATGAAAATATCTTATCTATATTGCCACAGAATGTAACTATGGCCAATTTTAAAAGTGTATAGTTTATTGTGTTTACTCGCACTATATATTATGTGACACTGTCTGTCAGTTTGCTATCTCACACGCTGAATTTTACCAGTTCAGAAACATATGCATGAAAACGAAGTTATAATCTTTAGAATTTGGATCACTTTTTTTGGGCCAATGCTCTCAAAAGAAGCGTTCAGTGCTTAGAGGCAAACTCCTTCACGCTTTCACAATTTCCTTTTATTTTGAAGCTAATAATAAACTTATTGTGTTCCTAATTTTGTTTTGCTTGTTTAGTTAGTAAACTTTTTGGGGTCAAAATAAGCTTTATCAAATAAAAATTCAAATGCTTGTCTAAATGTGCAGAAATATACTTATAATACTAATTGACACATATCGTCCAGCATTTGCTTTCTGGTTGTCCAAAGTTTTCCAATTAAAACAATTATGAATGTCGTTAAAAAAGCGGCTATTGAACTTGCCAACTATATTAACTATACCTATCACCGCCATTGCGACCATATCCCAATAATATTCCAGTTCGTCTATGCCCTACTTTTCCTTCTTAATTTTGCTGTATTTTTACTGTAATTTACTGGTTTTGTTCACAGTCATCTTCTTAATTTGCATTCAATTTTCAGAATAAGAAATCCGTTTTAGCTATCATAAATAGACTAGAACAGTGTTAAAGGTATGATACACCATTTGCAGATATCGAAAATATTTATTACCAAATTATTAAGAAATATTTTATTCATTTGAAAGTAAATAATGATCCTAGGCATCCAGCAAAATGATTGCGCTAGATATCCTGTAATTATTCCGGAAAAATTGAATTTTATAAAACAAAATTGGACGGCGATCGCGAAAAAAACCAAAGATAACATAAGAATAACTGCTCGGCGCCAGTTGAAAACAAACGCTGTTTTTAGTGTTTTTCTCGGCATTCATGATTGTAAAACTTCGGACAGGTCAGTTAAACGATATTTACTATAAAATACAACCCCCTAATCTACCCATTCATGATAATTCAAGCAATTACCAATGGTGTATCCTACCTTTAAACAAAAAAACCAAAACGACCATGGTGAAACTTTCTCTCGTTTAAAAAACTGAAAACTGAGTTTGGTGAAAGACTCGTTCTTATCAAACTCTATTATTTAATTAACACAAGGGTCTTGTAGACAATATCTGCATATAGAAACCGACGTCCAGTTTGTCATTAGGCTGGTGGGGCAACAACTCAAACCCGTTCCATTACATTTCCAGTACATGTATATGAATGTTCCATATACCATTATTAAATTTCTTTCTAGCTTTCCGACGGTTTGCAACCGAAAGGTGTATAATTGTGTTTCTCTTTCTCTTACATTTGATGTTCCGACGATTATTTCCCCCAATTCGTGGGTTTTTGTTTGCCCTTATAAAAAATTATTTACTACAGTGTGGAGACATAGAAGCAACGGAGACATAGAAGCAACGGAGACAAAGAAACTGAATAGGTCTCAGGAAAGAAGAACAATATCGTGTCTACACAGGTATGTGTTTGATTGAAATGTACATTGTGTTCGCAGTTTGAAATTCGATTAACTGTCTGTCCGTCTTCATTTTCCCACTGATGTGTACCACTTGCATTTCCGCTTTCTGACATCAAATCTATCTCAACTCGCTTCTAAAGCCATTTTTTGTGATTCTGTGCACTATGCATATTGCTGTATCCATCAGAACCATACCCTAATACAAATTCTTTCTTAAATTCCATGATATCTTCCATGTGTCTTAGCAAAGATAAATAGTAAGAATTTCAAGATATGCCCGCCTTAAAGGGGTCGTATACATTTGGTAATTGGAAACCACTGTTTGTTTCAAGCCTATAATATACCATAAAACTAACCTGTACAAATTTCATTTCTAAAGGTGGTAGCGATTTTGAGATATTGCCGAAAATCTGGAGCGGTTATGTCCACGCAGGAAGAATAATCTGCATTGGAATACACGGTCTGAGAAACGTCACTGCAGTAACGCTTCTTAGATTCAAATTTTTGGAGATAAAAAGTGATATCTTTTTCCATAACCGCAATCATGACTTCGAAGTGAAAAGTTTTTAAAATGCATTATACTATCCAAAGCTGCTGTACTTCCTACCAAGTAAGTTTTTATTGCCATTAATTGTTGGAGTAATTACCAAACGTATACGATCCCTTTAAGTGCCCCCTGTTTTCTCTTTGGGACAAGCAGTGTTTTATTCGCTATAAAATGACTAGCACTATTATTACGAGTCTTTATTTATTTTACACCCTTTTGTCCCCGACTTGGCAAAAATAAATAGTTATAATTTTACGATATGCCGCCTCAATTGTCCCCCGTTTTCTCTTTAGGACAAGCAATGTATTTTCCCCTGTAACATGAGAAGCACTATTATTACGAGTCTTTATTTATTTTACACCCTCCTTAGTTTCCCCGACTACGATGACCTTGTGTTGCAGAATTCCCAGCCTTTTTATTTTACAAATTTCCTGTGTTCCATATTTTTAATTTAGTTTCCATGACTTTGCTTTTTTTTTCTCCAAAACCGAGACTGCATGTGGAGTCATTCAACTGGCTTTTCTTTTTCCACATTTCCCCCCTGTTACATGTAAATTTCCATTCTGCAACCGCATGCCCATTTTCAATTCAAAATCGGTTATGTTTGACTGAGCTCTGATGGGTCATAGGGCCTACAAGTCTTATTGCTTCAACTCGACCCCAGTTTTCAAGCAAGATTGAAAAAAAGAGGAGTGACATTGAACCATCTTCCTGTTAAATATTTCGCCTTTTTTTTTTAAATCAGTGTCTCCGTACATTTTGTTTAGTACGGTTTACTCCTTGCTTTTGTATACTGAGATCTCAAAACTAATTCCAATAATTGTTGATTTTTTTCTCAATTTGTTAAAAGATTTTATTTTCTCCCAAAAATGTGTATAAAAATAGCAAGATAGCAATGGTGGTTAAATTATTATTTCTTATTCATGTTACATTTAACAATGAATCTATCAGTTTCAATAAGAATGTTCATATCATGAGTTAGTGTTAATGTGTAATATCATGTTGTTTTAAAAAGTGTCCAATAAAAAGAAGCGGGTCTTGATATATTTTTTTTTAAGAGAAAATCTGATCGGAAACAGATGTCGAAAACGTAGTCCAATTTGCCTGTCTGAATAATGTGCATAAGGGATAACAAAACGCTTCCTATAGCAATAAAAACGATGAATCACATGGGTATTTTTGTTTAGAAATGCCGAAAAGTGCGTTTTTACCCGTGACCTTATGAATCATCGGTGTGTGTAGACATCGTTCGTAGCATAGAATGAATCGCTATTTTGTTTTTATCTCGACATCAAAGGAAAATTCAAAATGCACGACTTCCGATATGGATGGCGAGTTTCACTCATGACGAAATATTACTCAATTGAAATGCTATGCAACGATAGGCAGAATTTAGACTTAAATTTTGCTTAAAATTTGTTGTATATGTTTGTATTATTTTAATGTTCAGTTCTATTTTTGTTCTAACAAATTCTGTTTAGATCATCTCTGGCGTAGTATTTTCGGCAATTTCTCGGTTTGTCCGCGGTTTTTTTATTTCATTCTTTTGTATTGCACTGGGACTCTACAATATGGATGAAAATAAACAAATATCCCCAATATTAATATCATGGTTTATGCGAACTCCCATTTAATATTCCACCTTCTGATTGGGGAAATTGTATTAAAGTACAAAGCGAAAGTTACAAAAAGGAAGGGGAAAAGAAAAGAGAATACGTACTTTTCTTCTGCACCGACCGTGAAAGACATGCTTCTCGCTGTCAACGCTCCGCTTATCACCCACCGAGTCACTCGCAGTTGAATCACGGGAAGATCGTCGTCAGAGCACGGTACCTCAGTTGCTGGCGCTGCGCTCTCGTAGCTGGACGAATTTGACGCATTTCTGTACGAATTCCCTAATTTTTATAGCATCAGGTACCGTCACCGCGCTTCCAGGTGTCCAGATTCGGTAAGAACCGTGCTCAGGAATTCGGATGAAGGGCGAAGAATGGAAGAAAATTAAAAAATCGAAGTCTGTTGTTTGGCATCTGTTGCCCACATTGTTTTAGCGGTGGTTGGCCGTGGGCTACAACACAGGCGTACAGTGAGAGCGCCGTGTGACGGGCACCATGTGGCCAGTGTGTAAACTACGATTTTATACAGGTATATTCCCGTGTCTCACCCGCAGTACATGCCGATGCTGTTTGGTACACACCATCAAAGTGGGTCGGGCTGTTGTTTTGTTTTTCCTTCTTTACATTCCGCGGTTGGACCAAATCGCAGCCGTTGGATAAAAAAAATCGAGCGACTCAGAAGTGACGATTTTCACAGCATCTGATGGTCTGCGTCGGTACGGTCTCGGCTGTTCCCACGGCCGTTACAAGGTCTTTCCTTTTTTTTCTTTTTGCTCCGACTGTTGTTTTCTTGCGGTAGAGCAAACCCTTTTGTCTAAGTCTCCATGATGTACGAGGATGTGCTTCTGAGGACAGTCTCCGAATGGTACTTGAGATGTTGCCATAGAGCCGAGCCCCAGATGTGCACTCCCTGTTCGGAGGTTGATCCCGCCTTGTTTTACGCAGTGTCCATCGCATGCAAAGCAGACGAAATATACATAATGGAAAATAGAGACATGCAGACAACAGCAACCGACATTGGCTGCCATTTTCATTTTCATTATTACGTGGATATTGGAATACAGAACAAAACTGAAAGGGACCGTGCAACAAAAAAAATCAAGCGGTGACAAGACGCTGTGAGGCGTGCAGTGATATGCCGGGCGACGCTCGGGCTGGCGAGGCGCTGAGGTCGGCAGCGCGTGCTCGCTACTGCTCGCCCGACCACACTTCCGTCTAGCCCGTTCACTCACACAGCAGGAATCGGACCAACTCGCATAAAAGAAAAATTTCCCGTATTGTATTCTTACATTTATAATCAGCAGATTGCTGGCTCATTCTACCAATTTCCCTCCCCCCCCCCCCCCCCCCCCCATTTTCCACGAGGTCCCTCTAGCTTGCCTGCTAGATCCCCCCTCCGTAACAGACCGGCTGACACAGCCATTCTCTCAAGACCTCTCGCTGTGATGTATTTTATATAAGCGATGCGGTCCATGACACCATAATACACATTTTGCTTGTAACAGTACAATCTTTTCTTGACAAACAATAGACGAGGGTTGGATGTGCAGTTCGCCATCCAATCACGTCCCGACTTCGGACTCTTCCCAGCCAATGTCTTATCATTGTCCAACCGAAGACATTTTTGTGAATTAAGAATAAAGCCCCCAGATGCACATAAGACATTCATTTTTGAGTGTACATGTGTTACACAGACACTGCACAGTTGGAGGATGTGTCTTGCGTGCGCATCACAATGCCCACTTGAAAACTTGCAGTAGGTGGTTGAGTGGGCAACACAATGAGAACGATTATAAACGAAATCAATTCTTGCACCATACGGACGTTCTGACCTATAATTTCACACGCATATTACTAGACCTTTATAGATTGTTTTAATGTGCACTGCACGCAGGCTTCGAGATTACAGTGCCAGAACTACCAACAAAACAAAAACAGGTGCGGATAGGTGCATGCCTTTGGTGGGGTAAATTTTTAAGAACCCACCCCAACGAGACACCCAATCCTCCCTCTTGGTTTTATAATTAATAATAAAAAAACCAGCCTTTTTAACCTTATTATTAAACTTAACAGCAGCATTATTTTTTATTTTGGTTTGACATGAATGATAGCAAAGATTACGATTTCCTAAAATATAATTTTAAAAATGAATTCATAAATAAGTATAATGTATAATCGAACCAAAACATTTATTATTTTCGTGGTCATCATTTCTTTCTATCTGTATCACCATAATTTCACCATTACTGTCGTCATCATGATCACCACAGCAGGGGTGGATCCACACTGTTAAAAAAATATCTGTTAATTAACAGTACATTCTATTGTCAATTGGCATTACAGAAGGTACTGTTTATTAACAGTACATTCTACTGTTGTTTTATCTCTGTTTATTAACAGAGATCCTACTGTATTGGGTACTGGTACACCTACAGGGATTCCCCTGTTTTGCAACAGTGATTCCCCTGTTTTGCAACAGTGATTAACCCGTTGTTGTTTTGTCCAAAAACAAACGCTCCTGTTGAAGTACAGTTTTCTGTTGTTATGTGTATTGCGGCTATTTACATCGATGAATGAAGTGGGAATGGGAACCAGACCTATAGAAGTAACTACATTTAATTATTATTACACATTACACAATACTATTACTACACGTATACAAATAGATACAGTACCGGTAGTACAAATGCTACGGTAAACACTTTAACCATTGTCGTGAGTTACTTTTATATTCAGCTTTTCCCGCAATGATAAAGTCACGCTTTTAAATGAATAATTGCAATATTTCAATGCGGAGGAAGATGGGATGCGATTCTTCAGGTTTATTTGCAAAAAATCAAAATTTAATGAGGGAATTGCTTTAATAATTACACAAAGTGGTCAAAAAAGTGTGTTTTGTGGTAAAACAACACAGTTTAACATGACTTTTGTGAACACTAATTTTCTCACTTCTGATTGGTCAGTTGCTGCGTATTGAGATTCATGTAGGAGAACAGTAGATTCTCTGTAAATAAATACTTGTATGTATACTTGCTGTATATTTACAGCAAAATGTGTTGTTATGAAACAGTGATGTTGTTGTGTCTTAACAGAGACGGAAGGGAATGCTTGTTCAAAACATGTTGTTTTTTGTTCCAGTACAAAACTTTAATTTAACAGCGAACATTCTGTAACCAAACAGAGAAATTCAGAAAAATGTACATAGACAGTACTAGTTTTGTTTCTATGCAAAGAAATCCCAAAACAGTAATAACTACTGTTATATTTTGACATTTTCAACAGAAAAACAACTGTGAAGGTACATAATTTTTAACAGTGCAGGTTTGAGCCAAAGGGGGTGGGGTGCTGCCAAGAAAGGCGGTGGGCTGAGAGGGGGTTTGGGTCGCCTAAACTTCCTTCTAGATCGGCCCCTGCACAATTACTACCCTTCCTCCATCGTCATCCATGTCACTCCCATATTCTTGAGACCACAACCACCTCGTCACTCGTTGAGTCTCAAACCCTGATCACCACACGAGGAGTGGGTCCAGGTTTAAGCCAAAATGGGGTTCGCTTTCAAGACGGGGAGGGAGAGGGGCGCCGAGAGTGGTCGTCATCGCCTTCTTGAGACCATTATAACCTTATCACAGGTTATCATGGATGATGCATGCAGTGACAAATTTGGTGGTACATGATATGTATTGATAACATGATTTAGGTGATAATAAGACAAAGCAAACCCACCCGGTAAGTTGGACAATTGCTGAATATCTTCAAATCCACCACCATTAATTCGTTCTCATCCATCACCCAGATTTACAGCGACACATGCTCTGCGCATCCTAACCCCCCCCCCCCCCCCTCCCCTCTCCCCTCTCCAATTGAAAGAAATGTCCGTTAGGTGGATGCACTGCCAACCCCTCGTCCAGTCATCCCAACTTCACACACCGTGCGTGGCGTCATCGAGAATTATAAGCGTTCTAATCTTGTATCCAGCCGAATTTCACGGTCAACTACCCAGCAACCCCCGCTTCTCCTCACATTGTTGTAGCCCTTCAGTCGGGCAACAATGGCCAGTTCACGGTAGTTTGGCGCGCCTTTTTGGACACCAGTATAGTAGTCTGTGGCCCATGCCTGATGGAAATTAGAACTGTGTTGTGAAGCTGGGGATGGTTTGTTTTCTCCTATAATTACAATGTTTGAATGGGAACGGTTCAAGGCTAGGTTGGGGAGCCATATTGAACGGTTGGATGTTTTCCAGTGACAGATGCAAGAATATAATTTGGCGCATCTGATCGAGCTAAGAGTAGGCCCTACTTTATACAATGATTGAAGTGGTTTTCAACATGCGCGCTGTGCGTTGTATGACACGCGATCACAAAAATAATGACAGTCACCGTTTCATGGTCCCATTACTGTGTTTTTTTTTTTATGGTGGTTTTGCTATTGTAATTGCGTGAATTTAATGAATCTTTGTCATACTGGGTATTTTTTGGTTATTTTATTGGTAATTGTTTGTGTGGTGTTTTTTTTCGTGGACGAAAAACAAATTAAGAATGCTGCTGATAAAACCAGTGTTAACCATTTCGCGCTTGGATTATTTTGACATTGACCAGGCCCAGGCGCGGGATTGTTTTTCACGTACCTCGATCCGAGACGGGTTCAGGCCGGCACCTGTCATAGCACACCCGGCCTAGTTCTTTGCGAGCCGGTCGCTGACAGATATTTTCGGCCCGAGTGCTAATGACTTGTTTATCCGTCATCTGTTTTTAATCCTGGAAAGCTTTGCGTTTATATACGGCATCCGACGCGAACTGGGTTTAAAACCTTGTGTTGCACCGGCCGTCGTCTCGAAACAGTTACCACGCCCAAAAAAAAAAAAAAAAAAAAAAAAAACGCGCTTTATTGTGTAGGACGTTAATTCTTTTTGCACAGACAATCCTAATGTACACTGTGAAAAGGTGAAAAGATACCTTTCCTTTTGTAAAAAAGGAATTCAAAATACAAACTTACAAAGACTGAACAAATGCAATGACAAAATTGCACATGTAGGCCTATTATCTTATAAAACGTTGGGCACCTAAGTGGTCGATAGCCGCTCTTCATTTAGGCCTATCGTTACACACGAAACACCAAAATAAGTCCTGAATGTGCTGATAATTCTATCAAAACATGTTTTCTTGTATATTGTATATTCTCTGGGTTTTTTCACCAGAATGTTACTACACAGTTCCGCAACTTCGATGCTCAGGAGATGGCGCCCTTCAAAATATGAGGGATTGGCAAACCAAGCACGTTCGTCATCGTGCACGTCACCGGATATTCTTCATTCAAGTCTAGATTTGTTTCCTGCGGCACCCGGTCTCTGAAAAGCGTGGCAACTTAATATTATAAAGGGTGTCGATATATATAACGCAATGAATCAAAATTAAGTAGTCTTCAACTGGGAACTTCGGTAACACTACCCGAGAAATTCACAGCCAGCATACTGTCGTAATAATACGTGCATTCAAGCTAATGCGCACGCCCAATAAGATTATTGTTTAGCATGCAACGCCAGTGGCAACGACCCAAGTATATAGTATTGGCGCCCATATGCACAAGGTAAAGTCTAAACAGTGGCGTAACTACAGCTAGGCGGCAGGTTTGGCCGGCCGGTCTCCCTCAACATATGTCACCCCCACCCCCACCCTCGCCCCAATTATCTATTTGAATTGTACAACTATAACCTGCCCTGGCTTCAGGTTCCCCACTGATAAATAATTATGTGCACGTGCCCCAGACCCTCGGAATCATAACCCTTTACGTGAGGTTTGATTTATGCCACTGCTTCCAAACGAGATTTTTTGAAATATTAAACGCTAAAATGTTTCCTTTTCTCTCTTTAATACTTTTGGGACCACAGAGGTCGCTCTCTAGGAAAAACAGTAACGCACGAGCGTGGTACACAAAAATACGGTGCATCCATGCAACCAATGGGATGTAGCCACATGTGAACTTCGGGTACGCCAGAACTATTGATCTCTATTAATTTTCAATAGCCGCATCATCAATGGCCAGAACGGATTTTTTTTGTCTACGGCTTTGCGTGTCTGAAAGTGTGGGCCTTTTAGAATCCTGGCTTCGTTTCGTTTCATTTAATTTATCAGGTGAACAACAAACGTGACAAAATACAATACATAGCTACATGTAATAAAATACAATACATATAAGTACAGCGTACAGGACGAGACTGATAACATCCCTGAAGGATTGCCAAAAAGCGAACCTAATCACTATCATGCGGCTCTCCCATATGCTTATCAGTTACAGCATAGCCTACAGCTATCAGTTACAGCTATCAGTATCATTGTACAAGTTGTTGGTGTTTTTTTAACAATGATAACATCCTTAAACTACAGCAAACAATTACGTGACTGGTATTTACAAATTTATGTTAAAAAATTAAACAAATTAAAACAAGTTTCGAAAAGGCTTAGGCCCTAAGGCGACTTTAGGCTCCCAACTGCGGGAACTCCAGTCATTATGCTTCAGAAACATTCAATCGATTTGAGATGATCTCAAAGTTTGAACAATCCCGTTTGCTTTGCTTCTTAGTTTCCTTCTATGGTCTCAGTGATTTGGAAGTCGGAGGCGAGCCGAAGCCGAAACGGTGCAACGGTTTCGAGAAGAAGGAAAAAGCACCGCCAAAACCACAGAAGCCGTAGCCGGCCATAAACAAGATATTATTTGAACGCGCGTAGTGGCCAGCTTGAAGCACGAAGGCCTATAGAGGTCGCTCTTCATCGAGCTGCTCAAAGTCTGAAAAATTATATAAACCACAAAACAGGATTTGTTTTACACATGTACTTTTAAATAGCTAGCTCGTGGTTGCGGTTTTAAAAAAGAGCAATACTATCGGCAAGTCCCGAAGAGAGTGGTTCGTCTGTACCTAAAAGCCACAGGTCGGTAGACCTGCATAAAAAGCCAGACATGGCGATAAGTTTAGGGGAAATGCTGGTTGGCTTGATACTGTTTGCTTCGGTGATTGTTGCCGAAGATGTCGGCGCTGGTGGCGGTGACAAAGCTCGCTCAGAAGTCAGACTTGTCTACTCCGGCAAAGTTGAGGTATTCCATGGAAATTCACAATATTTTGTTACTACATGTTTTGTGTTTGTAGTTGTACTTTGTCGTTTGTTGAAATGTCTCGTGTTTCACTTTCAGCGTGACGCCCAAACAGTCGGACCATGGAATCCTCCAATCCATGATGGAATGTCTAGACTAGCGGCAATAGAATGCAGGGCCCATTCACAACTCTCGACATTATTTACCCTAGGACATGGAATGGACTGACCCTAACCCTGTATACCCGTACCCCAATACCCATTGATAGAATACAGGGTCACTCCATCTATGTTATAGGGTAAATAAAGAGAGTTGTGAGTGAGCCCTGCTGGACCCTACATTCTATAGTTAAGCCACAAAGTCTATTGGAAAGTATTTCCCAAGTATTTCCTAACAAAACTGGAAATATTTCTCAGTCTCTGATTTGTCTTTGAAATATTATTTTTTGCACTGATTGACCTCCATTGAAGTGATGAAGAAAAAGTGGCATTAGGTTGCAACATTTTTCCTCTGGATATTTGATGGTCAATCGTCAATTGAATATTTGAATTTTCAGTACATTTGACTTAGCCTTAATGACATCAGCTTAAAGGTAGAATACACCATTTGCAGATATCAAAAATATTTACTACCGAATTATTAAGAAATATTCTACTCAATTGAAAGTAAATAATGATTCTAGACATTCAGCAAAAGGATTTCGCTAGTTATCCTGTAATTATTCCGGGAAAAAAAATTATAAAGAAATATTCGCGAAAAAACAAAGATGACATAAGAATAACTGCTCGACCCCGGTTGATATATATTTTCGTGCTTTTCTCGGCATCCATGATTGTAAAACTTTGAATAAGTCAGTTAAACGATATTTACTATGAAATACATCCCCCCAAATCCACCCATTTATGATAATTCAAGCAATTACCAATGGTGTATCCAGGGGGGGGCGGAGGGGGGGCCCAAGAAAGTGCGCCACCAACGTTGAAATGTATCTCATTCGTTCTTCCACGCTCGTGAGCCACACATCTCACACAGTAAATACCATAGATCGCTACCGCGAAGCGCACCATTGAAACATGTACAGATTTGCTCCGTGTATCGCGCGCTCTCCGCATTTAGTGATTCATACAACGTCCGCAAAGCCAGGTACGCAGGCACGATCTACACGGATTTTGTTTGGGGCGATGTCATTTTCTGCCATTTTCGTTCGAAAACAACACGATGAAACGCAAGGGGGTCACAGGCAGATTTTTTTAAAAATTCAGTATATCACTGCTACATCCTTTTTTAACGTATCCATGGAAAAAAATGAGTGGGGTCAAAGCACGATTTTTCACAATTTATCGATTATTATTGCCCTTTTTAGGGGAGGTATTTGTTAACGTCGTTTGAGTATTTGTGCACAATCTCCACGCGCATCAACGGTACGTCAACGCTTAATTTTTTCGACTGCTTTTTTCATTTTTAATACAATTTTTGTCATTGGATGATAAACATTAAGGTAAATAACAACCTTGTACAACTACAAAAGACAAGATGTTAAGATTGGATGCCTTTAAATGTTGACACGAGAATAACAAAAATTGACAAATTCCTAAGATTAAATCTGTCTGTCTGATCTTTTTTTCCAGAGCTGCAGTGGATGACAGCTGAACCGGTTGCCTGAAGTCAAGGCATTTATAAACCAGGATCTGCCCCTGTAGTATCCTTTGCAAGTTTGCCAGAGCAGGGTCTGAACCTGTGACCACTAGGTTGCCGTTTTAGTGTTCTACCAACTGAACAGTCCAGCGCTATATTGGGAGAGGGGCTCTACAGTCTTGCGATCTCTGTGTTCAAGGGTCACGAGTCAGAAGCACATGTATGCCATTAGCCTTATTGCAAATAGGCCTACTAGCTGCTCGAGTGAATTTGCACAATGGATAACAAGAATTGTGGGAAGAGAAAAAAGGAGCAGATACTGCTCCCTTTTCCTTCCCACAGTGCTTTGTATTCATTGTGCGAATTCATTCAAGCGGTATTTGCGATAAGGCTTATGTAGCCAGGGATCACTTACAAATTTCCCCAGACCCCTTTCGTCGACACCCTTTCGTCGACACCCTTTCGTCGATACCCTTTCGTCGACACCCTTTTTCTCGACACCCTTTTTCTCGACACCCTTTTTCTCGACACCCTTTTTCTCGACACCCTTTTTCTCGACACCCTTTTTCTCGACACCCTTTTTCTCGACACCCTTTTTCTCGACACCCTTTTTCTCGACACCCTTTTTCTCGACACCCTTTTTCTCGACACCCTTTTTCTCGACACCCTTTTTCTCGACACCCTTTTTCTCGACACCCTTTTTCTCGGGCCCCTTTTCCCCGGCCCCTTTTCCCCGGCCCCTTTTCCCCGGCCCCTTTTCCCCGGCCCCTTTTCCCCGGCCCCTTTTCCCCGGCCCCTTTTCCCCGGCCCCTTTTCCCCGGCCCCTTTTCCCCGGCCCCTTTTCCCCGGCCCCTTTTCCCCGGCCCCTTTTCCCCGACCCCTTTTCCCCGACCCCTTTTCCCCGACCCCTTTTCCCCGACCCCTTTTCCCCGACCCCTTTTCCCCGACCCCTTTTCCCCGACCCCTTTTCCCCGACCCCTTTTCCCCGACCCCTTTTCCCCGACCCCTTTTTCCCGACCCCTTTTTCCCGACCCCTTTTTCCCGACCCCTTTCAACAAACAATTAGATAGAATTACTGGAGTAACGTCCTGATTATGATTTTTACTATTAATAAGTTACATAAACTTGCAGCCACTTTCCTTGACTAGAACCCCTTCTTCCAGCCATAATGTTCCCTTCAAGCACATTGGTGGGGCAGATCCAGATTTACTGCTGCTCGACAAGGAAGGCTTTACTATTAAGGTAAGGGCAGTATTTTAACATCTTTATTTATGGTTGGAGCTGTGCATCAGAACTGGAAACTAGAGTACCCGGAGCAATTATAGAATGCAGCGCCCCACTCACAACTCTTGAATTGATTTACCCTAGGACATAGAATGGACCGACCCTAACCCTAACCCTGTACATGTGTATAACCCAATACAGGGCCACTCCATTCTTTGTCATAGGGTGGCCCTGCATTATATAGTTGAGCCGAGTACCCAACTGTTGATGTCAGGAACCGATTCCAGATTGTAGAATCGAGTACCCATAGTCAACTTTACAAACTACATTTGTAACTTTTCAGACGATGGAAGCGAAAGGTTGTTAGGAATTTGTTAGGAATTTTGTTTAATGTTACCAGCAGCCGATTTTTACGAAACCTTTATGCAACGGCGCAAGCCCCCCCCCCCCCCCCCCCCCCCCCCCTTGAGAAACAATTTATTGCGTAAAGCTGCGCCACTTTTTGTTTGCTGTGCAACATTTCGCTTACTGCCAAACATGTCAGGGGCCAATTTCATAAAACAAGTCTTCCCGAACATACGTCACAATTATGCAAATTTTACATGTTAATAAGCTACCATTCTAGGGGCGGGGCCGGTCCCCCAAAGCACTTTATTATTATTTTTTTCATATTAATTACCCAAAAATAAAACTTTTATAAACTGAAAATCACTAAATTAGTTATAATCTTTCAAACTAATAAAAACCACATTTCTAGGACTCTTTAAATGTACATCCCTGTTTATGTATGGTAAACATTTTTCACGAATCTGTATTTTTTTTTTTGGGGGGGGGGTTACATGTACACCTGTAAGATTAAGTACTATATCGATTATGTACACCTGCATAATTGCTCTCTTCCCTATGAAAATCAATTGCTAAATCTGCATTTATGTTTTTTATTGTGTTGTTTAGTTGTCTTCATTTGCTATAAAATAAAATACCAACCCCTAAATTATCAACTTCTGAAAATTACAGCAAAATAAAATTTATATTTACCTTTAAATTGTATACATGGTTTTCTTGGGTAATTACAGCGTATCAGTCTTAAAACTTTGAAGCGGACCGAAATCAACGACCTGTTGGAAAGCTCGGGCTTCTACAAAAAAGGCTCCAAGGATGAAGAAGTTCCCGAAGAATTCTTAGAAGGACCTTACCTCCCCAAGGAAACAGAAGAGGAAGAAGAGGACAAACCTGCTGAGGATACCGAGGAACAAAAGGATGAGCTTTAATAAGATGCATATCGGGTGGGTTTTCTTTATTTTTTGAGTTATTTTTTTAATTGTTGTTTTTGGTCTTAATTTAAATTTCCAAATTGCAATTTGCCATTAATTATTTCATCAATTTATCAACTCGGTGCAGTTTCTATTTTTACATAGCATCAAGAATTGTTTTTCGTACTTAACCCTAACTCCCTCACCCCTTTTACTAGAAAGTATCCTGAATCCGCCACAGTCCACCAATTTTGGTTTGCAAAAACTGCTGGTGTCCTGAGTCCATCAGACTCCACCAGTATACATTCTGGAGAGATCCTGAGTCCATCATTCTCCACCAGCAAAAGTTTGATGGACTGTGACGGATTCAGGATACCTAGGTGGCATACAAAAAATTGCAGTGTGTTTCTCCATAGAGTCCATCACAGTCCATCACCTGAATGTCTGTATCCTGAATCCATCACACTCCTGCAGTAACGCTAGGCTTAAAATCCTCAATCCATCACACTCCTCCAGTTGTAGTCCAGGAAAAATAGGTTTTGACCTCAAACAAATTGCAACAAATTGTTTTTCACCACAGTGCACTTCTATAAGGTCCCTAGAATTACATACTAAAAGTCGACAAAAATCCAAGTGGTGGAAATATGACTAATTTGCATAAATCGTTAATCCCTGCCGCGTAATATATTTATTCCCATATTTGGGTATATAATATATTTTTAATTTTTTGAAAAGTTTTTTTTGGTGATTCTACTTACATATCCTTACATCAATAACATTTGCTAAATCATATAAGTGACTGAATAATTATGGGAACATAGTAAATATCAAAAATGACAACTTCGTGACCCTATAAATGTGCGCACACTACACTGTCTCCAGATATCATCAAGTAGTCGGTATTGGTGAGCTTCAAATTCACCAAGTTGCTTACTGGCACAGTTATCATATTAAAACCTTATGAAAAATCATAGGAACAATGATAACATTGTGATATTTAGCCCAGCAAACAAAAACTGGAGGAAAATGGTGTGTCCATAAATTGGGCGAAAAAGTAGTTAAAGGGTTGCCTAACATGGGAGACGTGAACAAGTTCAAGGAAATCCCCAAAATATATTTTAACGTAGATAGGATTATTGTAAGCAACAACAATCTTTAATTTGGGAGGTTTCCTTGAACTTGTTCAAGTCTCTCACCTTAGGCAACCCTTCACCTACTTGTTAGCCCAATTTAGGGACACACCATTTTCTCCCAGTTTTTGTTTGCTGGGCTAAATATCACAATGTTAACATTGTTTATGTGATTTTCCATAAGGTTTTAATAGGATAACTGTGCCAGTAAGCAACTTGGTGAGTTTGAAGCACGTCAATACTGACTACTTAATGATATCTGGAGACAGTGTAATGTGCGCACATTTATAGGGTCACGAAGTTGTCATTTTTGATATTTACTATGTTCCCATAATTATTCAGTCACTTATATGATTTAGCAAATGTTATTGATGTAAGGATATGTAAGTAGAATCACCAAAATAAACTTTTCAAAAAATAAAAACAATATATATATACCCAAATATGGGAATAAATTTATTACGCGGCAGGGATTAATGATTTATGCAAATTAGTCATATTTCCACCACTTGGATTTTTGTCGACTTTTAGTATGTAATTCTAGGGACCTTATAGAAGTGCACTGTGGTGAAAAACAATTTGTTGCAATTTGTTTGAGGTCAACAAAACAAAATTATGTATTTTGCCTGGACTATTGGTTCAATATGGAGGTATCCTGAATCCGCTAAAATCCTCAAACAGGAAATGGATTTTGATGGACTCAGGGTGGTTAGGGTACAATAAGTGTAAAATCTAAATATGTTGTTGCATGCATTGTATTGAATCTCCCGGCGATTACTGTCATCAAAGAACTGTATTTTTGAACTTCGGGAACATTGAACTAATTTGAACAAAATGTCAACATTCGGCAGTGCTAGAACTTTATTTTGATAATTTGGAGAACAAAAAATCATGGTTGTATCTCTTGCAATTTTGTTAATCCACTATTTTGTTCAATACTAAAATTTTGTTCAATACTAACAATTTTCAAACGCTCATACTTTGCATGAAATTCATTTAACTAATTGTAAACACGACATTGTTAAATTAACTTGAATTTGTTCAACGTTTTATTTTTTCCTCGCTCCTGTACACATTTATGGCATTACTATCAGCTCCTAACCACTGTTCTACATGCAGATGTTGATCATAGCTGTACCAATTTTTATAATCTTTTTAATGTATATGTGTGCTAGCAGACTATAGACCTGTTACACTCTGAATTGAAATGGTTTCATTGTCTGATAGAAAATATGGCTTGATCAATTTCCAATTTGGGATTCTGTTGCAGCCATGTATTTAGACTGAAAATGTAGACTTTCGAGACTACAGAGTGGGAAAAAAACCATGTAATTAAGAGAACTTGCACGCATACACATTATGTAAACAATGAGAAATTGACCTATTGCTCGCTGGCACATAGCGACGCCCCTTAGACAACCCTATGGACATTTGTGTAGTAACTTGTGTTTGTTTTACATTGTGCGCATTCTGCGTCGATATGTAATTCATGCGATTTGGACAATATTTCACAAGCTTCGTTGACGTGACGTGATTCTACCGCGATACGTCAATTGGGATTTCTCTGGTTGGTTCTCTTAAAAAGCATAAATCTGTTTGAAAAAAAATATAAAAAAATCCCCCCCCCCAAAAAAATAAAAAAATAAAAAAAAAAAAATAATAATTAAATGGAAAAACTGACTGGGTACAATATTATAACTTAAGTGGAATAAAGAAATGGACTGGGTCTTATTCATTAAACAAAGACATTGACAAAACGATGAACCACCAACATACATTATAGGGTTGGATAGCTCAGTAGGAAGAGCCCTGGAACGTCAATCTGGAATTTGCAGGTTCTAACCCTTCTTAGGTCAATTTCTTTGTTCAACTTTAAAGTATTTTGATTTGCCTCTCTGCAACAGTCTAGCAAACAAAATCATTTAATGTTAAAACGTGTAAACAGTAAATTTTGAAATTTCGTAAAACAAATGTGCTTAAATGGCTGACCGTCGGGTTAATCAAGATCTTAATGCAAATTTCAACAAAGAAATATATTTTGACCACTGGCAATATTGCATTTGGTATTTGTGGATTTTTAATAGCAAAATGTTTTTGAAATGTTTAAATGTAACTTATTTTTGGAAAAAAGCTTGTCCGGGTCAGTTTTTTGCACATGCGTTCTTTGGATTTGCGACGACTTCAGCGCATGACGTCGGCCACTTAAACTGATTATCAGAGGGTGGCTGACTGACGAATCGATCTGAAATGTTGCAAATGCAGGGGGGAACATCAAAAGCTGATTGGACTTGCTTTTTGTTATGGCAATATCTAGGAGATATGTTAGAAATAAATAAAAAATGTCTTATTGACAAAATATGTTTCTGTTTACTTGAGCTTTGTTATTTAGTGATTGGATAGTGTCAACTTACACAATCATCAATTCTTTTGGTACATTGCGTTATTGGGACAATCCCTAGGGTTTATGTGTTAACCAGTTCGCGCCGGATGACGTATATAAACGCAAAGTTTTCCCCAAATTCAAAACGGATGACGCATAAACACGCCAAGTTCAAGTTCGGAAATGTCTGTCAGCAGCGAGCAAGGCCGGAAATGCTTCCCGGCACCATCGGCCTGAACCTGCTTCGGATCGAGTTTCGTAAAAAAATAATCCCGCCCCTCGACTCGTGATGTTAAAATAATCCCGGCGCGAACTGGTTAAAGTGAAATCTCTCTAATCTCAAACTCAAAACACTCAAATTCTAAAATTTTCAACATCACCCGAATTTGTCTTCTACATTTTCTTTTATTATACCTTAACTCAATTTTCCCTTGTTCTACCTTTACTGAAGACCCAATTAACGCGCTATGGGGACTCGAAAATGTCCCCACTACTCGGTCTGTTTTTTTCCCAAACAAAAGAGCCTGTCCCCACAACTAGGTGGAGGCTTGTACCACGCAGTTCACAGAGTGTGAGTATCGGATGACAGTGAAATGTTGTTCCCATATTTGTTCGGGGTTGAGTGGCATAGATGAAGATTCTGTGTGCAATACAATACAAAACCTTTGTTGAATGTTTTAGCCATCTTTGCATTCAGCAGCCTTTGTCAAGTTATTTTTCTAAGATTTCAATTTCAATTCAAAATTTGCCGAGTCGCAATTTCAATCGCGACGACAATCGGCATATTTGGCGTGCGATCTCGTTCAGTTGAATGCAGCTACACTCGCATCGCGCAGTGTAGACTGACCAATAATAGCGCCCACGATCAGGGTTCTAGCTATCAGATTGCGAAGCTTGCGAAGCTTGCGAGCACAGCGAGCGGAGCTCTCGCGCCTCACACCGTTCATTTTTGCATGTTTCTGTGAAAGTCTAGCTAAGTTAATAAAATAAAATACTACATGAACATGATTAACGTGACTTTGTATCTCCTCTCTTTCTTTTGTGCCCATAATTTAATTGTAAAAAAAAACAAAAAACAAAAAAATTAAAATAAAAAATTGTTCCGGGCGGCACAGCCAATTTGAAATCAAGAGCCGGGCAGAAATTTGCAGTACCAGGCGGTACCGCCCGGCACCGCCCACCGTGGCTAGAACCCTGCCCACGATCTGTTCGCTTATTACAAACAAACAAAAGGAATACAAAAAATGGGGAATGATTTATACACGTATCAGATGTATTATCATTAACCATACAAACGTTTAAATCAATACTTCGAACATCTGTCACTGCTGATTAAACATTTCTTGTAATATATAATGGTAAAACTGAAGTATTTATCAATATTCATTTTTAGGATTAGGATTCACACTTATTCCAATTTGTCCGATGTACACAAAACAAATCACAAAATACATAGTACTCCTGGTCAGGATCTTATAACAACTAAAATTAAAAAAATGAAATCACTTAAGAAATAGCTGTTGCATATTATTTTATTTTTTTTGGGGGGGGGGGGGTGTTGGATGTAAAGAATGTAAATTTGTAATCTTTCATCGTTTGTTGTCACTGATGACCATCTTTTCTCCGGGTCCTTTCTCTATGGTCTAACCAGTTCGCGCCGGATGACGTATATAAACGCAAAGTTTTCCCCAGATTCAAAATGGATGACGCACAAACACTTCACGAGTAAGGCCAGAAATGTCTGTTGGCAGCGAGCAAGGCCGGAAATGCGTGGGTGTGCTTCCCGGCACTATCGGCCTGAACCCGCTTTGGATCAAGTTTCGTTAAAAATAATCCCGCCTCTCGGCTTGGTGATGTTAAAATAATCCCGGCGCGAACTGGTTAAGTAATAAACATTTGTCTTCCCTACTAAGTATTTATTTTCATGGCCTTTGCTTTAAACAATGTTTTGCTCTTTATAATTTGGTTTCAATATGTTTATTACCAAACATATTCCACAAATTACAATTTCAGTCTTTAATCTAGGCCCAAATTCCTGTTAATTCTAACATGATGTATTTATTAAGAAGTAATATTATTAGTTATCCCGCGAGCGAGAGTGGAACATGAAACACGGACACACTACCTTTTGTTTGTGTTTATCTTTTTGCAAACTTGACCCGCAGTAAAGACGAAAAAACGGAACACGGACGTACGGCGCTGTGCACTGGCGCTGTGCATTGAAGTCGCATCCTGGCCGGCCTGATGTAAATTCACCATGAGGCGAAGGGTCAGATCTGCGCCAGGTTTGGTGACAATGGGTGCGAACCCCTGCATGACTGGGCATTGCTGTGACCAGATTGGCATCACCGTTGCCATGGATACAAGGAGGATGGTGAGGTGTCCTCATTTAATGGATGACAACCTTCTTTCCGAACAAAAGAACAAAACATCCAGCTTTCATTTAAAAGTAACCGGCTTTGTTTGCTCTTGCAGATATCCTTATTGCAACTAAAACTTTCTTTGTCAGCTAGAGGAAAGAACCAGGGTTGTAGTCGAGTCCCTGCAAGTCCGTTCACAAGTCCTTTCGTGAAGCCAGTCACAAGTCCCTTCATAAAGGCAGTCACAAGTAACCTGATGAATAGCTTGTGATATGAATTGGAACTGAAGGACTTGTGACGGACTTGCAGGGACTTACAGGGACTTGCAGGGACTTGTGATGGACTCGTGATGGACTCGACTACATCACTGGAAAGAACTACTGTTTGAGTTGCAATACAGGGTGAAAAAAAAGATAAATACCCTTTATGAACAAGTCAAACCAACATCGTTAAAGAAAAGTCTATTAACCAGTTTACGCCGGAGGACGTATTTACTTGCAAAGTTTTTCCGAGATTTAAAACGGATGACGCTTAAACACGTCACGAGCAAGTCCGGAAATGTCTGTCAGCAGCGAGCAAGGCCGGAAATGCATGGGTGTGCTTCCCGGTACCATCAGCCTAAACCCGCCTCAGTTCAAGTTTTGTTTAAAATAATCCCGCGCCTTGGCTCAGTGAATGTTACAATAATACTGGTGCGAACTTTTTAAGAAACAACTTGTTGTCAAGCCAATAGAAAGAAAAACAAATTGCTTCTGTGAAATGGCCTTCACAAGCAACAAGTTGCTTCATAAAAATAAACTCACAATTATAACTCTATTTCTGCCACTTTTTTTCCCTAAGATCCATAAAAAATTGACTTGAAGTTTGCAAAAAATGTAATCCGAATTCAATCATCTGTACTCACTAGTTGCCTTTCTCACTCTAACGCCTCTCTGGGTTAAAGGTAGGATACACCATTTGCAGATATCGGAAATATTTACTACCGAATTATTAAGAAATATCTTACTCATCTAAAAGTAAATAATGATTCTAGGCATCCAGCAAAATGATTGCGCTAGATATCCTCTAATTATTAAAAAAAAAAAATTTATAAAGAAAATTTGCAATCGCCGGACGGCGATCGCGAAAAAACAAAGATAACATAAGAATAACTGCCCGACGCTGGTTGAAAACAAACGCTGTTTTTCGTGATTTTCTCGCCATCCATGATTGTAAAACTTTGGACAGGTCAGTTAAACGATATTTACTATAAAATACAACCCCCAAAATCCATCTATACATGGTAATTCAAGCAATTACCAATGGTGTACCCTACCTTTAATGCGTGGGTTTCGGAGCCTTTTTTTTGTCTGAATGAAACCGAATGTAACATCGGTCATTCGGAACAAGGCTATAGAACTTTTCCTAGTCAAACAAACAAGCATTGTTGGGCACTGTACTTTTTTTCCCTTTTTCATTTTTACTACTTATTCTTGAATTGTGTCAAGCACTGTGGCTTTGGTTTTGGATTGGGTTAAAAATCGCCGGAATGGATTTTACTTAAAGGTAGGATACACCATTGGTAATTGCTTGAATTATCATGAATGGGTATATTTGTAGGGTTGTATTTTATAGTAAATATCAGTTTTTTTGCGATCACCGGCTGGCGATTGCGAATTCGTCTTTATAAAATTAAATTTTTTCAAATAATTACAGGATATCAGCGCAATCATTTTGCTGGATGCCTAGAATAATTTTTTACTTTTAAATGAGTAAGATATTTCTTAATAATTCGATAGTAAATATTTTCGATATCTGCAAATGATGTATCCTACCTTTAATTAAGGCGGATTTATCTTCATTTCGTACAGTGGTACAATACATTCAGCTTTTATGTATAAGTATCAAGTTGTAAAAGAGCCATTTTTATTTGGTAGAACTTGTAATATTTTGTATTGTAAATTGAATTTGTAACCTGCTCCAACAAAACCTTTTAGAATTCTGTGGTTCTTAGCTTTAAAACGATGTATAATTTACATATGTACCTCCACCCTTTCTCCTCATGGAAACAGTTTAGTGATAAAACCCTGACAACCTAATAACGAATTATGTTCAAATTTGGGGAGATTGTAGATTAATAGTTTGTGATTCAGGAAAACCCATAACCTAAAAATGGTAAAATCCATCCCGAAATAACTTTACAAGTACATTGAAATAAAACACATTGTGCGACTTTTTCCAAGTTTGGTTGGAACAGGTCACATTTGTTGAAACTAAATTCAGATCCCCTGTCACTATAAACATCTAACAAAAGAAACACATCGTAAAACAATGAAAATTATCCATTGTTACTTGGCACTAAATTCATTTTGTTCAGTGTGTACTGCCCTTTTTTTTTCTATGGAAATTTTTGAATAAATACAGATCAGAAATATCTACCCATGAAAACATACTTGGATATCGGAGGTTCAAAATATGCGTTTGATCTTTTTAATACCTTAATCGGGCCGGCCATGAAAGTATAGGCTGGGTTGAGATGTGTGTACTGGTATGTGTAAAAACCCTGTCCTAAGCCAAAAGCTGAAGTGCCGAAACGGCTAATAATAAAAAATGATGTGTTCATATTTTGCTTTGTTAACGTGAAAGCCTGTCGTCTGCTCACAAACAAGATCGATCGACTGGAAGAGTTCGAGTGAAAAACAGACCACGCACGCGTGAAGTTGAATCGGAAATCGACAAAAGGAATGAAAGTGCAGCAGCACCCGAACTTGCTCTTTGAAGCCACTACCTAGCTACCTAAAGGCTTGAGTGGCTTTTGGACTTTGTGTATAATTCCCCCATCCCAAAAAGTTTTTAATAAATGTTAACATTTCTGAAACTTCTGAAATTTCCTTTGAAGTTTTAACTTTTCGGGGTTTTACAAATGTCCACTTCCTTGGTTCACAAAGATGGTGCTGGAATCAAAATTATCGAACTGAATCAGGAGTTCTAGGTATACACCATTGGTAATTGCTTGAATTATCATGAATGAGTAGATTTGGGGGGGTTTATTTTATAGTAAATATCGTTTAAATGAGCTGTCCAAAGTTTTACAATCATGGATGCCGAGAAAAAGCACGAAAAACAGCGGGTTTTTTAAACCGGCGTCGAGCAGTTATTCTTATGTTATCTTTGTTTATCTTTGTTTATCTTTGTAAATTGAATTTTATAATAAAAACAAATCGCGATCGCCGTCATTTGGCTGGATGCCTAGAATCAACATTTACTTTCAAATGAGTAAGATATTTCTTAATAATTTGGAAGTAGTAAATATTTTTGATATCTGCAAATGGTGTATCCTACCTTTAAATACAATTTTCTACAGGCCCTATATACCAGAAGTGAATTGAATAGTGGAAGTATGAATTTGCGGTTTTTTTTACAACCCTGTATAATACTTTATTTACCCGTTTGTTATTTTTTTTTTTTAAGTATATTGACATTGAAAGGTTTCACATCAACACCCACATGAAAAAAAACTTTGTTAAAAAAGGGGGTATTGAGGTTTTGAGAATCAGATTTTGTTTAGCCCCCGTACCATTGTGCAGTCTCAAAATTGCATTCTCTCCTAGGTATTTATTATTACACATTCAATACGTTTTAGTTACGGATTACTAGTAGACCTCGTCTTGTTTTGCAAAGTTGGATGCGATGAAGCATGTAAAGTGAATCTGGCTGAAAATTGGTACAGTATATTCACCGGAGCTGGCTGCCCTGAACGGTAATTTCTTCCTTTTTTCTTAGATTTTTGGATATATTCTATCTTGTGACATAATTGGGGCCTAATGGTTGGAGTTGTTACCTAACCCTAAACCCTCCCTTGCCCTCTCCCTTGCCCTCCCCTGCCCCCTCCCTTGCCCTCCCCTCCCATCCCCTCCTCTCTCCATCAATCCAAAAATGCCTACCATTATTTTTTAGAATATTAACCTAAGAATAATTTAGTAATGGGGAATTTCCTATACAGTCAGTACCAGTAGTGGGGCGGGGTAGTTTGTACGTGTAGCCTAGTTATCAGTAAGTTGTTGCACTGGTTCCAATGGTATTGGACTGAGCCCAAGGTGAGGTCCATTACCAGCAGTTAGTTGTGTCAGTGATCTCCTGGAAGAATGTGTACAAGTTTTTATTTGCGTAAATGAAAGCTGGATACTTTGTTTCTTTGTGTCAGTAAGAATTAAGGTTCTTATCCATCTAATGAGGATGGCACCTCACCATCTCCTCACCATCCTCCTTGTATCCATGGCAACGGTGATGCCAATCTGGTCCCAGCAATGCCCAGTCATGCAGGGGTTCGCACCCATCGTCACCAAACCTGGCGCAGATCTGACCCTTGGCCTTATGACGACTTTACATCAGGCCGGCCAGGATGCGACTCTGTGCGACTTCAATGCCGAGACCAGTTATGGGTCACTGTCTATGCAAGCTGCTATTGCAGCTACTGACCGCTGGCCGGACTCCATCCAATTGCCTGGACTGAGTGTTGGTGAGTTGTGTTTAAAGAGAGAATATGTGACCCGCTCCAGGAAAAGGTGACATAAGTCGCAAAAACAAAAAATGGAGTTATGTACATGATTGAAAAGTCCAGGATATGAGCTTTCATTTGGTACATAGTACAGCTTCGTAGCCCCTTCCGTTACGGTGATTTGACGTTTGCATATTAATGGTTCCATGGAATTCAAAATACACAACTGATAAAACAGGCTTTGAAACACAACAAAAACTAAGACAATACATTGGAACCCTGCACTCTTAAAATGTTTCGTTTCACTTTATTTATCAAATTCCAGCTTTTTAAAAATTAAATCTGAAACTTTAGATTTTAAAACATTTTGACAACAATAAATTAACTAAAAGTTACCCTATTAACTTTAACAGACCATTACTCATAAATGCATAGCGCGACTTATGTCACCTTTTCCTGGAGCGGGTCACATATGGGTCATTCTATGAAGGTATAGGACACAAAGTGTGACATTTTGCTATACACTTCTAGTTACACTTCAAACTAACGGCATGCTAGAAGGAATAATTTAGTCGGGCTAGTTGTCGAACTCCTTTTTTTATATTTTAAGAATTTACTGCTTCAAACGATACAAATGCACGACTGAATGGTATATGTGTCCCAACCCTGCGAAATGAGTCGTAAAGGGATAGTATACGTTTGGTAATTGGAACCCACTGTTTGTTTCAATCCTATAAAGTTATAGATATATACCATAAAACTAACCTGTAAAAAAATCATTTCAAAAGGTGGTAGCGATTTTGAGATATTGCCGAAATTCTGGAGCAGTTTTGTCCACGCAGGAAGAATAATCTACATTGGAATACACAATCTGAGAAACGTCACTGCAGTAACGCTTCTCAGATTCAAATATTTGGGGATAAAAAGTGATCTTTTTCCATAACCGCAGTACTTCGAAGTGAAAAGTTTCTAAAAATGCATTATACTATCCAAAGCTGCTCTACTTCTTACCAAGTAAGTTTTTTATGGCCATTATTTTTGGGAGTAATTACCAAACATATATACGATCCCTTTAAGGGCTAGTTTTGAGTTTTGAGTTGTTCTCGTGCATTTGAAAGCATATCATTTGTGACCCGGTCTGCAAAAATGAGTCTGATGTCGCATAATACATGTTCACGTAAAGAACTGCTTATTGTCTCAGAGGTGATTTTTCTTTCAACAAATTATTTGTTGGTTTTAAGGAATTTTGGTTTCTCTGACACCTATTATTTTCAGAACTGATCGTTTGAAAAGGTTGTTTTGATCCCTAAAGTAGATTTAATCAAGGTTTTTGTCATCAACTAACCATAGCATCTAATGAAGCACTAAAATTATAAATCTTCATTTCTGTTTAAAGACATTTTTAATATAACTGAGAAAAAGCAAATTTCAAATAATCGTAAAAGACAAATGCATTACACTACAGAGTTGTGCCATATGTCAAATGAAAGCTTATTTCCTGCTCTTTCTGTAAAACTAAAAACATTATTTTTAACACATCAGACTAATTTTTGCAGGGTGGGTCACATTTATGCTCTTTATTTTGGAATGGTGTATCACATACACTGACACCTGTCCTTGTGACTCATTTTCTAGAGTTGGGTCACATACAGGGAAGTTTGGGAAGTTCGGCCTGGGAAGTTTGTTCGCACCGGCCCATATACCGGCCACACAAGTCCAAAGTTTCATAGCGTAGAACTAAATCGGACGTCTTTTGGAAACAAAAAATCTGCCGACCAATTGTGCAAAGAGACACAAAGGGAGCACCGACCCAGCACATGCTCGGCCGTGGACCGCACAGCGCATACATTTACTATTATCAAAAAGAAAAACAACAATTTTCAAAGCCGCACCAGCCTACTTCAGGATTCGTCTCGAACCTCCCGATGGCCAGTCCACCTATGGTCACTTATTATAACTACAAGCAAAACATTTGTCTCATAGTTGTCTGTTTTATGTAACGAGGTCAAATCATCTTCTTATTAAACTCATTAAAGTTTCATTCATTTAAAACTTTTTTTCAGGCTTAGAAATCTATGACACGTGTGGCACATTTCAAGTGGCTGAATACAGTACAGTTCGCTTTGCCAGTGAACGGAACAATGATATCTTTGCAAGTGGAACAGTGTGTACAAACAAAACACTTCATTTGGGTAAGTTCAAATAGTCAATGTTCAATATTGATTGAGTTTCGTTTTAGCTTCAGTGAGCATTTTATTTGCCTTGGCTTATGGTTTCCAGCATTATGCAAGATCGTCCCATTTTCAACAGTACAAAATAAAAGAAAGAGCAACTTTGTAGATTTTAACTTGCATGTTAATTAGACACTTTTAAATGGATCGTATCCGTTTGGTAATTACTCCAAAACTTAATGGCAATAAAAACTTGGTAAGAAGTATAGCAGCTTTGGATAGTATAGTGCATTTTTAGAAACTTTTCACTTCGAAGTACTGCGGTTATGGACAAATATTCGACTTTTTATCCCAAAAAATTTGAATCTGAGAAGCGTTACTGCAGTGACGTTTCTCAGACTTGTATTCTAATGCAGATTATTCTTCCTGCGTAGACATAACCGCTCCAGATTTTCGGCAATATCTTTAAATCACTACCACCTTTTGAAATAAATTTTTTACCGGTTAGTTTTATGGTATATGTCTATGACTATATAGGATTGTTTGTTTTTAACCAGCGTCGAGTAGTTATTCTTATGTTATTTTAGCGATCGCCATCCGCCGATCGCGAATTGTTGGTTATAAAATTTTATTTTTCGGAATAATTACAGGATATCTAGCGCAATCATTTTGCTGGATGCCTAGAATCATTATTTACTTTCAAATGACTAGGATATTTCTTAATAATTTTGTAATAAATATTTTTGATATCTGCAAATGGTGTATCCTACCTTTAATCACTGGCCTGATGAGCCACATAATTGGCTCGTGACAGGCTGTACTTTTTTACATTTTGTCTATCCAGAATGATCATGTTTACCACTGTACTCAAATCTGTTTCGTTGCTGGTTGAACCACCGCTTGTTTTAGGTATCGTTGGATTCGGTTACAGTTCCTGGAGCGAGCCCTTGTCAACTCTTGTGCAACCTCTCGACATGCCGTTAATTTCTTATGGTGCAACATCCGATTCCCTGAGTGATGCAGAGAAATATCCTAACTTCTTCCGGACTGTACCCCCTGACAGTGCTGCTGCCAAGGTAAAACAAATAGTGTGTTTACGGTAACGGCTTAAAAAAAAATCCAGTTAGGAAGGTAGGAATTTTTTTTTTTTTTTTTCGTTTCAGTCAAGTTTTAAGTGTAGAAAATGATTATGTTCATGGCAAATAATTGAAACTATAGTGTTCATGTACAAAACTGTACCATATTGTAATGTTATCAACTCGCAAATCGACAATAACAAGTTTGAGGTTGGCAATTAGGCTGCCAAAAATCCAGGTCGGTCGGGTTACCGTGGATACACCATTTGTTATGTTTGGCCCAATGATTAGGGATAATAATAATATAAAGCGCTTTGATCTTGAAAGCGCTATAAAAAGCTGCTATTATTATTATTATTTAAGAAAATAAGAAAAAGTCTTTTTCATAGATGTGTCTTAGAGATGCATACTTCGTGGCTTCAGACTGGCACCCTGCTTCCAAACAAAGACACTGTTTAATTGGGGAACCCCAACATAGGGCAGGAAAGCTCAGTTGGTGGAGCACCAGAAGGGCAACCCCGAGATCGCTGGTTCAAACTCCGCTCCAGTCAATTTCATTGTTAAATTATCAAAATTTCCAATCAAAACAATTGTTGTATAACCCTGTGCCATTACTACACCATCAAAGCCATCGTATCTTGATTGGCAGTTGTCAATATAACCTGATTCATTTTCCAATTGAACAGGTATTGGTTGACATTATGAAGAGTTACAACTGGACCTACTCAGCAATAGTCCACAGTGATGACAGCTATGGATTGAGTGGTCTAAAGGCTGTGAAAGACAACTTCAAAGAGGCTGGGATCTGTTGGAGTGAGCCTATTGCAGTGGGTGCTAGAGAGACAAGGGATAGTGCTTACGACGCTATAGTGAATCAACTGATCCAACAAAATATCACTGGTATATGTTTGTTTTTCCTTTTTTAAGCTCGTTTGATTTCAAGCTTGTTTGGTATCAACCTCGGTTGATATCAACCTCGGTTAATATCAACCTTGTAAACAAATCGCGAAAAAACAAAGATAACATAGGAAAAACTGCCCAACACCGGTTGAAAACAAACGCTGTTTTTCAGATTTTCTCGGCATCCATGATTGTAAAACTTCGGACAGGTCAGTTAAACGATATTTACTATAAAATACAACCCCCAAATCTACCCATTAATGATAATTCAAGCAATTACCAATGGTGTATCCTACAGTACGTTTAAAAGACGCATCTTATTTTACGACGACCGAAATACACGTGTTACTTGTCGTTGCCACGGTATTTGCAACGCATTGAACGCATTGTAACACTTTACAGAAATTGATCGTACACCGCATCGCGCGATGCGACGCGTTTCTCTTCATAACTCGACTTGCGACGCGTCGCAACGATTAGTGAAATCGGGAGCAGGCCCACGAAATAAGAACAATTTCAAGGTTTCCGAAGCATGCGTGCACAAGCTTAAAGCTTCTCGAATGTTGTTTTCCCTTTAGTTGTGATACTCTGGGCCCAAGCTGGAAACCTCCTCGAGTTGTTCTTGGCGGTAGAACGCATGCAAGGTGCGGCCAACGCCATCACGTGGCTCTCTGCTGATACACCGCTAGTCCTTGACTTTACAGCGATTCCTGGCAACGCCAGGGCCGCTCGAGGTCTCGTCGCAGTATCGCCGTATGATGATTTAAATAATGCAAAGAACTGGTTTGCACAGTGGTACCCGGACACTGACTTTAACTACCCTCCTGCTCAACAAATCATCAATGCGATCCACGCTTACATGTCTGCCTTCTCCTTGGCTCATCGGGAGAAGTGTGGAGGCCAGCAGGGGATGTGTGCGGCATTGGCCGATATCCAAGGTAATGGTGGATTTCAGTGGTTAAAATCCACAGCCTGTAAACCATAGTGCTGAACTTGAATGGAATATGTACCGTGGATCACTTGTTGGAATTACTGGACTTGAAATTAGATGATCTGAATTGTTACCGATGTGTTTTGCGACTTGTATTTAAATTCTTTTAAACATTTCGCGCCGGGATTATTTTAACATCACCAAGCCGAGGCATGGGAATATTTTTAACGAAACTTGAGCTGAAGCGGGTGCAGGCAGATGGTACCGGAAAGCACACCCAGGCATTTCCATGCCTTGCTCGCTGCTGACAGTCATTTCCATGCCTTGCTCGTGACGTGTTTATGCGTCATCCGTTTTGAATCTGGGGAAAACTTTGCGTGTCCGGCGTCCTCCGGCGCGAACTGGTTAGTACTTTAAAATCCATTTGACTAAAATGAGATCTTTACAAAGCCTTCTCAAACAAAATTGTAAAAATAATTAATATAATATTTTTTCTTTTACCAGGATCTGAATTCATTGACTTCATTAGACAGGTAAACTTCACAGGAATCGGAGGTCGCGCCATATCATTCAATGAAAACGGTGACCCGGCAAATGAAGTTTACGAAGTTCTACAGTTCAAGAATGCTGGCACACCAAATACATACTCCCTCCAAAAGGTACATACAGGGCAATTTAATGTTAGGGCACTGTGGTCCAGTGGTTACCGTGTTTGACTCCTGTATGATGGTACGTGGGTTCAAACCCTGGCAGGGAACATGGTGCTTGTGTCTTGGGCAAGACACTTTGCTACAATTGCCTCTCTCCACCCAGGAGTATAAATGGGTACCTGTGAAGGTAGAGACCACATGCGCTGATCTTGAGCTGCTGCAGAAATGGTCTCGTTCCTGGTGAACAGGGATAATAGTTGTAAAGCGCTTTGATACACCCACATTGTGGGAGTCTAAAGCGCTATATAAAAAACGAACATTATAATGTTGCCATAAGCTTTTCCAAGAAATATTAAAGCATTAAGTTAAAGATCTTTTATGGGTGGGAAAAAAACAAAAATCCAGGTGTTTACATGTTGGATGAGCTTTTCCGTTTGATGCTTTTTTATTAAATGTTTTTGAGATAATTTTCTGATTTGCTTTACTAAGGTTGGTGAGTGGACAACAGCTCAGCGTCTGACTCTCAACAAGGATCAGGTGGAATTCTATGGCCAAGGCGACACCCCTGTTGATCCCCCCATCTCAGTCAAGAACTCAAGAAGCAGCCAAGAACTCACCGACTTTGTTATAGAGGCGCTATACTTTGTAAAAATTGAATGTGCAATCTTTAGTCCTATTCTGTACTCTCATTTGGAACCAGTTTACTACGCAGTTCATCAAATCAATCAGGATCCTAGTTTGCTGCCAGATGTCCGTCTTTCCTTGGTGAATCACGAGTTTTGTGGGGACCTAGAGGCATTAAGTAAGGACTCTCTGGATCTGATCCAGAGGTGGAACTTTGATGGAGGGTTTCCAAGACAAGATGATTCCTACCTCCTGGGTGCACTGCATAATGCCTACAGTGGATCAGCCATTGTTACGTCCACGAATCTACAGATAGCTGATGTGCCAGTCATCGACAACACAGCTTCAACTCCGTTGCTAAGTGACAAAGATAAATTTGGCAACTTTCTGCGCACCAACCCTTCAGATACTGGGCAAGTTGCAGCCATCATAGATCTTTTGGCCAGTCTGGACTTGATTTATGTTCAGACAATCAACACGAAGAATACTTATGGGGATGGTGCTATCCAGGCTTTGAAAGAGTTAGCGGATGAGGTAAGGCCAAAGGCAGAGGATTAAAAAAAACAGGCTAATATCCAAGGGATTACCATACATTGTTAACCTGTTTAGGAGATAAGTTTAATGTTTACGTAACTACAGACAGATGTTAACTTGAAAGGAAATGTTAATCTTGGGTCCGCATTTCATTTCTTTTATACCCGTAGGGAGGCATCTGCATTGCCAATTCCTTCAGAGTGGATCAAGAAACAGATTATGACCAACTTGTCCTTGACCTCTTGGCTAAGCCTAAGGCCAAGACGATTATTGTTTTCTTAGGCATTCGGGAAACTAGAGCACTTTTTCAGCAGTTGGTCTCCATGAATGTCAGGGCAGGACAGTTTCAGTTCGTTGGTTCCAATACTTGGGAACCCACTTTGAATCGCATCTCCGGCTTGGAAGAGCCAGCCAAAGGTACAGTTATGCTGGAAATGTATTTGAGGTGAGCGATCGAGGTTGATCACAATCTCATCAAGTCGTCATATGAACGGTGAAAGTGGCATTTATTTACTATTGTTCATGCCCTATTGCTTGTAAATCATTCAAGTGCCTCGAGTATCACCATGGGCTGTACACTCAAAATTCTCAAGCAAAGTTATACTCTAGGCGGCTGAATTTGTTGTGCGTGTATGCAAAGCGAGCAACTGGTGGCACAGCTGCCACCATTTATGTAGCACACAAATGCCTGCCAAGCATCGACTTGCCCGCACGGCATGAAACGGGTGGCAAAGTAAGCGACACGTAAAGAAACCTTTTCGCCGCGAAACCAGTAAGGCAGAGTCGTGTCGATAAAATCAGGGAGTTTGTCATCACCACATACGATTTTTGTTTAGTTGTTACTTCTCATTACAGGAGTCCTGACGGTAGGCTTCAAATCTGCAAGAGTTCCAGAATATGAGGAATACTACCTCGGGCTGACTCCTGATACTGCCTTCAATCCCTACTTCAAGGAATACTGGATGCTGAAATTTGAATGCAATCTTCCTGGAGAATTGCCACTGTTTAGCCGCAACTGTACAGGTATAGAATCGTGTAGAAGTATTCAAGAAAGATAAGAATTACTTTTACTTGCAATGGAAGATATAATTAAATGATACTTTTTACAAAAGGAAAAACAAACAGTGCAGTGATATATAGTTTAATTTTTAAAGTGTCTTAAGACTAAAGAAGTAACTGCTCTGGCACGTCAACTTTACCTTCTCTTAGACGCATTTTGTCACTTCGGTTGGGTCGAGGCTTACGTTCTGGTCTGGTCATGTCGGTTTTATAGCCATCTTGTGAAAAACTCAAAATAACCAACAAAAAACTGATAGAAACTGTTAGAAAATATTATGTGGTTTGCCCAAGCCAGACATTCAGGTTTTTGTGTTTTTGTGTATTTGGTTCTGTATTCGTCGATTCGGATTGATTTTTTTTTTTCTGATTTTTTTTTTTTTTTCATGTTTTGGGTTGGTTTGGCCCGATCAACCAAATCTGATAATTATGTTATTAAATTAAATTGAATTGAATTTGTTGGCGGTGCTGGGATAAATTAACTGCAATTAACCGAAATCCCGGTTAAATCCAACCGTGATCCCGGTTGAATTAACCGGGATCCCGGTTGAATTAACCGGGATCCCGGTTGAATCCAACCAGGATCCGCTAAAAATTTACCTGGATCCCGGTTAAAAAAATCCAGGTTCAACCGGGATCCCAGATAATCCCGCAAAAAAATCGCGCAAGTTTTTCCCGGCGGGATCCCGCCTGGAATCCCGGTTGTTTTTTCTATGGGGTCATTATTTGAGTCTAATATAACAGTGCGTACCTTATACAAACTTTTTACTGGATGGAATTTGCATTGGGGAGAGGTAAATTCCCCCAATGCAAATTGTTTCTAATTCCATTTACAGTAGATTAAATAGAAAATATTTAATTGTCCATCAGGTTCTGAGATGCTGTCAAGCAGTGACGTTAGAAGTGATGTTAGCGCAGCAACGGAATACTTCATAAATTCTGTTTATGTGTACGCAATCGCCCTGTCTAATTTGATTAACGAAACCTGCCCAGATGGAAGGGTCTGCGATGCCGTCTTTGACGTATCGAGAAAGGAATGGCTGGAACACCTCAAAGAAGTTGATTTTGTCAGTCACGTTGGTTTGAAAAGAAGGGTGAAATTTGATGAGAATGGAGACGGCCCTGCTTGGTATTCTTTTTACCAATTAACTGAGACGAACGATACCTACCAATATAATGAGGTATAGTCTTACAAACCTTCTAGATATGTTCTTTGGACAGTTACACCATCAGGACTAGACGTTTAGAAATGGGGATTCGCCAGCCAATTTTCCTTATATTTGCCAAGATGCAAACAGCTCTGTCTCCGAACCTGCCTAGGTGTTGTTTATTTAACCCCCAAAAAATGTTTACCCTTTATGATCAGGTGCGTTATGAAGGTTTGCGTGGTGAAAAGGCCAACAAAAAATATTATGATCGGGCATAAAGTTTTCCATATGTATGCCACTCTTCAGATTAAAAAAAGAAAAAAAGAAGGTTAGCTAAGGTAGATTCAGTTTCCTTAGGAACAAGATTTTAGATTTTTACCATTAATTACTTGGAATTAGGGAAATCAGATTCAGTCACCTTCATTTTAAAAGTGAGTGAATTGTTTCTTATCTCAGGTTGGAGAGTGGACATCAGAAGAAGGTTTGAATCTGAATACAGACCTGCTGACATTCTATGGCCCAGATGGTCCCATCGCTGGTATACCACCATCCACTTCCTGGGTCGGATTCTGCAGCGACCCTTTGTGTTATGGTGCTGATCATCGCACCCAGTTTGTCATTGAGGGTCTCTTTGACCTTCGTGGAAGTCAATGTGATGCCTTACGAGAGAACAAGTTCACTCAAGCCGAGGCAGCCCGCTTTGCAGTTCGTGAAATAAACTGCAACACTAGCTTCCTCTCGGGGGTGCGGTTGTCGCTGACCCTGAATGACATCTGCGGGGACGTGACTGCTGCTAAGATAGAAGCATTTCGATCCATCCAGGGATGGGATTTTGATGGAGGGTTTCCCAACCAAGAAGACGATTCCTACCTTATGGGTGTGCTACATTCTGGCAGCAGTGGCAAGGCCATCGAAGAGAGCAAAGTCCTTCAAGTTCTAGATGTGCCAATGATGGCCAACAGTGCTACAAGTCCAACACTGAGTGACAAAAGTTCGTTTGGCAACTTTCTTCGCACAGTACCCCCAGACACCAAGCAAGCAGCAGCTATGGCAGATCTGTTAGCAAGGTTGGGCTTGACATATATACAGACTCTCCACACCAAGGGTGCTTATGGAGAAGGTGGTATCCAGGCTCTTAAAGAGGTGGTGACTAAGGTTGGTATAAACCATAATAATTCATAAAATGACAGCTACACAAAGTGAATAAGGTGTCTTTTGGGGAAGGCATAATAAAAAGGACTGAGGTATCACTTGATGCCGAAGGCTGCATCTGGGGTAGCTATTCTTGATAACAAAATATCAACTCGAGGGAATATGCAGGTTTACGATCCACGTACTACTGTCGAATGTTTTTCCTATTCTCTATACAGAAAGGAATCTGCATTGCCAACTCCTTTGTCGTAGACTCAACCACCAATTATGTCGGTCTGCTGAATGACATATTAACAAAACCCAGTGCAAGTACATTGGTTCTTTTCCTGATTGACGACCACGCCCAAGCCCTATTTCAGGCAATGGTCGACAAGAATATTGATGCAAGTCAATTTCAGTTTCTTGCATCTGATACCTGGGGTACCAGGACTGAATACATCCCAGGCTTTGAAGACCAAGCTATTGGTAAGCATTTGACCCGACTCTTACCGTTTCTCTATCTGCTATCCGTCTGTCCATTAATCTGCGGCTTTTTAACTGTATTCCCTCTTTAAAAAGCTAAGCAACCAATTTTTTCTTGATGCACCTAGGAGCCCTGACGGTGTTTTTCAAGACGTCAGTCTTCCCCAAGTTTGAAGACTACTTTCTCCAGTTGACTCCTGAGACTCAAGATGGCACCAATCCCTACTTCAATGAATACTGGATGAAGAAATTCAAGTGTGACCTTTCTGGTGGTGACACAACATATCGCAAAAATTGCACGGGTAAAATTGATTCTCATACTGATTGTAAACGAAAAAGGCCATCCTGTCAACGTACATTATGTGTTAAAGTTTGTATACCAACAGTTCTTGCAGGGATGTATAGCAGTGATTTCAAAATGCTGTAATTCATGATATATGACTCGCCCCTTTGAAACCCGACATAAGTCGTACAGCTCGTCAAAGTTGAAATGGGGTCCATAATATGGCGGACATTTTTTATTTTTTTTTATTTTTTAATATGTATACTTCAACCCTCAGTTAAACAAAATCAACTTTATTGATGAGAAAGTACAAAAATCATTTAACTTTTAAAGACATTTATAACTCATTATTCAGAATCGGGTGTATACGCAGTCTCAAAATTCTCATAAAAATATAAGTTTGTATGGTATAAAGGTGGTTTTGGTACCAAATTCAAAGCTGAAGATGTGTAATAAATGAAAATAACAATATCTCACTTTTCAAAAAAACAACTATTGTCTTGTTTTGTGGAAGCTGGTCACATATGCACAATATCCCTTTATGGTACATACATAGTGCTTGCACAATTTATTCACATTGCTTACTTTAGACAAGGTGTTCCCATTTCAGATTTGTTTTCTCTTTGTTTCAGGTTCTGAGACGCTGTCTAGCAGCGACGTGAACAGCGTGGATACAGAAAACATCATCAATGTAATTCATGCTTATGCAGTGGCCCTCTCCAACCTCGTCGGTGACACTTGTCCCAATGGAGGTCCCTGCGATGCTCTCTATGAGGTCGACAGCCAGGATTGGTTTGACCACCTTAAAGACGTTGCTTTTATCAGTCCGGTTGACTCAAAGAAGATGATCAGCTTTGATGAAAACGGAGACGGGCCAGCTCTCTACTCAATATACCAGCTCAAAGAGATGAACAACATGTACCAGTATCAAGAGGTCGGTTTTCATGAGTTAGAGTTTCGGATGACTTGGTAGCAATGTTGATAAGAGAAGGTGCTTGATCTGCGCATTACCAATCTGCACGAAAAGCTGTAAGGTGTAACACTGATTTTCACATTATCCTGTCAACAGATTGGTTCTTGGGACGATGTGGATGGCCTCTCCAACCTCTCTGATGACATCATTGATCCAATGTTCTCATCGGAATGTACCGGTTTATGCTTGGAATGTAACCCACCGCCATCGCCCGACACCAACACCACCTCCCACCAAGACTACTTCCGCATCCCAGGGGACTTGGACTTTCCCGTGGTCATGCAGCTCAGCGAGTCTGGAGAGGGGTTAACCTGCGGAGACCGCAAGCCGGAAGAATCACTGGCTCTAGAATCACTCCTGTACGCTCTTGACAAGGTGAATGCAGACCCGTCAGTTCTACCCGGGGTAACGCTTGGTGTGACTGTGATAGATTCTTGTGGGAATCCTGCAATTGCGACTCGGAAGCTTGTTGGGCTGTTGGGTGATTATGTCAGTCTTGAGAGTACAGGAGAACCATTTGCTGTTCTAGGTCCGGCTAATCCTGACGTCGCTGAGGAGATTGCAAACACTGTGACTGGTCAAAGTGAACTGCCAATGGTAAGTATTATTTGGCTATTTAGTCTAGGTCACACTCGCGATTTTACCAAACGATAGCCCACGATTCAAAAAATCCTTGACATACTCGTAGCGGCATCTTGGTGAATCTTGATGAGTCGTGATGAATCTTAACTGGTCGGCAAACTCCCCCGACAGTTTTTAACTGTTAAAAAACTGTCGTGGCGGTGCTATATGATTTGTTTAAACCGTGGGGCAGTTGCAGTGCAATTGTAACTCAATCGTGCACAACGCCATCTGGTAGGCATTACTGGTCTTCCGTGGGCCTTCAATGGCCAATCGTGGTTTAATTTTATCACGAATCACTCCGAATACCCATGACTGTTTTATAATGTTCTACGATGTAGTGAAGCGTGACAATAAAATGTCGTCAATCTTAGCACAATGATCTGTGAGCTGCTATAATCGTAGAGGAGTCTTGACGCTATCGTACTAGAACTTTAGTACACCGAAGGATACCGTAGCAGGTCATGATGAATTGGCATCAAAACTGTACAGTTGTGGTCAATATTCGTAGTGTCATCGTAGAAGGATCGTAAGTATGCTTAGGAGCGTGCAATTGGGGCACTTTTTTCTCGATTCACCCCAATTAAAACTGCTCAACTAATCAGAGGCCGTGATCGCAAAAATCGTGACAGTGTGACCTAGGCTTAAAACAGCAGCTTATTACCAGACACAATTATTTCAAGCAATGCAGTGTCCATAGCCATACCGGCCTTTAATGTTTTTCAAATGAAAAGGTGGGAGGTTTTGGGTAAAGTGTAGAAGAAAACAAGTGACTTCACTGTGACATGGTGTAATGATTGATCTTTTACAGATCAGCTACAGTGCCTTGAATCCCAATCTCGATGACAATTCCCTAGTTTTGGCCACATCTACTCCATACAAGGAAGAGGTTTCTGCCATCATTGGGATCCTAGAGGAATTTGACTGGAGGTATGTAGGAGTCGTACACTCTTTGACTCCTTATGGCATAGCCAACTATCAAGAATTCCAGATGGCTGCCCAGGTAGCTGGCATTTGCCTTGGAGCTCAACACTACATTAATGATACCACAGACTTCCAGGATGTCATCAATGATTTTAGCAACGACGACTTTCTGAATGTCATTGTTGCCTTTGTCAGTGAAAAAGATGCCAGGAACCTCTTGTATGCTGATCACTTCAAACTGAGCAAGAGGTTTGTGTGGGTGGGAACCGACACTTGGGACTCTCTAACTCTTGTTTCGGGTCTAGAAAACTCAGCCAAGGGAATGCTGCTGGTGACCAAACACAGACCAGACCTTCCTGAGATACAAGAGTACTTCTCAGACTCGGACCACCTTGAAGCTGCTAGTGCAAGAAACCCTTACCTCCGAGATTATCTCCAGCAAATTTGTCCAGTTTCATCCGACTGCCAGTTTGACAATCAGCTGCAAGAATCTCTCCAGGAGTTGTCTGGAGAAATCTCTCCACTTGTCAATGCTTTGTACGTTGCCGTCTACGGTGCTAACCTGCTCCATGACTCAAAGTGTGGTTCCTCCAATGATGGACTGTGTGAGAGTTTTCTTGATTCATCTCCACAAGAAAAGGTGGATGCGATACTTCAGGTGACAGTGGAGGATGGAGCAGGTGGAAACCCCTTCTCATTTGATGAACACAGTGCACCTGCCACTTACAACATAAAAAACTACCAGTACGATGAACAGAATGGGCAGTTTCTAATTGTAAGTGATAAAAGTTAGGATCATTTTATTTACAAAACACAAGAAACATGCTGCCAAGGCCAGAGGGGGACTATAGAAAGTAAAACGTCTAATCATTACCTGTACTAATTGACATTATCAGGCCAGTTAACCTATTGGGGACACCTGATTATTTGAGTTATCTGAAAAACCTGTGCTGTTTTACTTTTGTTGATTCTTCAGAATTTCAAAACAATGAACCGATCCGGATTTGACCATAAGCCCCGCCCACCTTAGCAACGGCATCGCGACGCCATTACCTCGGTCAAGTTGCACTCATGTGAACGTGTACATACGTACTTTACGTATACAGATGTACGTGTACGGCTAGGCGTATCACGTACAACGAAATATTTATTTAAACTTTAGGCGGGGACTATCAGCAAGCTAGCGGACGATGACCATTATTTTAAGGAAGGGTATGTACAGTACATGAAGGATGAATAAGTTCAAGTTGGGGGAATGAAGCATGCATGCCATGAGCCGATCAGGAGAGAAGAAAAACCATGGAATTTTAAGTTACGGACGGTGTATTTGTATCTGTATGGTTGCTTGGTAAGTATACCCGTACTGGAATATAGACTTATACACATGTAGAGCATTACTATTAACTCTACATAGGCCCCCTATCCTACCTTAGACTATACTGTCCTTGACCTTGTCTTCTTGACATTCCCGCCGTTCACGTCACATGAGTTCAACGGTAATTCTCATTTTCGAGATTTGTTTTGGTATTTAACGGGAACAAAATGATGCCGTGATACGAGTACCAGCGTGTTATTTACATATTTCCTGACCATTTCATGCATATTTTTGACATTTTTAAAAACTCCACATAGCCGTATTTTGATTGACAAACACGGTGCCTTTTCGTACCGAAGCTATTTGTTTGTGTACACTTTTCTAAGCACATGTGATATAGTTTGACCGAGCTAATGGCGGACCACGCCTGTAGCAACCGTTGCTATTTACCTGAACAAAACTCGGAATCTTATTGGTCAATGCGCGCGTAGTGATTGACAGGCCGGATCGGTCCATTACAAATGGTTCTCATTTCAGGTTGGCAGATGGCAGAGCAACCAACTTAATCTCCATAGTGCAGGCATCAAGTTGTACAGCCCTGCTGCTGAGGAAGCTCAAAGAGATCCATCTGGGTGTTCTTGTGGTCCTATCGTCTTAGCTGATGGAGCTGCTTCAGTTCGGGCGTATGTCTGGAGATGGATAGATTATGGTATTTGGTCAACCGTCGTCCTAGCCGTGTCGGGTGTCTGTGGAGTATTTGCACTTTTAATTGGCTTCTTGTTTCTCTGCCAGCGTCAAAGCTACGTTGTTCAGAGTGCCTCTTTCAGTCTCAGCATGTGGCTTCTTTTGGGGATTATCCTGATGTACCTTCTTAATGTGGCATTCATGTTTGAACCCAATCCAGCCATTTGTGGTATCCGTCGTTTTGGTGTCAGTTTTGTGTACTGCGTGGTGTACGCTGCCATGATCGTCAAGAGCATCCGGGCAAATCGATTTGCACGTAAACAACCAGGTGTGGATATGAACTTTGCCGGCTCCTGGTCCCAATCACTCTTGTTTCTGGCCTTCCTCCTTCCTGAGGCCTTCCTGGTGGTTGAGTGGCTGGTCCTGATTCCTCCTAGTGTCAACGTACCCCTGAATGCCTGTGGGACTGTTTCACTGCTTGATTGCGGCATCACTAACATCGATCTGACCATCTTCATGATGTATGCCTACTTCCTGGTCCTTGTTACCTTCCTGTCCTCCTTTGGTGCCATGAATGCTTCTCATGCCAACCACGAGGGCAAGTACATCTCGGTCACTAGTCTCTTCAGCATCTTGATTCTGATTGCCTGGGCCTGTGTTCTCAACTTACCGGTATTTGATCCAGAGTTGGGCATCCCTGCAATCTCCATCGGTCTGACAGCAGATGCCACAATTATCCTGGTCTTGATGTTCATGAGGAACGTAGTCGCCCTTACTAAGAAAAAGGAGAATATAGACACCGGTAACAAGAAAGTCAAGGATGTGAAGATAAAACACAATCTGTATGAAACTGGTGGTGACAGAAAAGCTTTGACTCTGGAGTTAGAAGACACATATGAAAATGATAATGGCCAGAAAGACGAAGATCATGATGTGAACGTGGAAATCCATCCTGTGTATGAAAATGCGACAGGTAAGTTATGATGCAATAAATTTTCAATTCTGCATTCTCTTTAACAAATGTATTATTATATCAACGAAGCACGCTGATTCGCGGCATTACTTTCTCCTCCAGTTCTTTATTTATTTCTTCTGGCAAATGCTCACCAAAAATGCAATATCTTCCAAATTTCATGGCCGATTTCAGCCAAATTTGGACAGGATCTTCTTTGACCTGTCCTATATCGCAAGTGACCAGCATGTGTGGTCAAAGGTCACCTAGTGGTCACTAGTAGTCATTTTCTTAAAAACTACAAAATGCTTCTTTCACAGTCTTTCTCAAAAGTGGTCAGTACATCCCTGAAAAAAGCCTCTCTACAGGATATAAACATAATTGGTCAATGGTCACCTAATGGTCAGCAGGGGTCAGAATTTGGCCAATGTCATCTAGTGGTCAGTGTGAGTCAGTTTACACAAACCTTTTAAAAAGCTATTTGGGCTTATATCCATGCTTCGTGAACCACATAAGCTCTAGTTACTCTTTTGTTGTGTTAAAATAAGTCCTTGATTCAAATTTTGGTTCAACATGCTTTTTAGGACTTTGTTTCAGTAATACTTCGGTTCAGGGATAAATAAGCTGATGAAACGGGGTTGCTGATTACGAGATTGTCGTGTTCTAAAGTAACAATTTTCAAAAAAATAATTTCTACAGTGAGGTGTCATGTATACTTTATATCCAAACTTTTTTGTTCAAATGAATGTTTTCTTCGTCTTTTCTAATTGCACATAAAAATGCAAACAAATTTAGATTGGGTTACCACGTACGTCCAAACGTCCCCTTATCTGCCGCATATTTCCTGAAAGAAAAATTGTGTAGTTGGAATACCAAACTGGTCTATTTAGTTAAGGTTCTAAGTAGTAATAGTGTCTGTTTTTTTCTCACTGCAGCCATGCCTGTTGATGAGACTGCTGATGATGCTGCTGATGATGCTGCTGATGATGCTGCTGAGGAAGAGCAAACCCAATTCTGATTGCAAGAGTAAGAGAGAAAGCAGGACTTTAGGGACTTCACCGTGTAACATCCTGCATCTTCTGCAATCATCTTTAAAGGGATCGTATACGTTTGGTAATTGGAACCCACTGTTTGTTTCAATCCTATATAGTTATAGATATATACCATAAAACTAACCTGTAAAAACTTCATTTCTAGCGGTTATGCGGTTATGTCCATGCAGAAAGAATAATCTGCATTGGAATACACGTCACTGCAGTAACGCTTCTCAGATTCAAATTTTTGGGGATAAAAAGTGATATCTTTTTCCATAACCGCAGTACTTCGAAGTGAAAAGTTTATAAAAATGCATTATACTATCCAAAGCTGCTGTACTTCTTACCAAGTAAGTTTTTATTGCCATACCCTTTTTTGAGTAATTACCAAACGTATACAATCCCTTTAAGCTCTAGCCACATTTTTGAAAATTCCCATACTTTGGGCCGGCCTGTTTGTTTCATAAACGAAATCATGTAATTCCGGCACCGTGCGTCGAATCCAATTACACAAGACTAATGTCGTCTGCTTCAAATTTTGTAGGCAAACGTACTATTTGTGAGATAATCTATCTAAAATGGCTGTAAAAAGTTATACCAACCCTACTATTTGTAATCCTGAACAAATATATTCTAAAAGAATAATTTATAAATATTGCCACAAAAGTTTACTTTATGCTTCAAAAGTATTCAATTTGTATCCACATCCATTGCGACGTTGCCATCTTGGACTCTCCGGTTACCGAATCTGTACGAAACAAACAGGCTCTTATTATTAGTAAAAATAGAAGCAAAGGCAAGAGAGGTAATTTAGGATTAACTCTTCTTAATTTTGGCTGCGATCAAATATTTGGTACAACACATGTCAGTTCAGTTCAGTTCATTTATTTCCACTTATTCAATTCATAAGAATTGGGAGTTGACAAGCTGGTTACAACATCTATTGGGTTTGAAGTGGTGCTCTGTAGCATAAGAGATAGGAGGAGGAAAAGGAAAAAGGGAGGAGGAAAGAGGGAGGTCCGAAATATAGACTATCTCCAAAATCTAATTTTTTTAAATTTGGGCATAGGTTTGGTGCCTTGGACTATTTAACTTGCTGGAAAATGATGAGGACTTAGTTATTAAAAAAGATTTAAAAAGATTTGTTTTAAAAGGGAGGAACTTTTTTTTGAATTTGGAGATAGTACTTTTTTTGAATTTGGAGATAGTACCTTTGTTATTTTGGGATACATTGTAGGAACAATTACAAGATATCTAGCACAATTGTTTAACTGGATGACTAGACTCCTTATTTACTTTCATATAAGTAAGAGACTTCTTAATAATTCGGTAGTAAATTTTTTCGGTATCTGCAAATGGTGTATTCTACCTTTAAGGCAAAATTTACGTAAATAAAGTTAGGTAACTTTTAATGTCTCGTAGTAAATTCCATAGTGATAAAAGAATAATTTAGAAATATTGCCACAAAAGTTTACTTTATGCTTCAAAAGTATTCAATTTGTATCCACATCCATTGCGACGTCGCCATCTTGGACTCTCCGGTTACCGAATCTGTACGAAACAAACAGGCTCTTATTATTAGTAAAAATAGAAGCAAAGGCAAGAGAGGTAATTTAGGATTAACTCTTCTTAATTTTGGCTGCGATCAAATATTTGGTACAACACATGTAAGTTCAGTTCAGTTCATTTATTTCCACTTATTCAATTCATAAGAATTGGGAGTTTACAAGCTAGTTACAACATCTATTGGGTTTGAAGTGGTGCTCTGTAGCATAAGAGATAGGAGGAGGAAAAGGAAAAAGGGAGGAGGAAAGAGGGAGGTCCGAAATATAGACTATCTCCAAAATCTAATTTTTTTTAATTTGGGCATAGGTTTGGTGCCTTAGACTATTTAACTTGCTGGAAAATGATGAGGACTTAGTTATTAAAAAAGATTTAAAAAGATTTGTTTTAAAAGGGAGGAACTTTTTTTTGAATTTGGAGATAGTACTTTTTTTGAATTTGGAGATAGTACCTTTGTTATTTTGGGATACATTGTAGGAACAATTACAAGATATCTAGCACAATTGTTTAACTGGATGACTAGAATCCTTATTTACTTTCACATAAGTAAGATACTTCTTAATAATTCGGTGGTAATTTTTTTCGGTATCTGCAAATGTTGTATCCTACCTTTAAGGCAAAATTTACGTAAAATAAAGTTCAGGTAACTTTTAATGTCTCGTAGTAAATTCCATAGTGATAAATTAGCTTTTAAAATGCACTTTTCAATAGCTGTATGTAATGGCTTTACTTTTATACAAATATTTTAGAAAGTTTAAAAGCTAGCTTGGCATTTATTTTTTAGCATTAGTAAATTGTTGAATATAAAAATATATTTAGCAGATGTTAGGGTGTACTGTAAATGGGTGATTTTATTTGGCTGTTTGTAATGGTATTCATAAGTTATGTAAGTACATGTACTATAAATGCTAACTGCATGTATTAAAAGTAGTATTATGACCAAGTGTTCCATCAAATTAATTAAGTTTATTTGTTCATACATGTTTAAAAGCGAGGATACACCATTGGTAAATTGCTTGAATGATCACGAATGGGTGGATTTGGGTGATTGTATTTTATAGTAAATATCGTTTACCTGACCTTTTCGAAGTTTTACAATCATAGATGCTGAGTAAAGCAAGAAAAACAAAACATCTAGCACAATCATTTTGCTGGATGCCTACAATCATTATTCACTTTCAAATAAGTCAAATAATTCAAATAATTATGATATTTCCTAATATCTTACTTACTCGAGTGCCATTAAACGGCTGACTGATGAAAGAGGTTGGAGATTGTTGATACGATGTAAAGCGCGTTCGCTATATAAGCACGATTATTATTATTATTAATAATAATTTGGTAATAACAATTTCTGAAATCTGCAAATGGTGTATCCTACCTATAGACCTTTAATGTTCAATAAGAATACTGTAAGTCATTGTATAAGTCATTTTCATTAGGGTTACACTCAGTACACAAGATTAGTTATACAATGTACGGTATGTATGTGTGGTTTTTACTTGTACTTTTTTATCACATTTCTTGTTGTAGATTTGTTTTTGCCATTTTTATTGGTTAGGGTGTTTAATTCCATGGACTGTAATACTATAAAACAGCGACTCAAATTGTACCCAGAGCGTTTGGAAACTGTTATGGCAAACCCACGGTGAAATAAAGGAAAATATACTAAAACTTGCAATATAATGCATGCATGCAACAACGTGAGAGAGAAGAATCCTTCTTATTCTTCCATGGAAGAATGTAGTCGTTTGTTTGTCTGTTGGAGTATAAATGCATCTAGTTTATCTAAAATTAAAACAATTGTACAAGTGAGCTCAAGTTAAAAAAAGATGTATTTTATCTCAGGCCTTGCAGCATTTTGCTAGGTCTTAATTGGTTATAGTGCACAAACCACTGATGTGGCGTCTGGATTCTAATAGTATTACTAGAACCAAGACTACCTGCAACCAAGACTACGCTAGCTAGCTAGCTGCGCCCTAACTGAATCGCCTCAGCTCAAGATCACAATCGCCTCAAGGGTAACCACGCCCATCTCAAAATGGTTGAAGATCACCGACGGAAATTCTCCTTAAACAAGTTGAACAATTATAACCAAGTTTACAATTCTAAATTCAAAAGCACGTATACAGTAGTGCGGTCATTCCGACCTAAATTTTTGAAGGAAAATAGTGAAGGTTTTATGTCAAAATAAGACAAACTTAGGCCTACTGCGACTGTTTTCGAAACTTCCGTAACGTAACCTATACCATCCGTGCCCGCCATTTTACGAATACGTGCGTCGAAACATGTGGTTGCCGGGAAAGCACATGGTCCCCGGCCTCCATTACTCCGTGACAGCATTAGGAGCGCGGACCAGTGTAACCTTCCACGAAGTGATTCGCACAAATCTCTATATGAAATTACATGTACATGTACTATCAAAAAGTATTTAGGCGCGAATTATTAGGTTTTGTTAACGGCACCCTATAATAACCTTCCGCGACGCAATTTGGATACGAAACAGCATTCTGTTTTTGTTTTCTCTGAGTAAAGTCTTGTTGTCCATGGTTGTACCATGGAGGAATTATTCCTCCATGGTTGTACAGACCTGCAGGTGATTTAAAAAAATGCAATTAATGATAGTCGAGATCATAAAGCTCTAGTCCAGTTTGGCCCCATTTGTTTTGTTTTTCGTAGTGTTCTTTTGAATCGTTTCAAATAATAAAATTGTAATTTGTATGTCCTTTCGGAGTTTTGATGAGAAAAACGAATCATTTTTGCAAATTCAAAATTTTGGGAGTCGCTGTTTAAAGTTCTGACCATTTTTTTTTAAATATTGGAAACTAAATCTATTTTGTATAGCCTTTTTTGCTTTTGAAAGGTGGCATTGAAGGCAACTTGAATGTTTATGAGCACTTCCAGATGTCAAATGGTGGCATTTGGGGCACGGACCTCTGACCAAAAGGGGTTTTCCGGTGTAGTTTTTTACGCTTGGTGCTAGACGTACGAAGTCGTTACCAGCACTCTTGCCGAAAATAATGGCCAATGAATAATTTTAGGAGCCGACAAAAAATACCAAACAGTATTTACGGTTAATGTGTTCTAATTATTTTGTACGAAGTATGCTGTAAATCTGCAATTAAGCCCACAAAGTTTAGTCCTATCATAGAGGAATAAGACTGAGCGGTGAGTCAACGAGATTCGCCTACCCGGCTACCGTATTTAGTTTCTATCGGCTATCGGCTTTTATCGGCTATCGTAAGCACGCCTGCTCCACTGTGCTATTCTTTATGAGCATGTAGTTGGAGTTTCGCTGTATTGTTATTTTTGTGTTTTTAAATAAAATAAATACATGTTAAAACCAAATTCCACAAAATTATAAAACAAAAGTAAACATTAGCTGTTATGGTTTTCTTTAATTTGCCCAATATTTCTACCATATTGCGGTTATATTGCCATTGCATGAAATTACACAAACTATAAGTTAGAATTAAAAAGTCCGATTGAAGCATCATGGCGCTCGTTTGTTCAAGTAAGCATTTATCCTCTTAAAAATATTATTTTTTGTCCATAACAATTGTTTTGAAATTTGTAGCTTCGTTAAATGGGGTTCAGTGATTTTGGCGTCATTAATTTCAGTTAGAATTTCTTGATGTGTAACGTTGAAATACTAGTTGTTAGGCTACTTTCTTGCTCGAAAAGTCAAAACAAATAACAAAGTCTACAGCGTGTTCTTACGTCAAAGCCTGTTTTTCCGACACTTGGGAAAAGCCGCGACCATTCTCGCGGTCGGACATGATCAGGGAACATTAATCGTATAACCATTGTTTATGCAATAGCGCGAAGGGGGGCATTTCGAGGTTTAATTAATTTTGCTTGATGCCTCGCGAGAAATATCGTGCCAAAAATTGACCTCTCGGTCTCACTTCCGAAAAAACATTCAATTCACTTCACTTTATTTCCATATGCATTTCCATACACAGTAAACGAATTATTTTAACAATAAATATTAATATGACCAGTACATGTGCATGAACATGGTGGAAACCCACAAAAAGCATGGCTTGCCTAACTCTAAGTGTGGGGATCGCTAATTGTTTACATTAGTTTTAGATAGGAAATAATATAAAGTGGAATTGCAATTAATTACAATTATTTATATATGCAGTCGCAGATAGAATATTTAAAATATTTAAAGCCAGTCAAAAACAAGGAGAAACCGATTGTTCAACAGTCAATGAGTCAATATAATATTGTGCAATTGGTAGTATAGAATAAGATTAATTTAGCATTATTGAGAAGTTAGTTATAATAACAATTTTCATTTTCGTTCTCGTGCAGTACATCATTTTTTTCCTACATGTTTACCAGTGTCTTTCATTTTACTCTATTTGTTACAGTCTGCCACGAGGTACCAGAGCACCCAGTTTTGTCCACGGTGTCAAACCACGTCTTTGAGCGTCGACTCATCGAGAAGTTCATTGCAGAGAATGGAGTTGATCCAATCAACGGGGAGGTGCTGTCAGAGGATCAGCTTGTGGATATCAAAGGCAAGTAACCCCAAACCTTAATCCTCAAAAAAATCCCCGGGCGGTTGTGAAGGATTGAGGCTGAATGGCGAAAAATTTCGGTCGATATATGCATTGGGTCGTAGGCTTGTAGTCTGTACCCAGCAATCGTTGTTTATGTTTAGCCATACATCATGATGGAACCCTGCCTTATGCTCGATATGATCCACACTGCTTCTGAATGTCATCTGCACCAACTCAACCCATAGCAGTGATTGGTGGGAGATTTTAAAGGATTGAGGCAATGGTCACCCCCTGAAACAGATGATTTTAGAGTCCCTGCAAGTCATTTCACAAGCCCAATCACAAGTCCTTTCATAAAGTCAGTCCCAATAAAACGGTTAACAATGACAAAGTAATGTTTTTGTTAACAGTTCATTTGAACAGCTAGTGACTTGACTTGAAACTTAAGGACTTGTGGTGGACTTACAGGAACTCAAATACAACTCTGGTATTGGAATATCCCATGTCCACAACTAGCAGTGATTATTGTTTAACATTTTGTCCTTTTGTCCATCCACTCAGTGAGCCCCTTGGTCAAGCCCCGGCCCCCGACCGCCACCAGCATCCCTGCCATCCTGAAGCTGCTGCAGGACGAGTGGGACGCCTGCATGCTGCACAGCTTCACCTTGCGCCAGCAGCTGCAGACAGCCCGGCAGGAGCTGTCCCACGCCCTGTACCAGCATGACGCGGCCTGCCGTGTCATCGCGCGACTCACCAAGGAGGTCACTGCTGCACGTGAAGGTTGGTTCTTCTACCATCGTCCCGAAGTAGACCGCGAAAGTTGCTCACAGGGTTAAATGCTGGTACAAGTGTTGACAGTTTTTGTTATCATACTGTCTGGACATTTGGTAAAAGAAGGCATTGCATTTTGCATTCGTCGGCAGCAAATACTGTGGTTGCTTTATAGTCTTGCCCAAGACCCTTGCCTAGTGTTGAATAACAGAATCAGGTTTTCAAATATTTCAACTTTTTTCCTGCTTTTTGTTTTAATTCCTACTATTTACTACTCTGCGCTAAGGTTAAAGGTTAACAATTGTCTTTGTTCATTTTAATTGTAGCCTTGGCAACCTTGAAGCCCCAAGCTGCCCCAGGCATGGTCCCCGTCCAGATTGCTGCCCTACCTGCGGGCGCAGCCCAGGGTGTGGTCAGGCATGAGCCCATGGAGGCTGCCGAGCCAGGACCTGCAGCCATGACCGAAGACATCATACAGAAGGTGAACACTTGAACTTCACTCATAAGTGTCAGGGATGTAGTCGAGTCCATCACAAGTCCCTGCAAGTCCCTGCAAGTCCATCAAAAGTCCTTCAGTTCCAATTCAAATCACAAGCTATTCAAATCAGCTTTGACAGAAGCATCCCTTTGTCATTGTTCATCCAGTTACTTGTGACTGCCTTTATGAAGGGACTTTTGACTGGCTTCACGAAAGGACTTGTGAACAGACTTGCAGAGACTCGACTACAACCCGGATTAGTGTTCATATACAGCTGCAGTTTTTTTACTCCTGAAAAGTGACCTAAACTTTCCAAGGACTGTATCTCTGTGGACTCATCAAGGAGTAAATGCAATGTTGTACATTGTACTAAAGTTCTAAATAGTCTATACTTAATCTCTATTAACCTTCTCAATCTTCCCAAAATTTATCGGGCATTTTTTGAAGATTTTGAACTGCGCGAAGTTGGTAGTCGGTACTCAGCGTTGTTCATGTTCAGCACGCATAATTCAGCCCTGCATTATGCTCGACATCCCCTTCACTGCTTCTGAATGTCATCGGCACTGCCCTAACCCATTACAGTGATCGCCGGAGGATTTTGAAGAATTGAGGCAACGGTCACCCCGCTACTGTTTTCTACATCTTAACCCTAACCCTGCCAGATCCAGCACAGTTCATATGTAGTGACTGCTTGACCTTGCTTGACTCTGCACACAAGTCAATCTGACAAAGTATGCAATCTGTTGCGTCTGGCAGGGTTTCTAGCCAAAATACCCTGGAGGGTTAGGGTTTTGTAGTACTTTGTAGGATATTGTACATTACCCCCAAAATTAACGCCTAGGATGTTAAAGTTAAAGGTTCCTTGTTTTCTGCTTCTTCTTTTTTCCCTCTAGCTTCAAGAGAAGGCCAACTTGCTGACCGCAGAGCGTAAACGTCGAGGCAAGAAGGTTCCTGATGAGCTCATGCCACCAGACGACATCAGGACATTCAGAACCCTGTCCTCCCATCCAGTAAGTATGGAAACTGCGTTCACAAACAATAGATAACACTTTTAACTCTTCTGAAAGCTTCTATGGAGTGACACATTGCTTGCGCATTATTTGACCTGCTTCCCTCAAAACCAAAAGTCGCAGTTTGGTGAAATTTAGTTTTTTGCTGTAGATGGAAAGAAGACATGTTCCGCTTTAAATTGATGCCAACATTATTGTTTTATGTTGTTTGGTTGCAAGGATGTTAATTTTAGTATTGGTGGTTTAGTTCAGCTAAAGGGAAACCATTTTTGAGATAAACGCATTTGAACATTTTAGATATTTTTCATGTTTGACCATCAGACTTGCCCAAGCAAAACTCTATAGCAACCAAAGTATTTGCTGCAGACGAATGTAAAAAATAATGCCTTCTTTTTTACCAAATTTACAGCTACTATGATAAAAAAAATTCAAGTTTATCTGCGACCTGCTCTCAAAAAATGTATGTCGTTAACCAGTTAATGCTGGGATTAATTTAACATTGACCGGGCAAAGCCACGGGATTGTTTTTTCACGAACCTCGATTCGAAACGGGTTCAGGTTCAGACCGGCATCTGTGGGTAGACGTGTTTATCCGTCATTCATTTTGAGTTCCATTTAAAATTCCGCGAATGCACTTCCACCGAGACACGAACTAGTAAAAAGCACTTAAAAACTGATTTACAATATTATTTTTTTCATCCTCCCCCCAAGGGTCTGCATAGTGCCAGTGTGCCAGGCATTTTGTCTATGGATCTCCAGGCCTCAGACACATCAAAGGTCCTGACAGGTGAGTCCAGAAATTGGCCTAAAACAACGAGTTGTACAGGAATGTTATTGGCTCAAAACATAACAAAAAGTGCTTTAAGAAGTGCCCTGCATTGAAGTTTTTGAAGTGATGTAATTAGAACTAGTTTATTATTGATAGCTGATTTGTGCTCTCTAATACAAAAGTAATTCGCACATCCTCAGGTGGTGCCGACAAGTCGGTGGTGGTTTTCAACAAGGACACGGAGCAGGTGACTGCTGTCATGAAAGGTCACAGCAAGAAGGTCACCAATGTCATCTATCACCCGACTGAGGTAAGTGTGTTTAGCAGCAGGTGGGTGTTATCAGGTGGATATGGTGCACAACATTTCCATGACTGTAGCAGTCAAGTAAAACAAAAATGACTAGTCAAGTCTGATCACAAGTGGCATGGGATGAACAATAGCAAGGGGAGTTCCTTTGTCACAGTTTACATGTATATGAAAAGCTTGTGACTTAGGGGAGTCGGGTTGGCGTAGCGGTTCTTTCCTCGCCTTCCACCACTATGACCCGGGTTCGAACCCCGCCTGGGCCAATATGTCGATTGGGTTTTCAGTCCCTGCCTGACTCCGTGGGTTTTCCCCAGGATATTCTTGTGGGGTTTTCGTTCCACCTCTAAAAACTGTACCTTCTTCTCATTGTCTTCCCTCTACTGAGGGCCCCAAATGATCAGCTTCTGCTGGATGGGTTACCCTCATTAAAGATGGGCGAACGCTTTGTGACGTCAAATTCGTATCGCAATCGCTTTCGCGTGAAGTATGAACCGGCCTTTAGACAGGATAAATTGTGATGGATTTTTGAAGACGTGATGAATTTGGATACGACACTGACCCATTCTACTTTTCTTAGAAGTTTCAACTATTAGTTGAACTATGTCATATGTCACCAACACACCCATGTGTGTAAATACTTTCCATCGTGAACCTCCTGTTGTTCCTCTTTTGTTTGTACTTTTTGGAAGGCCTCCCGTAGGTTTTGTACACTATTTTTTTTTATCGTGGACTTTGTCAATCGTGGACCCTATTGTCCTTTATTGTTCTACCTCCACTATTTGAATGCAGATACAAACTCACACAATCGCAAATTTGTATCCTTGTATCTCGAGTATACAATTTGTGGACTGTCAAAAATTATCTTCAAAATGCTCCTAATTCAGCTACGGTCGATTTCTCGGGTTGAAGTTTATCCTAAATATACCCTATATTATATTCAAACCCTAACCCAAACACTAACTCTAGTTTTTGAGTAAAATCCATTAATCTATTTTGTGAAAACCTTGTAGAGACCTATTTATCTATAGAAATATACCCTGCGGAGACCTTTTCACTCCCATTGTTTTCAGGTCTCCACAGGGTAAACATTTTTGAAACACTCGGGAGAAGTCAGTTTTTTGGCCAGCTATCACGATTATTGTTATCTGAAAAACTCCCCTCCCCCCTCCTCTCCTCCACAGGAAATCGTGTTCAGCTCTTCTCCAGACACCACCATCCGTATCTGGTTTGTCGGCAACGCATCCTGCCAGCAAGTCATCCGTGCCCACAGTGCACCGGTCACCGGCCTCAGTCTCCACGCCACGGGTGACTACCTGCTGAGCTGCTCCGAAGATCAGCACTGGGCGTTCTCCGACATCGCGAGCGGTCGCGTGCTGACTAAGGTTACTGATGATTCCATTGGGCATGGTAAGCATTTTGTTTTATTTTCATAGACAAGATAGAAATAAATAGACTATATTTGAACACTTCGCCCTCTTATAAAAGCAACAACTTGGTGATTTTTTGGGGGCATATTTATATTTTGGGTTATTTTGGTTGCTGTGGTTTTATTTGCGTAACAGAAGATGCAATATCACGACAGAAAGCGTCTGCTGAATGAACAGAATCTTGAGGTCAAGACATGCAGTCTTATTTTGCATAGTTAATCACCGAATCTTAGTTAACCAGTTCGCGCCAGGCCTATTTTAACATCACCGAGCCGACGCGCAGGATTATTTTGAACGAAACTCGATCCGAAGCAGGTTCAGGCCGCCAGTACCGGGAAGCACACCCACGCATTTCCGGCCTTGCTCGCGGCGTGTCTGTGCGTCATCCGTTTTTGAATCTGGGGAAAACTTTGCATTTTTATTCGTCATCCGGCGCGAACTGGTTAAGTTTAAGTGTGGTTCTACCAGCAAGTTGACGTGTGAATGTTTTTTGTTAGGCAGAGTTTAGGGGCAACGAGCTAATCTACAAATTCATGAAAGGCAATTTGGACACATTTTACGATAATTAAGTTCAGAGCAAGTTCCATATGGAATACTGAATATTGTTAGATTTCCTGGCAAGATAAGGTCATAATTCACATGGTTGGTCCCTATTATATGGTTTACAAAATATTTCATTTTTTTTTTCTGAATTTTTTTTTTGCCAGCTCTGACGTGTGCTCAGTTTCACCCCGATGGTCTGATCTTTGGCACGGGTACCGGCAGCAGCATCATCAAAATCTGGGATTTGAAGGAAGGGACCAACGTGGCCAACTTCCCCGGCCACTCTGGACCAATCACCGCACTGGCGTTCTCTGAGAACGGCTATTACCTGGCGACCGCTGCCGATGACGCAGTGGTCAAGCTGTGGGATCTGCGCAAGCTCAAGAACTTCAAGAATATCACTCTGGATGACAGATATGAGGTATTGTATGGTGACTGCTTGCCTGGTCTATTCCCATTCTGGTCACAGATTAACCCTGCGAGCAGCCACGTGGAGATTTCGGAAGCCACATATTTGTCTTTTTCTAATTTACATATGAAGCCGTCGGCCTAATTCCATTCATATTGTTTGTAATCCTCAATGAAACCCTATATTTTGTAATGGTGTAGTCGCTTTTCTCCAGTCATGAGAAACCTGGGCCCCAGCAAAAAAAACATTCAGTAGTGCACAAAATGAGCCCCCATTCAGTTGTGCACAAAATGAGCTCCCATTCAGTTGTGCACAAAATGAGCTCCCATTCAGTTGTGCACAAAATGAGCTCCCATTCAGTTGTGCACAAAATGGGCTCTTTGAGTTTTGCCGCCTGGCTGTCTGGCCAGCCAGCCTTCCCAGGGGCGTCATATGTCTACAACTGTTTCGTGTTCAATTTCTGGGGGTGGGATTGAACGTGTAAACAAGGGTGCCTTCCAAAATCACCCCATGGAAAATGTGTGTCAGCTCGCGCAGCTTGCAGAGTTAAAGGATCACAGAAATAGAAAATAAAAAGTACTTATATGATATAAAACATAGGTTAGAGTATTAATACACCCAATAAAAAAAATTGTGTGTGATTTTAGGGTTATTTGAGCCATTACAAATTTCAAATTTCTCTTCGATCGCCCCGCCCAGAAAAATTCCTCCTTTGACAGAATGCCTGGATGTCGAAGTCGTGACGTCACGTAAAGAATAGCTTTCTTCGCGATTGATTGCAATCCCGTGGTTACGTATGTACACACGCGATCGCGATCAATCGCGAAGAAAGCTATTCTTTACGTGACGTCACGACTTCGACAGGAGGAATTTTTCTGGGCGGGGCGATTGAAGAGAAATTTGAAATTTGTAATGGCTCAAATAACCCTAAAATCACACACAATTTTTTTTATTGGGTGTATTAATACTCTAACCTATATTTTATATCATATAAGTACTTTTTATTTTTCTATTTCTGTAATCCTTTAAGCATCTTCTGTGTGGACTTTGTGTGCGATTCAACCACGTTTGGGAGTCAAGTGAAAGGGGCAAACCGCGTGCACATGGCTCAAACGCACAACTATATAACAGCAAGTTTATAATCAAAGTATCATTTTGCCGTTCTGTTTCCAGGTGAAGTCATTGTCCTTTGACCAGAGTGGAACCTATCTGGCTGTCGCAGGCACCGACTTGAGAGTTTACCTCTGTAAACAGTGGCAGGAACTCAAGGTCTTTTCAGGTAGGATTTGAGTCATGTCCAATTGTTCACTATGGTAAAGTTAACCCATGGTATATATATGTGACCGGCTCTACAAAAAGGTGTATTAAGTCATCACAAAATGAGCGTAAAGTCGCACGAAGTGATTTCCCAAGTACGGCCAGTCAAAGTCAAAATTTGAAGGGGTGGTTGATTTTGAGATTATATGGGTTTTTTTAAGACTAAATCCCCAACAATCGATTCCCAATTTTTCAGGACGATCAGATAAAAAAAAATTAGTTTTTGAGACAATTTTGACTATGCCTTTCTTTGCGCGTTCACACAATTTCTTGCAAGAAATGCCCGTTTTCTCATAATCTCTATATTAAGACTCCAGACTAAAAAATAAAAATAATATTGAGTATCAAACCTGTGTTATATATCATTGGAAAGCTCTGTTTCCACAGAATTTAGAAATATCCATATCTCAATTTTAGATTTTGCCGACTTTACGCTCATTTTGTGATGACAGGTCACATATGTAAACGTCATATCTCTAAAATGAGAGGGGCTAAACATACCAAATAAAAGCTTACATTGTGGACTTTTCAACCATGTATATAACTCAATTTTTTTTTTGCGACATAATAGAGCCGATATTTCTTTTTTTTTGCGACGTAATAGAGCCGGTCAAATATATAAACCTCGGCAATTGTAGTCCCCTTTTGTTGGTACTAACTTTTTCATAAGGCCTCCCGTAAGTTTTGTACACAATTTGTTTTATCGTGAACTTTTTGTTTATGCCCTAAACCCAATTGTCCCCCCTCCCTTTTTTTCTCTCTCAACTATAGATCACACTGATATGACCACTGGAGTTCGATTTGGTCAACACACTACTTTCCTATCTTCAGTCAGCATGGATCGCAGTCTCAAGTTCTATGGACTCTAATCGGAAACTTGTTGCTAACCCGACGTTGGTTTGGTTCTGAAGCTTTTGGTGACAAAACTTGACGGTATTGTGGATATTAAGCAGTTATATTTGTAAAAAAAAAATTAAGCAGCCATCGGAAGTGAACAATGTAACTCTGCCAATTGGATATAGAGGGTGGGCGAGTAGAAAAATGAGCAGAACTTTTACATCAACGGATCTAAAATACATACAAATGAGAAAACCACTCAATTGTCTGAAAAAGTACGAACCTTGTTAATTTCAGTTATATTTCATGCTCCAGTGGGCGTTTGTTAACAGGGATTTGTTGCATCATTTCTTCACAGCCATTCTCGGTTAAAAAAATCCACGAATGATGAAGCAGACTAAAGATTTCTGTAGACAAAAAAAAAGCAAAAATCGGCTGTGTAGAAATGATGTAGGTACATGTACGTTGTTCCATTTTGAGTACTATTTTTAAAAAATGAATAATTTGTAGGCCCTTTACATAATTTATGTTAACATTTGTGACCCAGCACGAGTAAATGAGACACTTTGAGGCAAAAATAAAAATTGAGATTTTGATTTCATCATTTAAAGCTTGTTTAGCACATCAAGACCCTTATATTCCTCAATGACAAATATCAGCTACTGTTTCTGAATTCTGGCTCTATTTTCTGTTGGATTATTGTTTTATGACAAGTTTTGTTATCCGTCACTTTTAATAACATTAGGAAAAAATCAGGTGTATTGTAAAGGTTAGTTAATATGTTTCATGTGAATGAGGTCACATAGCATTTCACTGTAAAATTCACAAAGATTGAAATGCTTTAAACTGTGGCAAATTTGCAGTGCGACAAATTTGCCCCGTTAGTCCAAAATTGTTAGCTTTTGTGCCGACTATGAACCTGCCTCTAGTCATCAAGGTACATGTATACGATTGGCAGGGTATGAACAGTTTGTATATAGTAAACGTGGAAGGGGAAATGCTTTTTGGGGGGAAGGGGGGTGTTATGGGATAAGTTAATTCCCTGAATTTACCATTTTAAAGTGTTTAATACTGTACATCAGTCAGTTTTAAAGCAGGTCGTACTTAACATGAGTTTGAAAATTGCGATACGTTTTCAAAGAATGTTTCAAATTTGCTTTGCTGTCAAATTTATGATTTACGTTTATGTAGCATCTGTCTTTTTGTTGTTGAACTTTAACGGTTTATATTTGTAGTGTAAGGAGTACAATTAATGCATTTGTTTGAAAATAAACAACAAATAATCATCATTGGCATTAATATTTCAGTTGTTTTAACGGTCCATTTACCCAACTTGTTTAAATGTGATACACGGCAAATACGTTTGCTCTTTTTATATTAAAGATGTACTGTCCATGGTATTTTCTTGTTTTTATCCTGAAAAAATGGTTTTCTAGCTTTTCAATGAGACATTGTAAAAAACCTTCGTTTAATTCACAAAAGTATTAAATTGAAATATCTAGATTTAAGGCTCAAAACCCCATCAGTTTTCCAACTCTCTCTGAAGACTAAGTCAGATCATCCCAAGGGTTTTAATTATACAAATTCTACTTCTAGCAAGAAAAACCCGGAAGTGTAGTGGGTTGTAGCATAGGGCTACCTATCGTGAAGTCCAACTCCCACCCATGCCAACATTTTAATGTTTAAAACCCAGAATGTTCCGGGCTCATCCTACTGAGCTACTAGTTCTTAAAACAAAATTTAACATTATTCGGATGTTGTATATATAAACCTTGGGTTGACATAATTAATAATAATGTTCATGCTTATATAGCGCTTTACAATTATTACCCCGTTCATCAGGCCCTGGACCACGCGGCAGCCGTTTATAGGCGCTCAATCGGCCTCGACCCTCACAGGTAGCCATTTATACTCCTGGGTGGAAAGAGGCAATTGTAGTTAAGTGTCTTGCCCAAGGGCACAAACACCATGTTCCTGGTCGGGTTCGAACCCAAGCACCATCGTACATGAGTCGAACACCGTAACCACTGGGCCATGACAGACAATGTATATTGCAAATATACATTTTGCCGGACATTCAAATGTTATTAACAAGCGTCGCCTTTTACAACGGTCGATGTCTGTGGCATTCCATGTCAAACCAACATTAATTTTCACCTGACCCTTCCCGATTAAAATGGTATTTGGCGTTGATGACATTTGTTTAATTAGTAATAAAAATAGTGTTTTGGGCAAAACTATATTTTCCTACAACTTAAGAAAATTCCTCGGGGAAAAATACCACAATCTGTTCTAATTTTCTTCTTAAATTTTGTGTGAAACCAGTTGCTGCCTTTAACCCCTTGATATCGCCGTCCCTTTCCTGCAACAAATTATACACACGACAGCACAGTAGCCTTTGACCAGCAGCTGCACTACACAATAGAACAAGCTGCTGTGCAGCTGCCTCACAGGCCATGTTCTACGGCATGTCACAGCTGGCCACAGCATTCCGGACAGATTAGAGGATTAATGAATTACAGAACAAATAATGGGAAAGACACTTTTGTATATAAATTAATCTGTAATTTAAATGTCCGTGCAATTGTCATTACCTACTCTAATAATTACGCACAATAAAGGTGCTGCAATTCCAAAATTATACATAATAGCTGTGAGTTGCACTTGCTCTGAATATATAAAATCTTGTCATGAATAAACCAATCTCTGAAGTATAGTTATTTACAAATAAATCCACACTATAACTGAATAAAATACTGACGGAACTCGAATGCATAAAGAATAGCAACCATCATACACGTAACATGAACTGTAAATTTGATACGTAAAATATATTAGTTTTCTAATTTCTTGTCTGAAAATATTTTAACAAGATCGATTTAGCTATATTTCTTATCATTTATATTATAACAAAAAAATAATTCACTGGTCTTTAACTCTGCACAAATATTGTACATTGGTGTGAACATGATTTTTTTTGACATTACCACTTGTGCACACCATTCGTGGATTACAAACCAAATACTAATGGAAATTTCCAAAAATGCGTCTACGAGACGCATCTTTTGAAACGACCTTTTATTGTTTTCTTCAAAATAACGGCATGCCAAAATGAATAATTTCGCAGGGAGTTTATCGTCATTAAAGGTATGATACACTTTTCTCAACATCCATGATTGTAAAAATGTGTACAGGCCAGTTAAAACGATATTTACTTTAAAATACAACCCCCAACTCCACCCATTCGTGATAATTCAAACAATTACCAATGGTGTATCCTACCTTTAATATCCTAACAACCAGTACACCTTTTAACAGTATTTTGGTTAGTTACTTTTTGGATAGTTGCAAAAGGTAAATCGCAGCTTTAATAGTGCATGCATTTTTTGTGTGTAAGGGTCTTTCAGTCTGCAACTTTGACAAAATAAGAAGAATTTTACAAAAAGATGAAACCAAAGCATACGCAGCATTAAACATTTATAGGCCACATCATCAATTGCACAATTTACACAACAAACCAGATTTTCTTCAATGAATCTTCTAGATCCCGGGCGTAGGTTTTTGTCTTCAGGCTCGTAGGTCTTTGTCTCGTTTTGCCTCCACTGCTCGTCTCTCGTAGGCAAGATGCGTCTTCTCCAGGTCATTGATGACGTCTAAGAGTGTGGCTGCAGAAGCCATGCGGGAGTCGTGGTAGGAGACCGTCTTGTGGCAAGGCTTGTGGGGTCTCACTGCACCATTGTCTGTTGGGGGACATGCGAGATGGGTCAACAACTGGTCAAGTCGGGTAACAACCCCAACATTGATACTTGAGTGGTGTTTAGACAACACCCTGTCTAACATATTGGAGGGTCATACCAACCTGAGTTAGTGACGACAGCCATTGAGTTGATGTCATCCTCTGTCCCGTTGCCTGAATCCTCCTCAGGATCTCCTCTTAACACAGCACTCCCTGCATCAGATTCCTCCAAATACTTTTTCCTGGGGAAAAAAAACAAATTGGTCGGTCGTGGTTAAGAATCTGGCTTACTCAGAATTGTTAGCAAAATAAAAATTTCATCAAATTCATTGCCTGAAATCGTTATAATTGATCAGATTAAACCTCTTGACGCTGGGAAGCGGCTACCGCGGCCCGCTAATACATCCGAAACGCTGTTGCCAGCTGTGCTACGACGTAGCATACGGCGGGTTTCACAGCTGCACGCTCGGGTCCATTGTGCAGCGCAGCTGCTGGACAAAGGCCAATATGCTGTCATGCGTATCATCCGGTGCAGTGAAAAAAATTATAGTCGTCAAGGGATTAAGGAGATTGTTTACTTAATAATTTTCCCATTTGCAGTGCAAATTGCATTTTGACACAGTTGGACATCTTACAATAAACCTGCACGTTAACATTTTGACTGTTTTTATTGATTTCCAATTTGTAAGATTTGTAAAGTGTTCAATTATTTAAAAGTAACTGTGGGACTTGTAACTCAAAATTGGGGCACATAAGACAGACAAAGCAAAACTGACAAAAGTTTTCAAGGTTTAATGACTCCAAGTATTAAAGTGTGCTTCAAGGCTCGTGGCAAACACACGTATAACCACTAACCTCAAGATATCTTTGCCCAGTCTGAGCTGGCTGTATATTATCTGCGCCTCTACGTCCGGATCCAGTGGGTCTCTCCAATCGCCGAGTGTTGCTGCATTATGGGCTCGACTGCATCCAACATACGCTGCAGAGAAAAAGACATTCAAGTACAAATTTTGTAACGCTTTCGAAAATAATATTTAAAAAAAATAAAAAATGGGCAGAGGACGAAATGAAGGGTTTGCGGATAGTAGGAGAGAGAATACAATTATTCCTACAATACTGTTTGTTGCACTTCAATTGGGCATTCCATTCAAAAGTTACGGCTGTTTCAAGTTTGTATTTATCGGCATGTAAACAAAATAGGCTATTTATTAGCTGGCTCTATTTTGGCACTGAGAGAGGAAGGGTTAATTAACGTTTTAAATTATGTATTCATGAAAATGAAAGATATCCATTTGTTTTTTCTTAAAAACACTTTTCCCACATATTTCATACTATATCTTTAACATACGTGAAGCAGTCTTATCAAAGATTACTAATACGAATACATCTGAAAATCTAGGGGAAAAAAATCATCCTTGCTCAGTTTTAAGCAATTTTATATATTATAATACAGTCTGCGCCCAGTTATGTCTCGTTTGCGAGAATGCCTCACATTTAAAGGTCAACTCGTGCATGCAAAACCCAGCTAACAAAAGCACTGTCTGCCGAGATGGCTTTTACGGCATAAGCACTGTATTAAAGTCTCTGACTTAATTTTTAGCAGACCGATAAGCTCCTAGGGACGAGTTACTCACGTGTTCTGCTAGACTGTAGGCAGCAGGTCCATTTGGACCCTCGGAAGGCACCGGGGTGGAATGTGTGCAGCATCTTGGCGTTGGACACACACGTCTTACGGATCGCCGACAGCCACTGTTGCTGTTCATTCACATCCTAAGAAATAACAATCATATTTTCTGTTAAAGGTGGAATATACCTTTTGCAGCTATCCAAAAAGTAACCAACTAAAATACTGTTGAACAGTTTACTTTTTGTAAAGATATTATTGATTGACCGCATTCTGACGATGTTACCTTTGCTTGCAAGTAGAGCGTCTTAAGACCTCCTTGGGCATCGTGGTATATGATCTGTATCAGGTGGTCAGATTGGAAGGCAGCCTCATCCACACACTCCACAATACATATCCACTCCATCAGGATGGTGTTACGCACCTTCAGGAATTCAAGAGCTAAAGTTTTATTTAACCAGTTCGCGCCGGGATTATTTTGACATTGACCAGACCCAGACACAAGTATAATTTTCATGAACCTCGTTCATGCCAGCACACCCTGATTTTTCCAGCTCCGCTCACAGTGAGCCGGTCGCTGATAGATATTTCCGTCATCATGACGCCACCTCAATTTATATCTATAACACATGTACTTCCAGAGTTAGGAGATAAATGTAGCAGATAAATGCACTCAAGGCTATGGGAAATGTAGTAACAGATTCCGCATTCTGTCAAAAAAAATTGTGCAATCAAAACGACAATGCAAACTGTTTGTTTAAACAATGGTTTGGACACTCTTTACTATGAGATCCAAACTTTTATTTTCTTTGAAAAATTTGCTGGTACCAACTATGCTTTTGAACGCATCTACAAGTTTTTCTCGAAAGTAAAATCGTCAAATCTTCCTGTGCACACATTCGCATTTTTGTATCACTGTGGAGACATGGCTTTGTTGTCGTGTACAAAATGGTTAGAAAGTCGAGCACGTTTTTCAAAATGCTCCCATTTTAACCATAATTGTTTTCCTGGGTTGAAATTTCGACCCAATATACCCTATAATATACCCTATATTATACCCTAACCCAAACACTAACCCTAACCCACATCCTAATCCTAGTTTTTGAGTAATTTAAGTAAAATCCAAAAATCTAATTCGTGAAATTCCCAGTGGAGACCTATTCATCTATAGAAATTTACCCTCCGGAGACGTTTTGTCTCCATTGTACACATTGTGTTCATGTCTCCAGAGGGTACCGTATTTCGCACCACATGCGCAGTTGGAATACTGAACTGGCTTATTCACATCAACATTAAAACACGCACTGTTGCTATTTCGAATCGGGATACGGGGAGCGAGTTTCCAATCCAGGGGTTACTATTGGACACAAGCTCGATAATTCCCTTGCTACCTTCCAGTATTACGTCTGGCCATGCCCATGACCTTACCTGGTCCTCGGCATGCTTGGCATAAGACAGGCTGTCGTAACTCAGCCAGAAGTAGCGTTTCTTGAAAGTAAACGGCGTGATGACGGACACGTCCTCCGCTCGTCGCTTCTTCAGAGAACCCTCCTTAATGGTGACTGTGCGGTGGAAGATGCTGCGCTTCTGGGCCTCGCGGGTCGGAACTACACGGCATGAAAACAACAATTGCAAGCTTTAATTTCAAGAAATGAATGGGGATTCCTCATGAGGGAAATCTTGGAAACGAGGAACATCTTAGAAATGAGGGACATCTTAGAGATGAGGGACATCTTAGAAATGAGGTACATCTTAGAGATGAGGGACATCTTAAAAATGAGGGCAATCTTAATAACGAGGTAAATCAGGTATAAATGAGGCATTGCAGATTTCAGAGAGAATTTTTTTAAAATCCTGAAATCTGGAAAAACGTCCTCATAAATTGTACCTTTGTAAATCTTATCACAATTATTAACCAGTTCTCGCCGGGATTATTTTAACATCACCGAGCCGAGGGGCGGGATTATTTTTAACGAAACTTGATCCGAAGCGGGTTCAGGCCGATAGTGCCGGGAAGCACACCCACGCATTTCCGACCTTGCTCGCTGCTGACAGACATTTCCGAAATTGAACTTGGCGTGTTTATGCGTCATCCGTTTTGAATTCGGGGAAAACTTTGCGTTTATATACGTCATCCAGCGTGAACTGGTTAAGGTAACCAATACGTCACATTATTAGCACGGCCTAAGCAAATGTAAGCAAACGTACAAAAGAGAAAATGTATAAACTTTGACAGTAATCTTTCAATTAATCTTTCAAAAAAGGCAACTCTTTTACACTGAACAAAATTAATAATCATGCATAAATACCTGATTTTTCAAACTCATGCTTGGCACCTGAATGACAAATGTAAAACCAATGAGGGAATGATGTAAAAAAAAAACATACAACAATCCACGGCATGGGATGTACATGAATACAAAAGTAAAGAGAAAATACACTGACATTACACAAAGTTGCATACACTATGATTGAATATTCAACGATCTCTTAAAATGTATTTAACCTGCCAGACTATATTGTCTAGACTTTAATATAATTTTGTTATTGTACGAACCCTGTGAATGCAAAGTGCACCTTAGGGCATTCCTTTTTGCTTCAATTTAGGTCTCGCATTTGTTTTGCCTCTGATAGGATATCGGTCAGTCTGACAAAACCAATTCAATTTTTCCTCTAACAAGTACATGTACAAACACCAGTTATGTTCAATGTTATCCACATGCCAAAAGAGCGACACAAATGGTATGAACTTTTATTGAAAGAATTTATATTTTGAGACTAGCTGTCACAACAATGCACATGCTTTCAGTAAATAACTTGATCGATGCATTTCTGCACAATGTTCTTTTTGTATTTTCAGTACACAAATGGGAAAACAAAATTTATTATTATGGACTACAACAAATACAATACGACCATGCATGTTCCAACTACATGTTCCAAAACCATGATTGATTGACTTTTAATCTAAACAGATGAAACCTGGATAACAATTTAAGGAATTTTGTATTTCAGAGTTAAATAACTGCAGCCATATGGCCCATTCCATGGCTTGGAATGATTTAGACCAAATAACAAATTTTAGTTTCTTGTCCGTTTTTTTAGGTTTGAATCCTCAGAGGTTTAAATCCAGCTGCTGGTAATTTGGTAATTGCTTGAATTATGATGAATGGGTCGATTTTGGGGGTTGTATTTTATAGTATATATATCGTTTAACTGACTTTTCCGAAGTTTTACAATTATGAATGCCGAGAAAAGCAAGAAAAACAGCGTTTGTTTTCACCCGGCGTCGAGCAGTTATTCTTATGTTATCTTTGTTTTTTCGCGATCGCCGTCTGGCGATCGCAATTTTTTTCATAAAATTCTATTTTTCGAAATAATAACAGGATATCTAGCGCAATCATTTTGCTGGATGCCTAGAATCATTTTTTTCCTTCAAATTAGTAAAATATTTCTTAATAATTCAGTAAAAAATATTTTCGATATCTGCAAATGGTGTATCCTACCTTTAACCCCAATTTGCCAGAAGTATAAATGGGTACCTGCATTAGCTAGGGAGCAACATGCGATGGAATTCCATCCCGAGAAAATACAAATATTCTGAGTCGTTTCATGCTACAGAAGCCGGATATATAAACCAGAGATGAGATGGTAGTACATAGGAATTGGGTTGGGTTTTGTAGGGGACATGACATCTATCTAAGGTATATTGTCTGTGAATTTCTTACTCTCTGTTTCATCAATGTCAAGCAGAGTGTCTAGGAAGTCCTTGAAGTGGCTGACACTGTCTTGGATGAGAGGACCGAGGGGCTGCATCCAGTGCTCCTTGCCAATCTTCATGCCCAGGTTACCTATGGTCTGCAAGGCCTGAAGAAATCATGGTATAATTAATTACGTTGAAAACACCAGATTTGGTTTCATCCAAGGCAAAGTAATCAACAACAACAAAAAATTACCAAGGATTTATTTTAGCACCCCAGCAGTTTTTTGTCTGACATTGTCTGCATAGAAGTTGTTTTCCTTCCAACACCAAGATTAAATTTTTGTTGTAAAGGTATAGATTAGACCAGTTAGCTAATAAATTCAAATTCATTTACGCATGCACATAAATAGGCCGTAAGGCAAGATGCAAAATTGGCTTATTGAAAATGTACAGGGGCCCAACAAGTTTTGCGATTTTCTCTCAATTTCTTCAGGATTAGTCGTCCCTGAAATTGTCATAACTATTCCCTTCTAGTTTAGGTGGTTTTAGGGGTACAAAATAAAAACTGTCAAAAATAATTTTGTCCCGTGCGCACGAGGTTAAAGAAAACCAGCAGGGCTCTTTTCCCCACGAGTCAAAGAGAATAACTAACTTTTTCGGGGTACCATCCACCACACTGCAAGCCAAATCGCTGGCAATCACGGCGCAAATCACAGCTTGTGATGGCAAAAATACGATGTGATTAACGCTGCGATTCAAGGCCCACAATTCTGCAAGATAAAAACCTGAATAAAAAGGCTTCCTTCGTTCTTACCTTTGCAAGGAGCGTTAGCGTCCTGCCGACATATTTATCTGGATGCTGATCTCTGAGGAAGAACAGCTTGGGAGACAGGACAGCCGGAGCAAAGAATCGCAGAAAGATGAATCCGGAGAGGCACAGGTACTTGCATTCCTGAGACATTCCAGAGACGCATAAGGAAATTGGTGCAAGAAACAATTGGTGATCATTACAGTGAGAGCAAGTTTATATCAGAAGTACACGTAAGCAAATAGCCAATTTCACAGAAGCTTCTAAGCAAAAACAAGTGCTTAGCATGTACATTCTTCCTTGGAGAAAAAAAAACAGGGTTAAATACCAAATTTTCAGTTGACATATTCTGTTTGTGACTGGCATTTTCCGATTTCCTTATTTCCTCCCTATTTCCACGAGTATTTCCTGCATAGAAAAATGAAAACCCATTTCAAAGGTTTTCCCTTATTTACTATTTGCAATTTGCATTAATAAATACTGGCAAAAAAAATATAGAAACAAATTTAAAAGAAATAAGAAAAAAAAGAAAAAATACTTTATGATCCAAGATATTTACGGATTCATTATCGGGGAACTTGTCCTCCACTCTCTGTCGGAGCTGCTTAAGAGCCATTCTGAGGATAGGAGGACATCGGTCCACTGACACCAAGATGCAGTTGACGATGGCTGCCAGATACTCTGTGATGATGGCGGCACTGTGTTCGAGGAGGTAGCCCTCCGAGCGATTCTTCATGCTCACCCGCCTGCAGTAACACATTATTTTGATTGAGACCATTAAAAAAGACTAGGTGATTGCCTGGCTTTAGCGGTTCGTAGGATGCAGTGATTGATTACAATGAGAAGTTGTTTCCCTACTGTGAACCCGTTGAGGTATTCTTGAGATCAGTAATGCTAGGAATCCAGTGCTCTACCAGCTGAAAATGGGTACATGCTGAAAAAGCCTTAGGTCTAGCAAATCAAATTTGGCCACAGCCTATCACCTTCTGATGCTGCCAACTTTACAAGGGTCCAACTCCACATGTTTCCTTTCCTCATAGATAGTGTCCACGATGGGTTGGAGGGTTTCCAGTAGGTACGGCATGCCAACGAGCTTCATGAACTGATCAAAGCATTTTGTGGCCAGCGAGTTGCCTCGGAAGAGCGTGTTCATATCAGCTGGATGGGAAAAAAAGGAATTTACATTTCAAGAATTTTACAATGCAAAACGAGAAAGTAAATAGTGCATCATCAAGACTGTTCAAGTTGAGAGACTACCAGTACAAATATTCTGCATTTGAATATCAGCAATTTTAACCATAGTTACTGTTAATATTAACACCACTTCTTAAACAAAATAGCTGCTTGTACAATGATTCAGATAAGATTACATCCTGCATTGATCATGTTATATCTTCTTGTCTAAAGATAAAAGGAGGAGTTTTGTAGCAGGTAGTTACCGATTCATTTGCCACTCTACCAGCAAACTCAATAACAACAGTGTTTCATTCAAGATATAGACTAACCATCAGAAGAGCAACTGTACATTACGGTTCTTGGATAGCGAGTAAGTTCCTTACTTGTTGGTCAAATAAAGTTTCTTCTAGTATATCTTAGGGAGTCAGGTCGGCATAGCAGTTCATTCCTCGCCTTCCAACGCTGTGACCCGGGTTCGAATCCCGCCTTGGCCAATATGTGAATTGGGTTTTCAGTTTCTTCCCGATTCCATGAGCTTTTCCCCAGGATATTGTTGGGTTTTCTCTATACATGTACAGGTTTCTGAATCTGGGCTACAGTGCCTACAGGTAGGTCGCTTTTGAGGGATCCTTGGTTTCATGACCAGAAATAATTAATAATATTATTAATCTGTGTGATGCGAAATTGGCGGTTTTGTGTGAACCACCAATTACAATGTTTGTTGAAGTACTATTCTGTAACAAAAATACATGTACATGTACATTTGTCATGCATAAAACTCTTAAGCTTCTGTCAAGATGCCTGCATTTATTGCATTTTATACAAACAGCTGTATATCTAAATTTAAATTAGCGATTGCCGTCATGGTAATTAAATGTACAGGTGTGCTAACAAATTTCAAAGCAATAACACATACGTGTCTTTTCTTGTATTTATTCAGTTTTTGGACATCACTAAGAAGCAAAGATGGCATCAAGACAGCCTGACATCACAGTTCAATCTGTGTTGGGTAAGATCAGTCGAGATCATCTAGAGTGCCCCATTTGCACCGACCACTTCACTGAGCCCAAGGTCCTCGACTGTCTGCATAGTTTTTGTCTAAAATGCCTCAAAGATGTCAGACAGAATAAAAATCCAGAAGATTCAAAACTGGAGTGTCCTCTCTGCAGACGTGAAACCGTAGTGAAAGGAGACATTTCTGATCTGCCAAGCGACTTCAAACTTAGTGCCCTGGTAAATGAAGTCGATGTCTATAAAAAGCTTCTGGAAGGTCAAAGGCCAGAGATCAAATGTCAAGCCTGTGATGGAGAGGGCGAGGCTGCGTCAAGATGCATGGACTGCGATCATTTTCTCTGCAAAGACTGCCAAGCGGCACACGGACGGATGACTTTAATGAAATCGCATCGAATCTACACACTGGCCCAGCTTCAATCGGGAGAGGTACCTTACACGAGTAAGATCAGGGAGTACACCCCAAAATGTGGCAAGCATTCCGAACAAAATCTCAACATTTACTGTGACACATGCGAGAAGTTGGTGTGCACAACTTGTGCTATTCTGGAGCATGAGAAACACTCTCGTGTTGATCTACTCGAAGCTGTCGACAAGTGCAAACGAGATGTTGCTAGAATGTCCCTGAAAGCTGAACAGAACAAAGCACAACTGAAAGTAAACATAAGTGAAGCAGATGACAAGTACAGAAAGCTGAATGCCATGTATGCAGACACCACCAAGAAAATCTCCAGTAAGGCTGACAAGGAGGTTGCTAGAATCACAAAGGAGATCAGAGAAGAGGAAAAGAAACTGACACAAGAGGCAGATGCAATCTTCAAGGACAGAACCGAGACATTGGAAACTGTTTGTGCCACAAACTTCAGTCGCTTGACCGAGACTGAAAAAAAGCTAAATGAGGTTCGCCACTTTGTGACTCAAGCAAGTTGCTACGAGATTCTGGATTTCAAGCCTAAACTCCTGTACAACCTGAAAGAACTGACCGAGGAACAACCTGAGGAAGGGCCAGACAGTTTGCCCTCCATTATGGATTTTGAGAAAGGTATCGGGAGGTCACTTGGCAGGCTGGTGCTGGAAGAAACACCAAAACCAAGCTCACCCGGCTCAATTGCCACAGCTGAGGGTTCACAGAGACCTGCAAGATGGGAGCTAAAAAGACAGATGGAGACATTTGGACCAACAAAACAAACATTTGGCCTTGTTGATGAAGTTGCAGCATTTTCTAACAATGATATTGTCGCATTGGACAGGCGCCGCAAAAAGGTGATCACTTTCTTAACAAACGACAACCTTCAGTCCGATATAACATCACAAGATCTCCAACTTGCAGGTCTTATTGCTCCTAGCCACATTTCAGTCAACCGGGATGATGAAATCGTCATTCTGGACAGACCTTCTGTCAAGATTTTCAAGAGGGGTGTGAATTAGTCCTGTCTCCATCAGTTCCTACCAGGTGGGGAGACCGGCAACACCCCAACCTGCCTTGCAGTGGATGGTGGCGATATGATAGCAGTGGGTTATACATACCAAGAGGAGATCTCACTGCACAAGAGAGATGGATCCCTCATCAGGAGACTGCCTGCTCCAAAGATTGGGCTCAACTTGATAATCCATAATAAGCAGAGGCTTATCTACAACGGTGATGCTGGTAGCAATGACAAATTACTATCAGTTGATTGCCATGGGCATATGGTATTTTCAGTTAAAATCCCCAGTAGTGTCGAAGGGAATTGGCACTCTACTGGTTTGTGTTGTGACAAAGATGGCAACATCTACATCGCTGTGCACGGTTGGTTTGTACAGGGTGAAATTCAACAATTCAGCCATGATGGACAGTACATTGGTTGTGTCATCAATAAATGTGATTATCCAGGTGACGTAACTTGCACGCCAGCTGGAGAGATGGTTTTGGCATCAAGAGATCATGTTGCAGTATATCATCGGGTATAAAACGTCACATGAACAAAAACCACCAATAACATATCCAGACGATTGTTGAACTAAAGCATACTAGTTTGTAGTTGTACAGCACCAGGCTTCTCAAAATTCTCAAAAAAGAAAGACAAAATTAGGACTTTGGGAGGCCAAATCAGGATAAAAGAAGGAATGTTTTAGTGCACAGCATAAGCCTCATTTAGCATGTTCTGTACTCACACGCTTGTGCTCCATCTTAAAAACTAATTAGCTTTTAGAAACTCGCATTACTCTAGTGCCAAGTACAAGTATGAATTACATATATGACAGCGTGTAACATGGTTATAAAAAACATTCAAAGAGATTGCATTTTCAGAATTGTGGGACAAAGAAAGTGAAAAATGTATAAAGACTTGTAACCCTAAATCCCTAGAGGGTGTTCAAAAATGTATTAACATTGGACAAATAAGGACTGTTAGGGTTAAGGCATATGTGACCTGTTCCAACGAAACCCAGGCAAAGTCGCACAATGTGTTTTGTCACAATGTACTCCTGAAGTCATTTCTGGATGGATTTTACCATTTTGAGGTTTTAGGTTTTCCTAAGTCACTCAATATTAATCTACAATCTCCTTAAATTTGAACAAAATCCGTCTACCAGAAGTGTTGTTTTTTTTCTCAATTTTGTGAAACATTTGTGTATAGAAATAATACGCTTTTCTGAACTTCAAAGATGTTTATCTCATAATTAGGTTGTCAGGGTTTTATCACTAAATCCAGACCCCAGGGAAGATAGGGTGTGGGTACATATGTAAATGATACATCATTTTAAAGCTGAGAACCTAGAGAATTTGAAAAAAGCAAAATCTGAAAAACTAAAAAGTCGACTTTGTCCGGGTTTCGTTGGAACAGGTCACATATATACTTTTTAGATAAACAAAGTGCATTACTGCTACCCGCAAACACCAATACAGTAGCTAAAAAATAACTGTCACCAATCAGTGTTTGGGTCCATGGCATCAAATTTACACCAGTTGGTGACTTGGTGGAGCTAATCTTTTCCAGCAACCAGCATTGGGACTTACTTAATATGTGACCCGCTCCATCAAAATCAGGAATAAGTCTCAAAATGACTTTTTGAGATAAGCACATGGTGAGAAAGGGAATTTCATAAGCTTTCTAATGATACCCATCACAAAGGTGTATCGGTTTAGGTTAACGAGTTATGGTCTCACTCTGATGAAGATGACAGGTGGATATATTGGCCAAATCCAAATTCAGAGAAAAACAGCTTTGAAATAAACAAAATTGACAAAAATCATACAGACAGCGCCCACAAATCCTCTTCATTTTCATTTTTAATGATCATTTTTAAATACAAGACATTAATGACAATAATCTGTGATAACTACACTTTCTAAAAATACAATGTTCAGAAAATCGACTTGGTCACGATTTTCACCCATGCGTTCAATTCAACGGCCGATTGCGTAAAACGGCCTCAGCGACTTATTCCTGATTACGATGGAACGGGTCACATATTATATATGGTATATAAATTTGTCTATCGATCTTTGTATCATAAAAACCCATTTAATATTCTGTCCATTATAGGCCATCATATTTAATATAAGGTTTGCAGAGCAGGAAAGTCAACTTCTTGTTGGTTCTTCCACCCCACTTCTGTTATCTCTCTTTTTTGTTTCTTCTCCCAACCATGTTTATGCATCATGCTTGTATGTCCCCCTTTACACTACGAGTTCTTGAATAATAGAAATGCAGTTTCACTGTTAACCAGTTCGCGCCGGGATTATTTTTACATCGCCGAGCCGACGGGCGGGATTATTTTTAACGAAACTCGATCCGAAGCGTGTTCAGGCCGATAGTGCTGGGTAGCACACCCACGCATTTCCGGCCTTGCGCGCTGCTGACAGACATTTCCGAACTTGAACTTGGCGTATTTATTCGTCATCCGTTTTGAATTCGGGGAAATTTTTGCGTTTATATACGTCATCCGGCGCGAACTGGTTAAATCCCCGTAAAATCTCTGAAATTTCACAGTGTTTTAAAGGTAGTATACACCATTGGTAATTTGTTGAATTATCAGGAATGGGTGGATTTGGGGGGTTGTATTTTATAGTAAATATCGTTTAACTGACCTGTCCGAATTTTTACATTCATGGATGCCGAGAAAAGCATGAAAAACAGCGTTTGTTTTCCACCGGCGTCGAGCAGTTATTCTTATGTTATCTTTGTTTTTTCGCGCTCGCCGGACGGCGAGAATGAATTTTGGTTTATACAATTCAATTTTTTGGAACAATTACAGGATATCTAGGGCCCTCATTTTGCTGGATGCCTACAATCATTATTTACTTTCAAATGAGTAAAATATTTCTTAATAATTCGGTAATAATTTTTTTTGATATCTGCAAATGGTGTATACTACCTTTAAGGGTGAAACTGCATTTCCATTGTTCAATAACTCATGTTCATCTCATGTACACAGCCACTTTGCCTCTGAAAAAATCTTGTTAAGATCAAAATATTAAGCCCTCTTAATTTTTCTTGCAAAAAGAAAATCTATTTAAATAATAAATATTTACATGGCACTCTTCATGTCTTTGGCTTTACATTTTTTTATTTTTGTCTTGTAGAGAAGGAAGGACTTGTTTTTAATTATTTTGCCAAAGCCTCAACTTTCATTGATAATTTATTCTGGTTTTGATTAAACCAAATAATCTGTACTCAACAATGGCTTATCTGCAACAATAGTCTACATATTATATTTTATATTGATATTTCTTCTATTCTATGTCACAGATTTGGAATTTTTAAAATGTCTGAAACATATTCGGATGTGATGCAAGTCTAAATTTTAAAACACAAATTGAATTTTTTTTTTTATGTATGCTGATACATGCTGATATTATACCAACCACCAATCAAGTTGAAAATCTTACTTTTCAATGTCGAAAGCCTAGTGTACAACAAATATTTGTTTGTACAATTTAAACAAAATTCACCATGGATGCGGTTAATATTAACACCACTTCAACTTTATACAATCATGAAAAAATGACTGCTTGTACAACAATACATGTATAGATTAGATAACACCTGCTCATATCATGATTTCCTCATGCCTAAAAATAAATACGGGAATTTACAATGTTTTACTTTTGCACGTAGTCACCAACAGTTGTACAACAATACATGTACAGATAAGATCACACTTGCTCACATCATATGATCTCTTCATGCCTAAAAATAAATACGGGAATTTACAATGTTTCACTTGTGCACGTAGTCACCAACATACTCCCACTTTACGCAAGTGTTTCATCCGAAACTAACCATCAGGAGAACAATGGTACGGAAACTGCATTTCAAGTAAGTTCCTCACTAAGTTAAGAAATGTTTTGTTGTGGTAGCTCGGCCTGTGTATTTCTGTAGTAAAATTTGTAAAAAAAAGTACATTTGTGCTATGAAATTCTCAAGCTTCTGTCATGACGCCTAGATTCTTTGCTTGGTGGAAGCTACACGTAGTTCAGTGCCAACAATTGGAAAATATTTCACACCAGGCCGAGTCGTGACCTGACTTTTCAAAGGCAAACCTACATCAGTAGTTTTTACCTTTATCTTGTACTACAGAAGGAGAGTAGAGGAGACTCTACAGAGACTTCTCTAGTCTAGTCTCTGAGACGAGACTACCAGACTAGACTAGCTAGACACTAGTCTACAGTAGTCTCGGAGATTACTCTTCCTTGTAGACTCTACAGACTCTTACTCTACTGTCTTCTGTACTTTTCCTCTCCTCTCTCGAGGTTTACCTTTCTTTATTACCTTCCTTTATTACATTCCTTTACTACCTTTCAGCATCTTCTGAGAAAGAAAGATGGCATCAAGACAGCCTGATGATGTCACAGCTCAATCTGTGTTGAGTAAGAACAGTCGAGATCATCTGAAGTGCCCCATTTGCTCCGACTACTTTACTCAGCCTAAAGTACTTGACTGTCAGCACAGTTTCTGTCAGAAATGCCTCCAAGAGGTCAGACAGAGTCAAAACCTACAAGCACCAAATCTTGTGTGTCCCCTCTGCCGATGTGAAACCATACTAAAGGGAGACATCTCTGATTTGCCACGCGACTTTAGACTGAGTGCCTTGGTGGATGAGGTAAATGTCTATGAAAAGCTTCTGGAAGGTCAAAGGTCTGCAAGATGGGAGCTGAAAAGACGGACAGAAACATCCTATCTGATAACGACAATACTTGGCAACATTGATGGAATTGCAGCATTCTCTAACAATGAAGTTGTTGCATTAGTTCAGTGGCATAAGAAGTTGATAACTTTCTCAACTGACAGCCACCAGTCACAAGAACTCAAAATTGCAGGCCTTAATAAACCAACCCATGTTTCAGTAAACAGCAAGGATGAAATCATTGTTCTTGACAAATCAGCCGTAAAGATCTTCCAGAAGAATATGCAATCCTACTACCATCACGATCAGTTCCTACCAGGTTTGGAGACAGGCAGTACACCAACCTGCCTTGCAGTGGATGGTGGGGATATGATAGCAGTGGGTTATAAGAAGCAAGAAATGATCTCACTGCACAGGAGAGATGGATCCCTCATCAGGAGAATACCTGCTCCAAAGATTGGAACAAATTTGGCTATCTACAAACAGCAGCTGTTCTACATACGCAGGGGATTTCTTACTGACGACACACTATCATCAGTTGACAGCTATGGTAGCATGGTATTTTCGGTTTATATTCCCAACGAATCTAATTTGTCGGTTCTATGTTTGTGTTGTAACAAAGATGGCATCTATGTGGCTTTACATGGGATTAGAGCACGTGAAATTAAGCATTTCACGCATGATGGACGGTACAGTGGCAATATCATCAGTGAACGGGGTGATGATTCACGTTATATCACATGTACACCAGCTGGAGAGCTGGTCTTGGTATCATTACTAAGTGTTAAAATCTATCATCAAGTGTGGAATTTAACAATGAATGTCAAGATAATTGCATATTAAATTGACATGAATAATGTTACTACCTGTACAGTTAAAGTATTTGAGATATTAACAACTGGCTGTGAGTTAACATCATACTCAAGATATCTCAAGATGTATGAACTAGTGATGGCAGAAATGGACTATCATCATGTATCATAGGGTCACCATTTCTCTTTGATATATATTTTGTAATGTGCAAATGTGACCCACTCTGCAAAAATGAGTCTGATGTCGCAAACAACAATTTTACGTAAAGGGCTGTTTATTGTCTCGAAGGTGATTTTTCTTTCAACAAATAATATTTTTGTCTTAAAGGTAGGATACACCATTGGTAATTGCTTGAATTATCACGAATGGGTAGATTTGGAGGGTTATATTTTATAGTAAATATCGTTTAACTGACCTGTCCGAAGTTTTTCAATCATGGATGCCGAGAAAAGCACGAAAAACAGCATTTGTTTTCCACCGGCGTCGAGCAGTTTTTCTTATGTTATCTTGGTTTTTTCGCGCTCGTCGGACGGCGATCGCGAATTTTTCTTCATGAAATTCTATTTTTCGGAATAATTACAGGGTATCTAGCGCAATCATTTTTCTGGATGCCTACAATCATTATTTACTTTCAAATAATAAGATAGTAAAGTAGTAAGATATAAGGAGTAAGATATTTCTTAATAACTCGGTAGTAAATATTTTCGATATCTGCAAATGGTGTATACTACCTTTAAGGCATTTTGGTTTCTCTGATCGATTGAAAAGATCATTTTGATTCCTAAATTAAATTTAATTCAGGTTTTGTCATTCTCTTACCATAGCATCTGATGAATCACTACAATTGTAAATCTTCATTTCTTTGTAAAGACAATTTGAATAGGGCCTATAAATGAGAAAAAGCACATTTCCCAAAATTGTAAAAGACCAATGCATTACGCTACAGAGTTGTGCCATATATCAAATGAAAGCTTATTTCCTACTTTTTCTGATCAACTGTAAAATTGAAAAAACTAAACATTTTTAACACATCAGACTCATTTTGGCAGAGTGGGTCACATAGATTTGCAGAAAACATGATCAAGAACACACATCCAATTGATTAATGTAAATTGATTAATAATCTTTTAACCATTTAAGAACAAAACACAAAATCAATCTGCTGACCTGTCAATCAAGTCTATTGATTCTTAAAATCAGTTGAAAAATGTGTATCATTTTGTAGAATCATTTGTTTTGAGTATGCAAATTATTTGTATAAACTTGCACTTTAAACTTCCGCCTCAATTTTAAATCATTGTACCTCTGTATTCTTTATCAAAGACATTGGCCAAGATTTCATTCAAATTCCTATTTTGGATAATCTGGAGGATTTTGATACTTGTAGATAGTATGCAGGAAAGGGTCCAACAAATTTATGGTAGGGCCTTAGACAGGTGTATTTGTTTTGACAGGTACTTGATCAGGCACGGTTCTACAGGGGAATAGGGGAGTAGGCTAGCCCCCTCAAACCTTTGTATAGCCCCCTCAAACCTTTGTATAGCCCCCTCAAACCTTTGTATAGCCCCCTCAAACCTTTGTATCGCCCCCCCCCCACCCCCCGAAAAAAAAAAAAAAAAAAAAAAAAAAGTACATACTGAAAAATAGCAATAGCGAAAGTTAGAATTTTATGTCACGTGCAAAGGGTCTAGCCCCTTCAATTATTGGCTCTAGATGTGATGGCATGTGATTTCACTATTAATAATTTTACACATGTACATACATCCCATAAACTTTCTTTTAACTAATCCTTTTTTTTCTCACCAATCATTAGACAATTTGATTCTCGAACATTGTTGAAACCAATTAGTTTATTTGTATAAAACTTTGAATTCTAGAGCTTGGCATCTCTTTAAAATCTCAGGTAATTCCAATCTCTGGTAACCCAACTGACCCTAAATTCTGATGTTCTTGAGGAGTCGAATTTTGTAAAACTTTATTCAAACATGGGAATGAAAAAAATACCTTTCTGAAATGCTTGTTTATATGAAGTAATGTTCCTTCTTTCTGTCTATACATTCATATTCAGCAAAAAAATACACCACAAAAACAGAAAAACACAACACACATAAATAAATAAATAAATAAATAAATACAAAATAATTGTAATACAAAATCCTTTAACTAACAATCTTCTTTTTATATGCAATGTTACCGGAAACACAACATTTATTTTTCTGGCTTAATAACCTGTTTTGATTGCACACAATGATACGTGTACAATGTCAAGTCTATTGATAAACAAATTTCCTGTTCTGGGACTTTTTTAATATTTCATCACTTCCTGTTACCCCTCGATCGCAACTTTTAGAAAAAATGAAACATCGTCTTCATCATTTTCCCTAATTCAGACGGGCATTTTGGATTAAACCTTGCAAATTATAGAATTCATGGGGCCTCTTTAAAACAGTGCACGTAAGTAAGTGTGATTTAATTTGTTCAGATTTTCTGCAAATGCATTAGGCATAAGTAGGTAGTAGATAGGAAAGTTTGTTACGTACACAGGTTTGGGGTATTTTATGTTTGCAGTAAATGGACTGTGAACCTGAACTTTATGATTCACTAACTTTTGCTACTAGAACACCATAAAAATCAATTGTGTCAGTACTTGTAACCCACTTGAGTTTGTCAAATTACGATTGGTTAGCTTGTCCATTTGGGTAATTTTATAAGCTTGGGTCCACTTTTTACAAATGTGACATAATTCTGATGCACACCTTAATATCAATAAAGTTGTCCTCCAAGAGTGATTATACAAAAACAAAGTAAATTTGTTTGAAGTTAAGCTTACGAGGACAGGGAAAATGTCACACTGCACTTAGTGGACCCTAAATGTAAAAAAATAACCAATTTACATTTTTGAAAATTTATAGAAACAATGTAGAAATTAAATTTGTACTAAATTATGCTTCTATCATATTTTTGTTTAAATGGAAAATGTATTCAAAAATTTAGAGTACACAAAATAGAAATGTGATTTTTTTTTTTATAACATGATTATTTCAGCTTTAATGTATAAAAACATGTACTACATGCTATAATTGCTATCACTTTCTCCCAAAAATATTAGTGACCATTGTTTTAAAGCCAGACTAATAAGTTGTTAAAAAAAGTATCTCAACAACTATTACGTATAGGAAGTAATACAATACAAACTGTAAAACGTTTGGCAAAAGCTCCTAAACTAAAACACAGCTTGAAGTTGAAGAAATACAGGTATTCTCCTGGAAATTGTTTTACTCTGAACAAATTCAGTCTGATTTGAGAAAGACAGGAAACTATCTCTACATCATTTTTGGCATGTTTACATGACTTACTTTGGTTTGATAATTATATTAAATTTTCAAGATCACAAGAAATGTTTGGCATCATTTTGTGTTTGGTTTTATTTGTCAGGCTCGTCTAAGTACTCCATCTACTTTGAAAGTCCCGCGAAAGAAAAGTTAGGTTTCAACTTGAAATGACTTAAATACCTCAGACAAAAAGTTGTAAACATCATCAGGAGACAGGAATAAGATTAAGTAAAAGGTTATTACAAACATTTTGCCGGAGGCACAAGTTAATATTCGTGATCAGGAAACCATGCATAAGATGAAGGCAAGAAGTAAGTCACTACCGACTCCGAAAAGGAGAGAAATTAAAGGTGTGGACAGACCGCGGGCCAACCAACCGATGGTAACTCAAGGTAAATTCAGATTTTCACGATAATAGAAGGCTCAATTACATATGTTTGGAATTAGCCCATTTGACTATACACCATACCTATTCATGATCGAGAGCCAAATTCTCACTCCATGTGCAAGCCGCAATTTTTGCTGTTTTCCAAGCGCGCACACACGCAAGTATTCACGCACGGGTAGTATACTAGCGCAAGGGTTCTGTGTGGGCATCTACTATGCAACAAAATAGTGGAGTGTCGTGGCCGAGCGGTTAAGAGCTTGGTTTTCTGTTCCGCAGAGCGTGAGTTCGAGTCTCGGTGTGGACACGTGTGTCCTTAAGCAAGGCAATTAAACCACTATTGCTTCGTCCTTCGGATGGGACGTAAAGTTGTAGGTCCCGTGTGTTGTAAAATTTATAATGTGTGTATATATCTTTCCCATTATAACATTATAAAATTGTATAATGCACGTAAAAGAACCCAGAACACTTATCGCTAAGAGAAGGGGTTTGCCCCGGTGTTCCTGGCTGACACAGCCTCTGTCTACGGGTTTCTTCAGGCTTACGAGCTACAGTGCCTTGAGCACTTTTGAAGGATCCTTGGTTTCATTACCAGAAATTAATAATAATAATAATAATAATAATATGTCACATTTTGGAAACTCTTCATTTGTTCCCATTGGTTTGTTATCAAACATTGATCTGGGTGTTCGAGTGAAAGTGTTTTCTAAAATTTCCTTTCTAAGTTGCAGTTCAGCTTGCACCCAGTCCAGTCGTTCATCTGAAGGCAAAACCATCAGTGTCCCTACCAAACTCAGCTGGTCCTCCTTCCCAAGTGACTGTCAGTGGCGATAATAGTCCTGCATTTTTCGGACCTACTGAAGGAAATACTTTTAATTATTATTATTTACCGCCACCCAACAAAGGTAAATCGCTCTACACTTTTCAACAATTTCATGGCTTTTCTTACCGTTACCGAAGATCCCTACCTACTTGTTGCAGATTTTGTTCATGCTTACGGTAAAGGTGTTTCACAGTCTGAGGACTTATATGGAGGACCTTTGGACTTATGCCTTATGCACATAGTGTGTAAATCCCAAAACTAAGGACTCTGTGCTTACAGGGTTAGCGCATATGTTTCTGCTATGGCACAAAATGGTAATCGTAAGCGCAAAATTCTGTGGTTAGCAGAGTCAGAAAATTTGCTTCAGGTCAATAGGATGAATACTGTGTCTTTTGTTAAAAAAGGGGGGAAAAAATGCTTTTGAAACTGCTAAATAAAATACTTTTGGGAACATCTAGTCGTGGCTAATACATTTAGGTCTACAGTACAGAGAAAGCAATTTTGAGTTCATCTGATACCAAAAGGTCTTTTTTCTTGAACTTTTGTTTTGGTTCATCACATACATATAATTATTCTTCACAGCATTCCTCAAGCAATCAAATCAAATTAGTTTTTGATTTGTTCTTTTTTCTGATACTCATTCTAATACAACTCATAATAACCCCTAATGCCAAACACTTTCATTGCCTGGCATACCATTAACACAAACTTGTATTTATTCTTCCTTAAAAAAAAAGATGCTTCCAACAGTGAGGCTGAATGCGGAAAGGTCACAGCAAAAGCAATGCAATGGGGTGAAAAGGAAACCATAAATACCTTTGGGCCAGAAAAAGAAAAAGAAAAACAGAAAAAGTTTGGTTGTGCCGACGACATTGCATTATTTTCCAACAATGAAATAGTTGTACTGGAAAGGAGCGACAATAAGTTGATTACTCTCTTGAAGACAAACGAGAACGAGGTCATTTCGCAGGAGCTGCCATGCTGTCTCGCTAAACCATCCCACGTGTCGGTGACCAACGACGACCATCTGGTCATCTTAGATCATCCTCAAGTCAAGATCTTCAACCGGGGATATCGCACCTGCCTCTGTCAGTTTACGCCGGGGAGCGTTTTGCAAGGCAGTCCCTCGTGCCTTGCTGTGAACGACAAGAACCTGATCGCTGTGGGTTACGAGGACAAGGAAAAGATATCTCTGCACGACCGGAAGATGGACCTGAACAGAGGCCCGATCAGTGTCCTGTCGGCTCCGGCGATCGGCGAACTGCTGACATTCCAAGGGAAACAGCTTGTCTACATCAGTAAAGACAAGAAAATGCTTCTCGCAGTCGACACAAACGGCAACTTGATCTTTTCAACAGAAATCTTTAAGTCAGACATCCGCGGCGACTTTTCCTACAGCCAGGCTCGCGGTTTGTGTTGCGACAGCAAAGGCGGAATTTACGTCGCCGTACATGCCGGTCGGCTAAATGAGGGTGAAATACACTATTTCAAGGCAGACGGTAGCTACGGGAGACGCGTGCGAGAAGAGTGCGGCTATCCAGCTGGCATAACGATCACACCAGATGGGAATCTTGCAGTAGCTGCCGAAAAATGTGTCCAAATCTACCCAAGTAATGATTGAGGATTTTGTTAACCAAGTAATTTTTGTAAATTCTGAATGTTTTTATCCTATTGGCAGTTGTGGTCCAGTGGTTAAGGGTGTGACTCATGTGACTGTGGTACGTGTACATGGGGTTTAAACCCTGGCAGGGAACATGGTGCTTGTGTTCTTAGGCAAGACACTGCTACAAATGCCTCTCTATAAATGGGTACCTGTGAGGGTCAAGACCACATGCGCTAATTTGAGCTGATGCAGAAATGGTCTCGTTCCTGGTGAACAGGAAAATTAATAGTAAAGCGCTTTGAAACACTACAAAGAAGGGGTATAAAGCACTATATAAATGTAAGCACCAACATTATAACCTTATGAATAATTCAAATTGAAATAAACCAAAATATATAACTTACTTGATTGTTGGAGCTCCTGTTGAATCAAGACATCTAGGAAGGGTAGAATCATGCCTTGACCTAGGAAGATCTTGTCCAATGTTGTGGCTATCTCCAAGCGGTCTAGGGTCATGACCTCTTCGAGCATGCTCAGTGGAGTAGAGCGGCACTGTCACGGGGAATATTAAGCCTGTTTCAGATGCGGCAAGCATTCATAATTTTTTTTTTTTTTTTTTTTTAATTGCTTGTTATTTTACCTATACTATCCAAAGCTGCTGTAGTTCTTACCAAGTAAGTTTTTATTGCCATTCATTTTTGGAGTAATTACCAAACGTATACAATCCCTTTAAAGAACAAATCTGCAATAGTTCTTTCCCCCCCCTCGGCAGAAAGAAAAGGCAATTTGGTCAATATCAATGCCATCTTACCTGGCATCAATTCTGGTTCCAACTATGATATTCTTATGATATTGTCTGTGTTAGCATGGTTGTCGTATTTGTTGTTGTCTTTGTTGATGTGTTTTATTTTTGTTTTTTTGTTATTGTCATTGTTGTTGGTTATTACAAATTTTAATTGTATATGTGTTTTAATGTTGTAACGTGTAAATATTGAACTCGTTTTTAATGTGTGAACTTTTTTGAATGTAAAATGTTTTCTTTTCTTGTTTTAAAATGTTTTAGTGATTTATTGTTAAAAAAAAAAAAATTATGAGTAACTATCTTAAATATTAATTATTATTGTTTTTGGGTATTGACATTGTTGTTGGTTATTACAAATTTTAATTGTATATGTGTTTTAATGTTGTAACGTGTAAATATTGAACTCGTTTTTAATGTGTGAACTTTTTTGAATAGAAAATGTTTCTTTTCCTTTTTTTAGAATGTTTTAGCAAATTATTTAAAAAAAAATTATGTACATAATGTTTGTGAAAATTGACTTAATTTAGCCATTGGCTATAAGATCATTTTTTTAATAAACCAACAATAATAATAAAATAATAATAATAATGCAATTAAGAGAGTCCACGAACAGACACAGCAATCCCACTGGTAATCGAGAATCAAATGAACGAGGAATGCAGTGCGTTATACCAGTGACGTACTGCCCATGGGAAGTATGATTGCTATGCGACCGGCGCCTCTTCGAACGTGCTCAAAGCCAAATATCTTTCTCATGACAAACTACGTGTGCCAAATTTCATGCTTATATCATCAAAGGCACAACTCCCCCAAATCTGCCCCACTATAAATGAAGATGATTGTTCCACACCAATCACCTTACCTCAGTGTCCTGTACAGATTCAACAAGTAGATCCACTAAGGGTTGGTAATACTGAGATGGTAGGATTCTCTCCTCGCTGTAACGGGCTCGCATGCGTATAGACCCCAGATTCTTGCTGTTGGTATTACACAAAAAAACGATCAGGAAAGTGTAAATAAAAGAACCCAACAGATCAATGGGCGTATTTAAAACCTCGCGTTTGTTTATGGTGTAAATGGAGGACACATGCATGGCGACACGAAGGTGAATTGGGGTTAGGGTTAGAATCGAGGACGACCTCGATTGAGATTCGTGTACAAAACCAATGAGAGCCGTCGGAAAAAGTTAGAGTACAAACAAAGGAAATTATCGAGAGAAACAAAAGAAACTCCTTGATTTATACACCATAAACAAACGTGAGCGTTCTCGTGTTGACTAAACACAAGGACAGGATCCCGAATAAACAGAACCAACACGTGAACGGTGTTCGCGAATGGTGTTCGCAAACAGGATTTAAACTTCAAGCCCTATGACACTTCTATGCCTAATATGAGTAGATGCATTATTAATGCCTTGCAGTGAACTAGTTACCCATCCCAACCCTATTAATACTGCGAAGAAATCAGATTGGCTTGTTTCAGTGGGAGGGGCTGGTTCTTCCACACTTTCCTTTGTAGCCCACACATCAAGTGGCATTTGGCCTTGTGATGGGTGATTTGCATTTTTGTTTTTAAGAGGAGTATTCAGTCAATTTAATCCAACTGAAAAAGAATTTCGAACCTGGCCTCAGAGTTTTTTCCTTTTTCCGGTCTGGGGTCCAGTCTCATCCACCGCCGTACCGTCCTCCCGACAGGAAGTTCCGACACTGTTAACGAAGCGCGCCCCATGAAGTCGTCGTCCCCGACCCGGTCCCAATCCCACACCGTGATGTCAACAACAGCGCCCTCGAGTGACTCGGGTAGGGCCAGTGTAAACGCCTCGTGCCATCTGGGAAAACGTGTCTTCTTGATGGTCTGAAGTTTATTTAAGAAAAGGAAACAAAATATGTATTTGCTCTTTAAACAGTTTGCGCCGGATGAAGTATATAAATGCAAAGTTTCCCCCAGATTCAAAATGGATGACGCATAAACACAACACGAGCAAGGCCAGAAATGTCTGTCAACAGCGAGCAAGGCCGGAAATGCGTGGGTGTGCTTCCCGGCACTATCCGCCTGAACCCGCTTCGGATTGAGTTCGTTAAAATAATCCCGCCCCTCGGCTCGGTGATGTTAAAATAATCCCTGCGCAAACTGGTTAACCATATTCTTATCATGGGCAAATTTCTAAATGTGAAACTACCCCCTGTTGCGTAGTATAGGCAACTTAAATCAAAAAAGATACCACGAACAAAACAACCTCAAAACAGTTTAATCACTGCTTTGAAGCAAGCTGGCATCTTTAGAGTATGTTGTTCTGCCAATACACCAACCTTACCTACCAGCTGAAAGAGTCTTTAAAGATCATTCTTACTATGTAATTTATTCATAGGTTTACCGTTATGAAAATGGGAAGAAAAACTGCTTCAAAAAGTATCAATGCATAATTTGAAACGTGAAGTATCATTTTTTCATTTTTTTTTTAGAAATGACTTTTTATTGTTTTCTTCAAAGTGACAGAAAGCCAGAAGGAACAATTTCACATGGGCAGTTAAGTCTCATGAATATCTTTGCAACATGTAAGCCTTTCAGCCACGCCTGTACCTTGGCTGGTTACTACTTCAAACAGCACACTTTTAGCTTTAAACAGTGCCATTGCTTTTGTGGCGGTTGATGACCACGGACGCTATTTCATTATTGCAGTGCAATGACATTGACAAGCAACAAATGGAAACAGCAAACTTTGGACTGCTTCGTATTCAGAATCGCCCACGTAATAAATTGCCAATCTTCAAACAAGCCCTAGAGAGCCGACAGCAAGTATCACCGCAGGATATCTTACCCTTGTGTCAAATTTCTGCTCCTCAAATGTTAATCTTGCAAAAGGATCGGATGACCCTGTCTTGTCTTTCACAGCCAGATCCCTGATGAATGTAAGATAACATTTTCTTTGTTTTGACAACATGTGTCTTGAACCAATCTCTACTGTCAGAAAACAAATGATGGCCCGAACGAGCAAAATACGTCAACTGGTCATTCGGACATAGCCATGATTCTTAATATTCCTCTTTGATGAAATATACTTTTAGGGGGGGGGGGGGGGTGGACAGACAAGAAAAAAGGCAGGGTGACAAGTTCAAACTTGATTAAAATATTTTCCAATATCCATTTCACAAGAGCCGTTCATTTCGGGTAAGTTGAGGAGGGTGTTTGTAAAACGATGCCAGGACTTAAATTTCAAAGCTTTCATTTGAGGAATTGATTCTCCATATGTTACTAAATGTTTTCATTCCTTGGGACAGAAATATTGAAGTTTAATTACGGGGTAACCTAAAACCTGATGTGGAACCTGATGTGGGCGAGTTCATCTGCTGATTTCTCACAACCCATCAAACCCTCTTTCCTTGCCTTCCACTGCAGTGACCCGGGTTTGAATCCCACCTGGGCCAATATATTGATTTGGTTTTCCTAGTCCTGGCACGGATTGGTGCATGGGTCTCACAGAAGTTAAGACAACCTCTCTCCTCATGGCCCAAGTACATTTGTTTAATACCTTGCTTCTAAGAGTTCAATCTTGAGGTTTTTGTGACCTCCCTCAGCTTCCAGTACAGTGGCTTCAATGTGGATCTCTCCTTGTACTTCAGTGTCTCGATCCACCTTGACCAGTTGGAGCCACTTCTCCAAACCTAGCAGAGAAATGAGAAGGGAAAGGACAACTTTTTGACCTGCATTTTTTTTTTTACAATTATAAATAGGAACAAAATAGTGAATTTCATAGTTCCAGGCTTTCGAGCAGACCCAGATGAAAAAGTAGGATAACGATTTTTAACCAGTTCGCGCCGGGATTATTTTAACATCGCCGAGCCCAGGGGCGGGATTCTTTTTAACGAAACTCTATTCGAAGAGGGTTCAGGCTGATAGTGCCGGGAAGCACACCCACGCATTTCTGGCCTTGCTCGCTGCTAACATACATTTCCGAACTTGAACTTGGCGTGTTTATGCGTCATCCATTTTGATTTTGGGGAAATGTTTGCGTTTATATACGTCATCCGGCGCGAACTGGTTAAAAAAGCAAGGCAAAAGTAGAACTTTGGGGAACAAATTCAGGATAAAAGTAGAACTTTTGAAAGCTTTGAGAAGTAGTTTTTGGTTAATAAAAATTCATGCCCACAAGCCATAAGCCTCATTTGGCATGTTCTGTACAACACTTACAATGTAGAAGCACAGTTGCAGTACCCCTATGTTATTTACATCAGTTTGTAACATTGTTACGAAAAATAGTGAATGAGATTTTAAATTTTCTGAGTTGTTGAACAAAAAGGCAGAGACAAAGTAGAAGCAAGGTGAAAAAAAGTAGGAAAAGTAGAAATACTTGCAAACCTCTAGTTCTTTTTTCTTGTTGCCCACATCATTTTTACTGATCAACCAACCAAATGTATTCACAACTCACCAGGAGCCACAGCATCCTGAGCCACGCAGAGTTTAACGGGCTCTTAAATTGTCGCCCTCAAAGCCCTATTAGTAGAAAGCGCATAAAAGCGCTGCGTGGCTCAGGATGATTTCACAGGCGCTGCTCAACCAGAAATTTTTGCTAACCTTAAGTGCTATTATATGGCGTTTTTGTGCTGACGTTTGCGTGCGCATGTCGATTTTATTACATTACGTCACTGATTTAAGCAAATAGTCCCACTAGGGTAAGCGTGCCTTTTGCCATACTTACTGCCTACGGAATAGACGAAGGGCTCTGTTAGCAGAAAATTGTGTGCTTAGCAGCGCCGTGGAATATGCCCCAGAATTACTTTCAAGTAATCTACTCAATAATGTTTTCACCCAAATAACACCTGTATAAGATCCTCCAAAATCAATATGATTTTGAACACACCCTAGGGAGTTAGGGTTAAAGACTCATTTCAAGAGATTTAGTCACATTTTCTCTATTTGAAATGATTTGCACAGTACAATTTATTGATAAATTTATATAAATATTTTCAAGTTTTCTTCTTTTCTTGAATTTGTTATTGATTTTTTTAAAAGGTGGAATGCATGGGCAAGGGGTGGTTGAACTCCTGACAAAATGCATGACGGATAACAATTTCATTCCACGTATTATGCGGATAACGAAGTGCATAATCTTAGTACTTATTATTTCAGATCTTGACGTCAAATCTTCATGTCAATGTCCTTCAAAAATACTAAAGTTGCACTATTTATCAAAACCTATTCCGTCTTATTCCCCCGATACACGGGATAAATGGACGCCAACGTCAAATTATACACGGGCATCTTAGGGATCCCTCCAAGACATCTCAAGGATCACTCCTACAATCTGGTTATGTATGTCAAGCCGTGGGCGGGACTTAATCGCCCACACAAAATCAGTCTGGAGTTTAAATCCACTGATGATAAGTGTAAAAGAAAGTTGTAGTGACGTGTATAACTACCGGAGTACGGTAGACATCATCAAAGGATCGGGGGGGGGGGGGGGGGGGGTGGAGGAGGAGTCCGATGGGATTAAAATTGAATTTCCTAGAGATGACGGGTTTGGGGCAGAGCAACATTTGACTTTTGTGGTGACTGCTTGATTGGAATCGAAGTTCCAACCAAGTTTGTAATTGCTGATAGCTTTCTTTGCTCAAACATAAATCTTCGAATAGCTTGCATTGTCGTTGTGATTACTGGCAATTTGTTTTGGTTCGATTAAAAAAAAATTGAATGTATAATCATTGATAATCCATCTGAATAAACATGTGGGTAATATGGTTGTTCATTTTGCACCCGACAGAATATTCTGATATTTGAAACTTTGCCTCTCAAGTTTTACACATGCCAGCTGCAACTGCCTTCTTCGCTGGTCAAAAGTTAGGTACAAAGGGCACCAGATAAAATTTGCATGCGATTTAAAGTACTGCATACTATATCTAGGAAACTTACCCTACTAAAAAATGTTTGACTAAAATGTTTGACTAAAAAGTTGCAGCTGAAAATTATAAAACACAACTTTATGATTAAAATCACAGTTGTATCTTTTTGATTATAATAATGTTGGTGCTTATTAAGCGCTTTATACCCCCCACAATGTAGTGTTTCAAAGTGCTTTACAATTATTATCCCTGTTCACCAGAAACGAGACCATTTCTGCAGCAACTCAAGATCAGCGCATGTGGTCTCTACTGTCACAGGTACCATTACTCCTGGGTGGAGGGAGGCAATTGAAGCAAAGTGTCTTGCCCAAGAACACAAGCACCATATTTTCTGCCAGGGTTCGAACCTTCGTACCATTGTACAGGAGTCAAACACCGTAACCACTGGAACACAGCGCTCGCCGCTCCATTATTCAAACCGGCAAAGTGCTATTCAAATATTCGATTGATGACTGAATATTTGAATCAGCCCTAATCTTCTTCAAGTATTCTTTTCCTTTTTTGCTGACATTTTATTTATCCGAGAGAATTAAATAACAGGTAACAATATAAACCTAACAGACATCTGCAACATGCAAGAAATACATGAAACCATTTTTTTGTTGGCATATGAGACGGAGGGGGTAACCACAATGCCCCTCCAACAAATACAAATCGCTCACAAGGATTCATGTTCAATGAGGTCTGCATGCATCTTGTAACATACTGAAGTACGAATTACATATTATGTATCCCCATTCAGAGTTATTCGACACAATATATTTACAAAACCCCGGGAATACGCCAACCTCCCGCCCCTTCCCAAAATAAAAGAGTAAAAGATCAGTCTATAAGAGTCTTAACCTAACTGTAACACAAGAAACCCCCCCCCCCTCCTTCATATAAAATGTGACTCAACCTAATGAAATGAGTCAGAGCCAAAACTACTTTTCAGTAATACACCTTTTAACAGTGCCCTACACAACATAAATCAATGGAAACAGTCAACCCTTTCACCTAAATAACAATTGTACATTATGAGGTGTCAACCTGAGTGATACACCAAATTGAAGAGCAGACAATGTGCTTTCTACTGCATGTTAAAAACTAATACCTGACACAAAAAATGTTCCTTTAGACTCATTTTGATGGATTCATTCACACACAAAAAACACAAAAAAACCTGAAATACAGCAGTTACAAAAATCACCTCGTGGAGTTTTCTGCAGGATTTCTTTATCCACTGACACCTTGCCGATGATATCATCTTCGCTGTGGGAGGATAAAAACAAAAGTAACAAAAAACATCAAAAGGTCACCTGTATTAAAGCCGATTAGATCTCCAAGGCTCATACTGGAGTTTCAGCCCACGTATTGAACTAAAAAGAGAGGAAAAACAACCCTTTTTTTTTTTTTTAGTGTTTTTCGCCTGGTTTCATTTTAAAGCTGCAGTTAGTCCCTACAGAAATTGCCAATTGCCTGCGTCGAAATAACATTTTTTGGTTATTGCGCTTTTTGCAGAACACATTGCCACTGGCTAGAAAAAAATAACGCGCCGTTGTGATTAGCCATATTACACAGACACAGGGTGTAAAAATGGCAAGCATGGGCAGAATACTGCAGTTGTGGTATTATGGTAAACAAGTTTGATGTAACCACACACGAAAATAGAGAAAGAAATGAAAGAATGTAATTTCCAAAGATGCTTCGAGCGCGAGACATCAATTTCTCTGTCAGTTGTTATATTTGTATTTGCGAATAGTGTGCACAAGCGTTCGCACGATGCACACGTGCACATGGGAGTTATTATTGGTCTGGGGCCAATTTCATAGAGCTGCTAAGCAAAAAAAATTGCTTAGCACAAAAAAGTCTTGCTCATTAACAACAGGTTACCAGCCAAAATTATACGTGTTTTTCATGCTAAGCAAACAAAAACAGCTGATTATCAATCCAGAACAATAAAGATCAGGTGAAAATTTGGTCTGTAACCTTGTTTTTGCCAAGGACAAATTGTCATGCTAAGCAAGTTTGTGTGCTTAGCAGCTCTATGAAATTGGCCCCAGTTTAGTGCGTGGCGCCCAAGCTGCAATCGGTTGGGTGAATCATGCCAATTGTGCTCGCAATTCAAATTGTTCACTATTATTTTCTCAGAATATACAGTATTGACAGAGCTAAAACTTCAACAGGTTTAGTTGTCAAGCACCTTTCTTTTGATTTTGATTAGCAGACCGTGGCCATACCGGTAGCTGCTACCCGACATCAAGGGGTTAGAGTAAAGTATGTGGTTATAATTCAAACTTAAAACAAAATCTTTCAAGCTGCCTTCTCGAAGAGGACAATTTTTCTTTATTTGTCATTTTACAAAAATCTTTGGGGTTGACAAAAATTTGTTGGAAGGACGTACAAAGGATTCACAACAACATTTTAGATTAGAGGAAGACCAGGAACCAGACCAGGTCTGAGAACCAGACAGGCTGGCTTGCACCTATTCAAACAAAAAGTGGACGGACTAATCTTCGTGAACTGGGAGCAGTATTGGAAAGACAAAAATATTGTTTTTCCCCAATGATAGGCGGCTGACCATCATAGAGAAATTGAATACAAATCACACTTTTCTTGAAAATGATAACACACCTGGTACTGCGATTTTGCACGATGTTGTATATTTTCCTCTCACAGTCGAAGACAATTTGCTAGAGAAAATTTTCTGCGGTATTGTTGTGCATTCGAACTAGACACAAAGTATACACAATAACACGACTTTTGCACAAACTCCTGTAGATTTTTTGGATGATCTTTCATACGATAGACAATAACTTGAAATTGTTATTCTCCACAAAATGACTTTCTAGTTCCAGTACTTCCTTGACCCTACCTGACCGTATCTTCATCGAAGACGTAAACAGAGAAATTTTGAAAGCCTCCTGGAAGATGGAAAAAGTACTCCTCTCCCCAGAACGGTGTCAGCGTCTTCCAGACAGTGGCAGTCCTAAAAAGAGAGGGGGGAAAAAAAAGAGAAGAGATTATTATTGGCAAAATGAAGCTAGAGATAAACGAGAGACAAAGGTTGTGGAAATGTCGGTTGATTGATTGCTCCAGCCTCTCACTTTGCAATCATCAAGAACACATCAAGTGTGTGCGTGTACACACATGGTAGTCGATCACAGCTCAAGATGGTTTTAGTAAAAGCGCGCAAGCTGTCTTCATCGTGATCAGGCAATTTCAAGTTCCTGAGCCCAATTTCACGGCAGTGCTCACTGTTATCCAAAAATCCCTGTTTGTGTACCCTAGCTTTGCAGGTTTGAGGCAGAGGGTAAGTGCCCTGCCCTAATTATAGAGTGATTAAATGCTGATCTAATTATGGTTGAAATAGAAGCATTTAAACAAAAACGTACTAGCCTTTCTAAACATTTGTGTACACGAGAACAAAGAGATGTCTCCACAAAGATACAAAAATGCAAATTTATGTGTGCGTCTGTGTACATTAACAGTTGTAGTTCCATTTTTGCTTGTCAGATACGGTTAATAATCTTCATAGAATCTAAAACAATAACTACAGTACGCATATTGTTTTAATGAAAATTCTGTACCATACAGTAATTACACACCACAATAACATCTGTTTCGGTATTAATGTACATTCATGTAAACTCATCATACCGGTAATTTGTTACTAGGCATCGGACAATAGTGCTGTCAAGCGTAAACTGATGCTAGTGCTATTGTTTTGTATTTCCCATGGACAGCATATCCAAGTACATAAACATTAACCCAAAGTTATCCAGATGCAGATACAAACTCTTGGCATGTGCAACAGTTGCAGTATTCCTGCACCCAAGCTCTTCATCATGTGTAACACTTAAATAAGAATTATTCAAATACAAATATACACTGAACAAAAATATAAACGCCCCAAAAATTGTTATTTGTCTTGATTTGTAAACAACATTTGTGTCCAACATTTGTGATTCCACCCACAACACAGATGTGGGTGAAATTACTGCATCATTGAGCAATTCCTCACTGGCAGAGATGGACACAAATGTAGTTTACAAATCAAGACAAATTATCATTTTTGGGGCGTTTATATTTTTGTGGGAGTTTATATTTTTGTTCAGTGTACATGTATAGGAAACCTAGGAGCAAGGTAAAAGAAATAGGGGAGGTAGAAATTGGAAAAATTCCCCCCCCCCCCCCATTCAGTCAGCTAAATCCCGCATACACCACTGTTTCTAACAATATTTGGTCCTCTTTCTGTTACCTTAAACTGTACCCCAAACAAGATTTAGGCACTTTGTAATTACCAAACAACTTTCTTTTGGTACATGGATGTTGTCAAAAACAAACACCAAGCCAATAAAAAAAAAAAACTTGTTTGTAAAGCAATGTATACATTCCAATTTGTTTAACCAGTTCGCGCCGGGATTATTTTAACATCGCCGAGCCGACGGGCGGGATTATTTTTAACGAAACTCGATCCGAAGCGTGTTCAGGCCTATAGTGCTGGGTAGCACACCCACGCATTTCCGGCCTTGCGCGCTGCTGACATATATTTCCGAACTTGAACTTGGCGTATATATTCGTCATCCGTTTTGAATTTGGGGAAATTTTTGCGTTTATATTCGTCATCCGGCGCGAACTGGTTAAAGGGATCGTATACATTTGGTAATTACTTAAAACATTTATGGCAATAAAAACTTACTTGGTAAGCAGCTTTAGATAGTATAACGCATTTTTAGAAACTTTTCACTTCGAAGTACTGCGGTTATGAAAAAATATATCACTTTTTATCCCAACAAAATTGAATCTGGGAAGCGTTACTGCAGTGACGTGTATTCCAATGCAGATTATTCTTTCTGCATGGACATAACCGCTCCAGATTTTCGGCAATATCTCAAAATCGCTACCACCTTTTGAAATGAAATTTGTACAGGTTAGTTTTATGGTATATATCTATAACTATAGGCTATAGGAAACAGACAGTGGGTTCCAATTACCAAACGTATACGATCCCTTTAACTTGGCAAATCACTGCGGACAATTTGTTCAAAGTTGTAATATATTTTGTATAAAGTTATTTACACAAAGACACATGTTGATCTACGGTGATTGAAAGTTGTTGTTTTTTAACAAAAGATTACGTTAAATGTATTTGTATGCACTCATCATCGGTATTTAGTTTCCAGTTTGGCTTTCAAACCTACAAAATTCTCAGTGTTTATTGATCGTTCAGCTGTTGATTTGACAAATGAGGATACAGGCAGATGGCCAATCCCAGTCACTTCTATGAACAATACCACATGTTGAATTAAAGATTTCCTGTTTCCCTAAGCAACAATGATGAATGATGAAAGGAAACAGCAGTTGTGACAACTGTCCAGTGAATCATTTTATCATAGGCATTTGGGGTACAGTATACACTGTACAAAAATTCGAACTCCTTTTTTCCTATTAACCCTAACCCCCTCACTGCTTTTTCTAGAAAGTACCCTGAATCCGCCACAGTCCACCAATTTTGGTTTGCAAAAACTACTGGTGTCCTGAGTCCATCAGACTCCACCAGTATGCATACTGGATATATCCTGAGTCCATCAATAATCCATCAGCAAAAGTTGATGGACTCTGGCGGATTCAGGATACCATGATGGCATACAAAAAATTGCAGTGTGTTTCTCCATAGAGTTCATCACAGTCCATCACCTAAATTTCTGAATCCTGAATACATCAAACTCAGTCCTGCAGTAACGCTAGGCTTAAAATCCTCAATCCATCACTGCACTCCTCCAGTTTGTTCAATGTGGAGGTATCCTGAATCCGCTAAAATTCTCCAAAACAGGAAATGGATTTTGATGGACTCAGGGTAGTTAGGGTTAATTAATTAAATTTAACTCTAACCCTCCAGGTTTTTTTCGGCTAGAAACCCTGCCAGACACATCAGATTGCATACTTTGTCACATTGACTTGTGTGCAGAGTGCAGCAAGGTTGAGCAGTCATCACAGATGCACTGTGCTGGGTCTGGCAGGGTTAGGGATTATAACATGCGCAATAATACCAATGAGTCCAGATTTCATGGAGTCTGAAATTTACGCTACACCAGTACCACAAAATATTACTCAATTCTTTTAGGCCAGTGTAGAAAGAGTACTGCATACTACAGTTTATTCAAGTAGTATTTTGTAGTATCATGGCAACGTCAGAGTTAATATTTTTGGAACACTTTACAACATTTGCAGGTTCAGAAAACCAGGCTTGGTTTTTCCTGCATCTATGAATGCTAAACTAAAAACAGGTCCGTGTAATAACAATACTTCCTGTAAAAGAGTATAAACCCACAAAACCGTTAATTTCTCAAAATTACAGCCAATGCAAATTTTGTACATTAAACTTTAAAGAATTTAGGACCTTAATGATGACCCAGTTTTTTTTTAATAAAACAAAATTGGCATTCCATTTGGTTTTATACTGTACATTTGTACATTACAGTTTAAAAGTAGGATACACCGTTTGCAAAAATCAACAAAAAATTATACCGAATTATTAACAATTATCTAACTTTTTTTTAAAATAAATAATGATTCTAAGCATCCAGCTAAATGGCTGCGCTAGATATTTTGTAATTGTTCTGAAAAATTGAATTTTAGAGAGAAACAAATTGTCATCACTATCTGCGATTAAAAAAAAAAAAAAAACTACAAGAACAACTGCCCAACACTAGTTGAAAACGAACGCCATTTTTCTTGCTTTCTTTTCTCAGCATCCATTATTGTAAAACACGGTCAGTTATATGATATTTACTATAAAATACGACCCACAAAACCCAACCATTCCTGATAATCCCAGCATTTACCAATGGTGAGTGTATCCTGCCTTTTTATAACAGGACAGTTTTTATTTGAAATGCAACAAAGCGGAGTTTGTCTTTGCAAACACTGAATTTCAACATGCTGTTTTAATGGTTGAAATTTAAACTGACCTGTCAATATTACAGTCCTACAGTAACAAAGACAGTGGTTTTTGTGCAGTTCTGTTTTGTTTACATACACTACACAATACTGCAAAAACACTGTATATCTCAACATTTGATCACTGAGTACAGTTTATAGCACTGTAAAAACATAACAATAAAACACTTGTACAGTGTTTTGTGCATCGTTTTGGGAACAAAGTACCGGTGTGCAAGTAGTGGTTTGAGAACCATGTTATACGTAAAAGTCCACAGTGCCCAACCATTGATGTTAGGAACCGGTTCCAGATTAGGAAATCGAGTATGGTACCCATAACCAACTTTTTAATTACATGGTAACTTCTCAGACAATGAAAAAGACAATAAAAAAACAATTGAAAAAACCTTGGTTCCGCAAATCACCGCAACAATCACCTCAACAACCACTAACAGCTTCTTGCCAGAGTTGTAGTCGAGTCACCTGTGTCGAGTCCGAGTCTCAAGTCACTTGGGTCGAGTCCGAGTCCGAGTCCCGAGTCCCGAGTCACTTGTTCCGAGTCCGAGTCCTTGAATCGAGTCATACAACTCTGCTTCTTGCATGCTTGTTTACATGTGGGTCTCACAGCCTCTACTTATGCCTTTCTATAACTACCTACCGTATAACCTGATGAACTGCATCAACTCACTCATTATTAAATTCACACCTAGTTTGACGGCATTGTTTGGTCTTTCCATCCTTTCTCTATGGTCTTTCTGAGCAGCGACTTCCAAGATTTGAATTTTGGGGTTGAGTTTTTTCGACGGGTTAAATGGGTACCCGTCTTTTGTTCACTTTGGTACCCAGTTCCCGTACTAGTACCCATAAATGCACACCCCTAGTCCACATGGATGAGCATCTGAATTCCACTACGAAGGCAAAAGCAACTGGTGCATTTAACATCTGGGGATAAAAAGTGCAGCAATTCCAATACATAACATGCATACTTTCCCTCCCCCCACCCCAACAATGACAGGAAAAACTAAATGTACATGTCACACTCATCAAGGACACTACAAGAGTATGATCAAAACTGTTAATTAGCAGCCTTTCAAGCAGAACCAGGTAAAACAGTAGGAGAGTAGGATGAAAACCTACCGAAAAATAGGACAAAACTGTAGGACTGTGGAGGACAAAATCAGGATAAAAGTAGGACTTTTGCAGGGTTTTAGGAAATTTATAGCTTTTGTTAATGTCCACAGTATCATATTAAAGCCACATCTGGTGAGAAGTTGAGTACAGTGTATTCACAACACTTGTGCTCCATCTTCAACTAAAGCTCATTAGAAGTAGTTTCTGGTACTCCTGCTCCAAAACCCCTCAGTGTGCACAAAACAGTGTTCTCAATGGGATTCTTCTCTTTTTTCGGAGTTGTCGGGCAAACAAGTAGAAAATAGTACAAAAATAGGAATTTCAAGGGGAAAAGTAAGAATAGTTGTGTGACCCGCTCCAGGAAAAGGTGACATAAGTCGCAAAAACTACAAATAGATGTACATGATTAAAAAAGTTTGGTACATAGTACAGCTCCATAGCCCCTCCTGTTCCGGTGATATGACATTTTTGCATATTAATGGTTCCATGGAATTCAAAATACACAACTGAGAAAACAGGCTTCAAAACACAACAAAACTGAGACAATACATTGGAACCATGCACTCTTAAAAGGTTTTGTTTCACTTTATTTATCGAATTCCAGCTTTTTGTTAATTAAAATCTAAAACTTTGGATACTAAAGATGTCATTTAAGACAAAAAATGAAAATCAGATTTTGACAAAAATATTTACCCTATTAATATAACTTTAACAGGACATTACTCATAAATGCATAGCGTGACTTATGTCACCTTTTCCTGGAGCGGGTCACATATAAACAAAATATGTATTATTTATTTTAAATCTTTGGACAATAAAAGAAAACATTTCATTGACAGGAGCTGCCCCGGGGAAAACAAAAGTTAAGAATATCTGTCATTAAAAGATAATGTAACATGCTGACTGATTGCCTTTATTATGCATATTTTGTGTGCAATTTGGCCGCCACACCTACACACAAAGAAAACAATCACTCTTCTTTTTTTTTTTAACTAAATGCTAATTGGCAAGGTCATTTATACAAATGATTAATAATCTCAAGTGACATTTCATTTCCGTCCCATATCAGCATGACGTGATGTGGTGAGTAATGCTTTTTTGGCTGAAACAACAGCTCAATAACGATTTCAATGGCTGTGGTGTTTGTTATTTGAAGGGGAGTACTTATGGGGTTTTTTTTTGGGGGGGGGGGGGGTTTTGGGGGGGGGTTGTGATTACTATGCTGCTTCACGAAAAGTAAATTTATGGGAATACCAAAACAGTATCAACACTTAAATAATATTTAAAACAAAATTTACTTTAAATTTGTTTACTTTCTCGTCAAAGTGTGACTATCTCGGTGCAAATCTACAATTTATTTTTGAAAAATTCTGCTGTGCACCGATTATAAACTCTGTCATGTTAAATTCCTTTTTTTTAACTCATATTTCTGCCTTTTGCGCATCCGTTGTAATGATGTGCAGTAGTACCGGTAAGAATTGGAATGCAAGTTAGGTTTTTGTGGGATTGTGATGTCAATGAATATGCTATCAAAATGGAATTGTCACCATGCACAAAATTAACACAACACAATTATTTTCAGCAAGTCAAAGTCCCCTCAGTTTTAGCATACAACGTGAAATCAAATCCGGCTTTCAATCATTATATTAATTAAATTGCCTTTTTCATATGGGCAATCGGTCAAGACCATGCATGGTATCATACAAAAGCAGTGCATGCATGGAATCCTAATTTTTCAATTAAGATACTGTACATCATAAGGACTAATTCTGCCTACAAATTCACAACTCATATACATGTGGGTCAGTCGGTATATAATGGGTCAAATTTTTGTGTGCCTTTAATTACATTGTACATAATTTGTTATGATGATATGTTTTTTTGTTTTATTTCAGGACACATTCTTGGATGTTTTCTATCTTCAAGAGGGATTACATGAAGCAAATTACCTGCAAAAAAAATGAAAATTTCAAGGACACTTGCATGGAAATTATACAGGTTAGGTTACTCACGAATGTACCAGGATGCAAAAAAAATATCACACCATTGGACCCCTTATTTATGAACTGACGAATATACATTACACGTATGAGCTGCTTTGTTGCCATATCTTTTTTGTAGCCAATTTATCAGATGAGATATATTTTACCTGTATTTTGTTTGCTATTAACATATATTGAAGCAAAATAGTTCTGTATTTATTTATTTGTTCCTTTTATCTTTCGGATATAAATTTGTTTGTTTTTACAAAGTGGAAGTCACTAATTGATACAATGAACTTTGATCTATATTGCATAATATGTAAAGTGTTTTAGTCTATTCTCATATTCCCTAGATTCTTTGATCAAACATGATTTCAAATAATTTTCTTCGTTTTCGGATTCTGCTGGCCTTGTTTTCTCTGATCACACCCCCCCCCCCCCTTATTTTTGTATTCTCACCTGGTCGGCTGTCCAACACTTTTGAATGATTGGTTGTTTGGCAAACACAGAGCCTGTCAATTTAGAATCACCTGCGCTTTGCAACTGTCAAATTGTGGGTGGGAGTAGCTATGACAGAATTTGCCCGCATTTCCCTGGGAAGCTCGGATTTGAGCTAATGGTACTCGAGGCACAACAGAGACTGGTCCAAGCTGAAATAATAGCCATTGCAATCGGTGTGGGCAATTCAAGAGTTATTGCAATGCGTGTATCGTTTGACAAACAATGCTTTGATATTTACTTTAAGATTACAAAAATAGATGTGTGTCTAAATTACACTTAACCTTTAGCAATTTATTTTTTTTGTTGGGGGGGGGGGGCATGTTCAAAACATGAAAGTAACGTGGCAGACTGCTTCCTGCTTCTCTTTTTATGGATACAACTGCCACAAAAACATCCTCTCTGTAAACATTTAGTCTGAATAAAATGCGAATGTTTTCACTCATTTGTACAATTTGCACCTGCAAATCGATTTTTTTTCTTCTCTTTCATCTACCTTGCCTTTGTGTAAATTCTGCAACACAAACAGCTCAAAAATGTTCTTCCTGAGACCCCCTTTTTGGTGAGTAACGACTGACCTTGACAGAAACCTCCTCCACCAGTGTTCTTTGTGGAGGACTTCCATCCTTGACATTTAAGGCCTAAGTGGAACAAATGAATGTTAGAGCTCCCAGATTTAGGAAAAAGGTACAGCCAGGCGTAAACATCCTTGCTAAATTGACATTCTGTTGTAGTAAAAATGTTAATTCTTACAAAAACAAAAACCTTTTATTTTCCTTTGGCCGAGACCGAGACCGAGACAGAGTGTTGATGTTTTCGGTTTTAGCTTCATGTCTGAGGAGGGGTCTAGAACTGGAAGGGGTTTGCCTTGCACATGAGAAATTTATAAGGTCTGATTTTAGTATTCAATGGAAAGGAACCAACGTGATCGTAGCAGTCGAGAGTTTTGTGTGTGCCCGGAATTCATTGTAGAAATCGTAACAGGAAACAAGCTCCAGTTGGCCAGTTTGAGAACAGCGTTATATTTGGGTGTTTTTGCTTGTTAACCAGTTCGCGCCGGGATTATTGTTGACATTGACTGGGCCCAGGCACAGGATTGTTTTTCATAAACTTTGATCTGAGATGGATTATGGCCAGCATCTTTGGGTAGCACACCCTAATATTTCTGGGTCTCACTTACAGCATCCAACACGAACTGGATCAAGGACTTTCGCAAACTTAAAAAACAAAACGACTGAATTATGATGAATACATGTACCTTATTTCACGCATACTGTGAAATTATGGCTGTCATTTTGAAGAAAATAATAAGATAACAAAAGTCTCAAGATGCATCTCAAAGACGCATTTGTAATAAAATAAGTAGTTGGCTCAGAATTGAAATCTTTAAAAAAGAAAATCCTAAAAGTATACAGCATTTACAGAGCTAAAGCTTCGCGAGGCTAGTTGTCAAGCACCATTCTTTAGATTTTGAGATCTTTTGCTGCTTCAAACAATAAAAATGAACAACTGACATAGAAAGAGCACGGACAGTATCAGATGTGTTTGTAAAGAATGACATGTCTGTATTTAATTGAATAAAATTACAACTGGCATTTGGCATTTAAAAAAAACCAATCTCACGTGTGGCAAATTATTCTGCGGTCGAAGCCATGAATTTATAATGGTGGCTTCTGGAGTGCATTTTGGAGATTTTGTCTTCGATGGTCTGGCACAGTTTACTGATTTTTCTAATTCTGACAGGTTTTGAATCATTTATCTAGGATTCAGAGGGAGCTTATTGGAAAATCCACTGCCGCTGTGTGAATGATGCACGAAAGTAAAGGTTACAAATTGACTTGCTAGGTCATCACCCAAAAACAATATGCTGCTTCACGATTAATTCAAAACAATAAAACAATTTTTCTGAATGTTGTAAAAATCAACAGTTTTTTCGAATATTCAAATATTCTGGTTGGAATTCTCAAAAAGAAAACAAATATGCAATTGTATAGTGTTTTTTATTGTCAGATCAGGGTTCTAGCCACGGTGGGCGGCGCCTGGCGGTACCGCCCGGTACTGCAAATTTCCACCCGGCTCTTGGGTTCAAATTGAATGTGCTGCCCGGCACAATTTTTTTATTATATTTTTATTTAAATTTTTGGGCACAAAAAAAAGAGAGGAGATACAAAGTCACGTTAATCATGTTCATGTAGTAATTTATTTTATTAACTTAGCTAGACTTTCACAGAAACATGCAAAAATGAACTGGACCCCTGGCCGTGAGGCGCAAGAGCTCCCTCCGCTCGCTGCGCTCGCAACGCTTCGCAATCTGATAATTTACCCGGCACTAAAAGCGTCCTAGCTAGAACCCTGTGTCAGATGCTACTATTTTGATCAACTGTAATTTTGTTGTGGACTCCTGTTTATTGGTCGCACTCTTTTAGCTGGGTAAAGTCCCTCATACGTACTGAAAAACACTCCAGCGACCCATAATATTTTGACCAGTGAGGAAGGCGCAGCTGCAGTTGGCGTGTGTAAAACTTCAGAGTTTGAAATATTCAAATACTCGGTCAAGTGCATTTTTGAATAATCGAATACTAAATGATTTGAAAATAAACAGCCGTATTACGTATGGGATAAAGAGGGCTTCTTTCTTGGACTTTTCCTTTTAAACTGATATAGCTCTATATTAGACTTGTAAACAATGCTTACAAGTACCGGTACATGTACAACTTTGACAGTTACATGTGTGGACACTTTGCACGGTAAGCCATGACAGTGGGCAGCTTTTGCTATTTAAATTAGCCTTTGATGAAAGCACAAACAAATCTAACTACATGTAAGTTCCACGCACAGGGAAAAAAACACCTGCCCACTGTAATGGCGCGCCATGTAAAGAGTTTACAGTTATGATCAAAATTATGATCACTATACGCGAATGCGTTTACGCGTAGCGTGCTACGCGTAAACGCATTCACGTAAAGTGATCATAATTTGTGACCCAGCACGAGTAAATGAGACACTTTGAGGCAAAAATAAAATTTGAGATTTTGATTTCATTATTTAAAGCTAAACAAGCTTTGAATGATGAAATCAAAATCTCAATTTTCATTTTTGCCGCAAAGTGTCTCATTTACTCGTGCTGGGTCACATTTAGATCATAACTGTACAGTTAACACACGTGAAACTCAAGCCCTTTAAAGATATCCTGGCTGTGAGATCCATAGTGTACCAGTATGTTGTTTTTACAACAGAGCAGTACAGACACTAAAAACAAACATCTGTCAGCAGGCCAACATACCAGCATTTCTGGGGAAAACAAATGATGCTCTAAAGTGGTTTATAGAACAATTTTTTTTTTTTTTTTATTCATACGTACTTGTTTTAGCCTTTTCAAAATAATTAAGTCTACATCATCACCAGCACCAAAGTTCCATATGGTGCAGATGCAAGGTACATTTCCCAACTGAAAATGACTGGGAAAAAATGCACAATCCGTCACAAGACTCTACTCATTTCAATAAAATGCTGAAGAGGCACTTAAACACAATGTTTCTGCACAAACAAATGACGCACAACTGTATTTCTCCAGGATTCAAGACCCCTCTCCCCCCCCCCCCCCCCCAATTGAACATTGTACTTTCTGAGAATTAGAAAAGAACAACCATGACATTTGCATAGTGCATGCATGACTACTCAATTACGAAGGGCCACTTCAAAGCCTTCTTGAAATGTCCCATGCAAATCATGCAAATTGTTAGATGCATTTTTGATTAACATCTGTATTGCTGTTCAGTATACATTTGCTTGGAATTAATTGGGATGCCTTATTCGCGTGAACCATGTGTGAAACAAGGACGGCTGTAATTATTCTGTTGATTATTTTGATTGCTGCAAATGCCATTTCCTTATGCTATGGTCAGAAAAACTTCAGAGAAATGGCAATTAAGCAATACAAATATTGACTGCTTCAAGTAAAACTGGCCTCCTGTGGTGATCCATAGAGAGTTCTCAAATGGAATGCTCTGTGGATGACCTAGGGCTCTCAGATTGTAAAAGACTACTGATAATGTAATATAAATACAATACAAATGTACTTTTCAACACAAAATATCCTTTCCTAAAATGTTTAAACCCAGCTCTTCAGCGATAGTACTTGAAAACCATATGTGACCAACTCCACAATAATGGGTATTATGTCACAAAACAGTAAAATTGAGTTATATACATGGTTGGAAAGCCCACAGCGTAATTTGGTATGTATAGAGCCCCATAGCCCCTCCCGTTCTGGATATGACATGTTTACATACTGATTACTTCCTTGGAGTTCAAATTACACAACTGAGAAAACAGGCTTTGAAAAAGCCGGCTATATTGTAGTACAACAGAACGATGCACAACAAATTGTATTTTTGTTCTACTTTATTCTTCAAAATCAACATTTCTGTGAATGAAACCTGAAACTATTAAAGATGTCATTCATGACAAAAAATGTAAATCACATTTTGATGAAATGTTTACCTTCTCAACTTTGAGTAGGCCATTACATGATAATGCACAGCGCGACTTAATACCCTTTATTGCAGAGCCGGTCACACATACTGTATGGAAATTTGCACACAATACCAGTGCTATACGTACAGTTTTGTACTTTGATTGCTATGATTGATTTCAGGTGCTTTCTTTTTTTATGGATACAGTACTTTTGGCCATGCACAGAAAAATAGAAAACAGAATATGGCAAATGCCTTGGAATGAAAAAGTCTGAAAGCCCTGGTTATGTTTCAGACATTTTGAGGTTTGAAAATGTCTGAAATGTAGATGGTGATATGGAAGCTACGTTTAAGACGTTTATTTTCTGAATCGTAAGCCTATTGTTCCTGTTTCAGGCATTTTAACCAGTTCGCGCCGGATGACGTATATAAACGCAAATATTTTCCCAAATTCAAAACGGATGACGCATAAACACGCCAAGTTCAAGTTCGGAAATGTATGTCAGCAGCGAGCAAGGCCGGAAATGCGTGGGTGTGCTTCCCGGCACTAATAGCCTGAACCCGCTTCGGATCGAGTTTCGTTAAAAATAATCCCGCCCGTGGGCTCGGCGATGTTAAAATAATCCCGGCGCGAACTGGTTAACACTAACCAAAGCTTTTCGGACGATCCTGGTTTATAGTGAATAACGTCAACATGAGAACGTGCGCATTCCCATTTTTTCTAAAATCGTCACACCTTTCATATAGTGAGAAATTTATAATGGGGGTAATTGTGCCTTTGATAATACAAGCATGAAATTTGGCATGCAATCAGAGTATGTCATAAGAAAGATATTTCGATATAGGGCCATCGCAGATTTGACCTTTGAAAAAATATCGCTAGAAAAATATGCAATATCAGCCATTTTTTCAATTTTTGTAAATTGCTTGTTTTCCTACCTATAGATGGATCTGCGATGGATTTTTCTGCATGACATACTCGGACTGTGTGCTAAATCCCATGCTTAATTGCATCATCAAATGCACAATCCCATCACCGTACGAATAATTAATGATACCACCATCCTACCTTGCAACCACTTCATTGTCAATCTTGATCAAGCAGTATGGGTCGCTGCTTCGAGATCTGAATTAAAAAATAAATAGCACAAAAAGTATACATAAATTACAGTTAGCAATCAATTTTAAAACATAATTTGAGACAAGAACACTTGGCTGGTGAAATACCAATGACCTTGTTTTTGCCTCGTAAAAAACTTGGAGAATTTTGTCAGCTAACTCAGTAACTGGTTAAAGACTGAGTAAATAGCCTAAAGCTGGTGAAGGCTGAATTTATGGAGATAGTAATAGTTACGGGCCCCGTTCCTATGAGAACAAAATCCACAAAAACTGTGTTATATATATTATTATTAATATAGAAGAAAATATACTTATTTATACATAAACTTAATAAAGGCAAGGTTTTGTTTTTTTGTGGGAGATTTTGGGTAAAATGATGACAAAAACAACAAAATGCAACACAAAATAGAAAATTGGCGATCACCCCAACACAGTGAACATGCAAAACCGCATTGATTTGCCAGCCAAAACAGCATTAAGGCACACCAAAATCACATTTTCTACTACAAGAAACTTTGCAAAATTGTTTTAAAAAATTGCATCATTAGAATGTGGAGAATACTCAGTGATACTTTAGGTTGACTCAAAAATGCAAACTGCGTTGACTTGCAAGAGTAGACAAACCACATTTGGCCAAGGCATGCGCAATAAAATCACACTTTCTATCACAAGAATTGAAAGAAACTGTTCAAAATGTTACTAAATAAAATTGTGTCATTAAAGTTGAGAGAAGTATACAGGTTAATAAAGTCTTTTTGGTATGATAACAAAAAAACACCCTTGACTCAAATTTGACTAAAATTAATTTATTAAAAAGGGCTAGGGGCGCGTAACTCTACACAATCGCCAAATTGTTTTTGCAAAAATTCATTACGTAACGATTAGGCTCACAAATGTTAGATTTTCTTTAAATTAAGCCTACATGAGGTCTTTTCCTGGCAAGTCCTTCGCCTCTCCAATTCGCACGTAGAGCGATGTGTTCTTCACCATGTTGCTAATTTTGATATCAATCACAATACCTCGGAATACAACAATATCAAAAACATATCATTTTTATACTGCGAATGATTGCACACAATACACACACGTCCACTTGCATCAGTTACCAAAATGCAAGTGTCGTCTGCAAAAAAAGCTGTGCGCAAAATTAACCCATGTGGTTTTGTTGTGCTCGGTGCGCATTTGCTGGTACCCGTACCCATAATGATTGCAACGTCACCTAGCGGTACCAACGAAGTTTTTTTGATAGAGGGCGCTCGACAAAAATAATCATTAAAAAAAGCAGACGACAAATTTATAAACAGAGTAAAAACTGTCCTTTTTGTCTGTGAGAGGGTTACTACTTCCGAAAACATTTATTCGCATTTAAAAAAAAAACTTTTCCCAGATTTCTTTTTTAAAAGCTGTTTCCCAAGTGACAGTGACATTTTACGAGTTTTTTCTGCGCGCGAGGTGCTGTAAATTTGGCCTAGCGCCCTCAAGAGTTTATTAAAGTATTATTGTCAAACTAAATTCCTGTGTAAAATAAAGTGACAAGCCAACGATGTTGAAGGCAAAGATTTTAGTTGTTGGACCATGTGAGGTAATTTGATTATTAGCAAATACGCCTTTTGGTTCTTTATTCACTATACCAGATTTAGGACAAGGGAAATGTGGGTTTCTGTGAGATTTACTGCAGTTATCATCAAATGCCAAGACTGACAGCCTGTGCCTGGCTGTGCTGTGACTGTGAGTCTGTGTCATGCCTGTGTGCGGTAGCCATGGTTACTGGTGGTACTACCCTAGCTAGCCCTTGTCTACGGCCCCGCACTAGAGTACACTCTGTGCAGTAGGCCATATACGTCGATCAGTGCAAAAAACCCGGGATTTGTATTCACTTATTTCATGGAAATCATTCGGTCTCAAACAGGGCATGCAGGTTCACTTACCGAGTCCCGGATAGCGCATCGATTACGCCAAAATTTGGACTTTTCCGTAGTTCCGTCTGGTGTACTGGTCTCAAAATCTGCATTATAGAGTTTGGTTTGTTTAAATCCAATAAACGCAAAACAATATGACGGAACAAGTCTGCGCAAGTGTGCACAGCTCGTCTCACCGAACAACAGAGAGCACTAGCAGAGCGCCCTCAGTTGTTTGGTATCTGTTGTTTGCGTTTGTTCTACTTGCACGCGCGTTGCATTTAGAGTACACTTTCAAAATTCAATCCATCTATTTATATTATGTTCTACTTGCACGCACATGAATTTAAAAGTAAGAATGAAGAGTTAGCGCTCTAGTAATTTAATATAGCTCTATGGCTGCGCTATACCAATGGAGATATGGATATACTAAGGCCTAGTCCTTATTGCTGAATGCCTACAATCATTATTTACTTTCAAATAAGTAAGATATTTTGTAATAATTTGGTACAGTGTAGTAACATTTTTCGATATCTGCAAATGATGTATCCTACCTTTAAAGATCCAAGTTTTGGTACTCTTTTATTATGATTTATGGTTTCTGTAGAGCGGAAAATCAGTGATTTCTAATTTTCTAGCGGATGCAACAGAGACATCAGGAGGAGAGTACCATCCCACCCAAGGCGTACGGTAAGAAAGATCAAACATCATTGGTCACCTTTGTTGTGTTTCCTTTGCAGTATCCAATCGAAATTGCTTTTATTACAAGATGTTAAAATAATCTTGATCTGTTCTATAATATTTATATATTTTAATGTAGAGACACCTCACTGTAATTTTTTTCTCAAAAACTAGGAATTTTTGTCTGCCTATTTCACAGGATTCTTGAGTTTGAGAGTAGCAGTGACCAAGTAGGAGCTCGATCCTCAACTGCAGAAGTGGAATTATGGGATTGCAGCGGAGACCAACAGTAAGCTTGTTTTTAGCACAACTGTCATCTTACGATTTGTTCATCCCAAATTACACCTAGAAAGTGAAATTGTGTAGTACGGGATAACATCTGAAATGCAATACATAGATTGCCCAGTCGTTGGCAACAAATTAAACCAAACCCTGCAAAACACAGCACAGTGCTTCAGGTGGGAAAGGTCTGCTGCACTTTGATGCATTCAGCTGTCAACACCAGTGCATAAACAACCAAGTCCAAGACTATTGAGTGATACTCTACAATGAACAATGCCAATAAGATGGATCCTGTTGTGTTGGGTGACCACAGACTCTGAGGCAGTTTGGTCTTCGCTTCTTTTTTTGTTTACCTGATGGATCTTGCTGCACTGGGCAGGCTAGTAATTTTGACAAATGGTGCATGTTGCTGCATCTGGCAGGGTTTCTAGCCAAAGTACGACTAGCTGGTTAGGGTTAATGTTCTGAATAAAAAATAGGAAAAACAAAACAAAATATGGTTGGGTTGCTTGCTATTTTGCTGTTAAAGTTGGGAAAAGGGAAAGGTTCTTTTCCTTGATGACAACCACTGCTAGCTTGCATTAAAATTTTCTAAATTACGAATCAGGAATTAGAAGATAAATTGGTCTCTACTTCTACTGTGCTATTTATGGTATTTACTTCTATTGTATGGTTCAGAAACAGGTCTTGGTTTCTATCAGGGTTGTAGTCGAGTCCCTGCAAGTCCTTTCACAAGTCCTTTCGTGAAGCCAGTCACAAGTCCCTTCATAAAAGCAGTCACAAGTAACTGGATGAACAACGACAAAGGAATGCCTTTCTCAAAGCTGATTTGAATAGCTTATGATTTGAATTGGAACTGAAGGACTTGTGATGGACTTGCAGGGACTTACAGGGACTTGCAGGGACTTGTGATGGACTCGACTACATCCCTGGTTTCTATTCCCCGTTTAGGTTTGATGAATGCTGGCCAGCTATCATGAAGGACGCCAACGGCGTAGTCATAGTATACAACCCTGATGTTCCCTCGCACGAACGCGAACTGGACATGTGGTAAGATTGCCCAAAATGAACACGTTATTATTGATACCTTATGAACACGTTATAATTGATTTAGGGTTTGAAGTCCTGTTCCTGTTTCCCAAAAAAATTGAATTGGCTGTTAGAGGGAGGGGGGGGGGGGGGGGCATACAGCATACAGCGAGCCACGTGCGGAATGTGTTAATCAAATGCATCCCTCTCTTCTCTCCCTTGGACCCTCCCCCAATTTTGTATTATTTTTAGGGAAGGGGGTGGAGGAACATTACCATCCTTGCCTTTCTACTGTTTATAGTTACGAATCTGAGTACTCAGAAAATAAGATGTGCTGCAAGATCCAAGACTGTACGAAATGACTTACGAATCTAAATACTCAGAAAATAAGATGTGCTGGAAGATCCAAGACTGTACAAAATGACTTAAGAATCTGAGTACTCAGAAAATAAGATGTGCTGGAAGATCCAAGACTGTACAAAATGACTTACGAATCTGAGTACTCAGAAAATAAAATGTGCTGCAAGATCCAAGACTGTACAAAATGACTTACGAATCTGAGTACTCAGAAAATAAGATGTGCTGCAAGATCCAAGACTGTACAAAATGACTTACGAATCTGAGTACTCAGAAAATAAGATGTGCTGGAAGATCCAAGATTGTACAAAATGACTTACGAATCTGAGTACTCAGAAAATAAGATGTGCTGGAAGATCCAAGACTGTACACAATGACTTACGAATCTGAGTACTCAGAAAATAAGATGTGCTGGAAGATCCAAGACTGTACAAAATGACTTACGAATCTGAGTACTCAGAAAATAAGATGTGCTGGAAGATCCAAGACTGTACAAAATTACTTACGAATCTGAGTACTCAGAAAATAAGATGTGCTGGAAGATCCAAGACTGTACACAATGACTTACGAATCTGAGTACTCAGAAAATAAGATGTGCTGGAAGATCCAAGACTGTTCAAAAATGACTTACGAATCTAAATACTCAGAAAATAAGATGTGCTAGAAGATCCAAGACTGTTCAAAATGACTTAAGAATCTAAATACTCAGAAAATAAAATGTGCTGGAAGATCCAAGACTGTACAAAATGACTTACGAATCTGAGTACTCAGAAAATAAGATGTGCTGAAAGATCCAAGACTGTACAAAATGACTTACGAATCTGAGTACTCAGAAAATAAGATGTGCTGGAAGATCCAAGATTGTACACAATGACTTACGAATCTGAGTACTCAGAAAATAAGATGTGCTGGAAGATCCAAGATTGTACAAAATGACTTACGAATCTGAGTACTCAGAAAATAAGATGTGCTGCAAGATCCAAGACTGTACAAAATGACTTACGAATCTGAGTACTCAGAAAATAAGATGTGCTAGAAGATCCAAGACTGTACAAAATGACTTACCGGTAGTCCCTGAGCTTGGGTCCTACTGCAATTAATTGTTTATCTCTTGCAAAACTGTGTTGCACTTTCATTTGTACCCAAACCGCAATCCTACGCATTTGATCGTTGTCAGTCGGCACAGCCTTGGTGCTAATTCCTATGATGCGAACCTTATATTTCAGTGTATTTGAGAACTCAAAAAAGAAGCCTATTACTACAATAATGCCACCTGCAGCATGTGATAAAGACTACTAACAAACTTCATCATCCGTACTTTATACTATTTTCTTACCTCTGTTTCTAGGTACAGTCACTTCGTTGTTCAGCAAGCTCTGCGCGAGGCACAGTGCCTGATCATGGCCCATCACAAGCCATCAGTCAAATCGTCATCCGCCGTGGAAATACGTGAGTCAAAGTTCTCATCAATCATTACACTTTTTTTGTTGGAACCAGGAACATGTTGCTTGTGTTCTTGGGCAAGACACTTCACATCAATTGCCAGTTAAAAAATAAAATATAAAAAAAATGGGTTCCTGTGAGAGTAGATAGACATGATTGGCTTTTTTTTTTAAGTTGCACAGAAAATTGACAAATTGATCTTGTGGCCTGATGTAAGCTTGGGCGATACCGCTTTTTTTCATCCACGATATATCGTCAAAAATATATCGCGATATTCGATGATATCGCGATTAATTTGTGACGTCAACAAAAATCAACACTTCAGCGCCAACAACCACAGAAATAGTCTCACAAAGTGCGTCGCATTTTTTTACAAGAAACATAACGGCTACCAACCGTGGGATCGGGAGCTGTGGAGAGAACCTGCTGCTCTGGCCTACAGACCAGTAATGTTGACTTTTGACTAATAAACCATCCCATAAAAAAGAAACGTCCAATCATGTCCTTCTTTCTAACAATCTCTCTTTTTCATAGGTTGTAATTGTATGCCACGAATAGAAGAGACATTCCCATCCCCAGCCTATTGAAATTCCAAAGTAATGGCAGGCCACATGTTGGCCCGCTAAGTTGATACAATGTGTAGGTCAGCTGTCAATCATTGTCTAGATTTCTTGCCCCTACAAGGAATATAATCGTATTATTATTTACCCCTGAAAACTGTTGGGAATTTTTTTGGGAGTTTATTCAAACAAGTCTTTAAGTCCCCTTTCTCTTGTTTTCTATAAAAACAAGGCAAATTACATAATTAGCCTTAGGAATTATTTTTTTGTAGGACTAGGTTATCGTAAATAAACAGGCTCAGGGTTTTTTAACATCTTTTTATTTGTACATCTTAATACATTTTGTAAATCAGTACGGCAAACCTTTGTCAAAGTACTTATGTTACCCAATTTAATGACCATCGGTTGGTCTAAGACTGATAAATATAAATTCGGTCGAGGAATATACCAAATGGAGTTTTGGAATGGTCGGTAATTCACTTTGAACTGATGTATCGGACGTTGCGTCGAAATTTATAAATTCGGTTACGGGTACCCGACCCGATACAATGAAACCGGTTCTTGGCCTTCGTGGGCGCCTAATGTAAAGCTATTGTAGTTTTCTGTAGTGTCTGTGTGAGACCGCCTGAACGCTAAAGCTTTGATGTGGGTCTTTTCGGGTCATCAGTCACTTGGGGAATCTTGCGGTTACAGTCTGTGACGCTCTATGTTTTGAAACAGCTCTTTGTTGTTGCAAGATCGTCTCGATTAGGAAATACATCGCGATACTTCCTCGATATCGCGATACTTCCTCGATATCGCGATTTACCGATATCGCGATTAAAAAAAATTCGACACAATATCGTAATCGTTTAAGAACTGGTATCGCGATTTTCGATAATATCGCGGTATCGCCCAAGCTTAGCCTGATGGACAGGTAATAATTGTGAAGCACTTTGAGACTTTGGGATAAAGTGCTGTAATTGCACTACAATAACCCTAACGGTCTAGGCATTACTTTTGGGTAGAGTACACTATACCACAAAATACTACTCGGTCCTCATAGGCCAATTTAGTAAGAGTACTGCATACTGCAGTTTACTCAAGTAGTATTTTGTAGTAATAGCGACAAAAGGGTTAATATTATCTCATTTTATCCGAGCAGTCACAGACAGTCAACAAAATTAAATCTCGATATCCCTTGCTCTATGAGAGTTGCTTATTGCATGGCAGTAGTACATGCCATTGTACTCTAGCTTTGTGCATTGGAGGATTTAACACGGGCATATTTTTGGGCGCATATAGGAGTGCGTTGTAGGGTAAACGAGAGCAAGGGGTATACACACTAGTCACCAACAGTCGCATTTCGTGTAGGCACTGTGACTATCTAATCTTATCCTATAACAGTCAAAGCATGGCTGTACAATGTTACATAATAAGTCACAGCCAATCAACTCATTGTTATTTAGACTGGGAGAACTCAACTCTTAACCAGTTCGCGCCGGGATTATTTTAACATCACCGAGCCGAGGCGCGGGATTATTTTTAACGAAACTCGATTTGAGGCGGGTTCAGGCCGATGGTACCGGGAAGCACACCCATGCATTTTCGGCCTTGCTCGCTGCTGACAGCAGTTTCCAGCCTTGCTCGTGACGTGTTTATGCGTCATCCGTTTTGAATCTGGGGAAAACCTTGCGTGTATACATCTTCGGCGCGTACTGGTTAAAAAACAGCCAGTCACTCAATTGATTTTGACTGCTGCGATGGTGGTGTTGGATTTGCCAGCCAAATGCATCTTTGACGACCTACCCTTTCTTTGTTGTCGGCCCACAGCATCCTCCATGTCCAAAGTGCACCACATCCAGACCAATCTTGAGGAAGATGCAGAGGGAGTCAGGAAGGAGTTTAATCGGTTTCTTGGCAAGCTACTGGGTGGCATGAGCCACAGGCAGGACCAGGAAGAACTCAGTATCATACAGTAGAAATTGTTAATCTTATTATCTTATTAAAGTGTTTCTGGTAAATGAAACCGAGGATCCCTCAAAAGGATTCCTTTAGGCACTGTAGCTCATAAGCCTGAAGAAACCTGTAGAGAGAAGACAATGAGAAGAAGGTACAGTTTTTAGAGGTGGGAGGGAAACCCAAGGAGAATATCCTGTGGAAAAACCAACGGAGTCAGACTGGGACTGAAAACCCCATCCACATTGGCCCAGGCGGGATTTGAACCTGGGTCACAGCAGTGGAAGGCAAGGAAAGAACTGCTTCGCCAACCTGAAATGAGACCAGCCTGGGACCTATTTCATAGAGCAGCTAAGCACAATAATGTGTTTAATACCAAAAAATCTTGCTCAGTTAAAAACAGGTTGCAAACCAAAAATCATTGTGAATTTAATGCTAAGCAAATAAACCTGCTAAATACATGTACCAGTCACAAACAGTATACATGTACATCGCCTTAAAATTTGAACCCTGTTTTTGCCAAGTAGATAGGAATAAGATAAAGGTTTGTGGTAGCACCGTGTGACTTATCTCTTCTTTTGTGTGGTTCTGCAACACTTTAGGTTGTGCTTTAAAACTGCTAACAGTTACAAGAAATACAAACATATTTAGAGTGGACAATAACATTGTAATGAATAATAGTAGGTCCTTGCCGACCCTCACCTCCCACTCCCACTCCCCCCCCCCCCCCCCCCCCCCCCTCACTTCTAGTGATACAAGCAATTTATGTACTGCCTAGTCTTTTGGAAAATAATATTCTTTCTTTACAATTTGAGTGAGTTGTAAATAAACCAAACATGCATGTTTTTTCTTTTTTATAAGGCAGAAATATCCTTTATAGTGTTTATCTGTTATGCATATCTTGTTGGAAAAAAATAGTTGTGTAAATTTAAACGTGTAAATTCTTATTAAGTGTGTGAAAGGGTTTTGTACTTTTGTTGTACCTTAACCCTAAATCCCTAGTGTAATTTATTAGGACTCATTCTTGATAATTCCAACACCATATTGCAAACTGTACACACAAACTGTTGAAACTCTGATTCTGCAGGTATAACCCAGTGTAAAGGATTCATTTGAACAGATCCCAACAAAACCGAGTGTTGGAGTTTGACTGGATTGGGATTTTTATAGGGTTAATTAATCTACAAGTTGTTCTCGAATGAGGCATTATTTATTGAACCTGAATATTTTCTTGGATAAAATGTTTTAAAAAAATGTTTTGTTTGTTAGCAGACAATTAATGTATATTTTCTGTGTATATTTCTTGTTCATTCGACACATTGTACAAAATGTACTTTATAACATTGTGTATCAGGGTCGACAATAAATGTATCTATGTCACTGTGCACAAGATCTTGGTTTTAATGTTTTGGTCAATCTTGTTAGAAATACTTATTGGCTGAACATCAGAGACTATAGATTATACCTGCCATGTAAGCAACAGTTTGGGTTTTTTTTTCCTTTAGTATAAGTCATTTATAGTGCTGAGTATGAAATAGTATGAAATAGAGCGAAACCGTACCCCTTTTTTCTTTACTGTTCCGTAATTACAATCTGGTCACTCGCGCGTGCTCTGTTGAATTCAACCCCTCAACAATTGTGTCAGGCCGGGTTATTTGTTCTTTGTCCACTGGTTAAACTTGGTCCGTGCGGGGTCACATATTTTGCCAAAATAGGGGGTTTTGTTAAGTAATAATACTATATTTTAATCCTTCACTGAAAGCCCCTAGTGTCAGGGTCAGGGACTGTGGTGTTGATCTTTTCTATTTTAGGTAGGAATTTCATATTTAATCGCCAAATCGTGCATGATGAATGTAGACCTACGAAAATCACTCTACGAAAGAGTTGGACGTATTATTGAAATTACTGGAATTTGTTTGCACACTGTTTCCCGCAATTCAAACTCGTGCACTTACACAGAGTTGGTACATTTTTAGGGTTGGTTTCCTTGAGAACGCTTACGTAGTACAAACTTTGCTTCACTTGAATAATGGGTTACCGAAGTTTGCGGCAACCAGAACACGAATCGAAATAGCTCAGTAACTAATTTACCTCCAAGAAAATAATGCGTTCTACCGATTAAAGCCCACCCCCGGCCAGTCATCATATACAGCTCTTATCGCCCGCTCGAATGGGCCACACACCCTTTGCATTTAAAAAGGAATAACAGTTAGGCTTGTACATGGATACATTTTAAAGTAGCATTCAGACAGAAAGCTTAATGTTTGTGTTGATGAATGGTAACAAAAAGGCATCAAAAGACATACACATCATTGTCGAACTTGTAGTAAGTTGGGGGTGGTTTTTTTCCTGACGATCTCCTGCCTAACCTTTCATTTTATTGTTATGATGTACAGTTAACCTCCGTCTGAATGACGGTAACAACTCTTGTTATTGTCTGAAACTTTTTACATTTATAGAGCCACCATGTATTGTTTTCTTCAAATAATCGTTTCGAGAGCTGAGAGAAATGAGGACTCACTTTTTTGTGAATACCCGTGTCGTATTAACTTTCAGTAAAATATTACTCCTTGTGCCTTTTATTCCGATGAAAAGGAAAAATGCAGGCTTTTGACACTCCAGAAATGAATAGGTGACACGCACACACCTGCGACATAAATTTACGAGTCTCAATCTCACCAGCGGCAGTTTATATTTTTGTTGCCCCTCGCTCGCGAAAACCTTTGTCGGAAAAGGGTTCTTGAAAAGGGGATTCTTCTGGGATCTCTCCTTTTTTTTCTTTTTTTCACAAACTTATAAGAATTGGTGCCACCATTCAGTATAAAGCCCAGGAGTGTTTCCCGGGGGGCAGATTTACACAACACAAACAAGTGAAAAGAAAAACGTCCACAAGACCAACAAACGTCCACAAAACACTGTTGAAATGAAATATTACCAGAACTGTAGAATAGAAAGCCTCTTTTTTGTTCTTTACAATCTGGTGTTAGGGTACTAGTCTTTTTTGTTAATAAGCTGGTGAGTTTGGCTACCGCTGTCATTTTGCACGCGAACTCTGCAGAAACAAGTCATAGACGAGATGAGGGCTGATGAATGCGACAGTTATTTTTTGTTCATCACCACTGAATTATTTTAAAGTTAACTGATCACTCTTTAGATTAAAAGTGGCTTGTATAAACCACGCGTGAACCAACAACAGTGCCTTTCTGTTTCACCTTGTTTGTTTACCTTTTCGACGCGATTTTGTTTTTGTTCAAAAGAGGCAACCACCCTTGTCATCCGGTGCAGCTATAGGCGAGTACAGCATCGTTGATTAACAAGAATCGTCAGCGCCAGTTGTTGACTTAAAAACAAAACTGGTACAACTAACGTAGGAGTGAATGACGGTTCTAGGTTCAGAAAGTGAACCATGCTCATTACGAGTTGATGACGCGCCTATTTTTGGCAAAGTTCTGACTGGGCGTGGAAGTTGTTCCATCCACTCGCCCAAGCTGAACGCTGCGCATGAATAATTAGGCCCTTTTTGTTCTGGTGATGGCAGAAACATTAGGCCTATAGGCCTATAGGCCTGATCCATAAATAAATAGGAAGGCGAGTTTTAAATCCTAGTGCCATGACCGATGTTTTTAACTTGAGTTCCCTCTTCCGCGAGAACTCGAACTCTGGGAATCAAGCTACGATGACGGCGACCGGCGCTGGAGCGTTCGCTAACGGCGAAGGCTACCGGGCACCGGCGACTGATTCATCGGTGGCAGAAATGCCCGAGTCGGTGCTGATGATGACGGGCGGTGCCGATGCCAAGAAGGCTAGCAAATGGGACCGCGAGTCTTGGAGCAGTAATGCTCTCACCGGCAACAACGAAAACGACACCCCATCATCATCAGCACTAGACTGCACCACAGCGGAAGAACCCTCCCGTACCGTGGCCAGCCTGCTAGACCCAATCTCTCGGGGACCCAAGTTGTTCGGCCAAGGCATCATGAGACTATTCAGCAGCGACAATATCTTGAAGAGGTCGTCGGGGCTGTACTCGAGGTCCAGATCCTTGGACATGCTGCTTGACGATCGGCATTATGAAGAACTTAACTTTCAAGAAGAGGTATTACATTATAACTACACATAGGCATAGCTGGTTTGCCTCTATGGCACTGAATTAGAAGCATGCTAACTAAAGGGCTTTTTGTCGACGAGTCGGTCTGTCGACAAGAAGGCAGGTCAAAGATTATGTCTCCTATGAGAGCATAATGCCATTTATCTTTCACCTTGACTTTCTTAGCGCAGTTAATAATATTAATTAATTGTATTCAATCCTGTAAGCCGTGCTGTACAAATAATACATTAAGGAGATTTACTTTCAATATAAACGGAGGAAAGAACTTCTTTATGCAATAGCGCAACTGCGCGAGTTTTATATTTTTTTTCTTCTGGCCGCGCCCGCAAGAAGAAGAGGGCGCCCTCAACCGCAAGAGGTCTTCAAGGCCAAAGTTTTCTGTGTCTAGTGCCCTGGGTTATTTTAATGTAAATGAGGTTTACGAGTGCTTGAGAACCATTGCGGGACAAAACTTTTTTCTCGCCATGTACAAATATAATTTACAAACATATCGTATACCGTCGAATACTGTATCGATCGCGATGGGGCGACTGTGAATGCGATCGTGACATTCTATCTCCAGGATTAGCTGACAATCGAGCCAAGTTTAACTTTAAGCCTAAATAGAGTTTTGTTTCGGAGGACCACTGATTGATTAATCGAAATGCCTTTGATTTGGGTAAGTGAGTTTAACTTAAGTTAGTACAGGCCCATACGCAGGATTTGTTATTGGTTGGGGGGGGGGGGGGGGGGTTGCGAATTTGTACTGTTCAAAAATTAATGGGACCAAAAATGAAACCAACATTTTTGGTGTGCCAGTACCGTTATTTCTACATCTAAATACCATTATTTACCCCGAAAAATGTGGACCTTTTCGTAACTTTTTTTGGGTTTTTTTTTTTGGGGGGGGGGGGGGGGGGGGGGGGGGTTACGCACCTATTTTATTTATTTTACTAAGTAGTAAAATAGGTAAAGTTCGAAACACAGAAATTAATTTGTCCTTTATATACACAATCTAAATGTAGGCACAAGTGGTTTTTAAGATCTTCTTACTCTTAGGGCAAACAATAAAGTTAATGCATGTGATGTCACACGCGCTACGCGTACGCGCTAATCGCACGTACAACCGGGCGGAGCGGTGAGGTCAAACACACTTTGTTTGACCTCACCGCTCCGCATGGTTGTACGTGCGATTAGCGCGTACGCGTAGCGCGCGTACGCGTAGCGCGCGTGACGTCAATGCAACCCCTTTATTGAGAGAAATCTGAGTTTTTACTCGTTAACCCCTGTTTTTTGAACACAATTGATTTGAAAGTGGCTGGTTCTCTACTGCAGGGAAGGCAAGCCATAATCAGCCAAGGGACCAGTCAAAATATGACTTTAAATGTAACTTATAGGGAGTATACACCATTTGCAGATATCGAAAAAATTTACTACCGAATTATTAAGAAATATCTTACTCATATGAAAGTAAATAATGATTCTAGGCATCCAGCAAAATGATTGCGCTAGATATCCTGTAATTATTTTGAAAAATTAAATTTTATCAAGAAAAAAATTCGCGATCGCCAGACGGCGATGGCGAAAAAACACAAATAACATAAGAATAACTGCTCGACGCCGGTTGAAAAAAAACGCTGTTTTTCGTGCTTTTCTCGGCATCCATGAGTGTAAAACTTTGGACAGGTCAGTTAAACGACATTTACTATCAAATACAACCCCCCAAATCTACCAATTGAGGATAATTCAAGCAATTACCAATGGTGTATACTACCTTTAAAGGTAGGCTTCACCATTTTGCAGATATAAAAATAAAAATTAAGAATTGAAGAGAAAATTTCAAACTTGCCGCTCCCTATTGCATTATTGTGATTCTGAGCAGTAAAACTAAACACTAAACAGTTCAACGTTTAAGTATAAATGGTACTTTGGTAGGTTATGATGATTTGGACTGTGACACCAGTTGGGACTAGAACAAATCTAAGTTATTAAAGGCCGGACTTTGGACTAAACACAACAAACAGTGAATCTAATTATGTATGTGGGTGTCGGGCGATCAGATCTCTATTTATTATTTACTATTGTACACTGTCAATTGCAATGTCCAATATTGAAACAGCACAAAAAAAACCCTACTTTTCGCATAATTTATGATGCATATCTTTCCTTTCAGTGCTGTTGTTGCATTTAGCAGATTTTGAATTAAGAATAAACTTATAAAGGCTTTAGACTAAATGTTTTTTTCAAAACAGATTGTTTTATTTTTTTATTTTATTTTTATTTCCATTTTTTTTGTTATTTTTGTTGGGTTAGGTGCATATGATTTTCATTTGTGCATGATTTTATTAATTAATGTCAACCAATACTACAAAATACTACTTGAGTAAACTGCAGTATGCAGTACTTTTACTACACTGGACTATGGGAATTGGGTAGTATTTTATGTATACTGTACCTCAAATGAATACCTCTAGTAGGACGTTAGATTTAAACAAATAAGAACATGAAAAAGGAACTTGATGAAAAAAATTGAAAAGATTACTACTACCAAATTGGTCTTGGACCAGTTTTACTAGACATGTTTTGTAATTGGAACCCACTGTTTGTTTCAATCCTATATAGTTATAGATATATACCATGAAACTGACCTGTACAAATTTCATTACTAAGTAGTAAAATAGGTAAAGTTCGAAACACAGAAATTAATTTGTCCTTTATATACACAATCTAAATGTAGGCACAAGTGGTTTTTAAGATCTTCTTACTCTTAGGGCAAACAATAAAGTTAATGCATGTGATGTCACACGCGCTACGCGTACGCGCTAATCGCACGTACAACCGGGCGGAGCGGTGAGGTCAAACACACTTTGTTTGACCTCACCGCTCCGCATGGTTGTACGTGCGATTAGCGCGTACGCGTAGCGCGCGTACGCGTAGCGCGCGTGACGTCAATGCAACCCCTTTATTGAGAGAAATCTGAGTTTTTACTCGTTAACCCCTGTTTTTTGAACACAATTGATTTGAAAGTGGCTGGTTCTCTACTGCAGGGAAGGCAAGCCATAATCAGCCAAGGGACCAGTCAAAATATGACTTTAAATGTAACTTATAGGGAGTATACACCATTTGCAGATATCGAAAAAATTTACTACCGAATTATTAAGAAATATCTTACTCATATGAAAGTAAATAATGATTCTAGGCATCCAGCAAAATGATTGCGCTAGATATCCTGTAATTATTTTGAAAAATTAAATTTTATCAAGAAAAAAATTCGCGATCGCCAGACGGCGATGGCGAAAAAACACAAATAACATAAGAATAACTGCTCGACGCCGGTTGAAAAAAAACGCTGTTTTTCGTGCTTTTCTCGGCATCCATGAGTGTAAAACTTTGGACAGGTCAGTTAAACGACATTTACTATCAAATACAACCCCCCAAATCTACCAATTGAGGATAATTCAAGCAATTACCAATGGTGTATACTACCTTTAAAGGTAGGCTTCACCATTTTGCAGATATAAAAATAAAAATTAAGAATTGAAGAGAAAATTTCAAACTTGCCGCTCCCTATTGCATTATTGTGATTCTGAGCAGTAAAACTAAACACTAAACAGTTCAACGTTTAAGTATAAATGGTACTTTGGTAGGTTATGATGATTTGGACTGTGACACCAGTTGGGACTAGAACAAATCTAAGTTATTAAAGGCCGGACTTTGGACTAAACACAACAAACAGTGAATCTAATTATGTATGTGGGTGTCGGGCGATCAGATCTCTATTTATTATTTACTATTGTACACTGTCAATTGCAATGTCCAATATTGAAACAGCACAAAAAAAACCCTACTTTTCGCATAATTTATGATGCATATCTTTCCTTTCAGTGCTGTTGTTGCATTTAGCAGATTTTGAATTAAGAATAAACTTATAAAGGCTTTAGACTAAATGTTTTTTTCAAAACAGATTGTTTTATTTTTTTATTTTATTTTTATTTCCATTTTTTTTGTTATTTTTGTTGGGTTAGGTGCATATGATTTTCATTTGTGCATGATTTTATTAATTAATGTCAACCAATACTACAAAATACTACTTGAGTAAACTGCAGTATGCAGTACTTTTACTACACTGGACTATGGGAATTGGGTAGTATTTTGTGTATACTGTACCTCAAATGAATACCTCTAGTAGGACGTTAGATTTAAACAAATAAGAACATGAAAAAGGAACTTGATGAAAAAAATTGAAAAGATTACTACTACCAAATTGGTCTTGGACCAGTTTTACTAGACATGTTTTGTAATTGGAACCCACTGTTTGTTTCAATCCTATATAGTTATAGATATATACCATGAAACTGACCTGTACAAATTTCATTTCAAAAGGTGGTAGCGATTTTGAGATATTGCCGAAAATCTGAAGCGGTTATGTTCACGCAGAAAGAATAATCTGCATTGGAATACACAATCTGAGAAACGTCACTGCAGTAACGCTTCTCAAATTTTTGGGAATAAAAAGTGATATCTTTTTCCATAACCGCAGTACTTCAAAGTGAAAAGTTTCTAAAAATGCTTTATACTATCCAAAGCTGCTGTACTCTTTACCAAGTAATTTTTTTGCCATTACTTTTTGGAGTATTTACTAAACGTATACGATCCCTTTAAGTTGTACTTTTTTCCAGTCTTGACTTAAGGCATGTTCCCATTGGACTTAATTTTGTTAGAGTACCGCGACTTTTCTTCACAACGACAAAATTAAGTCCAATGGGAACGCACGGTAAACACACCTCCCTGTCTATTTACCGCGACCGTGATGTAAAAAAAACAGGCCGAAAGATGTCGCGGGAGAGTTCCGCGCAGCCACGGTAAATTATCAGGGCCGCTAAAAAGTCCAATGGGAACGCTCCGCGCTGTAAAACTACCGCGACCACGCTGTAAAACGCTATGCAAACAACAACACTTCCTGTATACGTCACAACTATACACAGAACTCGCGCGAAAATGGTAGTATGGTTCCCTGTCTCGTTTGCATGATGGCGGTGTGGTATGTACCGTACGCAGCGTGTGTAGGAATTACAGTGTGTATAATGCAATACGGTCAGCGCTTTTTTCAATCTCGTCCAGTTGCTGCAGTTTCGCTACTTGACTTGTCGCGTCAGTGTTGTTGTATGTTGTTTACGTGGCAACGAGTCTAGCGCGCGAAAAATACGTCACAGGCACGTCATATCCCGCATAGGTCAAAGGTGACTGTGCACAGTGCCCGCAATGTGTGACATTCTGCCAGTCTCGAACAGCGAATGTACCGTTCCGTCGCGGAATATAAGTCCAGGTGGGAACGCGCGGTAGATTCACGCTAAGGAATGACGCGGCAAGTCTCCGCGTGGCCGCGGAAGAAAAAGTCCAATGGGAACACGGCTTAAGTGTACCTTTGTACTTTTTTGTTTGTTTAGCTCTGCTCATAATGTGCACACAGTGCTATCATTTGACAGCCATCTTTGTTAAATGGATAAGCACTGATGGTCATCTAAGTCAACAAACACGAGTGGAACATGTAGTAAAAACGAAACAAGTTTGTCGGAAAGCAGCGCTTTCCCATGGTCAGGAAGACCCAAATTGGGTGTTATTATCATAAAGTCAATATTGAAAATATGCCAATGTCATCTACTTCCGGCGTTTTTCTTTTGGTAGTGTCTGCTGCACACGTGTGTTTGCTCTTGTATCGTATTACGACCGACCGAGGATCGAAACACAAAAGAGAACAAAGAATCCTCGGATTCTGTTTCTTTGTCCGAATTTTGTCCTCGATCGTTCGGTTAAGCGCTAGGTAATGTGATTAGGGACTTATTATTATTTTATTTATTAATTTTTTTTTAAATTTTTTTTTTGGGGGGGGTGTGTTGTCTTTAACAATAAACTTAAGACAATAATTATAAAAACACACGAAGTATTCAAGCTGTGCTACCGGTATGTCTTATACCACACTTTAGGCTGTGGTTTTACATGTAAGAATAACAATAACGCTGACTAGAAACTTCTATCTGGCTAGTAAGTTAGTAACCATGGTACGGTGAGTATATGTACCCGCAGATTAAATGGAGATAAGAATTCTAAAGTTCTGCTAAACTACCTGTAGATTACAAGTTTGTGACATGTTGGTGCATGTATAGGCAGACGTATCATTGTGTCGATTTGTTCCACTGATGATACATTTGTTGGTGTGTTTTAGTCGTAAATGTTTCATTTTGTTGTTTTGGGAGCAACTTACAAGTCAATGCGAGATCTTCTACACACATACAAGGATGTCTTCATGTATTTGGGTAGGTTAAAGATTATGATTTGTTTTACATTAGTGGTACCTTGCGCCGCTTTAGTCGGACCAAAAATCAAGGAATATAAACTCAAAAGAACAAAAGACTAAACGCATGATTTACCCAAACAAAATTATTAAAATATGTATTATAGAAAAACAAAACTTAAAACCTGACATTAATTAGATTATTGGTCACAGAAATAAAAATGCTCCCATGTTGTGCATTACTTGATTTGTATATTGTACATTATCTAGGCTGAATTGCACAAAGAAAGTTCTGCTTTCAAACTTTTTTGTTTTAATTTAAAAAAAAGACTTAATTCAAACACAGTATATTATAATCTGATGTCAGTGCTGGAACATATAACAGTGCATGAAGCTCTAAGTGAAGCTCAATAAGTTTAAGCAGTTCGTACCAGGATTATTTTGACATTGACTGGGCCCAACGGATTCCAACAAAATGTGCAGTTAGATCTTGAAGGGTTGGGGTGAATAGGGTTAACCAGTTCGCGTCGGGATGACGTGTATGTACACACACGCACAATTGTTCACGGAATTCAAAACAAATGACGGATAAAGACCTGAAATATCCGTCAGCGACTGGCTCCCAGTGATGAGGGCATGGGCGGATCCAGGATTTTTTTAAAGGGGGGGTCCACCCAAGGTCTTAGGCAGGATTGTTTGAATTGGGTGTGTAAAAAAAAAATGTGGGTGTGTAACAATTTGAGTACATGTAACTTGGAAGCATGTACGCGAAGCGCACATCACGAGCGCGTAGCGCGAAGTCCCTGCGGCCGGGGTTGAGGGCCCGCTTAAGGGCCCTGAAATTTTTTGGTTTATTAGGTGCTCGCTGGCGCAATCTGAGGCCAATTTCTACCTATTTTTTGTTAATGTTGTGGCAATATGAAGCCTGATTTTTATACCATTTTTTTTTAAAATCTAATATTTACCATTTTTATCTGGAATGATAACTTGAAATAAATTTTGACCAGAGGAGTATATTATGGATACCGGTATTGGAAGTTTGGATTTAAAAACAGCGCACACTGACTCACACTACGTGTAAAATGAGGTAACGGTTAATTGGTCATAAACTTTAGGCATACTTAACATAGGCAGGATTTGGCTGGGAGCGACCGGCAGTGACTCCATTTAAAATAATAAACAAATTACAAGCCCTAATAGTTATTAAGTAGGTTTAAATTAAAGTTGTATGTTAAAATAAAATGTTACAAGTTGTGTTTAATCTTTAAAAAACTACACGCCAAACGCCCGCTTGTGCTAGCGGGGTTTATTCCGACCGTCTCTACAAACGGTGGAAAAAGCGGCGTGTTTGTTCCAATTTAGTGTTTAGTAATTTACATAAATTTAGCTTAAATTTAGGTCACGTGACAAATATATAAACACTGTGGTTAGCGCCTATTGCACTCGTTCTGCTGGGGCTACTCAACCGTCACTTCAAACGGTGAAATTCCAGTGTTTTTATTGGCAAGTCTGCCAAGTAAATAGGCCCAGTGGTGAGCCAAGCATGGCATTTGGGGCAAGCCTGCCCCGTTCAAGCTTATGAAAGCGTTTAAAAAAATTAAATATGTATTGCCTGAAATGCAATAAGAAGGAATAAACAAACTAAGCCAAAAAAGTCAAATCATAGTCTATATGGTTGTTATTTTGTGTGTGTGGTTTGAGAATAATACACGTATGTATGTGTGTACATGTATGTACGTTGCTTGTTAGGTGAAATACATTTTTTTTTTTTTTCGTTTTTTTTTTTTTTTTCGTTTTTTTTTCACTCAAGAAAAAAGGGGGGGTCCGGACCCCTTGGAACCCCCCCTGTATCCGCCCATGGATGAGGGGACCGGAAATATCAGGGTGTGCTACCCACAGATGCTGGCCTGAACTCATCTCAGATCGAGGTACGTGAAAAACAATCCCGCACCTGGGCCGGGTCAATGTCAAAATAATCCCAGCGCAAACTGGTTAATAGAAACAGTGGGGAATAGCAGAGAAAGAAGTTTTGTGGGGCAAAACTTAGAAGTTGGCGCCAGATTGCTTGACAATTTTATTATTAATGGAGAATTATTTGATTGATCATGCTGTCACCTCTTGATGTTTTTATTAAAGAAATTGCGTGCCACTGCATACGTGTGCATTTGTCACCGAAATGAAAAATTGAAATGTGCTGAATAGAGTTTGGCTGTATGGATGGAATTTAGTTTTTGTAAAAAATTTGCTTTGGGAAACTATTTCCCTTTTACAAGCGACATGTACAGGTTTATGGGTTTATCGCAAAAGCAGAGGAAACATGAAGTAAACACAAAAATATTATGTGAGAATATCTTTGACAAACCAGAAATGTAAACAGCACAAAAATGTTGATGAAAGTTTAGAGAAACAAAAACTACTGTGTCCTCAAGACAAATATGTGACCTGTCACCACAAAATGAGAGTAAAGTCGGAAATATTGAAAATTGAGATATTGGTATTTTTAAATTCTTGAGAAAGAGAGCTTTCCAATGGTACATAACACTTTGGGGTTTTGCAATAAATACTTTTTACAGCGCTTTAGAAAGTCATGGGTTTCACAAAACGTATTTGTGAGAAAACTTACTTTAAACATCTTAAAGGTAGGATACACCATTGGTAATTGCTTGAATTGTCATGAATGGGTAGATTTGGGGGGTTGTATTTTATAGTAAATATCGTTTAACTGACATGTCCGAAGTTTTACAATCATGGATGCCGAGAAAAGCACGAAAAACGGCGTTGGTTTTCTACCGGCGTCGAGCAGTTATTCTTATGTTATCTTTGTTTTTTCGAGCTCGCCGGACGGCGATCACAAATTTTTCTTTATAAAATTCTACTTTTCAGAATAATTACAGGATATCTAGCGCAATCATTTCGCTGGATGCCTACAATCATTATTTACTTTCAAATGAGTAAGATATTTCCTAATAATTCGGTAGTAAATATTTTCGATATCTGCAAATGGTGTATACTACCTTTAAGCAAAACACGCAAAAGATTACAAAACAGGACAAGTAAGGTTCGGTTGAGCATAGCAACGGCTCTAATCATTATTTCTTCTTAAAATTTTCAACACATACAAACTATTGTATAAACAACAAAATATCAAAATTTCGAAAACGAAAAATACTTACCAGGACCTGATTTGCATATTGAATTACCGTGTTAATTAGACCACTAATGGACTTTAATCCAAACACTAACTACGCAAACACTACGCAAACTCGCGTAATTAAAAGGTTTTCGATCATCTGATCTCACCAAAAAATGGGAATATGTAGAGGAGGACTTGGGCTTTCCAAATTATGCAAAATCTTAAAATTGACCACCCCTTCATATTTTGACTTTGGATGGCCATATCTCTGAATCACATTGTGCGACTTTACTCTCATTTTGTGGTGACAGGTCACATACCGGTATATGCTTCCAAGGTTATGCTAAAAATAGGCACTTTAGTGTCGCCCTAAAGTTGTCAAAATTAAAGTTGTCAAAATATTGGATGTTCGTGAGTTCAGTCACAATAATCAACTGGCAAGAAGTGTTTGGAAATTTGTTCAGTCAGTGATGCAGCGTATAATTGTCAACTCGGGAACTCTGGGCATTCAATCTCCGATATAGAACCTTAGAAGGTTGACAAAATACCAGGGTTCTATAACCGGTGCACTGTGAAAGCAAAGTGGCCTAAATATAAACTGGCTCCAGCAACGGACCTCCCAAACAACACTGACAACCTGTGACGGAAAACAAGTTTGACGTGTTTGCTGAATAGAAAACGAATACTGCCCCGACCTTGGCCATTCTTGTCCAGTAAATTGCCCACGTTTAGTATGGATCAACCTGATAGTCTGTGCTGAATTAAAGGCGTAATTCCCTCGATTCGTTCACCGGAAACCTCACTCTAATCTGACAGTGTGTGGGAACAAAAATCTGTATTAAAGGTAGTATACACCATTGGTAACTGCTTGAATTATCATGAATGGGTGGATTTAGGGGGTTATATTTCATAGTAAATATCGTTTAACTGACCTGTACGAAGTTTTACAATCATGGTTGCTGAGAAAAGCAATCGGGCAGTTTTTCTTATGTTGTTTTTCTTATGTTTTTTCGAGATCGCCGTCCGCCGATAATGAATTTTGGTTTATACAATTCAAGTTTTTGGAACAATTACAGGATATCCAGGGCAATCGTTTTGCTGGATGCTAGGGCAATCGTTTTGCTGGATTTCAAATAAGTAAGATATATTTCTTAATAATTTTTTTTCGATATCTGCAAATGGCGTATACTACCTTTAAACCACAAAACGAAAGCGGTTGAAACAAATTTCACACATTCGTACTTCTCCCATTGTCTGGTTTTTTTTCTTTCTTTTTTTCAATTTGACGGGCAAGTCCAGGTTTGTTTTTAATTTTCACCATGAGTAATTCTTTGTAAATTGTTTTCCTTTTTAGCACTTTTCAGGATCAATAATTTCCTGTTGATTGAGATGTGATGTAGGTCATTATGTAACCTCAGGGTGGCACCCAAAGTTTGAGTATGATAAAAAAAACAGTTTTCAAAACCAATAAAACCACAGACCCTCTGTCATTTTGAAGTACCAGTAGTAGCTTTTCACAAACCACAAAAATGTTATCTATTTCAATTATCCATTAATGTTAAGGTACTGTTTTCCATTCAACTGGCCAATTTTGAGTCAGAGGTTGACTTCTTTACAATTAAATACAGACCTAAAAAAAGAAGTTTTACAGTCATTGATAGCGAGAAAAGCACGAAAAACGGCGTCGAGCAGTTATTCTTATGTTATTTTATTTTTTTTTAAATAATTACAGGATATCTAGAGCAATCATTTTGCTGGATGCCTAGAATCATTATTTACTTTCAAAAGAGTAAGATATTTCTTAATAATTTGGTAGTAAATATTTTCGATATCTGCAAATAAGTCGAAGTTAAAAACAAATTTCACTTTTGTTTTTACTGCAGTGTCTATACTTATTATGATATATCGGGATGTGTAGCAATCATTTTATCAAATGGCAAAGCAAAGCTTTCTGTTTAAATTGCCTAAAAACTGTCAAAAAAAGAAAGTCAGCTATTTGAAATTAATTTTCTGCCAGTTTTTGTTTTCCTATAAAAAAATTTTTTCAAGGTCACAGGGCGTCACATGAACAGTGAATTTTTTTTTCCCTTAGGGTTTGTACACGTTTTTTTCAGACTATTGACTTCAGACTTGGCACACACTTAGACCACCACACCTATTTAAAGTAATTTTAGACACTCGAAACAGCCCTGTGTTTGTCCACAAACACGAACTCTCAAATTTGTATCCTAGTGGAGACATCTCTTTGTTTTCGTGTACAAACTGCTTAAAAAGTCGGGCACCTTTTTCAAAATGCTCCTATTTCAACCACAATTAATTTCCTGGGTTGAAATTTCGACCCAATATACCCTATATTATACCCTAACCCAAACACTAACCCTAACCCACATCCTAAACCTAGTTTTTGAGTAATTTGAGTACACTCCAAAAATCTTATCTAATTCGTGAAATTCCCAGTGGAGACCTATTCATCTATAGAAATTTACCCTTCGGAGACGTTTTGTCTCCATTATACACATTGTGTTCAGGTCTCCAGAGGGTACCGAATTTCAGATCACATTTCTAGTTTGCTTTGAAATTGTTTTATAGTTGTGCACCAAATACTGTATTGACTGTGTGATAACTGTCTAAATCGTTTTCTATTTTCAAGTCGATTCATTGTAGATTTGGAATGAGTTGGAATCGTAAGCAATTGACATAAAACAAATGCAGTCTTTTCAGAATCAACTTAAACTTTCATGATTTTTTTTTTCTCCAGGCAACAAAGGTGGAACCAGGTTGCAACCACAAGCATGCTCTCAAACCAGAGGTAACAATTTTTTTGGTTACATATTTTAATATATTTTAATTAGTTTGTTTAATTCTTTTCTTACTTGATTTTTATATTGTTTTTCCCTCACTTGTACTGAGATAGTTTTTCAATGTCATTTTTCACATTTAAACTGGCAGAGATATGATAAGAAGTTTAATCCATTCTTCAATCTTTACCATGTGTACTCTAATCTTCTTCAGTTAATGATAATCCCTCTCGGTTTAATCCCCTCTTTCTTGGATTTCCATTCCTTTTAATCCTTTCTTTGTTTGTTTCTCCTCCCAACTCCAAGTGCTTCTGTCTCCCTTTCATGTCTGTTTTATTAACACTGTCGTTTTGCCTCTGAAGATGATCTTGTTAACCAGTTCGCGCCGGTTGACGTATATAAGTTTTCCCAAAATTCAAAACGGATGACGCATAAACACGCCAAGTTCAAGTTCGGAAATGTCTGTCAGCAGCGAGCAAGGCCGGAAATGCGTGGGTGTGCTTCCCGGCACTATCGGCCTGAACCCGCTTCGGATCGAGTTTCGTTAAAAATAATCCCGCCCCTCGGCTCGGTGATGTTAAAATAATCCCGGCGCGAACTGGTTAAGATCAAATTATTTGGCTCTCTTAATTTACTTATTTTTTTTATTATTTTTGTTTAATTTCTTGTTCACTTGATTGTTACTGAAATAGTTTTGGGATTCAAGGACGCTTCAAGGATATTAAAAAATAAACCAATCTCCTCTCTCCCCCCCCCCCCCCCCCCCCCACTCCCCCCACAAAAACAACTAAAAATACAAAAAAAAACACAAAACAAACAATATTACACAGTGCGTATCTTACTTGAAACATTATCTATCCACAATGCACATCTTTGTGCCTCAATTTTAATGACCCGGAACAAAATAAAGAGAATTTAATCAGGCATAACATTGAAAGCGGTTTGTATTTTTAAGTTGTTACCAATGTAAACACTGGAAGAATCGTAATTTGTTATTAAAATCAACAATGGCAATGTTTTCTTTGATAGTTTGTGGGTTTCTACACCAAGATGTTGCAGACGTTACTTCATCCCCTCGGGAAAATGAACACCAGTGTTGCAAACCCGCTTCAGTTGGCCGCAAATTTGCAAAAGGTAAAAATATTTCAGATATTTCACTGGCAGAATGTCTAAGTTCCCGCCAAGTTTGATTTTAATATGCATATTGCAAGCGCATATTGCGAAACTCGATTCGAGGCGGGTTCAGGCCGATGGTACCGGGAAGCACACCCACGCATTTCCGGCCTTGCTGGCTGCTGACAGACATTTCCGGCCTTGCTCGTGGCGTGTTTATGCGTCATCCGTTTTGAATCTGGGGAAAACTATAAACGTCATCCGGCGCGAATTGATTAACCAGTTTGCGCCAGGATTAATTGTTGACCGGGCCCAGATGCGGTATTGTTTTTCACGAGCCTCGATCTGAGACAGGTTGAGGCCAGCCTCTGTGGGTAGCACACCCTGATATTTCCGGCCTAACTTGCTGCGAGCCTGTTGCTGACAGGTATTTCCTGGCCTTGCTGGTGACGTGTTTATCCATCATCCCTTTTACAAACTTTGCGTGTATACACGTCATCGGACGCAATGTGTGTGTTTGATACCTGGAGTAAAAAGTTGTAATGATGACGAGTTAACTGGGCCAAATTCTAGTCAAATAGGCTAGTATTCCAATTTTATCAGCTATTTACATAAGATAATTTGTCTTAACTTGTCGTAAATTCACCAATGCCTGAAACAAATTGCCAGTATCCAGCGCCAATATATTAGCTTGTGTCAATTAACATACCAGTAAAAAAACAAAAAAAAACAACATAAACAAAGCAGGTTTATTATGATGCAATATGTGTGAGTCAGAAATTGTAAATTGCATTTTTTTTCCATTTTTGTGTGTGTGTCAGGTTTTTAATGTACCCAATGAGATCCACGTTGAAATGATGCAAGATGAACTGGGAAATAAGGTAAATAGTTTAACAACTGTTGACTGCTAAGATGTGTGATATTATACACATATATGGACTTCAGCCTCGGGAAATAGGACCCCTTCTGGTCACTCACAGGCCCTTAAGCCTGCTACCTGTGGCAAATATATGACAAAAAACATTACATTTCAAGCTTAAATTGTAAATTAAAAAGGAGATTGATTGCAAATACAATATTAGAAGGCTTCTTTTATTCCATTACATTAACTTTGTATCCACGGTATCTTTTAGCCGCCCGCTTGTATGCTGAAGGTCACAGTGGTCGAGGCTAGGGACATCCTTGGCATGGATGCAAATGGTAAGACTAAAACAATATTGAATTTCTTAAACAAAATTTCTTGCAGCAAAATAAGTGATTTGCTTACTTCCACAGTCCGTTTCTTTCTTTCTGAAAAAAGAGCTTTAGAGAAAAAATGGGGTTAGGGTTATCTCTAGATAAATAAAGGGGAAGACCTTAGAGGCCCAGATAAAAAAATTGTTGTTGAAAAACAAAAATTGGAAGTGAGAAAAATGAGAATTTAGCCAATTAACTACATGAAGACAAAGGAATGTCTTCAGTACTTAAGGTATGGAGTGCGCATGTTTTGTTTTCATTTTTTTCATTTATGTGAATTTAGTCTCTTTTGTAAGCTTGCTCTAGTTTTATTTTAAAGTTCAATACATTTTCTAGCATCTGCCTGATTGTTTTTGTTATTAGGAATGAGTGATCCCTATTGCCTTCTGACCGTGTGCAAAAACGAACACCACCACTCCCCGTCTCACGAGAAACACCCGCTCCTCACCCACTGGAACTCCTTCCCAGACGACCCCGTGATGAGCCCCACCCCGACCCCCGCCGTCCCCGGCTTTGAGAAGGTCTCCCGGAGGAACTCGGACGGTAGGAGGAGCTTTAAGAAATCAGGGCGGAAGAAATCGGACGACGCCACGGCCAACTCGGCCTTGGCCAACTCGGCCTCTTCCCAGAAGCAGAGATCGGACTCGCTGGCGATGACCAGCAAGCTGAACAAGCGCAAGAACTCTGCGGACGGGAGCAGCATCGCGTCGCCGAGGGCTTCCGCGGTACATCACAGCCAGTCGTTGGAGGCAGAGTGCGTCTTCAAGACTACCTGCCAGAAGGCCACACTGCATCCCGTGTGGAACGAAAGCTTTGACATGTAAGGCACTTTGACCTTTCATCCCCGATATGTAAGGCCAAGCCTCCCCTCCCCCCTCCTTCTTCAGTAAGTTCACCTGGTAACAACAAGTAATTTCATAACAGTACCAGCCCTGCAATTACCAGGCAGCTAGGCGGGTCTGGAACAGGGTTCTAGCTAGGACCTTTTTAGTGCCGGGTAAATTATCAGATTGCGAAGCGCAGCGAGCGCAGCTCTCGCGCCTCACGGCCGGGGGTCCAGTTCATTTTTGCATGTTTCTGTGAAAGTCTAGCTAAGTTAATAAAATAAATTACTACATGAACATGATTAATGTGACTTTGTATCTCCTCTCTTGCTTTTGTGCCCATAATTTGATTTAAAAAAAAATAAAAAATAAAAAATCATTTCATTTGTTCTGCTCTGGAAGTTTTCCAATGGTAAACAAATTGATGCGCTTGACTAACTTTAATAAAAGAACAACAAGCCGATTGTATGCCTAATTTTATGCTTGTATCATCAAAGGCACAATTCTCACAAACATTTTCCTATCTGCCCCACTATTTTTGCTGAAGCTTTAACCAGTTCGCGCCGGAGGACGTATATACATGCAAAGTTTTCCCCAGATAAAAAAACGGATGACGCATAAACACGACACGAGCAAGGCCAGAAATGTCTATCAGCAGCGAGCGAGGCCGGAAATGCATGGGTGTGCTTCCCGGTACCATCAGCCTGAACCCGCCTCGGATCGAGTTTCGTTAAAAATAATCCCCCGGCTCGGTGATGTTGAAATAATCCCGGCACAAACTGGTTAATCAAACCTTTTTCTCCCTGATGGTTTTGTTTTGTTCCTTTAGCTCGATATCGTCCATACAAAACACAGAGCTGACTCTAACGATGTGGGATATGGACGAGGAAACCAGTCTCTGGCAGGCCTGCAAAAGTCTGGAGTCAGAACACAAAATGGCGGGCATCAAAAAGTAGGTTAAGTACAGGAGGAGTCAGATTGGCGCAGCGATTCTTTCTTTGCCTTCCACCGCTATGACCCGGGTTCGAATGCCCGCCTGGGCCAATAATGTGGATTGGGTGCCAGCCTGCCTGATTCCGTGGCTTTTTCCCAGGATATTCTTCTGGTATTTTGTTCTCTCATCTCTAAAACTGTACCTTCTTCACATTGCCTTCTCTCACTTATCTATCCTTTAATCCATCCTGTAATTGGCGCTATTTCGTTGTTGGATGTTGAAATAAATAAATAAAAATTGAAATACATAAATGTGACCTGCTCCCACAAAACCAGACATAAGTGGTTTTTGTTTTAAAGTGAGATATTGTTATTTCCATTTAGTATACATCTTCAGCTTTCATTTGGTACCAAAACCACCTTTATACCATACATACTTCCAATTTTATGAGGAATTTATTTTGATGTATTTGGTAGATAAATTACCACTTAGGACACAGTTTGCCTCAATAAATGCATGATTTTTGTACTTTCTCATCAATAAAGTTGATTTTGTTTAACTAAGGGTTAAAGTATGCCTATACATATTAAAGAATAAAAAAATAACGAAAACAAAAATCGATGTCCGCAAGATTTTTCACCCCATTTCAACTTTGACGATCTGTATCTCGAAATAGCCTGTGCGACTTATGTCGGGTTTCGTAGGAGCGGGTCACAAATGTACATCTCTTTTGTTTCAATCAGCAATGTTCAATTGCTGCCGGATTATCAGTGCAGGTGAAATGTTGCCACAGTAAAAGCTAAAAGATTATTCTTCATCGGATTACTTTAGGTTAAAGGACGTAGGGGTCATTAGGTCATTGTTCCAATATGCTTCTAATGTATGTTTCTACAAAATTTAATAGAGTTTACTAGGGTTCATCACAACTCCTTTGAAATAGATCAAAGGTCATCTAGGGGTCATTTAGGGTTTAGAAAATGGACACATTTTGACTTTATAAAAAAAAAAAAAAAATAGGAATCGACCACAGGAAAAAGTGATACTCGCGATCTGTGGGTCGCTTGTTCGGCAAAGTTTTTCAGCAATAACTGGATTTCTTACAGAGGTCGATCGCTCTATCATGAGTCACGAGACGTAACCCATGTATCATGTGGGTTGCGGGCTGTGTATTGTGTGTGATATGCGTATGGGGCCAAAACTTTACATTATGGGGTACTTCGCACTTTTTCAATGTTCATGTATGTATGCAACAAGTCAAATATAAAATCAATGCTACCGGTAGCTGGTTCGTGGTAGGATCTGTCTGGAGCCAATTTTTTGGAGCTGCTAAGCACAACAATTTGCTTAGCATGAAAAAATCTCCTTGTTAGTTTAAAAAGAGAAAACTGAAGTGAAAGTCTTAATCTTTGCAGTCTGTTCCGCCACATCAAGCATGGCATCAACAAGAATACGGACGACTTTTTAGGTCAGGTCGTTATTTCGCTGGTCGACCTTCCCGCAGCGACCCGCGTGGATCAGTGGTACACACTGCATATCAACTCCAAAGGATCGGGACCGAGTAGCGGGGGGAAGTGCCACATACGACTGCAGTTTGTCCGGGAAGAGGTATGGGCATTGTAAAAGGTTTGAGCTGCCCGTCAGGGCTATACAAACTGTTTTTCAAGTGATATGCATTAGTTAGTATACAAATATTAATTGCTTTGAGTGGTATAGTAAAACTAGCCCCCCGAGGTGATCCATGGAGCATTCTATTTTCCCGAGGCGAAGCCGAGGGAAAATAGAATGCTCCATGGATCACCGAGGGAGGCTAGTTTTACTATACCGCGAAATAAAGCTGTCAATATTTGTTTTATAACACCTCACTCACAGATTCTGCACAATTTAAGCTTCCTGAAAGTATAGTAATGACAAAAAATCTCTAAATTATACGTCTCTCGATCATACGTGTACTTTGTTGCCTTGATGAACGGGTGCGAGGGTGATAGAGCAATGTTTACGCAATGCACCGAAACACACGTCTGGGTTTCAGTCACGCTTTCGTTGCTATACGCATAGTACGTGTGTTGCTATGCGCATAGTACTTTTTCAGAACGAGGCTGCGTGGTATAGTCTTTTTGGAGCGCAAGTAAAAAATAGTAAAAATTGCAAGTGACACGTGACGCGCTCTCGGCCAATCAAGACACAGAATCTGTGAGTGAGGTGTTATAATATTTAATACGCACTGTGGACCTCCGAACAATTGACGTCCACAGGATGCGGGAAGAGGTTACGGTTTGTGGACTTGGACAGGTCCACAGTCCGTTTTGCCCTCTCTGAAAAAAACGTTTTAGAGTTCTAATAACGGGTTAGGATTATTTATAGAAAAGGTATTAGAGGAACAGTTGAGAGGCCCAGATTCAACATTTGCAGTAAATTTGTTTTTTTGGGAGGAAGCAAGAAAAATGAGCATTTAGCCAACGTTTTCTTAAAGGTAGAATACACCATTTGCAGATATCGAAAATATTTTCTACAAAATTATTAAGAGATATCTTACTCGTCTAAAAGTAAATAATGATTCTAGGCATCCAGCAAAATGATTGCGCTAGATATCCTGTAATTTTTCTGAAAAATATAATTTTATAAAGAAAAATTCGCGATCACCGGACGGCGATTGCGAAAACACACAAATAACATAAGAATAACTGCTCGACGTCGGTTGAAAACAAATGCTGTTTTTCGTGCTTTTCTCGGCATCCATGATTGTAAAACTCCAGACAGGTCAGTTAAACGATATTTACTATAAAATACAACCTCCTTAAATCCACCCATTCCTGATAATTCAAGCAATTACCAATGGTGTATACTACCTTTAACTACACAATAACAAAGGAATGTCCACAGTACGTAGGGAAAATAAAGCTGTAGTGTACCCACGTAGTCTATCTCAATGAAACCCAACCAGTTTCTGGCTTCCTTTTGTTGGGGACCAATTAATGTCTGCAAATTGTACATAAAGGGCTATATATTTTATATCAGATTTTCGCAGAGTTTTATTCGAGTCCCTTTAAATCCATCACAATCACATTTTACGTAAGGCTACATGTTACATGCATGCTACAAAATCTCTTCGGCAGAAAAAGTTGTAAAAACCGAAAGGAATTATTAAAGGGATTAGACAAGGAAAATACATGTATTGTTTTAGAATTACACAAAAAATGGCTTGTAGTACGTTTAATAAAAACTAAAAACATATTTCTGATTTGTGTTGTTTCAGGATTACTCTAAGGCAGGAAACTCCATGCTGACATACTACCATCAGTTAGCGTCAAACGTTTACCGATACGAAGGCCAGAAATACATTACTGTATGTATCCTAGATTGTGAAAATATCCTTGTTCAATTCTAGATTGAAGCAGGCCTTCATTTTAATAAATCTGAGGAGAGCTGTGCATCGCTCTCCTTAAATCAAAAGGTGAATTAAGGAGAGTGATTTTTAAATCGCTCTCCTTAAATCAAAACAATGAATTAAGGAGAGTGATTTGCTCTCGCTAACAAAACGCAAGTTTAAAGGCCCTGGACACTATCTGTAGTTACTCAAAATGACAACCAAAGGTGTCTATGCCTTTAATAAACACATACTAAATAGAAGGAACACAACATTCACCAGTAGTTCAACTTTTGGCGCTTTCCCATCCAGTGACATTTCTCTCTCTGTGACTTGTATGGCTTAATTAAGCGCGAATTAGTCTAGGCCCGTTATGTCCGAAATAAATGGAATGGGCGAACCTGAAAGACTAGATGACCGTTGTTGGTATAAGATAAATCTGATGTGATTTTATTTGGGGGTGCGAGGAGAGTATTGTAATCGCAAATTCTCTTGTGTTAGCAATAGCAATGCTTTCGTGTCTTTACTGTTATGACACTCATCAGTTGCAGGTAGGTGATTCCATGGTGAGGAATCGGTTTTAACTCGCAAGGTGTGTGGGTTTGGTGTGGTACAATCAATGAACGTGAATTCCAGGTATTTGGAACTTAGCCATATTATTTATATTGGGTCCGTATTATTATTATTTTTTTTTTTTTTGTGTTTTTTTTTTTTTTTTTGTGTTTTTTTTGCTCTTGTTAAAATTGTAAGGAGCGCTTTTTTTTGCTCTCCTTAAAAATTTTAAGGAGCGCGGAGGAGCGCGAGCACGATCGCGCTCCTTCAAAATGAAGGCCTGTTGAAGGTCATTCTCCGAGTTTCCAAGTTTACAGAAATATGAGTCATTCCATGAAGTCGGGACACACAGTGTAACATTCTGTTACATTTCTAGTTACGTGCCACCTGTCGTCTAAATTATTTGAGGAATTATTCCCGATATTTGTCTTGGATGTTAGACAGATTTGGGCACATTTTGTGCCATTCCAACATTAGTCTCCAGAGAAATTTGACATTTCATGACAATTTTTAGGACTCCAATGTAGTAATTAGGGACACCCTGCTTCTTTTACTTTTTGTTTGTTTGGTCAATTTGCAAGATTTATTGTACAAACCATCCCTGCATGCTACCGACTGACCACAAAATAAGGTTATATATCTATAACTCTGGTTTATATAACAGTCACTCTTTGGTGTATTTGCAAATACAGTGGAACGCCGCTATATCAAACACCCTTATACCGAACATTCGGCTATACCAAACACCATCCTTGGCTGCCGATGTTTATGTAAAAAAACCGAACATTGTTGATGAAAAAAGTCAATGAATTTAACAAAATCCAACGTCCTTTGCTCCCAATTTTTGTGTCCAAACATACCAAACATTGTTATTGAACAAATGTCAACAAACTTGCACAAATAAACCACAAGGGAAACTGACTAGGTATATTTGCATAAATTTCAAAACTCAAATTGGCAAGGCGGACCTCAAACCTGCGATCTCAAACCTGCGACCTCAAACCTGCGACCTCCAAAATACCGGAACGGTGCTCTACCAACTGAACTATCTTGCCCTATGTTATTGTTGGCTGTCTCCCACGTGTTCTAGAAGTCTTCTTGGTATATTTGAACACTATTTAGGCCGTTTTTAATTCCCGAACGTCAAACTAACAGTGGTTTATGTTAAAAGAGAGCACCTAATGAATCGGCGGCTAAAAATCGCTATACCGAACGGTTGATATACCAAACAAAATCTATGTAATCTGTGATGTTCGTTATAGCGGCGTTCCACTATACCTCCATGTATATTGCATGTTTTGTGCGTTTCACACAAACTTTCTTTTTTTCATTCAAGTTGTTCTGCACTTTTTGTGTGTATTTGACTGTGTTGCAGGAGGCCAAAGGTCCGTGGGATGGTAAACTGCCCGATGTCAGCCGTCACATGCTGAACTGCTTCGCCGTACAACAAGGCATCTCAAAACTCTCACAGACACTCATGTGAGTGACACACCAATCATATAGCCAGGGGCCAATTTCATAGAGCTGCTAAGCACAAAAATTGGCTTAGCACAAAAAAGTCTTGCTCATTAAAAACAGGTTACCAGCCAAAAATCTACGTGTTTTTCATGCTAAGCAAAAAAACAGCTGATTATCAATCAAAAACAATAAAGACCACGTGAAAATTTGGTCTGGAACCTTGTTTTTGCCAAGGACAAATTTTCATGCCAAGCAAATTGTTGTGCTTAGAAGCTCTATGAAATTGGCCCTGGGTTTTAGTGGCTTTTGTTTTTTCTAATTAACCAAGTCGCGCCTAAGGACCTATATACACGCAAAGTTTTCTCCAGATTCAAAATGGATGACGCATAAACACGTCACGAGCAAGGCTGGAAATGTCTGTCAGCAGCGAGCAAGGCCGGAAATGCGTGGGGCGTGCTTAGATCCACCGATCGCGCCCAAATGGTAAACTTCAGCAATAATGTTTACAGTTTTTGCTTTTTCTCTTCTCTCTTCTTACTATGTAGAAATCTCTCGTCTCTCTTGGAGTTTCACCACCACCAGAGTTCCCCGGCCTATGACTTGCTGTCCTTCGCCAGGCTGTCCATAACCAGTCTAGGGCGAGACGAGGCAGACGCAGCATCCGTCAATAGCCTCCCAGAGTCCCTGGACAACATCCAGAGGGCCGGGGAGGAGAAAGGACAGAAGGACACCAACATGAAACCGGGAGAGGAAAAGGTCGGTGTCACTGTCGATTGTCGGATCATCCGTGTCTTGCTGTTACTTGTCACAAATGTCACCGTTGTCGCTGTGTTTATTGTCACAAGTGTCACCGTTGTCACTGTGTTTATTGTTGCATCTGTCACCGTTGTCACTGTGTTTATTGTCACAAATGTCACCGTTGTCACTGTGTTTATTGTCACAAATGTCGCCGTTATCGTTAGGGTAATAGTCACATCTGTCACCTTTGTATTGAGGGTTATTGTGGTCACGATTGTCGGCATTGTCATAAGAGCGTTCCTTTTTATTTCTATGGTTCGGAAAAAGATTTAAAAATCTAAAGGGAAAAACTAAACTGTAACTCCACCAGATTAGATGTCTAAATTAAATTATGAGAATAATAATAATAATAATAAAGGAAATTTATACCGCGCCATTATCCGCCAGAAAATGACGCTCATGGCGCAAACAAAAATTATATCAAATCAGAAGTAACAAAACAATTAAATTTAACTAAACGAGAATATTCTGAGTGGTCTGAAACAAATAGGTCTTCAGGGCAACTTTAAATTCAGAAAGCGATGAGATATTTCAAATGCTGAGGGGTAGTTTGTTCCAAAGATGAGGACCTGCGTACGTATTATCTGCAGTTCTTGCACCATTTTGGCTAGATGCAGTTGACTTACCGATAATATATCTGTACCACAGAAATAAAAAGCGATGCCCAAAGGGTTATTGTCAGTTTTTTTCTTGAGCTTGTAAGTTCATATCCAGGTTACCTAAAGTTTGTTTGCAATACTTTTTCTTCTGCAGGGCAAAGAAGATTCCGATGCCTCCTTGATGGACCGTGCGTTACGGGAGGCCATGTTCCACGTCCACGCCGAAATGATTGCCGAGACCACCTTCTCTATCTACTGCAACGAGGCCAAGGACGTCACTCAGATCTATACCGACAACCCGCAGTTCCTGTCATATGAGGTAAGACTTCGTATTGTCTGTGATAATTATTCTAATTAATTTTTTTGTGTAATGAAACCAAAACACTCTCTCAAAAGTGCCCGATCGAGGCACTGTAGCTCGCAAGCCTGAAGAAACCTGTAGAGAGAAGATAGTGAGAAGAAGGTACGGATTTTGAGGTGGAAAGGAAACGCCCTCAACATTTTTTGTTTGAAAAATGTACTTACTAAATTAGGCGGGCACTAAAAACCCAATGGTATACAACACCAATTACTTAAAGTGGTAAAACTGCAGTGGTAAAACTGAAGTGGTAAAACTGAAGTGGTAAAACTGAAGTGGTAAAACTGAAGTTGTAAAACTGAAGTGGTAAAACTGAAGTGGTAAAACTGAAGTGGTAAAACTGAAGTGGTAAAACTGCAGTGGTAAAACTGCAGTGGTAAAACTGCAGTGGTAAAACTGCAGTGGTAAAACTGAAGTGGTAAAACTGAAGTGGTAAAACTGAAGTGGTAAAACTGATTCTTGAGAAAATGGCATTAAAAAACATGCAGTTGTGTAATACTGTTAATGCACAGTCAACTCTTTAAAAAATGATAAAATATTAGAGACGTTTAACAGAATGCCCCCCCCCCCCCACCCCCACCCCCCCCCCCAAACCAAAAAAGCAAAATGGCAATTTCTAATTGTGTGGTAATAGGTCACATATTGGCCCATGCGTTTTTTGGTTTGTATATGAATTTCAGTGATAATTTAACCAGTTCGCGCCGGGATTATTTTAACATCGCCGAGGCGCGGGAAGCACAATGCACACGCATTTCCGGCCTTGCTCGCTGCTGACAGACATTTGCGGCCTTGCTCGTGACGGGTTTATGCGTCATCCGTTTTGAATCTTGGGAAAACTTTGCGTGTATAATACATGTACAACCTCCGGCGCGAACTGGTTAACAGAAATCCCCCTCATAAAAACCCCAAAACAAAACAACAAAAAAGCAAAATGACAATTTCTAATTTTTTTGCTTATTTTGTGATGTTAGGTCACATATTGGCCCAGGCGTTATGAATTTAAGTGATAATTTAACCAGTCAAAAAATCCAAGTTTATATATCTACAAATGCCTTTACAGCTTACAGCCCATACTTTTCCTATAAATGTATTCAATGTATTTTCCTGGCAGGACTGATAAAACACATGGCTTTAATGGAACCAACAACAAGGTGACGAAAAATAGTTGGAAGTCCTATTAACATGTGTCTGTGTGTAATCTTGCACCTGTTAACATTTATTCCTGTTCGTTCTGCATGCTTTGACATTTGACATTTAAATGTTAAATCAGACATTTCCGGCCTTGATCGTGACGTGTTTATGCGTCATCTGTTTTGAATCTAGGGAAAACTTTGCGTGTGTGTGTATATATGTCCTCGGTACAAATTTGACAGGTTTTTACTTTGCATGATCATTGTGTGGAGTATTCTACTCTTCATTTTGCCATTATTTGCACTCATTGTTTTAATTGGTTTACATTACTTCTTTGCATGAGTTAAACAAAACCTCTCTACTTTTCTTAATATTTGACATGAAATTAAAACAAGAATTTGACAAGACTATTGGTGGGTATTGTGGATTGTAATGTATGGTTTAATTTTTTTTTAATTTTTTGTTTGCCTGCGTGTAAATATAAACTAACTTCTTCCCCTCCCCTCTGCTTTTCCTCGATAAAACCTAACGATCCAATATCTACCCAAATCTAACAACCTGTTTTGCATGATAAAGATGGAATCAGTACAGTATAGACCATGTGCCCTCTGTTTACATCTATATTCAAATGTGCCCAGCAATATGCACATGCATTGTGTTTTACATAAATTTGGTTAAGAGGCGACATCAGAAGTCACATAATTCAAAGGTGGTCTGACCTGTGGCGTCACTCCTCAACCAAATTGTATGCAAAACACGATGTGTGCGCATATTGATGTACACATTTGAATATAGATGTAAACAGGGGGCACATGGTCTATTGACTCGCTAAAAGTAAATCAGCGTTTCCACAAGCTTCAGTGATTCGTAATGGTACATGATGTATAAGGTAGAGTAAAACAAATATAACATGGTTTATTTTCGGTTGGGTAGTTGATATTAGCTCTACTCCATATTGGAAGTTGACAGACTAGTTCCCTCAGCTTTGCCTTTGGAACTAGTTTGTCAACTTTTAAACACTTCAGGGAACTACTTTCAACTACCCACCTTCAAACCGTGTTCAAGGATGGTTCATACTTTATGCAAAAAAACGAATTCGATACGAATTCGACATCACAAAGCATTCGCTGCCAACATTCGCCGGAGTTGGCAAAAACTTTTGCAAATTTTTTACACGAAAATTTGACGTCACAATTTTACGTTCGTGTTTGCTTTTGTGCTGATTATGAACCGGGCTTAATACTTCTATATTTTATTTTGAGGAGATGTTTTTTGTTTGAATAGCTTGAGGTGACAGAGTCATCGATAGCCACCTACATTGACTACTGTATGGCGCCTGTGGTGGATTGCCCCGCACTCTTCCCTCCCTCCAACGTACAAGTCTTGGACATCCTCAAGTCAAAATGCAGGTAAGCATGGTAGAGTAGCTACTTTACTTTACTTTAATTTATTTCTCGGGATAAACCATAGAGCTATATTAAATTAATAGACACTAACTCTTCATTCTTACGCGCGTAAATACTTTGAATCCATTCTGAGCGCAGACATTTTGAATTAGAACATAATGCAACGCGTGTGCATGTAGAACAGACGCAAACAACTTTACGCGCAACGCAAAATCAACTGCAGCGCGCGGATACGCACGTGCAATTGCAATGTTTGTGCTCATTTACTGATCTTGCGTTTTGGTTTTTGGCGTATCGGCTTCGGTAACGCACTGTATAGAATACAAACACAGATATGCAAATAGCTGTACAAAAGCCGTACAAAATGTTGAGGTTTCCATAGGTTTGTGCACGAACATAGATGCGCCCAGCTCGCATCGGTTTGTGCACAAACATGGATGCGCCCAGCAGGCATCACTTTCTACATCGTAATTTAATATAGCTCTATGGGATAAGCAACAAAACCAAAGACAAACAAATTAAGAACAACCATCAGAAAACAAAACAGACCTAACAGCTGCTGAAGAATCACCCAACAGAGACAAAGTCACTATTGAAGGGCTCTACCGTTAAGCTTAGAAACGACGAAATTACAAGTCGGCTCACATGTCCGTGCTGTCACAAGAAACGTATAAGGAATGACTATGTTTCAGTTCATTTGTCTTAGTTCAAAATAACAATGGGCATTAGGTTGGGTTGATCAGTTTAAACCGACTTGAAACATGAAAGATAAAAACCGAATCTGTAACTGGCTCGACCCGACCTGACAAAAATAAGGAAACAAAACCAAGAGAGAACAGAACTGAACCACTTGAGACATGAAAGATAAAAACCAAATCGGAAACTGGCTCGCCCCGACCTGACAAAAATAAGTAAACAAAAACCCAGAGAAAACAGAACTAAACCCACAAAAAAACAAATATTTGGCTTGGGCAATTGTCCTATATTTTAACACCCGAAGTCGGTTTTGGCTTTGGGTCGGGCAAGTTTCGGTTTCGTTACGTTTCGGGTTTGCACATCATTAGTTCATAGTAAATGAGTTGATCATGACAATTAATAATTTGTTTTGGGGGCATTATCTGTTTTGCATTATCATTGTGTGCACTGTATTTTTTTTAAATATTGCTAGCTATTTGTTAATTTTGCAAACAAATGACCATCCCTAATAAGAGCCGTGACATAGCAAAAGTAAGCTGCAAGAGTTGAAACAAGAAATGTTGTCTGCATTTCGCTTTTCGCAGATTGAGCAATATCTCAAGCCTGCTGCAGATGAAAGTGTGGAAGGACCGCAACTCAATCCCTCACCAGCGAGTCCGCAAACTTCTGGAAGAGGCCATCGAATCTGACGCACGGCAGTGGCTCAGTAATAGGTTGGAGGAGCTACCCCAGCCTGGATCACTGGTAAGGGTGTCATGTAGTGTAGTATTAATAAATACCTAGGAGAGTTGCTGGCTTCTGATTGGTCGAGACTCGATCACGTGGAGTGGATTATCAGGTAGTAATTTCATGTGCTTTCAAGAAGAAGCAAATAAATGTTCCCTGAACCAGCATTGATCAAGCATCATGGAAGCCAATGATTGGCCGAATGCAACAGTTCTACGGTAACTTGTAACAAGGACGCGTCAAATCTTGATACTGCGCGCTATAAATGTACGCGTAGAACGTTTGTATCTATACGCGCGGCATTTTTTTAAAATGCGCGTGTCGTCTATTAACGCTAGCGCGTTGCTATGCACGGTGGGCATCAGTGGTCAGCTAGTCTGGTCTCAAAGTATGGGTTATAATAACAACACATATTGAAGAGACAGGGTACCATGCATAAGCTAAAACATGGCCCCTAAACATGAACACAAAACGCTAAAAATATAGCCAAAATAAAAGTCACGAAATTTGGAGCATTTTCACAATTTTTCTCGTTAAAAAGGTATTTATTAAAGGTAATATTATCAGTGCGAGGATCCGGTTATTACTGCAAGATAATAACCGGGTTGGGGGATGACCGCTGGTAATGGACCTCGCCTTCGGCTCGATCCATTACCAGCGGTCATCCCCCAACCCGGTCATTATCACGCAGTAATAACCGGGTCCTCGCACTGATAGCACCCTGACAGCTAACTCAAGGCACTACATCATTATTACTCAGCTCATTGCCAATGAAACATTCCACAAACCATTAACCAGTTCGCGCCGGAATTATTTTAACATCACCGAGCCGACGCGTGGGATCATTTTTAACGAAACTCGATCCGAGGCGGGTTCAGGCTGATAGTGCCGGGAAGCACACCCACGCATTTCCGGCCTTGCTCGCTGCTGACATACATTCACGGCCTTGCTCGTGACGTGTTTATGCGTCATCCGTTTTGAATCTGGGATAAACTTTGCGTTTATATACGTCATCCGGCGCGAACTGGTTATTGCAAATACCGTTGTTCTATGTGGTTTTTGGTTTTGTTTTAGAAGCCAGCTGACTTGCTGAAGCTGCTAGACAGAATTGGAGAGGGGATGGGTGACATGATGGCCCTACTCAGACCGACCAAGGAATACCAGAACTTCTTCATGAAGTAAGTCTACAGCAGTCGATTTCATGAAAAAGTGGGCAGCTTGCGCCATGCGTAGAACTTGCGCAACAAATTTGTTGTGTAGGTTCGCAATCGATTTTATGAAACTTGGCTTAGCTGCGCAACGTTTTTAATAATCTTAACATCTTGGACGAGGATAATAATGCCATTTACGATGGCAGTTTGTGTATAATTGTGTTTTTATCATAAAAAAAGCCGTTGATTCACCTCCGACCGTCATTTTGAAAGTTTTGTCCGACTTGCTGCAGAAAAATCAAAAAATTATGTCATGGGTAAAAAGACAATTTGTTCACTTTAAACACAAGGCTGTGAGTGTCATTTATCCAGATTGATACGTAATAGCAATGACAGGCTCCATGACAATCACGATTTGGTTAAAAATGTCATTTTGAGTGGCTATGCCACAACTTATCCCACCTAAATTGACTGTGCAAGTTACTCCATAATTTGTTATGCATGCTGCGTCGTATATATACACACCTATTGCAGACATTTTAAAGAAATATTGAATTATTAGGAAATTAGGAATTAAATACAAATTATTAAGAAATATCTTACTTATTTAAAGGTAAATAGTGATTCTAGGCATCCTGCTAAATCATTACACTAGGTATCCTGTCATTGTTCCAAAAGTTTGAATTTCATAAAAAAAACCACAGTATTGCGAAACATAACATAAATATAACTGCCCGACGGTGAAAAACAAATGACGTTTTTACTTAATATTTTTCCCGGCATCCATTCACCCTTCAAATCCACCCATTTCTGATAATTCAAGCACTTACATGTACCGATGGTGTATACGACCTTTAAATTATAAATGTATGTTTTATCCTGACAGGTTCACTGTTGACTACAATAAAGTGGTGGCCGGCGAGATGGACCACAGGATATCAGCCAGTCTGCAAGCCGTTCTGAATCAGCTCAACCAGTACCAGGTTCGCTACCAGAAGTTTGCCGAGAACATCGCTGAATCCAGCAAGGCCAGCCTCAAGCTGTACATGACTGTTAAGAAGATGTATTCCGTGCTGAAGACTAATAACCACACATGGTACGTTATTCGTTTACTCGTTGGGACTAAAATGTCTAAGGCTGCGTTGCAATGACTTGCTTACTCGTTTCCTTTTTGCCTCGCCTGAATAAAGTTCAGGGGCCAATTTCATAGAGCTGCTTAAGCACAACATGTTGCTTAAGCACAACATGTTGCTTAAGCACAAAAACCCTTGCTTAATAAAACAGGTTTAAAGGGACCGAATTTCTATGCGATTGTTGAGCTAAGCTAACAACAGCTAAGCACCAATCACAAACAATATAAATCACATGGAGTTGTGGCTGGTAAGCTGGTTTTACTATTAAGCAAGAATGTTTTGTGCATTTTTTATGCTTAAGCAGCTCTGTGAAATTGGACCCAGAAAAAAACCAGTGCAATCACTATTAGGCATAAAAAAAAAAATGTTATGTTGGCGTAACGGGCCCCAAAAAATAGGGTAGGTAGGTCGGGATTTTTTTTTTTTTTTTTTCTTTTTCTTTTTCTCCCAGCAATGAAAATGATATGTTGTCTAATTGTTTAAGCCGGTAGTGATACATGATAGCGTGGCCAGGTTCAATATTTTCACAATCCACACACACAACAATGAGAAACGGTCAGAAATGGTTTCAAACGTATTTATAACTAGATTTATATAGATTTTAATCATTCAATTTCGTCCCTTGAAAAAAAAATATCCAGGGTCGGCCGTATTTTTAGGGTCGGTCGGGTTACGCCAACATAACATATTTTTTTTTTATGCCTTAGTCCGTATGTTGTCCGTCTGTACATACATCTATACTTAACGTGTATGTGTCATTTTGGTTAAAGTTTAAAACAAAATGGTTTTATATGCAAACTTAAAGTCCAATTGCAATCAAACTTGAACCATGCATGCAATATTGTAATCTTTATTATTGATGCTCGTGTCAAAGGTCAAGTACTAAGATCAAAGGTCATTTGAGGTCAAGTTGTAAAATAGGGCTGGGTTTGGGCGGTCTGTTCTTGACACGCGAAACTCGTTCGTGCAAAACCACAATGGATAGGTGGTGTGTGATCCTGTTCCAAGGGCAATATTCTTAATTGGGTCGCGTTTCCGCGGATCGAGCCCGAGAACGAGTTCCGTGGTGTCATCAAGAACAGACCGCTTGAATTAACCCAGTCTAGGGTAATCGCGAAAGTAGGCGAGGCTCGTGGTTCAAGAACCATCCTTTTTTTTCTGTTTCCTCTCCCGCGCAGTGATGGTCTTGAGATGACCAACTACCACACCTGGTTCCAGGAGGGCCTCATCTTCTGGTTGGTCACCTTCAAGTACGAGACGTTTGACCGCGTCCGCAGAGCCCTTGAAATGGACAAGGATGTTGCGCTGGTCCACAGTGTGGTCAAGTACTCCAACTCGGCCGTCGATGCCCAGTCCTGTTTTGCCAAGGTCCGAATCAGAAATTCTTATTCTAGTTGCCCTTGTTTTTGTTTCCCTGTACAAAAAGAAAGAAAGAGAGATTAGATTATAGGATGTGAAGCTGCGATTTTTAAGCTGGTGCTCTACCATGATGAAACTTGGATGCAGTGACCCTTGGGTGGAAAGACACATTTCTTCATCAAATTACTGAGGTCAAAGGTCACGTAGGGGTCATTAGAGGTCATTGTACGTATGTTAAAGTTTGAGGTGAAGTTAAAACAATTGTATTTCAATGAAACTTAGATGTGTTGACCTTTGAGTGGGAAGACCCAATAAGCCATTTGCGCGTGACCCCGAGTTAAATTTGAATAACATCTGGTACACTGACTTACTCACACAGCTTGGCACAGTTTAACTTTAAATTCTCCAGACCAAAGACGCTGTTGCTATATCACGTGAATCGGGGCAAGCCTTGCGCGTCATACACTAGCAACCCCCAGCTCTGGAATGGTCTGGTGTCTTTTTGCCATTCTCACCCATTGTAAACAATGTATTGGTGCGTTTACATTCCTCTCTTACGTAACTATGCAAAAGCTTGCCCCGAATCACGTGATATAGCAACAGTGTCTTTGGTCTGGAGAATTTTAAGTTAAACTGTGCCAAGCTGTGTGAACAAGTCAGTGTACCAGATATTATTTAAATTTAACTCGGGGTCACGCGCAAATGGCTTATTCGACACTCGCGTTCCGAAGATCACTTGTTTAAGGGTCATATAAATTACATTCATAATTATTACAAATTCTAACTGTGTCGGGTTTTCTTTCAAAAGGTAACGGAGGAATGGCACAAGATAGGCTTTGAAGGAGTAGACAGTCGGTGTATGGCCATCACTAAAATTACAGATGTGAGCAATCATTTCGTTTCTCTGTTTAACAACGGGCAATTTTCTGAGAGGTTTGCTGTCTCTTTATGTGTTCCAACCATCATAATTATTTTTCCTTTGTCTGTTCTCACCATCCTCTTTTTTAAATATTTTTTTTATGGGAATTTAAAAGACTCTAAAGTAAATTTTTTGACTATTCAAATGGAGAGGAATGTAAACTTTATAGGGTTTTTTTGGCAATATTTTTAATTTCCACAGTTGATTTGTGAAGGTGCCAAGTTATACGCTGCCTCAATTCACAAGAAGCTGGAGAAAAACGGTTTCTATCGCAGCAATAGTGGGCAGTTTGACATCAAGGACAAGGTAATGCGGTGTATGTGTAAGGAGAGATTTAACAGTAACATTAGGAGCAGTAACATAGACAATTAACAATAGACAAACCAGTTCGCGCCGAGCCGAGGCGGGGGATTATTTTTAACGAAACTTGGTCCGAGGCGGGTTCAGGCCGATGCTACCGGAAAGCACACCATAACATTTCCGGCCTTGCTCGCTGCTGACAGACATTTTCGGCCTTGCTCATGACGTGTTTATGCGTCATCCATTTTAAATCTGGGGAAACTTTGCGGGTATATACGTCCTCCGGCGCCACAAAGTTCTTAGAACAAAGTTCTTAGAACAAAGTTCTTAGAACAAAGTTCTTAGAACAAAGTCACTAGCAAAAGTGTGGCAAAACTTTGTATGTTAATAGAACAGTACATAAATTAAACACTGCGTCAGATACGGACATTTCTCGACTTTGTTTTTTAATAAGATAACAAGTCGTATCCTCATTGAGTAGTCCCCACAATGTTGCTTCCCAGGTTGTATCGTAAAATCGGGCGTGATCCCTGGCCACACGGCATTCTGGTGTTTATGATTTCTGACTAGCGCCCTCAAACAAAGATAATGACAATTTGGAAGACCACCAACATAAGGCAAGACAGCTCAGTTGGTAAAGCGCCGGTCCGGTGTTCCGGATGTTGCAGATTTCTTTGTTCACTTAGATATTCTAGCCAATATATCTCAAAATCAGAATTCCCAACCTGATCGCATCACTGTTTCCTCCATCTGCCCCCCTTTTAATCAGCTGTGCATCACCCTGAACAACATAGAGCACGTCCGCACCTACCTGGACAAACTGCCCGTCCTGCTGGACTGGGAGGGTGCGGTCAACAGCCTGGCCAGCCACCACGACAACCTGACCGCCGGCAAGCTGACCTACAGCACCCTGCAGCGGATGACCACCAAGGCCAGCCGCGACATCATCAACATGTCGGGCCTGCTGGAGCGGAAGATCGCCGACAAGATGTGTCAGGAGGTGCTCAAGGTGCTGGGGAAGGTGGTCAACCCGAGGGGGGAAGGAGGGGCTAAGGAGGAGGTGAGCTTGATAACGGGTTTCAAGAAGATTCCACACATGACTGGGGGCCATTTTGATGAAGCTGCTAAAACAGCGCCAACATTTGCTTAGCATGACAATTCTGCCGTGGCAAAAACAGGGTTACAAAACCAAACTTTCAGGTGATGTATATTGTTTGTGACAGGTATTAAAAGAAACATGTTCTTAGCAAAATTTGCTTAGGATGAAAATTCTTTCTTGGCAAAAACAGGGTTACAAAAACAAACTTTCAGGTGATGTATATTGTTTGTGACTGGTATTAAAAGGAACTGGTATCAGCGAAAATCTGCTGAGAACAAGTCATAAACAATACGCTTCGCATGACATTTTGGCTGATGACCTGTTTAACCCGATAACCTGTAAATATTTTCCATACTTAGCATTTTTCTGTGCTTAAACAGTTCGCGCCGGGATTATTTTAACATCACCGAGCTGACGCGTGGGATTGTTTTTAATGAAACTCGATCCGAAGCAGGTTCAGGCCGCCAGTACCGGGAAGCACACCAACGCATTTCCGGCCTTGCTCGCTGCTGACAGACATTTCCGGCCTTGCTCGTGGCGTGTTTATGCGTCATCCGTTTTGAATCTGGGGAACACTTTGCGTTTATATTCGTCATCCGGCGCGAACTGGTTAACAGCGCCTACAAATTGGGACTCTGCGGTTTTTTAGTTAAAAAAAAAATAACTAAACGAAATGGGAGGTTTTTCCCAATTCGCTGCTGAGAATATTGGTTCTGATATTGAGTCTCGCGTGCATTCCCTGTGTGTGTCCGCAGCATCTAGACGAGTTCTTCACGTACATCGACCAGAACCTAGAGACTCTCTACAAGCAGCTGATGCCACAGATCTTCCCTCGCATCGTGGAGGAAGTCTGGAATGCCCTCTTGAGAGGGATTGTCTCCCTCATGTACATCGGCAAACAGCCCCAGTACTACCATGAGCTTAGAGAGGTAGGCAGGGTTGTAGTCGAGTCCCTGCAAGTCCTTTCACAAGTCCTTTCACAAGTCCTTTCGTGGAACCAGTCACAAGTCCCTTCATAAAGGCAGTCACAAGTAACTGGATGAACAATGACAAAGGAATGCCTTTCTCAAAGCTGATTTGAATAGCTTATGATTTGAATTGGAACTGAAGGACTTGTGATAGACTTGCAGGGACTTGCAGGGACTTACATAGACTTGCAGGGACTTGTGATGGACTCGACTACATCCCTTGAGGTAGGTAGATTTCACACTGATGATTGGGGTGTAGTTCAGTTGATGGAATGCAGCAATAAGATAAGTTGTTTGTGGTAGCACCGTGTAGTAATTTTCTTTTGTGAGTTTGTGTGGTTCTGGAAAGAACCAGGGGGAACTCAATGTTTTAGACAGATTGCTCTGCCTGTCGTCCGGAGACACTGATGATTGGGGGGTAGCTCAGTTGATGGAATGCAGCAATAAGATAAGTTGTTTGCGGTAGCACTGTGTGATAATTTTCTTTTTCTAGTTTGTGTGGTTCTGAAAGGAACTGGAGAGAACTCAACGTTTTAGACAGAATGTCGATCTACCTGTCGTCCGGAGACGCTTGATGTCAGGCAGAGCATACTGTCTGAAACGTTGCAAACTATGCAAACCTTCAAATCTCATCGGAATGTAGCAACGTTACAAGGCTTTCACCTTTCCTACTTTTCCATTTTTAGCTGTTTCGGTTTTTCACCGAAACAGCTTTTGTTTTCGTTAAAGTTTTTTTTTTTTTTTTTTTTTTTCCACTTTCAGTGTTTTTACCCATAGGATTTACACACGTTTGTTCTGCCAATACACTTTGGCACTTTGGTAAATCCAATCGACTTGAGACTTGGTATACACTTAGACCTCTACCCACAGAAGGTCCTAGAAGAAATTTGGCTCGATTGCGTCATTCAAGGTCACGTGACGTCACGTTGAAGGTTTAATTATCCCCATAGGTTTTGTACACGTTTTTCTTCAGACTATTGACTTTGGCACTTCGGTAAATTCGACCGACTTGAAACTTGGCATACACTTAGAACACCACCCCCAGATGTTTCTGATAGAAATTCGGCACGATTGCGTCATTCAAGGTCACGTGACGTCACATTAAAGGTTCACATTTTTCTCCCATTGGTTTTGTACACGTTTTTTTCGACTATTGACTTTGGCACTTCGGTAAATCCGACCGACTTGAAACTTGGCATACACAATAGAACACCACCCCCAGATGTTTCTGAAAGAAATTCGGCACGATTGCGTCATTCAAGGTCACGTGACGTCACATTAAAGGTTCATATTTTTCTCCCATTGGTTTTGTACACGTTTTTCTTTAGACTATTGGCTTTGACAGTTTAGTAAATCTGATCGACTTGAGACTTGGCACACACAAAAGACCACCACGCACATATTGAAAGTAATTTTAAACACTCGAAACAGCTCTGTGTTTGTCCACAAACACATGTCTAGTTTATTTTGTTTTAGTTTTTTTTTTTTTTTTTTTTTACTTTTTCTACTTTTGTCTTAACATTTATAATATTCCCTACTGGTTTTTGCCCCACATTTCGGAAAAAACAAATCTCAGTGAATTTGTTTTAATTAAATTGTTACACACTGTAAATCACACAATGAATGGCTTGACTTGGACAGTGCTCCTGGCTTCGGGAACAGAAGTACTGCAACTGTACTTCCAAGAGTTTAGTTGAGTGAGAGGCACAAGTATTGCAAGTACAGAACATGCCAAATGATGCTGTGGACGAAAACAACTACTAAACATTTTTGTTGTCGAGTCCTACTTGAACTTGTGGCCTCCGAATTGGCCTTCCGGGGGCTCTGTGTTGGCAGTTTCCCAAATTAGTCAATATCTTTGTTCAGGGAGTGCTAGCTAGTCTGAAGTCACAAACCCGTCATTGCCATGTTCGCCAGGGGTCACGTCTAAATTCGCGATCTTAGCAACATTAGCAATGTTGTAAACCTTGGAAGTAGTAAAAAATTTGGTTGGTTACTTGTCGGAGAGCTGCAAGAGGTATAGTTTATCTTTAAGAATGCCTGTTGTTCTTCTTGGCAGAGTCTGGAGGCCCTAGAGAGCTACTTCCAGCGTCCCGGCCTGGCGTTGGATCCCTCCACAATCCACGGCACCCAGTGCTCCTTCTTGATGGGCCAGCTGGACCTGAACTCCCTGAACACCCACGACCTGATGCTGAGGTACTACAAGGAGATGGCAACGGACATGGCCACACCCGGGGAGTACTTCGGGCATCTTGGGATCAGGATGGCGTGTAAGGAGGAGACGGGAGGCGGGAAGACGATTATCATCAAAGGTAGGGGGGTTTCGCTCTTGGCCACAAACCTGCCGACATTTTCATGGCATGGTTGAAAAGTTTGGCATTATCTGTAATAGACAGTTGGATGTGTGCCAAATTGTATTAAATTTAGAGGGTTTATGATTGTTAGGGTTAAGCATTATTTCACGGTGGTGTGGGTATGAATAGGATTGTGCATGCGTGGAGATTTCTTTTTTAATTGTGTACCACTAATTGAAAGCTGAAGTATAGCTTCCGCAGCCTTCCATAAAGTATTGCCAACCAAAATACTGTTGAAAAGTTTAGACTTGTTCTAAAGATATTATTAACACTAAACTTCCTGTGTAATCATTCCTTCTGGCATGCTGTCATTTTCGAAACATTTTTGGAAATTTCCATTAGTAGTTGGTTTGGAATCTGCATATTTATTCATTCTTTCTGGAAATGAAACCAAGGATTCCTCAAGAGCTCCCCAGGCACTGTAGCTGGCAAGCCTGAAGAAACCTGTAGAAAGAAGATAATGAGAAGAAGGTATAATTAGAGGTGGGAGGGAAACCCCAGAAGAACATCCTGGGGAAAAACCACAGAATCAGGAAGGGACTGAAAACCCAAGCCACATATTAGCCCAGGCGGGATTCCAACCCGGGTCACAGTGGTAGAAGGCGAGGAAAGAACCGCTTCGCCAACCTGACTTCCCTGGTACCCCTTTCTTTCCCACAGTGTGCAATGCAGTGGATCTGCCAGGCATGGACAGGAGTGGTACCAGTGATCCTTTTGTCATCGTGGAGATCCTACCGGAGACAGCCTTCGACAAGCCCCTGGTCCAACAGACAAGACACATACAGCACAACCTCAACCCTGTGTTTGATGAAACCTTCCAAATGTGAGACATCGGTTGAACATTTTTGAGGCATTCTGGTCAAATTGGACAGAACTTGGTGCGGTTATACTATGAACTGCCCCCAAAAGGCTTGTTTCACATTTGCCCGCAGTGCTTGACCATCCACGTCAGACGCTCATCATCGTGCAAGCGACTTTAAACATGACTGCTTCCTTTAGAAAGCCTGCAGAGAAATAAAGAAGAAGTTAAACAGCTGGCGCAGGTTTGCCAAGACGATGGTTAGATTGGGAGAGCTAGTCTAATCATTTTAGTAGCAGGCTCACTGCGTACAATTGTTTACGTGACTCGCATAATCAAATATTGATAACTGTTCTCTTAGCCCAAGACTAATACAGACTTGGAATTATGATGAAAGTGTCACAACAAATACAAATATTGGCATAAAATTGCCCTATATTTTCTCGTTTAACCAGTTCGCGCCGGGATTATTTTAACATCACCGAGCCGAGGGGCAAGATTATTTTCAACGAAATTCGATCCGAAGCGTGTTCAGGCCGATAGTGCCGGGAGCACACCCACGCATTTCCGGCCTTGCTCGCTGCTGACAGAGATTTCCAAACTTGAACTTGGCGTGTTTATGCGTCATCCGTTTTGAATTTGGGGAAAACTTTGCGTTTATATACGTCATCCGGCGCGAACTGGTTAATCAAAGGAAGAATGCTATTTTATTGTAACAATGATTTTACAAAAACCTGCGAGGCTTTGACAACATTTCTCATGCTTCAGAAATCTTACAACTAAAAAGCTGTCACGTAAAACAATACAAAAGAGTGACAGACCTGTTTTTCAAATTTTTCCCAACTATTTTTTTCTTCTTGGCAGTCCTTCTGTTCCCCTGGAGCTGATTGAGGCCGGCGGTGCCATAAGCCTGACAGTCATGGACCACGACGTCCTCTGGAGCAACGATTTCATCGGCGAGGCCTTCATACCACTCCAGCAAGCTCGGCCAATCAGCATGAACCAGTCCGTGGACCAGTGCCCGGTCATCATGATGGCGGTCAAACGCCCTCAGGCCGTTAACTGCGGTCCCTTCGATGTAAGTTTATAGCCGCATCTGAAACTCTTGTCTAGTCTAGGGCTATTGTCTAGGTGTGCATGCATTACAACTACGTAGAGAAATACTGACAATATCCGTAGCCTTAGCTCTATCCAGAAGCCTGTTTTGGAGACGGCCTAACCTTTCTTGGCGACAAAGGACTACTAGATCATGGGATGATCGTTTAAAATGTTCCTATTTTCTGAATATCGTGGTGCCTTCTATTTTGGCATATAGTGTCGAGAATAGAGCTTTTTTTTGTTTTTTGTTTCCCGTATAGATCTTGAAAAACCGCTCCAAATGGGACAAAAACGCCCGTGCGTTTTACACCCGGCGACAGAAGGCGCTCGAGGACCAGAAACCGAGGACCGACAAGAGTACCAGCGGTCCGCCGTTGACCAACGCGAGACTGGTGCCCTTCTTCAGGCAGTAAGCATACCACGCGCCATGTCGTGCTTGCCAGCTTCACACCACAGTGTTGTCATGCCTCTCATCAGCTGAAGACTGCTGTGCACCGTCACATCGTCATGCTTCATTTTATGCAATCGAAAATCTGAAATCTTCCGTACCTGCACCGCTTGTCGCCGTTTCAGAACTGTTTTCATTGACATTCGAATCACCATTTAAAAATACGATCATCCAATTGTAATATGTACTCCACACTCGAGTGTTTCGCTGATTTCACTATTTTAAAAGTTGTCATGTATTTTAAGATATACTGCTCATGCTATATCCAAGTCACAGTCCCTGCAAGTCCGTTCACAAGTCCTTTCGTGAAGCCAGTCACAAGTCCCTTCATAAAGGCAGTCACAAGTAACTAGATGAACAATGACAAAGGAATGCTTTTGTCAAAGCTTATGTGAATAGCTTATGATTTTAATTGGAACTGGAGGACTTGTGATGGACTTGCAGGGACTTGCAGGGACTTGTGATGGACTCGACTACGTCCCTGCATAACAGTCACCTTAAAGCAATTTATTAACTGCCCTTACATAGTCCACATCACTGCATCATTCTACCACAGCAATATACACGTGCCTTTAATAGTTTTCAGAACAGCCTTCATACAGTTGTTCAAATTGCACAATCTTCAATTGCACCAAGTAGATAAATGTTGTACACATTGTTCCCCTAATGGCTACTTGCATATAAGTCATATGTTATTTGACCAAATATTTCCTCAATGTAAATTAAAAGCAAAGTGGCATGGGTGGCTTGTGCGTAAAGCGCTCGCCTCTCACCAATGTGGCCCGGGTTCGATTCCCGGCCCGGACCATTATGTGAGTAGAGTTGTGCGTTGGTTCTCTCCTGTGTCACAAGGGTTTTTCTCCGGGTCCTCCGGTTTTCCTCCCTCTGGAAAAATCAAACACTTTGGATCTCAGGATGTGCTCTGTAGTCGTATATGAGTCGATGTGGCCGGCTGCCAGAGGCGCCTTTACGTGCCAGCGGCTCGACCACGTTGTAGCCGCGTCCTTCGCAATTCAGCACCTAAGGGCATCCATGGAAAGCAGTGCTGTGCACTGATTGGAGTTTACACTTAAATATGACATAAATAAAAAAGAAAAATAACCACTATGGCTCATCAAGCTAGTGTTTAACTCTAGTATCAGTAGCATAAAACGACTGATGAATGTTTCTATTCCCTCCTGAACGGGATGCTAGTCCATCGCAGGTTACTCCCCAGCTAATGCCAGTACCCATTTATACTCCTGGGTGGAGAGAGGTAGGTGAAGATGAAGTGGCTTGCCCAAGAACACAACATATGACAGCAGCTGGCTTCGAACCCCTAACCCAGTATAATCACATGTCGAACTCTAACCACTATAGGCCACACTCCCCTAAATTCTCCTAGTGTGGCCACCATTAAATTGTTTTGACACATACACAAACTTCACGGAAGTAAATCTTTCCTGTGTTCGCTGTCTCTGTTTATTTTTCTCCCCAGAACTTTAGTGAGACTCCAAAGTTACTTGTACAGTGTCCCTGCACTAACGACAGACGAGAATTGAGTTCCGTTAGACCAGCTCAGTAGAGACCGGGGCCCAATTCCATAAAAGCATTCTAACTTAGTATATTACTAGGTTTCAGCAAGATTCCAAATGCCTAGTTGGTTGCTTGCTAGCAATCAACTAAATCGCATTCCATAACACCATTCTATGAAACATTCTTACTAGTTGCTTGCTTGCAGCTTGCTAGAATGGTGTGGGGTTTGCATAATCGCCAAATTACATGGTCAGTTTGAGTAAACAATAGGGAAAGCGTTCAAATCAGGTCATGCTGTGGGTTGTATTGCCAATGCATTCCTCTGTACCCTATTTAGGGTATGTACATTTGTATCGGCCTAAGCACATGTTTCAGAAATGGCTAATTCAGAGAGTGTTTCAAATCAAAAAAGAGGAAAGAAGTCTTATAATTACTCGACTCAGGAAAATCTGTCCTTGACTCTGCGCATAAGGATGTCAATACAAATTCCCAAAAGATGAAAGATTGAAAGTGACTTAGAATGGTGCTAAGGATTTAGACATACCCAAACCTATTCTAATTTTAGCAAGCTACTAGGAACCTTGCTGAGCGTATAATGGTTTTATGGAATATATTTAGCAAGTAACTAGAGATAGAAAGGAAGTTAGCAACCAACTAGGCTTAGAATACTTTTATGGAATTAGCTCCAGAATACTATGCGTATTTCCATGTAAAGTTTGCTTGGTGCAATGCACTCCACAGAGTCCATAGGTACCATTTGTGGATGCTTGAAAAATCCACTTTGCTTAACCAGTTTCGTGTCGGATGCTGTTTATACATGCACATTTTACCTGTCAGCGACCGGCTCGCAGCGAGCGAGGCCGGAAATATTAGGGTTGCTACCCACAGATGCTGGCCTGAAGACGTCTTAGATTGAGGTTTTTAAAAAACTATCTCGCACCTGTCACAGGTCATTGTTAAAAATAAGCGTGGCGCAAAATGGCTTTTTTGTTTGAATACATGTACATTGCTGCATGTTTTTTAAAGTTTTCTCACTAGTGGTCCTGTGTGCTTGGGGATCGTATACGTTTGGTAATTACTCAAAAAATTAATGGCAATAAAAAGTTACTTGTTAAGAAGTACAGCAGCTTTGAATAGTATAATGCATTTTTAGAAATTTTTCACTTCGAAGTACTGCGATTATGGAAAAAGATATCACTTTTTATCCCCAAAGATTTGAACCTGAGAAGATTGTGTATTCCAATGCAGATTATTCTTCCGGCGTGGACATAACCGCTCCAGATTTTCGGCAATATCTCAAAATCGCTACCACCTTTTAAAATGAAATTTGTACAGGTTAGTTTTATGGTATATATCTATAACTATATAGGATGGAAACAAACAGTGGGTTCAAATTACCAAACGTATAGGATCCCTTTAACTACATAGTGTTGTATTTGAGTCCCAGTAAGTCCTTTTTTTTGGGGGGGGGGGGATTGAGTGAGGTGAGGGGTTGTAAGTAGCATTACCTTTGTGTATATACATTGAATATATCTTAGTGGAGAATATTTTGTCCAAAGATCTTGTACAGATATCAATAACATTTCAGGTGAATGGTATTTCTATTTTACAATCACAATCTTACTTGTATTATTTCATATTGTTTTCTTATATATATTTTAATTTGGAAACAAAATTGTCTTCTGTGTTATAAAATACCTAATAATATTTTGACTATATTTTTAATATACTTTTTCATGACCCTATAGTTAAGTTGTGTACTTCGTGTACTTCGTTGTTTTCAGATCGTTTTGCTACATGTAGTTGTTTTTTTTGTTCCAAATCATATTAATCTTTTCATCTGGTGGACGTGAGCTTAAAACAAACATTTGCAATTCTTGAGTTTTGTGTTTACAGATGTTTCAAAAGTGTAATTAATTGTACATAAAGTACTATAGCTGGATTGAAGAAAAGAATTAGTGTAAGATATCATGTATATATATATTTATCTAGCAAATACAATGTCTATAAATAGAAAAAATGGTAGTCTGTGAATCACTATTTGGGTATTTTTTATATCGCATTCCAAATACATGATGATCAGGCTTGCTTTCAACTATTCCTACTGTTTTTCTAGCTTTTTGTTTTTACCCTTCCCACTACCAACACCCCCCCCCCCCCCCCCCCCACACACACTCCAGGAAATTCGTGACTTTTTTTTTTGCTTGATAACTTGATGGTGCATAATACCAAATTTTCAAATACATGTAGGGACCAACTTTAACCGACTCGCAGACCTATTGCATTCAGCGGCCATCTTTGAGGGTGTGTTTTGTATAACTATTGATTAACAATGATGCGCAAGAGAAGTACGCATGCGTATCACTGTTGAACAAATGTGACCAAGCACGAGTAAATGAGACACTTTGAGGCAAACAAAAAAATTGAGATTTTGATTTCATCATTTAAAGCTTGTTTAGCTTTAAATGATGAAATCAAAATCTCAATTTTCATTTTTGCCTCAAAGTGTCTCATTTACTCGTGCTGGGTCACAAATGCACACACTTGCAAACGACAATACAAACAAGACTAGTTTCTGACCCGCCTTGTAATTGTACAGTTTTTATTTTCTTCGAATCGGTGTTGTTGATGTGGCTAGTTGCAGTATTTTGTATCAAAACAGGAGCAAAGGTGACGAGACAAACAATAGAACGATCATATGGGGATTTCCCTCCACTTTTCTCCTCAGCACCCAAAAGTAGGGTTACCAGGCAACCAAACCTTTGTTTGCCAAATGCCAATACGGTGTAGGCCTATTTATCTGACGATCTGATACAGGGCGAATAATTAAGGTCCAAAGGCTATCGTGAATCAAATGGGACGTTCCTTTTGGTGTCCGTGTGGGCTTCGAACAAAGTTGACATAAGATAACGTGCTACCGCTGCTCTAAACAACCTCGTAGACCAGAGTCCAGAAAGGAAGAGAATTAAAGGCATCGTCTACTGCAAGAACATTCCAAAAATCCAAGTCACTCTAAACAAAATTAATAAAGCGTACTTTCATATGAGAAGCAAGTTTTTAATTGGCGTTTAATTAGGATGTGATCGTATAGAGGCGATATGCATGGCCGAAGAGTCCAGTTACATTTAGATATTTATGATATGCCACTTTTAAATACGTGTTTTTTTATCTACAAATTGCGGCGTGCATTGACAAAACATCAAATTGCTTGAATCAGTGCGATTTGGAGTTTTAGATGGGTTTTTAGCATTTGCGTTAATCTTCATACATGTCTCAAAAGTTCTATAATTTAAATTAGATTTGGAGTTGTTGTTTTTACTACCAAATCAAGACACGCAGTATAAAACTTTAGCTTTAAGTTTTAATATTTCGAAATTCAATCCGTTTGTGCGCATTATCAAGACCCAGATCTCTGAGTAGGCCTACCATAGTTGTAACGTGATGTACAGACACTACTGCATTATAACCTTAACGACTTAACCAACTAACAAACAGTTTTATTCGTGTAGCTAAGTATGTTTGCATGTACATTTACATCAGCTGTCATAGCATGGCAGCTATAGTACTTCAAAGTCTCACATAGTAACCGTGAGTCATTGCGACAACGAAAAATACCAGTACCAAGGGATTGCTGCAGTCCACTTTTCAACGCTTAGGGTTTAATTTGGCAGACTGGCTGTGACCATTTCACTTGTCGGGATTGCTTATAACTTAGCCGTCTGTATCAACCCTCACTGACTGGTCTAGTCCTAAAGTTAAACAAAGCAAAATGACTCGTCATCTTGATCTTTTTGGTGACAGTGACGATGTTGAGGGAGGTGATGTATCTGACTTTGACAGAGAAACCAAGCTCATAATATTCAGCATCCTGGGTACCGTTTTGGCGTTGGCTCTTGTCGCCTGTATTTTGTGGTTTGTGTGCAGAAAATGGTTCGGCAGGACTTGTAGGGTCGTCCGTGAGATAGATGACCTGTCCTCTACAGCTGCGGTGGAGAGTGACATTGAGGATGTCATAATATGTGATTCGCAGCCCAAAGCCGGCAAAATGTCGAAGCGTACGAACCTGGCCCTGTTTGGTCTAAACGGGTGCTTCACGCCCACGCCAGATGATTCTATTTACACCATCCCATTCTCTGGACAGCCTTTTAATAACTGGGATTTTGGCGAAAGAATAAACCCCAAAGCCGGGGTCGCACCACCTGCTCAACAGTATAGGTACATCTACGACGGACAGCTTAGACTACCGCCGAGTTCGTCCGCCGTGCCGATTGGGCCGGGCTCCGAGTCGGATGACGCCTTCCGGGAAGACCACCGTCTCCAGGAGCTACACAGAACTGGGATGACGCAAAGCGAGACTACCACAGTGGGCAGCAAACTCGTGGTTTTCATCTCCCGTGAGGTGAGTCATCTTGGAGACACCTTGGTCCTAACGGATATGGGTATATCCCTAACAATTCCTCCCAATGCGATCGAGGCTGGACGTACCGAGTTCATCTCTCTCATCCTTGACTGGGACCTTGGAGACTTTCCCGGGATGACGGACGAGGAGACCATTATAGGCCCCGTTGTGCACTGCGGTCCCCACGGACTGAAGCTGAACAAACCCGCTGTGTTGAGTTACAAACACTGCGCGTATGATCGCGGGGACGTGGCCTTGGTGGCTAGCGAGACGCATCTAATGCAGACTAAAGATTGGCGACAGGTTTGCGAAAGAGACGACTGCAACAAACCGTACAATATCTTGCAGAACGAAGTACAGATACAGGTGTCCCACTTCACACTCTACACCTGTCTGGCCGAGGGAAAAACTGCTACCAAGAAGTGGATGCAGCTGGCCGTATTCGGTGGGAAAATGCGAGCCAAACGTCGGTACGAGATCCGAGTCTATTTTCTGAACAATACACCGTGCGCCCTGCAGTTTGCCATTCAGAACGAAGCCAAGAATCACTTCAGGCAGTTGTGTCCCCGCAAGGAGTTCCTGTTTCACGGTGACGGGGATGACATCGTAGCCGTGATCCAACACGTCAACGAGGGATGGTCGCATCGGCTTGACGATCGACAGGAAGTGGTGCCTTTCTTGAGCTTATGGCACGGGAAATGCCCCAATGTCTCTTTCATCTTCAAGCACGAGAGCGAGCACGTGCGGGACATTGACATCAGACTTGCAGTCTGCCAGCGAGGCGGGGAATATAACGAATCAGAGAAGACGATCCTGAAAGTCCTGGCTTCAATGAGGTCGGCATCAAAAAGACAAAGTTTTGACCAGAGCTCCACCGGGAACACTCAGGCGGTCATTCAGGTGTTCCCGCCAAGTAGGCACGGAAAGAGGAAACGGTTCCATAGTGAAAGCACCTCGAGTAGGAGCTCATCAGCCAGCATCCGCTCACGAGCATCTACAGACATTAGTATGACTTCTTCATCATCATCCTCGTGTTCCTCGCATTCAACTTCTGACGACACCAGTGAGGATATAGACTTAACCAGTAAACCGGAAGACCAAGACAAACAACAGAGCTGCATCCAGAACATGCAGATACATATCCATCCCTCGCCTGCTGGGGGTCTCCCTTGTGTCTCCAACAAGCGAACAATCCCCCACGAACTCTGCATGGAGCTTGTCATACTCCTGGACCCCTTAGCCCCCTTAGGCAACGACTGGCGCGTGCTGGCATCTGCCTTAGAGATGGACTCTATCATTCCTCTGCTTAAGAACACGCCGACGTATAACCCCACCGAGACCCTCCTGGAAGAGGTTGAGCACCAGGCTAAGAGTTTGGAGTGGATGGCTTCGATTATGGTAACAGCTAAGAGACTAGACGCAGCAAATGTCATCATGAAGTATGCAAACAAAACGGACAATACTTGCATAAATAACGAATCCTAACATTAGATGTCAGAATTCTGCTTTTGAACAATATAATGCAGGCATTGTTACAATTATACTACAAAAGATATTACTTATAAAGGTAGGATACACCATTGGTAATTGGTTGAATTATCAGGAATGGGTGGATTTGGGGGGCTGTATTTTATAGTAAATATCTAGAGGACATCTAGCGCAATCATTTTGCTGGATGCCTAGAATCATTATTTACTTTTAAATAAGTACAATATTTCTGAATAATTTGGTAGTAAACATTTCGATATCTGCAAATGGTTTGTCCTACCAAAAAAAAAAAAAAAAGAGGTTCTGTTTTGAACTTTGTAGTAAGCAATCCGTGATATTAATGTTTATGGAAGAAATTCTTCTTTTAAATATAAGGGACTGAAAGGGGCAAGGTGTACACCTGTCTGTATTCAGAAAATGTATGTAAATAAGTTTTTAACTTTGAAAAACATTTAGCGTGTGTACACGGTACAGCATTATAAAGGCTGTCCCATAGTGTTTAGTACTTATACATGGACGTACATGTATAATATATCAATGCCCAAAATTTATTTAATTCACTTCACCATGAAAATCAATGACATTAGGGTTCGTTGTTTTAATAATCAACTTTGACATACTGTAACAAACAGTTTATTAAAATTGGAGTAACCACACTAAAAATAAACTCAATTTGGTTAGAAATAGTGATTTCATACTTATAGAAGAAAGTGAATTTGTTTTTATATAATTATGATGGAAAGAAGTAAAACTATTACTTTGGAGCTGTACAGCACAGTTCAAATCATTTTCATCGGACTACTGTTTTGTCGCAAAACATAAAGATGTCGCTGTCAATAAGGTGAAACAAGATTAAAATTAATTTAACATAAAACAGTTTTGAAAGAAAGTTACAAAGAGGAGGGAAGACAAGAATAACAGACGAGAGAATATTTGTGCTTCTTTCCATTACACGCACGTTTTTTCATCTCTAACACAGCGGAGTGTATTTTCAGTTTGATTAGTCCGATTTTCATGATCTCAAATTCTTATAAAAAAAGTTAAAGTCTCTCTCTCTGACGTAAGTACATGTACAAGATGCATGCATTGTAATAAAATATCAACCCGTGACTATAGAATTGAGTGTTTATCATCGCCGCCAAGCATGACCTCAGATAATCCCGCTGTCGATTGCAAACACTGCCCTTTATTGGCGACTCCTGCCCCACTATGGTGACTCCTGGGGCCAATTTCATGGAGCTCCTAAGCACACAAATTTGCTTAATAGCGCACAAAACAAATCTTGCTCAGTAAAACCATTCCTCCATGATATGGTAAAACAGGTTACTCGGAACGAGGCTCTAAGTGGCAGTGCAGCTTAAGGCTATTTTAGGTTCCAAACTGCGGAAAAACTGCCAGCAAAAAATGGTTCCGTCGCACTAAAAAAAAAAGGTTAAAAAAACGGTTATACCGGCATATATCACGGTATCCGCGACGGAGGCCGCAGAAGATAAGAAAGTACAATACACTCAAACTAATGTTGGTACAGTAAGGGGTACGGTACGGGTACGCCAAGTGCGGTTCGCATTCTATCGTTTTGGCGCCTTAAGTTAAGTTCGGCTGTGCTGTAATCATTACGTGACTGTTCCGTAATTTTGCGGTGCCAACGTGAACGTAGTGTCGTCTGCTAGTGAAGTACGTAGGGCCTTTTCGAATATTTGGCTTCGTTTCGTGTTAATATGCTTAAGACGTACGATTCGAGGCTCGCTCGCTCCCAACTATCCGGCTAGGTACATTCTGGTTGTGCTTCAGCTAACAACATTATTTTCGTTTAGTCCGAGGCGAAGCCACAGCCTCATCGTACCCCCCCCCCCCCCCCCCCCCCCACTTGATCCCCCTCTTGAGTTGCTTGGCCAAAACTCAGGCCTAGAGAGGGCGGTATGGCGCGGCGCGCGTGCGCACGTGGGGGGCGGGGCATTAGCCTCTGTCATGACCTTTCTAAAAGGTCAACGCGAGGAAAATTGTCAAAATGGCGGCGCTTACCAACAGCAACACGTGTGTCGTCGATGTCAGAACTTTATGGCTTACGACGGAGCTCTAAAGGCTGTGGTTATTTCGAAAGGATAAACCGTAGGCATAAGGCTAAATGTCATCCAAAACCGTAAAATTACGAAAGAGAAAGAAACAGCGACTGAAAAAATGGTCAGTTTGTGAAAGCGTGCTGCGCTAGTATATACGTACGTGCGTAGCTAGCGGATGTCAGACAAGTCGACCGTTGAGACAACTCGACTCGGGACAAGTCGACCGTTGAGACAACTCGCCCGTTGAGACAACTCGACCTTTGGGAGAGCTATAGCTGTACTTCGACGTTTACATTGTTTATAAACAGTTAATGTTGGGCCGACTTTCCTCATGCAATGTTGCCATACTCCTTTGTTGACAAACTGCAAATTCATTGTACCTTTACCATGTTAATGTTATTAATGCTTGCTATTTACCCTCTGTTAACAATTTAGGTGTAAGCTTAGTCCGAAAAAAAACCCAATGAAACGGTGGCGTCCAGAAATCATGGCACACAATCTACCGAGTGCTCCCTAATTGGTCGTGGCGCAATTGAATAATTCTTGAAAAATCCAAGTTTAATATTTACGAACTTCTTTTAATGTCAGGTTTCAGTCAATAAAAGGGTAAAATATTACTAGATTTCACAGGCGTCTGTACATTTAATGTGACAGTATTTAAAACTGGTTTTTAAATTAACATTGCAGGATCAGGAATGTTGAGGTTTAACGTCCATGTGAACCAAGTGCTTGTGTGTAAAGCCCCAAATTTATATTTGATGTCAAAAAATAATAAAAAATACAAAAATAATATTGCTTGTACATGTATCAAGTTGTATGAATTGGCCCCAGGATTTGTTTACTGTATGGCATTCAAATATGGCTTTTAAATAAAGCTTCAGTTCAGTGCCACTGAATTTTTTGTTTTGTTTAAATGTTAATTGGGCCTAACCGGTTTTCTAAGAAGCATAAATACACGGCGGGTCTTTTCAAGTGCAGGAAAGAAAATCTAGTTTTATGATTGGCCATATTTCCCCGCAATTCACTAAATATCTGTTGTCTTTCCTCCATGGTATAGCTACTTACGTTAGTTTTACGCGCGAGCTCGGAAGCCATATTGACAAATTTCCGCAAATGCCCTCTTCGGTTGATTTTCGTCATTTCATGACAGAGGCTAATGTTTACATTATCATTAGTGTAATACTATAGTGATGATTCAGCAAATATTGCGAGTATGGAATTACGGTAGGAAAACAGAGGCCTACTGTAAAACCCATTTTATCGTTTGGGATTTGGGCAGATGCACGATACTCCAGTGCTAGTGGTGAGAAACAATTTCAGTCATTTAAAACCAGGAAGAAATGTGTATGAATCGTGCATTCGGAAGTTATTGACATTTTAGTAAATAAGTACTCATTTATTACTAACAATTACTCATTTATTACTAACAAAGGACTATTCAATTTCACTATAACTTAAGTCTAAATATGTAAGTTGTGAATATATTTCTTGTTTTATTTATCATTAAAGTAATGGAAACAATACAGCTACCCAAGTTTAACCAGTTCGCGCCGGGATTATTTTAACATCGCCGAGCCGAGGGGCGGGATTATTTTTAACGAAACTCGATCCGAAGCGGGTTCAGGCTGATAGTGCCGGGAAGCACACCCACGCATTTCCGGCCTTGCTCGCTGCTGGCATACGTTTCCGAACTTGAACTTGGCGTGTTTATGCGTCATCCGTTTTGAATTTGGAGACATTTTTGCGTTTATATACGTCATCCGGCGCGAACTGGTTAAATACAATTCTCACCGTGTCAAAGGATATATTGCAAAGGACACGGTTTTGAAAGAGATGTGCAGAAAATCGCGCCGCCATCACCGGCTTGCATTAAATTGCCTAAAGTAATTGGGAGCAATTATGCAGGGCCCACTGACAACTCTCGACTTTATTCACCCTAGGACATAGAATGGACTGACCCTAACCATAACCCTGTGTACCCGGCCCAATACCCATAGAATACAGGGCCACTCCATTCTATGTCATAGGGCAAATAAAAGTTCTATAGTTAAGCCAGTAATTGTTGTTTTTGTTTTCTTGCTAAAGGCTTTACGATAACATAAACTACATCCCTAGGTCAGCATGATGAACGATAACCACGAAGAAAACTACCCACGGAGGCTACGCCTCATCACCTACCTCACCCCCAGCATCCCGATGGAGTACTTTGAAGTGCTGAAGGAATACCTCGAAGAGAAGTTGAATTGCTACGTCTACCTCATCTGCGAGAGCCGGTGGTCTGGTCCCCCGGGTGACCGCATTGACCCTTTCACAACGGGAGATGCCGATATAGGCAAGAACCAGTCCGAGGTCTTGAGTGTAATATTTAAAAACAAACTTGACAATCCAATTAACAAAAAGAAAAGGATGTAGTATCCAGTGACACTACTTCATTTGTGTACAAAGTCTATAGAGAGTCCAGAAAAGTATTTTCAAACAAAATTGAAAATGTTTCTCCGTCCCAGATTCACGTCTTTTCAATATTTTAGCACTGATTGATCTTAAAGGTAGGAAACACCATGGGTAATTGCTTGAATTATCATGAATCGGTAAATTTGAGGGGTTGTATCTTATCGTTTAACTGACCTGTCCGAAGTTTTACAACCATGGATGCCGAGAAAAGCATGAAAAACAGCGATTGTTTTCAACTGGCGTCGAGCAGTTATTCTTATGTTATTTTTGTTTTTTCTTTAATAATTTTCTTTATAAAATTTAATTTTTCGGAATAATTAGAGGATATCTAGCGCAATTATTTTGCTAGATGCCTAGAATCATTATTTACTTTCAATTTTTACTTTCAAAAGAAATTTCTTAATAATTCGGTAGTAAATATTTGTGATATCTGCAAATGGTGTATCCCAACAAAATTTGTCAACACTGGCCTAATTTCATTTTTTTTTCTAACACTTGTGTATATTTTATTTTATTTTTATCTGGACAGGGTTTGTATGTGCCCCTACATTCGAACGCATGTACTGTAAACCGAACAGCAAGGCCGCACTGCTCGGCATTGCTCCTGCATACATTAACTTCCACGGCCGTGACCTCCCAGTCTATTACACACAAGTCGTAGTCAACAAAGACAATTGGTAAATTGTTAAAATGTAACAAGTTTTATTTAAAATATAACCTGGCTATCCTAAATCATCAAAGCCTTCAGTCATTTTGTCCCCAAATTTTTGTGTAGGATTGATGTTGAATGGCAAAAAAGTGTGGGTTGATTTTGGAGGATGTTCATAGGATGTACCTTGCTATATTTATGTTCAGCTGTGCATATAATTGAGCCCTGCATTCTAAAATTCTCCCACATTGTCTCTAAATGTCACCGGCACTGCCTCTGAACGTCACCTCACTGTCTTTGAACGTCACCCTCACTGTCTCAAGATATTACAGTGATAGTTGGATAATTTGGAAGGATTGAGGCAATGGTCACCCTCCACTGAACAAATGCAGGAAATAACCGATGATTTTGAAGGAATTGAGGCTAAATCTACACATTTGAAAATGGGGAAAAGGCAATGCGAGTTTGTCTATTTTTTTAATTTGAGGATGGAGGAGGGGAACTATAACTCCCATCCCAAGCCCTGACATTTGACCACCTCTTACTTCTTTCCCCTTTCCCCTCCCCTCCCTCGATCCTTGATACTTTTTTTTTAGTGTTTCAGTGCTAATCTCATTGCATTGATTACGTTTCAGTGACAGATATAAAGTGTTTGAAGACCTACAGGGATCTGTGTGGGCCTACAACGATGGCCATTCACTGAGCGGATTTGGGATTACCCATCGCGAACTCAAAAAGATAGGAGAGACTAAGGACAGTTTCTTTGGCAAAGTAATCCAATCGGGTAAGACTCAAACATTTATGAAAACTCTGGACCCCAAAAAACAGCAAAATGACCAGAACCACCCAAAACCAATTCGAGAGAAAAAAAAAAAAATGAGTATCTGGCTTAGGCAAATCGTCCTATATTTCATGAGAACCGTTGTCTGTCAGTCAATGAGGAACACTCCTAACGTGACCTACCCGTAGGTCTACACGTTACAGCGCGTGCGTCGTACCGCAAATCTCACAATTGCATGGGGGTTGATGCGATAATACGAATGCAGTAATGCAGCAACTCTGCGATAGTATCATCACTCACTGCGTCATTTTTTGGGGGTCCGGTTTTCTTTTCTTTTTTCTTTTTTACAAGATGGCTAAACCAACCAGACGCGACTTAAAAATCGAAAGTGCAAAACCGAATCCGACCTAACTCGACTCGACTAAAAGGATAAGGAAAACTGACCCACCCTTCGGTTTTTTATCTGGTTTGCACAACATTAACCCACAACCTTCTTATTACTAGTGCATACTTCTCACCACTCGACCACCGAGCTTGCCAGGGTCGGGCACCGCAAGTTTGTTTGTTTGCAAGAAGTCCCACCCAAGTAAGCCGTTGGACAACTCCGATTGTAAAATATGTCTGCAAAGGGATAATTGTTCATCTCGTAGAGACCTTTTATTCTGCCCAGGTTCCCATCTGAAGTCTATCGAGATGATTCTTGCTAAGAGGGCTGAGGGAACTGGCATCGACTGCAACACCCTGGCCTTGCAGATGAAGGCCCACCCTGAGCTGAAAGACAAGCTTCACGTGGTCACCTCCTGGGGGCCGCTGCCTGTCTACCCAGGGGTAGTCAACACGGCGTTGCCTGGTGAGTGGCAGGTGGATTCTAGGCAAAAGTAACCCTTTAATGGTTACGAGAGGGTTAAAGTTGGACTTTTGGGAGTCCAACAGTTTGTGTGTAGAGTTTGCCATATGGTGTTGGAATTTTCAAGAATGGGTATGATTTCTAGTAAATTACACTAGGGAGTTAGGGTTAAAAGTACTGCCAAAATGGAAGTGTTACGAAGCACTTTTTAATAGCAAATGCAAATCCTAGGTGAACAGCATCAGTTAGTAGTGAGTTTTGGGTGAGAGTAATGTTGCGTACAAAATGGACAACCCTTTTTAAAGGCAAATTATTTTACTCTTGTTGTGTTTTTTCTTTCTCAGAGGATCTCAAGACATCTATCGCCAGGCATCTTCTCGACATGCATCAAGACTCCAAGTGGGAAGCTAAACTAAACCATTACATGGTGTCCAAATTTGTGCCAGTTACACTGGATCAGTATCAAGGTTTGTTGTAATAACATATGAACCATTGAACACCCCCCCCCCTCTTTTTTGTTGGTCATTGTGTTTTGGGAATCTCAGGAATTCTTTTTAGATAACTATGGGTTCGTGATAGAAAACAATAGTCTGTAGTGTATATAGGACATACAGACTGATGAAGTTGAAGGGAGTCAGGTTTAGTGAGTCAGGTTGGCGTAGCGGTTCTTACCTCTATCAACTAAGCTGGGGCCAATTTCATAAAACATGTAAGCACAAACATTTGCTTAGCATTAAAATTCTTTCTTGGGGGAAAACAAGGTTACAAACCAAATATTCAGGTGATGTTTATTGTTTGTGGCTGATATTCAGTCTTTTGTTTAGCATAGTTTTTGCTTAGCATGAAAAAAGCACATGGTGTTTTGACTGGTAATCTGTTTTTTACTGAGCAAAACTATTTTTGTGCTAAGCAAATTGTTGTGCTTACTTGTTTTATGAAATAGGCCCCTGGCCTATCCAGCCCTATGTTTAGCGATTCCACATTTTGTCACCGTCTTTGTCCAAGGGGGACCAAAGTCACGATGGTCCAAACTTGGGCAACGTCAAACGGAAAATCACTCGGAGAAGATCAGAAAAAAAATCATACATTTTCAAATAAACCCAAAAGGCAATCTGACTAATTGTAATATTGCTCATGCCGTGTCAAGTTTAAACCAGCGAAAGGGTCCATGTACCAGACTTCCTTGGAGTCCAATAGGCCATGTTTTATCGGCCGTTTAAACTTACCCATGTGTCGGGCTCACGACCAATAGGAATGGCTAAACATTTTTAAATACATGATGTCTGATAAAAAACAAAACTGCGACACTTTGTGTTCAGAAATGTACTCCTTTAATGAAATTGTCTATTGCACTCAGTCTTGGACCTATAATAACATCTTGGTATCTCGTAATCACATTTGCAATAAACCTAATAAAAACTGTCCTAGATTTTATAATATATGCATGACATATAGTTACCTGTATTAAACATTAATCAAGTCACTTCTTTTAGATTTTTTTCGATTACAAATTCCAAAGATGTGACCTGTTCCAACGAAACCCGGACAAAGTCGACTTTTTAGTTTTTCAGATTTTGCTTTTTTCAAATTTTCTAGGTTCTCAGCTTTAAAATGATGTATCATTTACATATGTACCCCCACCCTATCTTCCCTGGGGTCTGGATTTAGTGATAAAACCCTGACAACCTAATTATGAGATAAACAGCTTTGAAGTTCAGAAAAGCGTATTATTTCTATACACAAATGTTTCACAAAATTGACAAAAAAACACACTTCTGGTAGACGGATTTTGTTCAAATTTGAGGAGATTGTAGATTAATAGTGAGTGACTTAGGAAAACCTGAAACCTCAAAATGGTAAAATCCATCCAGAAATGACTTCAGGAGTACATTGTGACAAAACACATTGTGCGACTTTGTCCGGGTTTCGTTGGAACAGGTCACAGATGGAGTGGTGTTTAACGTGCATTAGAATATATATTTAAGCAACTATGAAGAAAAATTATATTTCTATTGGCATATATTATATATTAATGCAAATATTAATTGTGCTATATATGTATGAAGAGTTATAATAACAGTCATTACTGACTATTTGGTATTTTTAAACATAAAAAATGATATTTATCTCGTTTTTATAATGAATGTTTCAGATTCACTGCTGATAATGCATAGTACTGTGTTCCAACCCTCCAATCATGACACAAGAGGGCTTCTTATTCCACATTGATGTTTCATAATTTATTTCTTTTCTCTTCTGGTTATTTATAAAATAGTCACCTTTTTGTAGTCCCTGTTTGGGTATTTTGACTGTGAAACAAATTTTTTATCTCTTTACGGTGCTAATTACAATAAATGAAGCAATGGTAAAATATTTTGTTTTAAGATTTTTCAGTTTGCAATAAAGTTCATGCAGCAGCAGTTGTCAAGTCCTCCAAACCCCCTCTGCTTACATCGTCTGGTTTCTCAATTAGGACAACTGTTTACCAGGGGCCAATTTCATGTTTTTTAAAACAGAATTTACTTGGCAGGAAAATTCTTTCTTGGCCAAAACAGGATTACAAACAAAATTTTCAGCTTAATTTGCTTAGCATGACATGCACATGGTAACCTTTTTTTACTAAGCAAGACTTTTTGTGCTAAGCATATTTTTGTGCTTACACGTTTTATGAAATTGGCCCTAGAGGACAAAAACGGTCGAGGGAGAAGTACATTTTTTTTAAGGGACATTTGTATCGTTTGAAGCAGCAAAAATGACCTTAGGAAGTTTTAGCTCTGTAAAGGAAACAGTATTCTAAGATTTTGATTTCAATTTAAAGATTGCTGAAGTCACAATTTGAAATGCGACCACAATCTGCATTCAAGGTGCGTTTCATTCATCCGATTGCATCTACTCGCATGTCACGCACTGAATAGACCAACAATAGCGATCCATGCACGCGTGGCATAAACGGTGTGCGTCGTTAGAACGCTTGTGCACAGCATTTGCAAATGACATTCTTTTGTTGTTGTTTCCTTCAAAATGACAGCATTCCAGAAGGAATAATTTCACAGGGAGTTTTATAATATAGTCGATATCTTTTCAACAAGTTAGCTTTTCAACAGTTTCTTGGTTACTTTTTGGATACTTTTTGATTACTTTTTGGTTTGTTCCACCTTGAATATTCCTTGGGTTTTGTAACAGCTTATACCTTCCCCAATGGCAGCGATCTGGCTCGGATCGTTGACACAGACGTACTGTAGTCGAGCTGAGGCTCCTGCACGTCGGTCTGCTCATAGCCTGGGGATGGTGCATCTATCTCCAATGGCTGCCGGGACTGGGGGATCACGAGTTGTGTTACCAGACTAGCACTGGTGGGTGCTGGGTTGGTGTTAGTACTAGGTGAGATCTGGTTCACATCCTGGAGTAATGAGGTGGGGGGGGGGGAGGATCAGGAGGGAGAGAGAAAACAACTTGGATAAAACCCTGCAGTAATGCAAACGATTTAATTTAAAAAACAAATGTGAAATATTAAAAAATAATTAATCGTGTTTATATAGTACTTTTCATCGTATCAACAATCTCAAAGTCCTTTACAATTGTTACCCTGCCCTGTTCATCAGGCCCTGGACTACGCAGCAGCCATTTATACTATAGGCACTCAATCGACCTTGACCTTCACGTGTATCCATTTATACTCCTGGGTTGAAAAAGGCAATTGTAGTTAAGTGTCTTGCCCAAGGGCACAAACACCATGTTCCTGACAGAAAAATATAATAAATATGGTTCATGTGGAAATATTTCAAATGTTGGCATTTGACAGAACCAGCCAAATCTTTGTTTAAACAACATATTCACACAAGTTCATCAATTCCAATTGATTTAAAAAAAAATGAACACAAATGTAAAATTGGCCATGGTACTGTATTGTTGTCTCCGGATGATAGCCATGTTCAACTACTCGGTTGTATTTTACACAATTCTGGGACAAAAAGTTCTCACTGCTTAGTGTAAACAGCGCCCTCTATATCTAGTAAACAAAATCGCAAGTTGAAACCTCGGCTTTCGAAATGGCATTAAATATCACCAGTGAGATTTCGTACTCGATGGTAAGTCTGAGCATGGAGCTCCGGAGGAACCTTCTTATTCCTCCATGGTCTGAGTTACTGGACTCTAGTTATCGCTTTTTTAAACATTTGTACGTGATCTGGCGATAAGCAATAACTAGGGCCCAGTAACTCAGAATAGGATTTGACCATAAGCCCCGCCCACCTTAGCAACGGCATTACCTCGGTCAAGTTGCACACACATGCATGTACATGTACGCTAGGCTAGGCGTAGAACACGTACAACGAAAATGTTGGACGAAGTTTTTCATTGCATTACGACGTCGCGTTGTACACAACGGAGGAGTCCAACCTGGGCTAGCTCCGCGCATGCTGGCTTTGCTCGTGAAGTTTGGCAATGTTTAGTTCATGGAGGTAGATTAGTTAATGGCAACTAAAATGTTGCCCCAGGCCGTGTGGGGATTTTGTCACTCCAAATAAAGTAGTTGCGATAATCGTAACCCACCATCCTCCGGACGGTCGAAGTCCGGTCGGGAGGATGGTGGGTTACGATTATCGCAACTACAAATAAAGGTGACACTCCCCACATCTTGGGTGAGAAAGCGTAAGGCATGTAAGGGAAGAGGGGGGGGGGGGGGGGGGAGGAAGAGGGGGGGGGGGGGGGGGGGGGGAAGAGGGGGAGGGGGGGAGGAAGAGGGGGGGGGGGGGGGGGGGAGGGGGAGGGGGGGGGGGGGGGGGGGGGGGGGGGGGAGGGGGAAGGGGGTGATAGTCCCACTAGTGTGCCCCGGCCCCCGGTACTAGGGGCAGGTATGCTGCACTAATATAATAATATACAGGCGCACTGGCACAGCATATACCGGGGGCAGTGCCAGTAGTGAGACTATTTTGTCTGTAATCCCATGGAGGAATTCCTTCTTATTCCTCCATGGTAATCCTAACAGACCAACAAACAAAAAACCCGCCCGCCCGACAGACAGACAGACAGACAGCCCGACACCCCGACAGCCTGACAGACAGACAGACAGATAACCTCCGTCATTGGGGATGGCCGGCCGGAGGTAAAAATACCTGCTGAAAAGGCTTCTGCTAGATATAACAAATTATTTTTTTGATTTTCTTTTACTAGTAGTAGTAGAAAAGTCAGTTGGAGTAAGACAATTTGACAAATTTGAACCACCTTTTGAAAAATGCTTCAGACGATAAAAGTTAACTCAACATGAGAGGACTATGGCGCAGATCGTTACTTGCATGGAGATCAGCAGTGGCACTTTCTTCATCTTGTCGTCCGAACAATCCTCCGAATAACTTGAAGAAGCTCCAAACATTAATCCTTCGTGGATTTGCAAGCCAGCCGTCAGTATCCAACTTGGATCCCAAACGACAGAAACTGCTGATATTGGGAACTGGTTGGAGCAGCTACAGTGTGCTCAAGAACATAGACAAGAAGCTGTATGATGTCATCGTCGTCAGTCCCCGCAACCACTTTTTGTTTACGCCTCTGTTAGCCAGTACAACGGTTGGAACTCTGGAATTCAGGTTTATGTTGTGTTTTTCTTAGCTTTGATTATTTATTTTTCTTCAAATTACCTTTCCAGACCATTAACATTTGTTAGTTGTAGATTTTTATCAGGAGAAGCAATTACAAATGTAACAAAAGTGCTCAAAATCTAAAGTCGGGCGCTCGACAACTAACTTGATAAAGTTTTATCTCTGTAAATGCTGTTCATTCCAGGGAAACCAAATTTTAGGATTTTGATTTTAAATCTAAATTTGAGTCATCATTTGGGGCACATTCTCCTTTAGGGCACGTTCGGCTTTGAGGCACGTTCTCCTTTGGGGCACGTTCTCCTTTGGGGCACATTCTTCTTTGGGGCACATTCTCCTTTGGAGCGCGTTCGTCTTTTGGGCACGTTTTTCCTTTGGGGCACGTTCTCATTTGGGGCACGTTCTCCATTGGGGCACGTTCTCCTTTGGGGCACGTTTTCCTTTGGGGCGTGTTCTCCTTTGGGGCACGTTCTCCTTTGGGGCATGTTCTCCTTTGGGGCACGTTCTCCTTTGGGGCACGTTCTCATTCAGCCGTTTGCAGCTACCCACGTGTGAGGCACTGAACTGACAATTAACTGTTACATCGTCATCATGCCAATGCTTGTGCATGCCAATCACAGACTTCAAACCGACTCAAAACCGATTTTCAAAAATACATCTCCGAGGCGCATCTTTGGAAATGACCTTCTTATATATTATTTTCTTCAAAATTACAGCATCCCAGAAGAAATAATTTTACAGAGTTTAGTAGCATTTCCTCCCTGAAATGCTACTAAACTCTCAGTGGATTTATGATGCCTCCATATTGAGCAACAATTTGTGCCTGGTGGAATTGGTGGAATTTTAGCGGATTCAGGATACTTTCTAGTAAAGGTATCCAAGGAGTTAGGATTAATATCTTTACAACTTTCTTTAAAAGTAACATGCCAAATTGGTTGGTTTTTTTTATTGCCAGGAGCATCATTGAACCAGTGAGGAACACCGGCTTTAGGAAAACTGATCATTTTCATTTGAGCGAAGCTGTTAGTCTCGATGTTGACAAAAAGGTACGTGCCTGCACCTGATTTCACACAATACTATGATGCAACAGGGGAGCCAGGTTGGCGTAGCGTTTATTTCCTCGCCCTCCACCGCTGTGACTCGGGTTTGAACCCTGCCTGAGCCAATATTTGGATTGGGTTTGGATTGGGTTTTCAGTCTCTGCCTGATTCCATGGGTTTCCCCAGGATATTCTTCTGGGGTTTTCCTTCCACCTCTAAAACTGTACCTTCTTCTCATTGTCTTCTCTCTACAGGTTTCTTCAAGCTTGCGAGCTACAGTGCCTAGAGCACTTTTGAGGGATCCTTAGTTTTATTACCAGAAAAAAATGAATAACAATAATAATAATTAACACGTCGCAACTCACAACGTGTCGTACAGTCCATTTCACGAAACTTGCGTTGTGTTGAACACATTGCAAGTTCCTTGATAACATGTCGTATTAGTTACAACGCGTCTTTGGATTGACGAAAAATTTGATGGTTCCTTTCATACCCAATTTTATACCACAAAAATAAAAATAGCTAAATAGGATTCACCGTAGATTGCAATTGAAACTTAAAGGTAGGATACACCATTTGCAGATATCAAACAAATTTACTACCGAATTATTAAAAAATATCTTACTTATTTGAAAGTAAATAATGATTGTAGGCATCCAGCAAAATGATTGCCTTAGATATCCTGTAAATGTTTCGAAAAATTGAATTGTATAAACCAAAATTCATGATCGCCGGACGGCGATCGAGAAAAAAACCAAAACAACATAGGAAAAACAGCCCGACTCCGGTTGAAAACGAACGTCTTTTATCTTGCTTTTCTCAGCAACCATGATTGTAAAACTTCGGACAGGTCAGTTAAACGATATTTACTATGAAATACAACCCCCCAAATCCACCCATTCCTGATAATTCAAACAATTACCAATGATGTATACTACCTTTAAAACAACAAGTCGACAACAAGCTTGATTTTTTACCTTACTTCATACGACCACCATTAGGTTTTATATTGTTAAAAAATTTGAGAAAAGTTCCAACAACTCTGCTGAATATCAGATTACTATTTACTGTGCGTTGAATAAATATAACAGTTACAGTTGGCCTATCTACATGTAGTCTGGCCAAAGCATGTAATGAGAATTAACGCCAGTGTTTGGCCAATTGTGTTGCATGAAAGACGTCTAATCAATTGAATACTATGGCCCAGGGATTACCCTTACTAGGCTATCCATGCCTTGTCTTGTGTATCTTTGCAGGAGCTGCGCTGTCAGAGTGTGATTAAGCCAGACATGATGTACGTCCTCGCCTACGACAAGCTGGCTATCGGCGTCGGTGCTGTCAGTAACACCTTTGGCGTCCCGGGAGTGACGGAACACGCTTTCTTTCTCAAGGTGCGCGACTATCAATTCAATATTCGTAAGATAGAATTGGCGTCGGGATGTAAATTTTTAGGGAAAAAACATTCTAAACCCATGACCTCATGCTTGCTAGTGCAGATGAGTTAGTCTTGCATACGCACTGTGGACCTCCGAACAATATACGTCCACACGATGCGGGAAAAGGTTACGGTTTGTGGACTTGGCCAGGTCCACAATCCGTTTTTCAGTCTCCGAAAAAGAGCGCTAGAGGAAAAACGGGTTAGGGTTATATATAGAAAAGATAGGAGGAACAGCTGAGAGGCCCAGAATCAACATTTAAGGTTCAATTTGTTTTGGGGAAGCAAAAAAATGAGTATTTAGTCAACCTTTTTTAACAACACAAAGACAAAGGAATGTCCACAGTCCGTATGTCAGGTAAACCCAATTGTCTTACTAGTACTACTCGGCCACCGAGCTTCCTGGGGTCGGCTGGATGGTTCGTATCTGATATAGCGACAGATGCAACTAAACCATTTATAAGATGTAATTTGCGTTTGGCAATGTGAAATCAGTATTGAGTTTTTTGCCCTTCGATAACATTTTTATAAACATTATATTGTGGTAACCCTATTAGACGAAGAAGCCCAAAGTGTGCGTACTACCTGAGCACAAGCCTGGTTCCGCCTCAAAAGTAATTTTTTCTACATTTTTTTCTTTTTAAATAACACACACATATGTATAAGTTCAGAGAATGTTTTAACCAGTTCGTGCCGGATGATGTATATAAATGCAAAGTTTTCCCCTGATTCAAAACGGATGACGCATAAACACGCCACGAGCATGGCCGTAAATGTCTGTCGGCAGAATGGGTGTTCCCGGAAATGCGTGGGTGTGCTTCCCGGTACTATCGGCCTGAACCTGCCTCGGATCGAGTTTTGTTAAAAATAATTCCCCGCGTCGGCGCGAACTGGTTAATGGGTTTTTGTTTTCTCTTCTAATTTACAATTACAGTTGCTTCCTTTTTCTTTATCCAGGAGATACGCGATGCCCGTCTCATCCGGAATCGTATCTTGAACAACTTTGAGTATGCCCTGCATCCCGGCATCTCAAAAGAAGACAGGGAGAAACTGCTGCACATTATCATCGTAGGCGGTGGACCGACTGGGGTGGAATTCGGGGCGGAGCTGTACGATTTTGTCCGGGAGGTACGCTGGACCGGCTTACTGCTGTGGCTGATAATATAATTCATCAGAGTAACAATTCATCTACTAGATCCCCCAATAGAAAATGAATTTTTGTCAAACCTTGAAAATGTATATGAACATAGTAATCTTTTAAAGATACCTTTTGAATGATTGAAACACTGAAACGGTTGTAAACTTTGTGTTTGTTGGGTCCTGTTGAGTAAGTACCTCCCTATTGTGGTAATTTTGTACCCTGAATAACCTTTGAACGGGACTACTACTTCATCGAGATACTAAACTGCTTTAAGAAGAATTCAAAGGATAAATATATTCAGGGCCTTTCATTTTTTGTGAGCCAATCTTTCATCCATCTTTTTAGGATGTTTCCCGTCTCTACAAGGAAGAGCAAGAGCTAGTGCGTGTCTCCCTCATCGAGGGACGTCAGATCCTGTCCTCTTTTACTCCAAAGCAGCAAGAGTACGCCACGGCCAAGATCCGCAGCAGGGGGCAGATGGAGCTGATCACCGCCAACGTGACCGAGGTCCGAGCGGACGGGGTCACCCTCAGCGATGGCAGGAACATCCCCAGCGAGCTAGTGGTATGGTCCACGGGACTCTACCCAAGGTCAGTCTATTCCCATGAATGGGGATGGGGGAGGGACCTTTGCTTTATCTTTAGTGTCAGCATGGACAAGGTCACCTCAGCGATGGCAGGATCTCCCCAGTGAGCTAGTGGTATGGTTCACGGAACTGTTTCCATGGTCAGTCCATTCCAAGAAGGGGGAACCACTGAATTTGCCCATTCCGAACAGGCACATTTTGAACAGGCACTGATGCACTAGTAGCTTTAAAACATTTTGTATTATCTACCCGAGCAACTTGATCTTTCTGTATCTATACCAAAATATAATTCCTTTCAATTGCCAGAGCCTTTGTGAAGCAGCTTCCATTCTCCAAGAATAAACAGGGCCAGCTTCTTACTGATGAGTATTTGAGAGTCCTGGACGACCAGAGCGGCAGCATCTATGCCATCGGTGACTGTGCCGACATACAGAACCTCAGTCTGCCCTGTACAGCACAGGTAGGTGCTTGCGTTTAATCTTTGTTTCCGTGATGTCTTGTCTTTCTATGATGGTCATGTCAAAGGTAAAAGGTCATTTGAGGTCAAGTTGTAAAAGCAGATGGAATGGGTTTTAGTTTGACTTTGTAATTTTGGATAGTTTTTCTTGTGCTGATCGGGTTCCATAGGTTGCAGAGAGGCAAGGCAGATATTTGGCCCAGTCCCTTGGCACGAAGTCGGGGAAAGATTGTCCTCCGTTCCAGTACCAGAATATGGGTATGCTGGCCTATGTAGGAGACTACAAGGGCCTGACTAACACTCCGGTCATCAAGAATCAAGGTTAGAGAAAATATTGTTGTGATTATTCAGCATTTTTTACAATGATGCTACATGTTCTATCAACTAATTACATTGACCCTAACCCTGCCAGATCCAGCACAGTGCATCTGTGGTGACTGCTTGACCTTGCTGGACTCTGCACACAAGTCAATGTGACAAAGTATATGCAATCTGTTGCGTCTGGCAGGGCTAACCAAAATACCCTGGAGGGCTAGGGTTAACCCTAAGTACATTAACCCTAACTCCTTTTGGTGATTTACTAGGAACCTTTCTCATCCTTGCAAATCCCAACACCCTGTGCTATTTAACTGTGCTATTGAACTGTGCACTATTACAGCTGGATTTCACCAAACCCTTGTGGTTGGGGTATATGTGTCTATTAAGTTGTTACCACTTTGCTGCAGCCTTGTTAAAGTGAGAATATTCTTTGGGAAATCAGGTTTTCCGTAAAATGCTGGGAATCCCCGAAGTAGCCAAGACGCAACCCAAATTCACCTTCTGGACGCAATCTTTTTTTGTGTTGGTACAGGGTTCTACTCCTGGCTGCTGTGGCGCTCTGCGTACCTGACCCGTCTGGGTAGTTGGAGACTACGGATGCAGGTCCCCATCGATTGGACCAAGACGCTGTTGTTTGGCCGAGACACATCGAGATTCTAGACATCAATCGTAGATTTGAAGGGTAGGCATACACCGAGTTATGGGGAATGTGTGCAGTTGCGTTTGTATTGACCGGCAATCGTGGTCGTCGGACAAAAGAATTGCGAGTCAAACAATGGGTCCACGATCTTTTCTCGTGTACAAATCCTATGACGATCATCCGAAAACGTTAGAGTATATACAAAAGAGGGAAGACGGTCGGACAATGCCCCGTCCACGATTGCCGGTCTATACATGACGGTGTGTGTGGACAGGGTTTAACCAGTTCGCGCCGGAGGACGTATATACACGCAAAGTTTTCCCCAGATTCAAAACGGATGACGCATAAACACGAGCAAGGCCGGAAATGTGTGCTTACATGTACCTTTGGCCTAAACCCGCTTTGGATCGAGTTTCGTTAAAAATAATCCCAGCGCAAACTGGTTAAAGAACAAAATCACTTGGCTGTGCCTTTTGGGGGCTTGTAATAGAAATACCAAGACAAATATTGACAACAATTTGTAACATTTGCATTACATGTTTTGCAATATTAGAAGTACTTTACATTCCCTATATTAAGTAAAATGTAAATCGTAAAATTTATCATTAAATAGACAAGTTTAGTATATTTATTTTGAAAATCAACATTTTATTACGCCTTTTGATTAAACAAAGAGTTAACTTGATAGTTCAAATCATTGTGATATATGTAAAACTGAATAAAAATCATTTGTACAAGAAATTTTGCCATTAATATTATTGAATGAATTTATTTCACTGTAACGAACATCCTGTAAAAATAAAAAAAGACCAACAATTACCACTTCTTTAAAATAGGAAATCATATTTATTAGAACAAACTTACTTGCAGGAAAATGCAATTTGCAGACTACTTCTCGTACTATTGTATTTGCAAGTTATTAATAGGCATGCACCTCAGCAAAAATAACTAGAAAATTCAAATGAACTTGCATATTCATATTATGCTAATTTTGAAAGTACTACACAAACAGATTACATAGCATTGAACAACTACTACAAATAGTGGTGTATCAAATTATTTTAAATGCAACATACTAATAATTTTCTTCACAACCACTTTTTGCGTAAACAATTAATTCCAATTTTTTTTGCAAAGCACTACATATTTTAACTACACTATAACGAGGCCAAAATAAAAAAATTATTCTGCTTCCAGTTACCTGACCTATTTTTCATGTAATCGGAAGCAGAACAACACTACTAAAGAAAAATAATCAAGAGCTTGAATCAAGTTCTGTATATACAACATTTGTGTACTAAACTGCATGTCACCAAAGCCTATATATTGCTTGAGAAGCTTTTTAAGTTTCACATTCAGTCACACTCTTATTGGAAACAAAACGCGCAATCCACAATAGAAAAATCAATTAAAAGAGGAAAAGACATGACCTTCCATCTGAAAGTTGCAATTATTGACATTACTATAAACTTAATATTAAACATTTAGTGGTTGTAGGGTGAACAAAATTAGTTGGGATGGTAAATCAGCCTTTCCCTCCTATAACGTCAGACTTTTGTTAACCTGACGTCACTGAGTATATCGTTTACACACATGAAATCAATGTACTACTAATTTATTGAGTCGAAGTCCAAAACCTCAATTGCTATATTTACATCGAAAAACAAGTTCTCTACCAAATTTGTGAACTTCTGGCGAAAATGTAGTCTTAATTCAAGACCGTTATTTTAAATTCACTACAGAGGCCTTGTGCCACAGTGCATGGCATTTATACAAAGGAGCAGCTGATATGACCAGCAACAGGTTGGGGGTTGAGCTGGGGCAGTCATTGTCAAAGCAAAGCCCAAAGCTTCTCTGGGTGAGAGTCTAGACTCAGGCAATCTGATCTAGGTGGTTGTGGGAGGCACCTAGGGCTGGAGCAGTCATACTACCGCTACTAAAGCCCAGCCCAAAGCTTCTCTGGATGTGGGTCTCTTGGTCTAGCTGGTTGGGGTAGGCATTGACAAACCAAAGCCCAGCCCAAAGCTTTGCTGGATGGGGGTCTTGACACTGGCAATCTGGTATTCCTGGCCTAGCTGGATGTAGTTGTGGGAGGTACCTGGGGTTGGGGTTGGGCTGCGGCAGTCATTGTCATACTACCAAAGCCCAGCCCAGAGCTTCTCTGGATATGGGTCTTGATGTGGTCTAGCTGGTTTGGGTAGGCATTGCCATACCAAAGCTCAAAGCTTTGCTGGGTTTGGGTCTTGACACTGGCAATCTGGTATTCCTGGCCTAGCTGGATGTGGTTGTGGGAGGGACCTGGGGCTGGGGTTGGGGTTGGGCTGGGGCAGTCATTGCCATACCGCCGCTACCAAAGCCCAGCCCAAAGCTTCTCATGGTGTGGGTCTTTACGCGGGCAATCTGGTACTCCTGGTCTAGCTGCTTGAAAAGTCTTGCTTGCTCCTCATGCTGACGAATCATTTCCTCCGATTCAGCTGTAAAAAAAAAAGAAGGAATTTATAAAATCAATTTCGGCAGCAGATATTCTCTTGTTATATCAGTGAGTACATTACTGGTTATTGGCACATTTTGTGAAGCTCCTTCAAATGAGTTTGTTGCAAAATGAATGTTTTAAGACAAGGACATGCTAAACTGTTTACAGATTTGTTATCCGAGTAAGAGGCATTAAGGTTTATGCTCAGACTGGCAGCAGGTTTGCTAGAACGGCTCGGCAAAAGATCATCAGACATCTAACAGAAACGGCTTCCCTTTCTTAAGTCACTAGCAGTAACGTTTTTTTTCTCTCACCAATTTCTGCGTCTCCTTCTTCACCCTCCTTAATTCCCATCAGACGGCGGAACTTGGCCTTGGTGGCGTCATCATCGAAGGCTGTCCTCTCCCACTGGTTACTGGATGGCTTCTCTGCCATCTACAACCAAGAAGGACACAAACATAACACAATCTGTTAGTTTTCAGAAAGTTGAACTGAAATCACCAGATACTTTGATCTCTTTGATGTCAGAGTTTGTGGAGGCATGTCTGACATAAATCACAGCTGTGATTGGTAAGAACGGGGACAGGGCTCAACGTTTCGGTCTATTGTTCCTCTTCCTACCTCTTCCTTCTTGCCAGCCCACAGCAGCTTCCTCTTGCGTGTCTGCTCGGCGATCTGCACCGGGTTGACGGCAAGCGGGTTGTAGTACTTGGGCACGCTGATGCCAGTCTCGGCCAGGACTTTGGCCTGCATGGCTGCCGCGGCCGCAGCGGCCTGGATCAAGGGGTCTATGCCCAGAGGGGTCAGGGACATCAGGGGAGGAGGGTGGATGCTAGTGGTAGCCTTCTCAACTCCTTTGACAAGCGCTGCTTGAGAAATGAACACAGGAATGATTAAATGATTAAATCGGACAGAGAAACTGACTCACTTTAAGCAAATGTACGGTTGAATGGAGGAATCGATTGAAACATTACAAGTTTCTATGTGACAGCAACTATAAACAATGACCATAGTGTGCAGTTTTAATACATTTAGGAACCTAGGTGAATGCTCATTAGTTGCTTGGATGGTAGACTTATTTTAAGATACAACCAATCGTAACCTTATCTTAACAAACAACGTCAAGCAAGTTCAGACGAGAACCACAAGTCGACTAGTGGCTAATTCGTGAGATAACTTACATCAGTGCACTAATGGCAACATGTGAGCATTTCTAGTCAAACGATAGTCAAGACGGCATCACAAGACTCTTTGGTTTTAGCTCTTCGGTAACCACCGATACAACTGTGCCTCGGTTTCAATTAGTCAACTAAAGTAGTTAAATCATACTGCATACGAGTCAATAGGCACTGCCTGAACTTGCTCTGAGCTGTAATTAGAGGACCAAAGAACACACAGCTCTTATCCCGAGAGGAAAGCAGCAAATTGAGTCAAGACTCCCTCACCGTTCTCTACGACTGATTCTTTCTCCTCCTTCAGTGCCTTCTCCTTCTCTTCCTTCTCTCGTTTCTCCTTCATCTCCATCAGCTTCTTGGCTCTCTCAAGCCGGCGCGCCAGGGCCTCCTGGGCGTGCATGGCCGGGTCCCGGACCCGGGTCATGGGCGAGGCCGAGCGGCTGTGGCTGCGGCTACGGATACGGCTACGAGTGTGTCGACGCCTCCTTGGGGATCTGGATGGTTTAAGATTAAAAAGGGAATGTTTTGGAGAGATTACTGTGTGTTTTAATTACCAGGCCAAACTTCAGTCCTATCTGGCTCACTGACAGAGAATAGATTTATTTTAAACAAACTGAGGTATTTACCAAAGATTTACCTCATTTACCTCAAGGACTACTCAGCCCTGTCCAAGACTTTCTACAAAATGTTACAAACTTTCTTGAATTTGTCTAGACTTACCACCTCCTGCCAACTATTGCCATAATCATATGTGACCTGTTCCAACGAAACCTGGACAAAGTCGCACAATGTGTTTTTTCACAATGTACTCCCTGAAGTCATTTCTGGATGGATTTTACCATTTTGAGGTTTTAGGTTTTCCTAAGTCGCTCACTATTAATCTACAATCTCCTCAAATTTAAACAAAATCCGTCTACCAGAAGTGTTTTTTTTTGTCAATTTTGTGAAACATTTGTGTATAGAAATAATACGCTTTTCTGAACTTCAAAGCTGTTTATCTCATAATTAGGTTGTCAGGGTTTTATCACTAAATCAAGACCCCAGGGAAGATAGGGTGGGGGTACATATGTAAATGATACATCATTTTAAAGCTGAGAACCTAGAGAATTTGAAAAAAGCATAATCTGAAAAACTAAAAAGTCGACTTTGTCCGGGTTTCGTGGGAACAGGTCACATATTTACATTTCTTTTATCCAGTTCGCGCCGGGATTATTTTAACATTACCGAGCCAAGGGGCAGGATTATTTTTAACGAAACTCGATCCGAAGCAGGTTCAGGCCGATAGTGCCGGAAAGCACACCCACGCATTTCCGGCCTTGCTCGCTGCTGACAGACATTTCCGAACTTGAACTTGGCGTGTTTATGCGTCATCCGTTTTGAATTTGGGGAAACTTTGCGTTTATATACGTCATCCGGCGCGAACTGGTTAATCAAAAATGTTAAAAATATCACAACAAATTCGGCATTCCATTTAATTGCACATACACATTCAAGTACTCCAGGCATTTATGACCTGCTGTTAAATTGTATTCCCAACAATATCAGTTTTGATTAAATAGCAAATGATATAGATTGTACAGTTACCTTGAGCGACGGCGGCGTGGGGATCGAGATCTGGTCTTCGGTCTTCGCTTGCGTGGGCTGCGTGACCTGCACAAGATTTGTTCAAGGTAAAAAAAGGTTTTACAATTGCAACCAATTACAAATGTATATCTGCTTATATTAAATTTGTCAACTTGAGTATTATGTTGAAACAAGGAGCAAATTATGCACTTCCTTCTGTAAGTGATTATCTAAGAAAAGAACAGAAAAGAAGGGCACCTTATTGGATTGGGCCACTTACCTAGATCTCCTACGCCTCTTGGGTGAGCGTGATCTCTTTTTAGATCGTGACCTGGAACGTCTGTGTGATCTTGAGCGCGATCTCTTCCGTGACCGTGACCTAGACTTCTTGCGGGGTGGTGATCTAGATCGTGACCTCCGGCGGGATCGCGATGACTTGCTACGTCTTGCTGGCGTAGGCGATCGCGAGCGAGAACTGCGGCGGCGTCGCCTCCTTTTTGGGGAGCGGCTGCGCGATCTCCGTTTGGACTTCCTAGTTGTGATGGAACGAGAACGGGACCTGCGACTGGATTTTGGCTTCCTCCTGGCGGGGGACGCAGATCGGGACCTGGTTACCCGGGCTTTACTCGACAACTTGGGCTTCAGCGATGGGGATCTGGATGCCTGTCTTTTCGACTTCGGGGATCTAGACGTGGAGCGCTCACTTCCAGATGTTGACGGGGAGCGGGAGTCTCTCGACTTGGATCCTTTCTCCTTCGTGGAGGGAGATCCCAACCTGGCAGGGCTTGGCGAAGGCGATCGGGCTGGCTCGCCGGAGGATTCCACCGGCGAAGGCGATCGGGCATGCTCGTCGGAGGCCTCCACCTTCCGCGGCTTGGAGCTGCTGACGTTGTGCAATTGCAAAGAGGACGACGACACACTGCTCTCCTGTTGTGGGGAAAATGCTCTTTCAGGGAAATGGCCCAACAACAAAACAGTGTTAGTGTTTTTGGAACCAGACTCTGATAACACTGTCAAGCTGAGTGACGCATTAAAAAAATAATATCACATTTGCAAGATCTCAAAAAATTACCTTTGATATTGAAACCAACAGTACTTTTTTACATGAGATAAACTACAGATCAAGAACATCAACACTAAAAAACTCATATCAATACTGCCAATGATATCCCGGGCGAGTGGGGAAATACAGGTATGCAGGAAAGTTTCCAGGGGGAGGGGGGGGGGGGGGGGGGGGTAGGGGTGGAGGGGAAGGGGGTAGGGGCATGGAGGAAGAGAGGGGTGTGGAAGTTGTTGTCGGGGCACAAATTCTTAGATATTCACCTGGTGTGGCGTACTTTGCTTTGCTGTGGGCGTTGCGTCAACGACGGGTTGGGTATCCCGGCGCTCAGGAACGACCGACTCACGAGCCGGTGAGCCAGGCTGAATGGTATATTCATTGTGGATGGCAAAGTAGGTTATCATCTACAAACTTACTTTTACCTTTGACTTTGTTTTTTTACTCCTTTCCAATTTGATAACAATTTGCAACTAGGCTAAAAATTAGGTAGGGCAATGCTGTCTTTAGGCGATGGAGGTTTTTTTTCACTCTTAAAAAAAACACCCCAAAAAACAAACATGCACATAGACATGTAAACAGTTTTGGGGGAATTTCAGTATGTTTTTTCTTCAAATGGCAGATACATCTACAACCAAAATACAAACAAATTGTTCCTTTCGAACTTTTCAAATAATGCATTGAAGAGCTTCTAAAATAAAGAACCTACATTTAAAGTGTTTTGTTGAAACCTATTTACATGAAGGTACAAAAGAAAAGGACTACAAAGGAATCCATATTTACTTACTGTTCACTGCTAAAAACAAACAAAAATTTAGAAAATGCACAGATTAAACAAATGTGAGCCAGACTTTACGTAGAACAAGTAAATTATCAATAATTACGACTACACGATTGTAAATTTACAGGGAATCAATAAACACAATGGTTCGTTTATGTACAAAATATGTCTTCTCAATTATTAAAAGGCACGCTTTTTCTAATGTACATGTTTGCAATAAAAGGCTTTTTATAGAAGAAAACTAGAAACTGGTGGAAGTTTGGTGCTGTAGGACATGTTTTAGTTAGATAATGAATCACGATTTAAAGATTGTATCTGAATCGGGGTGGAATTTATTCGTTAGGAACAGTTACCCTAAAACTGCAAATTTCATTTTGCGGAAGGATTTTGCATCCTAGTCTTAAACCTAACAGACCGGCACGCCGCGTTGATGGCTTTTCGTATTACAGAAAGTTCTTTCGGCGTCATGCAACCAGGAAAATCCAGCTCCACCTGCGACAGGATAGCGTTCATGCGCAAAGGGTCCAGTTTCTCCGTCACCCCGCCTTGCATCTTGCGACTCCCTTCAAAGTTACACTTGGACATCTCCTCCTCAGTGTACAGATGCTTAAGGAGCTTGCAGGAGTAGGTTTTCGCATCGGGGCTAATGCCAAGTGCTTTCTGCAAGAACGTGTGGTGGATGAGCACTGGGGGCTCGGCCACGGGCAGGCCGAGTTGAACGATACCGTCCTGGCCAATTTGACCGGCCAGGACTGGCTGGGCCTCCGAGGACTTCTTTCGGGCGGATAATATTTTGGGGGAGGGTATCGCGGGTCCAAGGCTGGGGAACATCTGCTTTAGGGTGGTGGCCTTTCCCGTCCATTTACCACCAGTAGCGGGGCTTTGATTGTGGGGCCAGGCAGCATCAGAGGTCGTTGGCTGTTGATGTCTCAACGACTGGACCAGCTGGATGAGGTTGTTCAACGCGTGAACCATGCTGCTCTGCACCGTCTCCAACCGGTTAACCTGCACAGACAGCACGTCCAGTTTGCTTGCCAGGATGTCAAGTGGGTCCTAGGGGAGGGGGTCACACATTAAACAGCAAGATTCCTCAGTCAATTTGATCAGTCATGTGTAACTGTCAGGCAACTAACCCACAACGTACTGTGAAAGTTCAAATCACTGCCGGTATAATGTATGACCTACTGGTAGTAAACTTACACTACAGCACCTTTACCCACCAGCTCTTGCACATGTTGCATAGCCAACACACATGATAAGGAGGATAATACTTAAAATCTGAATTTTTCAGAATTGCCTTTATTGAAATTCATTTTTGCTTTCTATTCACTTGTCCTAACGCAATGTTTGGCTCACATAAGCAGAAACGTACAAGTAAAATTTGAACAATTAACCGAACAAATTAACTGACTTACGTCAGAACTGCCTGCCCGGCGAGGACTTGGACTTCGGCTCAGACTCTTTGATTTACTTCTAGTCTTGCTCCCACTTCGACTACGACTACGGTTATGCTTACGTCGTCTTGACCCTTGGAAAGCCAAAAAAGGAAAAAGAAACCGTGATAAAGGCATCACCAGCTGTGCTTAAGTGTAATGTATTTCTATTTATTTTCAGTAATATCAGGCAACAGTTTACTTACTATCAGAGGATCGTCGTCTCTCCTTAGAATAAGACCTGCTGAGTCTCCGCTTTTTGTCTCGGGACCTAGAGCGACTGCGCTTCCGTCTTCTATCGCTGGAGCGGGACACAGATGGGCGCCTACGCCTGGCAGGCGTTCTTGATCTGGAACGATGTCGGCACAATGGCGATCTAGACCTAGACCTCGATCTAGACCTGCGTCGACGCTTGGGTGATCTAGATCTTGAGCGTTTAGGCGTCCTGGACCTTGAGCGCCGCTTCCTTTTCGGCGTCTTGGATCTTGACGGCTTACGTTTTGGCGTTCTGGATCTGGATCGATGACTCCTTCTTGGGGTCAGGGACCTAGACCTAGATCTGGAACGACGTTTTCTCCTTGGCGTTCTAGACCTGGAGTGTTTTTGGCGTTTTGGGGACTCCAATTTCGAACGGTGTCTTTTGGATGACGGCTTGGGCGATCTCGACTTTGAGCGAGACACGGACCTCGATAATGATCGTGAGCGTGACTTCCTGGATTTGACGGGGTCGGAGGTCACAGTGTCATCTGGTAACGTCGTCACTGGACTGAGCTGGTCTGTAGTACTGTGGGCAGCTTCTTCACCGTTGTCAACCAGCACTTCCATTTTAATGTTTGCAGGGTCAGTAATTTGACCAGACATCTCTCTTGGTTCATCTGCTGCTTGACCGAGCTGAGACTGAGAGGCCATATTAATTCTTTTGTCTCTGAGCTGTGCGAATAATTGAATTTAAAAATTAAAGTTAAGGCCAGTTAAAATTATTTTTAGGTTTGTATTTATACTGCTCGCCTATTAATAAGGTGTTTCACGGTACTAATATGCGCCATCTTGTTCACGGGGCAAATTGAACACGCGTTGCTAGAAGCACGCACCTTTCAGAATGAACGCGTGATGACTTGGAAGCGCAAAAGTTTTCGATCGAGGTGGCGTACACAGCAACGCGTGAAAATTTGCCCCGTGAACAAGATGGCGCATATTACCGTGAAACACCTTATTATAAATGTGCCCTAGCACAAAACAAACTTGACTTTAGTTTCAAAATGCACCCGATTTGGCATATAGACCTTATACACAGTCAAGATACATGTGGCATTTGGATACTACAATCTTCCCAAAATATTAATTATCATTGTTCTCTCAGTTTCATAACTCATTACATGGTCATGGCATTCTCGCGGTCGGACATCCGGGAACCTGGTTTATCTTCCCATTGTTTATGCACTTAGCGCAAAGGGGAAAGTTTGAGGTCTAACGCATGTTGTTATGAACGGCTCGCCCTTTCGTGACGTCATGCCGACCGCGAGAATGATTACTATTTGACTTTCTATCCGAAATGAAGGGCGCCCTCATGGTATGATCATGCCATATACACTCAGTAGTAGCGTAGCATTACGCGCGTTAAACGACTTTATTTTTCATTACGTCTTTGTTCCGGGCCTTGTTTTAGATGAATATTGAGGCATCGAAATTATTCTTTTAAATTAATTTTAAGGGACCAGCATATTCTAAATGAGTGTCTAAACATACCTTTCTCAAAAACTCTTCGCTTAATGTATTCAATGCAGGAGAATTTCCGCCACTTCGTGTTTCGCTAGAATCGCTAATGTACCCAGAAATGCCGTCCATATTGAAAGTACCCGGATGAGCTGCCCCAGCTGGACACGTCCATTAAAATATAGGTGGTGTTTCACCACTGGTGAAATTGTTTTTCTTCAGTAAACTACTACAACCTACAGATTTAAAATCTTATAAAAAGTATTATAATGCTTAAATGCATAAAATAAAAAAAAAAACAATTTTATACCCAAATCAACGGCGTGTAGCGACATTTTTTGAGGATATCTTTATCCACATTTGAGAATGTACACCCCTTATTTTATATGGACTTTTATATGTGGACAGGCGCGGCGCGCGCGGCGCGGCAAGGACATTATCGCACAGAGTTCGTTGAACCCGCTGTAGAATTTACAAACACGTGTTTATCGAGGCAGCCTTTCAAAGTTAGGCTAATTACTACAGCCTAGCGGACCATTTCCTTTAAATAAAATGGTTTTAACTCGTAGCCAACGAGTTTCAAGATCGTCCTCAAAATCTGACAGTGATTCTAGAAGTTCAAAGCAAAGTAAAGATGTAGAAAAGACTGATTCCAAATGGAAGAGTCCGGCTTCAACAATCCCAATCCCATCCAATGATGAAAAAACCCAGCCCGATTCCAGCACCGCACCTGTTGCCGAACATGGCAGAGATGCAGTTGCCGTGGTAACTACTAGTACTAGTGATGAATGTGGGGAAAAGGAGCAACCGAAAAGAAAACGAAGTAGAAAAAGAAACAGAAAGAGAAAATCAACTGATGAACACGATGGACAGACAGAAGAATCAACATTCTCCTCCCCCGATGACGTCGTTGTTAAACATCAGAAAACAGTGATGTCTGAAGATGCAGAAGAAGACTCAAGCGCCTTGGGTGACTCCAAATCGGCTGGCCCAACCGCTTCCATCGTGGACGAAGCACAAAAGGAAAACATTTTCACTGCAACAACGGGAATTGAGGTTGAATGCAAACTTGAAACGGAGAGGTCATCTGAAGCCGAGAAGTCTGAAGCCGAAATGATTCCCGCTGTAAATTTCAAGGAGGTTGTGCATCTTTACAAGCAAGAATCATTTGCAGAGGGACAGGCGGCCAAACCTAAGGGCAGACCAAAGTCCGGAAGGCCCTGGAAAACCGAGCAGACAACGCGGTAAATGACAAATGACAAAAGGCAAACGGCTAAATATACCCCACCACCTCTGTCTATATCTGACCTCATAGCTGGCTACAGATCCCTATCCACTTTGGGAGATTGACGTTGGACTTGGACTTTTCCTAATATTTCCCATTCAATTAACAAACGTAGTGCTGATTCATTCCCTCGGAGAATTTGTTCCAAGGACAAATATCACTCTCATTTGCCTATCCCCGATTCTTCCCCTTGGACAATTTTTTTATAAAAGGGAAAAAATCCTTTTTTTTATACTCTTCCTGAAAGTCACCTACCCTATATCCTCATCACAGTCATTGATTTTTAGGAGGATATTCTACAATTACGATTATTTTTAACAAAACTCGTTCCGAAGCAGGTTCAGGCCGATAGTGCCGGGAAGCACACCCACGCATTTCCGGCCTTGCTCGCTGCTGACAGACATTTCCGAACTTGAACTTGGCGTGTTTATGCGTCATCCGCTTAGAATTTGGGGAAAACTTTGCGATTATATACGTCATCCGGCGCCAACTGGTTAACTTGTGAACGGAATCTACCCCGAATATTATAATTTACATTCGATTTGCATTTGTCTCTCTCATCAGGTTCTCAGGAATGAAGCAAGACAAACCGCTGAGAACCTCCTGGCAGAAAAAGATGCAGCAGAAGGCCGAGATGAAGAACTTGAAGATGTTTGAAGCTGAGCTGAAGGAGACAAAAAGCACTGAACTAGAGGTAATTCTTAGGAATCTTCTTTTCTTTCTCCTTTTTATTTTCAGAAAAGCATTTAGTTGCGGACCCAACTGGCCAACTGATCTCGGCAAGCTCAGTGGTCGAGTGGTAAACCCTATGCACCTGTGCTGGAGGAAAGGAGGGGGGGGGGGGGGGGGGCAGTTGTGTGAAAAACAGGAGCTTCATTTAATCAAATCTCAATTACTACATTATACATGTATTTATTATAATTGTTTTATTATATTTTCTTTTTATATATTATTTATTTTTTAAAAGAATGTGCAAAATTCTTTCAAAAAATAAATAAATATATACCTTACGCTGCTTTTTTCTTCATATATCATCTCATGAAGGAAATATTTGGAAAACAATTCTCGACTCCCCATAGACTTTGTACACAACCGCTGAAGTAGAGTCAGGATACTACATTCTTTGACTCTCTATAGACTTTGTACACAACCGCTCAAGTAGCGTCAGGATACTACATTCTTTATTTATTTATTTTTTCATTTCAGAGGAAAAAGAAGCACCGAGCAAAGAAAATCAAGCGCAAGTTGGAAAACCAACGCAAGTCAGAGATTGTGCAAGTGGTGAGTTTCTTAGAAAATAAGTATGTCCGAGTTGGATCTTGCCTTTAAGGTAATTAGCTTGCTGGCTTAGCAGTTAGCAGTTCTGACTTGTTGAGTTCAGCAGATTGACGTGAAAGTATAAATGCCTTCAAGGATTCCTACTTTTTGCCCCACAGCTCGGGAAAAACATCGCGTTGAATATTTTTCCAGTTTCCCTAGTCCGTTTCCCTAGTCCGTTTCCCTTGTGGTTCAATTGAAAAGTTGAATATTTGGCAAGTGTTACGCACTGTCGTATGTAAATCGCACAATGATGGGCTTGGTGCTCAGGAGTAATGCTTCTATAAGCTTAGTTGAGGACGGAGCACAAGTGTTGCGAGTACAGAACATGCCAAATGAGGCTAGTGCTGCTGTGAACATGCCAACATGGGTGAGTATCATTGAAAAACTACTCCTGAAAACCTACAAAAGTACTTTTGTCCTATTTAGACAAATTTGATCCAAGTAGTCTAGATGTACTTATAACCCTGAAGTACATTCTCTAGCCAAGTTTATTTGGCTATTAAGTTACCAGTTCGCGCCAGGATTATTTTAACATCACCGAGCCGAGGCGCGGGATTATTTTTTAACGAAATGCGATCCGAGGCAGGTTCAGGCCGATTGAACCGGGAAGCACATCCCCCACGCATTTCCGGCCTTGCTCGTGTCATGTTTATGCGTCTTCTATTTGAATCTGGGGAAAACGTTGTGTGTATATACGTCCTCCGGCGCGAACTGGTTAAATCCAGCTGGAGTTATTCGAGCTTGTTTGTGACATTCCACAATTGTCAGATTTGAGAAAAAGTTTGTCATTGATTGAAAATCATTTACAGTTGTATTGAGGAAGGGTTGCAACGTTGTTGCAGTGATTGTTTGCCTAACTTTGGCACAGGAACAAACCGCAATTGGACATTTATGCACACCAAAAACACTATACATCTGTTCTGGTTTGCAAGCTATTAAACATGCTACATCTTATTGAAAGGAATCCTAAATTAAAAAAAAGCTTTTGGTTTTGTACACCAACAACCTCTCCTTCTTTTGTTGTTGCAGATCTCCAATCCTGCTAAGATGAAGCGAATGAAGAAGAAACAGCTCAGGAAGATTGAGAAGCGTTCAATGCCGGACTCCAGCAAGAAACAAGTCTTTAAACCATAATCAAATCTTTTAATAATAGTCACGGTTTTATTCGTTCTCTTATAATTTCAACATCATAAACTTTAAAAAGTGCGTCTGTCTCCCTACAGCTTCTCTATGCACCAACTATTTGATAAACTTGACGGAAAGAGTGTACTGTGGTATCCTTACGCCAGCCACTTCAGCGGTTACAAAGTCTTTGAAGGGTCAAGAACATTTCCTAACAAAATTAGAAATGTTTCTTAGTCTTAGATTTATGTCTTGTCAACATTTTTTGCATTTATTGACCGTCATTGGGATGAAATATGAAAAAAACCAAAGTGGTGTCAGGTTAATAATATAGATTTATATAGTGCACTTATCCGGTTGGAACATTCTTCCCAATTTGACTTAAACTAATTTGTTCAACCACAGTTAATGCTCGCAGTTTCCCCTTTGCAATTTTTTAATTTGTATTCAATACATGTACACTGAGAAACAAAATGGCGCCATATTCGGAGAATGCTCTCGAAATCTTGCCGTCTACGAGAGGGCCTAAGGTTTTTGCATAAACTTATTTCATATAGATTAAGAAGCAGTTAACATTTTAATTTACCCGCCTGTGTAGTCTTACTGACATGTGGTTTAAACATTGGTTTTGCAGTTTATAATTCAAAATATGCTACATTGAAAAAAAACAGCACTCTTGGAAATACAATATTAAAGTAGGACACCAAAACTATGGATCCATCAAATTCATTGTGAGTGAACCTCTGATTTTGATACTGTGTTCCAAGAATTGTTCTTTTAGAAAACTTTTTCTTTAAATTTTTACATTTCTGTGAACATACTTATGATGTATGTTAAAAAGTGATATGGTACGAATAACACATTTCATAAAATATTCAATACAGTGAATAAAAACGTGGGAAAAAGAGTAATGTGCAGAATCCAATTAATTATTAATCACAGATAATTTTAGTTTGGATTTCTACACGACAACATTGGAAGATTATAATAAAGTTACATTTTTACATTACAATATAAAAAATATGCTTCGTTTTTACAGTATTGCACATTATTGAAGGATGGGGTGCACATGTTTTACAACGATTACAACAACATACCTACAACTCTGATTAGCATTTTATAAATCTGCTGATGGAAACAAAATCTAGGTACAAAATCTTACCAGAGTACCGATTACAGTCTCGACAAGCAATTTACATGCAAATGTTCTGCAACTATCAAAGTGTTAGACTGGCATGTGTGTGGTGAATGATCTAACACATTCTACTTAATTATTTTCAAGTCCAGATGGAAATTTATTTTTACATCCACGCGAGTAGTGATAACGTTATGTACAACAAGAGAATATACATGGACACGGCAACTAAATCACACTATACATTGGTAATACCCTTTATGTACACCTACATTTTTTACTCATTTGTGACCGTCCACGATCAAAGGGCTGTAAAGTAGGCATCGTAACGTTTTGAGATATTTAGAGAAATGAAATCTACAAGAAATAAGCTTTAAAATTATGTATTACAAGACATAGTTGGTATTAATGGTTAGCTACAAAACAAGTAACACTGAATGAAAATTCTTTTTTTTTTATTGTTTTTTACAAATTTTAATGGTGCTTTTCCTAAAATAAGCTCTGGCGACTTTACAGCCCTTTTTGTCGTGGATGGTCACATTTATACTCCTGGGTAGAGAGAGGCAATTGTAGTAAATTGTCTTGCCCAAGAGCAGAAGCACCATGTTCCTGTCAGGATTTGAACTCCATAACTATTCGAGCACAGCTTCTCAAGATGTATATCTGAGCATGCCAGAAAGGATAGTTTTACATGGAGTTTACCGTCGGCGTCTTTACAACAAGTAAGCTCTTTAACAATAATTTGCTTGGTTACTTTTTGGATAAGTTGTAAAAGGCAAACTGAAACTTTAAACAGTTTGCGTCAGAGCGCAAGGTTTTCCCGAAATTCAAAACGGATGATGAATAAACACGTCACAAGCAAAGCTGGAAGTATCTGCCAGCTACTAGCTTGCAGCGAGGGAGGCCAGAAATATCAGGGTGTGCTAGTATCGTGGAAAAATGATCCTGCGCCTGGTCAATGTCAAAATAATCCCGGCATGAACTGGTTAACCAGTTCGCGCCGGATGACGTATATAAGCGCAAAGTTTTCCCCAAATTCAAAACGGTTGACGCATAAACACGCCAAGTTCAAGTTCGGAAATTTCTGTCAGCAGTGAGCAAGGCCGGAAATGCGTGGGTGTGCTTCCCGGCACTATCGGCCTGAACACGCTTCGGATCGAGTTTCGTTAAATATAATCCCGCCCCTAGGCTCAGTGATGTTAAAATAATCCCGCCCCTAGGCTCGGTGATGTTAAAATAATCCAGGCGCGAACCGGTTAAAGATGTTTTTTCTCTACGACAACTCAAATCCTGTGTTGCTGGTGATGGCGTAGCGCAGTTTCTCCTTGAGCGTGGCTTTCTTCTGGTAGTTGGGCAACTTGAGGAGGTTGAAGCAAGTGGAGGAGGTCGGGAGCCGGCCGACCGGGTCTCTCTTCTGAATGCGCAGGAATCCACGCAGGACGCTGCCAACCGTGTCACCGGTATCCTGCAAAATAATCAAAGATTGAAGGAAACTGAATGAAACAGAACAATTCTTTGTACATGTAGTTCCCTCAGCAGTTGGATATGGCTAAAAAAGTAGAACATTAAAGAAATCTTCATAATTATGTGGTATCAAATGAAAGGGGACAACAAGGCCTTTTTTTTTAGTGGCGTGCCAGTGAGATAGAATGTGGGTAAATGTATTTTTGTTTTAACCAGTTCGCGCCGGGATTATTTTAACATCAACGAGCCGAGGGGCGGGATTATTTTTAACGAAACTCGATCCGAAGCGGGTTCAGGCCGATAGTGCTGAGAAACACACCCACGCATTTCCGGCCTTGCTCGCTGCTGACAGACATTTCCGAACTTGAACTTGGCGTGTTTATGCGTCAGCCGTTTTGAATTTGGGGAAAACTTTGCGTTTATATACGTCATCCGGCGCGAACTGGTTAAACAAATAGTTTGAGGGCAACATTTTGGGTACTCATTTAAGAAGTTTGTTTTCGCTTTTAATTTTCTTTTTATGATACCTGTAAATGGCAGGTCTCTGTTGTTGGATATCGAAATAATTAAACCATAAAAATATCAAATGTTACATCGTACCTGGTCATCACTGACTTCAACACAGCGTATTGAGAACGGTGGCTCTAGATGTGCAAAGCCAAGCAAGGGTGGCTTGGAACAACTTGTAACAAACTACAACAAAGAAACACACAAATAAACCCCAGACATTAACACCAAATAAAGAGATTCCTACAAAACTGTTGGTATTTTGGGGTGATATCAAGTGGTGGATTCAGCACTTGCTGAAAGTGGCTGGGAGTACCAAAAATATATAGCGAAATCCGAACAAAGAGTACAAACGCTTGTGCATACATGTTATGACAAACAAAAAATGATATCAAAGAAGATTTACCTTGAGAAATTGTGCCCTCTCGTCAGCCGTGAATTCATTTGCTAGCACATCAAACAGCCAATTGACGACACGATGGGAGTTGTGAAAGCCTCCGTAGTACTGTGTGTGTTTCCTGGAGTATCGAGGCAAAATTACAGATTATTATCCCCGTTCATCTAATCATCAGCCCACGATCGGTACAATCTGGACTCCTGGCTGAAGAGAGGCAATGGTAGTCTTGCCTTAGAACATAATCGAGACCCACCCACCATTGCACGGGTGTCCGACATAGTAACCATCGGACCACATTGCTTCTGAATGTCATCCCATTTCAGTGATTGGTGGAGGAATTTAAAGGATTGAGGAAGGTTCCTGTCCAGAGGACCTTGGGGTCAGGGTACTAACCTCAGGTCTGCCAGGTCAATCTCAGCATTGTCTCCCGAGATGAGCCTCTGCAGTTCCGGCCCCGAGAACCAGGACAACCACTCTGGGTTGATGATGGATCGGAAGCCTTGCTTGAAGGCTTTAGTCTGTTCCCAGATCTGACGGTAGAGCCGGTGATGGGCCATCAGGTGGATATAGCTGATCCTAACAATACGGAGAGATCAGGGTATGTTGGAAACTTTAGAAAGGTCGTTAAAGTTGATTTCTTTCTTCTTTTTTTCTTTTCTGAAATGGTCAAAGCCTCAAGCTAGGTTTAAAATAAAGAAGTTTGTGTCAAAGTTTGCTGGAAAATCGGCACTTTGTTGGCATCTGATGAGGGTATTCCTGTCAGTGCTCAAGGAGCTATTATGGCATCAGAAAGAACGTATTGCTGGATCCGACCCGGCAAATACCGGGATACTCTGTTTCACTGAGCTTTAACATGAAAAGCTAGAGTTTTGGCTGGTAACGTGTTTTCACTGAGCAAGACTTTTTTGTGCTTAGCAAATGTTGGTGCTTAGCAGCTCCATGAAATCGGCCCCTTTTTGGTTTATACAAAAAAAACATTTTAAAATTGAATGAACAAGTTTTTAGATGTGGTGTCTCACTTGTTCTCGTTGGTGACTGCTATTGCTTTTCCTCCAGGTACCAGCTCGTGGGTGCGGATCCTGCCCATCACGTCCTCGTCGTAGGAAAAGACCAGGTCCAACTCGGAGATGTCGCCCTCATAATGCTGGATTCAAAAAGAGAAAAACGGAACGACCAACGCAAAACAAAAGTTAATTTGTGCTGCCTTCATGTTTCTCTGTCATCAACCCTCTCTGTCTGCCCTGGATATCAGCTGGAAGGTTGGCCTCTTGGTCTGGAGCATTGAATTCTTGAGAGTGCAACTCTTGGGAGTAAGATAAGTTGTTTGCGGTATTAAACACCACAGTGACACTCTTTAGTGAGATGTGTGGTTCTGAAAAGAACCGGAGGGAACTAAGCATTTTCACTAAAGAATATTACCGTGGTGTTACCGCAAACTACTTATCTTATTGCCTTTTCGCCGAGCAACCTTCAAATCTCAACTCTTGAGAGCTTGTCTCAAACAGGGGTAAAAAAGTGCCAGTGACACTTCTGAAGTTTGCAAGCCTACAGTTTTGAACCAAGCCTAGGGTCTCTGAATTAGGAGTACCGGTACCACTGTGCTGTGCCAACCTGACTCCCCGACTAGATGTTTTTCAAGACACTGTTTTTGTTTTACCTTGACGTAGGTGAGGTTTTTGTACAGCTCGGCATCCATGGAAGGCAGCTCATCGATTGGGCTGTAGAGCAGATTATGCTGCTGCTCCAGCATCTGGCTCAGGTAGAAGGAGGCAAAGGGCACCTCAACGACGATACCCTGGAGAAAATCAGGCAACAACAAGACTCATTAAAGCACAACATGTGTATGTTTGTGTGTTAACAAGTTGTTCAAGGGTTGGTAGTTCAAGAGTTGGATAGTTCAAGAGTTGGATAGTTCAAGAGTTGGATAGTTCAAGAGTTGGATAGTTCAAGAGTGGGTAGCTCAAGAGCGGATAGCTCAAGAGCGGATAGCTCAAGAGAGGATAGCTCAAGAGTGGATAGCTCAAGAGTGGATTGCTCAAGAGTGGATAGCTCAGGAGTGGATAGCTCAGGAGTGGATAGCTCAGGGTGTGGGTAGCTCAGGGTGTGGGTAGCTCAGGGTGTGGGTAGCTCAGGGTGTGGGTAGCTCAGGGTGTGGGTAGCTCAGGGTGTGGATAGCTCAGGGTGTGGGTAGCTCAAAAGTGGATAGCTCAAGAGTGGATAGCTCAAGAGTGGATAGCTCAAGAGTGGATAGCTCAAGAGTGGATTGCTCAAGAGTGGATAGCTCAAGAGTGGATAGCTCAAGAGTGGATAGCTCAAGAGTGGATAGCTCAAGAGTGGATTGCTCAGGAGTGGATAGCTCAGGAGTGGATAGCTCAGGAGTGGATAGCTCAGGAGTGGATAGCTCAGGGTGTGGGTAGCTCAGGGTGTGGGTAGCTCAGGGTGTGGGTAGCTCAGGGTGTGGGTAGCTCAGGGTGTGGGTAGCTCAGGGTGTGGGTAGCTCAAGAGTGGATAGCTCAAGAGTGGATAGCTCAAGAGTGGGTAGCTCAGGGTGTGGGTAGCTCAGGGTGTGGATAGCTCAGGGAGTGGATAGCTCAGGGAGTGGATAGCTCAGGGAGTGGATAGCTCAGGGAGTGGATAGCTCAAGAGTGGATAGTTTAAGAGTTGATGTCAATGATGTCAATTTCATTTTTAGGAGAAAAACCACAGCAAGCTATGTGCCCCACCTCGTAGACAGCTTTAGCAAGCATCTTGCCGACAAACTCAAACAGGCCCAGATGGTTTTCATTGATAGCGGAGGTTGGGCTGGGGTACAAATGCTGGTCACTGGTAGTCTGCCAAAAAAAGAAACCACCTGATACATTAATTCTTATACAAATAATGGTTAGGACACCATCTCTAATTTTCAAACAAAAGAGTTGTTACATCAGCGTATAAAGATGGAGCTAAAAATGATGACACTCAAATCGATCCAGGCTTAAACATTTTTTTTAAATACATGTGCAAAGGCCGGTTCATAATCTGCATGAATGCGAATGCCAACTTGTGACGTCATGGCACGTTCGCACTGCTGAACAAATTTTAACTCCTGAAAAAAAAATTACCCAAATATCATCGGGTGCATTTTCGAATATTCAAATACTAAATTATTCACAAATCAACAGCCTCAGTGAATTGTTTTAGTTCCGTCTAACATAATGTTAATTAATTTCACAATCAAAATTTGAGCTCACTTTGAATAAGTTCAGTGTTGGGTTGAAGACAGTTCTGATGATCTCCTCCAGAAATTCCTTGAATACGCCATCTTGGTCAATACCGGCCTCGTCGAGCCCCTGCACACACAACACGTAGAAAAAGAGGAGCAAATAAGAGGGGGGCAAAAGTGGAATAGAGAGGCAAAACCCAATATTGAATTTTACATCACTCTGACGTAAATTCCATCTTGTGGTACCCGCTGTTATATCGGGTTTGGAACCAGCCAGCCGACCCCAGCTAGCTCAGTGGTCGAGTAGGTGGGAAAACGTCTGTACTAGAAAGCAAGAGGTTGTGGGTTCGAGTCTCACCCAAGTGGTGTGGAGCCCTACCTGCATATTGATGAACCTGACTCTAATAAGGCCCTTGAAGGTCTGAGGCGAGAGACCAGCTAGCAGTTGGTACCCATCCTGTAAGGACATTAAAAAAGAAAATACTAACAGTGTGGATGTTTTCAAACCTTCATAAAGGCACCATAAATGTCCTCTACCTTTATTATGTCAGGTACCTCGACTCATCTCTACCAGTCTGGTCCTGTGTACTGTAATGAGTGTTAACCAGTTCGCGCGGGAGGAGGTATATACACGCAAAGTTTTACACATTTCCAAAACGGATGACGCATAAACACGCTACGAGCAAGGCCGGAAATGTCTGTCAGCAGCGAGCAAGGCCGGAAATGCGGATCGTTTTTCGTTGAAATAAAACCCGCGCCTCAGCTCGGTGATGTTAAAATAATCTCGCCGCGAACTGGTTAAGTGAGGCGAGTGACTGGCTGTCTATGTGACTAGCTGTCTATGTGACGCCAATGGTTTATTGTGTCTGGTATCCTGACTTACCTCTACCAGTCTGGTCCTGTGTACTGTAATGAGTGTTGAGTGAGGCGAGTGACTGGCTGTCTCAGTGAAGCCAAGGGCCTTCTTTTCTTCTGCTACTCGTTTGCGGAACAGTATCACACGCTGTAAAAAACAAAACATGCTCATAAGAATTGTCCACTAGAATGCAAACAAAAAGGAAAAAAAGGAAAAAAATTGGTAAGAAAGTATTCTGATGACCATGTCTCAACTATGGGTCTTTTCGAATCCCTGGCTTTGTTTTCGTATTGAGGCAACTTTTTGGCTCCCAGCTGCCAGAACTCCAGCCACATTCTGCTTCAGAAACATGTTTTGATATGAACCTAAAAGTTTGAATATTTCCATTTGCTTCCATTTCTTTTTTGCTTCTCAGTGATTTGAAAAGTCGGAGGTGAAGCCGAAGCAAAAGTTTTGAAAAGCTCCTCGTATCTTTGTATTATGTTAACCTCTCTGTGCGGGATGACGTGCGGCATCCTCTGCAGGATGAGTGTGGTTCTCTTACTCCCCTTCTCCAGCTCCGCCCTGAACGTGGCCAGTTTGAGCTCCTTTTTAACCAGCCAGTGGTTGGGCGGGGCGTACGGTCGCCGGCAGTCCCGGTCGTACAGCAGGCTGAGGAGGGAGTGGGTGGAGCTGAACAAGCTGGCTTGCTTCACGGTGCCGTCTGGGTTCCCGTCAGGGAATCAATCAAAGAAATTGGAATGAATGAACTTTTGGGGGGCAGAAGGTAGGATGTTAAAGTATACTTTTTGCAGCTATCCAAAAAGTAACCAACCAAATTAATGTTGAAAAGCTTACTTATTGTTAACCAGTTCGCGCCAGGATTATTTTAAACATCACCGAGCCGAGGCGCGGGATTATTTTTAACGAAACTCGATCTGAGGTGGGTTCAGGCCGATAGTACCCGGAAGCACACCCACGCATTTCCGGCCTTGCTCGCTGCTGACAGACATTTCAGGCCTTGCTCGTGGCGTGTTTATGCGTTATTCGTTTTGAATCTGGGAAAAACTTTGCATTTATATACGTCCTCCGGCGAGAACTGGTTAAAGACATCAGTGACATTAAACTCCCTGAGAAATTATTCCTTCTGACATGCTGTCATTTTGAGAAAAAAAACATAAAAGAATGTCTTTTCTAAAGATGTGTTTTTGTATTTTCCTATTACATTCGGAAAAGAGTGTCAATGTTGGAAGGTTTAATTTTAGTTGTTGTTTTGGGGGCTTTTTCTTTTACTTTTGTATTTGCGCGCTCAAAAGTAAATTTTAGAGCAACCGGTGACTTGAATCTAACTGTTGGTTTAAAAGTAATTTTCCCCCCGCAGAGTGTACATACCTATGCCATGCTCCCAAATCATCTTGAAAGCGAAAGCATTCAAGAAGGCTGTGACTGCAATCAAATCGTCCAGATGGAATGGGATCTGCTGATCGTAGAACTCAACTTCATCTAGGATCCTGTAGAAATAAACCAGGATATGCAAGCCAGGATGTGCAAGTCACACAAGTTTCATTTTTAGACAGCAAGTCAAAAAGAGCGTGACCAAATTTTAAAAAAATATTAAAATATAAGGCTTGCTCAATTTCATTAAAAAAAACACAGATAAAACACAAGTTATTGGCTTGTAACTCTGGAATTTTCACAAAATTTGCATACTCTATTTCTAAGTTATGTCTATTTTAATAATAAAAAACCCCACCAAATTCACTGATCATTTACTGTATATACGATGAAACATGGATGTTTTCCCAACCTCCATCAATGACTTTAAACTTGCAATGGAAACAGACAAAAATGGCAATGAACCTTTTGGGTAAAAGAAGTCGAAACACAACACAGTAAACAAACACAATGTTTCAGTCTTGACTCAAAATGATTAAAATCTTGTTTGTAGCCGACTGCCTGTGCGTACAAAATCTACAATTTTCACTCAGCTCAACGATCATTCAGGTAAGCAAAGACAGTACTGAAGTTTTCATTGCAACTTAATATAAAATATGTGACCTGGCACCACAAAATGGTTGGAAAGTCGCAAAATTTAAAAACTTGACCTTATTACATTTCTAGAAAGAAGAAGTCCTAAGCTTTCAAATGATATATTGTGTGTTGCTGTAGCTTATTTCTACTTTCTAGCCGCCGCTATACTCTTTTAAAATAGCTATAGTCATGCTCCCTTGTTTTGAGAAAACAGAGTTCAAAGTCTGTGAACCGTGCCAACTATACTACCAATCAGTGCAATTCAGCCCCCAAAAAACACACTTTAGAGTTTTAATTGAGCTATATATTGTTGGGATATGATAAAGAAAGGTTTTTTATGTAAAAACGTTAACAACTTCAAAACGACTTCCCAATTGAAAAATTGATGTTTTGGCCATTAACTCGTTTTGGCAATGTGCGATTTTCCGCTCATTTCGTGGTGCCAGGTCACAAATGTTAAAATTTATGATAGCTGAGGGACAGTGTTGTGCACAAAGTTCTGCAGATGTAACACACAGAGTGGCATTACTGACAAATTCAAAATGGCTTAAAACGGTTTATAGACATCATGCTCACGGAATTAAGTAGCTGGCCACGTCGCAGAAGAGAACCAAGACAGACATGATGGTGTGCGAGTCCATGGAAGACGACAGACACTCCAGGAACAGCTTAAGACCTCCGTGGGGGCCCAGCTCAGCGATGAAATGCCAGAGTCTGGGTAAGAGGAGGTCACGGTAGCTTAGACCTAGGGGGGAAGAATTGTCAGAGACTTAGCGAACATTTAGAAAGCTGGCTCATTCAACGATGCCTCGTAGAATGGTGCTAGCATTCAATTGGCCGAGGTGCGACTTCCAGCAGTTCAATATGGCTGGAAGTTGGATACTTTCAATGGGTGGGTTCGTTTAGCTCACCTAAATCGATTAGCCCTACGTCGTTCGTTTAGCTCTAACGTCATAACTGGGGCTGCCGGGTCAGCCCTCACAGACCCTGCTCGAGAAGCAGAGTCACTGGTGGAAGACGTGACACTCATGCGTTGTTTATTCCATATATCCAAGCAGTTTGCAGCAGTTTTAATTTTATTCGTTTATTCGAAGCAACGGACAAATACGGCGATTGGGCAATGGATAACTTCAAGTAGGCACTAAGCCCACCAATAATAGCACCCACGCACCTGTTTTAAATGCTTGTATGCACCATTCGCGGATTACGAACCAACTACTAACGTAAAATTTCCTAAAATGCGTCTCTGAAATTCATCATTGAAAATGACATTATTTGTTTTTCTTTAAAATTACAGCACGCCAGAAGGAATTTTAGAGCGAGTTTAGCGCCATTAACACATGTATCTCTACAAGAAGCTTTTCAACAACAATTTGGTTGGTTACTTTTTGAGTATCTGCAAAAGTCTTGATAAATTGCCATTCTTGTGTTACTAAATTGGAATTTAGGAGCTTCCATGGAAGCTTGGCAGGTCTGCAATTCCTTTCAACTTGTTTTTTTGTTTTTAATGAGATCTAATTACCAGTCAGTATATCTCGTCTGAGTTCCGTCAGTGTAGCGATAGCGGTCTGATACATATCGCACACGTTGCACACGGCGATGACCTCCATCGACTGCAGGCTCTTGCCTCCCTTCTGTGTGCCCAGCTTGGAGGTGGTCCTCTGTAACCGCTTAAAGAAACGTCCTCCTGGAAAAACAAAATATAGAACGAGTGCTGCTGTTAATTTGTCTCGCACTGTGAACACTCTTTTTTTTAACCCAAATTTTGTATCATGAACCAATAATAGCACGCAGTCGTGTTTTACATTACGACCGAGGATCCCCTATTATGTTTCCCTTTGTTCCTGTACCATAACCTAACCCAATAGACTTATCGTACACTTTAACGACAGAGGACAAAATTTAACAAAAGACAAACACCCGAGGACTCCTCGGGGGTTATGTAGTACACGTACATCAATTCCTTTGGTACATTGCGTTATGGGGACAATCTATAGGGTTTTTGTGCTAAGGGAAATCTCTCTAATCTCAAACTTGGACCAATTTTCAACATCACCTTAATTTGTCTTTTATTATACCCTAACCCAATTTTACCTTGTTCTACTTTACTGAAGACCCAACGCGCTATGGGGACTCGAACATTTCTCCACTACTCGGTCTGTTTTTTTCAAACAAAAGAGCCTGTCCCCACAACTAGGTGGAGGCTCGTACATACAGTCGTGAACCACATAACGATCGAGGCTCGATATTGTATTTTCCTTTATTTCTATGTTATACCCAATCCCCATTGCTTTGCGCTTGCACCGTCGATCGAGGACCGAATTTTTCCATTCATACCGCCGACCGAGGGGCTTTTGTTTCCTTTGTTCTCCTTTGTGTCTCGCTCTCGGTCGTTATGTGGTGCCGGAACACCCACGCTTGCGTGTATATCTTTTTTAACACTTGAAAGCACCATTCACAGACTACCAACCAACTACTAATGACAATTTTCAAAAATGTGTCTCATAAGTCGCATCTTTGGAAATGACATTCTTGTGTAATTTTTTTCAAGATGACAGCATGCCAGAAAGAATAAATTCACAGGGACTTTTAAAGTCAACAGTATTTTGGTGAGTTTCTTTTTGGTTAGCTGCGAAGAGATATACTTCAGCTTTAAGCTACTTAATCAAAAAAAGATAATAAAAACCTTTTGACTGTGTTTTTGTTGAGGAAGACGCTGGCGACTTCGCTGCGGATTCCTGTTCAGGGGCTGCCTTGAGAATGTCAAGGAATACTGCCTGCAATATCTGCTGGCCCCATAACATGTTTAACTGCTTGACTACAAAGACCATTGCTTCATGTAACCTACAACAACAAGATATAGACGGGAAAAAAAAGGTCAGAAATGCTTCAAACTTTGTTTAACCAGTTCGCGCCGGGATTATTTTTAACAAAACTCGATCTGAGGCGGGTTCAGGCCGATGGTACTGGGAAGCAGACCCACGCATTTTCGGCCTTGCTCGTTACGTGTTTATGCGTCATCCGTTTTGAATCTGGGGAAAACTTTGCGTGTATATACGTCCTCTGGTGCGAACTGGTTAAAACAAACAATTTCTCATTTTGTAACATCAGTAGGTGGGAAAACAGATATTCCTGACAGACTAGGATTGGATGTTAACCCGGGGTCACGCAATTTGGACACTGGTTGTACTACCTGTGATCAGTAGGCTGGGAGAACCAGCCAAGGACAGGGTGCCACTGAGTGGTGCGTGATTTCTTCTTGCCCACGTAACCTTGGCAATGGGTCAACAGAGAGACAGTCACTCGCTGTTAAAAAAAAAAGAAAGAAAGAAACTTGGTTTAAACTTGAGCAATAGTCCAGTAAGAATTAACATGAAAAATGCCCCCCAAACACCGACATTTTCATTAACAACCAAAACAAATTGTACTCAGAAAAACCTTTATATAGATGCCATGGTCGCAAAAAAAAAGAATTCCACAACGTTTTTTACTGTTGGGAAAAATGATTTAACAAGCTATTAAAAATGCGCCAAGAAATGTAATATGACCCAATTACTAATGGCCTAATGCAGTAGTCATTGTGAATAAGAAAATATATGCATAAACTTACTGTGAACACCTGAACATTGCTAGAGAGAACCTAGACAAAAAAAGGAAAAAAAAAGGAAAATCATAAAAAGAATTATTTATGAGGTTTCTTCACCCATAAAAATAATAATTTGGTAAATCACACTGCAATTCAATGCAATTTACAGTACAAACATATTTTGTGATATTTAGTTTTCAATTTCCAAAAAAATTAGAAAATTGACGCGGCTTACATTCTCGCGGCTCATATTCAAATATTGATGAGAACTTAAAAGTATTTAAGTACAGATGACAAAGGGTCAAAGGTCATGATTACCTGCTGTTCCAATTGGCCCATGTGTATTAAGTTGGCTGCAATGAGGAACAGAATAAATTGGATGATAAATATTCAAACCAAACACATTGTATACTGTAATTGATACGGATGTTTACTTTAAATACTTCTCATACTTTAAATTGTGCCAGACACATTAATGGACCCCCTATTGTCCCTCTTTTGTTTATACTTTTTTTCAGAAGACATCACATATGTTTTGTACACAAATCTCAATAGTAGACCTTTGTCAATTGTGAACCCCATAGTAATCTTTTGTTCAACGTCCACGATTGACAGTATTTATAAACAAAGTTAAAAGGATCGTATACGTTTGGTAATTACTCAAAAAATTAATGGCAATAAAAACTTACTTGGTAAGAAGTACAGCAGCTTTGGATAGTATAATGCATTTTTAGAAACTTTTCACTTCGAAGTACTGCGGTTATGGAAAAAGATATCACTTTTCATCCCCAAAAATGTGAATCTGAGAAGCGTTACTGCAGTGACGTTTCTCAGATTGTGCATTCCAATGCAGATTATTCTTCCTGCGTGGACATAACCGCTCCAGATTTTCGGCAATATCTCAAAATCGCTACCAACTTTTGAAATTTGTACAGGTTAGTTTTATAGTATATATCTATAACTATATAGGATTAAAACAAACAGTGGGTTCCAATTACAAAAACGTATACGATCCCTTTAACTGGTTTATGTCAAACAGTTGCACAACTTTGCACACAAACTAGGTCTTTCGCTGGCTCTAGAAACCCAAACCCCCGATGGTGTGTACAAATTCATATTGAAACTGACGGATTCAGCGCTGTTAGAGTTTAAGTATTGCCATTTAATTGCCATCTAGACGTCCCACAAGAAATCCAACGGAGGCATTTTATCCAAATTTCTCAAATCAATGCTGATGAGCAGTTAGAATAAGACGTTAACTTCACCTAGCAGGCACAGTGCATAGTTGCCTTGTTAGAATAAGACGTTAACTTCACCTAGCAGGCACAGTGCATAGTTGCCCTTTTAGAATAAGACGTTAACTTCACCTAGCAGGCACAGTGCATAGTTGCCCTGTTAGAATAAGACGTTAACTTCACCTAGCAGGCACAGTGCATAGTTGCCCTCCAGCACGTTGAAGATGATCTTGGTGTTCTGCTCTTTGGCGAGAAAGTCCAGGCTTCGCTTGAAGAGGCCATGGGTCTTGATGAAGACAGTGCACTGGGAGAAATCAAGGTCATATCATGTTAAAGGCTTTCGCAGAAGTTGAAATGTGTTCAACGTTTGCAAAATTGCGTTCACATATTTGCGTTTTGCGCTCGCTTTCGTGCCGAGAATGAACTGGGGCCAATTTCATAGAGCTGCTAAGCAAACAAATTTGCTTAGCACAAAAAAGTCTTGCTCATTCAAAACAGGTTACCAGCCAAAATTATACATGTTTTTCATGCTAAGCAAAAAAACAGCTGATTATCAATCCAGAACAATAAAGATCAGGTGAAAATTTGGTCTGTAATCTTGTTTTTCACCAAGGACAAATTGTCATGCTAAGCAAATGTTTGTGCTTAGCAGCTCTATGAAATAGACCCCTGGCCTTGATGGGGAGTTTTTTGCTATTTTTGCTGCTTGCCAAAGCCCGCACAGGGTAAATATGCATGCATAGTAGACTATCGCATGGGTACGTTTCACAAAAATAGGCAAAGGTGGTTGTGCAAATCCATTTGGTGGGGAAAAATCTCCCGAATTGTAACAACAAAATTCTCACCTCAGGTGCACTGGTCGTGAGATGCAGCACTAGGGCTGGCACAGACAACACGTACAGATGAAACAGGCTGGCCAGATTATCGGAAAATTTACTCGCAATTACTGGCCTAAAACAAAACGAACATTCGAGCAAAACTATGACGGCTGTTATTAACATTTTATTTGCATAGCAATATCACAATTTTGAGAACTAGAAAGAAAACCCAAAACATTGTACATGTACCTGTAATTTTGTTATATTATGTAGAAAATATGGCTAGGTTTAATGTTCACCCAAGTTCACCTCAAAGTTTTGTGATAGGTCACATTCAAGTGCAAAGTAAATAACAAAAGGTTATCAAAGGTCAAATTGCTCCCAAATAAAAATAATAAGGGCAAATTATCAATTTATTATAGTCCACTGATTACAGAAAAATTGTCATTTGATAATTGGTGGAGAACCGTTGTTCTGATGGGGCTAAAATTTAAAAATTTTCAGCTTGAATTATCATGTACACCAAATTTGAGGGAAAAGAATTTAGTATCCTGACGCTACTTCAGCGGTTGTGTACAAAGTCTATAAAGAGTCAAAGAATGTAGTACCCTGACGCTACTTCAGCAGTTGTATACAAAGTCTATGAAGAGTCAAGACAATTATTTCCTAACAAAATTAAAATTGTTTCTTATCAACTTGGAGCAGAAGGATTCAACCCATTGTATGATTCGACACGGAATGACCCATATTCCCTTGGAATTTCTTCGCAGACACAAAGAATTAGACAGATTAGACTTACCGCAGTGCGATAGTGAAGAGTGCCGACAGCATGGTGTTGGACAGCGACGGTTTCTTCCTAGCCAGGCCTTGCACCAGGAGTTGCTGTAGCACAGGGTACATCCCCCTGGTGTTGAGGTGACCCATGATGTTGGAACACAGCTGGTTTAAGCTCGGTCTCAAGGCTTCCGCTGTGAGCAGGACCAGTACGGTTTGTGCAATTACGGTACATGTAATTATATAACTGACATACAGATCCTTGTTATTTGATCGGTGGAACTCGCATCACGTGACATTCATTATTAAGCCTGCAACGGTTACACGGTTACACGGTTAACCGACCGTTCAAACGGTTACACGGTTACTTTTTTTTAAATTTAATTTTCTTTTTTAATTAAAAAAAATTAAAATTAAAATAAAAGAAAACCCACCAATTGTCAACTTTGCGTGGGTTTCGTTGGAGCAGGTCACAAATAGTACAATTGAATAAATTTTGTATGGACATTTCTAATAGCTTATCTAACATATAGCCAGTCGGCCAATAAATTTGATGCAGACAATTAGAAATCGCAGAACTGCGATTATCAACACGTACTACTACGCGAACACACTAAATTCCTTGATGAAGCCCATGCATTTGTGGGTTTTTTTCTATTTAAAAAATTTTTTTTTTAATTTTTTTTTTATTAATTTTTTTTATTTTTATAATGTTGGTAACCGCAACCGCAAAACAACAGTTACACGGTTAATTTAACAACCGGAAACTGGCAGCCTTACTCATTATTGCTTCCATTCACGCCGGGGCTTAAAACCCTAACCTCCTAGTGGTTCCCTAGGCCTTGCCTGCTCAATCCAACAGAGTCCAACTTAACTCTGAAGACTTTACTGCTTAATCCAACACAGTCTAACTTTAATCCGACATTGATTTAAAGAACTTTAAAGGTCAGTTATATAAAACGAACATTGAGTGGCTCTTAATTGTGAAATGGGAGGAATTTTTTTGCTATGTAAAATCTGGGGTTGGGTGAAGAGGTGGATGGGATGGGGTGGGGTGGATGGGTTGGGGTGGGGTGGGATGGAGAGCGATGGGGTGAGGATGAGAGTGGGAGATGGAGGTGGGAGATGGGGGAGGGAGACAGGGGAGGAGGGAGGTGTATACATACCTCCTTGTACTTTGAGTATCTTCCAGGTGGTAGCATCAGTAAATGTGATCAACATGTGGAGGTAGAGGGTAATGATCTTGGCATCCACAGGAGATTCAGGCTGCGGATAAAAAGAAGAACTCTCAACAAGTCTTTGTCATCGCTGCTTATCCCAACTTGTGATTGTTATCCACCTCATGCATAAGTACCCACTCAGCTGGTGAGAAGCCAATAAATCGGTTTCAATCTGGCGCCATCTTGCTCCGCGACCATACCAGTAACTCGATCCACACACTATGCACACAATGCAAGCGTGAACCAGTGAAGTGCATGCCGCACTAATAAAGGCACCGTTGCTAGGCAAATTGAGCCCTCACTCAGTCGCGCACGGAGCGCATACCTTTAGTTGTTTTAGCTGTGTGCAGCAAAGATCGAGGATGGACTTCAGTTGTTTGATCCACTGCAGCACGTGATCCTTGGACAACGCTAGCGACACGTACCAGACCTGCAATCAATAACAATAAGTCAAAACAATCCGTATGAAAACTAGTCTTCAACTTAAATTATTAAACTTCTGACTCCTTGCATGCGATTTGGTATTAACCCTTAAAGGGATCGTATACGTTTGGTAATTACTCCAAAAATTAATGGCAATACAAACTTACTTGGTAAGAAGTACAGCAGCTTTGGATAGTATAATGCATTTTTAGAAACTGTTCACTTCGAAGTACTGCGGTTATGGAAAAAGATATCACTTTTTATCCCAAAAAATTTGAATCTGAGAAGCGTTACTGCAGTGACGTTTCTCAGATTGTGTATTCCAATGCAGATTATTCTTTCTGCGTGAACATACCCGCTCCATATTTTCGGCAATATCTCAAAATCGCTACCACCTTTTGAAATGCAATTTTTACAGGTTAGTTTGATGGTATATATCTATAACTATATAGGATTGAAACAAACAGTGGGTTCCAGTTACTAAACGTATACGATCCCTTTAAGTCCCTGCTTATAAGTTTGACTACCAGAAGATGTTCATCAAAATTCATGGCTCGCTCTGCTTCGTGTAATGTTCCAGAACCAAATCCATCAAATTCAACCACAGGTGCTTGTGGACTTTAATGGACTTGGTACACAGGGCTTATCTGCCAAACTCTACTAAATTGGAATGGGGGATTTTGATGGCGTTTGTGAGGTTTGGGCTTAACAGGAAAAGTGATTTGCCATTAGGTGTACACACAAATTAAAAAAAAAAACATCCCTCTCATAAAAATCTCTCTATTTGACACTATAGGAACAATACATTGTGGTTACAAAAAGCATGCAGCCCTACATTACTAATTCAAATGCAAAATATCTACTAAGAGGTATTGCTAGACTGTGCAATGCATGGCCTCACCTTAGGATCACCTTTATCCATGCTGGCTAGTATGTAGCGACAAAGATTCTCCAACCTCTGAAAACCAAACAATTTAAAGTCAAGCGTTATTAGTTTAAATTATACATGTAATCAGTTTAACAATTTCACCAGTTTCAACCGTGATTAATTTTGACATTGACTGGGCCCAGGCGCAGGATTGTTTTTCACGAACCTCGATCCGAGACGGGTTCAGGCAGGCATCTGTGGGTAGTACACCTAGATATTTCCGGCCTCGCTCGCTGCGAGCCGGTCGCTGACAGATATTTTTGGCCTTGCTCGTGACGTGTTTATCCGTTTGGAATTCCTGAAAAAATTGTGTGTGTATATTGGTTACTGTAAGCTGCCTACCTTTCTATCCATGTCATCCACGTACACTGTGAGAAATTTGCTGACAGCATAGAAGACATCCTGGGCTGTGAAAAACAATTCAGCAAAACGCATTACGGCTTTTTTTGCCTTTTATGAAAGAGGCTGAAATAATTGCCACACATTTGGGTCCCTTTTTTGACATCTTACACAAAAAGACCACCCTCGTGTCGATTAATTTGTGGCTTCATCACTGGCTTTCCAAGGGCAACTTTTTAACAAGTTCACGCCGGGATTATTTTAACATCACTGAGCCGATGCGCGGGTTTATTTTAAGCGAAACTTGATCCGAGGCGGGTTCAGGCTGATGGTACCTGGAAGCACACCCACGTATTTCCGACCTTGCTCGCTACTGACAGACATTTCCGGCCTTGCTCGTGACGTGACTCGACTACACACTGTGACTCGACTTGACTTATTGACCCCATGACTCAACTCGAGTAAAAAATGACTTTGGAAAAAATGTTAGTATCTCAACGCCACTTAATATGCGTTTGTGTACAAAGTCTATGGAGAGTCGAGAAAATATTTTTAAACAAAATTTGAACTGTTTTTCTCAGTCACAGATTCATGTTTTTTCAATTTTTTTTGCAATGACTGACCTTCATTGAGATGATATAAGAGTGCAACATTTGTTCCAATGAATCGACTCAAGTCACCAAAAGCAGCGACTCGTTACACCTTTTTACACCATTTTAAACCCTTCGCCTTTGTACCCGGTTTGAACTGCTGTTGTGTCAATGTTGTCGACGAGGCTGATCCTGATGATGATATACAATATACACTCAGGATGGAATCCAAACCACCTAACATCTGTCGCCTGTACCTCCGCCTACAAAGAAACCCTCGCACAATCGCCTGAAAAAAATATATAAACAAATTAAAACAATTTACTAAAATGTATAGGCCCATTTAATATTCAAAATTTGCTGTGTCTCTCATTTGAACTACATTGTTATAAATGCTGACCGTGCAACGCCATCCGCCCATCGCGCAACGCCATCCGCCCCTCGCGCATATCGGCCGATCACGCATATCGACCGATTGCGCATATCGACCGATCGCGCATACCGACCGATTGCGCATACCGACCTATCGCGCATACCGACCTATCGCGCATACCGACCTATCGCGCATACCGACCTATCGCGCATACCGACCTATCGCGCATACCGACCTATCGCGCATACCGACCTATCGCGCATACCGACCGATCGCGCATACCGACCGATCGCGCCCAGCGACCGATCGCGCCCAGCGACCGATCGTGCCCATCGACCGGTGCAGTATTCTATCCAGTGCAACAGCTAGCTCAGATCAGAGTCAAATCATTGAAGGTAGGATAAGATAAATGCTCACCTGTATTTTCACGACAGCCTCTTCTCTTTGCTTATTCTGCGCCCTTTCATTCCTGGAAGCCTTGGCCTTCTCAAGTAGTTCGGACTTTTTAGAAGCTTCCGTTTTGCAAAACATTATTTCCAAAATCAGTTTAGATCATTAAAATTAAAAAGGAAAATCTACGTTACACAATTTTACAGCTGTGTTGTCAATATCCGCATAAAGATTTGTTATGGGCTCTTCTATATTCAGCTCATGAGGGCGCTCTTCAAATTTATTAGGGTCTCTTGCACGCCCTTTCGAATTTTGGAATTGAACTACGGATTGAACCGACGAAACCGTCTGCAACGAATCCGGTATTTTGTAAACGTCCACGTGCCACAAGTTTCCAAGAGGGCGCCACTCTGCAAACCTATATTTTTCATGTTTTTTTTAAATCATTCACCTTATAAATTTTTATATCTAGATAAAATACGTTTAGCTCGGCGCCACTTGAAAGTGTGTTTGTGTCGCGTGTTTTGTAGTTTGGGTCTGTGAAAAATTAAGTAATTTGGTTTTCGTCATGTCCTACTTCGCAATTAATCGTAGCTGTCAGTAAGAATCTTTCATTCTACTAGAAAGTAGAAGTAATAATATCCAGAGGCAAGTTCAATTTCTGTGAAACCGTTTTGCGTCTACGTACGTAGTCTATTGCAGCGGTGTTTTAATAAGTTCCGCCGTCGTGGTGGGACGAAAACAACATTTCTACGGGGGTGAATTGCTGACAGACAGGGACACCACTCGAGTACTTCCACAGTTATTTGCTTCATTGCTCTTTGGAAGTTGTTAGGTTTTTCAGAGACAAGGCTCTGCTGAAATTAAGGTAAGTGATGAAAACGAAACAAAAAAGCCACACTAACTAAGTACCGTAACATAACAATAATTAATTTACAAGTAATACATATAATAACTTATTACATGTATTAAGTTATTATAACCCGGCCTAAATCTTCTTAAAAACATCAAAATCAGACAAGATTCAGTACACAAACATCACTTTTCGTCTTGCAATTAATGTTTGTTAATTTAGTAGAATGTACAATTTTTACTGTTCCATTATTTGTATACATTTGGGTTATTTAATTAATGTTAGTTTTTGTCTTAGTCATTATAGACGGTCCTGTCATACAGTTCATGGCAATTTTGTTAAACAAAATTGCAATATGTTGCATACAAAAATTACTATATATCAGGAACTGTATGACGTCAACATGACAATATCACTGGAATGGGTAAGAAATTGGTCTGAAAATACACTTTATTGTGTAATTCAGTCGGATGTACAGTGTACCAAGGCTAACTGAGTGATATAGAGATTCCATAAATCTAATGTTCTGTCAGGATATCCCAATGGTTAAAAAGTTTTCCCCACTTGGGTTCCGTAGGACCACAAAGTCAAAAAGTATTACACAGCATTTATGTTGTCCCTGTAAGGGCTTACCTTATTACAGTTTTGAAAGTTTTGTACATAAACCGATATCATTGAAAATGCGTTGGACTTACTGAAATAATTTTAATAGACAATTTATTTACTGGCCTAAAATTCAGATTTCTGGTACACGGTATGTGTGTACACAGCCAAGTAATCTCCAGCATATTTTGCAGCCAGTACCTAGCCAATCAATGACCCCAGATCATATTTTGGTAACTCATTGTTGCTAGTTCGGCCATTCATTTTTATTATTTTTTCCTCAAACCCCGCGTTCCACACTGTTTCAGCTAGCTTCCCGCCAGAAAAAAAATGCAAACAAACAAACACAAAGTAAAGAGTGCCCAACAATGAAAGACTCTGACCTCTCTTATGCAGGTCAGGGCCACTGCATAGTGGTATATTTTTTTACAGGGTGCATTATCTTACTCTCTCTTTGACCTGGGGCCGATTTCATAGAGCTGCTAAGCACACAAATTTGCTTAGCATGAACATTTCTCCTTGGCAAAAACAAGGTTACAGACCAAAATCTTCACGTTGTCTTTATTGTTTTTGATTGATAATCAGCTGTTTTTTTGCTTAGCATGAAAAACACGTAGAATTTTGGCTGGTAACCTGTTTTTAATGAGCAAGACTTTTTTGTGCTAAGCAAATTTTTGTGCTTAGCAGCTCTATGAAATTGGCCCCTGCTGGTCTCAATGCCATTACCAGGTCACTCACTGTCTGGGTTTTACCGTTTAGAAAATTGAACTGTTGACTTCATTTATGGACCTGTGCACGTTTCCTATCCATATAAAAAAAAACACAATCGGCATAGGCGTCAACAAGCTCAAAATGCCCATTTAAGCTTCACAAAAGCAATCATCTCATTCAACAAACTCTCTTCTCTCGTATTATAAAAGAAATTGGGCAAATTCTCTTTCACAGACGAGAACAATTACAGTGACTGGGCGCCGCCATCTTGTGTTCTATTTTACGCTTGCGCGATTGTATTTCTAACCCAGAAAACCAAGATGGCCACTGAAAAAAATCACTGTTCATGTTCTTGTAGTCTGGTTTTCAGACCCCACTGAGATGAAACAGAGCAATTTATAGACGTTGTGGAATTGCAAGTCTGTCTAGCTGTCACGATGTGTAAATCAATTGCAAAAAATTAATGGGATAATTACACTAAATACATGAACAAAAACAGGTTTTTTTCAATGCTGGTTGGCCGATTAGCGTTGGAAATTGATACAAAAATATCACTTTACCTAAAAATGCTAGCACACCAGGGCCCAATTTCATAGAGCTGCTTAACGGTAAGCAAATTTTCGTGCTAACTTTAGCAGAAAAATTTGCTAACCTTAAGCGCTATTTCACGGCGTTTTTGTGCTAACGTTTGCGCGCGCATGGAAATTCTACTGTTACGTCACTGATTTAAGCAAATTTTCCCGCTAGGTTAAGCGTGCCTTTTGCTGCGCTTACTGCTTACGGTCCCCATGAAATAGACGGAGGCTCGGTTAGCAGAAAATCGTGTGCTTAGCAGCGCTATGAAATTGGGCCCAGGAGCCATGATATTACAGGATGCTTAAGACGTTCATTCCCTAACAGTCCAATAAAGTATTTCGTATGAATTTGGTAATTTTGTTTTGTGATGTTTGCAAATGTTGTATATTCCCTTAAAATTTACGACAGTTGTAATTTGTTTGGGTAAACCCAATGCCTCATTGAGCAACTCGGTTCTCAAAACCTGGCAAAGAATTTATCGCACAAAACAAAGACAACAGCCAGTTTCCCCTTTGGCCAGCTGAGCGTGCGCACGTGCAAAAAAACGCCTCTTTTTTTCTAACAATAAAATTATATTGACCGTGCAGTTGTAGACGAACATTGTGATATGGATGCCATAAAAAAACTAAAAAAGATGGGCCTCAATCATTGTCATGCAATAGAGACCAGATGTTGGCCCAGTTCATGCGCAAACATGTGTACAGCTCATCAGATATTGAACTTGATGAACATAACACCTCCACGCAGCGCGGCGCGGCATGGCGGCAACAGTGATCCACTGGTGGGCTGTATACCCGGTACATTTAATATGTCCTACATGGACGTAATTAAATCTTTCAAGGAAACTAGTACATGTAGGCAGTGCTGTTTTTCTAATATTTCTGTCAGTGTTGTTTTTCGCTGATGGCTTTACAGGCTCGTATTTCATAATTATCCATTTATCCTTCGTTTATTACATAGTGAAATTTGAAATAAACATTTGCAGTACAATTGGTAATCATTTTAGAATTAACCACGAACAAAATGTGTGCCATGTTTTATTGGTTTCAGTCGTGTTTCTTCCTGTCCCGCTGCACCCCCCCGAAAAAAACTAAACAAATTTAAAAAATACAATAATGTGAAGAGCACAGTGAACAATTAAATATAATTGAATACCGGTACATAACAATGTGGCTATGTGAGCACTGTTCTTAACCAGTTCGCGCCGGATGACGTATATAAACGCAAAGTTTTCCCCAGATTAAAAACGGATGATGCATAAACACGCCACGAGCAAGGCCGGAAATGTCGGTCAGCAGCGAGCAAGGCTGGAAATGCGTGGGTGTGCTTCCCGGCACTATCGGCCCGAACCCACTTCGGATCAAGTTTCGTTAAAAATATTACCGCCCTTCGGCCCGGTGATGTTAAAATAATCTTGGCGCGAACTGGTTAAGATTTTAAATAAAGCACTTCAACTCTCCCATTACCTAAATATGTACATGTGTACTGGTGTCGTATGAAAGTCAAATTCCTATGAAAATCAGACTATTTTGTTGAGGCGTGTGACCACACCCCAACGCCATCGTATGCCTAAAAGCTTCCCAAGAAGTGCGAATAATTGCACGCCTGAATCCCACTGTACCACACCCCCCGGTATACATAAATTACAGCATACCGTAATTAATAATTATACATGTACTTCATAATTTGTGGGGAAAATTTTGCCGTTGAAGAGAAAATGGCTTTACTACTGTAAACAAAGACGAATGTTATTAAAAAAAAATGCCATATTGTTCAGTCCCCGCTTGGATCAGGGAATCAATAACACGCCTAAAAAAAATTGCACGCCTTGAAAAATCGCACGCCTAGAAAAATCACACGCCTAGAAAAATCATACGCCTAGAAAAGAAACCACTGTAGATTACATATAAAACCTGATAATGCTGCATGTACATGTACATGTATGCCCACTAAAGGTACATTGTATTTAGCAGAATATAAATGCCTAACAACACAAAACCCTAGACAGACTCCTGATAAAGTTATTGGTATCTGACAGGTTTTCTAGGTCACACTATAGGCTGACCTGGATGTGAAGGGGGGAAGGGGTTCATGATTCACCACACGTAGGCCACAGGGCTCACGTAGGCCACAGGGCCAGCTAGGGCTTGTGTACAAGGAACAGTACAAGTGTACACTGGCCTGATACATGTACATGTACACTGTATACATGTATGACTCATCATGCATTGACATGTGCAATACGTGCTGCACAGCTGAACTTGTTGACAAAAACAAACTGGGCCTTGGATTTGTTTTCCAGGAAATTGTTGATTGACTTGAGATGGCCTGTTGTTTTCTGTGCTGATATACATTGTACATGTAGTCCAGTTTGTTCTAGAGGCAGGCATTATGCACAGTTCAGTTGCGGTCATTTGTCATTTCCTGCGAAAAACTAGAACATTAAGCTTAAAGGTAGTATATATATACACCATTGGTCATTGCTTGAATTATCATGAATGAGTAGATTTTGGGGGTTGTATTTTATAGTAAATATCGTTTAACTGAGCTGTCCAAAGTTTTAGAATCATGGATGCCGATAAAAGCACAAAAAACAGCGGGTTTTTTCAACCGGCGTCGAGCAGTTATTTTTATGTTATCTTTGTTTTTTCGCGATCGCCGTCATTATAAAATTATATTTTTCGGAATAATTACAGGATATCTAGCGCAATAATTTTGCTGGATGCCCAGAATCAACATTTACTTTCAGATGGGTAGGATATTTCTTAATAATTCGGTAGTAAATATTTTCGATATCTGCAAATGGTGTATACTACATGTACCTTTAAAACCTTTCCATCAATCCATCAAAATCCGTGTTTTTGGAGAATTTTGGCAGATTCAGGATACCTCTATGTTGAAAACAGGGGGGGGGGGGGGACTTTGATCATGGAATAATCCTTTTTATTCTTCCATGCTTTGATGGATTGAGAATTGTAAGCCTAGCGGTACTGCAGGATTTGATGGATTCAGGATACCTCCCCTATTAAGCAGTCACCAACACCAACATTTTTGTGTGTGATGAAATTGGTGGATTTCGGCTGATTTAGGATACTTTCTAGTAAGGATAACTAAGAGGTTAGGGTAACTTAAAGGGTCCATGGCATAAATTTTACACTGGAACATATTTTGTTTAAATATAAAGCAAGTGTTCCACTATAAATGTACCGCTATAAACATGAAAGTGAACAAGGAGTGGGATTTGAACCTGCAACCTTTGGAATACGGTACCGGTGCTCTACAAGGTACCAGCTGAGCTACATGATGTATAATCTTGCCCTATGTTGGCGGTCTCCCAAATTGTCGTATCCTCATTGAGTGATCCCCACAATGTCGCTTCCCAGGTTGTATCGTAAAATTGGCACGTGGTACCTGGCATCTAAGGCATTGGGTTCATGACATCTCACTAGCGATAGTCGATACGTTATATCTCGAAATTAATTTCTAATGGAACTGTAGAGAATCAGCTCTATTGTCGCGTACGACCAAAAGGCGCGATAATACTTCGTGCGAAGTATGGAGGGAATCGGAGTAACAAATCACGAAGACTGAAATAACGAAGACGAAGACAAATTCTCTTTGCAAAACCTGAGTCTAACGCGACGGTCCAACGTTAAACTTTATTCATCTGCTCCCAACACATAATATACATCCTTCCTCCTCCACCACCAAAAACCAACTCCCTTTCTTTTCCTTCGAACACAAAGGTAAAAATCTCAAGCATCATTCAAATTCTTTTCAATAATATTATTTTAGAATGGCTAACGCATGCACGCACGTGCGCACTCATGTACGCACGTACGCGCGGACGCAACTGTTCATGGCGCATTTATAATCATAGTTAACTTTCACATCACTACAGAACAATATAAAATCTTGAATTTAGCGTGCTTCCAAATACACATCTGTAAAGTTTTTGGTTTGGAACAAACTATTAAAAACAGCTTTGTCTAGCATTTCACGGTCATATTAAACAAATAAACCTTTATTCAAATCTGATTGTACCGTGTTTGTTTTCATAACAAACCTGATCCACTCCGATTCCCAATTATTGACGACCCCCTGCCACTATCTCGGAATCCTTCTAAAATCCACGCTGTGCTGTTGGGGGCAGTGGAGGCCATTCGTGACCAGCATGGTTTTTGATTAATCATCTATTTTTAGCTGTTACTTCATAATACTGTTTCCCCATCGTTCGGTCCGTGTCAATTGAGGCGATTGCAGCGCGTGTTTCCCCGTTATTTGAACCGCGGCAGAATGTGTTTTAGATCGCGAGAGCAGAGGTCAGTAGCCTGCGGTCAAACGCATTCAGTGTTTGGGTTCAACGTGGGATAGCGTGGTTTTTGAGTCATGCACGACTTCATTTAATCATCGTCATTGAAAATGTTGCAATTGAAAGATGTGGCAGGTACCGGTAGATACAAAGATTATTTTTCACTATCTGCACGTTGAAAATTGTACTGACGAAGTAAAACCAACCATTTGCACTTGCAGGTTATCATGTACATGTATTCCTACTTTTCCTAAAAATTAATTTTTTTAACTTGCTCCTATTTTTGTCTTGATTTCCCACTTTTATCTACTTTTTTGTCTGCACAATGAGGTCTATGCCTACGGCTGTGGTTTTCACTCGTCAAGAAATACATGAAACATTTAAATGTATGATACACCATTGGTAATTGCTTGAATTATCATGAACGGGTGGATTTGAGAGGTTGTATTTTATAGTAAATATCTTTTAATTGACCTGTACGAAGTTTTACAATCATGGATGCCGAGAAAAGCATGAAAAACAGCATTTGTTTTCAACCGGTGTCGAACAGTTATTCTTATGTTTTTTGGTTTTTTTCTCAATCGCCGTCCGGCGATCGCGAATTTTTCTTTATAAATTTTTTTTTCGGAATAATTACAAGATATCTAGCGCAATACTTTTGCTGGATGCCTAGAATCATTATTTACTTTCAAATGAGTAAGATATTTCTTAATAATTTGATAATAAATATTTTCGATATCTGCAAATGGTGTATCCTACCTTTAAAGGTTGAAACGTTAAACACACAAATTTACAACAAAAAGATAAAGTTGTATTCAAGTCTTCCCTGTCAGTCTCAAGTCAAGTCCACTAGCTATTCAAATGAACTGTTAACAAAAGCATTTCTTTGTCATTGTTCAGCCATGTACTGGTACAGTACTTGCTGCTAGCTTTATGAAAGGACTTGTGAAAGGACTTGCAGGGACTCGAAAACAACTCTAAAGAAAGGGATACCTCATAAAGTTTTTTAGGAACAAGAACAGGATAGCGCAATTATTTTGCTGGATGCCTCTATTCATTATTTACTTTCAAATATGTAAGATATTTCTTAATTATTCGGTAGTAAACATTGTTGATATCCTGCAAATACCATTGGTAATTGCTTAAATTATCATGAACGGGTGGATTTTGGGGTTGTATTTTATAGTAAATATCGTTTAACTGACCTGTCTGAAATTTTACAATCATGGATGCCGAGAAAAGCAAGAAAAACGGCGTTCGTTGTCAACCGGTATCAGACAGTGGTTCTTATGTTGTTCTTGTTTTTCTCGCGATCGCGTCGATTTTTCAGAACAACTACTGGATATCTAGCGCAATCATTTTGCTGGATGCCTAGAATCATTATGTACAATTTCAAATAAGTACGATATTTCTAAAATATTGAGTATTACAATTTTTCGATATCTGCAAATGGTGTACATTTATCCTACCTTTAAAGGTAGGACACACCATTGGTAATTGCTTGAATTATCATGAATGGGTAGTTTTGGGAGGTTGTATTTTTTAGTAAATATCGTTTAAGTTAACTGACCTGTCTGAAGTTTTACAATCATGGATACCGAGAAAAGAACAAAAAACAGCGTCGAGCAGTTATTTGTGAATTTTTCTTTATAAAATTCTATTTTCCATAATAATTACAGGATATCTAGCGCAATCATTTTGCTGGGTTCCTAGAATCATTATTTACTTTCAAATGAGTAAGATATTTCTTAATAATTCGGTAGTAAATATTTTCGATATCTGCAAATGGTGTATCACTATACTACCTTTAAATGTGAATGCACTCTTAATGGTGAATACAAGCAATACAAAAGCATGGCCTTGTTTACTAAGTTTATACACGTACTTCTACATGTACTGGTACACTTATTCTGCCGGTCGTTGCTATACTTGGCCTACTTGCAAAGGAATGCCTTAAAAAAATAGCCTTTTTGTGCTTATACTTTTAGATTTCTTTGGTCTTACTCACGGGTATTTCCAGCCTACTCAAGTCCGTTTCCCCTCCATTTACATTGTACAGACTTGAGAGAGTAAAGGATTTTGGTAAACAGTCCCCCCCCCTCCCTCCCCTTTTAAACTTCTCATTTCATCAAGTCTATAAAGTAAGCCTGCAGCGGTTACACGGATCGTTCTAACGGTTACGCGGTTACATTTTCCAGTTCGGTTAACCTTTTTAAAATTGTTTTTATTAATTTTTTTTTTTAAAAAGAAACCCCACATTGTCAACTTTGCGTGGGTTTCGTTGGAGCAGGTCACAAATAGAACAATTGAATAAATTTTGTATGGACATTTCTGATAGCTAACATAAAGCCAGTCAGCCTATAAAATTTGATGCAGACAATTAGCAATCGCAGAACTGCGATTATCAACACGTACTATGCGCACACACTAAATTCCTTGATGAAGCAGCGCATTTAAAAAATTTTAATTTTTGTTTAAATTTTTTTAATTTATTTTTAATTTATTTATTATTATTATTTTTTTAATGTTAGTTACGGTTAACCGTTCACCGTAACCGCAAAACAACGGTTACACGGTTAATTTAATAACCGGAAACTGGCAGCCTTACTATAAAGGTACTATTAGGTGAATGTTGAATTCGGACTCAGTGTATGTATCATGTGGCTAAATAACAAAGCTCCGCTGTATGCAGCATGCTTAGCCCGCCACGGTGCGCGTGGGATTAACGCTGTTGTACCGATGCCCGTGGGTATGACACAAACTGGCTTAAGTGGCTTTACAGCAGAGGAGGGGAGCAAGGAAAGGAAGGGGGGTGGAAAGGAAGGGGGGGGGGGGGGGGGAATGGAGACGAAGACTTAAATTGGCTCGCTGTCAACACGTTGATAGAGGATGCTTGGAATTCAGTTGGCATGGATATTAAGATGCGAGATTTGGAGTCATGAATAAAAATCGCAGCGGGGATCTCAGAAGTCCAGCTTATAGTTCTTCCCGATGCGCATTTAAGCGGTCCATCGTGAAGGGTTGAAAACAAATGGATATGACATCTCTTGTTTTAACTGTAAATAAATTGTATGTAATTCTTGGCCTTTTCACTTGGGACCAAATTGTTTTTGCAAAGGAGGCCTTCGTAAACTGGGGCCAATTTCACGGAGCTGCTAAGCACAAAAATTTGCTTAGCACAAAAAAGTCTTTCTCATTAAAAACAATTTATCAGCCAAAATTCTACGTGTTTTTCATGCTAAGCAAAAAAACAGCTAAATATCAATCATAAACAATAAAGATCACGTGAAAATTTGGTCTGTAACCTTGTTTTTACCAAGGACAAATGTTCATGCTAAGCTAATTTTTTTGCTTAGTAGCTCCGTGAAATTGGCCCCAGCTCCCTATAGCGACCGCTACATGTAATTTGATATTCAGGGCCCAATTTCATAGAGATGCTTAATGGTAAGCAAATTTTTTTGCTTACTGTAGCAGAAAAATTTGCTTAAGCGTAAATGTATTTCACCAGCGGTTGCTAACTTAAGCACGTAAACAAACTGCGTGCGCAATATTTTAGATCGTCTGCTTAAGCAAAAAATTCACCAAAAATAAAATAAAATAAAAATGGCAGACGAAACCAACAGCGTAAAAAAAGTTGCGCCGGGCGGGGCAAAGCCCAAATCGTCGCCCTTTACCGCAGAAATGGATCTGGCACTGGCTACCTCATACATCGAGGAGAAAGCAGTGATTGAGGGGGGTCCTAAAAGGTTCCCTTTTGACATTGAAACACAAGATAATTTGAATTTCACGTCGCCTTCGAAGAATAGCGGCCATTTTAACTGTTGCTACGTTAAGGTTAGACCTTGCTTAAGCAAAAAATGTGGTGGTTAAGGCTCCTTCTTCTTTGCTTATCGCTTTAAGCAAAGAATCGCTTTAAGCTTAGGTCAACGGTTGCTATGAAATGAAAATTTGCTTAAACACCCCGCTTAAGCAAACAATCGTCCGTTAAGCAGCTATATGAAATTGGGCCCAGTACATATTCACGTACATATTCTGAAATCGAGTACACGTAGCCAACTTTACAAACTACACAGTTACTTTTGTTTAACAATGAAAGCGAAAGTTATTGAATGTCATTTGATGGGAATTTCAAAAATGAAACCGGGCTACATATAGGAAAACAAACTATATTTTAAATTGACGACGCTCGCAAATTAGCAGTTTACAGCTGAAAGGTAGGATACACCATAGATAATTAATTGATAATTAAATTCTCAGGCATATGGATTTTTTATATTTTTTTATATTTTTTTTTTTTTTGGGGGGGGGGGGGGGGTTATTTGTGACCCAGCACGAGTAAATAAGACACTTTGCGGCAAAAATTAAATTTGAGATTTTGATTTCATCATTTAAAGCTAAACAAGCTTTAAATAATGAAATCAAAATCTCAATTTTTATTTTCGCCGCAAAGTGTCTCATTTACTCGTGCTGGGTCACATTTTATAGTGAATATTGCTAATTAGTTTCCCATTTCTGTGTACTGCACAAGTATTGTATTGAATATAAAGAACTATTATTTGATCCCAATAAATTAAGAATTCTACCCCAGGGTTCATTTGAGACTCCGGGCTCGGACAAGATTGTGTGCTAAATTCTATTAAAACGTAGACGGCATTTGTTTCGGCTGACTAATACTCCGATCCTGTCGGCAGCAGTGGAGATGTACTGTGTTGACATTGCTGCCGATCACGTCAGTCAGAGTGCTCTCAACTCGGGACCCGGTCAGTCTGGAGTACGCTGTTCCCATTCCAGCGGGACCACCTGTGCCGAGAGTGCTGTACGTGAGAGCAACTTATCCAAACAGCAGTCTGGTGCTTCTTGGCAGATTGGGCACAACAACCAGTTACTGTACAGGGAAGGCAAGATACACACTACATGTACTACCAGTACATGTACATACCCAGCACGATATGTGGCAGAGGGGTACCCCCCTCTTATCCCTATACTTTATACCCCCTCAACACTATTGTAACCTAACCCATCCCCCCTTGAAACCTAACAGGAATTCCTGAGATTCCGGGAACACAATGGTCAACACAAAAGAGGTGGGGTTTTCTCTGCCACATATCGTGCTTCATATGTGTACATATGTTAAAATCGACAGTGTGCCATTTTAAGCAAACGCGTTTTAAAAAAAGTTTTCGTTAACCCTTGCTCTATAGGTGTTGTTTATTGCTGCAGTGAGCTATGGTGGTACATGCCAATGCACTCCATTTGTGTGCATTGGAGGTTTAAACACAGGTATTTTTTGGGGGCGAATATACAAAGTTAATATAATTTGTTATAGATATTATCAAGCCCCCCCCCCCCACTCAATTCTCAGTCTAAAACCACAGCCATTTTAATGCACTCCCTAAATTGTCCAGTACCTCTAAAATGTATGTACCGGTATACACGTACACACAGTGGTGAACCACATAACGACCGAAGATCCCCTATTGTGTTTTCCTTTATTCCTGTGCTATAATCTAACCCCATTACCTAGCGCTTACCTGAACGAATTATGTATTATAAGTGAGACCATGGTGAGACTATATAACTGATGCAATTCCAGAGTGTGTTGCAAGATTACATACATGTACATACATACATGGACAAGCATGCACAGCCTTGTGTTGTGTTCCCAGTACAGGTAATTCTGACCAGTCATTTTGATTGTGAGTTGTCTAAATAATATAAAGTCATTGGTTCTATAATACTGAGCTGTCTGTAAAATGTACGTGTACAACAAACATGTATACCGGTACATGTATCGATTGACACTTTCCATTAGATTTAGTATTTTGTTTTGGCAGCATTTGTCCACATGTACATGTAATTCACACAAACGTTTGCTATAAACGCACTATCTTTCGTACATTGCGTTATGGGGACAATCCATAGGGTTTTTGTGCTAAGGGAAATCTCTCTAATCTCAAACTCAGAACATTCTAAAATTCTAAAAAATTTCAACATCACCCTAATTTGTCTTCTACATTTTCTTTCATTATACCCTAACCCAATTTTCCCTTGTTCTACCTTGACTGAAGACCCAACGTGCTATGGGGACTCGAAAAGGTCCCAACTACTCGGTCTGGTTTTTTTCAAACAAAAGAACCTGTCCCCACAACTAGGTGGAGGCTAGAACACATTTACCAGTGTTTGTACAGTATGTACCTATAAGTGCTCAAGTACACTTGCTGCAATTTAATTTAAAAGGCTGCCACAACATTTTACCGCAGACGAGGTTTTCAACCAGCCAAATCAAGTGGAAGACCCTGGACATTACATGTATTTCAAGAGCTTAAAATAGCCAAGGCTTGTGGACATCAAAAAGTCAAAAGCTTTCCATTTTTCACCTGCTGAATATTATACATTTCCCTTTCCAATCAATTGGATCAAATGAGGCACCTTCTCTTTATTTCCTGTGTCCTCGAATCCCACCTTTTACTGTCCAAGGTTTTTCCCTTTTGGAATCTTCATTGGCAAGGCTGTCTTGGAAATCCCCACTTGAAGTTATTTTTTTTATGAATGAGCTACAAATAACCATAACCCACTCACTGACCAATCCAAGGCCTCTCCAGGGCACAGGTCCCGCCCACCAAGATCCTTATCAATGAAACCTTCCTGGTCAACTAGCCAATGACAAGGAAGTTCAGCCAATCAAGCAGGAACCAGACCTTGAGATTCTCTGGCCAAGACCTTGTTCACAGCCAATCGGGCGTGGAGGAAGCCCCTGACTGACCTTCCTAATTTGCATATTGATTTCTGCCAGGTCAATAATGTTTTCACAATACAAGGGATCTGTCAACTGTACATGTAGTTCTGGGATACGGTTGCAGCACATTCATTCATTCATAGACTTTGGTTTAAAAGTGTGGACGATTTGTTTTTGTGAATTGGTTCCTTCCAAACGGTGAGATTGAATGACTTCTTGTGGTCATTGTTTACTAGCTGCAAACTTCATGCTTCATTGATAACGGTAAGTTTGACCATTACAAAAATTAGTAAGAACTTTTGATTAATTTCCCTTCAATTAATGTACATTTACTTGTTAACCCTAACCCCCTAGGCCTTACTTTGGGCTAAAGAACTGCATACTACAGAATACTACTTAGTAGGGTTAGGGTTAAACAGAACATACTGTACATTTGACTCTCGTTAAATACAAACACGCTAATTTCTCCTGATTTGTTGTTTTTGCAAAACAAAATGCGTGTTTTTTCAGTGCTGTTTGTTCCTACCGGTACCATACCTTCTGTGTACAATTTCAGAACATTTTTCACCATTCCCACTTGTTTTAACCAATTCCAGTCAGGTCGCATATAAATTAACTCGCTTTTAAGCCAGCATCCATATCTTGCCCCGAAAATAGCCTCAATTACACGCCAGACCTGAAAGGGAAAAAAAACCAAAAGAAAAACACTAAACTGCCAAATTTTTACTGCCACAATTGATGTCCCCTTAGCTGCGGACTGTTCATTAGTCATGTTCATTTCCTTGCCCATACATTATCGTTGTGTAGTTTTTCACGAAACTTGCGGACAACTCATCGAAACCCTCATCAGAATCTGCAGACAAACACGAGGATCAATTACTCATGGTAGATTGACTGCAAGATGCACATCTTTCAGCTGGACAGGATAATTACCGGTACATCCGATCCCAAAACTTCAATCTTGAATGAAAATGGAGATCATTGCCCCGTATTTCATTCTTACCCCCCCCCTCCCTTGTAATCTTGTAATCTTGTTTGATGTAGTCTCCTTTTCAGAGAATTGTTTACAACCTTGAGTGAACTTCAGTCAGTTCAACCACAGTGCTGATAGTTTTTCAGCTTAAAGGTAGTATACACCATTTGCAGATATCGAAAATATTTACTACCGAATTATTAAGAAATATCTTACTCATCTGAAAGTAATTGTTGATTCTGGGCATCCAGCAAAATGATTGCGCTAGATATCCTGTAATTCTTCCGAAAAATAGAATTTTATAATGAAAAATTCGCGATCGCCGGACGGCGAGCGCGAAACAACAAAGATAACATAAGAATAACTGCTCGATGCCGGCTGAAAAAAACCGCTGCTTTTCGTGCTTTTCTCAGCATCCATGATTCTAAAACTTCGGACAGCTCAGTTAAATGATATTTACTATAAATACAACCCCCCAAATCTACTCATTCATGATAATTCAAGCAATGACCAATGGTGTATACTACCTTTAAGTCCCTCCCCCTTGTACGGTAGTGTCTTGATGGCTATTGATTGGACACTGTTGAGACCATGACTTAGTGGATGAACCAATCAGGTTCCCTAATTTTCTTACTCCATTCATATTCATGGGCTTTGAGGTGTTGTGAAATGCAACAAATGTTTACATCACCCCAGATCAGCACATGTCCCTTCAGGTTTTTGCTGTGTCGAATGGTCATTTCTTTCGCAGCAAAACGGCCTAAAAACCTTACCTTGTTACCGTGTTACCTTGGACACCGTGTTACCTTGGACACCATTTCACCTTGGACACCATTTCACCTTGGACACCATTTCACCTTGGACACCATTTCACCTTGGACACCATTTCACCTTGGACACCATTTCACCTTGGACACCATTTCACCTTGGACACCATTTCACCTTGGACACCATTTCACCTTGGACACCATTTTCCATTCCACTTTTAACCTCCATTCACTTTTGTAGGAGTTTATACAGAACCATTGGAATTGAACCTAATTGGGATTTCATCAAATGTAATTTACTGGTAGGTCATTTTTGTTCTTCTCTAGATGAAACATATCTAAGGTTTTGTGGCCCGATGTTTTTGTTTTGGCAAAATAACGTTCGTCTTACGATTCATATTATTTGCCATGTGAATGTTGAAAAATTTGAATGGAATTGTAGAAATTGTGTAGCTACAATGTACAAGGTACAATGTATGTGTACATGGTTACAGTACACTCATTCGCATTTTTGTATCACTGTGGAGACATGGCTTTGTTCTCGTGTACAAAATGGTTAGAAAGTCGAGCACGTTTTTTTTAAAATGCTCCCATTTTAACCATAATTTTTTTCCTGGGTTGAAATTTCGACCCAATATACCCTATATTATACCCTAACCCAAACACTAACCCTAACCCACATCCTAATCCTAGTTTTTGAGTAATTTAATCAAAATCCAAAAATCTAATTCGTGAAATTCCCAATGGAGACCTATTCATCTATAGAAATTTACCCTCCGGAGACGTTTTGTCTCCATTGTACACATTGTGTTCATGTCTCCAGAGGGTACGGTATTTCGCACCATATATTTAAGCAGAATGTATTATTAAATGTACCACTATACTCTAAGCAAGTGATATTTAAAGGGAATATTTTTTCCCCTCATATATTTAGACAGCCACAGAGCTATAAAAAGCTCCTGGATATAACCATGGGGCGGCTACCTGTATGTTAATAATATAATGCCCACTGCAATTCGTAAGCTGGTGTGCGCACCTGTCGCGTTGCTGCAGCATTGTTCTCGATCGTTCGCATTCACTGCAGTTGTTTTCATAGACCTGTTCTCCTATTAGAACATTGTACCGTGTACCATACTAGTACAGAAACCATGATTATTTTTTGTTTAAATATAAAATCTATTGATTCTGCACACTATGTAAATCTATGCACAAATGTACATTGTAAAGTTTTTGTTAGGCATTTAGTCATTTATTCAACTTTGTTTCATATTCTATGAAGAAATTGATCTACACAGTATGAATCATCAAAATGCCTGCACTTTTGCGTACAATTATAATTGGACAAATACAATTGTATGATTTGATTTAAATTTTTGGAGAACTGTGTAATTAATTACATGTACCTGAGCATTCTGCACATCTCTGGGATTGAAATATACGTACCAGTATATCAAAGTGATATTTAGCAACAAAAATGTAATCCCATTTCGACCAATCCTATTACATTTACCGGTCCATCAAAACTAGTGTGAACTAGTTTTGCTAGTGCGAACTGTATTTAAATTGTTATTTTTTTTAAGAGTCTGCGAGGTGTTTAGTCCACACCTGCTCATCTCTTAAATCTTCTCAACCAGTTCGCGCCGGGATTATTTTAACATCGCCGAGCCCACGGGCGGGATTATTTTTAACGAAACTCGATCCGAAGCGGGTTCAAGCTGATAGTGCCGGGAAGCACACCCACGCATTTCCGGCCTTGCTCGCTGCTGACATACATTTCCGAACTTGAACTTGGCGTGTTTATGCGTCATCCGTTTTGAATTTGGGGAAACTTTTGCGTTTATATACGTCATCTGGCGCGAACTGGTTAAAGGTAGAATACACCATTTGCAGATATCGACAAAATTTACTACCAAATGTTTATAAAATATCTTACTTTACTTGAAAAGTAAATAATGATTGTAGGCATCAAGCAAAATGATTGCGCAAGACATCCTGTAATTATCCTGAAAAATAGAATTTTCAAAAAAAATAAATATTGTTCTTGCTCCTCTCTGCATCCATGACTGTAAAACTTCGAACAGGTCAATTAAACGTATTTACTATAAAATACAACCCCCCAAATCATCCATTCATGATAATTCAAGCAATTACCAATGGTGTAGCCTACCTTTAACAGCAATACTGTACATGTTAAGGCCAGGTTTCTGCGAAACCCAAGCAGGAAAGAGGGTGTTTACGTTTGCGGTCAGCCGGTCACACATCACGTGCTCGTCGGAGGGAGTAATTGGCAGCTGTGACTTCCACCAATAAACAAATTAAATTGGGAAGGATATCACTCGTACTTGGACGAATTGCTTGACAACCGCGAAAATGTATGCATATGTGACCTGTTCCAACGAAACCCATACAAAGTCACACAATGTGTTTTATTAAAATGTACTTGTAAAGTCATTTCAAGGTGGATTTTACAATTTTGAGTTTGAGTATTTCTGAATTACGAACTATTAATCTACAATCTCCCCAAGTTTAAACATAATCCGTCACCCAGAAGTGTTTTGTTTTTTTTTATTTAAAAAAACAAAACTAATTGTATGTAGAATTACAATGTTTTTCTGAACTTTAAAGCTGTTTCTCTCATAATTAGGTTGTAAGGGTTTTATCACTAAATCCTTCGCCAAGGGGAGATAGGGTGAGGGTACATATGTAAATGATACCGGTACATCGTTTTTAAAGCCGAGAACCTAGAGAATATGAAAAAATCTTGTTTAAGCAGGTCACATATAGATACATGTACACTATGTATACATCATGGATGTAGTGCTTGTTTGTACTTGTTTGTAAACAAAATATGTGCATGTTTATGTGTTTATTCATGTCCCTGTGCTCTTACATGGTATACCGAGGATCGAAACACACAAGAGAACAAAAGGAACAAGGAATCCTCGGACGACGGTCTCTTCGTCCAATTTTGTCCTCTGTCGTTCGGGTAACGTTAGGTAAATGGGGTTAGGTTACATGTAGTACAGGAATAAAAGAAACATAATAGGTATCCTCAGTCGTTATGTGGTTCACGCCTGCTGGCAGACTGAATGTACTTGACACTGTAGTAATTACATGTAGGAAATAAAAGTTAAAGGATTCTGGTAGTTTTGTGTACCCTGCACTCATATGTGACCTGTCATCACAAAATGAGCGTAAAGTCGGCTAAATCAAAAATTGAGATATGGGTATTTCTAAATTCTGTGGAAACAGAGCTTTCCAATGGTATAACACTTGGAGGTTTGATACTCAATATTTTTTTTATTTTATTTTTAGTCTGGAGTCTTCAGAGATTATGAGAAAACAGGCATTTCTTGCGAGAAATTGTGTGAAAGGCATAGAAAGGCATAGTCAAAATTGTCTCAAAAACTAATTTTGTTTTTATCTGATCGTCCTGAAATTGATTGTTGGGGATTTAGTCTTTAAAAAACATTATCTCAAAATCGACCACCCCTTCAAATTTTGACTTTGACTGGCCGTACTGGGAAATCACTCTGTGCGACTTTACGCTCATTTTGTGATGACAGGTCACATATATTTGTTTTTATTGTTGTGTGTTTTGGGGTGTTTATTTGTATTACAGGTGTAATGGTTAATTTGTTTCTGTAAATTTAATGTCTGAATAATTTTGTAAAAAAGACCAGTGCCATGAAGATGATGATTGTATTTAAACGACAAACACTTATTGTTTCCATGTACAATGAAAGATACAGGTACCGGTACTTCTCGTAGTACACGTACACAATTAGATACTACACCTGTGTGTACTACATGTACATTTTGTTTTATTGAATTATAAACCTCACACCAATCTGCTGGCTGTAACCTTTTGATGTTTCTTGTGATGAACCCAGGGTCGGCCTTGATTCCAATTAAAGTTGTGCCTCTCCCTGCTGCTGCTATAAATCACCACGGAAACAAGATCTGACACTGACAAGATTACTGACAAGATACTAACATAAGATTGATATGTATCTATGCTGGTGGTTTTTGGAAGTGGCCTGCACATTTTGTGTTTGATTTTGTCTTCAAATATCGACAAATATTACTACCAAATTATTACGAAACATCTTACTTTATTTGAAAGTAAATAATGATTGCACTAGATATCCTGTAATTGTTACAAAAACAACAAAGTCGCGATCGCCGTTAGGCGATCGTGAAAAAAACAATAAACATGAGAACCACTGGCTGACGTCATTTTCCTTGCTTTTCTTAGCATTCATGATTGTAACACTTCGGACAGGCCAGTTAAATGATATGTACTATACAATGCAAACCCCCCAAATCCACCTATTCATGATACATGTAATTCAAGCAATTACCAATGGTGTATCCTACCTTTAACACACGCAGTGTTAAAACATACAATACGTGTACATGTACCAGTACATGTACCTTGCGACTTTGACTCATTTGATCTTATCTCTATACATGTACATGTATGTATGGTGGTAGTTGGTACATGTACAGCATGTGCGCATTACTCATTAAACAATCCTGCATAATTCATTATCTGTTAATGTTTATCTTCATCTCTTGGTACTCAGATGCCGTCTGGCCGGAGTCCGCTAATAACCAATTGCATGGGGTGACTTCATGTTTGGGCTTCCACGTGACAGACAGTCAACAGTCATAACCAGAGCCAAGGGAACAGCTACCGGTACATGTACCCCTGGTCCCGAATTGAATCTTCAATGGCAATCAATCTTCAACCTTGAACCCTAACGAGGAAGCATCTGACTGCCGGGGGAACGCAGGACGCGTACCACGCATGTATCAACTCATTAGAGAGCCCGGCTGTTGACGGGCGCACGTCGTTTGTCTTCGCTGCGAGGCGCCCACTAGGGAGCAAGCCCGTACCGCCCCGCTATTACCAATCATCTAATTGAGTTGGCATCACGTGAGGTATATATCACTGCACCAAAGGCTGCACAACTACTGCTTTGATAAAGAAAAAGACAAACAACCACTGTACATATACTGTAGCATCAGTCCCCTGCATATATCTGTGGTGTGTAGTGTGTCTAGCTTGTGGGGGGATCGGTGACACTAAAAGCTGTGCGCTGGTGATTGCCAAGCCCTGCTGAATGCTAGACTGGCTGAACTGTGTGTACGTGTAGTGGAGAAGCTCCCAGTGTGTACATGTAGTGGCTTAATGTACAGTACTGCTGCCACCTGTCCTAGACCAGCTCATTGTACACCTGCTATTGACGTACTGTACATGTAGCTGCTCTACCCACCCTGCCTTATAAATCCATGTCTTTTTTTGTTGGTCTTTTATTCCCCAACTCTTATTGTGGAGGTGTTTGTATGCATGTCCACACAATTGTAATGGACAAGCGTTGTGGATTTTCATCAGCTCGACAGTGATCGACTGACACGGTTGTGTTTTTTTTAAACACATGCTCTGTGCATTGAAATCGGCCAGCAAATTGAATTGTGTGTGTGCCAAATTTAGCACTGCCACTACCAGCAAGCACAAATTATGTGAATGCACGGATGATAATAACTGCAATTGAATAGTGCATGTGTAGTGCCAGTGGTCTAGTTTCCCTCCACGTAATTCCTGCTGCACAAGCTTCACAGACAGTTGAACCATTAATAGACCGGTCCCGGACCACACGGCTCCCCGGTTGTGGCACACCGCACACGTGGTCTCTTCATTCAGCTAGTGTGCGACTTCCTAGGCTATTATAGTTCAGCTTTTGCTCAGTTGTAGGACATGGTGAAGAAAGATAAACAGTCTCATAAGATGGGTGCAGGTAAGCTAACCTACTCCAGATTTTTTTTCTTTTCATAAATTAAAGAATGTGTGTTTGTATTAATTAGGCCTAGTAATAAGTTTTTTGTCAGAGCTTTTTAGAAGAAAAAAAAAGGGGGAGGCTTTTTTCCCCATTCTCTTTTCCCCAATTTTTTTCAAAGATGGTTGTGAATTTGTCAACATGGATTTTCCTATTGTCTGGACTCTTCTGCTGATGTTATTGTGTCTAAATGAGGCATAACGCTAGAAAACGGATTGTAAATGTGCATACGAAATAGCTGGGAAAATCTACACATAAGCCGTGTTCGCACTGGACTTTTTTTGATAAAACGTACCGAGACGATGGGTACTTTTCCCATTTTAAGTCCAGTGCGGACAGCCTAGGACGTTTTCCTCTCAGGTACTTCTCCCGAGTCCAGTGGCTACTTCTACCGGCCAACTGCTGCCCGGTTAAACTTCCCCGGTCACTTTTCCCTAGACGATAAGTCCAATGCGAACAGTGCGTGTCGGTAAAAGCGGCCCAGGAAAACGTACATGCGGCCTCCCAGTGCAAGGCCACGCTAAACAAGACACCGCGCATGCACTCTTTGCATTGTTTACGAGCGGGCACGCTACTTCTGCTACTTCTCCCGCGGTCTCGGTAAAATTTTCCTGTGTCGAAAGTCCAAGTGCGAACAGTGGTAACATTTGAACATTTTTTATTTTACCATCGTCTCAGTAAAACCTTCCCCCCAAAAAGTCCAGTGCGAACACGGCTTTACAGGATAATTAGCACAATCATTTTGCTGGATGCCTAGAATCATTATTTACTTTCAAATAAGTACATGTAAGATATATTTCTTAATAATTTGGTAGTAAATATTTTCGATATCTGCAAATGGTGTATCCTACCTTTAATAGAAAATGGCAAAATAGTCTGCTCTACCCTTAAAGGTTCTGGTAGGATACACCATTTGCTGATATCAAAAGATTTACTACCAAATTATTAAGAAACCCTTTTACTTATTTGAAAATAAATAAAGATTCTAGGCATCCAGCAAAATGATTGTGCTTGATATCCTGTAATTGTTTTGAAAAATTGAATTTTATAAAAGAAATTCACGATCCCTGGATTGCGACCGCAAAAAAACAAGAACATCAAGAACAAATGCCCGACGCCGATTGAAAACGAACGCCGTGTTGTTGTTTTTCCCTCGACATGCGAGATTGTAAAACTTTGACAGGTCAGGTAAACGATATTTACTATAAAATACAACACCCCAAATTCAAGCAATTACCAATGGTGTATCCTACCGGTACATATACCTTTAACAGCAAGACACAGACAACCAAGGCAAAATTTGTAATTATAAGAGACAAAAAAAAATCCCAAATGACTTCTTTTTGGGAAGGGTGTAACCTTAAACTTTGGCCTCAATAAAAAGGTTTTAAGGCCAAGGTAAGTAGCCTCTGCCCTCCAGATATTGTATCTTTCTAATCAGTAATGCTGTGCATCTGTCTGGCAGTGCTGCTTTATTTTTTAGTTGCTGTGTGTACGTGTATAGACCATGGATAGTTACAATTTGTAATACCCTCCCAAATCCTCCTAAATCAATATGATTTTGCACACACCCTAGAGAGTTGGGGTTATAATAGATTCATATTTTGAGGTAAATATCGTGAAGCCGACCTGTTTAAAGGTAGGATACACCATTTGCAGATATCAAAAATATTTACTACCGAATCATTAAGAAATATCTTGCTCATTTGAAAGTGATGATGATTCTAGGCATCCAGCTAAATTATTGCGCTAGATATCCTGTAATACATGTATTCCGAAAAATAGATCGCGAAAAAACAAAAATAACAAAAAATAACATAAGAATAACTGCTTGACGCCGGTTGAAAACAAAAGCTGATTTTTGTGCTTTTCTCGGCATCCATGATTGTAAAACTTCGGACAGGCCAGTTAAACGATATTTACTATAAAATACAACCCCCCAAATCTACCCATTCATGATAATTCAAGCAATGACCAATGGTGTATACTACCGTACCTTTAAGCTTTCTGTACATAGATGCTGGAAAAAGCAACAAAACACGATACATGTATGTCTACATGTGTAAACCATCCAATTTCAAAATTACAACAAAAGCAAATGGTGTATACATGTACAATGTACCTACCGGGTATTATATCCCCAACTCCCTAGAGTGTGTGCAAAATCATATGTGACCCACCATGGCAAAACCAGTCACATACGTCCAAAATTTGACAATTGTTTTTAGTATAAGTTTTTAGTATGAGGCAAATCTGCACAAAATTCCTTTCAATATGATGCATATTTCATTGAATTCGGATAAAAATTGACCGAGTTAGATCTAATTGTAGATGCTCAATCGCAAATACGCAGTTTTGAGAAAATCGCGATTAAAGTTTGTTGTTCATTTTCAAAGGTTTTCCACTTAAAACTGCATAGCAACCATGGTCTAATTAGTCTAAAAGGAAGGTACCGGTAGGGTTCCCATGTACTGTGTGGATAATTTCTAACCTATTTTTTGTGATCCTCAATGTGTCTAGTCAATGAATTTTTATGTTCCCAATATTAAATAATGTCCCATGGTTCCTTTGGCGGCCATTTTGGCGGCCATTTTGGCGGCCATTTTGGCGGCCATTTTGGCGGCCATTTTGGCGGCCATTTTGGCGGCCATTTTGGCGGCCATTTTGGCGGCCATTTTGGCGGCCATTTTGGCGGCCATTTTGGCGGCCATTTTGGCGGCCATATTGATAAAATATGAAAATACTCAAATCTTGATAAAACACATATCAAATTGTTATTATTAGTTTTTTATGATAACTCAAAATCGACCAGATAGAGGTTTCTAACACATTTTTGCATTGTACTGTGTAATTAGGTCATGCGACTGGTTTTGCCGTGGCGGGTCACATGTATTGATGGTTTAAGCTTTCTGTTCATAGATTGCTGGAAAAAGCAAAAAAAACACAATATTGTTCTTGAAGACTAGTTGAATGTCACCCATTCACGGATAGCAGTATTGCCCCCCAAAAATGTGGACTAACTAAATTGAATAAATTGTGAGCAGTATTTTAAAATAGTTAGGTTTTTCCAACATTTGCCAGTTGGCAATCGTTCGAAATTGTCGTTCACGTTATGCACCTGATTACATGTACCGGTACATGCGGACATTGAGCCGGTCAACAAAATGATTAGCACAAATTGGTCTCTAACATACATGTACATGTACGTGCATTTTTAACATGACGTATCGGCGACAGTTGCGATTGCATTGAATTATTAATGGCTAGCAAAGAGTGCATAATGTAGTCGGTGACGGTAATGTACATTTTGTACATCAGTAATTATGTGTACAAGTACAGTTATTCAGCTGCAAGGCAAACTGCTTACATTCAAGTCTGTACAAATTTGGGTTTTTGTTTTTTTCAATACTAATTTAATATGCTCTTGTATGGTACAACACACCTATATGTAGCGTATTGAATTAACTCAAATAAGAGACACGTGATCGGATTTCAATTAAGGAGTAATTAAAGGGAGGTTACACCATTGGTAAATGTTTGAATTATCATGAATGGGTGAATTATGGGGGGTTGTATTTTAAAGTAAATATCGCTTAACTGACCTGTTCAAAGTTTTACAATCGTTTCACAAAAGTTTTATATTTTACAAGCGTTCGTTTTCAACCGGCGTCGGGCAGTGGTTCTTATGTTGTTCTTGTTTTTTTGTGATTTAAATTTAGTTTAGTTTTAAATCGCGATATGCATCCATTTAATTTTTTTTTTTTTTTAAATGCAAACAATTTGCACATTTTATTAAAGTTTTTAGATTAGGAACAATGTAACAATTGTGTCTTAACTTCATTTGTTGCTTTATTTTTAATTTTTTGTTCAGTCCCTTGCGGTTGGCTGACTCTGTTACTGCTTTATGAATATATACCCCGGTAGTGCATTCTAAACACAATGCCTTCATTCAGGAGCAATGTACCGGTAGGGTTCCACAGGCTACGAATAGCGGAACTGTTATTACTATTATTATTACTTTATTCAGGCATTTTAGACACTACAGATAACAATACAAAGCAAAAGTATACATACAATTAAAAGTACAAGAATAACATGACAGGACAATAAGACTGAAGGGCAGCCAAGGAGGAAACTAAAAGGAAATAACAAAATGTTGCCAAAAAGGGCGTGTCACTCCAAGTAATGTTAAGTGTGCACACATAATGTTCAGCGAGTACGCGTATTGTTTGCGGAGCACTGACTGAGCAGAATGGATTTGTTTTAAAATGTACGCAAAGGCTTAAAGTTAGGATACACCATTTGCAGATATCGAAAAAGTTTACTACCAATTTATTAAGAAATTTCTTACTTATTTGAAAGTAAATAATGATTGTAGGCATCCAGCAAAATTATTGCACTAGATACCCTGTATTTGTTCTAGAAAATTGAATTAAAAAAACAATATAAGAACCACTGCCCGACACCGGATGAAAACGAACGTCGTTTTTCTTGCTTTTCTCAGCATCCATGATTGTAAAACTTCGGACAGGTAAATGATATTTACTATAAAATACAAACACCGAAATCCACCCATTCATGATACATGTTATTCAAGCAATTACCAATAGTGTGTCCTACCTTTAAGTTTACAGCAGCTGTTTAAATTGACTTTGGGCACAGGGAGACTGGGATTAGAAAAAATCTACAAAATGGCGTGTATCGCGTTTTGGGGAATAAAACCTTCATATTACTGCAAAATTTAATGTCGGAAGAAAAAGTGCACAGTTTATTATTGTTACATGTACAATTAAAATATTAGTTTTGAACAATTATGCAACAGAAATTACTAATAATTTGTTTCAATACATACAGTATGTACATGTACGTACATGATGAACAGTCATTAGTGCATACAGGGTACAGAATTTGGAATCATTTGAACACAAACACAAAGTTGTTCAAACACAGTTGCCTGTAAAGTTTGTAAGTACTTTTGAAACATGCAGCTGATGTTTGTAGAGCACAGATTTTGAAATACATGTAGAGAGTTCTAATTATATCATCACTTCCGGTTCTGAAATACATGTATAAATAGAAATTTTTTCGTTCTACCTAATTTGTGTGTACAATGCACCCCGATACATGTATTATGTACAATGTACATACTGTACATAAAATGTATACGTGTACATGTATACACAATGTACATGTATGTACATGTACATACATCACTTCCCTTAGGCTTTACACGAACTCAAATCAAAACCAAAACTGTCTGATGCCATGTTTGGACATGACTTGTTTGCCATAACAAAATATATATGAGGTTTTTGTAATCGGTTAATATCTGTACTTTGTGCTTTCATTTAGATTGGCCACAAAATTTGTAGACGCCATTTTCAACCATGACAAAAAACGAAACCAGTTTTTAATTGTGTCAGATTGGTTGCCCGTTTTGTATGGTCAGTTTTTTCAGTGTACAAAGGTTAATTTTGGAGTGCACACAAACAGACTAAGGTTTTATGTTTGTTTGCATTTGGTGTTCAACATTTCACGTGATGTTCTGTGAGACGCTTACGTGTGCATATTATGTCGGTACCATTCCGTTTCTGGTGCGGTTGTTTAAATCTATACATACATGTACATGTAGTTTAATGAGGGAAATAATTTTAATGGATACATGTACATAGTAAGGAGCCCGGCTGTGTACATGTAGGAAGAAAATATTCATGAGTGAAACTGTCTGTTTGTGTCGTCTTTCGTTTTTTGTCTCACTGACATTGTTTCTTGGTTTTCAGGTAACAGTAAGATTTGCGACAAGTTTCGTAACAACAGCAAGGTGGTCTCGACCGACGAGGAACATGCAGACAAAAGCCGACAAGGTTCAAGGTAAGAATGATAGTTTCAAAATTCTGTGATTAAGTTACATGTACCGTACTTGTAAGATACACCATTTGCAGACATCAAAAACATTTTTTTACTACCGAATTATTAAGAAATATCTTACTTGAATATCTCAAAATATCTTATAATGAATGGGTGGATTTGGGGGGTTGTATTTTATAGTAAATATCCTTTGACTGACCTGTCCGAAGTTTTACAATCATGGTTGCCGAGAAAAGCACGAAAAACATCGTTTGTTTTCAACCGCCGTCGATCAGTTATTCTTATGTTATTTGTGTTTTTTGCGCGATCGCCGTTTTTGTTTTGTTTTATAGAATTCTATTTTTCAGAATAATTACAGGATATCTAGCGCAATCATTTTGCTGGATGCCTAGAATCATTATTTACTTTCAGATGAGTAAGATATTTCTTAATAATTCGGTAGTAATTTTTTTCGATATCTGCAAATGGTGTATTCTACCTTTAAAAGAAAGTTAATAATGATTGGCAGCCAGCCCTACAACCCATATCTGACCACGGGTCACAGATCGTAAATGTTGATTTTTTAGGAGGGTGAAAAATCTGAGAACCCGGACAAAAACCCTCCTGGCAAATGAGAGAATCAATGAAGAATTCGACTAATTTTCGAGCCGGGACCACATTGGTGAGAGACGAGTGCTTTACACATTTGCCTCCCGTGAATTAATTTTTATGTTCTCCCCTTTTCTGTTCAGAATGGACAGCCCCGATATATCGCAAGGAGAAATAAGCATTGGCCTCGGCCACCAACAGATGCCGGGAATCTCCAAGTTGGAGCCCTCACATCGCGGGCCGCCGTCGATTGTAACGGAGGAACATGCGGGAGACATTGACACCAAGTATGACGACGAACCCATGCAGTTCCCCATGGACGGGACCACTGTGGTTCCCGAGGGGACTATAGACTCGGGCATGGGGTCGACGATAATGGATCCCGGTTTACAGGTCCCCAACTCCAGGATAGTGATCGTGGGAAGCAACGGCATGGATTTTGAAGAGGAGGAGATAATATCCTTGCCGGTGGAGCCTATCGCGCACCCTCACCTACTCTTGGTGGACCAGTACGGCCGACGGCGGTCGCGCTCGTTTAACGATGGAATCCTGTTGAACCGGAACCGGAAACCGGAGACTGTCAACGGCTTCGACAGTGCCTTTGACGATGACTTTCCCCCGGTGGAAATGTCGCCCGCGTCCTCGCCCCCGACCTCGCCGCGCGAGGGGGGCCGGCTAGGAGGCGCCGGCTACCGCCCTTGGTCCAGGAGTGTGTGCGAGCGGAACGATATCCCGGCTGGTAACCGGCCGGTCTCGGCTCAGCTCAGTGTGCCGCAGAGACGCATCTTCCCCTCGTTGTCCTGCTCACCCTATGCATCGCCGGTCGGCTCGCCCAGGTTGCGTCGACCGCCCACGAAGGAATCCTCGCGTATATCAATGTCATCGGGGCAGGTAAATACATGAAAGGGCTCTGCCGGAATCGTGATGAGAAATTTAAGGCTTTGTGTAATGTGAAGTACATCTGTCGAGAGTTTTGCATGTAAAATTGGCTTTAACACAATGTTGAGTTTACTTGACCGTTTTTAGCATAGTGTTGGAGAAAGAGAAAAAAAATCCCCAGTGCGCGTACATGTATAGTATGTTGAAGCTGCAACGTTAAAAGTTATGCAATCTGTTGTCAGTCTGAAAAGTAATGTTTGTAGTCATATCAGGTTCATAATGTACCGGTACATATTAAAAGTTTCGTTCACTTTTTTTGTAGATTTGCTAAACTATACATTTTTGGAAACGTTAGGACATACTCAACATGAAAACCAATGTTTACATTTGTTTTTAGGTTCTTTAATGTGACGTGACACATGAAAAGTCATTGGGTGTCTGTCACATTTTATAAAGGTCCATTTTTTTTCAATGCCCTATATCTCTAGAACTATAAGTCCGATTGGGTGCAAACTTGGTAGGCAGGTATGGCGGGATGTGTTATAGATATTCATTGAAGTGACATCATGATGATGTCATCTTGTGATTTGTTATGATTTTGTTTTATTTTTGGACCTTTAAGCCATATCTCATCAACAGAACATAATAAATTTAAATTGGGTTTATTGGGTCATAGACATATGCACACAATTGTGGAAAATGTGTGACGTCATCATGACATCATGACATCATCAAAATTCCATTTAAAAATTCAAGATGGCCGCCATAAAAAACCTAAAAACAAATGTAAACATTGGTTTTCATATCCTAATGTTTTTCAAAAATGTCGTTTAGCAAATCTACACAAAAAATGAACGAAAATACATAAGAAACCTGAAAAAGAATGTTTGGAAAGAATATTGCAACCTGACGCCTGTTTCTTTCTAAATGTCAATTAAGGTCAATTAGTGCCCCAAAATCTTAATAAAAAACATTAATCTGGGAATGAAAAAAATTTCCAATTTTGTTAGGACTCTCCATTAAGACCTTATACGCAAACTCATACGCGTCCAGATACTACATTTTTGGCAAATGTTGTATGCAAATCGCAGGACAGATTCATCATTGACCATATAGTTCTCCGTTTACAAGACATTTAAAGCGAGGCTTGAACTGCAAGCCGCAGCTCACAAATGCAGAATGAGATACGGAAGATTTGAAAAGTCAAATTTAAATTTGGAGAAAAAAAACTCCAAGGGTTTTAAACATTTCCCAAACACCGCCTGAAGGGTTTTTCAGGATACAATGCCTAAATTTATTCTACAAAGTGAGCCAAAGTTGATGGCTTTTCCCCTGCTGAAGGCAAATTACAAAGTATAATTTTGAAAATTCCGGTACCCAAAAGATTTATGTAGAAATTTAGCAATTCAGTGTTTGCTTCGGACACAAATAAAATAATGCTAGAGTACCTTGTATTTTATTTTAACTTTTTTCTTCTTTTTCTAGCCTTTATAAATTAAAGTTAACCATCGCAAACATGTGTTATAACATGTTGGGAAAGAATGTAGTATCCTGACGCCACTTTGGCAGGTTTTTTTCTAACCAAAATTGGAAATGTTTCCCAGTCCCAAATTCATGTTTTTTCAACAATTTTTCAATGAATGACCTTTTATTGAGATGATGTATATAAAAAAAGTAGTCAGGTTGCAATATTTTTTCAGAATATTGAATTTGTAACCAAGAAGATTTTAACCCTTACTCACAATTAGGCAGCTAAATCAACCACAATAACCATCTCTGCCCTCATTTACTCCTGGGTGGAAAGAAGCAATGAGTGACAAAGTGTCTTGCCCAAGGGCACACGCACCGTAGCTCCAGGCCGGACTCGAACCCACAACCTGCAGCTTTACCCACAGACTGCAGCTTTACCCACAGACTGCAAATTCAACGCTCCAGACCAATTAATATTGTAAATTTGATCTCCCTCCCCCCCAGGATTTCCAGCAATTGAACCAGTATCTACTCTCTGAAGAGATTGGTAAAGGCTCCTACGGAGTTGTCAAACTAGTTTACAACGAGGAAGATGATGTACACTATGTAAGTTTTGTCTAAATCTTATCAGCTCCTAAGACACCAGTTCGCGCAAGAGGACGTATGTAAACGCAAAGTTTTCCCCAGATTTAAAATGGATGACGCATAAACACGTCACGAGCAAGGCCGGAAATGTCTGTCGGCAGCTAGCAAGGCCGGAAATGCGTGGTTGTGCTTCCCGGTACCATCGGCCTGAACCCGCCTCAAATCGAGTTTTGTTAAAAATAATCCTGCGCCTCGGCTCGGAGTACAATTTCCTTGCTCTTTGTGGTGGTTGTAACAAACGTATTGATCTGTATATTTACAGGTATAAACCCCAAGATATATTTGGAAAGACCAACTGTTTTATCTACATTTTGCCATTCTTGTGGGGCTTTTTTCTTCACAGGCAATGAAGATTCTCTCCAAGAAGAAACTGGTACGAAAAGGAGGGTTTGCAAGTAAGTACAATGTCCATTCTAAGTAAAATTTGCAATAGTACGGCAGAAATGTGATGGGATTTTGCCTTTGATGGTATGGTACAAGCATGGAATTCGGCACACATACATGTAGTATGTCATGAGAAAAATATTTGGCTAAACAGCCATCACAGATTTGTCCTTTAGAAAAAAAATTGGTGGAATTACAAGCAATCTACAAAATTTGTATTTCTGAGACAGACTCTGACTATGACATGCTTGTAATTGTAGCATCTAATGCTTGGTTCAGACAGGCGTTTCACAGTCGCGCCGAACCAAATGAGTGAATCGAGTCCGACGTCTGAAACGAATAAGGAAGACAAGGCGCGCCAGACGGCGAACGATCGACTGCTAGAGTTGTTAGAGCGACTAAGGAGCGACTTGATTTCAATTTGGTTCGCCGCGACTGTGGAACGCCTGTCTGAACAGAGCGTAAGGCACAATTCCCCCCCAACTTCCCCTTATCTGCCCAGCTACAAATCATTTGCCTTGCCTTTTCCTCTACCCTCTACAGAGCGGCCCCCACCCAGGGGAGGCAAGCCCAGCAAGGGGCCAAAGTCCCCACTGGACAGAGTCTACCAAGAGATTGCCATCTTAAAGAAGCTGGACCATCCCAACGTTGTCAAGCTTGTGGAGGTAGGTAACTGAAAAATGGTGTGGGTCATTTTGATTCCCCCCCCCCCCCCCCCTCTCTAAAAAACAAACCAACCATTGAAAGTGCATTACACATTTATCCGTAAGGAGTGATCCGTACAAATTACGATATTCATGAACATGTACCTGTATGTACGATGTCATGAGACCACACAGACGATGAGTTGGTGCACTAAAATATGTACAGGTACCCTCTCGTGTAGAACCACTTGCAGGTTCCGATTTGTGCCACAAAATGTGACCCAGCACGAGTAAATGAGACACTTTGCGGCAAAAATAAAAATTGAGTTTTTGATTTCATCATTTAAAGCTTGTTTAGCTTTAAATGATGAAATCAAAATCTCAATTTTCATTTTTGCCGCAAAGTGTCTCATTTACTCGTGCTGGGTCACAAATACATGTAGGAGTAAAGTCGAGATTTTGAGATTTTCAGATTTTCAGATTCCTTGAACTCTTTATTGGGTAAGGGTATTTAAAAAATATATAATAATGAGCAAAACCAGCAGTCATTACACACATCAAATTAAGAATAGTTACTGAGAAAACATAAATTTGCGATCAAAAAGTGTCACAATCGCCGGTACGAACGAGGTAAACAAAGCATGCGAGTAACGTTCGTCGGGGGTTTCCCATCAGCTGAACCCCAAAAAACCGATTCCCTACTGTCCAATCGGCTATTTTCAATCGTAACTCAATATAGCATAGCGCGACTTTACGCCGTTTTCGTAGGAGCAGGTCGCATATATCATCAGTTATTATTATTATTATCCTGTCCCATTGTCTACATGCTTTTCTTTCCTTCTTATAAAAAAAGAAAATTCCCGTAAAAGTCATAGTGCCTGTGGCCATTTATATCGCCGAGCTATCTCGTGTAATTCTATAGCGTGACTCGGCTTCCAATTAAAAAAACAAGCCCTCGCTCGTCGAACTATCCAAACAGATTTATATTAATCAAAACACTTCGTTTGGGAAAACTTGCTCACACACCAGGGACGTGTGTTTTGATAAACTTAAGTGCAGCCCCTGCCCTTTGCCTCTGAGGAAGTCGGTGTACTTTTTTTCCCTACTAGGAGTGATATTTGTGTCTGCGGTTTGCAGTGGAATTGCTTGAGTTTGATTTTGTCGAATGGGAAATTAAACTAGTGCCGATAAATTGATTAGAGACCGTGCAAAGTTAAGGGAGTCTCGGTTGCTTACCGGTACGACTCGCGACTCGGACTTGGAGTCGAGAACGACTCGAGTTCCATTTTCCGTGTATTGGTTAAAGAAAACGTGTACAAATCCTATGGGAAATTTTTTTACCTTTAACGTGACGTCACGTGACCATGAATGACGTAGTCGTGACAAAATGCTTTTAGGACCATCTGTGGGTGGTGGTCTAAGTGTATGCCTATGTATACCTAAGTGTATTATCATTCAGCCTATTGGCCTCTGTCTCTACCAGGTCTCTGTGTATCGCGATACTCAATTTCGTATCACGATACCGTGTCGTTGCATTTCAGTATCACGATTATCGATGCATTATCTGTGAATCGTTACACCCTAAAGCCCTGTTCGCACTGGACTTATTATGATAAAACATACCTAGACAATGGGTACTTTTCCCATTTTAAGTCCAGTGCGGACAGCCTAGGACGTTTTCCTCTCAGGTACTTCTCCCGAGTCCAGTGGGTACTTCAGTGTGAACAGCGCGAGTCGGTAAAAGCGTCTCAGGAAAACGTATCTCCGGCCCCCTACTGCGATTTAATGCTACACAAGACACCGCGCATGCGCTCTTTGCATTGTTTACGTGCGGGCACGCTGATGCATGCAAATCGCATCGTGATCACATTCGCACGTGGTTCTGCAAAAAGATTACGTAGAGTTGGGGTTCCTTTGGTCAATATTATGGCAGATATTTGTATTGATACAGTAGGAAGTTTGATTGGTGCTACCAGTGCATCATTTCCAAATGATAATAAAGAACGTCAACGTGTCTTACGACGAAAGAAAGCACAACGGATGCGTCGGCTAAAAACAGTTGTGGAAGAGCAGCAGCGAAATCAATCGCATGCGGTCGTGAAAAAAAGCGCGCGCACGCGCGAATGGATACACCAGGGTCAATGCAGAAAGGTCACGCAAAGCGCCCTCACGAGTCATTATAATGACAGCTCGGCTACTTCTCCCACGGTCTCGGTAAAATTTTCCCGTGTCGAAAGTCCAAGTGCGAACAGTGGTAACATTTGACAATTTTTTATTTTACCATCGTCTCAGTAAAACCTTCCAAAAAAAAAGTCCAGTGCGAACACGGCTTTAGTGCTTTAGCAGATCCACAAAATTAACCTCAGGTTTGTTTGTCTAAGCAGCTCCATCCAAGTATATCAATTTTCACACAAACACTGGCTGCTTGGCATGTCATTAAAAAAACACAAAAACACAAAAACTGATTTTCCTTGGAATGTATGAATTAATTATCTGGCAAGGCAAGTACTGTGCCTCAGGGATTTAAAGTCATGTAGGCCCCAGAACTGACTGGTCCCGTCATGTCGTCAATCACTGGTGTTGAATAGTGGATTCATATCGCCAGACAAAATGAGCGATGTGAAATTTCAGGCACGCCATTATTCATCTTGCACAAGTAAACACGGTGATGATGCATGCATACATGTACCGGTATATCATTTAGAGATTGATTCTGTGAAATCCTCTTGGTCAGGTTTTGATTGAATACAAACTGTTTTTATGCCAAATTAAACATTTATTAAAGATTTACATTTTTTGTTTTTTATTAATGCATTAAATGTAGATAGTCACAACAATAATGCCAAATTCATGCAACATTCATGTACAGTTATTTTTTGGAAATAATTTACTTCATAGCATTTAATTACAAACGTAAGTAGAACAAACAAACAAATGTTTTCAGCCTAATCATAATATTAAGCTTTAAATAAAAATGTTTCTGATATATTTGTATACTACCAGTACATGTACACATGTACATGTAGTTTTATTCAATACTAAATATTACTGGTCATTAATATGTATTTACAGCAACAGAAATTATGAAAGAGTTTCCTTTTTGGTTTCCCTTTTTAATTATAACCAATTTACATGTACACGTACACATACTGTACACCTTATGTTGCATTCCTGTACATGTAGTTGATATCAACTAAAAAGGGCTCAAGAAAGTTTTTGTCACTCAAATTAAGTATATGAGGCAACAAGCAAGCATGCTGAAAACGGTTTATTTCTACAAAGTTTGCTTGAAAGGATTACGCAGTCGTAAAATCCATTTCAAGAGGCGAAAGCCATTATTAATTCAATTCGTTTCTCCCCAAAGTCGCCAAAATAATTGTTTTCAGCATTGTTCAACAGATAATACATTTGAGGTCTTCAAAATAGGAACTCTCTTCCCCCAAATGAAATACAAAAACAGCCTCTTAACCTTACATGAGAAAATAATATCCCGCCGATCATTCTGTGGGTCAAAATAGACATGTCCAGGGGGGATTTGAACGCCGGATGCGTGGTTGTAACAGTTCTTCTACCTGTCTATATTCGGCCCACTTTACCTACGGACATGAGCCATTTGTGACTTTCATTGTGGTGGCGATATTGTAGACGTAGTGTATTGTTGCTGTCACGTTCAATGCTGCCGGGCCGCGGTAGTTGACTATCTTCGCGTCCCGGCCCTGTTCAAGGCAGTCCTGCAGATCCACTCTCCCCTCGTGATCGTGAGTGCCCCCGCGATGATAAATGATACCGCAAGAGCACTTAGTGTGCGCGACGGCTACGAATTCTGCCTTGACAAAAATTCTCAAAAGGTGAACTGTTAATCAGCGCAATTTGTATTTTGTCAAGATGATTGATGTTTTCTTCAGTATGAGAGAGGTGCGTGACGTTGTACACTTGTTTTATTTTACACCGATTCGCATTTTTGTATCACTGTGGAGACATGGCTTTCTTCTCGTGTACAAAATGGTTAAAAAGTCGAGCACGTTTTTTTAAATGCTCCTTTTTAAAAATGCTCCCATTTTAACCACAATTATTTTTCTGGGTTGAAATTTCGACCCAATATACCCTATATTATACCCTAACCCAAACACACAGCTTTACCTTACATACGTACTGTGGACATTCCTTTGTCTTCGTGTACATGTAGTTAAAAAACGTTGACTAAATACTAATTTGTCTCGCTTCCCCAAAACAAATTTACCCTCAAATTTTGATTCTGGGCCTCTCAGCTGTCCCTTTATCTTTTCTATATATAACCCTAACACGTTTTTCCTCTAGCGCTTTTTTTCGGAAACTGAAAAACGGATTGTGGACCTGGGCAAGTCCACAAACCGTAACCTCTTCCCGAATCGTGTGGACCTACATGTATATTGTTCGGAGGTCCACAGTGCGTATGCAAGACTAACTCACTAACCCTAACCCACATCCTAACCCTAGTTTTTGAGTAATATAAGTACCTGTACAATCCAAAAATCTAATTCGTGAAATTTCCAGTGGAGACCTATTGTCTAAAGAAATCACCCTTTGGAGACCTTTTCACTCCCATTGTCCCCATTGTGTTCACGTCTCTAGAGGGTACCGTATTTCGCACCACAGGGTTTGGGTGTTTATACTATACATGCTGTTTGGTGCGAGGTTTTTGTTGTTGAATTTTTTGATTCTTTAATTTAGTTCTTAAGACGATTATCGTTTACACAGTTGTCAATATACTGGTGTCATTATGAAAATCGGACTTCTGTTGAAATTTAACTCCTTTTTACGCGACTGGTCACTCTACTAATTATCGTCACTTTAATTATGCGCAATACTACAAATGAGAATGTATTTCATAAAGACGGAAAAGTCATGCTACATTTTTTGTTTGGGGTCGTTTTTCCGAAGTCAATTTTCACATACCGGTACATGTAAGCATATCTCTTGCATCCTAACTCTTGCTATTAACCGGAATATCACAGTATTGGCTTGAATAAAAATCAAGTTATTTTATTATTTTCCAAATGAAAAAGTTTCAAGAACGCTGCCCAATCTACCCCCCCCCCCCCCCAAAAAAAAAAAAAAAAAAAACCCACACAAAAAACAAACAACAACAACCCCACAACACTTGGACATCTAGTGCAGTACTATAAGGATTTAAAAAAAAAAAAGTTATGTTGGCGTAATGGGCCCCCAAAAATAGGGTAGGTAGGTAGGGATTCTTTTTTCTTTCTTTTTTTTTCTTTAATATTTTCACAATCCACACACACAACAATGAGAAACGGTCAGACATGGTTTCAAACGTATTTATAACTAGATTTATATAGATTTTAATCATTAAATTTCGTCCCTATATCCAGGGTCGGCCGTATTTTTAGGGTCGGTCGGGTTAAGCCAACATAAATTTTTTGTTGTTATGCCTAAGTGCAGTGCAGTATTTAAAGAATTGCATACATGTACATGTACATGTACACGTGTACATAAAGAAAAATTGTTTCAAATGAATTTTCGAATTTAATGGTCGGTTAGACCTGTTTTGCCTGTAGCAAACCCATCCTTTTCAATTAACCGCCTCGCAATCGCTGTCACCCGACATGGGTAGATCCATTAAATAATTAGGCCACTGTTGGCCACACTAAGAAAACAGCAAATTGCCTAACGGTACAATTAGGACCGGCCTTCAGAAACTGTATCGTATCGCGTGAACGCCGTTATCAAAATGCACGGTGTGCTTTTCTATTTCGTGTCGTAAACTGTCGTTCAGTTGTGAAATGCTGTTTTGTTTTAGTTTTTTTAATTTTCATTGTTTGGTTTATCATGGTGGATTTGTGTACATGTTTGTGCTGTTATTTTGACCAGTTCGCGCCGGATGACGTATATAAACGCATAGTTTTCCCCAAATTTAAAACGGATGACGCATAAACACGTTAAGTTCAAGTTCGAAAAATTTCTGTCAGCATCGAGCAAGGCCGAAAATGCGTGGGTGTGCTTCCCGGCACTATCAGTCTGAACACGCTTCGGATCGAGTTTCGTTAAAAATAATCCCGCCCGTCGGCTCGGTGATGTTAACCCTAACGCTCCTCAATCCTCAAAAATCCTCATTGCAGTTTTGGAGGATTTTTGAGGATTGAGGCTGTATGGGGTTTTAAAAAAATGAGGATTTTTGAGGATTGAGGCACAATGTTGTTTCACAATGTTTCAAGTGTGGAGGATTTTTGAGGATTGAGGCACAATGGGGTTTTCAAAAAATGAGGATTTTGGAGGAATGAGGCTGTGGGGTTTTCCAAAAATCATAATGAGGATTTTGGAGGATTGACTTTTTTCAATCCCCAGATTCCTCATTGCAGTTTTGGAGGATTAAAAAAAATGAGGATTTTGGAGAATTGAGGCACGTGATGTTGTATCAAGTGTGGAGGATTTTTGAGGATTGAGGCTAGATGGGGTATTACAAAAATGAGGTTTTTAAACAAATGAGGATTTTGGAGGATTGAGGATGGTTTCTAGCAAAAAGGCCTAGGGTGTTAGGGTTAAATTAAAATAATCCCGGCGCGAACTGGTTAACGGTACATGTAGAATTCATAGCATACTCAAAATTGTTGGGAAATTTGTTTACATCTACCCGTGGCCTCGTGGTCTGGAGCATTGAATTTGTAATCTGTAGGTTAAGCTACAGGTTGTGGGTTCGAGTCCAGATTAGGACTATGGTGCGTGTGCCCTTGGGCAAGGCACTTTGTCACCCATTGCTTCTCTCCACCCAGCTGTAAATGGGTACCTGTAAGGGCAGTGATGGTTGATACTATTAGCTGCTTTGCGCCGAAATGGCAGCATCGAGCTGTATACTCCCCAGGGAGCTGAGATGGCATTTGGAATGTTTCGTGGGCCCAGTGAAATGGGGTAGTAATTGTAGCGCCGCGAGCGCCAGTATTGGTGGATACGTGCACTTTATAAATATCCATTATTATTTTTATTATTATTATTACCCGTACATGTACTGGTACGCTTAAAGCGCTTTGAGATTGTTGATACAATGGCAAGCACTATGGGTTTAGTCAATAAATAAGGGGTCCAAAAGTGCGGCATTTTTGGGTGTCCTGGTTACACCTGACCTGTGTAACTTCCCACATTTTCCATGCAATTGTCAATAAAATATACTTCAGACTTTTCAAAATTTGTTTCTAAGGTACATGCAAATTGCTTTATGTAAATAATGTTTAGTTTTTCTTGTTTTATTTAACTCGTGTTCAGCACTTATAAACATACATGTAAGTTACCCCGTTCAGATATTTTGTACAATGTACATGTAACCTTGATGAATATTAAAATGTCTATTTTTGTTTTCTAATCATCTTTTCTCTAGGTATTGAACGACCCCATTGAAGACAATCTGTACATGGTTTTTGAGCTTGTTGAGAAGGGGTAAGTCGTTTGTTAGAATTTTTTTGGGGAAAACGGGTTTTCACAAGTAGAAGTTCATGTAGGAAGTTGACAATTATTTTATTCGCTTTTACGTGCAAAATGGCAACATCTGATCAGTTTTTGTCTAAAAGTCTGTGATATGGGCAGTTTAAGCCCTGCCAGTCATAGAAGTTAAAGTCAAAAAGAAAGGGAAGAAAGGGGTAAAATTAAATAACATTTTTCTCATCTCAACATATGATAAAACAAAGAAGCGCAACGGAGTCTGTGTGACTGAGTTTTTAACCCTTTACAGATTTCGGAATGGAGATAAAAAAAAATTAAAGCCAGATTTTTATCTCGCTACTCAATGTTCCACTGTGACCAACAGTAATTGAAATGTGGTTTCAGATCCACAAGATACACATGTGTTTTTTTATTTTTAATCTTTGATAATCTCGGCAGAGCCGTAATGGAAGTGCCTACTAGCAGTCCCTTGAGCGAGAAACTAGCCTGGACCTACTTCCGGGACATTATTCTCGGCATTGAATACTGTGAGTTGAATACTGTGATACTAGTTTACCCAGGCTATCAAACAGTTACTTTTGTGTGCGTGTCGTGGCTATATCTTGTGTGCCTGAGAAATGGACTGTGTGCGTTATGGGCGGAGCTTGAGGGCTTTAGTTTGCATTGCTTGGATAGACATGAGTGTTAAGGCTTATGTAAATTCACTGGTGTTACATTCAGAGTTTCAAGTATTCCTACTTTTTCCTCGTTTTTTAACCTTGCTCCTAGTTTTTCTGAATCAAATTGAATTATATTAGTAGGGCAGATAAACAGGTCAAAAGAAATAAGTCCCCCCCCCCCCTGGGAAATGTGCATTTTTCTGGAAAACAGTTAGGCTCCTTAACCATTTTTTTTGTTGGTCCTTTCGTTTCAGTAATGAAATTAAAAACAAAAACAAAAACATTAAATGCATGTTTACATTTGTACACTTTAGGAAAATTAATTGAAGTGAGGAAAGAATATTAAAACAATTCTGTAAAAAACATGATTTTCTCCATTTGTCCAATCCCTATGCAAGAAAGTGTCATTTTAGTTTATTGGTCATCACATTTAATAAATGGCAGCATTTCAAGGCGAAGGTTAACTGTTGGGTGAAACTTTATTGCACAATTAATGTGTAACATTTCAGACTACATTTTACATTTTTGTAACAGGTTAAAGAGACTAACTGTCTTCCTGAAAAATGCACATTTTCCAGGGGGGGACTTATTTCTTTTGACCTGTTTACATTGTAATGTAGGTGATGGGATTGTTCCTTGAAATGATACAAGCATAGAATCTTGCTCACAGTCAGAATATGTTATGAGAAAGATATGTGGCTATCGGGCCGTCACTATTTTATTTTGTTTAAAGAAAAATATGTGACCTGTCACCACAAAATGAGAGTAAAGTCGCACAATGTGATTTGGAGATATGGCCATCCAAAGTAAAAATATGAAGGGGTGGTCAATTTTAAGATTTTGCATAATTTGGAAAGCCTCAGTCCTCCTCTACATTTTCCTATTTTTGGGGTGCAATCAGATGACCGGAAACCTCTTTAATTACGTGATTTTGAGTAGTGTTTGCTTAGTTAGTGTTTGGATTAAAGTCCATCAGTGGTATAATTAACACGGTAATTAAATATGCAAATTAGGTCTTCGTAACTGTCCCACGTTTTCTAAATTTCAATATTAGGTTGATTATACAATAGTTTGTATTTGTGGGAAGTTTCAAGAAGAAATAATGATTAGAACATAGCCGTTGCTATGCTCAACCAAACCTTACTTGTCCTGTTTGGCAATCTTTTGTGTGTTTTGTTTAGGATGTTTGTAAGTAAGTTTTCTCACAAACACGTGTTGTGAAACCCATGACTTTCTGGAGCGCTGTAAAATGTATTTATCACAAAACCCCCAAGTGTTATATACCATTGGAAAGCTCTCTTTCTCAAGAAATTGAAAATACCAATATCTCAATTTTTAATTTTGCGACTTTACTCTCATATTGTGGTGACAGGTCACATATAGGTAGAATAACGAGCAATTTTTAAAAATAAAATTAAAAAGCTGCCATTGCTTGTTATTCTACCCAAACTAAACCCAACATTTATGCTAAAATTTCTCAGACTAAACCCAACGTCTCTGCTAAAATCCCTCAGACTAAACCAAATGATACTGCTAAATTCTATATTTTTTTTGCAAAGGTCAAATCTATGATGGCCCTATATCCAAATGTCCTTCTATTGACACACTCCATGCTTTGACTGTATCGCCAAAGGCAAAATTTCCCCTATCTGCCCCACTTTATGAGAGGTTCTAGGTTATTAAAGGTATGATACACCTTTTGCAGAAATCGAAAAATGTGTACTACCGAACTATTAGAAAATATTTTATTTATTTGAAAGTAAATAAAGATTATATGCATCCAGCATAAAAAAATCTCTTGATCGCCGGACGGAGAACGCGAAACAAACAACAACATAATAACCGCTGCCAGACGCCGTTTTTCTTGCTTTTCTCAGCATCCATGATTGTAAAACTTTGAACAGGTCAGTTAAATGATTTTTACTATAAAATACAACCCCCTAAAATCCACCCATTTATGATAATTACCAATGGTGTATCCTACCTTTAGCCAGTCTTTTTGTGCAAACAATTTGCCACTTTTTTTTTCTTGTGGCAATTTAAAATCATGGCTACCTGCTTTTGAATATGCTCTGAGTATGTTGAGAATGTCGCTACACGGTAAGATGTAGTATTGTACAGTCTCGTTTGAGCACAAAGCGGTCGTCAAGTGTCGTTTTCCATCGCAAACCTGGTTGAGTGATGGACGCCAGACACACTGCATTATGGAAGCAGCATCTGGTGGTCATGCATTATGAAGTAGAGACTCGCAAATCTGTCTTTTGGGCGTCGTTACTGCTTCATATACTGCCTTTGAAGCCATCAATTGTGCTTCATATATGTGACCCGCTCCATCGAAATCAGGAATAAGTCTCGAAATGACTTTTTGAGGTATGCGCATGGTGAGAAAGGGAATTTCATAAGCTTTCTAATGATACCCATCACAAGTGTGTATCTTCTTAGGTTGACGAGTTATGGTCTGATGAAGATGACAGGTGTGTATTTATTTGCCGAATCCACATTCCGAGAAAAACAGCTTTGAAATAAACAAAATTGACAAAAATCATACGGACAGCGAACACAAATCCTCTTTATTTTCATCTTTATTGATCGTTTTTACATACAATACATTAATGACAATAATCTGTGATAACTACACTTCCTAAAAATACAATGTTCAGAAAAACGACTTGGTCACGAATTTCACCCATGCGTTCACTTCAACGACCGATTGCGTAAAAACGGCCCCAGCGACTTATTCCTGATTACGATGGAGCGGGTCACATATTGCCTTTGAAGCCATCAATTGTGCTTCATATACTGCCTTTGAAGCTATCAATTGTGCTTCATCATTAAAGAAATCTGTGGTCAGGGTTGTACGGGTCTAAGAAAAACAAAAAACGACCAAACAAAAAACAAGGTCTTGCTATTTATGAATATAAAGTCATACATTGTACGTACAAGCCTTATCGACATACATGTAGTATACCATTTGTCAGTTGTGTATTTTTATCGTTTGAAGCAGCAACAGTTCTCAAAATCTAAAGAATGGCGCTTGACAACTACATGTAACAAACTATTGGCTCTGTGAATGCTCTATATTCCGAGAAAATAATATTCAAAAATTTTGATTTTGAAAATTTGGAAATTTCCAATAATGCATTTGTGAGATGCATTTTGGGACTTCTTTTATTAGTTTTTCTTCAAAATTACAGTATGCCGAAAAGAATATTTTCATAGGGAGTTTGAAGTTATTAATATCTTTACAGTATTAGCTTTTGAACAATAATTTACTTTTTGGATAGTTGAAAAGGGTAATCTATCCCTATAATGTCAGTGTAACTGAAGTCTCCCTACAAATTAATTGGCTATACAGCTAGTAGTACCGCAGGGTTCTAAGGCAAGTGGAGACAGCCACTTCCATAGCCGCTGTGTAATTGCTGTGTAAGGCTATGTCCAAATACCTTGGCTAGTTGGCTATAGCTTGAAACTACACACGTGCCTATGGAAGTGGCTGTGCCTATGGTAATGGCTGCAGCCACTTCCCTACTCGTGTGTATTTTTAAATTAAGCCAAGTAATTCAGAAACAGCCTTGGTAGTTAAAGAAAATCTGAATGTTCTCCCACAATTTAGTTAAAGGTAGTATACACCATTTGCAGATATCGAAAATATTTACCACCGAATTATTAAGAAATATCTTACTTATTGGAAAGTAAATAAAAATTCTAGCATCCAGCAAAAAAAGATTGCACTAGATAACCTGTAATTGTTCAAAAAAATTGAATTTTGTTACAACAAATTCGCGATCGCCGTCGGGACGATCTCTAAAAAAAACCAAGAACCACTGCCTGACGTCGGTTAAAAACAAACGCCGTTTTTCTTGCTTTTCTCAGCATCCATGATTGTCCAACTTTGGACAGGTCAGTTAAACGATATTTACTATAAAATACAAACTCCCTAAATCCACCTATTCATGACAATTCAAGCAACTACCAATGGTATATCCTACCTTTAAACTGTTTCTCGTATTTTTTTTAGTTCATTCAGCATTGTATTCTTAATAAGATAAAATATTGGTCATGTATATGTAGATATAATATAACTTAATCTTTTTAAAAAAAAATCTAAAACATTACTACCTGTTGCAAAGTTTCTGAAAGATAGATCCGTGGCAAAACTTACTCGCTGCAAAAAATTTGGCCCCATTTTCTAGGATAAGGAATAATAGGCCAGGGTACTGATAGGAAATATGTCAATACTAATATTGACGTTTTTTGTTTGTTTGAAAATACAATAATCGGGTTCAGAGTTCCTGTTGATTTATATTCTGAAATCCTTATCCATGTTTTTTTTCAGCAGCAGTAAAGTCAATATTTTGATGGATGTTTTTCTCAAAATATTTGTTCAACTGACTCTCCCCCCCCCCCCCCCCCCCCCATTCTTCTAAATGCTGAAAGACTTACTAAAGTGGAAAACAAACGAAAAAGAGAGGGCATGGAATTTACACCTTGCGTAAAAAGTGACATAATTTGGAACAATTATAGCATCATTTGTTCCGTCTGATTTCCTGATTGCACTGCTAAAATGATAAAGGCTTTAACCAGTTCGCGCCGGAGGACGTATGTACACGCAACATTTTCCCGAGATTCAAAACGAATTAAGCATAAACATGTCGCGAGCACGGCCGGAAATGTCTGTCAGCAGCGAGCAAGGCCAGAAATACGTGGGTGTGCTTTCCCGGTACATCGGCCTGAACCCGCATCGGATAGAGTTCGGACCGAGTTTCCTTAAAAATAATCCTGCACCTCGGCTCGGTGATGTTAAAATACTCCTGGCGCGAACTGGTTAAGACTTCATTTGATGTACATGTACATGTAGGTTATGTACTAGACTCTTTATTTTGTTTACATTTTTGTCACTATACTCCTTACTATTAACAAACTAATCGTTAGTTTTCAAATTACTACAGGATTGTTTGTGTGTAAAGAAATGTTACGAAGTGCTAACGATGCATAACCTTTGCTCATGTTGATGTACAATTGTGCAGCGTTCTGGCAATAAGAGATAAAACTGGGCAGAGTTCGAAATGAAGGCTTGGTGGCATCTAGGAAAGACAATACAATTTTCCCAACAATACTGGACATTCTGGGGCCAATTTTGTAGAGCTGCTAAGCACAAAAATTTGCTTAGCACAAAAAAAGTCTTGCTCATTAAAAAAAGGTTACCAGCCAAATTGTTTGGTTTTTTTATGCTAAGCAAAAAAACAGCTGATAATCAATCGAAAACAATAAAGATCAGTGAAAATTTGGTCTGTAACCTTGTTTTTGCCAAGGACAAATTGTCATGCTAAGCATATTTTTGTGCTTAGCAGCTCTATGAAATTGGCCCCCGTTGACAAGTTATTACTATTATGTTGCATTTATTCTTTCTAAAAAGTAAAATACAACGTACATGTACTGATAAAAAGGCCTTAGAAAATTTAGCCTTTTGTAATCCTAAAAATGAAAGATGCTGTTTGTGTTTTCCCCCTAAAACTCTTTATTAATTAAAAAAAATATTATTCCTTTAATAAAATATGTGCAGTAGATACATGTATATCAAATATAAATCCGAAAATCATCAAGAAAATCACTGCCGTTTTTATTTTTTCCTTTAATCAGTTCGCGCCGGGATTATTTTAACATCACCGAGCCAGGGGGCGGGATTATTTTTAACAAAACTCGATCCGAAGCAGGTTCAGGCCGATAGTGCCGGGAAGCACACCCACGCATTTCCAGTCTTGCTCGCTGCTGACAGACATTTGTGGCCTTGCTTGTGGCGTGTTTATGCGTCATCCGTTTTGATACGCCATCCGGCGCGAACTGGTTAAGAGCCTTTGCAAAGTTCCATCTGATTTTGATAGAATGCCTCATAATTATGTTGAAGATTTTTGTTTTTGCTCTTTTTTTGTGTGACTAGGATTGGGCATTTGCTTCAATCCTAATTTGAAATACGACAATAATTGAATATTTACTTCCATCACACAGTGCATTATCAGAAGATCGTCCATCGGGATATTAAGCCGTCCAATCTACTACTGGGAGAGGACAACCATTTGAAGGTAAGGTATACGAGATTACGTTATTGTGATTTTTTTTTGGCTTTTCTGCATTCCCTGATCCAGCAAAGCTTTCACCTTTGCATTAAGTAGAAACTGGCCCTAAAGAAATGCACAGTGCGAATGCAAGAAATGGAAAACTAATTGTGAAATGCCAAAACAATTTTGTTTTTAACAATTTTGGTCACATTTTGTCACATTTTGAAAAAAATATTTTTTACCAAAAAATGGGCGTCAATAACCGTGTCTAGGATGGTCCGTTTTGCTGTAAAATGCATAATTTTTTTTTAAATTGCCATTTGAAACAAAAAGGAGAATTTAACCATTTTGCTAGCTTCACTATTATTTGAGGAATTTATGAAATTATGGGACAGTGAAGGATCCACTTTGGAAGACGAAAGTTTGTTATCTGTTTTATGTGTTACTTTTGTGTTTACTGTATTAACTTCTAAAGGTTAGTTCGTATTTGGTGCAGAGGGGAACTTAGATATTGCAAATTTGTTATTCTACGGCAAATGTTTATGCCATGAGGTGAACATAAAGGAACTGACAGAATTCACTACAAGTTTTTTAGTCACAATAAATTTGCTTGGCATTTTGCATTCAGCCTTTAAAACCAGCCTGAAGGTGCAACTTTGTGCAACATCTGCCGAAAGAATTAAGTATCCTGACGCTACTTCAGCGCTTATGTATTTCCTAACCAAAAAGTATTTCCTAACTAAATTGAAAATTTTTCTCAGTTTAATATTTGTGACACAATCAAGCGAAATCAGTCGGATGTCGGCCCCGGTTTTCAAGTAGTTTCAAAGAGGGCATCTGTACGTTTTAAAAACTGAAAACCCCATGTTGATACAATGTTTTGTTATCGAGTTATGTAAATTTGTTTAAATACCAACAAAGAACACAGTGCATTTTTAGGATTCCCCGACATCCGACTGATTCGGCTTGATCGTGTCACATTTGTGTCTTTTCAACATTTTTGCAATGACTGACCTTCATTCAGATGATATATCAGGGAAAAAAAACCACAAACTATTCTTTCCACATCTGCTGCAAAAAAAATCACCAAAGACAAAAGAAATCAGTCCACAGGCTTCTTTTCCAGATTGCAGATTTTGGTGTCAGTGACCGGTTTGAAGGGATCGATGCTTTACTCTCCGACACGGTGGGCACGCCGGCATTCATGGCCCCAGAGACCCTCCACGAAGATTCCAACAAATACGGCGGCCGAGCCTTGGATGTCTGGGCCATTGGAATCACACTCTATTGCTTCATATTTGGTCAGGTACGTATATCGTAGCTGAACTGTGGTCAATAAATGAATCCCTTTTCTCCAAACATTAAACCTCAACTTTGTCATTAACCGTACCCTCACCCCATTTTTTCTTTACACATGACCTGAATCCTGCAATTCCAAAGTGTTAAGACTCCATGTAACCTGAATCCTGCAAAATCCTCCAATATATTTTACTGGTGACCACTGCCTGTATATGTGACCCGCTCCAGGAAAAGGTGACATAAGTCGCAAAAAACCTAAAATAGAGTTAGGTACATGATTGAAAAGTCCAGGATATAAGCTTTCATTTGGTACATAGTACAGCTCCATAGCCTGTCCCATTCCGAGGATATGACGTTTTTGCATATTAATGGTTCCATGGAATTCAAAATACACAACAAAACTAAGACAATACATTGGAACCATGCACTCTTAAAGAGTTTCACTTTATTTATCGAATTCCAGCTTTTTGTTAATTAAATCTAAAACCTTGGGTATTAAAGATGTCATTTAAGACAAAAAATGAAAATCAAATTTTGGCAACAATATTTACCCTATTAACTTTAACAGGACATTACTCATAAATGCATAGCGCGACTTATGTCACCTTTTCCTGGAGAGGGTCACCTATGCCCTTACGTGACTACATACGTGTATCTGTATCTGTATAGCACTACAACAATCTCCACACGAGATATTACTAGCTGCAGGCGCAATAGTGGCAAGCGGACGAAACTAATGGTGGGCCCCCCTCAGGAAAGTTGACATCTGTATATTATTAATCTTGGACACGAAGAAGTCAACATCAAAACTCCCACAAATTGCACGAACGGGAAACAACAAGGTTTAAAGAACACAATTAAACAGATTAAAAGAGCAGATGCTCAGTTAAAAAGTAGATAAAAACGGATAAAAACGCTCCTTTCGGAGAACGAAAAATGGGACACGTCCGCCAGCCACGCATGCTATACATAAAGTACATGTACGTGCTCACAAACCAAGATAATTACAAACACATACATAGAGATGTGTTGAATCCTACAGAGACCTATAGGATACAGAGACCTACATGTATAGACCTACAGAGACCTAGATATAAACACAATCAGACTGTTTTTCTTGTGTCCTTCGGTCTTCTCTCCTAGCCTGATTATAGGGTGGCATTATCAGTATGCTGGACCCTCCTAAAAAAAAACCAGTTGTTCAGAAGACTCGTTCGCCGTCGAGAAGTAAGGAGACTTAATTAAATGCTTGACTTATAGCGAGGAGGAACGTGATGGGGGATACTAATGGCTCGACCGGCCGGCACAACAAGTTGAGCTCATTAGAGGGATAATTTCAACGGCGTTGTTTGTTTTGGGGTTTTTTTCCTGCAAAAACAAATCAATAATAAAAGTAATAATAGCGGGTGACTTGAGTCTACGGTGAGAACTTGCTGTGCTTGTTAATGTGTTTTTCTGTTTTTCTGGAAGGCCGTAAGAGGCAAGAAATTTTGCCAAATTTTGTTGAAAATATATTTTAGTAAATATAAAAAAACATACGATAAATGCCATTTACTTACCTTGTGGAATCTCGCTGTCGCCTGGTTGCCCCTAAGTCGCTTTTGAACACAGTTTAAGAATATATTGAAATGAAAGAAGGAAATGTATAAAAGATATTGTATTTTTTTTATTGTATTTTTTTTATTAAAATGTTATAACTGCGCAAAATTCAATTTTTTTTTAAAACGAACATAAACTCAGGCTTTCAGGTATTTGTACTTTTTCGACCTTGCTTCTAGTTTTTTTCTCCACTTTCTATACTTTTATCTTAAAATTCCTACTATTTTCTACTTTGTTTGTGTCCAACAACTCCGTAAATTATGAAATCTCATTGAATATTTTGAAAGGCTTTAGATGTAGGAGTACTGCAACTGTATTTTCAGAAGCTTACTTGTAGTTGAGGATGGAGCACAAAGGGCTGCTTTTATCCTGATTTTGTTCTTCAAAGTCCTGCTTTTGTCCTGCTTTTTTAGAAAATTTGGATGCTACTTTTCTCGTACTTTTCCCCCAAATGTAAGCCTTTGTAAGCCTTTGTAAGCCCTGTAAGACTTTGTAAGCCTCTATATTTTTTTTATATTTCAAACCAAAGTGATATTGAGACAGATCTGAATTGATTTGATTTTGTTTAATTTTTTTTATTTTTTTTTACTACAGGTACCATTTCAAGACAGTTTTATTCTCGGCCTCCACAGCAAGATCAGGAATTTACCGTTGCCTTTTCCTGAAGAGTAAGTCTTCATTTGCCTTTTTTTTCCTTATTTTTTCTGTGAAGCTACTAATCACATACATTTGCTTAAAAACAACAAATATTTGCTTTATAGCCAAAATTATCAGCCAAAGGTTCGCATGATTGTATTGCTTATGACTGGTTCTCAGCCACTTGGGCTAAGGGCCACGTACGTATTATTGGCTACGGCTAGAAATAACACGCAGGTCTATGCAAAATGGCTGCGGCTGCTCCCATAGGACAAAGCCATATTTTCTACTTTAGCCACTTCATGCAATGAGGCTTAAAGGGATCGTATACGTTTGGTAATTACTCCAAAAATTAATGGCAATAAAAACTTACTTGGTAAGAAGTACAGCAGCTTTGGATAGTATAATGCATTTTTAGTAAGTTCTCACTTCAAAGTTCTGCGGTTATGGAAAAAGATATCACTTTTGATCCCCAAAAAATTGAATCTGAGAAGCGTTACTGCAGTGACGTTTCTCAGACTGTGTATTCCAATGCAGATTATTTTTCCTGCGTGGACATAACCGCTCCAGATTTTCGGCAATATCTCAAAATAGCTACCACCTTTTGAAATGAAATTTTTACAGGTTACAGGTTAGTTTTATGGTATATAACTTTAACTATATAGGATTGAAACAAACAATGGGTTCCAATTACCAAATGTGTACGATCCCTTTAAGACAGTTTGAGAAGAGATTTTCTGTCTGGTCTGGCATTTGTGATTGGTTTTTAGTGTGTACCGCTGTGACTACTGCTGTGATTTAGTTAGCTAGTAACATTGATGCCAAGCGCTTGACTTTGAAGTATTATGCAAACCGATGCCATTATTGAATTTGTGTTGGTAGAGTGAGTAACGGAAATTCAATTGTTACTTAACATGGCATATTACAGAGGGGTGTAAGCAAATATGCAGGGAGGGGGGAGGGGGTGTCGGGCGGAAAACCTTAAGGCTTTTTAAAATTGTTGTTCGTTTTTTTTTTTTTAAGTTGGCTAAATATTTGGCACATGGCAAAATACGAAGCTGAACAAATTGAGTAGATTGGAAATAGACCCTGCACATTTTTAGAAAAAACGTACATATTTTAAAAATGTATTATTGAATACTTTTTACTGATTAATCCGGTAACCTTAGTCGAGCTAAAAATGCCAAAATGTCAAAAGCCATTATGGTTAATAATTAAACAAATATAATTAAATAGTTTGTCGTTATTCCTATCTGGTATTGCTTTTAATGTCAGCAGCTATCCAACGCACGCTTGGGATTTGTGAGCGCGAGGGCCAATGCACTCTTTTAATAGGTGATGTTGTTACACATGGGTACACATCTAGATTGCGCATCTAATGTACAGACGCAATGGGTCCCCCCTGACTACAGGGTTGACATTTGTTGCCCTTCCCTGTGTTAATAGCCGCCCCGAAATGTCAGCCGGAATTTGTCGCCTGATTGTGTTTTCTCGTGGCCTCTTTTTATTATGCATTGTATCTGGGCAAGAATCGAGGGTACTTCTCCTGGGGGGGGGGGGGGGGGAGGGGGGGGGGGGGAATTGAGGCAAATATTTGAGGACTGAACTGCCTGTAGGTTCAGGATCAGATGATTGAATAATGCATGGTCGGTTGAAGTGACAGTGTCGCGCACAAACAACAACTTGTACTTTGGGATCCGTTGGTTGACCATCTGGCGCATGTGTTTTTTAAGGAAACGTTGATACAGTGTGCCATATGCATCCAGTACAATAATATCTAGTACCAGATTTTCAGGTAACTCGTCATTATTCACGATTAACAGGAGAGTGGGGTGACGCGACCCGCTGTCGCATTTTGCAAAACACGTCGCAAGTGCGACACATGTTAGGTGTGTGTTCATAGCACAGTCTGTGACTGTTTAATGAAGTTATTTATCGCACAGTAAATAGTCGTCTGGTATTCATCAAACAGTTATCTGGGGCCAATTTCACGGAGCTGCTAAGCACAAAAATTTGCTTAGCATGAAAATTTGTCCTTGGTAAAAACAAGGTTACAGACCAAATTTTCACGTGATCTTTATTGTTTTTGATTGATAATCAGCTGGTTTTTTGCCGAGCATGAAAAACACGTAGAATTTTGGCTGATAACTTGTTTTTAATGAGCAAGACTTTTTTGTGCTAAGCAAATTTTTGTGCTTAGCAGCTCCGTGAAATTGGCCCCTGATCTCTTGAAAAGTTATGAAAATTTAAACAACACTGTGCAATTTTGAAGGAAATCGAGTTTGCTGGAGACTGTTTAAATAAAGCTACTTTGAAATCTCTACTGCAATAATCCACGGTAATTCATATTTACTTTGATGTTCATTTCATATTTGACCTGAAACCCGGACAAAGTTGGCAATTTTTTGTTTTTTTAGATTTTGCTTTTTTTCAATTTCTCTAGGTTCTCAGCTTTAAAATGATGTATCATTTACATATGTACCCTTCCACCCTATCTCCTGTGGAAAAAGGATTTAGTGATAAAACCCTGACAATCTAATTATGAGATGAACAGCTTTGAAGTTCAAAAGAGCGTTTTATTTCTATACACAATTGTTTCACAAAATCAACAGAAAACAAGCTTGTGAGTGACGAATTATGTTTAAATTTGGGGCGGTTGTAGATTAATAGTTTGCGATTCAGAAAAACCCAAAACCTCAAAATGGTAAAATCTACCGAGAAATAACTTTAAGTACATTGTAATAAAACACATTGTGCGACTTTGTCCGGGTTAGGTTGGAACAGATCACATATTTACAACTCCACACATATTGTCTTGGTATTGTACATGTACATGTAGTCTCGTTTATTAAATTTTGTGGAATAAACTGGCTATTAAGGAAACAGATGCATATTGTGCAATGACCACGAGACATGTCATAACATGATTTCAAGAATTGTCGAGGAACGAAATACATTGCCTTCAACACATAGTAAGTTGAGAAATGGCTCATCACATGACACGTCGCAATCTGCGATGTTTTAGGCGTCGGTGCTCCACGAAATCAGTTGCAGCTGCGGTGTATTTCATTTGCGTGTGGATCATTCTGGACGTTTAGGGTCCAGTGCGTGACATTTGTGAGGGGTCCCGGCAAATTGAGATGGAACTAGGCAGAGGTTGAAATAAGAGTTCTAGAGTATTAAAAAAAGAGGATAAAATTCTCCTTACAATGCTGTTTGTTGCACTTCAATCGGGCATTCCGTTAAACAGTTTTGGCTGTTTAAAGTTCACATTTATCAACATGTTGCAAAAGTATATTGTTCAGAAAAAGGCCTTTGAAGTTTCGAGTTTTGTATATGTGATTATGAAAAATAGCAACCGTTTTTTCTTAAAAACACTTTTATTCCACTACTTTTATACTATTTCTTAACAAAATATATTTAGTAAGCATACAACAAATCTGAAAATTAAAAAATAACCCATTACTCATTATTTTGCATTTTTCTCCACTATGCCCTGTGCCCAGTTCCTTTCCCTGTTACCTTGGTATTTTGTAATTTACCATTAAAGGTAGGATACACTATTTGCTTGAAGGTAATTGCTTGAAGCATCATGAATGGGTGGATTTGGGGGTTGTATTTGATAGTAAATATCGTTTTACTGATGACCTGTCCAAAGTTTTACAATCATGGATGCTAAGAAAAAAAGCTAAAAAAACAGTGTTTGTTTTCAACCGGCATCGGGCAGTTGTTCTTGTTTTTCTTGGGTTTTTTTTTTCATCGCCGTCCGACGATCATGATTTTTTTAAAATAAAATTTAATTTTCACACAATATTTACGGGATATCTAGCGCAATCATTTTGCTGGATGCTTAGAATAATTATTTACTTTCAAATACGTAAGATATTTCTTAATAATTCAGTCGTAAAAATGTTTGATATCTGCAAATGGTGTATCCTACCTTTAATGTGTTATTAAGAAGGGCTTTAGATGATTTGCTTGGTAGGCACATATAGCTTGCTATGAATAATAATTATTTGAGGATGACTGCATAAAGGACAGCATCGGGAATATTAAAAGTGGATTGTAAATTTATAATATAAACCATATGGGTAGTACAAATTTCGTACAATTTTAATAAAAAGAAGTTAAAAAAAATTACGGCACTGGCAGAATTCTGCCCATAATGCCGTAATCACAGAATCCTTAGTTATGGGATGCATGCACTCGCATAAGGCAAACGTCCCGTGAAATACACTTGCCGTAAGCATTATTTTCTGCTACAGTAAGAAATTTTTTTTTGCTAACAGTAAGCAGAGCCATGGAATTGGGCCGTGACACTGAAGTTATTTGTTGTCTGTTTTGGTTGTCAGTGACGTGATTATTCAAGACTGTTCCATTTATTACATATAATAATTTCCTGTCTTTTTCTCTGCTTGGGTTTGACAGCAAACCAATTCCAGGTGATTTGAAGGAACTTATCTTGGAGATGTTGGAGAAGAACCCAGACAAGAGAATCAAAATACCTGAAATAAAGGTGAGAAAATTCAATTCCTAATTTTGATTTGAACTTGGCTACTTACTGGGACCAATTTCATAAAACATGTAAGCGCACAAATTTGCTTAGCATGAACATTCTTCCTTGGGGAAAACAGGGTTACAAATCAAATGATCAGGTGACGTTTATTGTTTGTGACTGATATTCAGCTAGTGTTTGCTTAGCATGAAAAGCACATGGTGTTTTGACTGGTAACCTGTTTTTACTGAGCAAAACTATTTTTGTGCTAAGCAAATTGTTGTGCTTACATGTTTTATGAAATTGGCCCCTGGTTCATATACATGGTCCGGGAGGTTGGTGCAAAATATGATAGAATTGTTCTAAAGATGATAGAATTGTTCACTTAAACAATTTCACCAATCTACCCGACTGATAGTAGATAAAAGCATACAATTTGGAACACAGAGTATGTCATGAGAAAGATATAGGGTCATCGCAGATTTGACCTAAAAGTTATATATGTAGAATATTAAAACATGCAATGGCAGCCATTTTGAAAATGTTGAAAATTGCTTGTTATTGTACTAACATTTTTTTGCCGGCTGGCAATTGTAGATTTTGATTAAAAGCCATTTGAATGAAACAATTAAGGGTATTGCAGGGATCAAATGAGGCATGCAATACAATATGCAGCGAGGCTTTGCTGCATATCAATTTAATAACGATGATATCGTCATTGAAAATCCTAAACATATATTTATCCCACGCTTAGGATGTCATGTTTTATGTTGGGCTGATTTGCCAAGACTTCTTTTTCTGTTTATTTATATATTTATTGTAGTTTTATAAGAATTAATAAGATAGGAACGATCGACACCCAAAGTAGTCGTTTCAGGCCAGATATAAAAGCAAATTTGAAGGGGAAAAAAGTCATGGATATTCGATTGCTTTTTACCTGGCAAAACCACACCTGTTTCAATTTGAGAAAAAAAGGAACATTTGGAAGATTTGTACATGAAAAAAAAGGTCATACAATTTTCATTTTGTTATGGAAAAAGGTCCCGGAAAAGGTCACAGAACTTAAAATTTGTCATGGAGATGTACACTTTTCAGCATGAGAAATGGAAAAGTCGTGGAGGTTTTGTGAAGTACATGTACTTGTTTGGCAAAGAATCACCGACTATGTCACTGTGTAAAAATACATGTATTTTTCATATTTTGTTGGGGGGTATGCAAAGGTTATTCAGATTTCATGGAAAGAAAATCTTGACATGTAAAACAATTTGAAGTTTTCATTGTTTTGACCAGAGTTGATATAGTTAACCTCTTCTCCCCTACCCCCTCATTCCATCAGTTGCACCCCTGGGTGACCAGACACGGTGAGGAACCCCTGCCCACAGAGGAGGACAACTGCACCCTGGTGGAGGTGTCTCAGGACGAGGTGGACACCTGCGTCACCACCCTGCCAAAACTCAGGACACTGGTGAGTAGAGAGGGATCGCCAGCTGACAAGCGTGGTCACGCCGCTGCGGCTGAAAGCGGTCACTGTCAACAAGACGATGTCTTGGGGACTTAAGCCACGTTCGCATTGGACTTAATATTGTCAAAAGTTACCGTACGTGATTGTCAAAGTTCACGGTGTTAAATCCTCCGCTAGTAGCTTGGGCCTGTAGATCTTACTGTTGCGGAGGGTAAAATGAACAATTTGACAATGTTACCCTCTGTCCGCATTTGATTTAATTTGGTTAAAGTTGACAGCAGTCTCCGTAGGTTTTACCCAAAAAAGTCCAATGCGAACGCGGCTTTAGTCAGTGTTTCCTAGAAAATATCTTAGTCATCTCATGCAGGCTGTATTCGAGCTCGTGCGTGCGTGTGAAATTTTTGGGTAGTGCCACGAATGTTCCAAAGACTAGATTTTATTGATTTTGATGGTAGCGACTTTACGGGCCGTGGTGGCTTCATCGCGCATGTTGGAGACCGGCTGTGTAAGGTGGGGAAAAAAAAAAAATCCAGTCCTAGACCAAGATAAAGCTGGGTCTAATTTCATGGCTCTGCTAACCACAGCATTCCGGGCCAAACAATCACCGATCTGTTCTTACCGAGAAAGCCGAAAGAAATACTGCGCTAACCCAGTATGCACAGAATCCTTAGTTGCAGTATGTACATGTACGCATGAGCATAAGTCAAAATTCCTTTCTAACCTGTGAATTATGCTTACCATAAACACGGTATTTTCTGCTGCAGTATGGTAATCGGAGTAAATGCACCTGGCATGCATTACTGTATGTCCAAGGGCCACTAGCCCTAACCATTCAGGGTATTTCAGCTAGAAACTCTGCCAGACGCAGCAATATACACCATTTTGTCAAAATGACTAGCCTGCACATCAGGTGAATAAGTCTCAAGGCCAAACTGCCTCGCAGCCTGTGGTCATCCATCTCTGGCATTGTTCAATGGGGCTTAGCTCTCAATGAACTTCTACTTTTTCCTTTTACATGTATGTACTATGGCCAATTTCATAAAACATGTAAGCACAGCAATTTGCTTAGCACAACAAAATCTTGCTCGGTAAAAACAGGTTATCGGCCAAAACTCAACGTGTTTTTCATTCAAGGCAAAAAAACCAGCTGAATACCAGTCACAAACAATAAACTTCCACGGAAATCTTGGTTTGTAACCCTGTTTTTTCCAAGGAAGAATTTTTATGCTTAGCAAATTTTGGTGCTTACACGTTTTATAATATTGGCCCCTGGTGTTGTACAGCTAATGTGAAACAGACTTTTCTACTTGATGCACTGTGCTGCAAAGTTAAATTAATTTCCCTGTGTCCTTCTAATATTCTTTCTTTTTTTAAATTCGTTCACAGATTTTAGTGAAGACTATGTTGAAGACCAAGTCTTTCAGCAATCCGTACAAGAACAAATCGCGGCACAGCAGCGCCAAGGGTGGGCGTGTCCTACTGGAACCCATTCCAGCCAATCAGAAGACAAACAGGTTTGGTCAAACTCGGTGCCATCCAATCAGCTCTTGTAGTTTTGAGGTCGGGTCGCTAAGACCAGGGGCCAATTTCACGGAGCTGCTAAGCACAAAAATTTGCTTAGCACAAAAACGTCTTGCTCATTAAAAACAAGTTATCAGCCAAAATTCTACGTGTTTTTTATGCTAAGCCCAAAACCAGCTGATTATCAATCAAAAACAATAAAGATCACGTGAAAATTTGGTCTGTAACCTTGTTTTTACCAAGGACAAATTTTCATGCTAAGCAAATTTTTGTGCTTAGCAGCTCCGTGAAATTGATAATTTGTGAATGGACTCCATCCACTACATCCTTATTACTCCTGCCACATCACTTGTACTGAAAATCACCTTTTTTTAAATTATTTTTTTTGCAGGCATTTATCTGGATCACCGTGACAACGGCCGGAACGTCGTACCTCCCGATGCTCTGTGTATTATATACACACACTGATTGGTGCCTCGTGGCTGGAGACCAGTGATGCATTTTTCGTTGGCGTTGTCTGTAGTGTATGGAGAACAAAAAAACCCACACAAATACCTTCCATCACGATAATGGCCTCTCATTGTACGTGTAGAGTTCCAGCTATTCCTGGTCGCAGAAACAAATGCAAGTGGAAAGGGCGCCCCTGGAGACTGTTGGCATAGCAACAACATGGCCGACTGACTGGATGTGTGACTATACTCCGCAGAAATGGTGTAAAACCAACCAAATTTCATTCCCATGAAGCAGCTTCTTATATCTCAAAGCGGGTTTTGTTTAGTGCAAACTATAACATACATGTACAACCATTAACAAAGCAATATGGAGTTTCCTGACGGATTCCTGCTAAGCGAGAGCAAATCTTCAAGCCATGAATTCTGCTTAGCAATCTGTGATCCCGGAACAACTCTGCTCATCAGCGTTTGGTCTTGTTTTTGTTTTTGTTTTGGGGGCGAATTTAACACACTAGCTTTTTCAGCACGGCTACGAACACGTATACATGAAACTGTCATCTTGGGAATAAACACTTGTATACGCCCTCGTGTGGTTAACTACAATTTTTCCAGAGGGAAGAGCGACAGACTACAGAACTGCAAATAAAAATGCAACGCTGCGTCCTGATCGTAGGTGTACTAAAAACAAAATGTCGATTGACGGCCGACGGCCTGAAACTAAATTGAAGTGCCTGTTCATTTTGATCCCAGAATGAATCTAATTTTGCCTACTTTTTGTTTGTTTTGTAATGCATAGAAAGGAACGAAATGTATTCGTTTCACGAATGAATAAGATAAGATAGTTCAATTGCAACATTCCTCTCTGGTGTTTTAAGCCAAGATCAAAATAGCAAAGCTTTAATGTAAAAAAACTAAAAAGTTACTTTCATTTTTATTGCAATCACATAAAAAGTTTAAACTATTTTTTTCTTTTTTGGTGGTCTGTTTTATTCTTTGTAAGGCCCAGTTACTCAAAGTTATGTTTATGCTGTATATATACACACACAGAATTGTGTAAATTAAACCAAGAGCATCAACAAATAGCATCCAATGTTTATCTCCTCAAAAGATTTCGAAGAAAAAAAATTGGGGTATACATAAGAACAGCCATTTATATGTAGATCAAAACTATATTTTTTTGAATGGATTTAAGAAAGTTTAAATTTAGAAAATGTCGTTATGGGAAAGAGCCTATGAGTATCAAGCTTTAGGCCGTGTCCGAAATGGCTTCCAGGGCTACGGCTAAGTCTATTGTCAACCTGCTCATGTTGTAATGGACGAAGACCTAGACAATAGCCGTAGACAAGTCATTCTGACACAGCCTTACTGTACTGTCCTCAGTTTGAGACACAGGAATGTTTACCCGGGAGAAAAATGAAGGTCAAATTCTGTTTGCCTGATTTTAATAATAAGATTTGAAATGCATTTGCAAATTTTTAATTCTAAATGATTTGGTTGATTGAAACGATGAGACATAGTAGTACGTTGCTACATTCTGACTTATTTGGCCGTTGATAAAAATCAGCAATCTTGTTTATCACCAATATAAATCGACTCCATTAATTACTATGCGCAATATCCAATGCTTTATTTAACGTTTATTTGCATGTACAATGTAATATCTTAACTTGAAATGTATTCATTTTTTTTCCTCGGGCGGTGCTTTTGGGACCCCCTTGTTTACTTAACATTCTTCAAGAGTAAAGCAAAACCCAGAGTTGTATTCGAGTTCCTGCAAGTCCCTGCAAGTCCCTGCAAGTCCGGTCGCAAGTCCGGTCGCAAGTCCAGTCGCAATTAAGTCCAGTCGCAATTAAGTCCAGTCGCAATTAAGTCCAGTCACAATTAAGTCCAGTCACAATTAAGTCCAGTCACAATTAAGTCCAGTCACAATTAAGTCCAGTCACAATTGAGTCCAGTCACAATTGAGTCCAGTCACAATTGAGTCCAGTCACAATTGAGTCCAGTCACAATTGAGTCCAGTCACAATTGAGTCCAGTCACAATTGAGTCCAGTCACAATTGAGTCCAGTCACAATTGAGTCCAGTCACAATTGAGTCCAGTCACAATTGAGTCCAGTCACAATTGAGTCCAGTCACAATTGAGTCCAGTCACAATTGAGTCCAGTCACAATTGAGTCCAGTCACAATTGAGTCCAGTCACAATTGAGTCCAGTCACAATTGAGTCCAGTCACAATTGAGTCCAGTCACAATTGAGTCCAGTCACAATTAGGTCCAGTCGCAATTAGGTCCAGTCGCAATTAAGTCCAGTCGCAATTAAGTCCAGTCGCAATTAAGTCCAGTCGCAATTAAGTCCAGTCGCAATTAAGTCCAGTCGCAATTAAGTCCAGTCACAATTGAGTCCAGTCACAATTGAGTCCAGTCACAATTGAGTCCAGTCACAATTGAGTCCAGTCACAATTGAGTCCAGTCACAATTGAGTCCAGTCACAATTGAGTCCAGTCACAATTAGGTCCAGTCACAATTAGGTCCAGTCACAATTAGGTCCAGTCATAAAGCCAGTCGCAAGTAACTGGTTAAACGATGACAAAGGAATGCTTTGGTTAACAGTTCATTTGAATAGCTAGTGACTTGACTTGAGACTGAAGGACTTAATAGATCAACCTCGTTCCCAGGGCTTACTTTATTTTCAACCACGATTTTCAATAGTAACTTTTGTGTCGGTGAGGGCGCTGCTCGATATCCTGGGAACGAGGTTGTTAATAGATGGACTTGCAAGGACTTGAATACAACTCTGTAAAATGCCAAAAGTAGAGGTGTAGATACTGCTCATTGTGTATACTTAAGAAATCAAGAAGCAACATACTCTTCCATTATTGGGGGTATCACCCCTTCGTTTCTCATCTAGTGTGGTACCAACTATTATCCATCTTCAAACAAAAAAAGTTCAAAACAAAATTTCCTATAATTATAATCACTTGAAATATATCTAAGCTACAAAATGGCTGCAAATTTGTAAAAATAGTTAATTTATTCAGTTTGATTATTCCTCCTCATTTTATGCGTAGTTATTAATGCTTAAAAGTAAAACAACTAAACAAATGCAATTCAAATGAAAAAGATTCTTCCAACCAAAGATAATTTAGTTTCTTCAATTTTCGTGATACCGCAAATTTTTGTGTTTTTTTCTTTAGAAAGTGTGGCCTAATTTTTACCCTATTTTCTGTCATTTTAAATTTCTCTTCGATTGTAGGAAAGGGGAGAATTTTGTTTTAGTACTAAATAATAATTCCTCATTAGTTTTTTGTTCCTGTGCGTCTATGACATTCCAATGTCAATCACGAATCCAGGAATGGACCAGAAATTTGAGCCAACCTAATTAACCCTTGCTCTATGAGAGCTGTTTACTGCAAGACAGTGGCACGTGCCGATGCACTCCAGCTGCAGTGCATTGGAGGATTCTTTGCATGTGCAGTTGAGGGCACCAATAAATGGGTATGTGGCTTTGCTATATCAGTGTAATACACTGTGTAGTCACAGCATGAACAAGTTATCTGCAGGAATGCAGTTACCTATGGCATTCCTCAGAGTGCATTGGAGGGCCATGCAAAAAAACAGAGTGGTTTTGGGGGCGAATATTAAAGTGCGTTGGAGTGCAAATAAGAGCAAGGGTTAGTGAAACAAGAGACCAATGGCGGAGCAACCTTAAACAAAATTTACCTCGTGAAGTTTACAACCTACCTTTCGAAAGGCTTTTTCTTCAGAATGTGCAATGACTTTACTTCCAACTGGACCTTGTTCCTTCCACATACATATCTCGTTTTCGTGTTCTAATGGTTTTGGTGGTTGTATTTTGTGAAATGACACAAACAAGAAACGTGATCAGTTACGACCAAAATTTGTGATCAAGCTTCTACTCGTTATTACACACAGTTACTTCTCATTGTAAACTGTATTTCTGTTTGAAACAATGTCTTGTTTTTGTTCGACAAAAACGTACTTTCACTAAAAAAAGATTGGCCAAATTAACACTTAACCGAGTACATATCTGTATGTAGCCATGTCTTTCCAATTCTTCACAATTGTGGTTAAGTCTTTTTTTCTTTTTTTTAGAATTGATGAAAATGTACATTTTATTGATTGCTTTGACAGCCAGTGATGTATAATGTATTGTCGTGGTTTGACCCGACTTTTTACATCAAACCGAGACAGTTTTCATTAAATTGGACCAAAGTGGTAATTATCGATCAAACAAACAGTATTGATTATTTGAACAGAATTAAGGAGCATGTACGTAACGGTATAATTTTATGGAGCTGCTAAGCACAAAACATTTGCTTAGCACGAACAAAATCTTGCTCGATAAAATCAAGTTACCAGCCGAAACTCCACATGCTTTTTATGCTCAGTAAAAAAACAGCTGAATACCAGTCACCAACAATATACATCAACCGAAAATTTGGTTTGTAACCCTGTTTTTGCCAAGGAAGAATTTTCATGCTAAGCAAACTTGTTGTGCTTAGCAGCTCCATGAAATTGGCCCCTGATATTGACTACCAGTAATATCACAATTCTTGGTTTAATTGATGGGAAAATGAATGTTGAATTAATAATTGTTTTTCAAGTATAGATACTTTTCACATTCTAGTTCGCATAATACTATAATTTTTATCTTGTATGATATCATTAAGTTTACAACATTGCAATGAGAAAAGGAAACTGGGAAACTATTTTTTATATTTTCTTATTTCAGTCAGGTGAAAAATTCCAAACAAGGCATTCATGAATTATTCATGATGACATCATTCATCCAATCAGCATACTTAGAAATGACATCATGCGCATGTAAAAGAGTACTCCAGTCATGCAGTGAATACACAAACAACCGCACGCGACCTCCGGTCATTTTTGCTGTCACTGATTGGTGGTGTGGTACCATGTGACAGGATCTCATGAATATTTAATAGGATACCATATTTGGAGTTACACCGGACTTAAGGGGATATTCCCAATGGACCAAATCACTACATTTCATTCCTTTGGGGGTACACTATAGTCTTGTTAACAACATTCTACTTTCAAGGTTTGTTTTAGGTTGTTTTTGCGTAGTTTGTACACATAATAGTACAGCCTATATTTAACCAAACGTTATAAAAATAAATGCAAAGAAATTACAGCAAAATGAACAATCTTGCAACCATATGATTTCCTTAACTTTGCGACTGATATATTCAATTCATGCATGTTAAATAGTGCTTCTATGTATTTTACACTGCTTTCTGTTCAACCTTATTTTTATTTTGTTGGTACATGTAAAATAAAAACAGAATTAGTACAATTTATATTACCAATGAACGGTGAAGGATTATAAACAGATATTTTCATTAACTTTTTCATGAAAATTATCATGAAATAAAAGTTTGATTCTATTTTTACATATGTTCAATCCTGGGGATCTTTAAAAAAATGTATAAATTGAAGAACCATCCAGGACAATAAAAACAAAAGAATATAAAATGTACATTAAACGGCGAGCAAATTTTGAATTTATTTGTACTGTACGTCAATCGTAATAAGTATGGGCCTCGACAGAGTGTTGTGTTTTTTGGGACTCCCTGTACATTGTTTTTCTTTAACCAGGTACAAAATAGGCTTCCGGAGCTGATTATAATTGCCAACGCACGTATAACTAAAACATGCAGTGGAGTGGATGGTTCAACCAGCTTACACTAATTGTAAGAACATTCTGAACATGATTATTCAATTAGCCATCCTGATACAAAACCTCCGTACGTACGGAGTCCTGTAAGAATTAAAATTTCTTTCTCTTGCCTGAACAAAGTACAGAGACTAGGCAATCACAAATTTTTTGTATGTAGTCCGTCAGTATGCATGCAATATTGTAACCTTTATATGTTACCTGTCGCCACAAAATGAGAGTAAAGTCGGAAATATTGAAAATTGAGATATTGGTATTTTCAAATTCTTGAGAAGGAGAGCTTTCCAATGGTATATATGGGGTTTTGCAATAAATACTTTTTACAGCGCTCTAGAAAGTCATGGGTTTCACAAAACGTGTTTGTGAGAAAACTTACTTTAAACATCTTAAACAAAAACACGCAAACGATTACAAAACAGGACAAGTAAGGTTCGGTTTAGCATAGCAACGACTATGTTCTAATCATTATTTCTTCTTGAAATTTTCCACACATGCAAACTATTGTATAAAAAAACTAAATATTAAAATTTCGAAAACGTGGGATACTTACGAGGACCTGATTTTCATATTTATATACTGTGTTAATTAGACCACTAACTTTAATCCACACACCAACTACGCAAAATCGCGTAATTTAAGAGGTTTTCGATCATCTGATCTCACCCAAAAAATGGGAATATGTAAAGGAGGACTTGGGCTTTTCAAATTACGCAAAATCTTAAAATTGACCACCCCTTCATATTTTGACTTTGGATGGCCATATCTCTGAATCACATTGTGCGACTTTACTCTTATTTTGTGGTGACAGGTCACATATGATGGTCATGTCAAAGGTCATTTGAGGTCAAGCTGTAACATAGGGTAATAGCAAAAGTTTGAGAACCATCTTTGTTGATTCCAAGTTACTTGCCAGGAAATTTGTTCTCGATTCATGATTATACTAATTATGGGTGTATGCACACGTTTGTACATGCGGTTCAGGCAGGATCTCTACTTCACTTCACTTCACTATAGAGGGTGCCCTCAAGCAATACTTATGAGGAAAAAAAACCTCCCAGGACACAGCCATTTAGAAAGCAAAACAAATTGAATGTACAATTTACCTTTCGTTTTGGCAGTTTGTTATCATGGTCTGGCTCAAGTACAGCATGTTCAACAATGCCAATGTTGTCTCGAAGACCAAATGTTTGGACAGTGTCTCCTGCGCGTGACCAGCTTCACCTAGAGCCCCTCCACCTGCCGTTCCAGATCCAGTGGGAGTATCTCCATGGGGAGTGTCAGCAGGGCGAAGGTAACGGGCAAAAAAGGGTAAAAAAACAGTGACTGGTTTATACAAGAATGCTTTAAAATGTCACTTTAATTCTTGGTGTTTTTTTACCAGAAGGTAATAACAAAATGTATTAACTGGGTGAAATTACAGTTGGAAATTGAACATCTATGACATTTCGTTGACAAGTTATACATGTTTAAAGTTTGCTTTAATGACACGTCAAACAGTTAAAATCCTGAGAGGAAAAGCCCACGAAGGTTTAAATTTTGTATTCGTGAAAATGAAAGATACCAAAAGTTTTTTATTAATAACTCTTTGTTCCACACATTTTATAATGAAGTTTAGTAGATATATCAAAGATCAAAAATGCAAGGCTAACCCCTTAATTTATTTAAATTTTACCAAACAGTCAAATTTTGACAAATTTTAATAAAAATGCAAGGCTAACCTCTTACAGTATTAATACATTTGTTTAGGTCAAAATTGTTGCCAATTGTAGTTTAAAAAACCAAGGCAAAGCCATATTATTTAATTGTTCCAAAAAGTAAATTTGTTTCCCAATTTTAATAAAAATGCAAGGCTAACCCCTTGCATTTTGTAATAATTTTAAAATGTCAAATATTTGCTAATTTGAAGAAATATGCAAGGCTAACCCTTTACCATATTACATTTCCCTCCAAAATCAAATTTGGGTTAATTTTAAGAAAAAAGCAAGGCTAACCCCTTATAATATTTTCTTTTTCCAAAAAGTCAAATGTTTGGCAAATTTTAATAAAAATGCAATGTTTGTATAATCTGTTTGATAGTCTTCCAAGATGAAATAAACCTTAGTTGTTATAGCTTTATATTACATGTACATTCGTTCTGTCATTTTAGTTAATTGTATGTCATTAAAACAATGTTTAAAACTTTATTGATGGGTTGATATTAGGTTAAGATAATAGGTTCTTTGGAGATACAGTAGTCTATTTCTTTGGAAATGGGTCTGGGGAACTCACTTTGGAGTTTTATTATCTGGATGGTTGACACTTATACTTTCTTGCAAAATACGTGAACCTAAGGTTTATATATAACGTCCGAGAATTTTTTCTTCAAGAGCCAATAGCTCAGTGAGATAGGCCCAGGACTGCAGTGCAGAAGGTCCTGGGTTCAAACCTAGGCAGTGCCAGTAAAAAAAAAAAAAAAAGAAAGAAAGAATAAGAAATATAAAAAAAGTGTCCAGAATTGTGTGGAAGATCTGGGGTTCAAGCAGAGGTAGTGACATCCTCAGGACCCTCCCAGGACTGGAGCCCGGAAAGATACCGGGTACAGGTCCTCGGAGGGTCCTGGGGAGAGGGGTTTTTAAACTATTGTTGAAATATAGACTATCTCCAAAAAACAATTTTTTTAAATTTGGGCAAAGGTTCCCCTCCCGTGAGTTGGAATCCCACGAGTGATTGAAGGGTGTTTGGACTCCGTAGAGACTTGGAAGCTGAAAGAAACTCGAGTCTGATGAACTTGATTAAAAATTTATTAGCTGGTTTAGTTACACTCGGCCATGCATATAACTTTAATTTTAAAACATTCATTTTATCAGTAAAGGAATAATGGAACAGCAGTAACTCAGACGGACAGCTTGGACTTTTGATAATTCAACTTGAAGGTAGGATACACCATCTGCAGATATCAAACAATTTTACTACCGAATTATTAGAAAATATCTTACTTATTTGAAAGTAAATATTGATTATAGGCACCCAGCAAAAGTATTGCGCTAGATATCCAGTAATTGTTCCGAAAAATTGAATTTTATAGAAAAAAAATACACGATCGAAAAAAAACCAATAACATAAGTCCCACTGCCCAATGCCGGTTGAAAATGAATGCCGTTTTTCTTGTTTTTCTCAGCATCCATGATTTTACCATGATTGATTGATTTTACCATGAATCCATGATTGTAAAACTTCGGACAGGTCAGTTAAACAATATCCACCCAGTCATGATAATTCAAGCAATTACCAATGGTGTATGTATCTTACCTTTAAAAAATATTGATATCTGCAAAATCTACTTATTCACAATATTGGAAAATATTAGAAGTAAATTAAAAGACATGCACAGTAGTTTAAATGCAATATACATCATTTGCTTTTGCTGTATTTTTCGAAAATTGACGAGTTTGGGGATTCATATTTTGTAGTAAATATTGCGACAGACCTTTTAAAGTTTTGTGTTCATAGAAGCTGAAAAAAATTAAAATATTGCTGTTCTTGCAGTCAGGTTACCTGACTTCCTTTAGAGGAATTCAATAAATTGGGGGCAGTGTTTTAAATTAGTCGGGTTTTTACTATGATTGCCGGCCGGCAAGCGTCAAAAATTGATACAAATTCCACCCCTCTTGAAAACCACGTCATATCAGGTGTCGTGATTTCACAGGATGCTTGAGACTGTTATTCACTTACAGTCAAGTAAAGTATTTCATAATAATTCAGTAGTTTTTTTATGTTTCCAAATGGTGTATACTACCTTTGACAATGCTAATAAATTTAACTTGGTTTTGGAATTATTTTGACATTGACAGAGCCCAGGCGCGGGATTGTTTTTCACAAAACTCGATCCGATGCGGGCTAAGGCCAGTATCATTGGGTAGCACACCCTGATATTTCCGGCCTTGCTCCCTGCCGACAAATATTTCCAGCCTTGCTTGTGACGTGTTTATCTGTCATTCTTTTTGAATCTCATACAAAAATGTGCGTGCATACACGTCGTCCGATGCGAAATGGTTAATATAAAACAGCAGTAGAAAATATACATCAATGCACAAACTTACAGTTCACCAGACGTACAATGTAATGTGACAAATTTCTGGTTTTAGTTTGACTTCTGTAGTATTCATTAAATTGAATTTGTCACTTAAGGCGCTCCATACTTACCTTGGAAGAATCTAGAATAAACGCCAAAGGTGAGTCTAGTGAAAAGTCACAACAGCCAGCAAACAGTGTGTGTCATATGCAATCTTATTCCTTAGTTTAGGCCCTTAGATCCTACAATTGTCTACAAAGGTAAGTATGGAGCGCCTTAAGTGACAAATTCAATGTAATGAATACTACAACCTCAAGGCCAGCAATATTTTATTTATTGGATTACGAACTCTAAATAATGCAATTAATAAAAAAAAGGGGGGGGGGGGGGGAATAGAAAATGTAAAAAAAATCTGACGTGGGATTTTTAATACCAATAAATGACGGTATTTTTTTCTCTCCCAGTGCAGTGTTTTTAACAAGTTGGATTTTTGTTTATCAAAGCACGTAGTAAATGCCACCGATGTTTTGTGGACTCATCGCTGGTGTCAGACGCAATCGCTGCACGCAGGAGCATATATTGTGGCCGATATTATCAGTTCAATATGATATGTAAACCATAACAATATTGACCTGTTAAATGTGCACCCAGTATTTTTTATTTTTTTCCTTCCAACACTGGATAAAATAGCTGTAAGTTAAAAACAAAAAAGGACTTCTTTATATTATTTGTCCACCCTACGACCCTGCAAAATGTCATGTTATGTTCGTAATCCAATAAATAAAAACATGCTAGCCAAATTAGAGCATGTAGAATTCAAACATTAAAACAAAAAACATGTAGCACCAATTCCCCAATAATAAACATGCATGTATTTGGCACTTCTAACTCGGGAAAACCGATTTTGCACCCTCTGACTCAGGAATCAGATTTGTGAAGTGTTTTGGAAAGTCGTCGGCCAAAATGATGCCCTGCTCAGAGCTGGTTGCAAGCTCTTCAATAAAACCAAACCAATAGATCACCAGACCTGAACCAAAGCGGTTGACGTAGCTCCAGAACTGGTCTCTCATGTAGTTCTTGTGACTGTGACTGTCGCCAAAGGAAGCCTTGCTCTCTATCCAGTTCACCACGCGTCCTCCCACGGCAATCGGGACCTGGAGTTTGACGTCCGGGGTCTTGTCGTACCCCTTCTTTCTCATCTCCTCCTCTCCGATGAACGCGAGGTCGTGGTCCTCGAGAGTCTTCTTCAGATGGACCTCCAGCTCCACCCCAATGGAGTGCTTGATGCCCTCTACGATGGGACCGTAACTGGAGTCAAGTAGGATGCACTGCTGCACCTCCAAGGCCAGCGCAGGGTCCTGAATCAAGTGTGGCTCTCGGAGAAGCTTGGTCATTCTGCTCTTCGCTACAGGCGCCTCGTCTTCCGACGCGTAAAACAAGTAGCGCTCCAGGATGATACGGGCAAGCAGCGCGGGGCTCAAATCAATCTCGCTAGCGAGCCCGACCAAAATCGTCCCCGGTTTGCATCCCGGTTGCAAAGCCCGTTGGCGGTACACAGCGTAGTATTCCTCCACAGCGGCCGGCGAGTTGTGCTGGAAGTGGTGTCCTTTCGTCTTCACCTGGATCCGCTGCGAGTAGATGCTTATCAATGTGTGGTTAGACACCGACGGGAACTGCTGCTGGACAAGCGCCAGCGATTCCTTCGTTCCATCACAGCGCATGGTCTCCAGGCACTCCACGATTTTGTTATACTCGGCAAGTTTCATGGTCTCGCTCAAACTATTCCTTTCGCATTATTGTGTACAATTCACGTTGTGTCTTGGCTTGTGTCTTGGCTTGCGTCTTGGCTTGCGTCTTTGCTTTCGTCTTCTTTCTTGACCTGCAGCTCCTTGGCTTGCTTGTCTTTCTTGGCACTCTGGGTCCTCAGCTGCGCCTCTGCGATGTCCCCCAGTGCCTCCTGGATGCGGACCAGCAGGGCCTCGCCTCTCTCAACCACCTCAGCAAGTTTGGCGGCAGCTTCCTGGTTGTCGGTCTCCAGGTTCCTCAAGGAAGCTTGCTGTCAAGTTGAAGATAGGAAATACATGCATCAAACAATGATCACGTTTTGTTGTTCTAATTTGTAGCCAACACATTAAAGGTTTGTGTTTGGAAATTACCCGGTGGAAAACAGAAGTGATTGTTGGATCGCTATTTTTGCGTTTTCCCACAGTCGATCCCTATAACCACATGTTTAGCCTACTTTCGCGATTATCCTATTTTACAACTTAACCTAAAATAACCTTTGACCTCAGTACTTGACCTTTGCCATGACCTTCATATAAAGGTTATAAATATTGCATACATGACACAAGTTTGATTGCAATTAGACCTCAAGTTTTGAAATTAAAAATATATTTTGAATTCCAGCTTGTCCTTAACCCTAACTACCCCAAACCCATCAAACTCCAACTGCAGCTTTCGCTAGGTTTTGGCAGGTTTGGTACCAAACCGTAACAACTTGTTGTTAGACTTTGTTTGACTCAGTACCAAAGGCCCAGGGAGACCCTGTTGAATTCTGTGAGGTTCAGGACAGAAAGGCATGAGACTTGTCAAAATGTTAGAAATTTTGAGAATGCACAGGCATTTATACGTGAGTGACCCACATTGTCACGGCACAGTACCTGGTCAACTGCAAGTGTATGTACACTTACACCTTGTATGTGTGTCCCCACTAAAACGCACAATACCACTGGCCAGTTATCACTGTTCCAAGTCAATAAAACTTCAACTGTTGGAGTTTGGCAGGTTTAGTACTGTTAGGTTCAGTACAGTGTACCAAAAATTACTGAACATGTGTGAGCTGTTGAAGTTTGTTAGGTTTGGTATGCTTCCTAGTGCGAGAGCCTAGGGGGTTAGGGTTAAATGACCTTTGACTTCAGTACTTGACCTTTTACATGATCATCATTATGAAGGTTACACTATTGCATTTATGACCCACGTACTGTAGACTACAGAAATAGCGAGACAAAAAGTAAAATGTGACACGATCAAGCGAAATCAGTCGGATGTCGGCCCCGGTCAAAAAAATGAGTGTTCATGTAGTTTCAAAAAGGGGAATAGGTACGTTTTAAAAACTGAAAACCCCATGTTGATACGATGTTTTGTTGTCGAGTTATGTAAATTTGTTTAAATACCAACGAAGAATACAGTGCATTTTTGGGATTCGCCGACATCCGACTGATTCGGCTTGATCGTGTAACAAATGTATATTTTGTTACGACGACCTCAAATGACCCCTAGATGACCTTTGACCTGTTTAGAAAAGAGCTGCGATAAACCCCTACCCAGGAATCACTCCATTACAATTACATTAAAAGTCCCCCAAAATAAGTACCTAAATGGCAAAATAGAATTTACTGAAGTATAGCTGCCTAATATGAGATTTAACATCCATGACTGAATGAGCTTTTTGGACAATGGCCACACTAGCTCGGGGAAATCTAACCACATTCCCACCGAGGGCAATAATGCCTCACCTGAAGTTCAAGTGTTGATTCTTCGCTAGGCAAGGCGTCAATCAAGACATCGATGTCTTTAGCCGTCCGGGCGATGAGCTGAGCGAAGAGCTGCGCGTACTCCTCCTGTGACTGAGTCGGTTCTGGCTGCTGGCCGACGCCTTGCTTCTCAAAGCCGGGGAACTTGGCCGGAGATGCACTATGCTGCAGGACACCGATGCTGTTACAGAAATGCTCTGCAAGCTTTTTTTTAGAGGGAGGGGGTAAGAACAAAGAATATAAACCCTAATCACCAGGCATTGTTTTAGGGATCGTATTCAGATTCAAAAAAAAAAATGTCGGCCTGGCAATTATCCCGTATTGGCACGCGTGGAGGGTCGTGTGGATCGCCATTACACCACCATGTGCGTACATCAGCAACGGTCATACGGTCAAGTGGTTGAATTATTAATAACAAATAAAGGAGTAGGAAACTCAACTAACAGTCAACAAACCAACACAAAATGTGTCTGATTTCATTTTGTTCAATGATTACGACAGTGTTAATTTAATTAACATTTAATGTTAACGACACAATACAAGTGGTTTAGTGGCAGTAATTCCCGCGTGTGCTGTGCATGTAGAGGAATACTCCTGCATCGTACCCCTGGACGAATACTGCCGCAAGCAGTCGAATTCTCCCTAAAGAACTAATTAATTTTACATCAGGTCCAAGATCGAACATCCCCATATAATGAGGTTCAGAGCTGGCATTTTCAAGCTATAGCCTAAAGTAATGAGTAATTTTCATCTTTTTTTCTGAATGCAGTCACATTGGAAATGAAGGCATGGAACCCGACGAAAATCATTATGGTCAAAATTGAACAAAAACACCGATTGCATATGGTCATTGCTGTGACGGTAAATTAGCTAAAATAAATCTAACGGTTCACTGTAAAATAAAAAAAACTTAAAAAGGGCTGGTTGCTGAAATGTCCGAAAACTGGGCCACATTACAAAGCCGATAACAACAAGTAAACATTCTCCCACTTTCCCATAATTAAAAGGCAGAGTAAACACAATAACAATAATCCTCAATTTTCACACCAACCCCTTCTCAAATACTATTCCCTAGCCGGCTCTAAGCGTCTCCCAAATCATACCTGATTTACAGCATCTTGCAGTTGGGTAACTCTGTCTGCCATGTTTTTCCAGTTAGTCGATCAACAATAAAACTGTATAGCGCCCTCAATCGTTAAAGGCCTGGTCAATTTATACCCCAAGAGGGCGGCATTTAACAGAAATATACATTTTTATAAAACGCGCGAGGGCGCTGTTTATACCCACGAATTGAGATTAGAATTGAGATGGAATTTGCAAAGATTTGTGCACGAGGGTGATTAATTGTGGCGATAACAGAACAAAAGACTATTGTTAAAAATAATCCACCCTTAGTGGGGTTTTTTATTAAGATTTTCACTAAAATGTCCGACAATCAAGCTTTGAAAATACAAGCTTAACTGCCATCCAAAACAATGGCATATATTACAATAATTTACACTTTTATTCAAACATTTTAATGATTTAATTAAGCCCGAAATATTAACGTGTGATTCTTTTTACATTAAATTTACAGGTTTTTGAAGGATAAAAAAAGAACAAAACGTTGGAGGAATGCAATAAAAGAGAGTAGAATAATGTACTAATTATCCTAAACAAATTCCTGTACAATGATTGGTACCGGTATTCACACGTTCTTCCGTTTCACCTGAGACTCCAACAAAAAAATGAAGAATAAAATACGATGAATTTCTAAAGTGCTAAATTGAATGTGTTGAAGAACATTCAATGAAAATCAAATATATTTTTATCATTTTCAAGAAACTTGAAAGTTTTCTGTTTAGAGGTCAAAAACAAAACATTCTGGAATATAAATAGGCTTACATTAATGTAATTACTTACGTTAACTTCACTACAATTAATTGGTAAAATGCATTTTCCATAATGAGCAACTGACTATCAAGACAGAATCTTGTGCAAAATAAATGCTCCAGATGTGACTTACAATTACATTTCATAAAGGTAGGATACACCATTTGATTTTTGAAAATAGATGTTTAAGGAGATTCGTATTTAAAATATTGTGAGACTGACCTATTTTTTAAGTTTTGTTTTCATAGATAATAGAAAAAACAATAAATGATGTTCTTGTAGTCTGGCTCCTTGACTTGCTTTAGACGAAACAGGGCAATTTATAGACGTCAGAGAGTTTTCAAGTTTGGAAACCAGACTAGTGGGCTTGCACCCATTCACAGATATGTAACAATATTGCAAATATTGCAATTAAATTCAATAAATTGGGAGAATTGTTTAAAAATAGTCAGGAGTGCCGGCCGGCAATAATTGGAAATTGATACAAAATTCCACTTTTCTTAAAAACCACAGCACATAGGTGTCATGATTTCAAAGGATGCTCGAGACTGTTATTCACGGCATTTCATATTAATTTACATGTTTTTTTTTATGTTTGCAAATGGTGTATATATATATTATATATATTACCTTCAACCTTCAACAAAGGTTTATTGCCATTGACCAAAAGAGACACCCTCGTTCCTGGGGCCAACCAAGGTTTACATTAATTACAATGGTCTTTGCTGCTCGTACTGCCACACTACCAGCTTCAGTGAAATCTCGACCTCTCTGCAATTTTAACAACGTAAAGGGAAGTTAATTTGTTTTTAAGTGACAACAAATACCTTGATGGAACATCTATTGTCAATCACACATGTGATCCAGTCAACAGTCAAAATAACTACATCTGGAAAATGTATACCAACAATTACAATTTACTGTGTAAGCAGTTACTAGCATTATTCGTCAATGACTGCTATCATGGCAATACACACAACTGACTTAAAAATAATATAACCCCCCCAAAAAACAATACCAAAGAATGATATCACATAAACTTAATGAACAACTGAACAAACATACACAAAATGTTTAAATAAGTGAAAATGACTTGTTTAACCTGACAAAAATGCAGTTTCATATAAAGTCAAGTATTCTAACTAGAGAAACTTGTTAACAAATAAAATATAGTAGTGTTTAATCAAAAGTGTTTTAAAGGAAGAAAAACTAACCACCATTCACAACTTTTTTTGTATTTACATATAAATATACACTTATATTTACTGCATATTTTTTTTTGGGTAGTTGTTACCAACTAAAATCTGTCTATTACTTTTGCACCCTAAATTGTGACATCCATCACTTTTTCTTTATTAAATAAAAGCAAAAAATGAACTCAAACGAAAAGTTCAAACAAAAAAAATTAAGTTTCAAATCAAATCAAATCAAACCAATAAAAAAAGAATATTTGAATGTTGTCATTTACAAATCATTTGTTACCATGGCAACTGATATCAACTCAGTCTGTCATTGTCAAAACTGCCAAAGAAAAAACAAACCAAATGAAAGGAAAACCAAACGAAAGGACTGAAATATAGTACATAATGTAACACTATTGCATAGATTTTGTTTTTGTTGAATGCGTAGGTACGGTGCATGTAATTAAATTTCCGCAGCAGTAATGATGTGCATCGGACTGGGTTGACTAGGAAAAACCGACTCGAAACATTAAAAATCTCGCCAAAATAAATTGGGCAGTGAGTATGGAATTGGGCAGCGAGTATGAAATTGAACAGTGGGTAATGAACAAAGTTTGTTACCAGAATGGGACAGAGTGCAGCTTTTGCCTGCCAATGACCGACTGCTACCAACAGAGGGCGCTCTGCACATTTTAACATTGACATGTACTTCATTACTTCCCACTTTGCTGTAGTTAAAAATGCAGCCACCAATTGCTATTTATAAAAAATTATGGTACAGAAACCTTTATGTACATACCGAAAATTTACAATAAAATGTAATTACCAAAATAACAAAATACATATTTTTACATCGCAAAGCAATCATAACATTGTAAGGCAATTTACTTTTTTTCTTTTTTTCATTGGAAGACCTGCGTAAATTTCAATTGACAAATGATTTTAAAGTCTGAAATGGAAATTCCGATTTGGGAACACTCCCTACAGTGTACGAATAACAATATAATTTGAAGATAGGATACACCATTTGCAGATATCGAAACAATTTACCCCAAAATTATTAGGAAATATCTTACTTATTTGAAAGTTAATAATGATTGTAGGCATTAAGCAAAAAGATTTGCTAGATATCCTGTAATTAATCCGAACAATTAAATTTTATAAAAACCAAGAACAACATAAGAACCACTGCCTGACTCTGGTTGAAAACGAATGCCGTTTTTCTTGCTTCTCTCATCATCCATGATTGTAAAACTTCAGACAGGTCAGTTAAACGATATTTACTATAAAATACAACCCTCCAAATCTACCCCTTCATGATAAATCAAGCAATTAGGCCTACCAATGGTGTAACCTACATTTAAACTAAAGGGAATTAAAGGATTGTGCCTCATGATGATCGGATGCAAGCAAATTCTTGCAAACTAAGCAGTAAATATCAGCTCTCTTGAACAATAAACGTGACACATCTTTCCTTTACAAAATATACTAATGGCTCTAGAATTTGGGTTTATTACCAAAAGAAAAAACAACTTTTAGGGGGGGGGGGGGGAGAAGGCAGAATATCATTTTTTTCTCAATATCACTCCTTATAATCAAGAAGCAACAGAATTCCCACCCAAATTTCTCAGTTGATTTTGTCTTTACAAAAATAATATCTTCTGATGGTCGTAAATAACCATACAACCCCCTCTGTTGATCAGGAAGACGTTTGCCAGCAGCAAGCTGTTGTGATGAATTGTCTCCGTCTTTTAACTCAAATGGAACTCGTTGTGGTGAGATGTCTGCTTCAAATGCTGCACACAGTAGCTTGGAATCTTACTCCATGTTGCTATAACGAGAACAAAAACAAAATTTGATTTGCTGTTAATAAAAAAAAAAAAGGTTTTTAACTAGTTCACGCCGGATGACGTACCGTATATAAATGCAAGTTTTTCCCAGATTCATTTCCAGCCTTGCTCGCTGCTGACAGGCATTTCCGGCCTTGCTTGTTACATGTTTATGCGTCATCCGTTTTGAATTTGGGGAAAACTTTGCGAACTGGGTAAATACTCAAAATCAAAGGTTCACTCCATTTTTGCCCTCATTCTGTTTTGACCCCTCGAAGCACAAATTCAGCCCATGTGACTTGTTTTGGTTTCGTTGGAGCAGACCACTCTCTCTGCTTGCCATATTACAACTGTTTACTTTCTAGCTAGTACATGTTGTGGTCGGCCCCCTGCTAACTTTTACGAATTTCTGCCATTGCTGTAGAGTTTAACCACAGGAATTTGACAAGCCCTCTGCAAGTGCACATCATCTTTTCCGTACATGACATTACAGGGAAAATTCCATCTGGGTTTTTACTCAAACCCTAAAAACTCTTTCGACCCAACATTTTCAACGTTGACCTAATATGGCTTCTTCTCCATTTCCTTTTTATTATACCCTAACCCAAAACTACCTCTATAGACCCATTTACTGGAGACCCAAAATCCTACGGGGACAGCCAAATGTCCCCACAACTCGGTCAACTTTTTCCAAACAAAAGAAAGTGTCCCCATATTATATTAAATAAGGTTTATGCCTACCCTGTGTAACACCACCCCCCCCCACCCCCCCCCCCCAAAAAAAAAAAAAAAAAAAAAGAGGATAAGATCTGGGTGTCTCTTTATAATGACAACAAAAACCTGCCAAAAACTAAATCTTGATGTAAAGTTCATCCTGCCCATAACAAAAAAAGAGAACAGGATTAAAGATAATCTAGGCACACAATAATAGGAGTTATTATTGCAAGGGCTTGAGAGGAAAGTCGTCATTTCCGTAAAAGTCACCTGGGTGTAACAAGAGTCACCCATCAGCACATTCCAATTCATTGTTGAAAAGGTAGAATGAAATACAAGCTACTGTAGCATTTTCTTTGAAAGGAGACAAAGTAAAAATGTGATTTAATGTGAAAAATGTTTTATAAAAGTGTCCTTTTTGGTCTTCTTAACTCCTATGTCTGTCCAATTTTAAATTCTCCCTCAAACTGTACTAACAAATTATTTTAAATAGTCTCTCCTGAAAACTTATGTTAAAGGTAGGATTCACCAGACGGCGATTGCAAAAAAAAATATAACATAAGAATAACTGCCCGATGCCAGTTAAAAACAAATGCTGTTTTATGTGTTTTTCTAGGCATCTATGATTGTAAAACTTTGGGCAGGTCGTTGTCTTATTGTGACTCTGCAATTTTTGAATTGAAATCTAAATCTTCGATAGTTATTTTCTCGGAATACACAACATTCACACTGAAGCAAAAACTTTGTCAGGTTAGTTGTCAAGCACCATTCTTTAGTTTTTGAGAACTGTTGCTGCTGTTGAAACGATAAAAATGCACAACTGACAAATGGTATACGACAACTTCAAGAGTTGCTTATAAAACAAGTTTATAATTTACCCAAGTTTTTAGTATACTGGTACAAAAGTCAGGTTTTTTTCATTTGCAATAATGCTCGAAAATGTATGAAGTTCTTTTCTATTTTGAAAAGACACTAATTGAATTTCCTCTTAAGGGTTTTTCCCACCAAAATGTCCCTCAGCCTTAAAGGTAGGATACAGGGTTGTAGTCGAGTCCCTGCAAGTCCGGTCACAAGTCCTTTCGTGAAGCTGCAGTCACAAGTCCCTTCATAAAGGCAGTCACAAGTAACTGGATGAACAATGACAAAGGAATGCTTTTGTCAAAGATCATTTGAATAGCTTGTGATTGGAATTGGAACTGAAGGACTTGTGATGGACTTGCAGGGACTTGCAGGGACTTACAGGGACTTGCAGGGACTTGTGATGGACTCGACTACATCCCTGGTAGTAATTTGTTTTCAACCGGCGTCGGGCAGTGGTTCATAGTGGTTCTTGGTGGGGGTTTTTCGCGATCGCGATCGATTTATCGGAACAATTATAGAATATCTAGCACAATCATTTTGCTCAATGCCTACAATCATTATTTACTTTCAAATAAGTAAGATATTTCGTAATAATTTGATAGTAATTTTTTTTCTCGATATCTGCAAATAGCGTATCCTACCTTGAATTATATCATTGATCACAGGAAGTAACTTGGCTAATGAAAACAAATCAAATCAAATCAAATCAGCGCACAATGCTAAACAACTGGCGCAGAAATGCACTACCATTTATATCTGTTTACATATCTCTGTCCCTGGATCATCCTAACAATGCCCGCTGGCTCATCCTATTATATAGAACCAAGGTTCCTAAAATACTATCGACATGATCAGGACAAAGCAATTCCTTGCAGCGAAACAAATCAATCTGTTTATGTTAACGCTGGACTTGCTTCCAAATTATTTGCAGGTGGACATTTCAGTTTTAATGGACTTTTTCGGGGGGGGGGGGGGGGGGGGGGGGGGAGGGGTGGACCAATCTTCACTCCAATCTTGTTTCCAATACAAGCCAATACTAGGTTGGAAACTCACTTTCCGAAAAAAAAGTGAAATACTAAAAAAAAAACATCAAAGTTTTTAAGTTTTGTTTACTTTTTGTATCGGTGAAAATGAAAGATGCCAATTGGCCATTTGCGTGTGGAATTTGAATAATATCTGGTACACTGACTTGTTCACACAGCTTGGCACAGTTTACATTTAAATTCTCCAGACCAAAGACACTGTTGCTATATCACGTGATTCGGGGCAAGCCTTACGCTAGCAACCCCCCCCCCGGCTCTGGAATGGTCTGGTGTCTTTGTACCATTCTCAACCATTGTGAACAATGTATTGGTGCTGAGCGTCTCTAACGTAACTATGCAAGAGCTTGCCCCGAATCACGTGATATAGCAACAGTGTATTTGGTCTGGATAACTTAAAGTCAAACAGTGCCAAGCTGTGTGGTGCGAAATACCGTACCCTCTAGAGACATGAACACAATGTGTACAATGGAGACAAAACATCTCCGGAGGGTAAATTTCTATAGATGAATAGGTCTCCATTGGGAATTTCACGAATTAGATTTTTGGATTTTACTTAAATTACTCAAAAACTAGGATTAGGATGTGGGTTAGGGTTAGTGTTTGGGTTAGGGTATAATATAGGGTATATTGGGTCGAAATTTCAACCCAGGAACAAAATTATGGTTAAAATGGGAGCATTTTGAAAAACGTGCTCGACTTTCTAACCATTTTGTACACGAGAACAAAGCCATGTCTCCACAGTGATACAAAAATGCGAATACATGAACAAGTCAGTGTACCAGATATTATTTAAATTCCACACGCAAATGGTCAATTGCTTTTCCTTAATAACACTTTTATTCCCCATTTTTTTATGGTGACAATTCACCAATTTTTCTCCACTACACCTGTGCCCAGTTCTGTCTCATTTTGCCTCAGAATGCCCTAATTTATTTCGTAGGGGTAGTGAGAAGAGACCGATCCTATGTAATTACATAGGTTATAATGCACTGTGATCGGCGAGGCACGCGTTATTAAATGCTGCTCTTACACTGTGGCGAATATTCTTGCGAATATGAATATTTGAATTTCGGGTGAACTCGCCCAAAAATTGCGATTGGATAGTGAATATTTTCATCTCGGTCACCCGCCAGTCGTCCCTCGACCTCGCCTTAAATATCTAACGAATGCTTACCAACGCTTGCCAATGCCTTACGAATAGCTAACGAACGTTGCCAACGCTTACGCACGCTTTACCAACGTTACCAATGGCTTACCAATGCTTACGAAAATCGACGGCGAATGACATCTTCACAACATTCGCTGAAATTTAGGAAGCACTTCCTAAATTGACTGATCTTCGTAAGGAGGTGGAGAATGACTTGTGAACGTTCCGAATTTGTTACCAACGCTTACGAAGACACGGCGAATGTTGCGAAGTTTGAGCGATTGTCAAATATTTCCATTCGTAACCATATTCGCTAGCATATTCGCCACAGTGTGAGAGCAGCATTAGCTACTAGGGAGGTTCTATGGCGGGCGTGGCCTACTGGTATTGGGTTAATTGAAGACCATGGGAGAGTACAGTAAAACATCTTGAGATTTCTGCTTACCTACCTCAGGATGTCGTATTCTTGCTTCAGCATGGCAATGTTGTCCTCCAGCATGTTGTTTCTAGACTTGAAACTCTTAAGGTCTTCTAAACACTGTCATTATGAAACAAAATCAAATAATGGGTGAGATTTGAAGAAATGACAAAAATGTACAAAATATATTTGCAGAAGGTTTGAGGGTTGTTGAGAGCCTAAAAAAGGTATTTTTTTACACTAGAGCCTCTTAACCCGGGATAAACTCAACTCTGGGTGAAACTCCTGCCGCCCTGGGTGGAGTTTTTAAAATATTTTTCAACCCTGTGTTCAACACCTACGTACAAACCAAGCTTATTTCGCTCTGTTACTGCCATTCTTTTTTACCCATGGCTGAAAATCTCAATCCTGGTCTGGACCAGGGTTGAGTTCAACCTGGGGTGAAATCAATCTCAGGATTGACATGGGGTTGGCACAGGGTTGGACGGGGTTGGAAACTTATGTGAAATGACATGTTTTAAACCCTGCGTCAACTAGATTTATCTAGTGTGAAGACCAGTCAGGAGATACATATAGGTAGGATACACCATTTGCAGATATCAAAAAAATTTACTACCGAATTATTAGGAAATATCTGACTTATTTAAAAGTAAATAATGATTGTAGGCATCCAGCAAAATGATTGCGCTAGATATCTACAATGCCCCCAAATCACCCATTCATGATAACTGAAGCATTTAGCAATGGTGTATCCTAAGTTTAAAGAAAGAAAAAAAAATTCCTTTCAAGAGCAAAATTCTGGAAAAAAACCGGAAATAAAGTAAGTAAATTTCACTACTACCGGTACGGGCAAAAAAGATGACACACAATTTCTATTTCTTTTCATTCCCAGACTTTTCATTTTTAAGAACAGTTTTTTCAACAAAGGGTGCATGCACAAAGTAGTACCCTGTTTTAGGTTTTGGGGGTATTTTTTTGACCCAGCAAGTTCACCACCAGGCACAGCACTGCAAGCTCGTGGGGGGTGCAGTCAAGTTAACTCCCCCACACATCAATCACTTCTAGGCTAATTTCACCTGACATAAACGGATGAGTTTATACAGATGTCCTCCATTCACTCCTTTAAACTGGTAGGGACAACTTAATTGTATTTGCAGGCACAAACAGCTAACGGCCGTCTGCCCAAACGAGGCAAATGGAACATTTCCACCATCTATTTCCCTAAATTTTAGTGGGATCCACCTTTTTTAACCGGGGACTCGATACACGATGTAATTGCTTGTCATTTTTCTGTCATTAACTAATGATCGAATGTGACGCTTGATACCGAATACAGAGGACACGGTTCATTCCCCTGCAGACAGCTGATGAACGAGATCTAATGATAAGATGGTTTTTTTTCTAACAATTTAGGGTTTTATTTATTCATTTTTTAGCATCTGGTTTTGATCAGTGATGAAATTAACATGACGCACTGTATAAAATCCTACATTTTTGGGGGGTCAAAATTTCTTAAAACATTCTTTGGATGCAAAATTTCTGTTAGGGCTTGGAATGTAACTAGATTTGTTGTTAAAAGGTATGATACGCCATTTGCAGATATCGAAAATATTCACTACCGAATTATTAAGGAATATTTTTATCATTTGAAAGTAAATAATGATTCTAATGATCCAACAAAATGATTGCGCTAGATATCCTGTAATTATTCTGAAAAACGGACGGCGATTACAAACAAACAAAGATAACATAAGAATAACGGCTCAACGCCGGTTGAAAACAAACGCTGTTTTTTGTGCTTTTCTCGGCCTCCATGATTGTAAAACTTCGGACAGGTCAGTTAAACAATATTTACTATAAAATACAACCCCCCAAATCTACCCATTCATGATAATTCAAGCAACTACATGTACCAATGGTGTATCGTACCTTTAACTTTGAACTTACGTTTTTGCTCCGTTGTTGCTTTCCGACCATGTCTTTAATGTAGTTCTGAGCTGTAGTAAAAAAGAAAAAAGAAAGGACATTTTATTTTCATAACCGTGCAAATGCCAGAAACTGTAGTTTTATAATTTGTTCAGTTTACTGTTATTTGTTATAAAATATCTCTCACTTCAAGACTTTCCTAAAACTTTTTTCTAACTTTATGAGTGTGTCATCTGACAATTGAAATTGTAAACTTTTTAGGCGCTATAGCGTTATTACCCCTACTCACTGGGCCATTTAAACATTCTAAATACCATCTCAGCTATCTAGCGAGTATTTAGTTCGATGCATCTATTTCGTGCCAATGTTGAATTGACTCGGATTTTCATAATTTTGTTTTAAAAAAAATTAAAATATTGAAGAAAAAAAAGAATACCCGTGAGGATGAGACCCTACTTTATTTTGTATTGGTCTTAACCAGTTCGTGCCTGGATTATTTTAACATCACCAAGCCAAGGCGCAGTATTATTTTTAACGAAACTCAATCCGTGGCGGGTTCAGGCTGATGGTACCGGGAAGCACACCCACGCATTTCCGGCCTTGCTCACTGCTGACAGACATTTCCGGCCTTGCCCGTGACGTGTTTATGCGTCATCCGTTTCGAATCTGGAGAAAACTTTGCGTGTATATACGTCCTCTGGCACGAACTGGTTAATTGTAGGTAAAATATACTCAAAAATACGTTAACAAAAAATTCCAACAACTTTCAGTACTCATTAAAAAAGGATGGACAGAAGCTACATGTAGGTGTGTATATCGATACCTCTCAAAGTCATGCCTATCAGTGTAAGATTTCTAGCCGCAAAAGCAATAGTTGGCTGGCTATTGTTAATTGGTAATATACCGGTAGTCCGAAGGTTCGAAAGTCTGATGGGTTCATTATTCCAAAAATAAAATAAGGTAAAATAATCAGAACGTTCGATAGTCTGAATCGACGATAAGGTTTAATAGTCTGAATCGACCAGTTCAATAGTCCAAATCGACAGGGAGGTTCCATAATCCCAATTCAGACTATCGAACCTTGTGTGCTTCAGAGTCATAAACCTTTGGACTTTTGAACCTTATTTTCATTCCGGACAAACGAACCTTCGGACAAATGAACCTTCGGACAAACAAACCTTCGGACAAAGAAAACCTTATTATCGAACCTTCGGACAATCGCATCAAATGTTCGGATTAACAAACCTTATTTCATTTTCGTACTAATAAATCCCCGCTTATGGAAATTGTGTGTGTTCTGACTATTGAACCTTTGGATCAATGAACTATCAAACTATCGACTTTTGGACCTTCAGACTATCGACTGGACCCCATTTGAGAAGCTTCAGGACCTGCATGTTTATACCAAGCCTATACTAGGCGACTGCTGGATGCCCTCTGGTTGCGTCGAAATTAGATCCGGCACTGAAGACGATTATGAGCTATAAAAGAGCCAATTATAATGGTCGACAGTCATGGTTGGAGGGGGGGGGGGGGGGGGGGGGGGTTAAAAGAAACAACTTATTGCTTATAACTGTCAGTACCGTAAATTAATCCCGAGAGATGGGATTAATTAGCGGGGTAAATGACAGGTTGAGACTAGACCCACAAAAAGCCTACAATAAAAATAATAATAATAATATCGAATATTTATAGAGACACTTTGCCATTATGACTGAGTGTAGCAATACACGCGGGACCCGATATCAGCATTTTTCTGTGGGCCAGGATCCGATTCACAGCGAGGGTGAAATGTAAGTCACCAGCAAACCTGTTGAAAAATACTCAATTACTGCAGTTCTAAGTTAAAATAAAAAAATAAAAAAATTGGCAGACAGATGGAGACAATCATCACCACAGGTTTTTTTTGGTGAAACCTTTTTGGGGTAGCCGGGATTGGGGATTGTTCTCAACGAAAAGGCTCTTCCTGGAGCCTGAGACCACAACTTCCACGACAAAACAAGGAAATTCCATCACTTTAGGGCCTGTCAATGTGTGGAAATTTTCAACTTTGGATACGGAAATTTGAAACAGCTCTCTCAAACGGCGCGGAGGCTGCGTTGATGAACGAGAGCATAGCCAGAAGAGTCTGGATCGAGGGGCCGTAGGGGCTCTCTCTTTATTAGTCAACCCCAAAATAATCCCCTTCCCCCTTCTTCCAGTTTCATACCCCTAGGAGCCCTATCCTGCCAAACCTCAGGGGGCGGTTGTCCATGGGCTTGGCCTATTTTGGCTTAGTCTGTCGATTCTTGACTCACAAATCTTACCAAAGTAGGACTCCAGTAGGGTTGAAACCTGATATTTCATACGGCCAATTTCACAGAGCTGCTCGGCACAACAAAATTGCTTAGCATGTTCTTGGCAAAATCGTGGTTACAGATCAAATTTTCAGGTGATGTACATATTGTTTTTGACTGGTATTTGGCTGTTTTCTGCTTAGCATTAAAAGCACAAGTTTTGGCTGGTGACCTGTATTTACTTGTGTAAGACTCCTTTTGTGCTTAGCAGCTTAATTAAATTGGCCCCTGGATACTATGATACCAACTAGACCATTCCTAAGCTGACTGCCAATCTCTGTTCCAAAATTGGAAGCCATTTTAATCATCTCTCTTAAAGCTAAAGTATATCATTTTGCAGCTATCCAAAAAGTGACCAACTAAACAATTATTAAAAAGCAGTAAAGTTATCAATGACACAAGTACAGGTATAAACTCCCTGTGAAACTATTAATTCTGGAATACCGTCATTTTAAAGTAAAATAATAAAAGGAGGTCATTTCTTTCGCATTTTTTGAAATATTTATTAGTAGTTGGTTTGTAAAATAAAGTTCAGTACAAACTATTTCTAGCTTGTACCAGTAGCTTTTTTTTTACAGTCTTGCACTTTTGTTCAAAGTCTCTGAACTTCCTTACCCTTGATGTTGTTATTAATGCTACATTTGTCACTAGGACAAATGCAATGGGTCATTCTTGCCAAAACCGTTGACCTACTGTATTTGAAGTTCAAGCGTCACCAACAATTACAGCACATAAATGGACTGTCATAACAGGTTGCGTTTTTATAAATCCCGTTATTTAAAAAAAGACAACCCTCTAAAAAAAAAAGTTCAGAAACTACAAGAAATATACACACAAATAAGAAAAACACCGGGCGTGAAAATATGTTCACATTTAGCCTAATTGGCCGAGCGGGTTTTGGAGGAAATTAGTGCCAATTGCGTTTTCCTGAGTCTCGGGCAGCCACCATGCCCCACGCTTCCCTTGTCAGGGGGTCCCAAATCAATCCCAGGCCCCCTTGATCATCAGCGGTGGGCTCCGATTACTCCTGACACCCCTTGGACTATTTCTGATTTCTTTCTTTTTTTGTTTGGTTGGTGGTAGGGGGGTGAGGGGTGGAGGGGGGGAAGAGGACCCGAAAGGGGGTTGGGAAATACAGTTGTTTGTGCATAACTTAAAGGGAACGATACATACATTTGCAAACATCCAAAAACAAAATGACAAAATTATCACAAAATACTGAACTAAAATGCTGCTAAAGCCACCTGTGAAATCACAGCTTCTGGTGTTCTGACATTCTCAAGTAAAATTGTATCTTTGTATCAATTACCAACACTGGTCGCCGACCAGCATTGAATATTTTTTTTCACATAATAGTTATTCCTCATTTTCTTTGCAATTGATTACACACCTGTGAAGGGGTACAAGCCAGCTAGACTGATTCCCTGACCTTAAAGTCTATCAGTTGCTCCATTTCATCTTACGTGGGGGTCAGGAAACCAGATTACAATGACATATGATTGGTTTTCTTGATTTGTCCAGCATCTACAAGTTGGTGTAATATCATTTGTTTTAACATACTAACCCTAACCCTAACCCTCCCAAAAATCTTACACCAAAAGCAAATTAATGTACAGGTATGTTGTACATTCCCCTTAACCTAAACAGTCCTCAATCTTCTAAAATCAATATGATTTTGCATACACCCTAGAGAGATTGTAAGGGAGTATTAGGCAAAGAAAGTTGTAGTTGAGTTTGGGGGGAAAGTTGAGTGACCAGTCGGTGGGCGAGTTGGTTTTGGCAGTAGTGGAAGTAGTCTATTGGATCCCACCCAATGCAAGCTTCCTACATCATCAATCAAAACTATTTGGGAGGGGAGGCCTCCTTGTCAAAAATTGTGGAGCCCCTCATAACACACGCACCTGCCGTCTGGCCAATGAGTCCACCTGAACTTATGGTTTGTCTATCCCGCTTCTGCCACCAGCCCAGGCCTGATTTGTTCACTGATTTATGGATTGGGTTTGTTGGTTTGTTGTTGGACCCATCATCAATTGCTGTGTATTTTGTTCTCTTTACCCTAGTAACAGTCCTGAATCCTCCACTCTTAATATGATTTTACACACACCCTAGACAGTTATTAGAGATATTTGACCGGACTGGTTAAGCCCATAAATTCTTTGATTCAATCAAAATATTATGCGAACATCTCATGATTTATTGAATAATTTAATGAGTTATTTCCAACGTGCAACTAATTTTAAATTAGAGGAAAATAGGAGACTTGCAAAAATGGATTGTTCTCCCCCTTTGTTTACTACACACAATTTAAACGTAGATGCGGATGTACATGTAGTCGGAGTCAATTTTTTTTGGAGAAGCCACGAAGCGAAACTGGGACATGAAGGCATGGAATGCCCACTCCATAAACAAATCTAACTTGCTAAGTTGCTGTAATTGAGATTGGAGAACAGAAAATAACGTGAACAAACCAGACTGAATGGCTAATTACATAAACAGGTTATCCACTGCCAAAGAGGCTGATGAATTGGGTTTTAGGGATTCCTAACTACCCTAAACATTTTGGGGGTTTCTCTCTCCCCCCCCCCCCTTCTTTTGGGTGAGACATTTCTGAGGTCACATATCTTTCACTGGTGATAAATGAAGGCAGAAAATGCTTACAAGTTCCCTACTCAAAGTGATCATGTGACAGTAAATAGAATCCTATGCAAGTGTAGACAGATTGTCAACTTGCAGCCAATTTTACTAACCTCTACAAAATGGCGTAACTATAAAACTAACACAACATTTTCCCATAATAAGTTGCACATTTCTCACTGTGCAACTGTTTTCATTTAATACAACTCACTCCAGGAAAGTTGCACAATGTTCAATCAATTAATTAAAATGGAATAACTTTTAACTTTTAACCAGTTCGCGCCGGGATTATTTTAACATCACCGAGCCGAGGGGCGGGATTATTTTTAACGAAACTCGATCCGAAGCGGGTTCAGGCCGATAGTGCCGAGAAGCACACCCACGCATTTCCAGCCTTGCTCGCGCTGCTGACAGACATTTTCGAACTTGAACTTGGCGTGTTTATGCGTCATCCGTTTTGAATTTGGGGAAAACTTTGCGTTTTATATATGTCATCCGGAGCGAACTGGTTAATGCAGTAATTTAGGGGGCGTAAGTTATAGGCACATGTAGGATACACCATTGGCAATTGCTTGAATCATCATGGATGGGTGAATAATATTTTTGGGGGGTTGTATTTTATAGTGCATATCGTTTGAATGACCTATCCGAACTTTTACAATCATGGATGGTTAGAAAAGCAAGAAAAACGTTTTCAACTGGTGTCGGGCAGTGTTGTTGTTGTTGTTGTTTTTTAAATAAAGTTCAATTTTCAGCGAGAATTCTGGCCGAGTTACGTGAGAGTCTGGACGATGTGCTGACACTTTCTTAATAACTGTTACATTTCCTATTTCAAACCAAAACGATGATGCCTCTATTTGATGAAAAATGACTTTGAAATGTTTTTGTGATAATTTCCACAAGTCGGCAGAGTTACTGGTAAACAAAGATGAACCCACTTGTGGTGGGTATTAGGCCCTATACACACATTTATTTTCTCAAGCCCAGGCAAACGATTATTGAAAGAAGAAAAAAAAAAAAAAAAAGTGAAGTAATAATTGTATGTCAGTGGGCGAAATGGGCCAGAGTGATGACAAGCCCCACTGGGCCAAGTTGAGCCCGTTGACTGAAAAAAGTGCAAGTTTTTACACGTCATTATTGGATGGTGGTATCATTTTTCTAGGGGGTCCCGGAGATTAGGCCAATTCCTCAGGGGGTGGGGATGTCGCCCCGAGGTCTGTGGAGCGTCCCCTCCCATCACAACCCAAGTCACTGTGGTTCTTATCAGCACTTAATGCCATATTGCCCCGATTGGGTTTCAAATATTCGCCACTTCCTGGGGTAGGAATAGATCACTGTTGGACTTGCCTAGAAATTGTATAACACCCTTCATCAGTTTGTTTGTTTTTTTTTTTTGGGGGGGGGGGGGGTTTCGTTAGGGGTGTTATTTCTATGTAATAGGAAGCAAACACTGATAAGAGCTTGCGGAAACCAGTTATAATAACTGGCTCCCACACTTATATGTCATCCTGATGATGCATACTTGTGGAGTAAGAGTTACGATGTGTGAAGATCCAGAAGAAACAAAAACTCATTTGGTTTTTTAAACGTCAATTTAAACCGTTTTTTGTTGTTTTATTTGAATAATAGTCTCGAGCACACTGTGAAATCATGTAGGTTTACCTCACATACAGACTGTGGACATTCCTTTGTCTTTGTGTAGTTAAAAAAACGTTGACTAAATACTCATTTTTCTCGCTTCCCCAAAACAAATTTAACCTCAAATGTTGATTCTGGGCCTCTCAGCTGTTCCTCCTATCTTTTCTATTTATAACCCTAACCCGTTTTTCCTCTAGTGCTCTTTTTCGGAGACTGAAAAACGGATTGTGGACCTGGCCAAGTCCACAAACCGTAACCTTTTCCCGCATCGTGTGGACCTATATTGTACGGAGGTCCACAGTGCGTATGCAAGGCTAACTCATAGTGTCTGATGTGCTGTCGCTTTCAAGAAAAGTGGCAATAAGTCGTAGTAATTTTGGAAGATTCTGCCTTCAAAAATTTAGTCCGAAATTTCTTGAAATCGTCGCTTTGTTTTCAAATAAGAACATTTTACATGATACAGATCCCCCTAAACACACACCTCAGCCCGACAGCTAAAAAGGAAGTGAGCAAAATGCCAACAAACCTCAACCTTCACAGAAAAGTTCAGAAACAGCCCGCAGCAAACTTGTAAAAACACCAGGACATAAAAAGACTGCCAACACATTCTCTACAACTCCGGGTACATAGTACCCCGAGACCGGTGAACTTTTGCGGGTCCCCTGCCGGTGGGTGTTGGTTATAATCCCCGCAAGGAAGCTGACAAATACTAGCTACAACCCTCACCCTGCCTCTCTTGCCATAGGAGGTCGCTGAAACTTGTCCTTTTTTAATTCAACATTCAGGAACAGAGATCAGGTTAAACATTTATACCCCAGTGAGTACAAATTAGGCCAATCAAACTATATACAGTACGGAGCGGCCAAGTCGCATGCCAACAATCAAATACCAAATTGTTCGATAATGCACAGACCCCAGATAATTCTTATTAAAATTGGACGATTTAGGACTGTTTTCGGTGATTCTTCCTCCAAGAAAGCAAAGGACCCAATCTTGACGTATATAAACGCAAAATTTTTCCCAAATTCAAAACGAATGACGCATAAACACGCCAAGTTAAAGTTCGGAAATGTATGTCAGCAGAGAGCAAGGCCGGAAATGTGTGGGTGTGCTTTCCGGCACTATCAGCCTGAACCCGCTTCGGATCGAGTTTCGTTAAAAATAATCCCGCCCCTCGGCTCGGCGATGTTAAAATAATCCCGGCGCGAACTGGTTAATTAAAACTGGGTTTGAAGTCATTTTTGATGACACTTGAATGGTGCAAAGTTATTGAGGTACCGAAAATCACAAAACCGAAACAAATTCATAGAATGATCCATGAGGATACATCAAAATGCAAAATAATTACTGAGTAAAAGTCAAAAAGACTTTCTGGGACTAATTTCACTGGATTCAGTCATGTATAATCATGTACCGTTAACAAGTACAACATGTTAAGACAACAGCTGGCTCCTGGTGTATCTTGGTGGCTCACAGGCAGACAAGACCTGTTCCAATTCTGTTCCACCTGTTATGCAGGTACATAGGGGGTGTAGCATATGACAAGCATATACCAGGGTAGAAAAAGAACCC